>OY998238.1:56094112-57474522 GCA_963922005.1 Cornus suecica | reverse complement strand
TTCAGGAGCAATTTTTGTCTCGGACTGCCACTTTTACTCTCCTCTTGGATAGAAATAACATACTCTTCAGTTAATTCACCGAAGTTTGCTTCATTTTTTCATTAAGATCCTGAAACATGTCTTAACATACAAACACAATAAAAATACCAAATAATGGAATTAAAGAACGTAACAATAGTGAGTTAAGGGGTCAAAATGACTAATATTTGACACCATTCTTGTTAATATGAATAGTTTAGAGTAGATGCATGTACTAGTTATGCTTGTTCAATGATGGATTGTACCAATGATGGATTAATTGTTCCTTTTCTGGGATTAGGGTTTGCCAATGCTTGTTACCCTATATCTGATTAACATATGATAGACCGCTCTTTACAATTAAATAATTATGAGGATATATTATGCGGTTATTGGTGGAGTTAGAAATACCCTAGATCTTTATCTTCACTGTTTTCAAACACAAAAACCAAAATCTATCTTTACTTCTATGTTATTTTATTTCTTGTCTATTTAGTATAGAAAACCAAACTAACAAATTATCTTTTATAATTTAGTTACAATAATTATAGAAGAAGTTGTTAATTAATAAGTCTTTGAGTATACGATATACCTTATCTCATATATACTATACTATAATTTATTCATGCACTTCCGATTGATAAAACTAGGTCAACTTTAAGGGCTTATTTGCACACACTATTATTATTATCATTATTTATTATCCTAGCCTAGTGGGATGAAGCCATCAAGGTTTGGCCACCGATCAAGTTTTTGGAGCCATTGCCGGGGACTAACGATTTTTTATACTTTTAAATAATTATTATAGCTAGATTATTTATTTTCTTTATTTTATTTTCTTCTTATTAAAAGTTGAATTATGTGTTTTGACAAGGTACTCCGAAATAAGCGGAAGGATAACCAGAGGAACAGGTGATCACTGTTTTGCTAGACCATTTGTGAGTTTTATGTGTATTTATCATTATTGCATAATTCTACTTTACTTTTCTTGCTTAATTTCTATTTATTTTTCTTTTTATTTGTATTTATTCATATTAAAATAAAATAATAAAATAAAATAAAATATAGTGTTTAACGCCTGTACCAATTCAGCTAATATTCCATATTATAATACTTACAATCCGGGTTGGTTAAACGATCCCAGTTTTTCATATCATCAACCATACATGGGAAGTCAATATCAAAACTTAAATGAAGATCCAAGATATTTCAACTAACCATCGAGTTCTCAATTATATGACAAAGGAATAGGTTTTTCATTGTATAATCAAGAGTACTACCCTCAATCATCTAATAAATTCCAATTTGAAGAGTCAAATCAATATTTTCCCCAAGAGCCATTGAGTTTTGAAAATAAGGTTTTAGCAACTCTAGGGAATATTGAAGCAACCACTCGTAAGTGTGAGGACATTACACACAAGGTAGAAAATTCATACGTACAAATAGATAATAAAGAATTTTATTCGTATGATTTAAATCAACCTCAGTATGAAGATTCTGTTCTGGACCTAATTCCATGTTCACCTCCCTAGTCAAACAAATTTGAAGATAGTGTTTTGACTGCCCTTAGCACGTTAGGAGCCGAATCGCAATTACTCTATTCTCATTCACAATCCCTTTGTAAGTTAGAAACCCTAGTAGGGAAACTAACTAGTGCTTTAAATAGAAGAGAAGAGGAACAACCACGTGAAGTGGTAGTTGATACAATAGACCAAAGTATAGTTGAGTTTGGATCCCTTAATGATGAAAAGGAAACTAGTCCATTCTATATAACTTATGAGGACGAGGAGGAGGATTATAATCAAATGGAGGAATAATTAGAGGTAAATAATGAAACCTCACAAGAAAAGTCGGTACAAGTAGAGGTGAGAAAGGATGAATTTCTTGATGTAAAGGAAGATTTCACAAATATCGATTGGGATAAAGAAATACAATCTATCCTTGATGACATTGTAGCAATAGAAAAAATACTATACAGAGAATTATGGAAAAAACCAATTGAGTCGTTACCAATCACGTCGCATATACCAACCAGATCTACATAAATAGATTTATCGACATCAGAATATGAAGAACCTAAAGAGCCAATTGAGACATCATGTGAATTGAGATAATTATTTTCCCTATGTCTCGAGGAGCAAGTTCACAATAATAAAAAGGAGGAATGTTACGTAATTAAGGGGATTGACGAGGTGATGGAGGACACATTACCTCATGCATTGATGAAAGAATTATTGGACACAAGGATTAAACATGAGATGAAAATAAAGCAGGTTAAAGGAGGTAAGTTATATGAGGATTATTGTTCCCTAATGTCATGATCATTACTGAACATCAACAATGGACACCGATTAATGACTTACTTCCCAAACTTAAACCAAAATTTGGTGGATACATAGTAGAGAGAAAGGGAGTTGGATAGTATAATTAGACGTTGTCTTGCCAAAGACGGTAAAGATTGGCGCCGGTAATCCGGAATTGTATATTAATTAGATTTTCTGTTGTTTTTGCATGTGTTATGATTTACTTTATTTTGAAGAATGTTTTTAGATTTAGTTTAGTAAGTTTTTTAGGTGTTAGTAATTTTTAAAGAGTTTTTAATTTTTAAAAGTTAAATTAGGAATAGGAGACGTTAGATAGATTCCCTTACAATTTTATGATTAACCGTCTCTTAGAAAAGTTAATTATAGACTTAGAATATGTTAGGATGCTTCTCGGAACTGAAAGAACAGGTCTAAAGCTCGAAAAAGAGTAGAGCTGACAATTTTCAGCACTTAAGAACTACCGAGTACTCGGTAGAGTGTTCACCAAGTATTCGGTGACTTAACTTTCGGACTAAATCGGGAACTCTGCAGTTCTTATTAAGGCTCATTTCTTTCTCTCCCGAATCACTCAAATTCATATTTTCTAAACAAAAACTTACACCCTAACTCTCCTACACATTCATTACTCTCCATCCAACAAGATTCAAGCTTCAAAACCTTCCCAAATCGCGTATATCACTCCATATAAATATATATATATATACCTTTGTTTTGCCCTCAGATCATCAATTTTAGATCATTTTTGCTTAAATCAAGCCCTATAACTTCATTCTTGCCCTAATCCGACCAAAACCCACCGATTATTTCACTCTAAAACGCATTTAAATTCCCTCTTTTCCTCCTATTTTTTAAGCTATATATATAGGCACCTATACATACTTGCGAACTCATTCAAATATATTCAAAATCATCCAAATGGCGCCCAAAAAGAGGAGTAGAACGATGGAGGGTGGAGAATCATCGGCGGTTAGTGCCGAGATTCTCGCACAAATGGCCCAATAGGATGCCGAAACACGACAAAGGGCGAGGGAGGTCAGGCTACGCAAAGATTTTATTCTCGAACGTACCTTCAACTACGCAAATTTACGACACGGACGAAAATCCAAATTAAGTGTGAAACAGTTGTTAAAGAAGAGGTTGAAGCTGTTGTTGACACCGGTGTCGCCCATGTACTACCCGAAAATGGTTCGCAAGTTTTACCGCAACCTAGTCCATGATGTGGCGACCGGATTGTTAATAAAGGTGAGGGATCCGACTTTCACAATCGATACCGCCCTCATTGCAGCAGTGTGGGGCATTCCGGATGAGTGTCCAGAGGATTTACAGGCTGTGTTTTCATCTCCTCCAGAGTCGTTCCTCGACCTTCAGACTATCGTGGAGGGGATGTGCTAGGGGCGCTATGAGGACCTGAAGAGTGCGACATGTGCGGGGAAGAGGTACTTTCCCCGAAGATTGTGTTTTATCGACACTGTGCTCCATGACTAGGTTAATCCTCGCGGCCACGACACGGAGAGGAGAGGTACGCTTTTGGAGGCGATGTATTGCTTTTATGCCTGCCACTGGGTTTCGATTCCGCATATTATAGTTCACATTATGTGGACTGTGTGACAGGACCTCTCCGACATGGCACAGTGAAGACAAAGAAGTGGCTATTTCCATTTCCTTCTTTAATCACTAGCATTCTACGACATCTCGATATTCAACCAACTAAGGGGGAGGAGGAGCGTGTCGTTGACTCGCCGATGGCATATAGCGTCTTTAGCCGTTCTTATGGAAAGATGATTCGAGATCTTAAGGGGGAGGTCGCTGGCAACGTTGCAGGTGGAGCAGATAGAGGTGATGATGATGACGAGGCTACCGATGAGGAGATCCCTCAAGCACCTAGGTAGAGGGAGATAGTGTCTCTATCTAAGGAGTAGTATGCAGATATGGTAGCCTGTCAAGAGCAGACTCTTCATGAGCAGGCTGAGATCCATGCAAAGATGGCTCGTGGATTTAAGGCGATCTAAGAGTGATTAGGCACTAACTCCACTTCTCATCCACCACAACCACCATTCGAGGCTTAGAATTTTGAGAGTAGTCGATCATGAGCCGACATAGATTTACGTTCTAGATATTACCTGAGGCCGAGCCATGAATCGTTATTTTGTACTTTTTGCTTTCTTTCTTGTTATTTGCATTTTTGTACTCAAACTCCAACGAAAAATATTAGAAAATTAATGAAAATGGATATTTAGGTATTTATCGAGCAAATTACTTTGATTTGATCTAGTTTTCAATTATAAGGATATAACGATATAAGTTTTGGGGAGGGTATAAGTTTTCAAAAATAGTTTTATAAAATTCTAATTTATATAAATATATACTTCTATTTTAATTAATTTATATAATTATTTATGTATTATATATATATATATTTATTTTATTTCATTTCAAATATTTTATTTAAGTTTATATACTAACTTCTTATATATATTCTATATATATATATAATTATTAAAGAAAATCAATTGTGGAAAAGTTTGGTTAAGGGACTACCGAGTACTCGATAGTTTCCCTACCGAGTACTCGGTGGATCCTAAAAATTATTATTTTTGAAAAAAAAAAATATACTTACTAATGTTTATTTCTTCTTAATTTATGATTTTAATCTATATATTATACTAGTTTTATATAGATTTTATATGTTTATATTATAGAAAAGAGAGTTCTAGAAAACTTTCCATAAATACGGAATCCTTTTCAACCATGGAAAATAGGCATTAAAGCTAATTACCATCTCAAAACATTCCATTCTAATGATTCCTATTCCAGATTTCTGCTGTAAATTTATTCATTCCTCTCCTAGAAAGAGCTTAATTTAAAGATCTATAAATATAGAGCTTAATTAGACAAGTATTAAAGCTAGTATGACCATTGGAAGTTGGACGGAGATCATGTATGAGCGTGTGATCTATAATCATATCATGTACTATCCATTGGAGATAATGACGTATCGAGCTTCCCAACATTGTGCGTGATTTGCACTACAACATGAGGTATGATGTTTAAGGTGAAGGAGGTTTAATCGCTCATACAATTATATGATATAATTCAAGATCTATTAACGTGACTCCGAAGGCTATTGCAAAGCATGGGGACTTCCCCATGAATTACCCTCTGATCTTGACAGTATGTTTCACCTTATTCCACATATGATTTCGTCCTTTCATGATATGATTAGAGAGATTTACAATGGGCTTGAAAATCCACCTACTAAATTTTGGATTACAAAGACGAAGTTAGAACCGGAGCTTTCGTATATTGATGGGATTTTAAATAAACAAACATCTCCCAAGGATAAAGATAAATACTTATACCGAGAGATGGTGTATACACTCTACTTCTTTAAGAAGGTATTTTGGGTTTCTATCCCGGAATTGATCTATGATAAGATGATGGAGTGTTGGCACACTCTTGAGCAAAATTCATGTGCTTTGATATATACGGATGTGAAATTTTCCTTTCCCTTCCTTATCACAACGTTAATAAAAAAATTGATTAACTGAATTTTTGGAGGCGACTGATGAACCCATGCATACGGGTCTTAAGAAAATTAATCATAATAAATTCTTTGGGAAATCATCCATATATGAGCTAAGAAAATGGTGGGTAAAGGAATTTAACACATGGAACGATGACTTTACTGAATAATTCCTAGGATTAGATAATAGATGTAGAATTCTCTAGGATTTTGTTATTTTATTTTTATTTTTATTTATTTTTCACCAAATATGTTTAGGAACAGTTCTATCCATGTTTTGCATTTATTTTATTTTATTTTATTTTTCTGCAATTTTATTTTTTAGGATTGTAGGCCCCCTTAAGGCCAAATCATCTGTGCTTTTATCAATAAAATTCCATTCCCTTGAAAAAAGAAATATGCTTCATAATTAATATTTTGATTTATTGATAGGTCTCAAATATTAGACATTTTGACCCATTAACTCACTATTGTTACGTTCTTTCATTCCATTTTTTGGTATTTTTATGTTGTTTGTGTGTTAAAGCATGCTTCAGAAGCTTAACAAAGAAATGGAGCTAACTTCGGTGAATTAACCAAAGTATATGTTCTTCTATCCAAGAGGAGAGTCAAAGAAGCAGTTCGAGACAAAAATGGCTCTTGGAGGGCAAAAATGACATTTTCAGAAGCCGTCATCTTGAGCAAAAAGTATCATGGGTTCAAGGCAGTCATTTTGGTACATTCACGAAGAAAAGTGGTTTTCAAGAAAATACCTACAGTTGTGTCTACGCTTTCAGAATTAAAAAGTGGCTAGAAAGTGCATTTCTCAGCTTGAAGGTATGCTTAAAGTGTAGATGGGTTACGTTTGAAGCGTAGTTGTGGTAGAGTTTTGTGATTTTTGGATGGATTTTTCCTGTTCTATCCCAGGTTCAATTCCAAGACGTGGTTGCGACTCCAGACCTCTATATACATGTATACACACACATATATATCAGAACTTAGGGTTTTTATGAGGTTTAGTGTGAAATGATTGAAAAGGACCTTTCTACACCATTGGCTATATATATACAATAATATATCATAGTGAAACATTCAATCAGTTTGAGAGTTCGTTCAATTGGCTCGTTCATTGAGTTTTCTCACATTCATATTCAGAAGTGTTACTGTGGAGAGCCATACTCAGACCTAGAGATCCGGAGAAGAAGACCATGGAGAGCGTTTCTACATCAGCGATGCAGTCACCTCCCACCATGGCCAACTAACTCAGTATCTAGGGTTTTCTACCAAAACCCTAGCCAAGTAATGTAATTTTAAATTGTTTTCAATTGTAACGAGGGGAAACTGTTGACCATATTGTCATAATTATAGTAGTTAAGAGATCGTTTTGATTTTCAATATAAAATTCAATGTTTATTCTTAAATCTTGCCTTAGATGGAATGACTGTAGTAGTTTACTCAACCATAATTATTCAATATGAGTAGGAACTCAGATGTTTAATTTATGATTTTCTAGATAATGGTGGTAATGAAACTTGAAAGCCAATGTTGACACAGGCCATGCCTTGGTGATTTAATATAGACATGCTTTAGTTTATTGTCATGTATGAAGAGTAGATTAAAGTAATATAATTCGCATGTACTAGTTAGGTCAGTCATGAGACGGGTTGTCGCAATCCGGTTGATGGTAATTCTTTTTGGGGTCGTAGTTAGCTATTTGCAGTACGACCTGATTCACAGTTATGAATCGCCCTCTTAAAATTGTTTCATTGATGAACTATATTATGCAGTTAGTGGTGGAGTAATGAAAACCCTAATTTTTTCTCTCAACTGAATCACAACCAATTTACTTTGCTTTCTAGATAATTTTAGTTAAAATAGATAATTTGGTCGTTGACCACCAAAACAAACCATTCTTCAAAAAATATAATTCATTGTTTTTAAATTGCTAGAGTGAACAATTTCAGTATCTGTGGGATCAATATCCCTTACTCAAGCCATTACTGTTCTATAATCGATACGTGCGCTTGCGTAGGGTAAAACTAGGCCATCATTAAAGAGTTATTTTTAACACATATTTTTAGTACACTCTGACGAACATCATTCATTTAATTATTATCTCTCTATTGGATATGATCTTGGGTATTGCATAGTATTTTATTGAATAGATCATCTAAAGCAAGTTTGGGGGAGATATGAGCAATATAACAAAGCAACCAAAATTACACTTCAAGGGCGGTAACAATTTATTTCTTAATTTATTTTTATTTTTAGTTTTAGACCATGAGGACATGGTTCGCTATAAGTTTTGGGGGGGGGGGGGGGGGGGGGGGGGGGGGGAATTAGTTATTATATGCTTTAAGGGAATGAGAAAATAAAAATATTGAAAAAACTTAAATTTTTTATTAAGTTCTTCATTTGAAGTATATGATTGAGATTTGATATTAGTTGATTTTTGTACATGTTATGACTAAAAATATATTATGTATGCAACTACCCCACTCATGAGTATGTAATAGTTTGATTAAATTAATTTTTAAGATGTGCTTCACATGAGTGAATAAATGAGTGAAATTGAAACCGAAAAAGATAGTCTTGGCCTATAAAAGCACACACACACATTCTTTTTGGGACAACTAATTGACCTTTGACTATGTAGTTGAAAAAATAGTTTTGTTTCATTAACAAGGGGAGAAGGGGAGTACTAAAGAATAAAAGAAAATATATATATATATATAAGTAGTATGGAGAAAAGAAAAATATGAAAATGCAAAAAGTAGTTCTTCGATCTGAGTAACTGGGCCTCCTACCATAAAGTAATAGTGTTCGCATCAAAAGAGGAGAAAATTGATGAGCATAAATCCCATGGAAGAAGCTCGGGCCCAGTTGGTTGGGACTAAAAATCCTCGCTGGAAATTTCGAAGACTTAACAAGATAAAATGGGATAAAAATGAAAAACAAAATCATATTGAAGTTGTGTCATGAAAAAACTTGATCAATGAAGTAGAAGAAGGGAGATTAGTCTACCATAGAGAATGTTCACAAAAGCATGGAGAGCTATGTAGATTGGTTGTATAAATTCGCAAGTTTATTTCACCACCGTGGGGACCATTCTTTTAAATTTAATTCATGATAATTATTCTGTATGAGTGAGTGGGGATAACTTGTATGCATTTTTATTCTGACGAAATTATGGCATTTGCATGATTAATGACTATTTGATTTCATGAGCATACAAGAATGAAGAATGAAATAATTTATGGGTAGTATATTTGTCACGCCCTAAATTTCCTAGAACTCCAAAACACGAGCCTAAGAATTTAAGGAGTGAAGCAGAAGTGAAAATAAATGAAATAAAATCTCACTAAATTTTCAAATACCGGTGCAAAGGTAAAATAATTATTTCACATTCTAAAAATGTCAAAAAGATCACTCGGAATCGAAAAGAAAATGAAACTACTCAAATGACACCCTAAATGGATCATTCAGACACCCCATGTTTACCCAAGGGTAAAATGGTAAATTCACGGGTAAAATGGAAATTTCAAAGTGCAACTACAAATATTGGACCTAGCACAAGCCATAGGAACAAACGAAACCTAGATTTAAGGAACAAGGTGAGAGATATGAATTTTTGAAAATGGTTTCGGACAACGCCGACCAAAATCGAAAGTTGAAGTACCCCACTTTCACCGAGGGTAAAATTGACATTTGAAATTTATTTCAAGAATTTGGATATATGACAACCCATAGAAACAATCGGGACTTAATTCGAAAAACAATGGAGGAAAATACGGAAGTTCAAAAATCGGACGTCGCCTCTAGTGCGTAGTGGGATCTATCCTAAACAATTGGGATCGATCCCAATTGAACATCACAAAAAAAAAAAATCAGCGACCCGTGGTGGGATAGATCCCAATTTTTTGGGATCTATCCTAGGTCTGGATTTTTTAAAAGATAACAAGTTTTTTAAAAAAATAATCCGCAAAAATTATCCGTCTTTCCCCCGGTCTCCGTTTTAACTACTGCCGGCTTCTAAAATTCAAAATCTAAAAATGAAAATTTCCCAGGGCTACATGGGTGGGCAAAAACGGGTTTTTCCTTTCAAAACGAAAAAGGGTTTGTTTGAAAAGTTAGAAAAACGCCATTTTCGGCCAATTCCATAATGGCCACACTCAATAGCTATTATCCACCTCACATGTAAAAATGAAAAGATTCGAGGTCTACATTAAACCGTACAAAGGTGAACATGTCATAGTTTTCATAAAATGATATAGTTTTACGCGACCGGTACGGAAGTGCAGCAAATAATGAAGTCCCCGCGTATAAAGCTCCAGGCGACATACATCCATGTAAACTACTTGGCTAACATGCTAGTCGTCAAAATAATAAGTTTAGGGTTTGCAACACTTAGCAAAATAAACATATGTGTAAATCATCAATAAAGCTCTAAAAAAAAAAAATACGACTCCATATGCACAAAAGGCAAAATCAACACCGTATCTCTACCGAGAGACTACGGACCTCCTGAAAAAGGGATCACCACTTGAAAAATATATAAGTCGTGGGGTGATGTCATGCCCCGAATTCCTAAGACTCCGAAACCCGAGCCTAAGAACTAAGGGAGTGAATGCGGAAGTAAAAATAAACGAGAATGAATGATCTTCAGTCATCAAACACTCACAAAAGGGTAAAAATAACATTTCACCCCTACGACAAATGACCTTCAGCAATCATACTCTGATACTATGCTGACACGCCCCTAAATTCCTAGGACTCCCGAACCGGGACATCTAAGGAATCCAGGATGTGATCCTTAATACAAATGAACAACTAAGATATCATCAACCATGAAAACGTATGGAATAATGATGACAATGGTATATTTCATACCCAAATGAATGATAAAACAAAGCAGCGGAATCTAACGAAAATCCGATAGAGTTCTGTTTGTAAATTGAACATTCGGACACCCAACCACAACAAAATAACCTGTCAATAACAGTTCAATAATATCTATGGCTCACAGGCCCAACATTCATCAATCCTACGAGGGCCGAGGCAGTGGAAAGAAACACCGCTACCCCTACACAACCCTATAAAATCAGCAGTGCCACAAATGCTCGAATAAGAATACAGAAATACACCTGGCAGTGTAGAATAGATACAATACCATCCTGAAACAATAAATACAGGAAAATAAAAGATACAAAAATAGGGATATGCCAACAGATTGGCTCCCAAAAGAATATATGACATTCCCATACAAAATGGGTAAAGAAACTGACAACAGATAACTATCGTCCCCAAACCAGTCGCACTGCATCCGTAACCGCATCACCTTGCGCAACTCCAAAACCTGTAAGAAGAAAATAAAAGGGAATTGTTGTTGCACCGCATGCTGCCGTTGAACATTTCCCGTAACCTGGCGTGGAATACCACGGGGCGATGAAATACCCCTGTGAACAAATAAGCTCAATGGGAAAACATACTCTAACTACCACATCCTCTAATAGTTTAGGCAACGCTAAACCATCCAGTGAGATACATAGCCCACAACAGAACCCAGCCACGAAACTCCAAGGTACGTACTCGTATACTACCATAAATAAGTATACATATCAGGAATATATATATATATATATATATATGTTAGTACACAACATGAGTCTATAAGGTACAACTAAGACTTGTACTCTAAGTACCAACACCAGAAGTCTACACTACTCTCATCAACGTACACTAGATACATGACACTCATGTCCCATCTAACAAATCATCAACGCTCACAGCGCTAACCAGAGAATCCACAACAGAGGGGATAACACACTCACCTCTAATATCCACAAGGATAAAAATCCACCACTAGTACCAACGAATACTCAGAACTCACTCCCCGAGAACACAGGAGGAAAAACACTCACGTCCTTACGTACTAACGCAATTGTCATCTATATATATATATATATAACAAACCTCATCCCATTCCTAGATAAAATCTACCTCTCAAGGACTAGATCACCTCAATCACATCTCCTCATCTATACCATAAATCTCATCATCACATCGACCTCATAATACTATCATCAATAGGGTTAATAAAATCACTAACGCTCTCACTATGGATAAGGAACGCTAAACGGTCTAATCTCGGAGAGTATCTGAACGTTATTCTCCTAACAACCACACAAGAGTCAATGCACCAAAACCAGGGGAAAAAAGTCCCAATGCTAAACCAATGCATAACCGAGACAACGACGTCAAGGTTAAAAATACCACAAGTGTTTAGGGAGGACACCCGGAGAAAATAAACCAATCCACTTGGAATCTATGCCCCTAACAAGTGTAACAACTCAAATCACCTAGGTGGTGACATCAACAACCAAGAAAAGTGAAAGGCAACACTATATTTGTGCACTGAACAACACCAAGCCTCATACACAAGACTTAGAAATAATCCGCAGAAAAGGTGACACAAGAAACCACCTTTCAGAACTCTACAGGATGAGATATTGAGAAAGAAGTCTCAAAATCTCATAATCTCGAGAAAAGTAATAAAATAGTTTTCCTTTAAGAAACCACACAGTAAAAATGACTGTCTTGCCCCCGGTCTCCGTCAATCTCCATCACCGGCTTTTTGAAGTTAAAAACCTTTTTAAAGAAGATCATAAGATCATTTTATAAAGTACTAAAACTTTTAGTTGTTACAGGGGTAGGCGAAAACGAGTTTTTTCCTTTTTAAATAAAAAGAGTTTATTTCAAGATTTAGAAAACACCGTTTCCGAAAGACAACCAAATAAGAGTAAGCATAACTCTACGGATTCCTATAATGTCTAAGAGGACAATGAAGGAAGATTACTACATTGGGTTCACGGAATACAACTATCCGTTTCCAACCCCACATAATCAAATGATAACACAAGGAAGAGGTTCGGCACCACGCCGTAACCGAAGACTCAAGGAGTGACACAGAAGTCAACGATCACATACTAGTGTACAAAAACACCATACAAGGAATGCTTAGGAGAATGAACTAAGCATAAGAAACAACACTACAGTAACCCAAGTACTTAATAAAATCACCTCAACCATAACCTCTTCTAACCCAATCAAAACCTTGAATACAGTTGATAACTCATTCCTCAAAGGTGAAAGGCATCTAAAGGCTTGTACAACAACACCCACTAAGTTCACAATCTCATCATCTACCTTCTCTAAGGACCCAATTCTCAATTGATACTAAAATCAATCCCTGACCTCCAATCTCCAAAGAGGTCACACAACTAACCACAAAAACAAAGCCATTAACCGTCTTCTCTAAGGCCTCAACATAAAACCAACTCTATAGTCCAATACTAACCTCAACTATCCAAAGAGATCGCTATGCCAATATACTTAACCTCCCCTAAGGGCACAAAGTTTATAACCACAAGATATATGATTCATTTATACTTTAATAATTTCCTCATTTAATTTATGTTTTCACAGTATTCATTTCCAGTTGAGCATTTATAAAATATGAATTTAATTCGTAATATTCATACATAACATGCTCCAAAATCCAACAGGCAATAATAACACATAATAACCTGCTCCAACATCACATGTAATATAACACATATACATGTCAAATGAGATCACATAAAATGTATGATATGTAATGTGACTCGACACTCCCCGTGATACTCACACAAAAACACACCCTTCACAAGGGTAATGGATACATACTCTGTCCAATTACTTTTGAGGATACAAGCTCATCAAGTAATGTAGAGTTACCACACCAACTCTTCCCAAGTGATTTTTCTCTTTATCACTTCAACAAGAAAGACGGTTGAACGAGAGCCCAATTGCAACTCCGTGCGCCATGACTATAAAAGTCAAGAAAATGAGCCTCTACCTCGTCTCCTAACTCACATTTGCCGGCATTTTAGTTCCGTAGGCGTGATACCTCCTAGCCAGTTGTTGTGATGATCTGACACAAAGACACCCTCACATGACTTCACAACCCGCATATATCAACACCGTGATTTGACACTACATGATGTTCTCAATATGCATCCAGGGCCTCAATAATAATCATATTTCAACATAAATATGTAATGCATCATATTTATGAAAATATCCACATACTACCATATGAATCTCATAATCTCTTTCACATGCTTTTAAAACAATAAAGCAATAAACCATAACAAAAATTATATCACATAATCATACTTGCAATTCATCAACTTATACTTTAATTCACAAGTATACAAGTTCATTCATTTAAACATGTTTTTAATTCCCTTAAAGTAAATAGTCCACGTATTATAAGGGGAACCTAGCATAACGTCTAAGTTTTCAAGTCCCTCTTGTTCACGTATTCCCTAACACATTTAAAAATAGAACTAAGCCACCTATTCTTTTTCAATTCAAATAGGAATTTATTTAATTTAGCAGGAAAATAATTTAATTAATTTATCAAATTAATTCCTAAGTCCTGCCTTAATTATAATTCAATTATAGATATTTAAATTCATAATTTAATATACCTATATTTAAAATAAATACGGGTTTGTACACCCAAACCACGTCAACGATACAGAAGTGAGAATAAAATTTTCCACCTTAATTTACGCTTACAGAACAGGCCGAAACGGCCCACCAAATTCACCCGAATAATATTTTGAATATACCGAAATGTCCGCCTCGACAACCTATACGATATATACGAAGCCCATTTGCAATAAATTAATCAATTTGGGTAAATCTAAAAGAACCCAAACAAAAATTATAACCTATAAATGCGATTTCCCGACAAACCGCTCAACGAAATTTTTTGAAATTTTCGTATGACTTACCTAGCATTGATACGAAGCTACCCTCCGAAAATGTGCCCAAACCAAAGTCGGGAAGTTGACCAAATCTCTGTCGCAAGGTCTGGCATGAACCGGAGCTGCTCGCCTCTGTGGCAAGAACTGCGCGACTAAGCTGTGTTACCCTGCTCCACCACCTAGTTTGTCGGCACCATCACGCCCCTCTACCGTCGTCGCTGCTCCAGCCGTCGACTCTCCGCAAGTGCGATCTCATCTCCAGCCCAACCTCTCTCTCTCTCTCTCTCTCTCTCTGCAATTAGTGGTCGTCTAATGAGGAAGAAGGCTGAAGTCGTGAAAAGAAGAACAAAGCCATGTAGGATTGCGCTAGGAAGGAGAAGCTACGTCTATTTCCTTCTTTTTCTATTTCCTCATTCAGAATTCCAATATATTTACATATACACACACTATGCAAAACCGGTCACCCTTTACACTTGTGTGGTAACAAGATTAATTTAATTTTGTCCCACAACTTACTTCATGTGCCATATAATATTTATACCTATATAAGAGGTCTAATAGTGTGGGTGATCACTTCCATTTTTCAATTTAATTACAAGTGTAACAAGTGGTGCATGTTAGGACATGGGGACATAAAGTGGGATGGTTCAACCAAGTAATTAAGCCCACGCAACCCATTCCTATTATCCGATATTACAAACTAACCCCAAAACAATATATATATAACTACAATTATATATATTTACCTATACAATATATCCCAATAAATACCGGGAACACCCTAACGTAATCTCGCAAACCCTAAATAATAATGGGATGCCCAATAAACAATCCCAATTAAATATATCGGGAAAGGAACCCAAACGGCGGAACACTATACATCGAATAAACTAAACATCTCGTCGCTTCGTCAAAACTCCAAACACTAAACGTCGAAACGAAACTGCGTAGTCGATAACAAGAACCCGCGTAATGTCCTCCAGTTGACTTTAAAATTAAAAGCAAAAAATTTACACGCGAAATACCAAGGATAACATGAACGTCATGAACATGTGACGTCATAACCGAAATTAAATCGGAATGTTTTTTAGGAAAAGGTAAAATAACACGGGGTGTTACAGGTGAACGCACTAACCTAGTAGAGGAAGCGTCATCGCCTCAATGTTGGTAGTTCAAGTGGTAAAACCCATCCAAGGTTCATGCTACTAATCCTAGGTCGGTCTCTTATCCCACATGACTCTCACGCCAATCCGGAACCCCATCGAACTGAACAAGCAATTTCCCCCAACATGTTCACATTATTGTCATTCAAACATAGCATGCTTCAACATCGAAATCATAATCACATATATGATATTTTAAATGCAATATGACTCGGCATACGTCATGTTACACCCTATGCGCCCAACACATGTTAATGGATACATACTTTGGCCATTTACTTTTGAGGATACAAGCTCATCAAGTAATGTAGAGTACCGCACCGATTCTTCCAAAGTGATTTTGACACTTCACACTTTCAACAAGGAAGAACGGTTGCACGAGAGCCCAGCTCGCAACTCCGTGCCCCAAGACCACAAAGGTCAATAATATGAGCCCCTCTTACGACTCCCAAACCATTATCACGTTTTCGAACTTACTAGTTCCGTAGGGGTGAAACACATCGTGGCTAGTTCTTGCGATGATCTGACACAAAACTACCCACACATGATTACACGACCCGCAATACCAACACCATAATTTTGATACTACACGATATAATCAATATGCATCAAGGTTTTCAATAACAATCATGTTCCATCACAATATATGTTTTTCTCATTTGCAATATATTGTACTCAATAAAACCATCATGCTTATAATTTCACACTTATAAGCAATAGTTCACAACATGTTCCATCACAATACATGCTCTTCTCATTATGCAATATATTGTACTCCATTTATCACAATGCTTACAATTTCACATTTATAAGCAATAAACCACCACAAGCATTTATATCACACAATTATGCTTTAAAGGGCATAATTCATCGTCTAAGTTGTCAAGACTCAACTTGCATATATATATATATATATACGACATATATACACATAGACACACACACCCTCGTACAAAAACTAAAATAACTCATTTTTCCCTTACCTCAATTCCAAGCAAGCAAACACAAGGATGCTAAAGATGTCCAAGAAAAGTCACCAATGTGAAATGTGCCTCCAAGAATAAGTTGGTTGCACAACCTTCCCAATTCTATTCAATACACCATATAATGGAAACAAGATTACAATGGTGTTAAGAACAAGCCTACAATTATCTAAAGTGGATCCAACAACATGAACAACCCAAACCCTAAGGATAGTTAAACTAGGGTTCCATGAATGGAATACTCAAAAGGAAAGAGATAGATATTATCCTTACCACAATCTCCAACCCAAAAGTGATCTCAAAACACAAGATGAACTCCAAGCTTCCAATAACCGAAAATCGGTGAAAAGGTTCAACTTATGGTCCTTAACAAGATTCAAGAGAAAACGAAACCAAAAATCAATAGTTGAACATAATACTTAAAGAATGGAAAATCTACGATTTGAAGTTTAAAACCTCAAGAGAGCTAGAAACTTACCCCAATGCTTAGAGAAAATTAAAGAGGAGAGTAATCCAAACAATTCCCATGTTAAACACTTCTTCAAACTCCAAGTGGAAGGAGTTGAAATCAATGAAGAAGTGATGAAGGAGAAGAGGGGAAATAGCAGTTTAGAGAGAAATGAGTTTGTAGAGAAATGAAAAAGTCTTGCAATGAAAGACTTATGAAGTTGTATAGATTTCCCACCATCTCTCACACTCATCTAATGGCCTATAATAAATGTGAAAGAAAAGGTAGAAGATCCAAGGGTTGAAATGAAGTCTTGAAAATCAAAGACCAAGAATAATGCATTCTTGCATTTGTGTGCCATCCAAACAAGGCCCTATTATCCAAGGGTTAAGATTAAAGATGGGAGAAGAAAATCAATGGTTGGGAGTGAGACAACACATAATAGTGGGAAATGACCAAATTCTTCCCAACTTAGGCTTAATTACAAAACTGCTATCAAGATTATCAATTACCACTTTACCCCTTGTCATCCTCTCTATTTACCACCATGCCACTCATACACTGACGCTTAGCCAAATTTATACAATTTCCACTAAGTCCTCTTACGATGAAAATACCAATTTACCCTTCGGTCATTTATTTCCCGAAATCGTTCTCAACATTTTTCATTATTTTCAAAATAAAAATACAACATGCAACTTACAAATTTAATCTCACATAAAACATGTAAGTCATGTTAAGCACATAAACACATTAAGCACAAAATCATATTAAACACATAATCACATATGCATTTAATCATTAGTAATAAAATTTAATTAGCACGTAAAAATATCGGACTTTACAATATTTAACCCTCACGAGAATTCAATCGTCCACTCGGTATTGCCGAGGGGTTTAAATGGCTTGTTACACGTGCTAAGTGTAATCGTACACCTTCACGAAATAAAATGATTAGTTAGATAGTTTAGTTAAATAGATAGTTATTGTACTATCTATTTAAAGTTATTGTACTAAAAACACAATCATCACCATTTTTGAAAATTTTCTATTGAATTGATTGCTAAGGGACTAGCAATGTTGAAATTTGGGGGCTTGATAAGAGCCAAATATCATACATTTAAGGTTCCTAATTATGCATTGTTATATTTATGTTTATCATTAAATTGGTGTTTTTATACAGTTTTCTTGTTTTTAGACATTTCAGGACTGTCATGTAAAACGAGTTTAATTCGGTAAATAACTGGATTTATGACTCAAGATTGTTCGAGAGCCGAAACCATGGATAAAAGAACTATAAAGGACCAAAAATAAGTCAAGAATGCGAAAGAAATTGAAATTACCTAAAAAACGGTGAACTAAGCCTAGACGGGAGGTGAATAGGATTTTTATGAATTAATTGAATAATTAAAATATTAATTGTGGATTAGTCAATTGTAATTCAATCTTTAATTATGCAAACCGTGTAATAATAAATATAGGTGCAGAAAATAAAGTAGAGACGATACCAATATTTTTACGTGGAGAACCTTGAAAACGTTCCAAGTAAAAATTACGGTTACCCTCCAGTATCGATGCACTATGAATCAAGAAGTACATGACTCTATGAAGTTTTAGACTTACAAATCACTCCTGATATGCCTTTCTCCACTGGACGTCTGATAGTAAAAGAAGTACTTTTTTCAATAAGATTTCTTATTTCCACTATTTAAAGCTTTCAAATATATACTAATATATCAATCATAGTCCAATATACCAATAATAGCTTCAAATCATGTCCCAAATTGGTGAGGAGTTGATTACGTAGCAAGACAATATATTCCAAATAAGCAAATCACAATATGCAGTTTCCCACTTACCGAGAACTCGATGGTTGTTCTACCAAGTACTCGGTGAACCCCAAGTACGCAAAACATTCTTGCCATTTTTTCACTTTTGCCCAAATATGCGTAAGTTCACACCTTACCGAGTACTCAGTAATGTTCCCACCTAGTACTCGGTGGAACAAAATTGTGAATATACAATTTTTTAAACATTGCAGCTTCATCCAATTTCCTTTGCATCTTCACCACTTCAACATTGATTAACTCTAACTAAAACACTCAACTCTCAACATGGTTGTTATCAGAATCATGCCATCACACAAATAAATGTTCTTACAATTTCCCCCTTGGCATTTCTAAGACAAAATCATATTTTACAAATATATCCTCACGATAAACAAAATAAAATCTATACTTATGAACACACATCAACAAACTTAGACATAAACTTTTTTGTTGATTTCATGATGATCTACGAATCCTATAATCACAACACTTACACAAAACATACCTGTGAAAAGCAAGTGTGGAAAACAAATAGCATGAATAATCAATATTAAATGATCATAAACAAAATAAATAATATCAACATGAAACATAATGATCATGAATCAATAATAATTAATTTTCCCCCTCAAATAAATATTTCTCCCCCTTAACTGTGTATCTCTTCCCCTTACTAAATACTTCTCCCTCTTTTTGTCACTGAAATGATAAGGAATTAAATAACAATAAAAATAATCAAAAGAATTGAAGTAGAATAGACAAGGTGTAAATATTGAGAAAATATTCGGGAAGACCAAAGAATCTAAGAAAAGCTTATATTAAGTCATGGAACTAAAAAAAATATCCAGATTCTCGGGTAACAAAAATCTCTACGATGCATGAACTTAAATCTAATGCATGAATGCAAAATGCTCAATAAAACAAATATTTTTGTTCTTATAAACAGGTGAGTAGAGCAATAGGGACAATTAACTAATCATTAGCATATCATATTCGCATATTTGACTTAACGATTATACACACAGAAGTGAAGAAAATCAGCACACATACCTTGCAGTTATAAGTAGACACAAGACAAGTTTTACATAGTTTTTGCATATATGAAAAATATTCAGGTGCAAGCAAACAACTAAGATGAAAGCAATACGTACTAATTCTAATAATCTCCTCACTAACCATGATGATACTTCGGTCCAAAACCTAAACTAGAAGTCAAATCTTTAGCTCGGACCTTATTGCATTTAAATGTCTCACAATTTAATCTTTTGCACCTTTTCACTTTATCCCTTTTTATCTTTCTAAGCTCCAGACTTTCCAGTGAGGATTTTTAGTCTTGACCAACTGGGCCTGAGCTTTTTTCTTAGGATTTATGCTCATTAGTTTTCTCCCCTTTTTACGCGAACACTCTGTTACTTTGTGGTAGGAAGCCCGATTACTCAAATCGAAGAACTGCCTTTTGCATTTCTATATTTAAATTTTCTCATTTTTTCTCTTTCAACATTACCACAATATTCATAAGCATGCAAAAGGTATTAAAAAGCATCGATTAGTCTAGCATAACTTATAACCTACATATCACTTCGGGTTAGATGAAAAAGACTAAAAGTTTCCACAAATATTACACTCATCTCCGAAGTAAAACAAACACCCAAGATTAATGAGTTCTAAAAATAATACTTGTCAAGTGAATAACTCATATCCTTTGGTTAGACTAACAACTCCAATTCCCATAAGCATAATAAGAAAAGTAAATATGAGAATATAGTGAAATATGACAACCATTTGTACCATTAGCCAAGATCAACATGCTAAGAATTTTTATTTTATAATTTTTTATGGTATTTTATGTCATAATGTATGCATGAAAATCATAAAAGTAATAATAAAATATGATGCATGCATAATAATAAACAAAAACAATGCATGATAATGTATCAATTCTATGATAAAGAATAATGCAAGATATTCCTAGAATGATACATATGAAGAAATCTATTATAAAGAGAACATACCACTAGATTTCCTAAGACTCGCATGCGTTTGAAAATGTAATAACGATTATCAGATGTATGTACATCTTCCTCAACACAATTTCCCAAAGAATCAATAATAAAACATTTATCAGAAGTGAAATTGACATTATGGTTATTATCGCATATTTGGTTAATGCTAAGAAAATTAGCCTTTAGACCCTTAACATAATAAACATCTTCTAAACTAGGTAGACCAGAAGCAATAATTTTGCCATTTCCTAAAACTTTAGATTCTTTCCCATTACCAAAAGTAGCAGTTCCTACTTTACTTTCCTTGAAATCACCAAACAATGACTTATTTCCAGTCATGTGCCTGGAGCATCCATTATCCAAATACCAAGAACTAAAATCATGTGCTCTAAAAGAAATATGAGCAACAAAACAATGTATCTCACATTTTTTTACCCATGCCTTTTTCATTTTTTGAGCTCTAATTATCAGCTTTGACAAATTATTTACCTCCTTACTCAAAACCCTAATTTGATCTTCAACATTGGGTTCTTTTTTAGTTGTTTGATTAATCATTGAATTCATATTTTTTTCGTCTTAATTTATAGCACATAGGTCGAATATGGCCTTTCACTCCATAGTGATAACATGTAGGAACAAATCTTTGAAAAATATTATTAGAAATCTTATGATACTTAGAGGTAAAGGGAGAACTATTCTCAACCGGTTTTCTGACATAAGATTGAATGTTATAATTTCTATCAAATTTTCCTTGAGAAGATCTTGGTGCTACCTGGGAAGCCCTAACAAAAGTAGTTTTGGGAATGATATTTGAATTACCCGTTGTTCCTACAAATCCCAATACTTTAGTATTTCCCACAGATTTACCAATACTCAGCATATGATCAAGCTTAAAGGTTCCACTTGACCATTTATAAATAGTTGAGTTAGCATCCTTCAAATTCTTTGCCAAAACCTCAATTTTCGTAGATTTCTCATTTATATCAGATCTTAGATTGACTAATTTCTTATTCAGATCATCTATATTCTTCAAAGCATGATTCCTTTCTTGTTCAGACTCAATTGATTTTTTGAACACTTGAGCTTTTTGGGTCTACAAGAGGTTTATGGTTTGGGAACTATTGGCTAATTCGTCTTTTAAAGAGTGTAATTATTTATCCATCTTTGAATATTTAGTCAATAGTTGATTGTGATGGTAGTTAAGTTGAGTGAGTTTATAAAGTAATTCATCGTAAGAAGCTTGAGGCATATCATCACAATCTTCATCACCCTTATAATTTTCATCTCCAAACATCGACCATCTGGTAGTAACTTTTTTAACCTCCTTGCTTTATGAAGCTAACACGAGGTAGTTCTTAGACTTATCACCTCCCTCTAAGTCTGTTTCATCACTAGCTGCTTCATCATTCGATTCCTCATCCCAAGTGACAACTAAGCCTTTGGATTTTTTCAAAGTGTTTGCACACTGTGCAGTTATGTGACCATAACCTTTACAGTCAAAACATTGACGTTTCTTCTTCTTAAGATCAAACATGTCATTCCTAGATTAGGGTTTATTTTTATTTCTAAAATCATTTAATTTATCCCCAAAATTATGTCCATTGCCACTATTAGCCTTAACAAATTTGTTTAATCTTTTAGCAAACATGGCAATATCATTCATATTTAAATCACTTTATTCATGAAACTCAATCAGATCTTCTCTAGTGATTTTAAAATCTATGTTTTTTTCTTTAGTGCCGTTAGACCTCCTAGAGGGAGTTTTGAACATCTCCATCTCATAAGATTTTAGGTTTCCAGCCAATTCTTCAAGTTTAATTTGTTTAACTCATTACTTCTGAGATGATAGTAATTTTAGACCGAAAATGTTCAGGGAGAGACCGAAGAATATTTTCCACTATAGTAGTTTCAGGAATAGACTCTCCTATATTGTGGTAGCCCGTTACAATGTGAGTTAGTATATCCTTAAAAACAGCAAAAACTTCATCCTCTTCCATCTTAAATTGTTCAAATTTTGAATTTAACTTTTGGAGTTTTGATTCTTAAACTTTTGAGGTCCCTTCATGAGTTACTTGGAGAATAGCCCAAGCTTCTTTAACATTTTCACACGTAGCAATTCTCTTAAATTCACTCAAGCTAACAGCATTGTATAAAGCATTTAAAGCTTTAGAGTTCCAATTAGCATTGTTTCTCTTAGCAGTAGTCCACTATTTAACCAGTTTTAATTTAGATTTATCAGTAGTCGCGTCTATCACAGTGGGAGTTGAATACCCTATTTTTATAGTAAGCCTGTAACACCCCGCATTTCCTTCCTCCTTTATTGAATTCTTTTCCATGTGTTAACGGTTTGTGACGTCACTTATTCTTGACGTGTTGTGTAATCTCGGTAGGTGTAAAATTTTTGCATTTACAGTTCAGAGTTAGCGGGATGACTTCGTGGACTTTCATTTTCGGTTTCATGATTTATTGTTCGTTGGCAACTACGTGGGTTTGTTGCAAAATTTCCTTATTGGAGCTTTGGTGATCGTGTTGCGTTCTCGACCACTTTACTTTATTTTATTATCGACGTTCGGTGTAACACTTATGTGATTTTATGCTTATTGTGCTTAGCATATTTAATGGGTACTTCTTGATAGGTTAAATATGTTAATTGCTTGTTGTATTTTCATTTTGTAAATAATGAAAATAGTTAAAAACGATTTCGAGAACATAATGACCTAGTGGTATAATGGTATTTTCACTAGTGTAGATATAGTGGAAAATCATAGGAATTTGGCTAAGTATTCTAATAACACTTGAGTGACATAGAGGTAAATAGAGTGAAAGAATTTGGTTAAATGGTAAAGAAAATTTCAATGAAACTCTTGTAATTGGTCATAAGTTATAGGGTTTTTGGTCTTGAACCACTTTAATGTGTTGTCACATTCTTGGCCATTAGATCTTCCCTCTCATGTTTAATCTCAACCCTTGGATGTTAAGGCCTTGTTTTTAAAGTGTATAAGGGTGGTGTGTATTGATTTAAGTCTTCCATTGGAAAGACTTACTGTACACCCTTGGATCCATTCTATTTTTTCCCATATTTATTTTGTACCCTTGGATGGATTAGAGATAGAGGAGGGTCTCTAAAAATTCTCTTAAGTCTTCTACATGAAGACTTCATCACTCATGTGCTATCTCCATTTGCTTCCCATTTTCCTCTTGCTTTACTCCACTTTTTGGTTTGATTTCATCACTTTAAGCTTGGATTTTTATGTTGCCTTGAACATGGAAGTTGTTCATGGTGTTCTCCTTTTTGATTTAAGCCAAATATTGGCAAGTGTTCTTCCCTCTTTGTGAGTTTCTACTTCAAACCCTAGTCTTGGGTTTTCATGATGAACTATCTTTGATTCTTGGTTTCATCTTGTTTTGAGTCTTAACTCATTGTTAGGAAACTATGGTGAAGCTTTCCACCGATTGGCTTATTTGAATTTGGTGTTAGGTGGAAGATAGGGTTTCATGAAGCTCACTTTGTGGTGTTGCATTGTTCTTCACTGGAGGTAAGAGAAAAATGATTTATTTTAGTTTTTGTACGAGGGTGTGTGCGTCTATGTGTATATATGTCGTATGTATATATACGAGATGAGTCTTAACAACTTAGACGATGAACTAGGCCTTGAAAGCATGATTTTATGATATTAATGATTGTTGTGAATTTATTGCTTATAAGTATGAAATTATGAGTATGATGTTAAATTGAATCCAATATATTGCATAGTGATAAAAGCATGTATTGTGATGGAGAATGGTTATTATCAAAATTCTTAATGAATATTAAGCACAACATATTGTGTGAAGTACATGGGTGTTTGTATATCTAGGTTTATGTGTGAGTGAATTGAGTTTTATTAGAAGTCGCAACTGGGTTGTACATCAATCTTCGGATTATAAGTCGTAACTGGGTTGTACATCAATCTTCGGATTATAAGTCGTAACTGGGTTGTACATCATCTTTGGATTATAAGTCGTAATTGGGTTATGCATCAATATTCGGATTTTAAGTCGCAACTGGGTTGTGCATCAATCTTCGGATTATAAGTCGCGTGTGGTCATATGTGTACCATGAGGTGTGTTGAGTCATATTCCCATTATATGGTTTATCTCTACATGTGAATCATTATATTATTCAATGTTATTGTGGAACATGTTTCATGTGGATTTCGATATTTAATTCATATATTATTAAAATGCTCAAGTGAAATTGGATAATTTGATAATATATATGATTTACATGACTTGTTTTAAAGTATAATGTGAGATGAATGCTTATACTTGTTGATATATGCTTATATGCCTTAGAGTAGTGATATAAGTTAGTTTTGATGGCTTTCTTGGGCTAAGTTAAAGTCAGTGATAATCATAGAGTTGATTATGAGTTGAAGCCTTTTAGAAGGTGGGTGATAGTTTTGTGGTCGTAATTAGCATTGGTATAGTAACGTGACATCAATCATGTTATTGAGGTCTTGGTTATGATAGAAGAGGTTATGAGTGAACCTGACCAATTGTGTATTGATGGCAATTTGATCTTGTTAGAAACCTAAGTGATGTGGTTTCAAATGTGAAATTGAGGTTCGAAGGAATCGGACGACGTTTTGATTTGAAACTAGTTGGTCACGTGGCAACGGCCACTAGGTTCCCTTTAGCGATCTTAAGGATTGGAGTGTCATTAGAGTTATGGTAATTCTTGATTAAGTCGTTATAGAGTTTATGGAGTTAGATGTTGAACTAAGTATGGTTGTGTTGGAGTTAGAGTCTTTGTGTATAGTCACTTGCCTTTCCCTTAGAGGTTTCATTTACTTTGGTTCTTCATTCCTTAGTTCCATTGAGTGTCAATAAATTCGTTTTGGTATTTCCCTTGGTTTTTCGGTTTGCTTCTCTGAAAATGGATTTTTCACAAAACATGTACTTGAATCCATTTTTCGCCCACCCCCGCAGCCCCAGAAACTTATCTCATTTTAGAAATGATTTTAAACTCATTTTTATAAAGATTTTAAATTTTAGAAGCCAGGATGGTTAAAACGGAGACCGGGGTTATGACGGATAATTTTTGCGAATTTTAAAAAAAAAACTTGTTTTCTTTTTTTAAAATTCCAGCTTTTTTGGGATCTATCCCACCACTGGTCATTGATTTGTTTGAATTTCAATTGGGATAGATCCCACTTCGCACTAGTGGCGACGTCTGATTTTCAGACTTCTGTATTTTCCTCCTCGGATTTTCGAATTAGGTTCCGTTTGTATCTATAGATTGCCCTATGTCCAAATATTTGATACAAAATTTGAAATCAATTATCTGCATTGGAAATGACTATTTTACCCTTGGTGAAAGAGAGGTACTTCAATTTTCTATTTTGGTTGGCATTGTCCGACACCGTTTTCAAAAAATTCATATCTCTCACCTCGTGGCCTTGATTTAGATCCCTTTGGGTTCTATGATTTGACCTATGTCCAAATATATGGTATAAAGTTTGAAATTATAGTTTTCCCCTTGAAATAACCATTTTACCCTTGGCCAAACATGGAACCTTGAAGTGGTCGATTTGTTGAGCCGTTTGATCCCTTTCACTTCCCTTTCATTTTCCGATAGCCTTGTTGACTTCTCTTAGGTTGAAATGACTATTTTACCTGTTGGCTTTGAAATTTACTTTCGGCAAACAATTCCAAAATTGATGATAACAAACCATTGAAGAGTGTTTGATACTAATGAATTATCGAGTTTATATTTTCAGCAAAAGACAGGTGAACGACTCAGAAATCAAACTCGAAAAGGAAACTACTCGAAAAACAAGCTCGGAAAGAAAGCTTGATTTAAAGCGAAAAGCTGTGAAAGAAATTGGAGCGAAAAAGGAAAATCAATTAATTCAACGGCAAAAGCGAAAGTCGAAGACTCAAGACTCGGGGTAGATAGGTCGGGGAGCGATCATTGTAACAAGGTAATTTTATGTGTCGATTTTATCGTATAAGCTCAAGTATAAAATGAACCTAACTCAAATGAAATGAAAAACGCTTTACCAAACTTAAACGGAAAGAAAAATATTTTTATTAAATGTTTTTCTTGTTATAGTCGACTAGAATCACCCTGTGTATTTTCTAGTAGTCGACTATTTCAATCAGTAGCTATTGGTTTTTCATCCACATCAAAAGAGTCGACTGAAACAAGCTTGAGTCGACTAGACTACTCATTGTAGTCGACTAGAACTCATTCTAGTCGACTAGATGGTCCAAAGTAGTCGACTAGAACTCAATCTAGTCGACTAGATGGTCCATTGTAGTCGACTACAATAGAGAAGTAGTCGACTAGAAGTTGCTTAAAATCTGCAGATTTTTAGAAAACGATTCCCATTGTTTTGTGGATTGTGTTTAATGGTGTTCAAACGGCTCTTGTCTTTCAAATACTATATTCACTCCTCAAAACCCTAATGCAATGCTATATATAGAATGAGATGTGTATATTGAAGATTAAGAGATTGAAATACAAAAGAGAAAGAAAGCTATCAAAAATTCTGCAGAAATTTTCTCTACAAAAGCCATTGAAACCAAGCTTTGAAAATCTGATTTTCTCCAAGTTTCTTTGAAAATCAAAACCTCTAGTATCTCTTCTTATTCTCCAAATATCATTCATTGATTATATCCTTTGAGAATACATTTCTAGAGCTATTGTAAAATCACCAAAAACACTTGAGCTTATATTGATTTATCTTCCATAAAAACCTTTGGGTTTTGAGTGTTTTTGTTCTTGAGTGATTTTATTGATTACATACGAATTTGTAATCTCGGACAAGTGAAGTCCACCGATTGTTCAAGAGAGGGTTGTTCTCTTGATTGAGAGACAAGCTCGAGAGGCTTGTGTTGTAAAGGTTTGCCATTCCACCTGTGAAAGAAGGGCCATAGTGAAAGGATCGGGAAAAGTCTCAAGAAGGGGTTCTTGAGCCGAGGAGTAGGAGTTACCGAACCTCGAAAAAATCACAGTGTCAATCTCTCTATCTCTTTCTCTTTACTTGAGTAATTTGCATGCTATAATTGCTTGAATATCTTGTATGCTAATTTGTTTTGAAATTAATTATTGTAAAAGTTTAAATTGAATCATCCACTCTATTCACCCCCCCCCCCCCTCTAGGATTAATTAGTGACTAACAATTGGTATCAGAGCCTAATCTCTATTTATTTTAGACTTAACCGTCTTAGAGAACGATCATGTCATCAAATTTAGTCACTCATGTTGAAGGACAATCGAATAATAGGCCCCCATGGTTTGATGGATCAAATTATAGCTATTGGAAAACTAGAATGATAGATTTTCTTCAAGCTATCGATTACCAAATTTGGCAAGTAGTTCTTGAAGGACCATTTGTATTGACCAAATTTGTTGATGGAAAAACCGTCCCCAAATTACCCAATGAATGGGATAATGATGACCGTAAACTCATGTCATACAATGCAAATGCCAAAGTAAATTTAAATTGCGCTTTAAGTCCAAATGAATTTAATCGTGTATCTACTTGTTCAACGGCAAACGAAATGTGGGATAAACTTTAAGTAACCTATGAAGGTACATCTCAAGTACGAGAATCTAAAATTGACATACTCATGCATGAATATGAATTATTTGCTATGAAAGATGATGAAAATGTGAATTCTATGATGTCTCGCTTTACAAATATTTTGATTGGACTAAAGCATCTTGGTAGAATTGTTCCTAGATCCGATGCGTCACGAAAAGTGCTTAGAAGTCTCCCGGCAAAGTGGGATGCAAAAGTAACGGCTATCAAAGAAGCTCATGACCTCAACACCATGACTCTCGATGAAATCTTCGGCTCTCTACTCACTTGGGAAATAACATTAAAAGCTCGTGAAGACGACATCAAGCCGAGAAAGGGGATAGCTTTGCAAGTCTTCACCAAAAATGAAAATAATGAGCCGAGTGAAGAAGAAGAGGATGAGGACATTGCCTTGTTCACCCAAAAATTCAAGAGACATCTTCAAAGAAATAAAGCAAATGGTGGAAGATTCGTGAAAAGAATTGAACCAAGAGGCGAGCCTAGCAAAAGAGAACCCCCAACGTGTTTTAATTGCGGAAAGCCGGGACACTACAAAAGTGATTGCTTCAAGCTCAAAAAGGAAAATGAGAAAAGATCTAGCAAGATGGCAATGAATGTCACATGGGAGGACTATGACTCATGCGACTCGGATGAGGAGAAAAGTAGTGAGGAAACGGCAAACATTTGTCTCATGGCAAATGAAGAAGAGGTACATTTAAATTTAAATGATTTAGATAAACTATCATATGATGAACTTCTTCTTGATTACAATGAATTGCAAGATGTGTTTGAAGAATTACATGATGAATTCGAAAAATTAGCTAGAAAATATATCCTTCTTAAGAAAGCTAAATCTTCATGTAGTCTCACTAGTTCAAGCTTAGAAGTTTCTTGCAATGACAAAAGCATTGAGCTAGAAAAGGAAAATATTCGTTTGAAAAATACTATTGATGATCAAATAAATGTTTTAGGAAAATTTACAAAAGGAAAAGAGAACCTTAGTATCATGTTAGGAAGACAAAAATGATCATTTGATAAATGCGGTCTAGGGTATGATGCTTTTGACAAAAATGCTCTCATTTTGAAAAAGAGAAAATCACTTAGCTCTACATTTACTAGAAAATCATCTCATGCTTCTTCAAATGATTATAAACATGTTACTTGCTACTATTGTAATAAAAAAGGACACAAAGCAAATGTATGCTTTCATAGAAAGAAGAAAATTATGTCAAAAATGGTTTGGGTTCCGAAAGGATCTATTGCATGGTCTCATAGAAAAGAAAATGTTGTAACAAAACAAATTTGGGTTCCAAAAGGAACTATTGCGTATCTATCTAACCAAAATGGACCCAAAACAGATTGGGTACCAATAAAAGTTACTTGAACTTGTTTTGTAGGTATACTTGAAGTCCGCATCAAAAGAAAAATGGTTTCTCGATAGCAGATGCTCAAGGCATATGACGGGAGATAAATCAAAGTTTATTTCACTAAAAACATATGAAGGAGGAAACGTAACTTTTGGAGACAACTCTAAAGGCAAAATTATAGGAATTGACTCAATCGGTATTTCCTCTTCTCTCTCTATAGATGATGTGCTTTTAGTTGATGGGTTGAAGCATAATTTGTTTAGTATTAGTCAATTATGTGACAAGGGCTATGATGTTATATTTAGGACAAATGCATGCATAATCAAGAAATATGGGAAGCAAATGTTCAATGCCAAAAGAAATGGAAACTTGTATACTTTGTTGCTATGTGAATTGCATGACCAAGATGTTAAATATTTTGTCACATCTAGCGAAAATAGTTGGTTATGGCATAGACGTCTAGGACATGCTAGTATGGACCTCATTCATCGTTTATCCAAAAATGATTTAGTCAAAGGCCTCCCAAAGACTAAATTTTCGAAAGATAAAATATGTAGCGCATGTCAAGTAGGCAAGCAAGTTAAATCCTCTTTCAAGAGAAAGAAAGATATTACCACTTCTAGACCTCTAGAGTTACTTCACATGGATCTCTTTGGTCCGGAGAGAACGACTAGCTTAGCCGAGAAACTCTATGTACTTGTTATAGTTGATGACTACTCTAGATATACTTGGGTTCACTTTCTTGCTCATAAAAATGAAACTCACTCCATTCTTGAAAGATTTTATAGAGTCATTCAAAATGAAAAAGATTTGAAAATCAAGAAAATTAGAAGTGATAGAGGTAGGGAGTTTGAAAATCAAGACTTAGAGAAATTATGTGATGACCTCGGTGTTTCTCATGATCTCTCGGCCCCTAGAACCCCTCAACAAAACGGTGTAGTTGAAAGAAAGAATCGATCTCTACAAGAGATGGCTCGAACCATGTTAAATGAGCACAACCTTCCCCGAAGCCTTTGGGCGGAAGCGGTAAACATCGCTTTCCATATAATTAATCGTGTTATTATTCGGATGAAGTTGGGGAAAACGCCCTATGAGTTGTGGAATGGTCGAAAGCCCAATATTGGGTATTTCAAAGTTTTCGGGTGTAAATGTTTTGTGTTAAATGATAAAGATAACCTTGGAAAATTCGACTCCAAATCGGATGAAGCAATTTTCCTAGGATATTCTACAAGAAGTAAAGCATTTCGGGTTTATAACAAAAGGACTCTAACCATGGTTGAGTCTATTCATGTTGTCTTTGATGAATCACCCTCACTACCGTCACCTAGAATTGACCTAGAAGAAGATGAGGTTGTTGGGATTGAGGATAATCTAAATACTCTCAATATCTCCAACTCATCATGTAGCCAAAAGGAAATGAGGGAAGTTGAGCATCAATCCAATGATGACTTGACCAACTCAATGCCTAAAGCATGGAGGATTGTTCACAATCATCCTCTTGATCAAGTCATAGGTAATCCTTCAAAAGGGGTTAGTACTAGATCTCAACTTAAAGATTTTTGCAACCACATGGCCTTTGTATCGCAATTCGAACCCAAGAACTTCCACGAAGCTCAATGTGATGATTCTTGGATCGTAGCAATGCAAGAGGAACTAAATCAATTTGAACGCAATCAAGTTTGGCGTTTAGTTCCTAGACCCGAAAATCAAACTATAATTGGCACAAAATGGGTTTTTCGAAACAAAAAGGATGAGAATGGAGTAATTATTCGAAATAAAGCAAGATTGGTAGCTCAAGGATATAATCAAAAGGAAGGCATCGACTATGATGAGACCTTTGCACCGGTAGCTAGATTAGAAGCAATTAGAATGCTTCTTGCATTTGCATCATATAGAAATTTCACTCTTTATCAAATGGATGTCAAAAGTGCTTTCTTAAATGGTGTCATAGAAGAAGAAGTTTTTGTGAAGCAACCACCCGGTTTTGAAAATAATCTTTTTCCAAATCGTGTTTTCAAATTGGCTAAAGCTCTATATGGTTTAAAGCAAGCTCCTCGAGCTTGGTATGAGAGACTTAGCGAGTTTTTAACTCAAAATGGTTTTACAAGAGGGAAGATTGATAACACACTTTTTACAAAAACCATTAAGAATAATTTGTTGATTGTCCAAATTTATGTTGACGACATTATTTTCGGCTCAACAAATAATTCTTTATGTAGGGAATTTGCCACAAGTATGCAAAACGAATTTGAAATGAGCATGATGGATGAGTTGACTTTCTTCTTAGGGTTGCAAATCAAGCAAAGCTCGGATGGCTTATTCATTAGCCAATCCAAGTACACTAAAGATTTTCTAAAGCGATTTGGTATGGAGGCTACCAAACATGCCATAACTCCTATAAGTTCCTCTATTAAGATTGATAAAGATGAAAATGGTAAATGTGTTGATATTACTAATTATAGAGGCATGATCGGTAGTTTGCTTTATTTAACCGCTAGTAGATCGGATATAATGTTTAGTGTATGCTTATGTGCCCGGTTTCAATCATGTCCTAAGGAATCTCACTTGCTTGCGGTCAAACGCATTTTTCGCTACCTAAGTGGTACAATATACTTAGGGCTTTGGTATCCATGTGGAACTACAATTGATCTTATTAGTTATTCGGATGCCGATTTGGCGGGATGTAGAATTGATCGTAAAAGCACAAGCGGTACTTGTCATTTTCTAGGACATTCACTAGTATCTTGGTCAAGTAAAAAGCAAAATTCCGTTGCATTATCTACGGCCGAAGCTGAATATGTGGCAGCCGGTAGTAGTTGCGCTCAAACTCTTTATATTAAGCAACAACTACTTGATTTCGGTCTTACTTTCTCTCACGTGCCTATTAAATGCGATAATACGAGTGCGATTTGTATTTCAAAGAATCCTATTCATCACTCACGCACCAAGCATATAGAGATTAGGTATCATTTTTTACGTGATCATGTTGCTAAGGGTGACGTTGAATTGATCTTTATCGACACTAAAAATCAATTGGCGGATATTTTTACAAAACCACTTGCGGACGAATCATTTTCTAAAATTCGTCGTGAAATCGGAATGGCTATGGATTTTGATGTTTTATCTTAATTTTTGTCATAATCTTTATTTTTAATATTTTTGCTATTTTTATGTATTTATTTCCTGATTTTTATCATTTGTTTTCTTTTTTTTCTCTTCTAGTCGACTCATCCTGTGTAGTTCAAACCAATCTAGTCAACTACTTTGGTCAGTAGCTACACCATTTCATGGTCTTCACCTTCTAGTCGACTCATTGCCATTCTAGTCGACTCATCTTCCATTCTAGTCGACTCAAACATTGTTGTAGTCGACTATTTTGCCTTCGTAGTCGACTCAAACCTAAATGTAACGGACTCACCTAGACCTAGTCGACTTAACCCACTATAAAACCTAACCCTCATCTCATCTTCTCCATCCGCCTCCTTCAAACCCTCACCCACCTTCAAACCCTCTCCTCTCAATCCCTCTCCTACTACCACTTATACCTTCAAATCTTCACATATCCCTCATTAATTTCACATTTCCATCATCTTCCACCCATTTCCCTCATCCAAATTTCATCATTCTCACTCTCTCACACATCTATATATATACACCATCATATATCTATATATCCCTATATATTTGTGCATCATCTTCTACAATGCCACCGAAGACTCGAGGTCTATTTCGGAAACGTTCACGCATTGATGGAGGCCAAAGCTCCACCAATCCACGCATTCCTACGACCGTTGACGAAGAGGAGTCGAATGAACCTCTTCTTCTTGAGGTACTTCTTCTTGATGATGATGATAGAAATAAATTCATCACTATATTTGATCATCGTGCTCCTACACCTTGCCGTATTGTCACACAAGACTTATGCACTGAAATTAGGGCTCAAACTTTCGAGTTGTTCCGAGAAATTGGTTGGGATTTTTTCGTTTCTCTTGACATTCCGGTACTTCCGCGAATTGTCAAAACCTTCTACGCTTCTCTTAAAAATCACAAGGAGAAATTACTCTCTCATCTTCATTTTAATTTATGTGGTGAAGACGAGACCGTTGATGACAGTGAAATCAAGCGCATTTTCTTGCTTCCGAATGACGGTATCCGCCACTTCTCCAAGGATTGGTATAAGGCTGATGGTTTCGATTGTATTGAGGCTGTTCGGGCAATATGTGTCGACAAGGAAATTTCGCAAAACGCCGGTATTACCTCTTCTATGCTACTACCCGAGGCTAGATTAATTCATAATGTTATTACTTACTCTATTCTGCCTAAAACTGGTAGTCGTAGCAGTGTTTCTCGTATGGAGGCTTTTTTGGTTTATTGCGTTTTGATAGGAACCCGCGTTGATTTAGCTTATATTTTTCGTTTCGTCATCCTCACATGTCAGCGCAAGCCATCTGGCCCGCTTTTCTTTCCTGCACATATTACATATACTGCAGCGGAAAGGTTTTAATTTTCCGAATGAAGTATCCGAGCATCACCCTATTTTTCTTGACGCCACTCATGTCAAACATATGCATATTTCTTCTGATGCGGAAGGAAATTTCATTTCTGAAATTGCACCTGCTCCTCGTTCGCGTACTGCTCCTAGCGGTTCTGCATCGCGCCAGGAAGCCTCTTCCTCGGTCCCTCCGTTGGACGGTGCTTCGGCTTCTCAAGCTGCTCTTCTCAACCAACTTCTTGGGGTTGTTCAAAGCAATACGGAGCTCCTTAGGCAGCAGGAACAAATGCTTCAGCGCCTTGATACGACCGTGAACCAGAATACGGAAGCCATTCGATTGATCAATGAGCGCCTTGTTCTTCATGATGAGGAAATGTCTACCCGTATTACAAATCTGGTCGGGTCACTTGATGACCTCACTCTTGCACACAGGAACCCTCGCTCACGCACCCCTCGACGCTGACAAAAAGGGGGAGAAATTATGCTATTGTACTGTCATGCATTTCATTATCCGACATTAGCAATTTTTGTTTTTGTGTGGCTTGTTATGGTTATTTGTGAACTGCGAACTTGTTATGGTTATTTGCGAACTTGTTTGTTTTCCTTTCCATGTTTTTCATTAGTATAAGCAGCTTGTATTAAACTGAAACATCTATGATAGGCTGTTTATTTTTGCTATCTCAAATGTGCGCCTATTTTTATATATTGTATCAAAGTGCCTATTAAACTGCAAATTTCATTTACTAAGGGGGAGCATTTGATCAAAATATTATGCACATGTTGAGGGGGAGCATCACTTGATGTTTCGCCAAATGCCAAGCAAACACAAAATGTTTTGTCATCATCAAGGGGGAGATTGTTGGCTTTGAAATTTACTTTCGGCAAACAATTCCAAAATTGATGATAACAAACCATTGAAGAGTGTTTGATACTAATGAATTATCGAGTTTATATTTTCAGCAAAAGACAGGTGAACGACTCAGAAATCAAACTCGAAAAGGAAACTACTCGAAAAACAAGCTCGGAAAGAAAGCTTGATTTAAAGCGAAAAGCTGTGAAAGAAATTGAAGCGAAAAAGGAAAATCAATTAATTCAACGGCAAAAGCGAAAGTCGAAGACTCAAGACTCGGGGTAGATAGGTCGGGGAGCGATCATTGTAACAAGGTAATTTTATGTGTCGATTTTATCGTATAAGCTCAAGTATAAAATGAACCGAACTCAAATGAAATGAAAAACGCTTTACCAAACTTAAACGGAAAGAAAAATATTTTTATTAAATGTTTTTCTTGTTATAGTCGACTAGAATCACCCTGTGTATTTTCTAGTAGTCGACTATTTCAATCAGTAGCTATTGGTTTTTCATCCACATCAAAAGAGTCGACTGAAACAAGCTTGAGTCGACTAGACTACTCATTGTAGTCGACTAGAACTCATTCTAGTCGAGTAGATGGTCCATTGTAGTCGACTACAATAGAGAAGTAGTGGACTAGAAGTTACTTAAAATCTGCAGATTTTCAGAAAACAATTCCCATGTTTTGTGGATTGTGTTTAATGGTGTTCAAATGGCTCTTGTCTTTCAAATACTATAATCACTCTTCAAAACCCTAATGCAATGCTATATATAGAATGAGATGTGTATATTGAAGATTAAGAGATTGAAATACAAAAGAGAAAGAAAGCTATCAAAAATTCTGCAGAAATTTTCTCTACAAAAGCCATTGAAACCAAGCTTTGAAAATCTGATTTTCTCCAAGTTTCTTTGAAAATCAAAACCTCTAGTATCTCTTCTTATTCTCCAAATATCATTCATTGATTATATCCTTTGAGAATACATTTCTAGAGCTATTGTAAAATCACCAAAAACACTTGAGCTTATATTGATTTATCTTCCATAAAAACCTTTGGGTTTTGAGTGTTTTTGTTCTTGAGTGATTTTATTGATTACATACGAATTTGTAATCTCGGACAAGTGAAGTCCACCGATTGTTCAAGAGAGGGTCGTTCTCTTGATTGAGAGACAAGCTCGAGAGGCTTGTGTTGTAAAGGTTTGCCATTCCACCTGTGAAGGAAGGGCCATAGTGAAAGGATCGGGAAAAGTCTCAAGAAGGGGTTCTTGAGCCGAGGAGTAGGAGTTACCGAACCTCGAAAACATCATGGTGTCAATATCTCTATCTCTTTCTCTTTACTTGAGTAATTTGCATGCTATAATTGCTTGAATATCTTGTATGCTAATTTGTCTTGAAATTAATTATTATAAAAGTTTAAATTGAATCATCCACTTGCTTATTGAGAAATTGATTTTTGATTATAGTGTGTTCCAATTTCGAAAAGAGTTAGACTTATTTTTGAACACCCTATTCACCCACCCCCCCTCTAGGGTTAATTAGTGACTAACATTACCCTCTATTGGGTCTTTGGATGGCGGGAAGTGACATGTGAGGTGGTTAGTAGTATGATTTGATAGTGATTGGAAGTTTTGGAGCTCGAAATGCTTGTGATTTAGGATGTGTGATTGTTATCCTTCCTAGGGGTGTTATGAATAGGAGTGTTTCTCCTGTGTTTTGGGGATAAGTGTTGTGTGGATTGTCAATGTTGGACTGGCAGTTACGAGTCATAGTGATATCTGAGGGGTCTATACTACATGGCTTGTATTGGTTGTCTCCCTTTATATATATACATATATATAGGTGTGTGTTATCACGTGTTGTTATGTTATGGTTTCACTATGTGCAAGTTGCCCTGTTTGTTTATGAATGGTAGGGGACTAGAGGTATGTACACGGGTTGGTTATCACTAGACTTGGACAGTCGGAGGATGTGATGATTATGATTCCCTTTTTCCTACGAGGCTTTGATGAGCTCACCCCGGCGTTTTATGCCTTGGTGTTCCACACCAATTTTCAGGAAATGTTTCGGTTACGGATAGCATGGGGTGCAATGACACCTTTCTTTTATTTCCTCGTTGTAGGTTCTAGATTTGCGCAGAGGGATACAGATGATATTGCGGGAGTGAGACGTCTTCACGTAGTCTAGTTCCTATTAGTTTTTCCCTTTGCTAGCCCCCTTATGTGGGGATTGTTATTTTAATTTCTCGGGAGCCAGCCTATTGACGTATCCCTTCCTTGTATTTGGTATCATTGCCTCGTTGTTGAGAGGTATTCTTTTGGTGTCTCGATGTGCCTTGTGTATCATTTGATTTTAGTTTCCGCTCAGTTGTGTATGGAATTATTGTTATTAATACTATTCCATTCATTTTATTTGTATTGATGATATTAGTTGGTCGCTCATTTTACGGATCAGACCCCGGACTGCTTAGATGTCCCAGTTCGGGAGTCTTAGGATTTTAGGGGCGTGACAAAGCCAAGCTTTCTCATCTATAGATTTCGAGGATGCTCTCATCCTAGCTTTCCAGTAAGTATAATTAGAGCCATTAAATAAAGGGGACCTAGTCATAGAACCTCCTTTTCGAGGAATGTCCATCGTCTAAGTTCAAGATCTAACCCTAGGTCGTTAACCTAAATCGGGGCGAACCTTGCTCTGATACCAATTGAAATTACCTAGAAGACAATGAACTAATCATAGAGGGGCGTGAATAGGATTTTTATGAATTAATTCACAAATTAAAATATCAATTGCGGAATAGTTAATTTTAATTCAATTATTTAATTATGCAAACCACGGAATAATAAATATAGGTGTAAAAAATAAAGCAGAGACGGCATGAATATTTTTACGTGGAAAACCTTGGAAACGTTCTAAGAAAAAATCACGGATAGCCTCCAGTATCTATGCACGATGAAGCAAGAAGTACAGGACTCTATGAAGTTTTAGACTTACAAATAACTCATGATATGCCTTTCTCCACTCGACGTCAACTAGTCTATGATGATTCAAGAAATCAAGCCCAACCCGCAACTACACCACAACCACCTGGATAGATCCCTATAAGACACTGCTGGGGTGCCGGCCTAAGAGGCTCTGACGATCAAGTTAGTAAATTGATTGGGGAAGAAATCGAGAGAGATATTAATTGTGCAATTATTGCGTACCTATTAAGTTGATCGTCGCTCTCCTTTTATAGGGCTTTGGGTCATGGTAGCCAAGTAAGGGTTCACTTCCTTTGATCTCTCCATTACGTCTAAGATAATGATTGGCAACATGTCTATCCTTATCTTGGGTTTATCTCTATCCCCCAGATTCATATTTACCCCCTAGGTTCATCTTTCATCCCAATTCGGGTTTTTTTTTTTTTGTAGATGTTCTTCAGCAGCTACATAAGTATAATTTTTCGTGCCTTGATAATACACATGACATGTTGTCCAAGTGGTAAGCCATTTGGAGTTGGAACTGAAGGTCTTGAGATCAAAACCCCCAAACCACAAAATGTTTTTACATTTATATTGCATGACCCATAGTTAGGTCATGGAGGGACCCATTGGGCAGGTCGACCTAGTCGACTCGGTCGGGTCGGTCAGTTGAGTCAGCCCGTTTGCCCCAAGTTTTGGTGAAAATAACTTAAAGTCCCCTAAACATTTAGAGAATTACCTAAGAACCCCACTTTGAGAGAATTACCCTAGGTACCCCAAGAACTTTGAGAAAGTCACTGGAAAGCCTTTGGGAAGGCTTTGGAAGGGAGCTGAAAAGTCCTTGGAAAGGCTTTGGAAAGCCCTTGGAATGGAAAGTCGTTAGAAGGCCCTTGGAAAGGAGCTGGAAAGCCTTTGGAAGGGCGCCGGAAAGCCCTTGAAAATGTGCTGGAAAGTCGTTGGAAAGCCCCTGGAAAGGCTTCGGAAGGGCGCCGAAAAGCCATTGAAAACGCGCTAGAAAGTCATTGGAAAGCTCTTGGGAAGGCGTTGGAAAGCCCTTGGAATGGGAAGTCGTTGGAAGGCCTTTGGAAAGGCTTTGGAAGGGCGCCCGAAAGCCCTTTGAAGGTCCCAAGAAAGCCTTTGGAAAGGCTTTGAAAGGGTGCCAGAAACCCCTTTGAAGGTCGTTAAAAAACCCTTGGAAAGGCTTTGAAAGGGCGCTAGAATGCCCTTGGACTTATCTCCAATGGCTTTGGAAGGGGGCTGGAAAATTATTTGAATGCCTTTAGACTTATCTCCAATGGCTATATCATACTACAAGTTTTAAGACCCACCAGACCTGAACCTCTAACGGCCATATTCAAAGCAACCAAGTGTCTTAATCGTGTTAGGACCTCTAATGGTCATATTCCCAGCTGCCTAGACCTGAGAAAACGTAGGGGTCTGACACCATAACATGCCAAGTGTCAAGGGTGTGAGATGTGCGTAGGGGTCCAACGGTTATAAGATTCCAACTGTTAAAGGACTGAAATGTGTGTAGGGGTCCAACGGCTATATTTCAAGCTCTTCACCTATATATGCATCACAAACGCACCATTACTTAATCAGACCTCCTCTCATTCTCCGAAGTAAAAATCATCCATGTCTAAGCTCCGTACCCCCACGTACACGAAATACTCTGTCGAGTGACTGCTGCATAGGATGAAGGTTGGTCTGTCTTTGATTTTCTGTCTTCTATCGCCACTCGCCTCCCAACTAATGAGCGAGTGAACACTGCGGTAGAGAATTGGGTTTGCTTTTATGAGCAACCCTTCGCACTAGGTCTGCGTTTCTCATTACCATAGTTCGTAAGAGAGTTTCTCTCTTATTCAGTGCTGGCTCCTTCCCAACTCACTCCCAATGCTTGGCGGGTTCTGTTGGGGTGTTTGTATCATTGGCACCTTTGTAGGAATGGTGCCTTGAGGATTTTTGAATTTCTGAAGGTCTATAATATCCAAAGGACCTCGGATTGGTTTACACTTGTTTCAACTCCCAATTGCCATGTCTTACCAAAAATTTCAGACACCACCAAAGGTTGGAAAAAGAAATTTTCTTTGTATTGGGCAGTGGATTAGAATCCAACATGTCTGACCCAGATCACCAAACGACAATTGTCCCTTAATCGTGGGGGTCTCCTGACCTTGAAGATTATTCTTTATTTCCAAATTTATTAGTTGCACCTTTTTCTTCATTCATCATCACCTAATTTTTATTTTTTGTGCAGCCATCAAAGTGATTTCTAAAGCTACTTAAGGGGGGATTCTTAGGCGTTAGCGGGCTATGAGGTTCGATGACAAAACAAATTTCCTGCTTCTTGCCAATTTGGCCAACTTCTGTAGTATTTTGAATGGGGGTGCTGTTGTGGTGCCATACATTCCTCTTGTCCCCACCATGCCTACATCAATGGGGTCTCACTCTGTTCCGCCCACCAGAGGTAGAGGTAGGTTGGAGTTCATAGTTGCTTCATTTACATTGGAAATAGATCTTTACACTTATTTCTTTCTTATTCATCAAGTAAGGGTATTCGTGACTTCATGAGTGTGACAAGGTTCTTGAAAAGGAGTGGTGACAATCCAGGAGGCTCCCATTCCCCAATCAACCGTGTTTTGTTTGCCAGTGGACCAAGTGGGTCTAGAGCAACCTCGTATTTTTCTCATGGGTTTGGCATTCCCCTCCCCACTCTAGAGGACGACCCCTAGTCTTCACCCCTAACTGGTTTTGTGACGCAGTCAGGGGTCCCAATTCAAGGTGGATTTGGGGTCTTCAGGGACCAGGAGTCAACCTCAAGCTTTCTGGGATAGTGATGTCTGACGATGTGTGGCTTACGACAGGATGTGCAGAGCCATTATGGATGGGGGTTTTATCCATCTTAGTCAAGATGGATTCATGACAGAGATGCACCGTAGCTATATGCAGGCGAACATTATAGTATGACAATCCCTTCCTTTCTTTTTCCTTTATTGCTCTCCACTTATATTTTCTAATATGATTTTTTTTTAATCAGAGGGCTACCATGTTTTCCTCTGTATGCCATCAGTTGAAAAGAGCCATACTTGAGGGTGATAAGTACAAGAAGGAGTTCACATCCCTTCACGAGTCTTGCCATAAGTTCGATCAAGAAAGTCAGGGGCTCAGGGAGGCTTCGAAGAGGGATAACAGCGCCTGGAAGGCCAAAGTTGACTCACTTTTAGGACAACTTGCATCTGCCTAGTTGAGCGTCGCCAATGCTGTCGGAGAATATAAATGCTCCGATGGATTTGATACCTCGATGGCTCAATAATACTTTTGCGACTTTGACTACTGCAAGGAGCAGGTGATGGGGTTGTATCCTGAATGTGACCTCTCCAATATTGTTTATTTGCCTCCCGTTGTTGATGATGATGCAATTGATGAAGGTGATCAGAATGATGGTAATGAAGATGACGATGGTGTTGATGATGAAGATAACGAGGAGTAGCGTGCAGACGTAGTAGTGGTGGTTCTGCGAACTTCCTTTTATATAGTAAACTTTGTTTTATCTAAACTTTAGTTATAGCTTTCCTTTGTGCACTTTCCTTTTGTATAATAAACTCTATGTTATTAAGTATGAATGTAGTCTCTGTCCATGTAATGAACTATATGCCCTTGGGCATTTCATTCAGTCTATGACTGTTAATGAAGTATTTGAACTTTTTCCATACCAAGTTGGATTTTGCGTTTAACTACCATGTTGATACAAAGTTTTATCCAAGCTTCACTCAGTTTGCTCCTCTCTTTGAGAAAGGCCACTATGAGAAGATGGATTAATAAGTTTTGGCTTCATTCAGCCTTGGCCCCCGCTCGTTGGGGGGTGTAATTATAATCTTGGGTTTCACTCAGCCCGCCTTTTTAAGAAGGGACTTGTGTTTCAGGAATAATGTCGGTATTTTGAGTTTAACATTGTTTATTTATATAATATTTTTCTCAAGCAATTTATCAAAAATGATGATCTCATGTAGAAGAACGAATGACAACGACTTTTATTGAAATTTGCAGTTGAATTGCTTATTCAGATGCTAAAGAATCCGAACTAAACAATAATTTAGAATGACAAGAACTAATAAAAATCATCTATGAAATAAAGTATTAATACCTAATAAGTTGTGTAAACTTTTATTGGTAGAACTTTCTCAAATGATCTGTATTCCATGGATGAGGGAGCTTCCTCCCTACCTCTGTTTCCAACCAATAGGTACCCTGCCTCTGGCTTCTAACAACTCTGTAGGGACCCTCCCAGTTAGGGGCCAGCTTCCCCATCTTCTTGATTTATGGATTAGAAGATGGTTGCAACAACCTTTTTCGGCACCGGGTCCCCTATTGGAATCTCCTTTGCTTCACACGGGCATTGTAGTACCAAGTCATGGCTTGCTAGTACACTATAGTCCTCATTTGATCCTGCTCCCTTTTTTCTTCGAGCAAATCCAAGTTGACCACAAACTCCTTGTTATTATGGTCTGGGTCAAAATGGTTGGTCCTGAAACTCTCTATCTTAGTCTCAATGGGGACCACTACTTCGCTCTCAAAGGGTAAAAGAGATGGTGTTTTTCTAGTAGGTGTTTTTGCTATAGTTGATAGGTGCTCAATATTGGTCATTTTTCTCCCCTATCATGCATTTGTTATGTCTTTACATTCTGTTACTTGGTATTTTTATCCCATTTATGTGTGTAAGCATGTTTCAGGAGCATAATGAAGAAACATAGCTAATCTCGATGAATTAACTGAGTTCATGTTTGTTTCTATCTTGAGAAGGTAATCAAGAGGTGTATAAGTGCAAAGAAGAGCTACCGGAGGGCAAAATGGTCATTTCCTGACATTCTTATCTCACCTAAGGGAAAAAATGTCATTTTCAGACATTATTACTTCATCTAGAAGCATCAGGAGTCAAAAGCCACTAGTTTAGCTCCAATATGGAAAAATGAGTTTTTATAAAAAGATGCATCATACCCTACGTCGACAGAGAAAAAAAGGTAGATTAGACCTAAGCTACGCTCTTAAGCTATGTTGTGGTTTGGACCCTATGCCCTAGACCTCCGCTTAGGCGCAAGTCCTACCTTGTGCCCACGTTATCCCTTTTCGTATAGAAGATGTTTCGGAGTAGTTTCAGAATTTTTCAGTATTGTCCCTACTTCGATATTTTAAGTGATCGGTGATTCCAAACCTCTACATATAGGCTTATACACATATTTACATCATATTTTAGAGATATTATTCATGTATTATTAAATTACAAAAAAGGGCAACCATTAGGGTGTCCCTCACTTGTCTATAAATATGAGAGGGTTAGGTTTAGAGAGGTATTATTTTTGGGTGTTGTTTTGGGGTTCTGATTTTCACGCACGTTCATTGAGGTGGTGGCTGATTTCATTGCTTCCATTGAAGAGAACTATCATTGAAGACCTAAAGATCTAGAAGAGAAGGCCATAGAGAGTGTTTTTACACCGACAATGCATATTCTCTTCACCATAATCAACTAACTCTGTATCTAAGGTTTTCTTGCGAAACCCTAGGCAAGTAATGTAGTTTTAATTTTATATTCAATTGTAGAGAGGGGAAACTGTGACTATACTGTCATGATTGTGTTAGATGAGAGACCATTTTTATTCGTTATACAATTTTATATATTTGAATTGATTCTTGTCTTAGACTTTTCGAATATATTTATCTTACACAATCACAATTATTCACTGTGGGCTGGAACTCAGATGCTTAATCTGTGATTTTCTACACAATGGTGGTCATAAAACTCGGAACCCTAGGTTGACACAGGCCAAGCCCTAACAAACTGTTATAGACATGATTTAGTTTATTTTCATGCTTTAATTTACTTTTCCTACATTTAGTTTATGTTAGTAGTTGGCATGCACTAATCAGTTTAGTCTTGACATGGGTTGTCGTGATCCGATTGAGAGTAATCCTTTTTGGGGTTAAACTGTTGGTGTGGTGCGACTTGATTCACAGTCAATGGATTGCCCTCATGCAATTGAAATATAATTTGGACTATGTTATGCAGTTAGTGGTGGAGTGAGGAAATCCTTGTTTTCTCTCTCTCTGAATCACAACAATTATTTATTATTTTCTGTTTTATTTTCATTTGTATTTATTAGTATTAGATAATTCACTAAACAAAACTATTTTCGGAAAAATATAATTCAGTATTTTTAAGCTATTGAAGTGAATAATCCTCGTCTCCGTGGGATTGATATTCCCCTACTTAAGCAAAACTTTCTACAATTGATATGTGTGCTTGCAGAAGGGTAAAACCTAAAGTGTCGTTAAGGTGTTATTTTTAACCACATATTTTGCACACATCTAACGCCCATCAGTAGTTCGGTAGGCCCATAGTATGTCGGGTAACTCCTCTGGCCATAATCCTTTCACCCTCTCAAGGCGCTTATTGATCTTACCAAGCAGGGTTCTATTGGCTACCTCTGCTTGACAATTTGCCCGTGGATGAGCTAGAGATGAGAAGTGGTCTTGACTCCCAAGTTGGAACAGAACTCTTGGAACTCTAAGGCCTCAAATTGCTTCCCATTGTCTGTGATATTGACTCATGGTATCCAGAACCTGCACACTATTGACTTCCAGGTGAAGTTCTTGATGTTGGTTGCTGTGATTTTGGCCAGTGGCATTGCTTCCACCCATTTGGTAAAATAGTCTATTGCGACCACTCCAAACTTCACTTACCCTTTACCCTTATGCAGAGTGCCGATCAAGTCCATCCCCCATTGAGCAAAGGGCCTGGGACTTGTAATGGGTATCAACTCTTCGGGAGGCTGTCTAGGAATAATGGCAAACCGCTGACACTTGTCTCATTTTCTTATGAAATCTTTTGAATTTTGTTGCATAGTCGGCCAGTAGTATCCTTGTCGCATTGCCTTATACAAAAGTGACCTGCCCCCAACATGATTTCAGCACAGTTCCTTGTGTATGTCCTTCATGATTTAATGTGCTTCTGTTGTTGATACACATCGTAGGTAGGGTAGGGAAAGTCCTCTTTTATATAATACCCCATTAATGAGAGTATATCGGTTGGCTCAGACCCCGATCTTGTGAGCTTCTACACGGTTATCGGGAGACTCTCCATCCCTAATATATTTGATGATTGGCTGGGCCAACTCGATCCCTTCAGCCACTTGCATTATAACCTATAATTCTTGTGAGATGCTTGGATCCTTCATGTACTCCACTAGGGTTGAGTATTCCTTCCCTGGCTCTATGGGAGTAGCCAGGCGAGCAAGGGCATCGACCACTTCGTTTTGGCTCCTGGGTATTTGGAGGATGGTGAAGTGGTCAAAAATAGCTACCACCTCCCGAACTTTGTGTAGATAGGCCTTCATTTTCTCTTCCCTGGCCTCAAACTCTCCTCACCCTTGTCCAGCTATTAGTTGTGAGTCTGTATGTGTTCTTACTTGCCTTGCACCCAGGGCACATACTAACCTTATTCCTGCCAACAAGGCCTCATACGTTGCTTCATTATTCGTGGCCCTGAAGTCAAATTGCAGTGCGTATTCTAGGTTCTCCCCATCAGGTCTGATTAGTAGTAGACCGGCACCACATGCCTGGGCATTAGACGACCCATTGACATATAGGACCCAGGTGTGCTCTGGCGGCATATTACCTGGTTGGGTTACTTCTTCGATCGGGTCAGCTTGGATTAGCTTGCCCCCTTCCCCGATGGTAAACACGGCCACAAAGTTTGCCAACACCTGACCTTTTATGGCTACCCTTAGTTTGTATTGAATGTCAAACTGCTCGAGTTCTATAGACCACTTCATGAGTCTTTCTCATTTTTCTGGCTTGTACAACACTTGGTGTAAGGGCTGATCTGTGAGCACAATTATTGTATGGGCCTGGAAGTATGGTCTGAGCTTTCGGGCGAAGATGACTAGTGCGAATGCAAGCTTTTCCAGTGCAGGATACCTCTCTTCAGCTCCCCGTAGTTCCATACTAGTGTAGTAAATTGGCCTTTGAACTCCGGCCTCTTCCCTCATCAAGGCTGAGCTCACTGTTGTTCTCCTGGAACTACTTGGGAAAATAAGGGAGAAGAAACAAGATATTTCTTTAAATCTACAAGCGCTTGCTCACATTCGGATATCCACTCGAAGGCTTTCTTGAGTACCCTAAAAAAGGGAAGAAATCTGTCAGTAGATCGAGAGAGTAGCCTGTTGAGGGTTGCCACATTTCCTGTCAACCTTTGTATATCCTTGATTGACTGGGGGGACTTCATATCCAGGATAGCCTTGATTTTCTCCGGGTTAGCCTCGATGCCTCTCTTGCTGACCATAAATCCTAAGAACTTCCCTGACAATACATAAAAAGCACACTTGTTTGGGTTAATTCTGAGTACATCGAAGGCTTCTTCAAGGTCTTCCAGATGGTTATCTTTCTTGACACTCTTCACTAGTATGACGTCCACGTAGACTTCCATGTTCCTTCCAATCTAGTTCTTAAACATGTTGTTGACCAGCCTCCGGTAGGTTGCTCCGACGTTCTTCAGCCCGAAGGGAATTACTTTATAGCAGTATATGACCCGATCAGTGATAAAAGATGTCTTTTCACAATCGAGAGGGTGCATAGGGATCTGGTTGTATCCCGAATATGCATCCATAAAGCTGAGCAGCTCATTTCCCGAAGTAACTTCTACCAACATGTCGATTCTGGGTAAAGGAAAACTATCCTTCGGGCAGGCTTTATTTAAGTCTGTGAAGTCGACGCAAAGCCTCTATTTTCCATTCGCCTTTTTCACCAGGACCACATTTGATAGCTAGTCGGGGTAGTTTACTTCACGAATGGAATTTGCCTTCAGGAGTTTTTCTACCTCCGCCATTATGGCTGCATTCCTTTCAGGGGCGAATGTCCTCCTCTTCTGCCTTACTGGCTTAGTAGTGGGATCGAGATTCAGTTGGTGTTGCATGACCCGGGGATCAATGTCAGGTATATCTTCATGTCTCCAGGTAAATATGTCTCTGTTCTGCCTCAAGAATTGGATGAGTCAATTTTTTATATCATCAGGGAGCAATGACCCGATGCTCACTTTATTTTAGGACTCTCCCTCTTACAGATGCACCTCAATAAGGTCCTCTACAGGTTTAGGTCAAGGATTGGACTCATATGTTTCGAGTCCTTCGATGGCGAGGGCCTCGTGTGACCTCCTTTCTTTCAGAGACGCTGTGTAACATTCTCACACCATGGCCATGTCTTCTCTTACCTCTCCCACACCCTGATCGGCTAGGAACTTCATTAACATGTGATAGGTTGAGGTTATTGCCTTCAAGGTATTGAGGGTAGTTCTCCCAAGGATGATATTATAGGTGGAAGGGCAATCCACCACAAATAAATTTACCATGACCGTGATTTATCTTGGCGTGACCCCGATAGTTAAAAGAAGGGTCACTATCCCTAGTGGGAATACTTTATCTCCAGAAAAGCTAACCAGATGTGACTTGGATGGCTTTAGATTTTCTTCACCAATACTCATCTTGTTGAAGGCTTCAGCAAATATCAAATTCGTAGAACTTCCATTGTCGATTAAGACCCGTCGTATGGGGAAATTGGCCACTGCCACAGTAACCACCAATGGATCATCATGGGGTGTTGAACCCCACGTGCATCATCGTCGAAGAAGGTAATGACCTACCCTTCCAGTAAAGGAGACTTAGTTGGTGGGCAGACATATCTACCTCTTGTACCTCCATGATTCTTCTTGATTTTCTCATATGAGCCCTTTGGGATGAGCTTGTTTCCCTGCCTCCTGTAAAGCCTCCGAAAATCACCCTGATCTCCAGCATCGGTTGTTTCTATTGACAGCAGCTTCTGCGGGGACTGTCCTATCATTTTTTCCCTTTGTCACCATTAGTCGTGAACTGGCTCAAGTGTCCTCTCCGGATCAAGCTTTCGATCTTGTTTTTTAAGTCAATGTACTCATATGTGGTGTGTCCATGATCCCGTTGAAAATGGCAGTACCTGTCGCGTGCCCTTTTTGATGGATCTGACTTCAGCCTGGCTGGCCAGGATAAGAAGTGATCGTCCTGGATTTGAAGAAGAATTTCGCTTATTGGCTTGTTCAAGGGAGTGAAGGTAGTGAATCTGTCCTGGTTTTTGGACGGGGGTCGGGATGACCTATCAACTTGGGTAGGTTGGGTTTTCTGACCCTTAGCTTCTCTTTCCTCCTTAGTGGATATTATTGGTCTCTTCTTCTCCTTTTTTTTTATCTTCAGGTCCTCTTCCTTTTCGGGCGTTGACGGCATCCTCCGAATTCATGTGCATTTGGGCCTTGACAAGTAGTTTCGTCATCATCTCGGGTGGTTCTTTTGATAGAGACATAAGAACCAAGAATATTGTAGCCCTCCCATGAAGGCTGTTACAGCAACGTTGTCATTGACCTCGTCAACCTGGAGCATCTCCGCATTGAATCAACTTATGTATTCTCGCAAGGATTCTCCCTTGTCCTGCTTGACATTTAGCAGGTAGGTGGCGGGCTTCCTGTGCCTTGGTCCGGCGATGAAGTGCCCGATGAACTTCTTGTCTAACTAATCAAAATCATGGATAGAACCTGGTTTTAACTTGTTAAACCAGACATGGGCTAACCCTTTTAGGGTGATGGGGAATGCCCAACACATGATAGCATTTGTAATAGCCTGCAGGTGCACGAGTGCCTTGAATGTCTCCAGATGGTCGAGCGGGTCCTTGGCCCCATTATAATTCTCCAACTGAGGTATCTTGAACTTGTTGGGTAAGGGTACACTCATCACCAATGCATCAAAAGGGGAGTTGGTCTTCTGTTGCATGCGCCATGTTTTGGAGCTGGGGGAATAGGAGTAGCCTAGAGTTGCAGGATCGCTATGTTCTGTTGGATCAACTGGTTCATGCCTTGATTCAAATCCTGGACATGCTGCTCTAACACCGCCATACGTTCGACGACAATTCCTTGTTGGGCTAGGTCTAGATCTTGGGGATTGCGTTGTCTGGTATGGTCTGGATCTGGAAGGTTTTCAGAGTTGTTCGGTGATTGATCACCACCAGTATCAAGCTCCTCTCGGAAGGCACGCTCTTCATCCTAGACATCATATCGTAGGGGATACACCGATGGGAGCCTAGAGGGTGGCAGTACTCCTTGTGCGTCTAGGAGTACTCCTGGGCGGTTGGGTGCAACGGGTCAATGGGTGGAGGGGGATCTCTGGGTTGACTAGAGACTTCACCGACCTTGCTCTTGCTTCATAAATCAACCATTAGATCTAGAGGTGAGAAACTGTCGTTCCCACAGACGGCGCCAACTAATGATGCAAGAAATTAAGCCCGACCCGTAACTACGCCGCAACCACCTGGACGGATCTCTGTAAGACATAGGTGGGGTGCCCGCCTAAGAGGCTCCGACGATAAAGTTAGTAAATTGATCAGGGAAAAAATTGAGAGAGAGATTAATTATGCAATTATTGCATAACTATCAAGTTGACTGTCGCTCTCCTTTTATAGGGCTTTGGGTCGTGGTAGCCAAGTAAGAGTTCACTTCCCTTGACCTTTCCATTACGTCCATGATAAGGATTGACAGCATGTCTATCCTTATCATGGGTTTATCTCTATCCCCCAGATTCATATTTATCCCTTAGGTTCATCTTTCAGCCCCATTTGGGTTTTCTACTTACCCGTTTGAGATATGATCCCTATCAAATTGACAAATTAAAATACTAATTGTGGAATAGTCAATTTTAATTCAATTCTTTAATTATACAAACCACGCAATAATAAATATAGGTGCAGAAAATAAAATAGAGACGACACCAATAGTATTCTCGGTGTGGTTTTTTGATTTCAACAAATCAAAGAACCACGAAGCCTCCTGCTTCGATCAAAGTGGTATGATGATTTTTCAGCATATTAATTGTGCATAAAAATCTTTGGTATAGAAAAACAACTTGAATATATCTAATCACTCAATAGTATTCTCTTAATATATATCTCTGTAGAAGGATATGAACTATAGAATAATTGTAGAGATCTCTCAAAGGCTACCCTCTTCTCTTAGGTTAAACTCCTATATATAGATAAAAGTCTTCAATTAATGGTAAGAATCATTTTTCAATCAAGATTCATATTTCCACTATTTAAATCTTCCAAATATAGACTGATATATCAATCATAGTCCAATATACCAATAATAGCTTCAAAGCATATCCCAAAGTGGTTAAAATTTAATTATGTAGCAAGATAATACCTTCCAAATAAGAAAATTACAATCTGCATTTTACCACTTACCGAGTACTCAGTGGTTGTTCTACCGATTACTCGGTGAACCACAAGTACAAAAACGTTCTGGCCATTTTTTCACTTTTGTGCAAATGTGCGCAAGTTCGCACCTTACCGAGTACTCGGTAATATTCCCACCGAGTACTCGGTGGAACAAAATTATGAATATACAATATTTTATACATTGCAGCTTCATCCAATTTCCTTTGCATCTTCACCACTTCAACCCTGATTAACTCAAACTAAAACTCTCAACTCTCAACATGGTTTTTTATCAGAAACATGTCATTACCTAAAGAAATGTTCTTACAGAAGCGAAAAGGAATGAAGCCGGGAAGAGAAATAGAGTAAAGAAGATGAAGCATGAAAATACAAGGTGAAGTACTAGTGAGTACTCGGTAATACAAAAATGAGAAATAATCCAGAGACCTACGCCTGTTCTCGCGCCATTGCATGGCCATTGCGCAACTACCAAGTACTCGATGGAATTTTCACCGAGTACTCAGTAAAACTAGATACGGCCAGTACATATCAATAACTTGAATATGCACCTGTGGGACCCGTTTCAGCCAGACTCATAATGGAATGATCTCTAGGCTATTTTGGATGCAATATTAACCATATGTGATGAGATTTTGTACCATTCTTCAAGGACTATCATGATACACATTCCTAACTTAACCGTGAAGCAATCAGATTACCAAAGAAAGACGTCTATTTTTCTATAAAAGAGAGGGGTCTCCCTTACAATTGTGTGTTATATTAGTATGTTATATTGGAGTCTTGATACGTTGAATTGACAGACTGCTATTGGAGATTTATGCAAGAATATCAACCATGGAGGGCGTGTCTCCATCAACGATGTAGACTGCCACGACCATGAATAAGGGGATACTCAAGGACACGTATGTGATGATTGTGTAGATGAATGATTATGTTTGATTTTATATAAGATTCTTCATTTATTCTATGTCTTGTCTTAGCTTGAATGAATGTTTTATCTTGCACAATCATGGTTATTCAATATAGGCTAGAACTCGGATGCTTAACTCATGATTTTCTACACAATGGTGGTAATTAACATGTAATCTTGATTTAGACAAACCATGCTTTGAAAAGATAACGAGTGACATGCTTTTAATTTATGTTAGTAGGAGTAGTTTAGAGTAGATACATGGATAAGTTATTGATTGATGCTCAATATTGGTTATTTTTTGCCCCTATCTTGCGTTTCTTATGTCTTTACATTCCGTTACTTGGTATTTTTATCCCGTTTGCATGTTTAAGCATGTTTCAGGAGCTTAATAAAGAAACAGATATAATCTCGGTGAATTAACTTAGTTCGTGTTCATTTATATCTCAAGAAAGGAATCAAGAGGTATATCAGTGCAAAGAAGAGGTACCAAAGGGCAAAATGTTCATCTCCCAACATCGTTATCTCACTGAAGGGCAAAAATGTCATTTTCATACATTATTACTGCATCTAAAAGCATCGGGATTCAAAGGCGACTAGTTTAGCTTAAATATGGAAAGCAAGTTTTTATAAAAAGATGTATCATACCCTACGTCATTAGAGAGAAAAAGAGGCAGATTGGACATAAGCTATGCTCTGAAGCTATGTTGTGGTTTGGACCCTACGCCCGAGACCTACGCCCAAGCGTAGGTCAGGAGTGTAGATCTATGCCCAAGTGTAGGTCCCACATTATGGTCACGTGATCCCTTTACGTGTAGAAGTTGTTTTAGAGTTGTTTCAGAATTTTACAGTTTTGTCCTTACTTCGATATTTAAATGATCAGTGATTCAAGACCTCAACATACAGGCTTATACACATATTTACATAGGATTTTAGAGACATCATTGATGTATTATGAAATTACAAAAAAGGGCAACCATTAGGGTTTCTCTTATTTGTTTATAAATATAAGAGGATTAGGTTTAGAGAGGAGGGCTAGTTCTAGTTCTGATTTTCACGCATGTTCATTGAGTTGGTGGCTGAGTTCATTGCTTGCAATAAAAAGACTATCATTGAATACCTAGAGATTCAGAGAAGAAGGGTATGGAGAGTGTTTCTACACCGACAATGCATATTGTCTCTGCCATGATCTACTAATTCGGTATCTAGGGTTTTCTCGCCAAACCCCAGGCAAGTAATGTAGTTTCAATTTTATATTCAATTGTAGAGAGGGAAAACTGTGACTATACTGTGATGATTGTGTTAGTTGAGAGACCATTTTTATTCGTGATACAAGTTTATATATTTGAATTGATTCTTGTCTTAGACTTTTCGAATATATTTATCTTACACAATCTCAATTATTCACTATGGGCTAGAACTCCGATACTTAATCGATGATTTTCTACACAATGGTGGTCATAAAACTCAAAACCCTAGGTTAACACAGGTCATGCCCTGACAAACTGATATAGACATAATTTATTTATTTTCATGCTTTAATTTACTTTATGTTAGTAGTTGGCATGCACTAATCAATTTAGTCTTAAGATTGGTTGTCGCAATCTGCTTGAGAGTAATCCTTTTTGGGGTCAAACTGCTGGTGCGGTGTGACCTGTTTCACAGTCCATGGATCGCCCTCATGCAATTGAAATAGATTTTGGATTATGTTATTCGGTTAGTGGTGGAGTGAGGAAACCCTAGTTTTCTTTCTCTCTGAATCACAACCATTATTCATTATTGTTTTCTATTTTACTTTCAATTAGTATTAGATAATTCATAAAAACCAAACTATTTTCGGAAAAATATAATTTAGTGTTTTTAAACTATTAAAGTGATCAATCCTCATCTTTGTGGGATCGATATTCCCTTACTCAAACAAAACTTTCTATAATTGATATATGCGCTTGCAGAAGAGTAAATCTAAAGTGTCGTTAAGATGTCATTTTTAACCACATATTTTGCACACACCTGACGCTCATTAGATATGCTTATTCAATGATGAATTGTACCAATGATGGATTAATTGTTCCTTTTTTGGGATTAGTGTTTGCCAATGCTTGCAACCCTATATCTGATTCACATATGATGGACTGACCTTCACAATTAAATTATTAAGAGGATATATTATGCGGTTAGTGGTGGAGTCAGAAATACCCTAGATCTTTATCTCCACTATTTTCAAACACCAAAACCAAAATATATCTTTACTTTTATGTTATTTTATTTTTTGTCAATTTAGTTATAGAAAATAAAACAAACATATTATCTTTCATAATTTAAATACAATAATTATAGGAGAAGTTGGGAATTCATTAGTCTCTGTGGATACGATATACCCTATCTCATATATACTATACTATAATTGATTTGTGCATTTGCGATAGGGAAAACTAGGTCAAATTTAAGGGCTTATTTGCACACAATATTATTATTATCATTATTTATCATACCAACCTAGTAGGCTGAATCCATCAAGGTTTGACGACCTGTTGACCCAAGGTTTTTCACCATGGGTAAACATGACATTTTGATGATGAGAAACCATTGAATGTGGGAAATTTAATGTCTACTTGAGTTATGCTTAATAGGTTTTTGATTCAAGATAATACCAAGAGAGCTAGTCGATCCATGAGAAGATCAAGCAAATGTGCTAAGAGCTCAAAAGACATTGAAGACAAGGATGGAGACATCAACCCAAAGCTTAAAGAAATTGAAGATCAAACAATTGGGTAAAGTAGGCTTCGGTGAGTGCGCTTCGGTGAGTGCTAGACTTAATGTAAATTTATTTTGGAAATAAATTATTTGAAAGCTCAACTCTTGACCATATAGCTTATAAGACCATGCATAGCATTCATGAGTCTTTGCTAAAGTTGAGTTAGTTCAAACTTTTATAAGCTATGGAAGAACTCAACAAATAGGGTGTCCTAGAACCATAAATTCATATCACTTGAATTGGTCTCTAGATGCATGTTAAGACTTTGAACGAAATTATTTTTAAGCATGAAAAGTCTTTGTCAAATATTGATAATTTTATCTAAATTGAAAAATTATTTTATGATCTAAATATTGACTTTGGGAATGTCAAGGACCTTAATAAGTCTCTAAGACATCCTAGGAGTGTGTATAAGTCATTTCAAAAAACTCCCAAAAGATTTCGTGAAACTTTTTCAAGTGGGTTAGAAGTTCAAAATGAAGTGTCACATTTAAATGATCATATCGTACTAAACAATGGGTCAAATGGCTTCAAAAGCCTAAAATCAAGATCTTGAAGTCTTATTTCGAAAAATATAAAGAACGCCTCCATTTGAGTTACGAAACTCCAGTTATAACCAAAAGAGTAAATTGTGTCCAAACTGGGCTGAACAGCCCAGTCGTCTGGGTAGTCGACTGGCTGGGACAGAAAGTTGAAAATAAAGTTTGGAATGAGTTGTTGATGACCCAATCGACTTCCTAAGTTGACTGTCTCATCCCGGATTTGAATTCTAACGGCTAGTTTCGAATCCAAAGTGTTCCAAAACTTCCCAAAATAGCCCCAAATGGCTATATTGTGTTCCTATGTTATATGTATGCCATATATGAGCAAATAATAGGTTGGAGAATAGAGGGATAGGAGTATGGAAGAAATATATACCATTTGTGTTTCATTTTTTAATTTATATTTGGGTAGAAACTCTCCTATAGGAATCACACCATTGTGCATCATTCACATCTTCTTCTTGTGATTCATTCTTCATACTTGAGTTGAGATTTTCAATTGAGTATTTAATTCATAACTCTAAGTATGTGAGGAAGTGAGCTTTGAATTTTTATACTTATCAATTGAGAGATATTGTTGTACACTCAAATTCAATTCTTATTCATTTGAAAGTGAAAGTCCATGAAGTTGTCATGCCATGTGAATGTCTTGTCGAAGCTTTGTAAAGGTTTCTCTCAACCTTAAAAAGAGAGTATTTGGTTGGCTCTCCACCCTTAAGAGTGAGTAAGGTTGGCTCTTCACCTGGAAGAAGGAGCATGTAAGGGTTTGCTATTCATCCGGAAGAAGGAAACATGTAAAGGTTTGCTTATCCCCGGAAAGAGAAACACAATAGTGGAATCCTTGGGAGGTTTTCTCAAGGCATAGACGTACACCAATGATTTGGTTGAACCATGGAAAATCTTGGTGTCTTGGTTTGCATTTTCTCTATCCCTTAAACTCTTTAATTTATAAGCAATTGTCATTTACAATCATCAACTTCATATTGATATGATGATATGAAATTTCTTGTGGTTATAAATTTATAAGGAGTATGAGAAAATGTTAGTTGAAGTAGTTGATTGGATTGTGAGCGTCATTGGATTATAGCTTAGACTTTCATCTCCTTCATCTTGCTAAAAATCTTATTGCACAACATGTGTTTGATAAAATGCTTATTCAACAAACGAAGACTTAAATGTTTATATGGACCCCAAGTGTTTGACAATACACATTCAACACAACCTTTTTTTGTCAAATAGCACTTTATACATTAAATCTATATAGATAAGAAAAGTGTTTTACATTGTTTGTTGAATACCATATTCACTAGGTAAATTGAATTATTTCACTTCTACTTGATTATGTAAATCAATATTGCATGATTAGAAGTATGATATGTGAAAGTCACTTAAGAGATTATGTAAATCACTAAGTGTTTGACAAGAGCCTAATGAAGTGTAATTTTGATAAAATAAAGTAAAACCGAAAAAGTCTCCAAGTTTGTCATTAACCTTATTCACCCTCTTCTAGGTGTCAATATGTGGCCAACACCACCCATCAGGTCTTATGTTTTGAGCCATTCTTTATCAAACCGTAAATTATTTTCAAAGTATTACAAATTCAAAATCTTGGATTCTTAAAAGGAAAATTTTCAAATATTTGTGATCTCGGTTTTTTTCCCGAGAAATCGATAGTTTGGGTGAGATCTTGAGAATCTTTCCTTAGCTATTTATACCCTTTAGATATGACCTATTGATGGTTTTGAGATAGATTAGTGATGTTTATTGATATTTCCACTCCTCGATGGCAACGTGGTGCCAAAAATCATTTACTTAATTCTCTTGCAATCCTATGATGACATTGGAATACAGGAAGTTAGTAAATCTTAATGTGTACTTAAAGCACACCTCTTTAATCTATTTCTTGATCTTAGTCTCAGATCTGAGGTATAGAGACTGTTACGCGGACACGTAGTGCGATCCTTTGTCTTTTTCACTCGATTGTATGACTTGTTGAGGAATAGATCTTTATTCCATGTTATGGACATTCCTAGAGAAGAGCAAGTGGTATGCCTAGAAACTCCTTATTCCATTTATGAAGCCTTGAGGTATATAGTTCGAGCATCCGTAGGAATTTGAATAACTTGTGGAGGATAATATCAATTTTTAGATAAGAGAAAGAGAATTGAGGTTAGAAATTATAAGAGTAAGATTTTCTAGTGGTGTGTTGAAGGTGATGTTGTGTGGGAGCTGTGGATTTATTGAGAATGTAGAGATGAGTACTTGTTTTCCTGTAATCATAGGGAATAGTTTATGAACCTCCTAGTAAGTAGTGGATGATCTGTTTAGTGCCCGATGATGAGAGTGATTAGTTCGCGTGGTGCCTGTGGATGAGTGGGCATATTGGGTTATATTTGTATATTTACTCGTATATGTGGATATATTTAGTCACCTATGAAATTATATATATATATATATATATATATATATTTATATAAATATACATATTGATTTTACTATATTTTATATATTGGTGTGTGATAGAGATTTATTCTTGATGTTACGTTTGGTGCCCTGTGCTTGTTGTGTTTCTTGAGTATGACTAGGGTTATTCGGGGTCTCAGATTGACGTGGGTGTCATGTGAGACAATAGACCGACCCATGATAGCTGCCAGCACACGAGATGATTAGAATTTCTAGGACGGCCAGGGGTATGTTAGTTATAGTTTTTTTCCCAGCATCATTGTTGCTCACCCCCACCATAGATTGTAGGATTGTAGGTGGATGCAGAACGACATGTACAACAACGACGGTATAGGTCATTTGGAACATTTGTAATTGGTACGTCAAACATCGAGATTTACTGATTTACTATCGGAGCCTAACAGCTTGGTATCGGAGCTCTAGGTTTCATTATCCTAGGAATGACGGGCAAGGTTCGATGGGACGTTCGATGTTAACGTTATCTACGGTTGTGATCTGCATTATTTGTGTTGCCTGTATTTCAATGTTAATATGTCGAGGACGTGTCTTACTTGATGCATCCCATTATGATTAAATTCCAACGGAGTAAGACAATACCTCAATCACTCTTTTTCTTTTGTGCCCATATCACGGTGATAATTACCAAGGAATGTGAGTATGTTGTTCGGTCTGATCAACTGGATGTGAGTCCCAGACTAAGGTACGCCCTGATTTCGAGGATGAAATCTCTTAAGGTGAGAAGTTTGTAACACCCAGTGTTACTTTCCTTTTTTCTGAAATTCTTTCCGGTTTATTTTCGGGTTGTGACATCACTTTGTTTTTATTCGTGACGTCTTGTTTATCTTTGGTATTTCGTACATGTAAAGTTTTCACGTTTTACGTTTTGGATTTGGCGGGATGACTTCGTGGACTTTCGTTACTGGCTACGTTGTTCCGTTCCGGTATCTCGCATTTTGGTGTTTTGGTAGGCTTGGGACGCGCCTGGTGACGTCTGGTGTTTTTATTTTCTTTTATGTTTGACTATTATTTGCTTTACTTGCCTACGTGTTTATTTTTATGTACTTTTTTCCTTTCAGATTCTTTGCATGCTTTAGTTGTTTTTGTTGTTTGGTGATCCAAAACATACTCGGTGGGCCCGGTGTTCGGAAATTATTCCCAGTAGCATTTATTTATTTTTATTATCATTCCGTACTTTTTTTGGATTCTGATCTATTATTTAGAAATTGTTTTGAAATATTGATTTAATGGTGGGGCCATTGTTCTAGCTTGTGAGGTTAGAGAGCTTGTTGGGCCTTATTTAGGCCATTTTTATTTAAAGCTGCATTATCTCATTTAGCATAAGCAAACATTATTTACCTTTGTACTTTTGTGGGCTTGGATTAAAAAGGACAAAGGAAAAATGCATATGGTTAGTTAGTTGGGCTTGCTAGAAATCTTTGGCCCATTAGCTTGCAAGACATTTTTCTTTTATTTCTTTTTGACCACACCTAAACTCTCGTGTCAAGGCCATTGACTACCCCCACACATATATGAATGGATAGTTAAATTAAATGATAACATGAATAGAAATGGGAATTCGGAATTGTGACCACAGATTCATTTCGGCCAGGTCATTCATGTCCTCATTGCAACCAAACATTGTACCTCACATAATGAGTTAAGTGAAACATGAAACAAAGATAGAAAACAAGAAAGAAAAGAAAAATGAGAGAAGAAAAGAGATGGCAGTAGACTTGGCTGAATAGAGAGAGAAGAGAGGAAGAGTGTTGGGTCGGTCATTCTGGGCCCGGTTTGTGATGGTTTCGACTTCCTTCATCCACTAAACCTCCACCCCGAACCCCTCTTTGTATGTTAGGCCTCGTTTGGAGATCTCGATTTTACAGATTCTAAATTTATTTTCTCCAATTATGAAACCTTAGCTTGTGTCCTTGACATTGCTTTCTCAATCTTTGAATTTTAGTTCAATTAGTGCTTGATTCTGGTTTAGGGCACTAAGAAGAGTGTTCCAACCGATTGTCTTTCCTTGGTTTTTTTCGAGGGTGAAGCTAGGGCATGTTTGGGCACACTTTGCCCTTGTCTTGAATTTTAGCACTTGATGTGGTGTCTTCTCTAACTCTCTCACTTATGGTTATGTAGGAATGCGCTCAAATGATAAGAATTTCCTAAACCCTGGACTCAAAAGTATATTGTTTGAATTTGATATTTTGAAAGCATGCTAGCGTGGTATATATGGAATTATAATTAGTTTAATTGTGAGTCTTTTGTGAATATAAGTAAATTACAAAAATGATGGGCTATATGTGGTTTTTGTGTATTTACGTGAGATTATAAACTTGAAAGCATGCTAGAATTGACTAGGAGCATATGATTATGTTTAGGTGTTTGTGAAGTTATATGACTTTAAAGTATGTTTAATAAGGTTATATGATTTCTGATAGCCTGTCGGGGTGGCTAAAAATATGTGTTAGGAAAACATCCTTAAGACGGTCTAGGTTTTACCTATCGCAAGCGCACGGATTAATTGTAGTATAGTTTTGCTCGAGAAAGGGAATTTTGAACCCATAAAGACTTGTTTATTCTCTTCAGTAATTCAAAAGTATTGAATTATGTTTGATTTGATTATTATAATTAAAACTAAAATTAACTAAGAAAGCATGTAAATTGAGATTTTGATCAAGAGAGAGAAAACTAGGATTTTTATCACTCCACCACTAACTGCATAACATAGTTCTCTCTTTGCTCAATTGCAAGAGGGCAATCTATAACTGTGAATCAGGTCGTACCGCAAATAGTCGAATACGACCCCTAAAAGGATGTCATTTACCGGATTCCCTACAACCCATCTCCGGACAGAGTATGCAAACTACTTTTACTTTAATCTACTCCTAGAACATGAAATTGAACTAAAGCATGTCTATATCATCTCACCGAGGCATGGCCTGTGTCAACTTAGGGTTTCGAGTGTTAAGAACCATTATGTAGAAAATCATGGATTAAGCATCCGAATTTCAGCCCATATTGAATAATCATGATTGAGTAAAACAATATATTCATTCTATCTAAGACAAGAATTTAGAATAAATATAGAGTTTTATATAAGAAAATAGAAACGATCACTTATCTACAACAATCATCACAGTATAGTCAAAGCTTCCCCTCATTACAATTGAAAAACAAATTAAGAACTACATTACTTGGGTAGGGTTCTGCTAGAAAATCCTAGAAACCGAGTTAGTTGCTCATGATAGATGGTGAATGCATTTTTGATGTAGAAACGACCTCCATTATCTTCATATCCGGCTCTTTAGGTCTTGAGTGGCTCCTCCTTCAATATATCTCCAGAGGCTGCTCTAGAAATTCAATGTGCTTAGAAGCTCTCTAAAAAACTCCGTTTCAACTGATGCAAAGCTTGGTATTTGTAAAAAAAGCCGAGGGAAACCCTAATGGTTGCCCTTTTTGGTAATTTTACACAAAACCTAGTCAAAACCCTATATTCTGATGTATATATGTGCATATTCACATGCATTAAGGTGTAAAGTCGCAGCCGTCACAAGGGAAAACAAGTCAGGGGCAAAACAGACATTTTACAGCTTATAAGTTGCCAGACCCCAACACCTGGGGCGTAGGGGGAGCTAGGCCTGGCGTGAAGGCTTGCCTATGCCTGGGGCATACGTATTTTTCAACCGCGTCTGCTCCGGGCGTAGAAACGACACTTTCTAGGCACTTTTTGCTGTTGTGGGCGTAGGTCAGGTGTGGCAAAATACTTGGAACCAACTTTTCTTGATAATTGTGCCATTTGAACCCCTCAACTCGGTGGTTAAGATTCTTGAATTTGTAGCTCAAAAAAAGGACGTTTCTGCCCTACGGAAGTTCTTTTCTCTCGCAAACACCTCTCAAGCTCTCCTTTTGGATCGAAATAAGCATGTCTTTAGTTAATTCACCAAAGTTAGCTCTTTTTTGTCATTAAGCTCCCGAAACACACTTAAATACACAAATGACATAAAAATACCAAATTATGTAATGTAGAGACGTAAAAATAGCAAGATAGGGAATAAAATTGTCAATATTTGGCACCTATCACACCCCCAAACATCATATTGCTAGTCCCTTAGCAATAAACTCAGGAAAACTATCCTGTGATGATCTTTATTCTAGCTACTCTATAATAATCTATACTACTCCCTTGCTTTCGTGAGGGTCGACGATTACACTTAGCATGTGTAACAAGTCTTTTAAACCTCTCGGCAATACCGAGTGGACGAGTGAAGTCTCGTGAGGGTTGCATATACTACCCACAACTTCTTCATTCTATGTAATTACGCAGTCATGAGTTCACACACTTATCAATCAACTCATGATACAATGTATAAGATAATATAGATGCAAGTACTCCCAATTAGTACCGAACAATAACTATCTCGACCTTCGTTTCATGAATGATTCCCACTAGATTTTATTACTTTCTACCCATGATACAATGTAAAATATCTCGTTACTTTCTACTCCCAATCCAGACAACCCTCCGCGTTTTGTGTACATTTTACTATAGTATTTCAATATTGTTTTTTCTACTTCATTGATCAAACTTTGCCATTTTATTTTAAAAACTTATTCCTTCCATCATTCAACTTTTCATCCATTTTTGTCCTTCTAAGCTCCGGACTTTCCAGTGAGTATTTTTAATCTCAGCCAACTGGGCCCTAGCTTCTTTACTAGGATTTATGCTCATTATTTTTCTCCCATTTTTACGTGAACACTCTACTACTTTGTGGTAGGAGGCCCGGTTACTCGGATCGAAGAACTACTTTTTACATTTTATTTTTCAAAAAGAAATTTCAACTTTTTCTCCATTCCATCTATATCAACTCCCCATATCCTCTTTCATTGTGCAAAAATTAATTTTTCAACTACATAGTGAATGTGTGTGTGTGGTTATAGGTCAAAGTTGTCCTTTTCGGTTTAAATTTTACTAATCTGTTCGTCCATGTAAACCACATCACTTCACTTTGCTCGATCTAATCATTACTCTCATGAATGGGAATATTACATCACATACTACTCATGCATATACACAAACTTAATTAACTTCTAATGCAAAACCTTCATGCGTGAAAACAAAGAATTTCTTTCTAAAAATTTTAATTTTTTTCAAAATTATCATTCCTATACTATTGTCACGGCCCGAAATCCCTAGGACTTCTAAAACTGAAGCCCAATAATCTCCACATACTACTTCGCAGAAAACCTAGAAATTTCGACAGTCCCGTTTGTACGTGGAACAACTTTGTGGAAAATAAACTGATAAAACAGTTGAATAATCCCAAAAGAGAAGTAGAAAAGCCACCTGGAAAACCTAACAAAAATCCGGCAGAGTTCCATTTGTAAATGGAACCCCTGGTGGATAAGGACCACTCCTAAACAACCTGATAGACATGAATAATAACAATACAACACCTAAACAGCCCAAAATATGTAACTAGGGACCGGGGTCGACTGTTATACCCCTCCAAGCCCCACAACATAACTAAAGTCCTAACATAATAATACATTACCAACCCGGTAATAGATAAAGGACATGCACGCCAGGTGCCAAAAGAATAATACAGTCCTCCCCAAAATAATACAATAACAATACATACTAAACCAAAATAATTAAATAAACTACTAAAAACAACTAAAATGAGGAACAAATGTAATCCGTCAGCAAAGTTCAATCCTCGTGCATCGTCGATGCGTTCTTGAAAATGTTTATAAATAATGGGATGAGCAACCACCGCTCAGTAGGGAAGCGCTATCAACCTCAACCCCCGACCGTACAAGATATCCTAACCCATCCCATGGTACATGCTACTATCCTAGGTCAAATCAGTTGTCCCAGACGGCACTAGCACCGATCCGGAACCCCAAGAGTATCCATAAACAACCCCACAATAAGAACAACATGTATAACATATCCATATGACATGTAATAGCATAAATAGGGGGCAACGCAACAAATCATAAGGCCAAAGCTAACAATAAAACGCAAGCTCAAGGGCAACATCCATCTCTAAATGGGGCCCACTAACAAAACTGTCTGAATCAAATTCCGCTCTGACCGAAACGGCCGCCTTAACGACCTATTTAATATAGTTGAACCATGTTAGTAACCGATTAGCAAAATGGAACAAATAAGAAAAACACCGACGAAAAATCCTTAACTAGAAACTCAAATTCCCGACAATCCGCTCAATGAAATCGCGTCAAATTTCAGTATGATGACGAGCACGACGAGAGAAACAATCCCTCAAATTTTTAGGACGAACCTACACTAGATGACCTTCGAACCGGAGCTACAATTTCTGGCCATACTTGGCCCTAGCGCGCCACCACCGCGCAACCCAGCACGCGCCACTACCAGCTATCATTTCCCCATCACCGGCAACCTGTGTCACCCCTTAACCCAGGAGACGGCGAGCCCTCTGACGACCTCTACTGCCGCGACCAGGTTGCTGCCCACTCTCTCCCTAATCGCATCCTTTAACAACAACTCTTTTTCCCTCCTCTCTCTCTCTTTCTCTTTCTCACTCGGCTGAAGAAGATGAAGAAAAAAAGCGGCGAGTTGTTGAGGAGAAGAAGATGATGCTAAAGCTGATCTATGCTGGATGTCGCGTGTGATTGGGTCGTTCATTCTCCCTTAGCCACATCTCAGACATCCACATATATATTATATATATATACACATATATATAATTACATAAAATTAAATATATGTAATTATACCCCAATTTCAATAATTATGTATACATATTTAGACACATCAAACTGAACTTAACTACAAAAAGAGATGGGTCTTGACCCATCTAACCCAATAACTGTTGTGCCAAGTGCGGTAAGCAAAAATAAATTATTTATCCACTATTTAAGAATAAAGGATAATAAGATAAAATCATTGGAAAATCCCTAAAATAAATCACATGAGCCTGAAAAATAAATGGGACGCCAGATAAATAATACAAGCTTAAATAAATAGTTATGGGTATAAAACTCAACCATCGGACCCACCGGGTATGTCCAGGGTCCATCGAATGACCGAAACCAAGAATGCTAAACACGGGAACTAATCCCATCACACCGACTCCAATACGAACCTCAATACACTAATATACTCAAAACCACTCGAGGAAAACTAAGAGGAAAAAGCTCACATAGAATCCTTAGAAAAAAACTCGGAAGTGAAAAATCACGTGATGTCACAAATCAAAATAAAATGAAAAAAAATCACTCGTAAAAATGAGAAAATAACGGGACATTACCACTATACCCTCTCTCCCAAAATTGAAATAAAACATGTCCTCATGGTTCATAATACAAGAGAAAGAATACAGTTACCCTTAAAGCGTGATTCCAAAATTGCACAATGAAGAACCTAATCCTCTCCCTGAAACTTGATTTAGATCATCTGTAGAGATGCTCAACAAACAAACATACCCAATATCATAGCAAGGAAAAATAAATTTCAGCATAAATATTCGGAAATCATCAATATATCACACCAGGAATGAAAAAAAATTATTATTATTATTTTTCACATGACATACCCGTGCTTAAATATCATTCTTCAATGTAGAGCTTCACTCCCCCAAACTTAAACGCACACATGTCCTCATTGTGCGACTCAACTTATGCAAACTCGAATCATGCAATTTTATGCATACATCATCATAGTCTTGGGAGATGAACAATATCAATAACAATTTCACACATATATGAAAAGTTGTAATTTTATAATCACTAAAACGCAAAAAGTACACTTAGACGTCGATCGTTTCAGTGGTCACATGAAGCACCTATCACAAAATATCCACCGAACAATTCTCAACTAGTGTAAAAGAAATAAAAACTACAGAAGTGATAACTAAACTAGAGCTAAACTAAACTACTCCTCATCCTCATCCTCCGATATCAGTGGTGTGGCTGGTAACGACAACCCATTAAAGTCAAATTGCGCCTGAACCAAGCCATGCAGTCGTCGATGACTACGCCAAAGCCTCGTCTTTGCCCGATGGTGCATCTATACACTCTCAAGTTGTACCCTCAGATTGGCTTGTAACTCCCGCTATAAAGCCGTAATCTCATTTTTCTACTGTCGACCCTCGTCCCTCAGTGTTGCCTATCCTGCCATAATAGCATCAAATTGCTCCCTAAAGAGCATCACTGTTACACCGGCAGGCACCTGAGGAATATCTGCAGCCAGTACTCCCTCACCCTGAGCTGGTGGTGGTACGTCATCGGCATGTCCGCCCTCGGCCTCAGCTGGGACATCCGGGCGTACAATGGGGTGATCAATTGGACCAAGACCTATCAGGCCTCTTCTCTTTAACACAATGTCACCATAAAAACTCGTCCAATTTTGCCTCCACATACTCTGTGTATACTCAGCCCTCACAAAATAGTTGTGCTCCTGTTCCTCATCAAGCACAACTCTAGCATTCGCCATAAGTCGCATCACCAAAGTAGGGAATCTCAGAATAAATGGGGTCCGTCCGACCTTGCATGTGGTCCGCAAATCCTGATAGTGCCTGTTGGCTTTGAAATTTTATTTCATACAATAAATCTTGTTTTGATGATAACAAATCATTTGAGAGTGTTTGGTACTAATAATTATTGAGTTATGTATTTCAGCTAGAACAGGAAAACCACCATTGGAAAACAAAGTGCGAAGACAAAAGCAAAAATAGAATTGAAAGCGCAAAATCGAGAAATGACAAAATGATCAACAAAAGACAACTTGAAGACTCAAGACTCGGGGTAGATAGGTCGAGGTGCGATCAATTGTAATGAAGTATTTTATGTGTTGATAAAATACTATAAGCTCAAGTGATAACCGAACTTAAAATGAACCTAAATCAATTTAGGTAAAATTCATCTGTCTTGTTCGGAAGTCGACTCTCACACAAAGAGAAGTCGACTGCTTCAAGTCGAAGGTTTTAAGCTTATGTCCCTTCCTTCGGAAGTCGACTCTCGAGTTAGGGAAGTCGACTTTCGAGCCTGGGAAGCCGACTCTCCATATGTTGGAAGCCGACTCCTTTAAGACGAAAGAAATCATGTTTTGAACCATCCTTCAGAAGTCGACTCTAGAGTTAGGGAAGTCGACTCTCAAGGCTGGGAAGCCGACTCTCCATGTGTCGGAAGTCGACTTCTTCAATACGAAAGAAAACCTGTTTTAACACTCTTTGGGCAGCCGACTCGCAAAGTCTGGAAGCCGACTCTCGAGGTTGGGAAGCTGACTCTCCATGTATTGGAAGTCGACTTCTTAAGGACGAAAGTTTATCACATTAAAAACTCTTCTTGGGGATTCAACACTCGACAAATGGGAAGTCGACTCTTGATGCAATCAAATGGTTATGTCAGGAATATTCCTGCCCAGAACCTGATGTTTGATTCTTGCCTCATAAGTTTTATTCTCTCATTCCTAAAACCCTAATATTTTCATATATATAGAATGAGATAAGAGAGTGAACAAGATGTCCATGTGTGCGAAAAGCCTTATACTTTCATCCTTATCTCTCTGAGATTTTCTAGAAAAACCATTGATAGCAAGAAGCTTAAAGCTTGATTTCCAACTCAAATACAACAAGCTTTAAACTCTAGGTTTGATTGTGTGTCTATTCTCTTGAGCATATTCATTGAAACCATTTATTAGAGAATACTCATCTAGAGTTTTTTTTTCTTTGGTAAATCACAAAAAGAACATTTGAGCTTATATTGTTTCATTCTCCATAAAAACCTTAGGGTTTTTGAGTGGTTAGTTCTTGAGTGATTCCTTGTGTTATAAAAGGATTGTGATCATTGAGTGAGTGAAGCTCATTGATCTTCAAGAGGGGTTTGTCCTCTTACTTGTGTGACGGACTCGTTAGCTCGTGTGTAAAGGTTTGCTATTCCACTTGTGAAGGAAGAGCCATAGTGAAAGGATCGGGAAAAGAGTCAAGAAGGGTTTCTTGAGCCGAGGACTAGGAGTTACCGAACCTCGAAAAAATAGCAGTGTCAATCTCTCTATCTCTATCTCTTTACTTTATTATTTTGCATGCAATACTTGTTTCATTATTTTGTTTGCTATAATTGATCTTGAGATAATTAGATAAATTGAATTGAAACTGTTTATTAAAAGAATTGATTAATTGAGATAGTTTGGTCTATTATCAAAAATATTTATAAATAATTTTTAAAACCCTATTCACCCCCCCCCCCCCCTCTAGGGTTAATTAGTGACTAACAATTGGTATCAGAGCCTAATCTCTACTTGTATTAGACTTAACCGTCTTAGAGATCGATCATGGCCTCAAACTTAGTCACTCATGTTGAAGGACAATCAAACAATAGGCCCCCTTGGTTCGATGGACCAAACTATAGCTATTGGAAAACTAGGATGATTGATTTCCTTCAAGCTATTGACTATCAAATTTGGCAAGTCATTATTGATGGACCTTTTGTTATAACCAAAGTTGTAGACGGTAAAGCAATTCATAAATTGCCAAATGAATGGGATAATGATGAACGTAGGCTTATGTCATTTAATGCTAAAGCCAAGGTTAACCTAAATTGTGCTTTAAGCCCAAATGAATTGAATCGTGTCTCCACGTGCACTACGGCAAAAGAAATGTGGGATAAGCTTGAAATAACCTATGAAGGAACCTCTCAAGTGAGAGAGTCAAAAATTGATATACTCATGCATGAATATGAATTATTTACCATGAAGGACGATGAAAGTATCAATTCAATGATGTCTTGTTTTACTAATATTTTGAATGGACTAAAGCATCTTAGTAGAATTATTCCTAGATTCGATGCCTCACGCAAAGTCCTTAGAAGCCTTCCGGTCAAATGGGACGCAAAGGTAACAGCAAACAAAGAAGCTGACGATCTCAATATCATGAGCATTGATGAGATTTTCGGATCCCTTCTCACTTGGGAAATCAGTCTAAAATCTCGAGAGGAAGACTCCAAGCCGAGAAAAGGTATAGCTTTGCAAGCCTCTACCAAAAATGAAGTCAATGAGCAAATTGAAGAAGAAGTAGATGAAGACATTGCATTAATTACACAAAAAATCAAGATATTTCTTCAAAGAAAGAAAGCAAATGGTGGAAGATTCATAAGGCGGAACGAACAAAGAGGCGAACCTAGCAAGAGGGAGCCTCCAACATGCTTCAATTATGGGAAACCGGGACACTATAAATCCGATTGTTTCAATCTCAAAAAGGAGAATGAGAAAAGGCCAAATAAGATGGCTATGAATGCCACATGGGACGATTATGACTCATGTGAATCGGAGGAAGAAGAAAATGGAGAGGAAATGGCAAACATTTGTCTCATGGCAAAGGAAGATGAGGTATATCTAAACTCCTATACTTTAGATAAGTCTAAATTATCATATGAAGAACTTCTTAATTCTTACAATGAATTACAAGATGCATTTGAAGAGTTACATGAAGAGTTTGAAAAATTAGCAAATAAACACATAAAGCTCAAGAACCTAAATTCGTCATGTAGATCTACTTGTTCCATTGCATCAAGTGTAACGGATGATAAAAATATTTAACTAGAGAAAGAAAATGTTGCTTTGAAAAAGACCATTGATGATCAAATTAACATTTTAGCAAAATTTACAAAGGGAAAAGAAAACCTAAGCATCATGTTAGGAAGAGAAAGAAGATCATTTGACAAAAGTGGCTTAGGATACGATGCATTTGACAAAGATGCCCTTCTATTGAAGAAGAGAAAATCTTTAAAGCATACTTTTTCAAAACAATCATCTCACTCAACTTCAATTGATCACAACCATGTTATTTGTTATTATTGCAAGAAAAAGGGTCATAAGGCAAATGCATGTTTTCTAAGGAAGAAGAAGGTTGCATCAAAAATGTTTTGGGTTCCAAAAGGAACTATATTGCATATCTACGAACAAAATAAAATATTGTAACTAAAACATTTTGGGTTCCAAAAGGAACTATTGCATCTCTTTCTAACCTTAGTGGACCCAAAGTAAAATTCGGTACCAATGAACTTCAATCACTTTTGTAGATATGTTTGAAGTTCTCTTCAAAGGATAAATAGTTCCTTGATAGTGGATGCTCAAGGCACATGACGGGGAACAAATTAATGTTCAATTCTCTTAAATTCTATGAAGGAGGAAATCTCACTTTCGGGGACAATTAGAAAGGCAAAATCATTGGAATTGGCTCCATTGGTATATCTTCATCTCTCTCTATAGATAATGTTTTATTACTTTATGGTTTGAAGCATAACTTGTTTAGTATTAGTTAATTATATGACAAAGACTATGATGTTATTTTTAGGTCCAATGCATGCATAGTTGAGAAAGATGGGAAACAATTATTCAATGCTAAACGTAATGGAAACTTGTATACAATGTTGCTATGTGAATTGCATATACAAGATCTTAAATGTTTTGTCACATCTAGTGAAAATAGTTGGTTATGGCATAGACGTTTAGGACATGCTAGTATGGACCTCATTCATCGTTTATCTAAAATTGATTTAGTCAAAGGCCTCCCGAAGACTAAATTTTAAAAAGATAAAATATGTAGCGCATGTCAAGTAGGTAAGCAAGTTAAGTCTTCTTTTAAGAGAAAGAAAGACATTACCTCTTCTAGACCATTATAACTTCTTCATATGGATCTTTTCGGTCCGGAGAGAATGACTAGCCTAGCTGGGAAACTCTATGTACTTGTTATTGTTGATGACTACTCTAGATTTACTTGGGTTCACTTTCTTGCTCACAAAAATGAAACTCACTCCATTCTTGGTAAATTTTATAGATTCATCCAAAATGAAAAAGATTTGAAAATCAAGAAAATTAGAAGTGATAGGGGTAGAGAATTTGATAATCAAGATCTAGAGAAATTATGTGATGAACTTGGTGTATCTCATGATCTCTCGGCTCCAAGATCTCCTCAACAAAATGGGGTAGTTGAAAGGAAGAATAGATCTTTACAAGAAATGGCTAGAACCATGTTAAACTAGCACAACCTTCCCCGAAGTCTTTGGGCGGAAGCGGTAAATACCGCTTGCCATATAATTAATCGTGTTATTATTCGAATGAAGTTGGGAAAAATACCCTATGAGTTGTGGAAAGGTCGAAAGCCCAATATTGGGTATTTCAAAGTGTTTGGGTGTAAATGTTTTATGCTAAATGATAAAGACAACTTAGGAAAATTCGACTCCAAATCGGATGAAGCAATTTTTCTTGGTTACTCTTCAAGAAGTAAAGCTTTTCGTGTTTTTAACAAGAGGACTCTTACCATGGTTGAGTCAATTCACGTTGTCTTTGATGATTCACCACCACCACCATCACCTAGAGTTGAACTAGATGAAGATGAAGTTGTAGGGATTGAGAATAGTTTAAATAATCTCAATATCTCCAACTCATCAAGTAGTCAAGAGGAAAAGAGTGAAGTCAAGCATCAATCAAATGATAAGTTGACAAACTTAATTCCAAATTCATGGAGGATTGTACACAATCATCCTCTTGATCAAGTCATAGGCAATCCGTCAAAAGGGGTTAGCACTAGATCTCAACTTAGAGACTTTTGTAATCACACGGCATTTGTGTCCCATATCGAACCCAAGAACTTCCACGATGCTCAATGTGATGATTCTTGGATCGTTGCCATGCAAGAGGAGCTAAATCAATTTGAACCCAATCAAGTTTGGCATTTAGTTCCTAAACCCAAAAATCAAACTATAATTGGTACAAAATGGGTTTTTCCGAAATAAAAAAGGATGAAAATGGAGTGATCATTCGAAATAAAGCAAGATTGGTAGCTCAAGGATATAATCAAGAGGAAGACATTGATTACGATGAGACTTTTGCACCCGTAGCTAGATTAGAAGCAATTAGAATGCTTCTTGCATATGCATCATCTAGAAACTTTACCCTTTATCAAATGGATGTCAAAAGTTCTTTCTTGAATGGTGTCATAGAAGAAAAAGTTTTTGTAAAGCAACCACTCGACTTTGAAAATGAACTTTTTCCAAATCATGTCTTCAAATTTTCCAATGCTCTATATGGTTTAAAGCAAGCTCCTAGAGCTTGGTATGAAAGACTGAGTGGTTTTTTTATTCAAAATGGTTTTTCAAGAGGAAAAGTTGATGACACACGTTTTACAAAAACTATTGAGAAAAATTTGTTAATTGTCCAAATTTATGTTGACAACATTATATTCGGCTCAACAAATGATTTTCTTTGCAAAGATTTCGCTACAAGTATGCAAAATGAATTTGAAATGAGCATGATGGGTGAGTTGAACTTATTTCTAGGTTTGCAAATCAAACAAAGCTCGGATGGCCTATTTGTTAGCCAATCCATGTACACTAAAGATTTGCTAAAACGATTTGGTATGGAGGTTACCAAACATGCCATAACTCCTATGAGTACCTCTATTAAGCATGACAAAGATGAAAATGGTAAATGTGTTGATATTACTAGATATAGAGGTATGATCGGTAGTTTGCTTTACCTAACCACAAGTAGACCGGATATAATGTTTAGTGTGTGCTTATGTGCTCGTTTTCAATCTAATCCTAAGGAATCTCACTTGTTAGCCGTAAAACGCAATTTTCGCTATCTTAGTGGTACGATTAACTTAGGACTTTGGTATCCACGTGGCACTTCGCTCTATCTTACTAGTTATTCGGACGCCGATTTTGCGGGATGTAAAGTTGATCGAAAAAGTACAAGTGGCACATGTCATTTTCTAGGGCACTCCTTAGTTTCATGGTCAAGTAAAAAGCAAAATTCCGTTGCCTTATCTACGGCCAAAGCCGAATACATTGCGGCCGATAATTGTTGCGCTCAAACTCTTTATATTAAGCAACAATTACTTGATTTCGGTCTTATTTTCGATCATGTGCCTATTAAATGTGATAACACTAGTGCCATTTGCATTTGTAAGAATCCTATTCAACACTCACACACTAAGCACATTGAGATTAGGCATCATTTTTTGCGTGATCACGTTGCTATAGGTGATGTTGAATTGGTGTTTATTGACACTAAAAATCAACTAGCCGACATTTTCACTAAACCTCTCCCAGACGAACCGTTCTCAAATATTCGTAGGGAAATCGGGATGGCCATGGATTTTGATGTTCTTGTTTAAATTTAGATGATTTAACTTATTCTAGATTTAAAAAAAAAAAAAAATCTTTTCTTTCGACCCATTGCAGTCGACTTCCTTCATGTTAGAAGTCGACTCTCGAAATATCAGAAGCCGACTTCCTCTAGGTAAAGAGTCGACTCGCACTAGGGTAAGAGCTAACTTCCAAGAGTCGACTTCCTGTCCCTGCAGTCGACTTCCGAAATCCAGAAGTCGACTTCCCAATAGTTTTTCTTCAAAACGACATAGTGCTTCGTCTTCTCCATTCTTACCCTTCTTTCAGTACCTCAAACCCACGTTCATCAACCATCATTACTCACATTCATCACACTTTCTTCCCTCATTATCCTATATATATCTACATTCCTCTTTCTATTCACATTACCATATATATACATATATATATATACAGAAATCCTTACCTTCATCACCAACCATGCTGATTCTTTTCCTTGCTCTGACTTCTCTCATGGCTCCTCCTGGCTCTTCTGGGTCCGGTTCTCAACGGAAATGCTCACGCACTCCCGCACCTCCTCCTCCTCCTCCTCCAGCTACCGATGAAGCTGAAGATGAAGAGCCCCCTATTCCAAAGGATCTTTCCGAAATCCTTCCCAGTGATGTCGACCGAGCTAATTTTGAGGCAAATTTCATCAATCGCACTGTGGCAAGAATGAGAATTGTGAGACGAGCCACCTGCGAACTACTCCGACTTCGCTTGTTCAACCTATTCCAGCAGATGGGATGGGGTTTCATTGTCTCTCTTGACATTTTTCTCTATCCTAGGCTTGTGAAGGCATTCTATGCCAATCTCCATCAGCGCGGTCCAACTGACACTTACGAAGCTACTGTGGCGGGTCATTATTTTCAATTTATTGAAAATAATATGAACGAATGGTTTCATCTTCCATCGGGTGGACTTCCCCTCTATATTAGTAATCTATGGAACAACGGACCAAACTTTCAACCCACAGATGCAATTAATGTTATCTGTCATAGTCCCAGCTCGGTCATTCCTACCGCACGCTTGCATTATCACATGCTCACTCCTGAGGCTCGGATTGTGCATAATGTTGTCACACACACTATTTTGCCAAAATCCGGAAGCCGTACTTTTATTTCCTTCTCTGAAGCCTTCATTGTCTTTTGCATTATCACGGGGCGAAGTCTCAATCTCGCCCACATTGTTCGTAACCACATGATGGCCTGCAAAAATCATGGGATTGCTCATTTATATTATCCCATCCCGATCTCAACCATTCTTTTTCGGAATGGTATTCCAAGCCCCGGTGAGGAAGCCTTATGAGAGGATTTTGAAGTTGACAAAGCCATGCTGAATCGAATAAAGCTTGACGTTGCCGAAGATGGGACTATCACTCATCGTGCTCCCCCTCCTCCTCCACCGCAGCCTTTCGATGCTGCTGGTCCATCCAGTTCTATCCCATAGGGTATCGACTCGCTCGACTTGCCTTTTGACCTTCCTGACTTTGGTGATGGCGTTCAGACTGATCTTCTGGAGGAAATTCTAGCCACGGGCAAACGTACCGAGAGGTTGGTGAACCGCCTTGTTGCGAATTTAGTCGACCTTCGCATCAAGTCTGGACTCCCTCCTTTTGATGATGTCAAAGGGGGAGAAAATGATGATGGAGATAATGGAAATGAAGAGACTGATGGAAATGAAGAGGGTGGAAATGGTGGAAATGAAGAGGGCATATGATGAAGGTTGTTTTTAATATAGTCTTTTGTCGTCTTGTACTACATGTTTGTTTTCTTTTATCTTTTTGTTTTATCTTTATAATCACCCACTAGGGCAAGCATTGTACTTCATGTTATTTTGAAATGCTAATGATAAATATTAAATGTTTTATCCTTATTTTATTATTACTCTCAATTTTTAAGTAATCATGTAATGCATATATTGAGGGGGAGTATCACTTGATACTTCACCATTCCGGACAAACACAGAATGTTTTGTCATCATCAAAAAGGGGGATATTGTTGGCTTTGAAATTTTATTTCATATAATAAATCTTGTTTTGATGATAACAAATCATTTGAGAGTGTTTGTTACTAATAATTATTGAGTTACGTATTTCAGGTAGAACAGGAAAACCAGCATTGGAAAAGAAAGTGCGAATACAAAAGAAAAAATAGAATTCAAAGTGCAAAATCGAGAAATGACAAAATGATCAACAAAAGGCAACTTGAAGACTCAAGACTCGGGGTAGATAGGTCGGGGTGCGATCAATTGTAATGAGGTATTTTATGTGTTGATAAAATACTATAAGCTCAAGTGATAACCGAACTTAAAATGAATGTAAATCAATTTAGGTAAAATTCATCTGTCTTGTTCGGAAGTTGACTCTCACACAAAGAGAAGTGGACTGCTTCAAGTCGAAGGTTTTAAGCTTATGTCCCTTCCTTCGGAAGTCGACTCTCGAGTTAGGGAAGTCAACTCTCTAGCCTGGGAAGCCGACTCTCCATATGTTGGAAGTCGACTCCTTAAAGATGAAAGAAATCATGTTTGAACCATCCTTCAGAAGTCGACTCTCGAGTTAGGGAAGTCGACTCTCAAGGTTGGGAAGCCAACTCTCCATGTGTCGGAAGTCGACTTCTTCAATACGAAAGAAAACCTATTTTAACACTCTTTGGGCAGCCGACTCGCAAAGTTTGGAAGCCGACTCTCGAGGTTGGGAAGCCGACTCTCCATGTATTGGAAGTCGACTTCTTAAGGACAAAAGTTTATCACATTCAAAACTCTTCTTGGGGAGTCGACTCTCGACAAATGGGAAGTCGACTCTTGATGCAATCAAACGGTTATGTCAGGTATATTCTTGCCCATAACGTGATGTTTGATTCTTGCCTCAAAAGTTTTATTCTCTCAGTCCTAAAACCCTAATATTTTCATATATATAGAATGAGATAAGAGAGTGAACAAGATGTCCATGTGTGAGAAAAGCCTTATACTTTCATCATCATCTCTCTAAGCTTTTCTAGAAAAACCATTGATAGAAAGAAGTTTAAAGCTTGATTTCCAACACAAATACAACAAGCTTTAAACTCTAGGTTTGATTGGGTGTCTATTCTCTTGAGCATATTCATTGAAACCATTTATTAGAGAATACTCATATAGAGTTTGTTTTTCTTTGGTAAATCACAAAAAGAACACTTGAGCTTATATTGTTTCATTCTCCATAAAAACCTTAGGGTTTTTGAGTGATTAGTTCTTGAGTGATTCCTTGTGTTATAAAAGGATTGTGATCATTGAGTGAGTGAAGCTCATTGATCTTCAAGAGGGGTTTGTCCTCTTACTTGTGTGACGGGCTCGTTAGCTCGTGTGTAAATGTTTGCTATTTCACCTGTGAAGGAAGAGCCATAGTGAAAGGATCGGGAAAAGTCTCAAGAAAGGGTTCTTGAGCCGAGGACTAGGAGTTACCGAACCTCGAAAAACTAGCGGTGTCAATCTCTCTATCTCTATCTCTTCACTTTATTATTTGCATGCAATACTTGTTTCATTATTTTTTTTGCTATAATTAATCTTGAGATAATTAGATAAATTGAATTGAAACTGTTTATTAAAATAATTGATTAATTGATATAGTTTAGTGTGTTATCGAAAAGATTTAAAAATAATTTTAAAACCCTATTCACCCCCCCCCCCCCTCTAGGATTAATTAGTGACTAATAGTGCCGGTGCATGCCTATCCACAGAATTCGGGGAATTGAAATCCAATTGGCAAATGGAAATGTATAGTAGAGGACAATAAACTACCGATACCTTTGTCTATTGTAGCCATGAGGGTGAATTTGTGAATGAATAATGTTGTCCATGAGGCACAACATCGGATGAAAATCAGACTTCTTCGAGTAGTTGTTTCGGTGATCCGTGAACACCCCCTCAGTCTGTAACTAAACAATCTCTATAACAGTAGGAAAGGGCTCAGGTAAAGGCGGAAAGTCACCTGCTAACTCTGGTGGGCAATCTTTAGGAATCTCCCAAGCCTTAACTATGGTCAGGGGCACAATCTCAAACTACACCCCTCTAACCTCTGTCCGCAGTCTCATCCTCTGCCTAGCATGCTCCATATGTAACCAAAAATCCCAAATCATCTCCATGGAGATGAGTTCGTACGGAGGGGACATGATCGGTAACAGCTTCCGTGCGCATAAACATCGGATCGTCCACTACGGTACTTGCACTATTGGCTCAAACATGGTGGTCAAGTAAATACGCTCATACGGAAACCCCTTTCGCAAAGCCTGATCCATCAAAACACGCTTTACTACAGTCGGTGGTGGATCTGGTAGATACAAAATCTAGTCATCCGGCTCAGCAGTAGATCCTAAGGCACGTGTGAATCAGGTGGTGTAATCGCCGGTGAAATTGGCAATGAAGGGACATGTAGCACTACTGGTGGAACGGCATGCTCACTCTGTGTGGACTCGGATGGTTCGTGTAAAATTAACGTCTCCTTGACCTGGAGGTGATGACGTAGGCGACCTCTGTCGTGAACTACTCGCACCACCTTTCTTCGACCTCAACTTCATTCCTAAAATTGGAATTTTCGTAAAATAAGTAGCAGATCAGTCTGGATACCGAATGGAACTCAAACCCATCGCTAAATAAGCCCAATATGATGCTTAAACGTAATCCCAAACCAAAAAACATGCGAAATGATCGAAATTCTACCCGTTCTTGAGCCAAAAAGTTCAACTCTTCCGAAATGGATCAAAACATGTTTTTAATCGGATTCATTCATCAATATCAGTTTAGAATAAGTAGAAAAACAATTAGAAACACAATGAATGAAAAAAACTCACAAAATCCGAAGATTTGATGATTTTCCCAAATTTTGGTTTTCGATACTTTTCGAGCTCTACACGCGAATCCGGATAATCTACACACAAAATTAACATAAAATCTATGGGGTTTTGACCAAAATATGATGGGAAAGTGATTGGGAGTGACTTCGGGCAATTTAGCAGACAAATGAGCGCGGGAGAGAAGTTTGAAGTTCACAAATGGGGAGCACTTCACGACCGACCCCTTTATCGGGCTTCAGCAGTATATGCCTGGGGCGTAGGTCCTTGTTTGCCCTAGCTTAGCTCAACTTCATTTCTCGATCTCTCTCCGCACATCTATTGATGTAAACATTCCTCAAACACCTTCTATGCCTCTTTAGACCATTCACCAACCTTCTCGTGACGATGACGAGTTTACGACTCGATCTTACGACTTGTTAGAATGACTAATGACATTAAACTCGATTCAAAATCTATTCTTAATCACCTAGTACCAATGTTTAACATCGTTGGCATGACATTGTCATTTCTCAATATTCGGGCTCAAGCTCTTCCAGCTCAACTGTTGGATCAGTTACATCAATCGTCTCCATAACACACTCAACTAGCTAGAGATCTATATAGTGCTTCAGTCTCTGACCATTCACCACAAACTGCTTTCTGGTTTTAATATCATCAATCTCTACTGCTGCATGGGGTAAAATCTTTGTCATCACATACGGTCCATCCCATCTAGATTGAAGCTTACTAGAAAACAACTTTAATCTTGAATTAAACAGCCAGACTTTCTGTCCTTGCTCAAAAAATTTCTTTCGAATGTGTTTATCATGAAACGCCTTTGTCCGAGCTTTGTAAATCTGAGAATTCTCATAAGTGTTGCTTCTCAACTCCTCAACCTCTTACAATTAGAGTTTCCTCTGAGCACCAGACTTCTTCAAATCAACGTTCAATCTTCGAACTGCCCAATACGCTCGATGCTCTAGCTCAACAAGGAAATGACATACCTTACCATAAACAAGACGATACGGTGTCATAGCAATCAGAGTTTTATACACAGTTCTATATGCCCACAGTGCATCATTTAACCTTTGAGGCTAATCTTTCAAATAGTACTCACTGTTTTCTCCAGAATATTCTTGACTTCCCTATTTGAAACCTCCATCAGTCCTTGTGACTGGGGGTGATATGGTGTACCAATCCTATGATTGACGCCATACTTTCGACACAATGCACCGAGAAAACGGTTATCAAAGTATTTTCTGCAATCATTTATTATCACGCGCGGTATACCAAATCTTGAAAAAATATTGGACTGTACAAACTCCACCACTGTCTCCTAATCTGCATGTTTGGTGGCTACAACCTCTACCTACTTTGACACATAGTCAACCCCCACAAGTATATAATCTTTCTTGTTTACATTTGGGAATGGTCCCATGAAAGCTATACACCATACATCAAACAATTCAACAATCATAATTGGGGTTAGAGGCATCATATCACGTCGAGATATAGATCCCAACGTATGGCATTTCAAACATGCTTTACAATATTCAAATGCATCTTTGAATATGGTCGGCCTATAGAACCCACTTTACAGTACCTTGTGGCCTGTCTTTTGAGTTCCAGAATGCCCTCTACATTCTAGCGTGTGCTAGAACTTGAAAATGCTCTGTACCTCACTTTCAGGGACACACTTTCTGATAATCTTATCAGAGAAATACTTAAATAACCACGGATGATCCCAAATATAATATTTGACTTGGTTGAAGAATCGGTCTTTTTCATTCTTAGACCAACGTTTTGGAACTTGACTCGTAGCTTTATAATTGACAATATCAGCATACCACGGTATCTGCTCCATGATAGTCATACTGGATAGATGTTCATCCAGGATTGAATCCTTCAAAGGAGTAGTTTCCTTTATAGACTCAACAACGATCCTTAACAAATGGTCAGCAACTACAGTTTTTGAACCCTTTTTATCCTTAATCTCCAAGTCAAATTCTTGCAACAACAAAATCCATCTTATCATCCTGGGTTTGGAATCTTTCTTTTTCAACAAATTCTTTAATGTCGCATGATCCGAATAAACTACTACCTTAGTTCGTAGTAAGTATGATCGAAATTTATCCAAGGCAAACACCACTGCCAGCAACTCATTTTCCATTGTTGTGTAGTTGATCAATGCATCATTCAGAGTCTTGCTAGTATAATACACCGCATATGGTAGCTTCTCCTTTCTCTGACCTAAGACCGCTCATACGACATAGTCCGAAGCGTCACACATTAGCTCAAAAGGCAGGAACCAGTCCGGTGGATGAATAATTGGGGCTTTGGAGATTTGAGTAGGCATGTCCTCAAAAGTATGAAGACACTCTTCATCAAAGACGAAGGTCGCATCTTTAGCTAATAAGTCGCAAAGCGGCCAGATGATTTTACTAAAATCTTTAATAAATCGTCTGTAAAATTCAGAATGGCCCAGAAAAGATCGTATCTGCTTAATAGACGTGGGAGGAGGTAACTTCAAAATTAGTTCAAATTTTGCCTTATCAACCTCAATCCCTATTTTCGATAGTATATGGCCAAGTACTATTCCCTTTTTTACAATGAAATAACTATTTTCCCAACTCATAATTAAATTTGTCTCCTTGCATCTCTTAAGCACCAGTGATAGATGTTTCAAACAATCTTCAAAGGTTTCCCCAAAGACCAAGAAACCATCCATGAACACTTCGATGAATGTTTTCGACATGTCAGAAAATATAGACATCATACACCTCTGGAATGTAGTTGACGCATTACACAAACCAAAAGGCATCGGTTTATATGCAAACGTACCATACGGGCAAGTGAAAGTGGTTTTCTTCTGATCAATAGGATCAATAGCCACTTGGTTATAGTCGGAGAATCCATTCAGAAAATAGTAATAACTCTGTCCGGCCAATCTCTCCAGGATTTGATCAATAAATGGCAAGGGAAAATGATCTTTCTTGGTATCAGAATTAAGCTTTCTATAATCAATAAACACATGCCACCCAGTGGTCGTGCGCTGTGGAATCAACTCACCTTTCAAGTTTAGCACAACTGTGATACCTAATTTCTTTGGCACCACCTGTGTAGGGCTCACCCATATGCTCTCAGAGATTGGGTAAATGATACCCGCATCTAGTAGCTTAACCAATTCTTTCATCACCACCTCCTTCATATTCAGATTCAATCTTTGTTGCATCTTCTTTGACGGTTTTGCATCATTCTCTAAGTGTATGAGATGCATGCAAATTGAGGGGTCTATGCCTTTCAGATCAACAACGCTCCATCCTATCGCCTCTTAATTATCACTTAAGACCTTCACAAGACTCAATTCATGTTCTTTGTTTTTTAATGGTAAGATGATGTATTAGAAATAGAAGAGGCTAAAGCCTTGCAAAATCAAAGGGGCATACCCCAATTTTCAATGTAGAAGCCAAACTTCCACCAAATGAAAAACATAGAAAGACATCTTAAGTGTCTTAAAACATGAAGAAAATAAATATCAAAATGCCTATTCACACAAACTATATGATGAAATCAAACAAGACCTCTTAAACCATCATAGGAAGAGAGGAATATTTGATGATATGATCACATGAAGAGTCTTATCTGGTCCTAAAAAGACATATTTAAGCTTTTCGGGCAATTCCTTCAGCTCTAAAACAGGCGAAGTTATCAGAGATGACACTGGTGGCATATTGGAGACTCTGGAAAATGGCTCGATTGGCACTCTCCATGGTTTGCCATATAATGCAGTTTCCAATACAGCAATTCCTGTATAATTCTCACTCATCTGCTTATTCCAATCATCCGGCTCATTCTCCAACCTCACACCAATGATAAGAGATTCGATCTCATCTTTCTCTAAGATTTTTTGTGTAAACTCCTCTACGATCTCATCAATATCATCGACCTCATCAATTCGAAAGCAATCCACTGACTCAGGGAGTTGATGATTAGCATCGAACACATTCATCCTCACCTTCAGATTTTTGAAAGACAATTCCATAGCCCCTATTTTGCAGTTAATACATGCGTTGGCCATGGCAAAGAACGGTCTTCCTAAGATCACAGGGATATGCTTTTATATCAAGGATTACAAAATCCACCGGAAAAAAAGAATTTGTCCACTTGAATAATGACGTCTTCCAAGATCCCTCTCGCTTGCTTGATTGATCTGTCTCCAAGTTAAAGTACTATCGAGGTGGGAACGAGCTCTCCTAATCCTAGCTATTGATATACTAAATACAGAAGTAAGTTAACACTCGCACCCTGATTAAGAAGAGCTATACCAATTTCCCGGTTGCCAATGACATATAGAATAGTGAGAGCACCAGGATCTTTCCTCTTAGGCGGTGTGTTACTCATCAGTAATGAACTCACTTGATCAGTCAATAGAATCTTCTTCGAGACCTTCGCTTTGCTCTTCCGCTTTTGGGTACAGAGGTCCTTTATAAACTTAGCGTAAGGTGGAATCTGACCAATTGTATCTAAAACAGGGAAATTGATATTCACTTGTCAGAATGTCTCCAACATGTCAGAGTCTTTATGCTTACCATATTTGGCTGGCTCTCTCATATATTGAGGAAATGGCGTTGCTTCCTCACAACTTGCCTTATTTGGCTCATCGGGTAGCGTCTGATTGATATCTCCTTCCATCTAAGGTTGGTCTTTCCATACCTTCTCAGCTGTCATATTTGTTACCTTTCGCTTACTCACCCTCTCTTCATACCGCTCCTTAACCCTATTCTCCACCTCCTTCCCACTTCTCAAAATCGTGATAGCTTGGACCGTCTCATGAGGATTTTGAGCAAAAGATCCGAGCTCCAACGCTTGTTTAGGCCTTGGATTGACCACCGGTTGACTGAGCAATTTCCCTTCATCTCGCTTGTACAGCGCATTGCACAGTTGACCCATCTGCATATTCAACTTTGCAAGCGCTTGAGCATGAATGCTTAGCTGGTTCTGAATGGTTTGTATGGTCTTGTCCAGGTTAGTAAAATCATAAGTCGGCGGGCGGTGGTGGAGTCATCCTTTGAGGTTGGGGTTAGAAATTTGGTTGGTAATTGAAATATCGATCGAACTGAGAGTTAAGTTGGAAATTTCGAGTCATGATTTGTGGTTGATAATTGAATAATTGTTGACTCGGAGGAAAATTTGTTGGAAGATTTTCCACATTCTGAGAACGGTATGAGAGATGTGGATGATTTTGCCAATTTGAATTGTAAGTATTAGAAAAAGGAGTATTATTCAAACCGATCCATGTTGCATTAGCATCAGCGGTAACAAACTCATTACCCTAACTCTCATTTTGGTGAAAATTAGGTCTTATTGCTAACACCTCTCTCGGGGATGATTATGTAGGATTGATGAACTTATCTAGCTTATCTCCTAGCACGACCACCGATTCTTTGACTATATCATGGTTAACGCCTCTATTAATGATAAATTCTTTGTCAGATCTTCTTTCACGTCCATTCCTAGCATGCATCTCTGATTCATATTGGACAGAATTGTCGCTCACACTATCAAACAAATCCAACAATTCTTTTACCGGCTTCAATGCAAACTGACTTCCCACTACTGCGTCAATCATGTTCTTATGCTCGGATCCAAGTCCAAGATGGAAATTCCGCAAGATATCCTGCTCCACAAACTGGTGATGGGGGTACTTCCAGAGAATGTCATTGAATCTATCCCCACGCATCATGGAATTCTTCACCGAACAATTCTCTGAAGTGGGTAATCGCTTCCTGTGCTTCATGGGTCCTACCTACGGGAAAGTATTTTTCTAAAATTTCAGTTTATATGGTTTCCCAATCTCTTTTAATATCCTTATCTAGAATGAAATACCATCATTTCGCTTCTCTCTCAAACAAAAAGGGAATAATCGAACACGCAAAGCGTTCGCACTTAGATTCTCCATTCTAACTGTAGAGGACATTTCTAAGAAATCATTAATATGCTGATACGGGTCCTCGGTCCTAAGTCCAAAGTAATTCAAAAGAATATTAATGACACTGGATTTGATCTCATAGTGCTTGACTCCATATTATTCTGGAAATTTAGCATATGATTCATACCCAGACGATGCATAATATCCCTTCAAAGATGTGGCTGGTGCCTTTCGTGCATTGGCATTCTGGTCGGCCATCTCTTGTTGCTCCAAATGTTTTTGACGCTCTAATTCCTTAGCTCAATGATTTCAATGGAAAGTTTGTTCGATCTCATAATCTAAGGGTACTAACGCAGTATTAGGGTCAAAAAAGGATCTCATGCACTAAGCGAAAATTTTTTTTTTTTTTAATTTATGAAAACAGAATTAACTACTTCTAAATTACTCTACTTATCAATAGAAAATAAATCAAAAATTAAGTGCAAAATTAAGTTAATGTAAAACTCACAAGAGGTCTGTCGACGCAATTTCATGCTGCTCCGCTATCTCCCTTTATGCTTTTCGGAATACCTGTCAATCACCTAAAAATTCTAACTTTAGATACAATACAATAACGAAATATGACTAAATTACTAAAGCAATGAATAATGCCAAGTCCCTGGAAACGGTGCCAAAAACTTGATAGCCCGTCGGGGTGGCTAAAAATATGTGTTAAGACGGCCTAGGTTTTACCTATCGCAAGCTCACAAGTCAATTGTAGTATAGTTTGGCATGAGAAAGGAAATGTCGAACCCGCAGAGACTTGTTTATTCACTTCAGCAGGTCAAAAGTATTGAATTATGTTTGGAAAAGAGTTTGATTTGATTTTGATAATTAAAACTAAAATTAACTAATAAAGCAAACAAATTCATATTTTGATCAAGAGAGAGAAAACTAGGATTTTCATCGCTCCACCACTAACGGCATAACATAGTTCTCTTTTTCCTCAATTACAGGAGGACGATCTATAACTGTGAATCAGGTCATACGACAAATAGTCGAATACGACCCCTAAAAGGATACCGTTAACCGGATTCGCTACAACCCATCTCCGGACAGAGTATGAGTAGTGCATGCAAACTACTTTTAGTCTAATTTACTCCTACAATATGAAATTAAACTAAAGCATGTCTATATCATCTCGCCGAGGCATGGCCTGTGTAAACCTAAGGTTTCGAGTGTTAAGAACCATTGTGTAGAAAATCATGGATTAAGCATCCGAGTTCCAGCCCATATTGAATAATCATGATTGAGTAAAAAATATATATTCATACCATCTAAGACAAGAATTTAGAATAAATATAGAGTTTTTTATAAGAAAATAGAAGCGGTCACTCATTTACAACAATCATCACAGTATAGTCATAGCTTTCCCTTGTTATAATTGAAAACAAATTAAGAACTACATTACATGGCTAGGGTTTTGCTAGAAAACCCTATATACCGAGGTAGTTGCTCCTGATAGACGGTGACTGCATTGTTGATGTAGAAACGACCGCCATGATCTTCTTCTCTGGCTCTCTAGGTCTTGACTGGCTGTTCCTTCAATATATCTTCAAAGGCTGATCTGGAAATTCAACGTGCCTAGAAGCTCTCTAAAAAACTCCCTTTCAATTGATGCAAAACTTGGTATTTATAAACAAAGCCGAGGGAAAGCCTAATGGTTGCTATTTTTGGTAATTTTAGACAAAACCTAATCAAAACCCTATCTTCTGATGTATATATGTGTATCACGTGTAACCACCACAAGGGAAAACAAATCAGGGGTAAAATAGAACTGTTTTATAGCTTATAAGTTGCTAGACCCCTACGCCTGGGGTGTAGGCTTGCCTATGCTTGGGGCGTAGGTCTTTTTCAGTCGCGTCTACTCTAGGTATAAAAATGACACTTTCTTCGCACTTTTTGTTGTTGTGGGCATAGGTTAGGTGTGGCAAAATACTTGGAACCAACTTTTCTTGATAATTGTTTCATTTGAACCCTCTCAAATCTCTTGTAAAGATTCTTGAAGTTGCGGCTCAAAAAAATGACGTTTCTGCCATCCGGAAGCCACTTTTCTCTTGAAAACACCTCTAAGCTCTACTCTTGGATAGAAATAAGGATCTCTTTAGTTAATTCACCAAAGTTAGCTATTTTTCTTCATTAAGCTCCTGAAACACACTTATACACACAAACGGCAAAAAAATTCCAAAGAATGTAATGTAGAGACGTAACAATAGCAAGATAGGGGCCTAAAATAGTCAATATTTAGCAACTATCAATTTTATTTTACCCAAATTTGAATTAATATATTAAGACACGTTAAGTACGGAATAGGTATGGCTATATACATTTATATATATATGTGTATATAAGATTAAGGACGTAAAAATGTGTACTTATAGATACATGCGTGAAAGTGGTGAAATAATGGTTTTATAAGTATAGTTAGCCGATTTTCTAGGAAAGATTGGGATGATTGACACTAGGGGTGTCTAAGGGCGTTTATAAGAGTTTTAAAGTGAGTGTGTGTAGAATAACGTGGAGTTGTTTGGTGTCTCGGAGAAATTAAAGCTTAGTAGTTGAAGCCTGAGATTTTGCCTTGAACCTATATATTGTCCATCGCGACATGCGAAGTTGCTTAACAGGGGGTGTGTGAGGATTTATATTCCTTGTCTTAGTAGCATGGAGTTAATCCCAATCTACATATGTACATGTGTACTTATAAAAATTATTTTGAAATTTTGGTTTAATGGTGGGGCCATTGTTCTAGCTTGTGAGGTTAGAGAATTTGTTGGGCCTTATTTAGGCCATTTTATTTAAAGCTGCATTATCTCATTTAGCATAAGCACACATTATTTACCTTTGTACTTTTGTGGGCTTGGATTAAAAAGGACAGAGGAAAAATGCACGGTTAGTTTGTTGGGCTTACTGGAAATCTTTGGCCCATTAGGTGTCAAGACCATTCCTTTTCTCACTTGAGCCCAATTCTTTTGGGGTTAATTTCATTTATACCTCCTGAACTATGTTAAAATATCAGTTTCATTCTTCACTTTTGCATAAATGCATTTACACCCCCTAATAAAGGAAAATGAACTCATTTACACCCCCTTATCACTTTTGTTACTTTTTCAGACCTAAAATAGTGTTAAATAGCTAAACTACCCCTGACCCTTTCCCTACTATAATATATCAATTTGACCCCCTCAATTTAGAAAAAGGCTATATTATACCAGGGGTATAAATGAGATTAATAAAAAATATATTTGACTAATTCAAGTATTTACATTTAAAATATTTATATTTATATCTATCAAACTTGTAAACTAACACAAGTTTTTATTTTTTATTTTTTTCTTGAAACATATTTGACATTGATAATACATATTTTCAATAATATTAGACATATTTCAAAAAATAAAATAAATATATATATTTTTAAATCAATATAAAAATAAAACATATTTGAATTCGCCAAATAAATAATAAATTACACACATAAATAGCAGCAACTTATTTCCAGCATATATATATATATTGTAATCAGAAAGGCAAATTATACACATATACATATAAATAGCAATTTTTAGTCATACAATAAATTTAGTATTGAAAATATAATATCTTAATATGCAACATATACATTTTTTTTTAATATTAAAATAAAATATAAAAACATTTTATTTATATAAAACGTCATTTTGACCCTTTCTTTTATGGTAAAAATGGGCTGGATAATGTTTTAAAAATAGATGTGCCAAAAGTCGTTTTAATAGTTAAATTAAAGGATAACATTAATGGAAATGGGAATTCCGAATTCTGACCACAGACTCATTTTAGGCGGGTCATTCATGTCCTCATTGCAACCAAACATTGTACCACACATAATGCATTAAGTGACACATGAAGCAAAGATAGAAAACAAGAAAGAAAAGAAAAACGAGAGAAGAAAAGAGATGGCAGTAGACTTGGCTGAATAGAGAGAGAAGAGAGGAAAAGTGTTGGGTCGGTCATTCTGGGCCCGGTTTGTGACGGTTTCGACTTCCTTCATCCACTAAACCTCCACTCCGAACCCCTCTTTGTATGTTAGGCCTCGTTTGGAGATCTCGATTTTACAGATTCTAAATTTATTTTCTCCATTTTAGTTCAATTAGTGCTTGATTCTGGTTTAGGGCACTAAGAAGAGTGTTCCAACCGATTGTCTTTCCTTGGTTTTCTTGGAGGGTGAAGCTAGGGTATGTTTGGGCACACTTTGCCCTTGTTTGAATTTTAGCACTTGATGTGGGGTCTTCTCTAACTCTCTCACTTATGGTTACGTAGGAATGCGCTCAATGATAAGAATTTCCTAAACCCTGGACTCGAAAGTATATTGTTTGAATTTGATATTTTGAAAGCATGCTAGAGTGGTATATATGGAATTATAATTAGTTTAATTGTGAGTCTTTTGTGAATATAAGTAAATTAGAAAAATGATCGGCTATATGTGGTTTATGTGTATTTACATGAGATTATAGACTTGAAAGCATGCTTGAATTGACTAGGAGCATATGATTATGTTTAGGTGTTTGTGAAGTTATATGACTTTAAAGTAGGTTTAATATGGTTATATGATTTCATTTTGCCCATATTTGAATTAATACATCAAGACACGTTAAGTATGGAATAGGTATGGCTATATACATTTATATATATATATATATATATGTGTATATAAGTTTAAGGACGTAAAAATGTGTACTTATAGATACATGCGTGAAAATGGTGAAATAATGGTTTTAGAAGTATAGTTAGACGATTTTCTAGGAAAGATTGGGATGATTGACACTCGGGGCGTCTAAGGGCGTTTATAGGAGTTTTAAAGTGAGTGTGTGCAGAATAACGTGGAGTTGTTTGGTGTCTCAGAGAACTTAAAGCTTAGCACTTGAAGCCTAAGATTTTGCCTTGAACCTATATATTGTTCTAGGCCCCTTTCTTGTGAAACTTGATAAGTTGATAATATTAAAGACTCCAATATACATGGGTAAGATTGCGTTGATTTGTCACTTGAAATAATTATAGACTAGGAAGCCGCTTAATAGGTGGCGTGTGAGGATTTATGTTCGTTGCACTGGTACCACAGAATTAATCCCGTGTGGATCATGTTATTTATTTATGGCGAAACATTATACCCATTTTGCTTTAGTGGATAGGGCTTACATTCTATTTACATGAGCATTTCATACATGGTATGGCTATATTGGGAAAATGTTTCTAAGTAATGAGAAATGACTAATTTATTTTAATTATGCGAAATGCAACCCTTATTGATTAAAATTTGTGACTTCTAGATATAAGTAGAAGAAATGTTGATTTTGTTTTATATGATGTATATACCTTGTTTTGCTTGACATACTCCTTGTGAATATTGCAAATAAGTTCTTCTCAGGTGCTTATGGATAATTATATGGTATACGGATATGTGTGATTAAATAAAGTGGCGTTAGGGTTGGATTGATCTTCAGTTAAGTTTTGGGTGGCTTGTATAATGTACTATTAGATTTATGACTTGAAGTGGCAACAACCGCTTATGATCCCGGGTATTCATGAGAATTGTGTTTCCCTTGAAATTATAATGGAATCTAGATAGCTTGTTGATAGGAGCCAAATGCCGTACATTTTAGGCCCGTAATTATGCATTGTTAGGTCTACACACCATTATCTTGGTGTTTTTATCCGGTTTGTCTATTTTGGGACGTTTCAGGACATGTTATGTAAAGTGAGTTAATTTTGGTAAAATAAATGAAATAATGACTCAAGATCGTTCAAGAGCCGAAATCGATGATATATGACCCATAATAAACCAAAACCAAGTGAATGATACAATACAAGTGAAGTGGAATGAAGTCGAGAAGATAAATGGAGCAAATAAGTCAAAACTAGAAAAAAACAGTGTGAAGAACTACTTGTGATAGAAGGTTGCGGATCTAAAGGTCGGAACTAAATATGTTGGGTTAGTGTACATGTGGGATTCTCAAGCCCACCAGCCCTTTAGCCCACTAACCGGATGGCCCATCTATAAAGGCATATTAACCGAAATGTTCTACAATAAACTTGAAGAGCAAGCTACTGACGTGACAAAAGGACAAAATAATGATGTAAGCAAGAGAATGTTGCCCTAATGGGCTCAAAGCCCAAAAAGGGAATGTATATAAGGAAAGCCAAATCTAAATAAAGTATTCCATTATTGTGTTGTGCATTTTTCAGCATTTACACATTGGCGCCATCTGTGAGAATGATCTTGGAGTTCTTGATTTCTCAGATTTGTTCTTTCGGATTTGTAAATCATTTCCTTCTTCCTATCTCGTTAAGTTGAGTTTGTTTTATTCAATCTGGAGATCTGTGGTGGTGCCTTGGCCTCCCAGATCTGAGAGCTTGTTTATATTCTTCACCATCTTCTAAACCTCCATTCACACTGACTCACTACTCCCCAAATAACCATGCCGGTCACCCGTTCGCAAGCAGACATTCCAACCATCGTGGACAACCATGTAGAAGGTCCTCAAACCATTGAGCAAATCCTATAACACTTGATAGCCACTGAGGAACGTAGCGAAGCTCTAAAAGCGAAATGCGGAGCTCATGGCGAGGATGGCTCTACAATCGCCTGCCCCTCCGGCAGCGACTCTAAACCACTCTCAGAACCAGGAAGATGGCGACATGATGAAAGAGCTTGCCGAGTCCACCCAACATTTAGGAAAGGCTCCCGTCATTGACGAATCCATGACCCCCTAAAAGCTCTAAGCAATGATGGCCAAGTTCTAAAGGAAAGTCCTCAGGGACTTGAAAACCCAATCTACCGATGATCTGGCCATCCAGGCATCAACCGAATTGATACAATCACCCTTCACCCCCGAGATAACCCGGGAACCTTTTCCGAAGAAGTTTGTCATGCCTCGGTTTACCCCTTACAATGGCACAAAGGATCCCGAGGAACATATCTATCAGATTCATCAAAATATGACCATGTATACTAAGAACGAGTCCTTGCTTTGCAAGGTGTTCTCCATAAGTCTTATGGATGCGGCTATACTATGGTTCAGGAAGCAACCACCCCGATCCATTGGCAGCTGGCAAGAGTTGACCAGGCTCTTCGTTGCCCAGTACTACGGGAACAAAAGACAAAAGAATACCATATCCTGCCTCTTTACTATGATCCAGGAGAAAGGATAATTCTTGAAGGGGTTCCTCTCCAGATTCAAGATTGAGTCTTCTTAGATTGATAACTGTGACCAAGACTCTACTATTGAGGCGTTCCGGATGGCCCTTATTCTAGGGACCAAGTTCCATCAGTCTCTGGTGAAACACCCCCCATCGGGCATTGGGGAGTTAAAATCAGAGCCCAAGGGTTCTTGAGGATTGAAGAGGAGGAAACAATCAGGTGGAAGAGGGTGGCCTTGGTCAGCGTTGAAGCCCGATCAAAGGATCAGGCAATCGATAAAGAGAGGTAAACATCATCGAGACCTTTAGTTTCTTCAGGACCTCAAGCCCTAAACCCTTTTAAACATTCCAGATCTGAAGGTAGAGTAACCCCCCTGAGGGTCAATCTTGCCAAGCTCTACCAAGAGAGTAAGGCTAGAGGGATCTTCCAACAACCCCCAACCATCAGATAGACATTAGATCAATGGGACAAGTCAAAACATTGTGCTTTCCATGGCGATTTCGGGCACATCACAAATGAGTGTCGTCATCTTAGAGAACAAGTAGAGGCACTGGTGCTACGTGGAAAGCTTCGAGACTACATCCAACGGGATAGGCCGAGGGTCAATCAACAAGCTCCTAACACCCCTCGGAACCCCGTAGCCGCACAGCCGGTCAGGATCATAAATATGATTTTTGGTGGCTCCGCCTCCAAAGAGACGAAAGGACCTTACCGGAGCCATCTGTGAAGAGCCCGAAAAATTATAAAAGTTAACGAAGTTAGTGAAATCCACCACAGGATAGAAGAAACATAAATTATTTTCTCTGCATCAGACCTTCGGATCAAACACGATGACCCTCTAGTTATGACATTGATGGTAGCCAACTGCCTTGTAAAGAAAGTCATGATCGACCCAGGGAGTAATGCAAATGTTATTACCAAGTAGGATTTTGAAAAGCTTGAAATCAACCCGAACGAGATAGTGGCCTCTCGGTGTCCAATTGCAGGATTCGATGGAAAACAAATCAAACCGATCTGGGAAGTCCAACTGCCAGTATCTACTACACAAAGGACCCTGACTGAAACATTTGTTATAGTTGTAAATGCCAAAATTTACACAACACAAGTGAGAATGCCTTTATTCATTTTTTATTTTCTTTATATATATTATCTTAATGGGCTTGAGGCCCATTAGGCCAATGAAGCCTGGATTACATCACTCTTACATCATTACTTTAACTTTTCAAAGGAATTAAAAAATGTAGTGGGCTTACGAAAATCTTACTGGGCCATCAGCCCGATGGGTCCGGTGCCTGATGGGCCCAATTGGGCATGGACATTTCCACTCTTACACAGGCCCGATTCTTTGTGATGGGTTGTCGATCAGTCAGGCCCATTACAAAGGATACAGAGTGGGGAGCGAGGTACATCACCCCTGTCGGGGTGACGTGGCAGATGCAATTAATGTGACGGCTGTAACGTCCTTCGAATATTTGAAACCCACGGTCTGGGCGGCCTGGATTAGCGAGCTGAAGGCTGAGGAGGCGCACGTAAATCGACACGACGTTTCAGTTCCCGAGCGCACAACTCTTCAGGTGTTTCAAAAACTTCTATAAATACCCATTGCCTTATGTCAAATGCACATTGCATTTCAAAACTTATAACTCTCAAAAACTCTCTGCACTTGAGCTGCTCGCTTATCATTGCCAGAGTCCATCCTGTTTTCCAGAAAGGCACCCGAAACTACTTCAGGATTCATCTTAGAGTAAGTGATTTTCTTTCAGCTTTTCCTACTTCTATTTCAGTATGTCCGATAGTGATGACACTCGGTCGGGTAGCGATCGCCTCCCTTCTTTGGTTGACCCAGACACTTCACTTAGTACTCCTTCAGTAGAGGTGATTAGGACAGTCGGGTCTAGCCCACCAGAAGTCAATCAGGACGTCGTAGCGGTTGGGGATCCGGTTGCAGGCAGTTCGGTCGACCAATTTTACGTCGACCCCCTTCCTCCTACACATAGGGTAGAAACAATACTAAAAAGACTAAGAGTCAAATGTGGGATACCTGATGGGATAATTATAAAAAACTACCCTAAAAAATACGATTTTCAGGAAGGGTGACGGGGTTTTGGACCACCAGATTCTGTTATCGGCCTTTCACGTTCAGGTTATTAGATTCCCGATTCAGCCTTTTTTTCTTCATACCCTGGCTACCCTGGGTCTGGCTCCACTCTAGGTGGGCCCCAACTTTTTTAGGGTCTTGGCTATGCTCCTGATGCTTAATCAGGATCTGGGGTTGGATCTTGGCATGGTGGAACTTCTGTTCTGTTATAAAATACAGGCCCAGAAGGATTGCAGGGGCCGATATAATCTTTTTCCTCTTAGCGGGAGGAAGATTTGTGATGGCATGGAAAAGTCCAACAAAGGGTGGAAAAAGAGAATGGTCTTGGTGAGCGGGAATTGGAGACTCCCTAGCTCATCGGGATTCAAAGTCCCTAGCAAATTCGACCGACCTCTATTCCCTTCCTTCAAGCCATTCCACAGGGGGTCATGCTACTGCGATCAGTGCAATGATAAGTTGGGCCTCCACGTGCTTGAGTTTCTGGGAGCACCTGATAAATTTAAAACTTCAACTTACATCAGAACCCGTTTTGAACTTCTTAAATCAAAATTTTGGGGACAACCCTTAAGGATGTGTAGCAATTTCATGACGGGTTCTAATTTACAGGCCTTGTCAACAGAAATGCTGAGAATCCCTCAGGCTGTGCTAAAAAAGAAGGCCAAGCAGGCAGCTGGCCATCAAGTGATAACTCTAGCATCGGGTGAAGATCAAAGCGGACAGGGGTCGCAAAGTGTTCCAACTCCCCTGCCCGGTCCTTTTCTTCTGCCACCGGTGGAAGATAGCCCGGTGATCTCACCTCCACACATGGGGAATATTCAAATCAATCAGACCCCTCCGTCAAGACCAGAGGAGGTTATTCACCCTTCTGGGGTCATTCCCACTCCTGAATTCCGGCTGGTTGAAGGGGAATCAAGATTGACGGGGACGCGACATCCCCGAACAGAGGAGGATCTACCCGACCGGCCTGTCAGGCCCCGTACGACCACAATGTCATCTCCCATCATAGTAGATGATAGTGGGGTTGCAACTGAAGAGGAGCGACCTGTTCCATGGGCGCCAAAGATCACACTCCTGGGAGGAGACTTTCCGGTTGCGGGGCACGCAACAATGGACAATGACATTGCCCTTTGGGCAATGGGTTCCCAGATCTGGACACCCGTTGATCGAAATAGACTGAGGATGATCGATCGGGAGGAATTGGCCTTGACAGGTCCAGAGGCAGCTATGAAGGTACTGCTTCAACCTACTACTTCCTCAATCGTACTTAACATTTATTTATTTATTTATCAGGCTAACACTTGTCCTTTTGGCAGATGCTTTACTTGACCCAGGCCTACAACGCAAAGATGGAAGAGGACACTAAGTTGCTCCGGAAATCCAATGAGCATCTGAGGCTGAAGGAGGATTCCTGGATGAAAGTTGCCAACCTGTTATCCATATCCAATCAAAAGTTGGATGTTCAGACCCAGAGGGCGATCTCTGTAGAGCAGCAACTTCGGGCTACTCAAGATAAGATAAAAAAGACTGAGGCAGTCAGGCGGGCCATATTTGCTGAAACGGAGGCCTTAAAGGCTGAGAATCAGAGTCTAAAAGCTAGTAATGAGAACCTGACGACCTCGAATTCGAAGCTCCTGGAAGAGAGGGCAGAGATCGAGAATCTTCTTGCAATGAAGAGGTCGGTGGTGGAGATGTGCCACCGGGGTGGGAACGAAATGTACAAGTGTTTCTGTGACACTTCCCAGTACCAAATCGGGTTCGGTTGGAGGTCATGCTTCAATGATATGCAGAAACCTGCTGAGGAGAGGGATTTCGCTTCAGTGGAAGAGTTGGATCAAAACATGGGCATCGCTCCACCGTACGATGATCTGGTCGGTGCTCCTGATCACATTCGTTTTTGCGAATTCCTGACCAAGCCTCTCCCGGGGATGAGCATCACCGCCCCCTCCGATCCTCCAGCTCCTGATGGGAGCATCGTTCCAGTGAATCCCAATGAGTCGGGCACCGGTGTTGGCCCTTAGGATTTTGCGTTTATTAAGCATATTGTAAGCCTTGGCCACTAGGGCCCATTTTAAATGAAGGATCATAGATTTTGTCCAGTTGACTTTTGCAATGTTTATAATATCATTTTTCTTGTCCACTTAGTTTATTTTTGCAAATTTTGTGATCTTTTAAGGATCAGTGTTGTGTATTCGGGTACTTCAGGCCATACGATACACAATGCAACACTTGGTTTCTTTTTACAAAATTTTGTGATCTCTTCAGGATCAGTGTTGTGTCTTCGGGCACTTCAGGCCATGCGATAGACAATGCAACACTTGGTATCTTTTTACAAAATTTTGTGATCTCTTCAGGATCAGTGTTGTGTCTTCACGCACTTCAGGCCATGCGATAGACAATGCAACATTTGGTTTCTTTTTGAAACATTTTGTGATCTCTTTAGGATCAGTGTTGTGTCTTCGAGCACTTCAGGCCATGCGATAGACAATGCAACACTTGGTTTATTTTTGCAAATTTTTGTGATATCTTCAGGATCAGTGTTGTGTCTTCGGGCATTTCAGGCCATGCGATAGACAATGCAACACTTGGTTTCTTTTTGCAAAATTTTGTGATCTCTTCAGGATCAGTGTTGTGTCTTCGGGCACTTCAGGCCATGCTAGACAATGTAACACTTGGTTTCTTTTGACAAAATTTAGTGATCTCTTCAGGATCAGTGTTGTGTCTTCGGGCACTTGAGGCCATGCGATAGGCAATGCAACACTTGATTTCTTTTTGCAAAATTTTGTGATCTCTTCAGGATCAGTGTTGTGTCTTCGGGCACTTCAGGCCATGCGATAGACAATGCAACACTTGGTTTCTTTTTACAAAATTTTGTGATCTCTTTAGGATCAGTGTTGTGTCTTCAGGCAATTTAGACCATGCGATAGACAATGCAACACTCGGTTTCTTTTTACAAAATTTTGTGATCTCTTCAGGATCAGTGTTGTGTCTTCGGGCACTTCAGGACATGCGATAGACAATGCAACACTTGGTTTCTTTTTACAAAATTTTGTAATCTCTTCAGGATTAGTGATAGACAACGCAACACTTGGTTTTTTTTTTTTTGTGTTTCAGTAGATATTTATGATTTATTTTTCCATAATAATGATTTTTACTGATCAGGTACTATAGCTTTTTACAAAAAGATCAAAGTAAACACAAAACTTGCCCATTAAGGGTAGTACCTCTTCAGGCGAGAGGCGTTCTGGGAGTTTGGTTCCATTCCGCTATCAATATTCGTATGGGCACGGTATGCCCCGTGATAGATGACTTCGGTAATGGTGTACGGGCCCTCCCAAGGCTCCCTGAGCTTGCCTACGAGCCCAATTTTTGGCCTAAGGACTATGTCTCCGACCTGGAACTCTCTTCTTATGACTCTTTGATTGAAGTGGTTCTGGACTTGCTGTTGGTAGGCAGCCAGCCTGATGCCGACAACCTCTCTTCTTTTATCCAGAAGATAAAGATTCTGAGCCAGGTGTTAGTTATTTGGTCCTTCCACCCAGGCCTCGCTCCGAAGGGTTGGAACCCTGATCTTTGTTGGAATGACAGCTTTAGCGCCGTACGCCATGGCAAAGGGGGTCTCTCTAGTTGGTTGTCTGGGAGTCGTTGTGTATGATCAAAGAACTTCAGGTAGTTTCTCTAGCAAGGCCCCTTTGGCTTTTTCAAGTTTTTTGGCCAGGGTGTTGAATATAGTTCAATTTTTCCTTTTCGCCTGCCCGTTCCCTTATGGGTAGCCGACGGAAGACGTGTTCTGGTTGATACCATGCTCGGCAAAGAATGCTCTAACTTGCTTATTGTCCAGATTTGTCCTGTTATCCATCATAATCGTCCTCGGTAGCCCGAATCTGCATATTATGTGGGTCCATATGAATTTGATGACGTGGCTACCTTTGACGGTGGGATAGGCTTCCGCTTCCACCCATTTGGTGAAGTAGTCAATGGCCAGAAGGACGTAGGCATTAGACCGGATCACTTTTGGGAGGAGTCCCACTATATCCATTCCCCATCGGGCGAATGGGTGCAGTACTGTAGTGGGATGCAAGAACTCAGGTGGCCGATGGATAGCATCCCCGTGCATTTTACATGGCTTGCACCTTCGGACGTATTCTTCGGCATCCCGTGACAGATAGGGCCATAAGTACCCTTGAAAGAGTATCTTATGGGCAAGGGATCTGCCGCCGGAGTGGTTTCCACAAGCCCCACTGTGAATCTCCTGTATCACTGCTCTAGATTCTAACGGTGTAATACATCTCAAGTAAGGACCTGAAAAGGATTTTCGGTAGAGTTTCCCGTTTGTGATTGAGTATCGAGCTGAATTCCTCCTGATCTTGTAACCTTCAGCTTTGTTTTCGGGGAGAGTTCCATTTCATAGGTAATCCATCAGGGGATCCATCCATCTGGGCTCCCATGGGATAAGCATTACTCAATCGGGTTCCTGAATACTGGGTCTATGAATAGAATCCACTAGTGCAACTCGGGTCCGGTCTTCTCCGACTGAGGATGCCTGATTGGCTAGGTGGTCAGCTTCAGAGTTTTCACTCCTGGGGATTTGTGTGAAGGTTATTCTTTGAAAACATTCTGTTTCTTTCAACACGAGTGCCCGATACGACTCCATTTTCAGAACCTTTGTTTCATACTCCCCGTTGATCTGACAGACAACTAGTTGAGAATCAATGTGTACAACTAGGGACTGAATCTAGAGGCTTCGGGCTATCCTCAATCCGGATACGACGGCCTCATACTCTGCCTCATTGTTCGTGGCTGGGAACTATAGTTGCACTAGCATATGAAGGCGTGTCCCGTCAGGTGTCAAGATTTCCAAACCAATTCCTGATCCGGAAGAGCTGGCTGATCCATCCACAAAAATCTTCCATGTGTCCGGTTCACTTTTCTGGTCTGGCTCTTCAGTTTCACTTTCAAGTAAAAATTCCGCTACTACCTGTCCTTTGATGGAAACCCATGGTATGTATGTCAAATCGTATATGCCCAATTCGATGGCCCATTTAGAGATTCTCCTTGAGAGGTTGGGTTTTGACAGAATAAGCTATAGGGGTGTGGCTGTCGGGATGATGATCGGGTAAGCTTCAAAGTAATGCCTTAGCCGTCTCTTGGCATTCACCAGTGAGACGACCAATTTTTCCTGCCTGTTGTATCTGGTCTCTGCCTCAGCCAAGGATTTTCTTGTGTAGAATACTGGCATTTAAAGATTTTCATCCTCTCATATGAGGGCGGCGCTAGTCGACACAGAGGACACTGCTAAATACAGATATAAGACTTCATCGGGATTTGGTGTGGATAGGATTGGTGGTAAGGTCAAGTACTCTTTCAACCTCGCCAGGGCTTCAGATTGTTCAGGACCCCAGATCAGTGAGTCGTAAAATGAATTTGGTAAGCGCAACCACTCTTCTCGTCAAGACCTAAACGTCATTATGTGTCCGGGGCTCCTTCATTTCTTTAAGGGCCTTGACTTGTGTTGGGCTGGCCTGAATCCCGGTCCGGTCTACAATGTGCCCCAGGAACTGCCCGGATGATAGACCAAAAGAGCATTTTTCCGGATTTAGCTTCATGCCATGTGATCTGAGGGTGTCAAACACTTGGCGTAGGTGGGTAAGATGGTCCCTCTTTTTTCTGCTTTTGACCACAGTGTCATCGATATAAGCCTCAATTACTGTGCCCATCATACCCTTAAAGATCCTATTAACCAACCTCTGGAAAGTGCCACCTGCATTTTTCTATTCGAAAGGCATAACTTTAAAGTAGTATGTACCTGTTTCGGTAATGAAGGAGATATTTTCCTCGTCTAACGGGTTCATTTTTATCTTGTTGTAACCTGAATAAGCATCCAAAAAGGTCAAACGATCATAGCCAGCTGTAGCATCAACCATCTGGTTGATCTTTGGCAGTGGAAAGCTATCCTTCGGGTATGCCTTGTTTAAATCAGTAAAATCAACGGAAATCCTCCACTTGCCATTCTTCTTCTACACGACCACTACGTTGGCAAGCCATTCGGGATATCTGACCTCCCTGATAAAGTCGGCCTGGAGCAATCTGGATACCTCATATGCTATAATTTAGTTCCGATATGCCCCCATGCGTCTCTGCTTTTGTCTAATGGGTTTGACGTTTGGGTCAACATGCAATGAGTGCTGGGCAATATGAGGATCGATCCCTGGCATGTCTGTATGCTCCCATGCGAAGACATCAAAGTTGTCCTGTAGCAATTGTGTTAGTTCCTTAAATTCAAGGTCGGTGAGGTTTCTACCTGCAAAAGTAACTTTTTTCGGACTGTCAGGCACAATGGATTGGGTGCAATGGTTCAATCACAACTGGGATACCTGGATCCCTCTCCTTTAATTCCTATTTAGAGCCTTAGATTTGATCCTTAGAGTGGAGTGCCACTGGGGCTTTCATCTTCCGGATTTGTTTCAGGGTGACCGCATAGCACTCCTTGGCGGCCACCTGGTCACCTTTGACATCAATAGTACCTATACCGTCGGGGCTCACACATCTCATGACCTGGTGAAGAGTTGAGGGTACACCTTCTATTCGGTGAATCCATCCCCTTCCCATGAGCAAATTATATGAAGGTTTGGCATCCACTACAACGAATGTCTCGGTCAAGGTCCTCTGAGCGGCAGATACTGGCAACTGGATTTCCCCGATCGGCTCGATTTGTCTCCCATCAAAACCTGCAATGGGGCACCGGGATGCCACAATTTCGGATGGATTGATCTCGAGCTTTTCAAAAGCCCACTTGGTGATGACGTTGGCACTCCTACCATGATCGATCATGACTCTCTTCACAAGATAGTTGGCCACCATTAGGGTCACTACCAGAGGGTCGTCATGCGGGGTTTGGACATCCCGAAGCAGAGAAAGTGATATGAGCTTCCCCTGCTCTATGGTGGGCCCCGCTGATCTCGTTGACTCTCCTCATCATGCGAGCTCTCCGGAGATGGCTCCGGCATGATCCTTCGGTCTCTTTGGATGGGGGCCACCATGAATCATATGAATGACCTTGACCGGCTGTGCGTCGGAGGAATTTCAGGGGGCGCTAAGGGCCCGTTGGTCAGTCTTTGGTCTGTCCCGACGGACGTAATCTCGGAGTTCACCGCAAAGCAGTAACGTTTCCACCTGTTGCCTTAGGTTATGGCATTCATTTGGGATGTGCTCGAAATCGCCGTGGAACGCATAGTGTTTTGACTTGTCCCTTTGGTCAAGTGGTTGTCTGATGGTCGAGGGTTGCTGGAAAATTCCTTTGGCTTTGTTCTCTTGGTAGAGTTTTGCAAGGCAAACCTTCAGGGGTGTCAACCTTTCTTCGAATCTAGGGCATTTGAATGGTTTTAGGACAGATGATCCCGGTGTGGCTGATGGCCCAGATGGAGTTGATCGCTTTCGATCGGTCAATCGATCCCTGGATTGAATCTCAACACTGACTAAGGCTGACCTCCTTTGCCGGATAGTTTCTTCTTCTTCAATTCTCAAGTACCCCTGGGCCCTAGAGTTTAGCTCCCCAATGCTCGATGGAGGGCGCTTTACCAGAGACTGATGAAACTTAGTTCCTGGAATGAGTGCCATCCTGAATGCCTCAACAGTAGAGTGCTGGTCACAGTTATCCACAGAAGAGGATTCGATGTTGAATCGGGATAAAAAACTTTTCAGGGACTCTCCTTTCTCGTGGATCATAGTAAAGAGGCAGGATATGGTCTTCTTCTGTCTCTTATTTCCATAATACTGGGCGATGAAGAGCCAGGTTAACTGCTGCCAGCCAATAGATCGGGGTGTCTGCTTCCTAAACCACAATAGAACGGCATCAGCAAGGCTTGTGGAGAACACTTTGCAAAGCAGGGACTCGTTCTCAGCGTACAGGGTCATCTTCTGATGGATCTGGTATATGTGTTCTTCGGGTCCCTTGTGCCATCGTAAGGGGCAAACTGGGGCATACAAACTTCTTTGGGAAAGGTTCTTGGGTTATTTCATGGATGAAAGGTGACTGTATCAATTCAGTGGATGCCTGGATGGCCATGTCATCCGTAGATTGGGACCTCAAGTCCCCGAGAACTTTTCTTTGGAATTCATCCATCATTGCTTGAAGTTTCTGGGGGGTTATGGACTTGTGGGTTGCTGGAGCCTTTCTTGAACGCTGAGAAGACTCGGTGTGCTCTTCAGGTCTGTCGCTGCCTTGCTGGTTCACAGAATGGTCGACCGCCGCCACGGAGGGTCAGGTGCAACTACCGGCGGGGCAGCAGGTTATGGATCCAACCTCGCCATGAGTTCCGCATTCTGCCTTTCCAATGCCATGCTACGTTCCTCAACAGCTATCAAGCATTGAATAATTTGCTCCATGGCACCCTCTGCATGATTGTCTGCAGCGGGTAGAACTTCTGCCTGTGAACGAGTGATTGGCATCCCTGTCCGGGGGTAGTGAGTGAAGGTTTTTGAAGGTAGTAGTTGATCCTTTTGTTTGACAAACAGACTAGGCATTTTGAGATGGGAAGAATGAGGCGATTTTACAGATCATGAAGGGTAGATTTGAAAAATTAGGAACTCCCTGTGTCTTTCCCACAGACGGTGCCAATGTGTAAATGCCCAAATTTGCACAACACAAGAGAGAATGCCTTTATTCATTTTTGATTTTCTTTATATACATTACCTTAATGGGCTTGAGGCCCATTAGGGCAATGAAACCAGGATTACATCACTCTTACATCACTACTTTAATTTTTCAAAGGAATTCAAAAATGCAGTGGGCTTACGAAAATCTTACTAGGCCATCAGCCCGATGGGTCCGGTGCCTGATTGGCCCAATTGGGCTTGGACATTTCCACTCTTACAATAGTGGATGTGAAGTCTTTGTACAATTTACTCAGGGGAAGGGGATGGATTCACCGGATGCAGGGCGTGCCTTCAACCCTTCATCAAATGATAAGATACATAAGCCCGAACGGTTTGGACATCATTGATATCAAGGGGGACCAGGTGGCTGCCAAGGAATGCTATGCGGTCACTCTAAAAGAGATCAGGAAGGGAAAAGGCCCAGAGGTGTCCTGTACAAAGGATCGGAGCCCAGGCCCCAAATAGCAATCAAATGAGGGGGATTCGGGTGCCCCGATCGTGGTCGAGCCGTCACAGCCAAACTCTATAATACTCGATTGCCCGGAAAAAGTTAATTTTGTAGGTAGGAATCTCACCGACTGTGAATTGAAAGAATTGACATAGTTATTGCAAGACAACTCCAATGTCTTCGCGTGGGAACATACAGACATGCCAGGTATTGATCCCATTGTTGCCCAGCAGTCCCTACACGTTGACCCAAACATGAGACCAATCAAGCAAAAACAAAGACGCATAGGAGCATACCGGAACCAGATCATAGTGGATGAAGTGTCCAGATTGCTCTAGGCTAGTTTTATCAGGGAATTTAAGTATTCTAAATGGCTCGCTAACATAGTAGTCGTCTAGAAACAAAATGGTAAGTTGAGGGTTTGCATTGATTTTACTAACCTGAACAGGGCATGCACGAAGGACAACTTTCCACTGCCCAAGATTGACCAGATGGTGAACGCTATAGTTGGCTACGAATGTCTAACTTTCCTAGATGCTTATTTGGGATACAATAAGATAGGAATGAACCCGATGGACGAGGAAAAGACATCCTTCATTACTGAAACAGGTACTTACTGCTTTAAGGTTATGCCTTTCGGTCTGAAAAATGTAGGTGCCACTTTCCAGAGATTGGTCAACAAGATCTTTAAGGGAATGATGGGTACAATGATTAAGGCTTACATTGTTGACACTGTGGTCAAGAACATGGGAAAGGAAAATCATCTTGCACATCTACACTAAGTGTTTGGCACCCTCAGGAGGCATGACCTGAAGCTCAACCCGGAGAAATGCTCATTTGTTGTGTCATCCGGGCAATTCCTTCCACATATCATGGACTAGATCGGGAACTAAGCTAACCCGACAGAAGACAAGGCCTAGATGGAAATAAAGGAGCCATGTCCTCCCAGCATCAACCTATAGGTCGCGTCCGCCGCCGGATCCTTTCATGAAAATGGTTATAAACAACGGGGTGACCAAACATTGTGGTGGGCGTCAGGTGTGTGGAAAATATGTGTTTAAAAATAACACCTTAACGACACTTTAGGTTTTACCCTTCTGCAAGCGCACATATCAATTGTGTATAGTTTTGCTTAAGTAAGGGAATATAGATCCCATAGAGACGAGGATTGTTCACTTTAATAATCTAAAGACACTGAACTATAGTTTTCCGAAAAGAGTTGATTTTGTGAATTATCTAATATTACTTAAATCAATGTAAACAACAAAGTAAATTGGGTTGTGATTCAGAGGGAAAGAAAACTAGGGTTTCCTCACTCCACCACTAACCGCATAACATAGTCCAAATTCTAAATCAATTGTATAAGGGTGATCCATTGACTGTGAATCAGGTTGCACTGCATCAGCAGTTTGATCCCAAAATGGATTACTCGTAACCGAATCGCGACAACCCATCTCAAGACTAAACTAATTAGTGCATGTCAGTTACTAACAAAAATTAAATGCAGGAAAAGTAAATTAAAGCATGAAAATAAACTAAAGCATGTCTATATGAGTATGTCTGGGCATGGCCTATGTCAGCCTAGGGTTTCGAGTTTTATGACCACCATTGTGTAGAAAATCGCAGATTATGCATCCGAGTTCTAGCCCATAGTGAATAATTGTGATTGTGTAAGATAAACTTATTTGAAAAGTCTAAGACAAGAATCAATTCAAATATATAAACTTGTATCACGAATAAAAACGGTCTCTCATCTAACAGAATCATCACAGTATAGTCACAGTTTCCCCTCTCTATAATTGAATATAAAATCAGAACTACATTACTTGGCTAGAGTTTTGCAAGAAAACCCTAGATACCGAATTAGTTGATCATGGCTGAGAGAATTTGCATTATCGGTCTAGAAACGCTCTTCATGGCCTTCTTCTCCGAATCTCTAGGTCTTCAATGGTGGTTCTCTTCAATGGAAAATAACTCTATGAATGAACGGTTTCTCCAAAATAGAACTAAAATTAACCCTCAAAGCATAACTCACTTTCTAAACCCTAATCCTCTCATATTTATAGACAAGTGAGGGAAACCCTAATGATTGCCTTTTTCTGTAATTTCATAATACATCAATAATATCATAAAATCAGATGTAAATATGTGTATAAGCCTATAAGTATAGGTCTGGAATCACCGATCACTTGAAATATCGAAGTAGGGATAAAACTGAAAAATTCTGAAACAACTCCAAAACTACTTCAGCATGTTGAGCGATCACGTGACGAATATGTGGGGCCTATGCTTTTGACCTACGATTGGGCGTAGGTCTAGAGCGTAGGGTCCAAAACCACAACGTAGCTTAGGAACGTAGGTTGAGTCCAATTTGCCCATTTTATCTCTGGTGACGTAGGGTATAATACATTTTTGCTGTGTAAAAACCCGTCTTTTCATATTTGAGCTAGACTAGCCACCTTTGACTCCCGATGCTTTTCGATGAAGTAATAATGTCTGAAAGTGACATTTTTGTCCTTCCGGTGAGATAATAATGTTGTGAAATGACCATTTCTTTGTTTGGCGCACCTATTGATTCCTTTCTCGAGATAGAAACGAACACGAACTCAGTCAATTTACTGAGATTAGCTTTGTTTCTTCATTAAGCTTCTGAAACATGTTTACACACAAATGAGATAAAAATACCAAGTAATGGAATGCAAAGACATAACAAACGCAAGATAGGGCAAAACATGACCAATATTGAGCACCTATCACTTTGCTTAGTAGGGAAGCGTCATTCGCCTTATCCCCCGACCGTACAGAACATGATAACCCTCCTTGTGGTGCATGCATCTAACCTAGGTCAAGTCTTTGTCTCACCATGGCAAGTGTGCCAATCCGAGACCCCATAAGCCCGTGTACCCCAAGTCCATAACCATAAACAATGAGTGAATCATGATACCACATCAAGTGCATGAATAAATAACAAAAAAAAATATAACTCTACAGCGATAAATTAAAGGCACGTGCATGGCATGCCATGAATGGAGAAACCCTCCCCATATGACAATCCCGGCTAAACCACCCATGCACCTGACCTAACAGAGCGAGACGTAGGCATTGATCATGTGCACATGTTGAACCTAATCGCACATAGGCATTTTGTTCCTAAAGGAAAAATCATGAGTAAAGACTCATACACATTTATCAAATGGACTTCCAAAATCCGTGCACATGCCGCAGGAAATCACACCTAGATGACCCACGCACTCGCTTAAGGTAAATTATACGAATCATCTAGTGCACACGTCCAAGGCAAATCACACGAAATGCATCACACCAGTTCGTCACAAGAAAAACCTTTTGAGTAAACTCACTCAAACTTTATAAAATCAACACCTTGCCCATGGACGACCTGAAGCCCATGCCGATAACAAATGCATGATGCCCCAACACAACCCATGTCAAATGCCCAAAGGCACAAATAAGGCATTCGATAATTAGTATGTACTAATCCCAAGCGGAACTAGCATGTAGTAAAGCACACAAGTCACATGTGTAGTAAATTAATCAAACAAGTATCACTAATTACATGTATTAAAAGTTCAATAACCATATATAATCGCATACCACCAATTACAATAATTCAATTATAATGCACATGTTTTACATATCACAACTAAACCATAAATATCACGTTTTTCAACTAAAAATTTTCATATATATGTATATATCACTAAATACCTAGCATTCAACAAGTCCAATGACACTTTCAAAACCGAAATTAGCATGCTTCAAAGGTCACAAATCACATATTTATAAATATATAGATATATCCACGTATATATACATATACCCACACACATTAACATCCTCAACTCCACATCCAAGTCATGCTATAATTATTATAACAATAACTACATGGCATGTTTCACCAACAACACATGTACCTACATATATATTCATGTTCACATAGGTAAACATCCAAATCACAATATAACCAATCCTAATTTTTTATCAAAATTCTTAAAGGATACATGCTCACGTATCGACAAATAAAACTGGATAAAACTCCCCTACCTCCCATTGAAGTGAAAACTTTAATTCCTGTCGAACCCGAATGAAGCGAATAGACAAACTAAATCGGTAGAAAGAACGCCCACGCCATCGTGAACACACTTTTTTTCTACGACCCTGCCAAAACCCGCTTTCACCAAAATTCGGCCACCAGAAAACCAACTCTAATCGATGAGCTGAATACGTCAAGGGAAAGCTGACGACGTCTTACATGACATTAGTACACTGTCCAAGACCCGGAACAAATATTAATGAGATGAAAACTAGGAGAGAATTGAATAACATAAAACCCAAAAACATAAAATGAATAAAATGGATACCTAGATTGGTACCAAAGCGAAGCCCACCCCACATAGATCAATACTCTATTTTGGCTTTTGAGCCGAATCCTAGCCGAAATGGGTGAAAGGTGATGAAGAAAGCTTGGAGAGAAGTTTTATAGCTTTTCACCCTCAACTAACCGATTTTAAGAGTGTGTGATGGTGTGTCTATATGTTTGTATGGTGTAAGATAAAGATAATCCATATATATACTAACCTCAAAACCAAAATGACAAAAAATTTCTTAGATGCCCAAAACTGCTAAAAAAACCTCCAAATGCGACACCGTGAACTCAAAAAATACTGAAACACATGAAAATAAAATAAAAATTCCGGGAGAAAAATCCAACCACCGGGTCCACCAGAAACGCCATGGGCCCACCGAACGACCCCTGGGCCCCTGTGAAGCTCGAAAAAAAACCCACCTAAACGCGCAAACTAACCCAAAAACACTACCCATGTACTCACCAATGCATGTAAACCCACATAAATAATAAAAAATAATAAAAACAATGACTTTCCGAGCAAAAAAAAAAGGAACCCCCCCCCCCCCCAAAAAAAAAAAAGAAACAATCGGACGAAAACCAAGGACATTACAAACGCATCACTGATCCTCACTCGTCGTCCCTAGATTAGAAAACCCAGAGCTTTGATACCAAGATGTCATGCACAAAAAATTCAAAGACTCCAGAATTGGAAATTCAAGGAATCCCGAGGGTGACGAAAGGGAAAAAGAAAGTGAACGAAAGCAATAAGCAGACAAACAAGCATAAACAGAGACAAACTAAATTGCTCTGATACCAAGTTATCATGCCTCAAAATCCCAAAGACCTCAAGGGTGACGTTAAGGTGATAAATAAAACAAATTATAACTAAAACTTAAAGTTGGAAGCGGAACTAGCAACTCTGAAACCAAAAACAATACCGACGATGCCATGATTGTATGTGCTTAAAAATGCTCTTTGTATTATAGAATGTATCCTTATACCAGAGTTACACTATTTGGGGTAATTCTTTTCATATTTATAAAAGATGAGGTGGGCTTTTTGGCCCATTATTCTAGAAGGAACCCTAGTGGTCATTTTTTGTCATATTACAGCTATCCCTATCTAATGGTGAGAATGCCCTTGGGGTTTGTTAAGTGGATAAGGTATAGTGTGTGTCTGAAAGATGTGGGAGCCACTTCTAAAGTTCCTTGGTGAAATCCTCCGCTTCGTGCTTTATGCATGGGCCTAACGCCAAAGGCCATCTTGTACCTATGGGGTTCCGTTATGAAAGTAACTTGGTGCTTGTGAAACTCTTCGGTCATGGCATCTTCGGGCACCTGTCTTTCCTTGACCTCCATACTGCTCAGATTTACCCTTCGACCTGTAGAATATCTTTAGACTGACGGCTATTTGGCCACGTGGAAGGTTCTTCTCATGGACTTCTTACTAAATGGGCTCTATATAAACTAGGACTAGTAACTTTAACGGGCTTGGTACTTTTAGCCTCACACATGGCCCATTTCGGTAGTGTTTCTTCATATTTGCACAGGAGCCATATTAAAATATAAGGCTAGTATATGATGTAAATTCTAAGTGACACAATGGTTGATTTATGTCATTTAATGCTTATGACATCACTTCGCTGCTTTTGAGGGGTTTGGTGCCAGTCTGCAGGAAGTCATGCGAAGTTTTAACGTGAACCGAGGTGACTTTTGAGCCTTCAGATCCAGGGCGTCTATCCAGTGCTCAAGGGGGAGAAACCCAACGGTCAGCATCTGCTAAAGTGCATTCCTCGGTGGCCGAAAAGGTTCAACACCAGTCTGAAGCATGTGAACAACCCAAGCCAGAAGAAAGTGATCGGCCCTAGGAGGAAAGTTAGTAGGGTCTTGTAGGCATCTTTTTCCATCTCTCCCTATTTAGGCTCCTTTGATAATTTCCTTCGGCAATTTAAAGAATGTTTTTGGCTGTTCATTTTGTTACTTGTGTTTCTTGACACTGTTTTTCGCTATTTGGCTCTTTAGTTTAAGTCATTAATGTTTCAAGGGTTCTTAGTGGGCACTATTGTATGTCTTTTTGTAATGTCATTAATTTCTCAAGACGGGCGTTCAGCCCTTTGCTTTTGATAGAAGCCAAATATTATACATTTAAGGCTTCTAATTATACATTGTTATGTCTATATATATCATTATATTGGTGCTTTTATACAGTTTTCATGTTTTAAGATGTTTCAGGCCATGTTATGTAGAACAAGTTAAATTCGGTGAAATAACTGGATTTGTGATCAAAGATCGTTCGAGAGCCGGAACCATGGATAAAAAGACCTATAAAAGACCAAAACCAAGTCAAGAATGCAAAAGAAGTGAAGAGGAATGAAGTTGAGAAGAGAAACGAAACAAAAAAGATGAACCATGAAAATACAAGGTGAAAAACTACCGAGTACTCGGTAGTATAAAAGTGAGAAATGTTCTGGAGACATACGCGCATTATCGCGCCATTGTGTGGCTATTGCGTAGGCACCGAGTACTCGGTAAGACAAAATACGGCCAGTACACATTAGCAACTTGTATATTCACTTATGGGACCCGTTTCGGCCCGACTCAACATGGAATGATTTTTAGGCTATTTTGGATGCAATATTGATCATATGTGATGAGATTTTGTACCATTCTTCAAGGAATATCACAATACACATTCCTGACTTTATCGTGAAGCAATCAGATTACCAAACAAAGACGTCTCTTTTTCTATAAAAGAGAGGGGCCTCCCTTGGAGTTAAGTGTGTTATATTGGATTCTTAATATGTGGTTGTGGGAGTTTTGTACAAGAATATCAACCATAGAGGGCGTGTCTAATTTAATAATGCAGACAACCACCATGAACAACTAAATCGGTATTTAGGATTTTATTACCCTAGCCAAGTAATGTAGACTCTTTCTTATTTTAATTGTATAAGGGGAAACTGAAGGACACGTATGTGATGATTGTGTAGATGAGTGATTACATTTGATTTTATATAATATTCCACGTTTATTCTATGTCTTGTCTTAGCTTGAATGAATATTTTATTTTACTCAATCATAGCAATTCAATATGGTCTAGAACTCGGATGCTTAATTCATGATTTTCTACATAATGGTGGTTATTAACATGCAATATTGATTTAGACAAACCAAGCTCAGAAGGGATAACAAGTGACATGTTTTTAATTTGTGTTAGTAGAAGTAGTTTAGAGTAGATGCATGTTAATCGGTCAACCAAACCTCGATTGGTTTGACCTACTAGGGCAGGATAATAAATAATGATAATAATAGAGCAAGTAAGCCTTTCTAGATGTGACCTAGTTTTACCTATTGCAAGTGCACGATTCAATCGTAGTATAGTATGCTTATGATAGGGTATATCGAATCCTAAAGGACTTAGTTGTACTCTAAATTCTAATAAAGTAATACTCTTGAATTGTTAAGATAATTTGATTTGGGTTTTGATAATTAATTAATAAACAACTAAATTAAATAAAGCAAATAAAGATAGGTTTGAGATAAAGACAATAGAGATAGATTCTAGGTATTGTAACACAACCACTAACTGCATAATATAGTCTTAAATTCATTCAACTATAAAGGACGGTCCATCATATGTTAATTAGATTTAGGGTTGCAACATTGGCAAACCCTAATCCCAAAAACCATAACTAGTGCATGCATCTACTCTAAAACTACTCCTACAAAGAATATTAAAAGCATGTCTATATTATCTTTTCTTAGCATGCTTTGTCTAAGTCTAGATTGCATGTTAATTGCCACCATTGTGTTAGAAAATCATGAGTTAAACATCTGAGTTCTAGCCCATATTGAATAACCATGATTGAGTAAGATAAAACATTCATTCAAGCTAAGACAAGACATTGAATAAATGAAAAATCTTATATAAAGTTAAGAATTCACTCATCTACACAATCATCACATACGTGTCCTTCAGTTTCCCCTTAAATAATTGAAATAAATAAAAGATACATTACTTCGCTAGGGTTTTGTTAAATACCTTAGATACACGTTTAGCCGCTCATGGTTGTGGTGATTTCCATTGTTGATGTGAACACCGCTTCCATGATCGTTGCTTCTCCTTTGCCGAGGCACGCAATTCCATGCCTTTATTCTTCGATCTCCGATCTAGAATCTCCTATTGAAGGATGTAATATGAAGTATATGAGGGGTAGATAGATAGTTATGTAGATATGACCCCAACACTTTAATTTATAGAGATTGATAGAATCCTATCTGTATATGGATTGCTTTTCCTTCAACTAAATCTTCTCCTTTTGTGAATTGATGAGAAAGAAAACAAATTTGATCATAAAATACTTAAAATATGTCCCAAGATGTATAGGAGTGCAAACTAAGTCAAATGGGGTCGAAACAGGGTCCACCCGTTAAGTTTATTTCGTCCAAATCTCGAGTACTCGATGGAATTATACTAAGTACTCGAAGCTGCCCTGCAGGTAATTTTCAGCTTCGTCCTGCTGCACTGTTTTGTTCCTATCTGGAGCTACCGGAGGATTTTGAATCACTCCATTTAATGATGTTTTGATCAGGTTATGGTTGTTTGAATATGGAGCTGAAGTTGTAGCTTTGAATTATTGAACTTGGCTCACCTAGTACTCGGTAAAGATTCCATCGAGTACTCGGTGGCTTCATGTTTCCGTGCAAACGTGCGTAAGTGCGCACAGGGCTTTGGTCAATTTTCTTCATTTGCGCAAGTTCGCGCACTTTTGCACTCTACCGAGTACTCGGTGAAGGCACTACCGAGTACTCGGTAGTTCTTAACCTTATATTTTCTTGTTTCATCTTCTTTGTTCTGTTTCTCTTCTCGAGTTCATTCTTATTCACTCTTTTTTCATCATTGACTTATCTTTTTTACTTCATAGGTCTTTTATCCGTAGTTTCGACTCTCAAACAATCTTCAGTCACAAATCCAGTTATTTCACTGAATTAAACTCGTTTTATAAAACATGGTCTGAAACGTCTTAAAACATGAAAATCGTATAAAAGCACAAATATAATGATAAATGTGAACATAACAATGTATAATTAGGAGCCTTAAATATATGATATTTGGCTCCTATTAAGCTCCCAAACGTATACATTGTTAGTCCCTTAGCAATCGATTCGATAGAAACTTTTCAAAATTTGTGATGATTGTGGTTTTAATACAATAAATTAAAACTAACTAACTACTAAACTATCTAACTAATCCTTTTCTTTCATGAAGGTGTACGATTACACTTAGCACGTGTAACAAGCCTTTTAAACCCCTCAGCAATACCATGTGGACGAGTGAAGTCTCGTGAGGGTTAAATATACTATCCACAAATTCTTTCATTCTTCATTATTGTATAATCATGAAATCAAATAATTATTAAATCATGCAATACTATAATGTCATCAGAGTAAAATGCATACATGTCACAACCCTAAATTCCAAAGACTCTCAAACCAGGATATCCGAGAAATCCAACGTGTGATCCATACAAAGAGCGACCAACTAAGATCATAAATAATAATAAAATGAATGGAATATTATTAATAACAATAATTCCATACATAACCAAGCGAAAGATAAACCAAATGATACACAAGGCACATCGAGGTGCCAAAAGAATACATCTCTGTAACGATGCAATGATACCAAATACAAAGAAGGGATATTCCAACAGACTGGCTCTCAAAAATTATAATAACAATCCCCACATAAAGGGCTAGCAAAGGGAAAAGCTAATAGGAATAACAATACGTGAAGACGTCCCAATCCCGTAACGTCATTCGTATTCCTCGGCACAAATCCATAACCTTCAACGAGGAAACAAAAGACAGGTGTCATTGCACCCCATGTTGTCCGTAGCTGATACATCACCTACAAACTAGTGTGGATCACTAGGGTAAACCAATGCCGGGGTGAGCTCATCAATCCCTATAGGAAAAAATATCCTAACCGTCACATCCTCCAACCTACCAAGTAGAGTGCGAACCAATCCGTGTACATGCATCTACCTTAGGTCAATCAAATGTCCGACATGGCAATCACGCCAATATGAAACCCTGAAAACACATCCCTCTAGTCCCCTACCATGCATCAACAAAAAGGGCAACTAGCATGTAGTGAAACCATAACATAACAACATATAATAAATGCACCCTTTTATATATATATGTACGTATATATATATATAAAGAGACATACATCCAATACAAGCCACATAGTACAGACCACCTTAGGGATCACTATGACTCGTACCCACCAGTCCAACACTAACAATTCACACAACACCTATCACCAAAATATAGGAGAAACACTCCTATTCATAACACCATAGGAATGATAACAATCACACTTCCTAGATCACGAGCATACCGAGCTCTAAAACCTTTAATCATTATCAAACCATACTACTAATCACCTCATATGTTACTCCCTACCATCCATACACCCAATACAGAGGTGAAATAATCAATTCAACCTAAGGGAAGTTACAAAGGTTTTCTAAAACCAAAAGGAAGTGAAAATGATTAAACAACCCATCAAACTGACCATTTCAAGGTCACATGTTCGCCCAAGGTTAAATGGTAATTTCAAGGGCAAAAAGTACTTTCAAACTTTACCCCACCTATTTGGACATAGGTCAAACCATAGAAACAAACGAAACTGAATTCAAAATCACGACGCGAGAGATATGAAATTTTGAAAATGGTATCGGATAACACCGGCCCAAACAGAAAGTTAAAGTACCACTCTTTCAGCAAGGGTAAAACAGTCATTTCATGTGAAAATAAATTATTTCAAAATTTGTATCAAATATTTGGACTTAGGACTTTTCTCAAAACAGTCATTTCAGTTGCGACTTCATATGCACAACCCAATTACGACTTATAATCCAAAAATGGATGCATCAACACAAATATGTATCTCATCATATTTATGAACAACATTTCCAAAATGCCAATACTAATGTCATTAATCATTCAACAGGCTTTTATATCTCATTAAACCAATAATCAACAAGGATGCTTTCTCATGCACCATTCATGTTCCAAATCATCAAGTTATCCTTTCATTCACAAGGATAACATTTTCATTTATTTAACATGATTTTATCTCAATTAAAGCAATTATACACATTAACTCATTTTCATACACAAGTTTAATGCTTAAAGTAGTAACTTCAAAATTCACAAAAATTGGAGGAACTAGAATAACACTCTAAGTTCATAATCCCACATCACATAAATAATTTACATCCACCTTTCAACATACTAACCAAGGTAGCTAGCCTAATTACACCATTAAGGCTACATTGCTAACACTTACATACATAGATGTATAATTACACCTACACATATACACAATTATACCCACATACATATACACATATATAGGCATACTAGCATACTTTAACATTGGAAATCTCAAGAACAACCACCCAACTAGCATGCATCATAGTCCTATTCATATCATCACCAAGTACTCCATACACAAGGGTTAATTTACATAAACATGTTCAAACCCTAACTTCACATTTTCAAGGATACACTTAGCAATTACATTTAAGTTTAGGAATCCTAGAATAAAATTCACACACACACAATCACAAGATGAGCTAGTTAAGAACTTTTCCCCTACCTCCAAGAAGAGTAAAGCAATACCACTAAGCAAGGCCAAGAAATCCTAGCTCTTACCCAACACCGAAATCAAAGGAGCAAATCGGTGGAAAGCTTGATCATAGCCTCCTAAGAATGAATCAAACTCCAACACAATAGTGGAACAAGAATTATGGAGTGGTTTAACAAGAAAACACAAAACTTGGGTTTGAAAGGAAACACACAAGGATAGAAGAACACTTACCAATCCTTGGCTCAAATCAAGCTCCCAACTTAGGGTGATGAAATCAGCCCATAAGTGGAGAAGAACCAAGAGGGAAAACATGAGAGAAAATGGAGAGGAAAATATGAAGTCTTGCAATGAAAGACTTTAGATGTGTAGAGATCCTCCACTCACACCTCTCACCATCCAATGGCCAAGATTCAATCTAGCAAATAAACGCCTAATCCAAGGGCCACAAAGTAGTCTTACAATGAAAGACTAAATACACCACACACAAAATCCATTAATTTGCCAAACAAGGCCTTAACATCCAAGGGTTGAGAATAAGGCAATGAAAATGAATAAAGGATCCAAGGGTTAAAATGAAGTCTTTCCAAGTGAAATACTAAGAATAATAGATTCTTGGATTTAAGTGTCATCCAAACAAGGCCCTATGATCCAAAGTTTGATATTAAATATGGGAGAAGAAGATCAATGGCTATAAGTGACACACCACACAAAATTGGAAAATGACCAATTGTTTCTCAACTTAGGGTTACTTACAAGAGTGTCATCATGCCTCTTAATTACCCTTTAACCCCTTTTCATTCTCTCGATTTACCAGTATGCCACTCATACTCCAACACTTAGCCAAATCTCTACACTTTCCACTAAGTGCTCTAAATATGAAAATACTCATTTACCCTTCAGTCATTTCTTCCCCGAAATTGTTTTTAACTATTTTCATTAATTATAAAATGAAAATAGAACAAGTAATTCACATAAGTGCTACACCACAACATCTACAATGAACTAGGGTAACACCTTCGGGAACGCAACATGATTGTCAAAGCTCCAACGAGAAAACGTTGCAACGAACCCATGAAATCGGCAACTAATAATAAATCACGAAGCCAGAAATGAAAGTTCACGAAGTCATCTCGCTAAATCCGAAATTTAAACGCGAAAAATTTACACGTACCAAGATTAAACAAGACGTCATGAATAAGTGATGTAACAAAATGTTAACACTTGGGAAAATAATTCCAGAAAATAGAAAGGAAACGCGGGGCATTACAATACAAGTTCTCCCCACTCACTCAAACACAATAATTATCATGAATTAACTTTAAAAGAATGGTCCCCACAGTGGTGAAATAAATTTGCTAATTTCTACAACCGATCCACATAGCTCTACGTGTTTTTGTGAATATTTTCTATGGTAGAATAATTTCCCTTCTTCTACTTCATTGATCAAGTTTTTACATGACACAACTTCAATATACTTTTTTTTTTCATTTTTATCCATTTTTGGCTCTCTAAGTCTCCGGACTTTCTAGCAACAATTTTTAGTCCCAACCAACTGGGCCCGAGATTTTTCCATAGGATTTATGTTCATCAGTTTTCTCCCCTTTTTATGCGAATAGTGATATTGGTGATACCAAGGCCCGATTACTCAGATCGAAGAACTGTTTTTTGCATTTTCATTTTTTCATATTTTTCTTTTCTCCATACTTCTTATAAATATTTTTTTCTTTTATTCTTTACTACTCCCCTTCTCCCCTTGTCATTGAAACAAAATTATTTTTTCAACTATATAATCAAAAGTCAATTAGTTATCCCAAAAATAATGTGTGCGTGTGCTTTATAGGTCAAGACTATCTTTTTCGGTTTCAATTTCACTCATCTATTCACTCATGTGGACCAGATCTTAAAAATAAATTTAATCAAACTATTACATACTCATGAGCGGGGTAGTTGCATACATAATATATTTCTAGACATAACATGTATACAAATAACCTCATATCAAATCCTAATCACATATTTCGAATTAAGAACTTAATAAAAAATTTCAAAAATTTCAAAATTTTTATTTCTCTCATTCTCTTAAAGCATTTAGTACTAATTCCTTCCCCTCAAAATTAAAACGGCCCATATCCTCATGGTCTAAGAATAAAAATAAACAAAGGAAGAAATTGTTACCACCCTTGAAGTGTAATTCTAGTTACTTGCGTTGTAATGCTCGGTATCTCCCCCAAACTTGTTTTTAAAAAGTAATAAATATTATACAAAACCCAAGATCATATAATGTGGAGTGATAATATTTAATCGACCAAAATATTATATATATATATATATATATATATATATATAAAAGAAATTTTCAAGGAATGGAAATTTTTTATTTTTTATTTTTTTTAATAATTGCAAACATTGATTTGGCCTTAAGAGCCTACAATCCTAAAAAGTAAAATTGCAGAAAAATAGAGTAAAATAAATGAAAAACATGGATAGAGCCAATCCTAAACGAATTTGATGAAAAATAAATTAAAAATAAAAATAATTAAACTTAGAAAGAGAGAAAATTCTAGAGACTAATCCATTTTCTAATCGATTCCCAATACTACGGATTCACTTAATTACTCTTTTTAGCCACATGATGTGTGTCAGATGTGTACAAAATATATGGTTAAAAATGACACCTTAAAGACGCCCTAGATTTTACCCTACGCAGATGCAGGTATCAATTATAGAATAGTAAAGCTTCAGTAAGGGATATCGATCCCATGGAGACTAAGATTGTTCACTTTAATATTACAAAAACACTGAATTATATTTCTGAAAATTATTTGTTTTGGTGGTCGAAAGACCAAATTATCAAATGTTAACTAAATTAACTAAAAAGCAAAGTAAATTGGGTTGTGGTTCAAGAGAGAGAGATAACTAGGGTTTTCATCACTCCACCACTAACCTCATTATATAGTTCTGTCAATGTAAAAATTGTAAGAGGGCGATCCATAGACTGTGAATCAGGTCGTACCGTAAATAGTTAAATAGGACCCCAAAAAGAATTACCATCAACCGAATTGCGACAACTCATCTCAAAACTAAACTGATTAGTACATGCCAATTAAATTACTCTAATCTACTCCTAATGCATGAAAATAAACTAAAGCATGTCTATCTCAATTTGCCAAGGCATGGCCTATGTCAACCAAAGGCTTCAAGTTTCATTACCACCATTGTATAGAAAATCACAAATTAAGCATCCGAGTTCTAGCCCATGGTGAATAATTGTGATTGTGTAAGATAAACATATTTATTAAGTCTAAGACAAAAATCATAATATACATGTAAACTTGTTTCAAGAATAAAACTGGTCTCTCATCTACTACAATCATCACAGTATGGTCACAATTTCCCATCATTACAATTGAAAACAAAGATAAAAACTATATTACATGGCTAGGGTTTTGCTTCAAAACCCTAGATACCGAATTAGTTGCTCATGGTAGAAGGAGACAACATCGTTGATGTAGAATCGCCGTCCATAGTCGTCTTCTCCGGATCCCTAGGCCTTGAATGGCTCCTCCTTGGAATGATAGATGAATCTACAGAAAATATTCTGAAAACTTATTTGTAGAGAAGTCCCAAAATTGGGTGCAGAAGAGTCCAAAAATTATGTAGCAAAGCTTGGTATTTATAGGCAAAGTTAAGGAAAACCCTAACTTGGATAATAGGATTATAGTTTTTGGTAATTTCACACCCAACCAATTAAAACCCTAATATCTGATGTATAATATGTGTATTTCTAGCATAAAGTCATTCAGGTCAAACGAATCAATCTGGGTCAAAATAGGATTTCAGCCCGAATATGAAATTTCCAGCTTTTTCTATAGGACACCTCTCACTCTTCTGAAGCTACACATATTTGATGGAGGATTTTAGTATAATTTTAGAAATTTGACTTCAAGAGCTTGATGATAGACTCAAGAATCACTTCATTTGGACATTTTTTGACCAAGATATGAACTCTCGAAGTTGACTGAAATTTTGTGCTGAAAACACTATACCTATGCTTCAAGCGTAGGGACAAGCATAGAAACTCACTTTCTGGCCAGTTTTTGCAACTGAAAGCGTAGGTCAAGCGTAAGAAAATCCCAAGAAACCACTTTTCTCGATAATTGCTCCGTTTGAACCCCGTCGAGTCCCTCGGTATTATTCTTGAAGTTGTGGCTCTGAAAAATAACATTTTTGCTCTCCGGGAGACACTTTTCTCTTGAAAACACCTCTTTTGCTCTCTATTTTGGATAGACACAAGCACTTCTCTAGTTAATTCACCAAAGTTAGCTCGTAATCTTCATTAAGCTCCTGAAACACGCTTAAATACACAAACGACATAAAAATACCAAATAATGGATTGTAAAGACATAACAACAATAATATAGGGGCTTAAAATGGGTACTTTTGAGCACCTATCACCAGAGACGGTGCATTCTCCGAACTCCAAATGGGCATTCCATTAGCCCACCACTTTTTCATTTCATTTATAGTAACTTTCTCAACTAATTGGTCCTCAATTAAAGTAGTGATGAGATATGGAAATATCGAGTGTAAGTCTTTTTGTTCTCAATGGACTCCCTATTATGCTCAATTTCATACCAATACTCCACCATATTATCATAAATGAATTCCGCTTTAAGACCCAAAACCCCTTTTTGAAACTATAAAGAGCATGAACCATGACACGATATTCCTTTCCTTCTTGATTCATTGGGCATGTTTGCTTAACCAAAATCACATCAAGATACCAAAACTCGGGATTGAGCTCTATATTCTTAATCTAAAGTGTAGTGGGTGGATTCTCAAGTCCATTGCAATTATACTATACGATCTTATGAAAAGAAGGAATTGATATGGAATTCGATGAAATTTTCCTTCTAGATCGTGGGTAATTCATGAGGGATTTTCCAAACCTTAGTGATAGCTTTGGGAAATACCCCAATAAGCCTTGAATTGTATCGCATGGTTGTACGTACTATCATCCTTTCTCTCTTGAAACCATACTTCATATTGATGTAGAAGTCACGTACTATGTTAGGAAATAATCTGTAAGAGAATCATCCTTTGGAGTTGTTGCCCTAATCTCTTCCGCATTCAAACTTCCAATAGCCATAGTGTCTCTTTTTCTAAAAATATTGAATGAATTGTGAAATAATGAATAGAGGATGATTTTTATTTATTTACCTAAATCCAAGTCCCTTCTAGGAGTGGAATGATTGAGTTATCGCATAAAATCTAGAATAGAAAGTGTGGAATTGGAAATTCTTAAAAATTTAACAAGCTTTAATGCATAATTTTCCAAGGTTAAAAAGGAATCCTTATTTATGGAAACTTTTCAGAACTCTCTTTTCCTAAATTAAAAATTACTTAAAATATATAAAAATTCTAATTTACTATAATCAAAATCCTATTTTGAAAATAAAATATAAAATAATAAATTATATATAAGAGTAAGTCATAAAATATTTTCCAGGTTCCACCGAGTACTCGGTGGGGATTCTGTCGAGTACTCGGTAGTTCCTGTACCAAAATTTTCAGAATTTCTTTTAATTTGATATTTTTATCTATTAGTGCCCTCAATTAATTCAACTAAATATATATATAGTAAAAGTATACATAGAAGTATATATAAAATAAGTTAGTGTATATATATCTATTTTTGTATAAGTATTAAAATTAATAAAAATTATTTTTCTCTATATTTTTTTATATCTAAATAAAAATAATTGAAATAAAGTATAATATATATAGTAAAATTATAGATATGTATATATATAATAATTTAGTATAGATAAATATATGTATAGAAGTGTGAAAATTAATAAAAAAAAATTATATTTATATAGCTAATTTCAATTAAATAAAATAGATATATAAAAATTATACATATGTATGTACATATAAAATTAGTATATATAGATACTAAAATATTTTAGAAAATATTTTTGAAAACGTACTCCCCCAAACTTGTACTATTATACCCGCACGAATCTTCATTTAGAATTTGAAAGACTGAAAAATATATCTAGACTTCTACAATTTCAAAAACTAATAAACTAATCCTTAAAAAATTCCTTACAATAAAAGAAATCATAATACATGCAAAAAGAACAGAAAATCTAATTAATATACAATTACGGAGTATCGGCGCCAATCTTTACCATCTTTGGCAAGACTGCGTCTAATTATACTATCCAACACCTTTTATCTCTGCTACGCATCCACCAAATGTTGGTCCAAGGGTGGGAACCGAGTCGTTATCGGTGTCCATTGTGGATATTTAGCAATGAGCATGATATCAAACAGATAATATTCATCATATAACTTTCCCGCCTTTCCTTTCTCCTTTATGAAATTGTTTTCCAAGTGTTAACATTTTGTGATGTCACTTATTCAAGATGTCTTCTGTAATCTTGGTACGTGTAAATTTTTCGTGTTTCTATTTTAGACTTAGTGGGACGACATCGTGGACTTTTATTTCCGGCTTCGTGATTTATTGTTCGTTGGCGACTACGTGGGTTCGTGCCAACATTTTCTCTTGGAGTTTCGGCAATCTTATTGCTTTCCCGAATGTTTTACTTTAGTTTATTATAGACGTTCCGGTGTAACACTTATATGATTTTATGTTTGTTGTGCTTAGCGTATTTAATGGATATTTCGTGATTGGTGTAAATACGTGCACTACTTGTTGTATTTTCATTTTGTAATTAATGAAAATAGTTAAAAATGATTTTGAGAAAAAAATGACCTAGGTGTATAATGGTATTTTCACTAGTATAGAGATAGTGGAAAATCCTAGAAATTTTGCTTAGTATTCGGATATGAGTGGCATAGTGGTAAATAGAGAGGATGACAAATGATGGAAGGGTAATTAAGAGGCAGAATGACATTCTTGTAATTAACCTTAAGTTTAAAAGAAATTGGTCATTTCCCACTTTTATGTGGTGTCTCACTCTTAGCCATTAGATCTTCTCTCCCATCTTTAATCTCAACCCTTTAATGTTAAAGCCTTGTTTGGCAAGTGTATAAGAGTGGTGTGTATTGGTTTAAGTCTTCTAATGGCCATTTTACCCTTGGGCGAACATGTGACCATGAAGTGGTTGGTTTGATGGGTTGTTTAATCCCTTTCACTTCCTTTTGGTTTTCGGTAAACTTTGTGAATTCCCTTAGGTTGAATTGATTATTTCATACCTTTTTAGGGTGTACGAATGGTAGGGAGGGACATGTGAGGCGATTAGCAATATGGTTTGATACTTCCCTTAGGTTGATATGAAAACCTGCAATGTATCAAACCTTTTTATCATATCACGTAGTCGCTAACGAACAATATATGATTTGCGCCTTGATGTGCCTTGTGTATCATTTGGTTTAGCTTCTGCTTGGTTATGTATGAAATTATTGTTATTAATAATATTCCATTGATTTTATTGTTATTTATTATCTTAGTTGGTCTTTCTTTGTATGGATCAGACCCTGGATTTCTCGGATGTCCCGGTTTGGGATTCTTTCAAATTTAGGTGCGTGACAGTTTGGTATCAGACCACTAGGTTTCACTGTCTTAGGGATGATGGATGAGGGTTGTTGGTACGTTCGACGTTCGATGTTATCTACGATTTCGATATGCGTTTTCTCTACGTGCTTCAGGGTCTCTGTGTTTAATTATATGGCATCAATGACGTGTCTTGCTAGATATATCCCGTTGTGATTTAATCCCAATGGAGTATGACCACCTCTTAGTCACTTTTCCTTTTCGTACTAGTATCATGGTGTTAGCTACCGAGGAATGTGAGTAGATCATTTGGTCTGATCAATCAGATGTGGCTCGCGAACTAAAGTATTGTCTGATTTTGAGGATAAAATCTCCTAAGGTGGGAAAGTTGTAATGCCCCGCGTTTCCTTTCTCCTTTCTGGAATTCTTTTCCAAGTGTTAACATTTTGTGATGTCACTTATTCATGACGTCTTATGTAATCTTGGTACGTGCAAATTTTTCGCGTTTATGTTTTGAACTTTGCGGGACGATGTCATGGACTTTCATTTCCGGCTTCATGATATATTGTTCGTTAGCGACTACGTGGGTTCGTTGCAACATTTTATTTTGGAGCTTCGACATTATTATTGCTTTCCCGAACGTGTTACTGTAATTTATTGTAGACGTTCCGGTGTAGCACTTATGTGATTTTATGTTTGTTGTGCTTAGCATAAATAATGGGTATTTCGTTATAGGTGTAAATACGTGCATTACTTGTTGTGTTTTCATTTTGTAGTTAATGAAAATAGTTAAAAATAATTTTGAGAAAATAATAACCTAGGGGTATAATGGTATTTTCACTAGTATAGAGATAGTGGAAAATCTAAAAAAATTAGGTAAGTGTTGGGGTATGAGTGACATAGTGGTAAATAGAGAGGATGACAAGGGGTGGAAGGGTAATTAAGAGTCATGATCGCACTCTTGTAATTAATCCTAAGTTTAGAAGAAATTTGTCATTTCCCACTTTTATGTGGTGTCTCACTCCTAGCCATTAGATCCTCTCTCCCATCTTTAATCTCAACTCTTGGATGTTAAGGCCTTATTTGGCAAATGTATAAGAGTGGTGTGTATTGGTTTAAGTCTTCCAATGACAATACTACTTTGTGGCCCTTGGATTTAGCATTCATTTGCTAGCTTCAATCTTAGTCCTTGGTTTGTGCGAGGTGTGAGTGGAGGATCTCTACATATCACAAGCCTTTCATTGCAAGACTTCATTATTTCTTTCCAAATGCATTTATCTCCTCTTTTCCCTTTTGTTTCTTCTCCACTTATAGGTTGATTTCATCACCCTAGGTTTGGAGTTTGGTGTGGCCTTCAACATGGAAGTTGTTCATGGTGTTCTTCTCCTTGGTTTGAGCCAAGGATTGGTAAGTGTTCTTCTATCCTTGTGTATTTCCTTTCAAACCCTAGTTTTGGGTTTTCTTGTTAAACCACTTCATAATTCTTGTTCCACCATTGTATTGGAGTTTGATTCATTGTTAGGAGGCTATGGTGAAGCTTTCTACCGATTTGCTCCTTTGATTTCGGTGTTGGGTGAGGCTAGGATTTCTTGGCCTTGCTTAGTGGTTTTGCTTTGCTCTTCATGGTGTTCTTCTCTTTGTGTTGAGCCAATGATTGGTAAGTGTTCTTGTCAAACCCTGGTTTTGGGTTTTCTTGATGAACCACTTCATGATTCTTGTTCTATACTTGTATTTGGTCTTTATTCATTGTTAGGAGGCTACGATGAAACATTTCACCGATTTGCTCCTTTGATTTCGTTATTGGGTGAAAGATAGGATTCTTTGGCCTTGCTTGGTGGTTTGTTTTTATTTTCATTGAGGTAGGGGAAAACATCTTAACTAGTTCATCTTGTGATTATATAGTGTTGTGAATTTGATTCTAGGATTCCTAAACTTAGTTGTAATTGCTAAGTGTATCCTTGAAAATGTGATGTTCGGGTTTGAACATGTTTATATAAATTAACCCTTGTTTATGGAGTATTTGGTGATGATATTGATAGGACTATGATGCATGCTAGTTGGGTGGTTGTTCTTGAGATTTCCAATATTAAAGTATGCTTGTATGCCTATATATGTGTATATGTATGTGGCATAGTTGTGTATATATGTAAGTGTAATTATACGTATGTGTATGTATGTGTTAGGGATGTAGCCTTGGTAGTGAGATTAGGCTAACTCCTTTGGTTAGTACCTTTGAAATATTTTGGGAATTGATGTTATGGTTGAGATGTGAATTGTGGTAAACTTGCTTTAATTGAACTAAGAGCATATTTAAAAGAATAGAATTGTTATCCTTGTGTATTAAAGGACAAATAGATGACTATGAACATTAATTGTGCATGAGAATGTATCCTTGTGATTTAAATGCTTTAATTGAGATATAAGCATGTTAAATGAATGAAAAATGTTATTCTTGTGTATTAAATGACAACTTGATGATTTGGGTCATGAAAGGTGCATGAGAAAGCATCCTTGTTGATTATTGCTTTAAATGGTATTTAAAAGCATGTTGAATCATGAATGGTATTCGTGTTAGCATTTTGGAAATGTTGTTCATGAATATGATGAGATAAATATTTATGTTGGTGCATGGGTCATTGAAGACATAGTACATATGGGTTCACCTTTTATATTGCAAAATATTGAGAATTCAATTGGTGTTGGTCTACGTCTTTTTGTGTATTTATGCGTGAGTAGACTTGTTTTGGATCGTCGTAACAACTGGCCAGGGGGTGCTTCTCGCTCATACGAAACTAGTCTTCCGAGAAACAGAGATGGTATGGGTAGGACTTGTCCAAATCCTATTTCACGATCGTGTCATGTTGGACGGTCTTCCTTGTTAAAAGTGTGAAGTGTCAAAAACATTTGGGAAGAATCGGTACGATGAATCTACCTTTCCTTACAAGCATAAAGGGAAGGGTTAGAGAATGATCCCTTTAACCCTTGGAGTTAGGGTGTGTGTGGCCGCGTGTGTACCATGAGGTGTGTGAATCACATTGCATTTGAGTTGCGAATATGTGATTTATGTTTCCATATGGATCAAGATATTATCCTATCTGGTTGAGGAAGATGTTTAATGTGAATTTTGAAATATATAATGCATATGTTATTAAAAATGCTCAAGTGAAGTTGAAGGATGTGAGAATGTGATTTGCATGCCTTGTTTTAAAGTATAATGTGAGATAAATGCTTATACTTGTTGATATCTGCTTATATACCTTAGGGTGGTGATATGAGTTAGTTTAATGACTTTTTTGTGATAAGTAAAGTCGATTGTAGACTATGGAGTTGAATGTGAGTTGAAGCCTTGAGAAGGCGGGTGATGGTTTTGTGGTCTAGTTAGCGTTGGTGTAGCAACGTGGCAGCAATCGTGATATTGATGTTTTGATTATGATAGACGAGGTTATGAGTGAACCGATTTGAATGCGTATGGATGGCTATATGATCTTGTTTGAAACCTATGTGATGTGGTTTCGAATGTGAAATTGAGGTTTGAAAGAATCGGAAAAGGTTTTGATCGAAACTAGTTGGTTCTGTGGTAACGACCACTAGGTTCCATTTATCGATCTTAAGGACAGGAATGTCATTGGAGTTGTGGACATTCTTTGAATAAGTCGTTATGGAATTTATGGATTTGGATGTCGAACTAGGTATGGTTGGGTTAGAGTTAGTGCCTTTGTGTATAGTCACTTTCCCTTCCCTTCGAGTTGTTTTATACCTTCGATTCTTCATTCCTTTGCTATATTAATTGTCTACAAATTTGTTTTGGTATTTCCGTTGGTGTTTTGGTTTATTTTCCCGAAAACGGATTTTTCATAAGATTTGTATTTGAGTCTATTTGGTCTTTGAGTGAAAAACCTGTTTTCACTCACCCCCGTGACCCCGACAAAAACATTGAGTTTTGAAATGATTTTGAGTTGTTTTTGAAAAGGATTTGACATTTTAAAAGTCCGTGGTATACAAAATTGGAGACCGGGGTAAAGACGGATAATTTTATGAAACCTTAAAAGAGTGTTTTTGTTCAAAGTTCATGTAGTGTTGGAATGACTTGGAATCATGGGACAATTGTGTAATGATCATTTTATATAATGGATATAGGTATGGAAAAATGTTAGTTGATGATTCAATCACTTTTGGTGTCTTTTTTGGGAGTTTCGAATTGAATCAGCCAACTAATGAAGAGTTATCGGTCGACTGATGGAAACTTGGCTTTTCTGGTCATTTTTGTGAAGTTTCAAGTTAAGGCAGCCGACTGATGGAGAGCCAGCAGCTGACTTATGTACACGGACAACCAACTCATAAAAATTCATAGGCCCCTATTTCAGCCTGTTTTGACCCATTTTAAAAAATTCATATCTCTCTCCTCGTGGCTTTGAATTCCGTCCCGTTTGTTCCTATGGATTATGCTATGTCCATATTTTGTATTTGTACATTGAAATGAATTTTTTACCCTTGGTGAAAGTGGTGTACTTTAGCTATCCGTTTTTGTCGGTATTGTCCGATACGGTTTTCAAAAATGCACATATCTCGTCTCGGGGCTTTGATTAGGGTCCCGTTTGTTTCTAAGGCCTATCCTATTCCAAATATTTGATAAAACATTTGAAATTATCTATTTTAACTCGAAATGACTGTTTTACCCTTGGTGAAAGAGGGGTACTTTAACTTTCTGTTTGGGTCGGCGATGTCCGATGCCATTTTCAAAAATTCATATCTCTTGCATCGTGGCCTTGAATTCGATTCTGTTTGTTTATATGGTTTGGCCTTGAAAGTACATTTTTTCCATTGAAATGATCATTTTACCCTTGGGCGAACATGTGACCTTGAAGTGGTCGGTTTGATTGATTGTTTAATCCCTTTCACTTTCTTTTGGTTTTTGGCAACCTTTGTGACTTCCCTTAGGTTGAATTGATTATTTCACCCCTGTTTAGGATCTACGGATGGTAGGGAGGGACCTCGGTATGCTCGTGATCTAGAAAGTTTTTTTCCAATAACTTACTTCTGGTGAATTGATTTGAATAAATTGATACCAAGATTTTCTATGATTTGTTTTAATCATATTGTTTTCTTTTAAGTGGTTTCGGTTAAGGTTTCGGTGGGAATAAAGTGGGTTTGGTTACTTTGTATGAAAGGGCACAAAACAAAACGCAGTAACTTTTCTATATTGATGTCTATATTGTCACGCCCCAAATTCCTAGGACTCCGAAACCCGAGCCTAAGAGCTAAGGGAGTGAATGCGGAAGTAAAAAGAAACGAAAAACAAATGAAAACCAATGACTGAAGGTCATCAAACACCCACAAAAGGGTAAAATGCTCTAATACCATACTGACACGTCGCTAAATTCCTAAGACCCCCGAACTGGGATATCCAAGGGATCCAGGATGTGATCATTATGATGAGCAACCAACTAAGATATCATTAGCCATGAAAACGTATGGAATAATGATGGAACGGTATATTTCATACCCAAATGAATAATAAACAAAGCAGCGGAATCTATTGAAAATCCGGCAGAGTTCCGTTTGTAAATGGAACATCTGGATACACAACCACAACACAATAACCTGCCCAAAGCAATTCAATAATCACAATGGCTTCCAAGCCCCACATTCATCAATCCTAATAGGGCCGAGGTAGTGGAAAGAAACCAAAACCCCTCCAAACCCTCTAAAATCAACAGAGCCACAATTGCTCGAATAAAAATACAGAAAAACACCTAACTGTGCGGAATAGATACAATACATCCTGAAAGAATAAGTACAGGAAATAAATAATACATCAATAAGGATATGCCAACAGACTGGCTCCCAAAAGAGATACATAATAATCCCATAACAATGGTTAAAGAAACTGAAAGCGGATACCTATCGTCCCCAAACCCAGTCGTGCTGCAACCGTAACCGCATCACCCAACGCAACTCCAAAACCTGTAACAAGGAAACAAAAGAAAGCTGCCGTTGCACTGCATCCTGCTCATAGCCGTATATTTCCTGCAACCTGGCGTGGAATACCAGGGGGCGAATGAAATTCCCCTGTGAGCAAATAAGCTCAGTGGGAAAAGATACTCTAACTACCACATCCTCTGGCAGTTTAGGTAATGCTAAACTATCTAGCAAGATATATATATAGCCCAACTAATCTCATCCACGCAAAACCCAAGGCACACGCTCATATACTACCGTACGTAAGTATATAACGGGGATATACATACATATACACATATATATATATAAGAATAAATACACAGCATGAGTCTGTAATGTACAACTAAGACTCGTACTCCAAGTACCAACACCAGTAGTTTACACTACTCTCACCAGCGTACACTAGGTACACGACACTAATGTCAAATCTAACCAATCATCCAGCGCTCACAACGCTAACCAGAAAATCTAAACAGAGGGAATCACACTCACCTCTAACATCCACAAGGATCAAAATCCACCACTAGTACCAAGGAATACTCATAACTCACTCCCCGAGAACACAGGAGGAAAAGTACTCACGTCCTTGCGTACTAACACAATCATCGTCTATATATATATATATATATATATTGTAAATGTACAATATATATATATATAATACAAACCTCATCCCATTCCTAAGGAAAATCTACCTCTCAAAGGCTAGATCACCTCAATCATATCACCATACCATAAATCACATCGACCTCATAATACTATCATCGATAGGGTCAATCACATCACTAACGCTCTCACTGTAGGCGAGGGAAAACCACCAATCAAATCACTAAGAGTACGCGAACTCAACTCACAAGAACGACCACCCAATGGTCACCGAAACAAAGCAAAGGAAAAGACTTCCCAATGCTAAACCAACAGATAACCGAGACAACAATGTCAAGGTTAAAACACCACAAGTGTTTAAGGAGAACACTTGGACAAGGAACCCAATCCACTCGGTATCCATGCCCACAACATGTGGAACAACTCGAATCACCTAAGTAGTGACGTCAAAAACCAAGAAGAAAGGAAGGGCAACACTATATGTGTGCACTGAACAACACCAAGCCTCATACCCGAGACTTAGAAATGATAGGAAGCAAAGGTGAAACAATGGAACACCTTTCGAAACTCTACAGGATGAGATATTGAGAAAGAGGTCTCGAAATCTCAGAATCCCAAGAAAAGTAATAAAATAGTTTTCCTTTTAAGAAACCACATAGTAAAAATGACCGTCTTGCCCCCGGTCTCCGTCAGTTGCCATCACCGACTTTTAGAAGTTAAAATCTTTGTTTAAAGAAGATCCTAAGATCATTTTATAAAGTGTTAAAACTTTTAGTTGCTACGGGGGTAGGCGAAAACGAGTTTTTCCTTTTAAATACAAAGAGTTTAGAAAACACCGTTTTCGAAATGACAGTCAAATAAGAGAAACACAACTCTATGAATTCCTGTAATGTCCGAGAGGACAGTAAACGAAGAGCAACACGTTGGACTCACGGAAGACAACCATCCGTTCCAACTCCACCAATTCAAATGACACCACGAGGAAGAGGTTCGGCACCACACCGTAACCGACAACTCAAGGAATGACATACAAGTCAACGACCACGTACTAGTGTACAAAACACACTACCAGGAATGCTTAAGGGAAGGGACTAAGCACTAGAACCAAGTCTGTCAAACTACAGTACCTCGAGTACTTAATAAAGTCACTCAACCATAACCTCTTCTCACCAATCAAAATCTCAACTACAGTTGATAGCCTATTCCTCAAAAGTGAAAGACACCTAAAGGTCCATACTACAACTCACAATCTCATCACCCGCCTTCTCGAAGGCCCCAATTCATAACTGATACTAAATCAATCTCTAACCTCCAATCTCTAACAAGGTCACACAGCCAACCACAATCACCAAACTATTAACCCCGCCTTCTCTAAGGCATCAACTCCAAATCATCTCTGCAGTTCATCACTAACCGCAACTAACCACAAAGATCACTATGCCAATATACTTAACCTCCCCCAAGGGTATGAAAGTATATATATACTCACAAGTATAAAATAAGCATTTCATTATACTTGATCTATTACCACATGTAATCAGTTTCTTTCACGTTAATCATTATCAACTGAGCATTTTACAAAGATATGAATTTAAATTCGCAATATTCATACATAACATGCTCCAAAATCCAACAGGAAATAATAACACATATTAAATCTGTTCCAACAACACATGTAATAATCTCATGTATACATGTCAAATGAAATCACATAAATGCCATGCAAATATAATGTGACTCAACACCACACTTTGCCCTATCATAGGTTAACGAATACGCACTCTACCCATAAATATGAGCTAACAGAGGGTCGCACCGGTACTTCCCAAGTGATTTTGAAACTTCTCACTTCAACAAGGAAGACGGTTTGCACGAGACGACCCGTGACCAAAGATTCGTCAACACGAATGCACGAGACGACCCGCGACTTCGAGAATGAGACGACTCACCCTATACCCCATTCACAGCTCATTATTCTGTAGGATAGGAACACCCCCTGGCCAGTTGTTGCGACGATTCGACACAAAGACACCCCACATGATTTCACAACCCACATATACCAATACCATGATTTAACACTACATGATATTCTCAATATGCATCCAGGTCCAAATGACAATCATGCATCAACATAAATATGATTTCATAAACCGCATATACCAACACTATATGCATCTAGGTTTCAATGACAATCATCTCTCAATATAAATATGTAACGCATCATATTTATATATAATATCCACATGAATCCAATATAATTCTCGAAATCTCTTTTTAACATGCTTTTAAAATACAATAAAGCATTTAAATCATATGAAAACAATTTCATATACAACTCTTGTTTTCAAATATATATTTTCTTTAATTCTTTAGAAAATATTTCAAATTCCCTTATCATGCCTTTAAAATAATTAAAGCAATTAATTCACGTCTTGCAAGGGAACCTAGCACAACGTCTAAGTTTTCACGAATCTCTACTAAATCATTTAATTCTCAAGGGAATTTCTAAACCGCCTATTCCTATTCAATTCAATTAGGAATATATTTAATCTCGTAGGAAATAATTTAATTAATTTTCTTAAATTAATTCCTAAGTCCAATTCCGATTCTAAACGAATTATAGATATTTAAATTAACAATTTAATATATCTATATTAAATTAAATAAGGGTTTTGCACCCCTAAACTACTTCAATAATGCAGAGTGAGAAATATAATTTCCCACCTGAGATTACGCTTACAGAACAGCCGTTTCGGGCCCACCGTGAACAGTATCGGCGCCCGAATATAACGCCCACCGACCAAAGTCGTTCGAAAAATATTTCGAATATATCTAAATGTCCGCCTCGACAACCTATACGATATATACGAAGCCCGTTAACAATAGGTTAAATAATTGGGTTAAATCTAAAATACCCCAAACGAAAACTATAACCTATAAATGCGATTTTCGGGCAAATCGTTCAACGTAAAATCACGAAATTAATATATGACGAATACTACATAGGTACGAAACTACTCACCGAAAATCGGCTCAAACCGATCACCGGAAGGTCGCCGAAAAATTGGCCGAAGCCTGGCCGGATCGCCCCTGCCCACGCGCGTCTCCCCTGCGCGAGCCCAGCTCTGTCCGGCGCCACCCTAAGCCACCACGGCCTCCCGCGCCGCCGCCTGGCCCAACCGACGACCACCATGCTGTCGCCGACCGCCGCCGTGCCCTTGCTCCAGCTGCGCAGCCGCGTCTGCCATGGAGAACAACCCGAGGTCTCTCTCTCCAGCCGCTCCTCTCTCTCTCTCTCTCTCTCTCGCCATGACCGGCGACCGAAGATGGAGAAGTAGGGAGCTGCTTCAGTCGTGGAGAAGAAACGAAGAAGAAAAGAAAAGAAACGGGAGTGGTGTCGTGTAGGAGAAGACTGGTTCAGCAGATACGGGTCTGTGCACGTATACATGTGTATATGCATATATGCCCTAATTGCAAAAACAACCCTTTAATTGTCCATAATTGCGAAACTGACCCTTCAAGTATCCGTAATTGCAAAATAACCCCAAAACTATATATATATATATACACAATAAATCCCGAAAAATACCGGGAACACCAAAACGTAATCTCGCAAACCCGAATCAATAACGGGACGCCCAATCAAAAATATATCGGGGTAGAAACCCAAACGTCGGAACACTTAACTGGCCCGATCCAATTAAAATGCGTCGTCATTCAATCGAAACACTAATCATTAAATGTCGAATAAACTAACGTCGAAACGAGACCGTGTAATTGACAACAAGAATTCGCGTAGTCGTCAAAGAAAAACCATAAAGTCATCCAGTCGACTTTAAAACTAAACGCGAAAAATTTACTGGTATCAAATACCAAGAATAAATAATACGTCATGAACAAGTGACGTCATTACCGAAATTAAATCAAAAATAATTTCAGTAAAAAGGATAATAACACGGGGTGTTACATATATTCTCGTGTATATAGGTGTAAGAATAGAAATTGCACTAATTGCCAATTACATATATACATATATTCACACCCATATAGGTAATAGTTTATATACATATATATACATATATATATGTATATAGCAGTAGTGTCCTTGGTGAACTATTGATCAGGAATGAAGTAATGAAACATAATAGGATGAGTTTTGAATTGGTCATCCCTGGAGAGGTATATATTGTGATGTTTTGAGGACATAACACGTGGGCCATGAAAATTTCCATGTGTGTTAGCTACTATACCAGTTCAAAGGAATTTCATAAGCTTTGGGTTTAGGTGAGATAGATGGATTACTATATGGATACTGTACAAAATAAAATAAAATTACTTTCTAAGCAAATTATAAAAAATAAAAGTATTATATTTACGGTGTAGATAATTTTTAATCATTAATATATTCATATTAATTTTCTTTGCTTATATAGTTATATATCCATATATATAGACTCATCGGTTCGATCGGTATTATTCTAATAACGTACTTTTTTTGTTTTAGGTGCATTTCAGGTAACGGGTCTTTGTTGTTTTCGAGAGAAATTAGGAGGTTTCCTTTTGGCGCTTAGAATTTTATGAAATATCTACAACGCCAAGTTTGAAGTATTTATGAATTTACTTGAAGGGGAAAAAGTAAATTGTTATAAAGGAATTTATAGATTCTTTAATCTATGGTATAATTAGTATTTAATATATATATATATATATATTCTTTTCTGTGATTGTGGAATGGAAGGAACCACGATGAATTGACTATTAACGCTGTATATATAGTACCCTGACATGGTTTTGTGATTTAAAATATGGTTTCACTTTATTGATTTTATTTATTTTTAACTTGAGACTTAAATATTATTTCATGTATAAATGATTTGTGTACTTATGGCGATTTATGTATCTAGGACTAGGATTATAGTTATGGGTGGTGAAACTATCATTCTATTTTCTCTTAGGATGACATGGGTTGATGGTATGATTATTGGTACTCTCTTTGGGATCATGTAGAGTCTACTTTGCTCGTGGATCTGACCCACCATTGTTAACCTTTCAGGTCCTTGGCAGTTCAACCATAGGGTTGAGGGTTCATCTCGTTTCTTCTTGAGTTATTCAGCTTTTTGTTTGTTTCAGCGTAGGGACTCTATATTAGTATTTTCTTTCAGACTTATAGTTTCTTTTATGGTTAGGGGTCCATAGATATGGATTCCCTAGTTGTATCCTTTGGGGGATTTGGATTTCTTAATTTATTTATTCAAGAAAATTAAACTTTTGAGCTCAATTTATTTATTCATTATGTCTTTTGATTTTGTGCTTATTTATTATCGGGTGTTGATGCGCCCTAGTTTTCAATATAGGTTTGGCCAACATATGCATGAAAATTAGGGGGTATCACACGGTTCCCTTTCTCCTACGGGGCTTGATAAGCTCACCCTAGCGTTGGTTTGCCCATGTGGTCCACACCAGTTTGCAAGTAATGTTTCGGCTACGGACAACATGCGGTGCAATGACACATTTATTTTGTTTCCTCGTTGCAGGTTCTAGATTTCCGTAGAGGGATACAGATGACGTTGCGGAATTGGGATGTCTTCATCTAGTGTTGTTCTTATGAGCTTTTCCCTTTGCTAGCCCCTTACGTGGGGATTGTTATTGTATTTCTTGGGAGCTAGTCTGTTGGCATATCCCTTCCTTGTATTTGATATCATTGCATCGTTATAGAGATGTATTCTTTCGGTGCCTTGATGTGCCTTGTGTATCATTTGGTTTAGCTTCCGTTTGGTTATGTATGAAATTATTGTTATTAATATTCCATTTATTTTATTGTTATTTATTATCTTAGTTGGTCGCTCTTAATATGGATTACACCCCGGATTTCTCGGATCTCCCGGTTCGGGAGTCTTTGGAGTTTAAGGGCGTGACAAAAACTCTATCTTCAAAATTGTTTTACTTTGATTTAAGTCATACAAATAAAATTCTTAATTGTCTAATTGTAAGTATGAATTTCTACCTTGTGTGTAATCTCCTCACACTCACGAGTGGTTGCTTTAATATTCCATAGGGCTGCTAAAACCTTATCTTCAAAACTAAATGGATTTTGGGAAAAATATTGATTTGATTCCTCAAATTGGAATATATTGAATGGTTTAGGGTAAAATTAGTTATTTACTTGATTATTGCAAGTGGGATGATCATTCAACCCATAGTTGTATATATTAGAATAAGAAGTATGGGCTATATTGGTAAAGGTAGTATTAAATTCCTTTGGTATTACTTCACTATTTTGGTACACAATTAGACAGTTGTTGGCAATGTAGGAGAATTTGGAATATACGGGACAAACGTTTGTAGCTGAAAAATTGGTGAAATTCATTAATTGGTTAGGCTTTTGGCCTCTCTTGTCAATTTTTGGTGACATATTATTGTAAACATCTGCATATCTCTCAAGGTTACTAAGAATTATCATAGGATGTCTACCCATCGATGCCTTTTGATAGGAATTCTCACTCAAATCCTCAAACAACTTCCAAAGTTCATCAACCAATCTAAGAAAAATATTTCTCCACATGCCCTATCTACCATTTGTCTAAAAGACAAATTAAGCCCTTTATAAAATATGTTCACCAATTTGGTTTTTGGGATTATATGGTGCAGACACTCCTTCAAAAGTTCATTGTATCGTTCCGACATCTCATGAAATTGTTCGCCCTCTTTTTGTGAAGAACTAAATATAGCATTCTATATCTCATATGTTCTACTTAATGGAAATAATTTATGTATGAACTCTCATTGAAGTGTTCCCCAACTCGTTCTCACCTCTAGATTTAAATTCCTAAACCACTTTCATGCCCTATCTTCCAAAGAGAAAGGAAAAAGGCGTAAACAAAGTCCTTCATTTGTTAATCCATTTGTTTTAGTGATTAAACAATGTTATACAAACAAATCAATATGTTGATACGGATTTTCATTACTATATCCATAAAATTTGGGTAATATGGGAAGAATTATTTTCAAGTCGATCTCAAAAGCTGCCGTAACACCTGACAACTCAATATCAGATGGGAAAGTGTCACTTGAAGGATCGTAGTATTCTTTTATTGCTATTGTATGTATATTATGGTCAATCATGTCTTCTATTACTAGGTTCTCTCCTATTGGATTATTTTTCTCTTCTTTTAAGGAATTAAGTACAACACTTTCATTTTCATAATTCAAATAGAGCATTTCTTTTGACGGTTCATCACGACCAACGATACAATCGATAAAATATTCAAGAAGAAAATTATAACATATTAGAATAAGCTACGAATAAATATAAAAATAAATAAAATAAAATAAAAGACAAATTTGAGGTTTAAAATCGTTGTTTTAAGGACTAAAACGACTTTCTGATAGTTTATACGAAAACTGTAGATTTTTTTTCTTCAATACTAATAAATATAAATAAAAATGAAATGAAATTAAACAAGAAAAGTAAAGTAGAATTGTGAAATAATGCTAAATACACTAAAAAAACTCTCAAACGGTCAAGCAAAATAGTGGCCACCAGCTTCTCCGGTTCTCCTTTCACTTATTTCAGTGTACCTCGTCAAAACACACAATTCAACTTTAAAAAGAACAAAATAAAAACAATTCAAAAAATACTAAATTACTAAAATTCAGAGTATCCGTTAGTCCCCGGCAACGGCGCCAAAAACTTGATCGGTCGACCCAAATTGAATTGGTTTGGCTTACTAGGCTAGGATAATAAATAATGATAATAATAGTGCATGCAAGCCTTTTTAGATATGACCTAGTTTTACTTATTGCAAGTGCACGAATCAATCATAGTATAGTATGCTTATGATAGGGTATATGGAATTCATATGGACTAAGTAGTACTCTAAATTCTAATAAAGTAATACTCTTGAATTGGTAAGATAATTTGATTTGGGTTTTGATTATTAATTAATAAAAAAATAAATTAAATAAAGCAAATAAAAATAGATTTGAGATAGAGACAATAGAGATAGATTCTAGGTATTCTAACGCCATCACTAACCGCATAATATTGTATTAAATTCATTCAGCTGTAAAAGGCGGTCCATCACATGTGAATCAAATATCGGGTTGCAACATTGGCAAACCCTAATTCCAAAAAAGGAACAATTAATCTTAACCGAGTTACAATCCTTCTTCGAATAAGTATAACTAGTGCATGCATCTACTCTAAAACTACTCTTACTAACAAAATTAAAAGCATGTCTATATTATCTTTTTTTAGCATGGTTTGTCTAAGTCTAGATTGCATGTTAATTACCACCATTGTGTTAGAAAATCATGAGTTAAGCATCCGAGTTCTAACCCATATTAAATAACCATGATTGAGTAAGATAAAATATTCATTCAAGCTAAGACAAAACATAGAATAAATGAAATTACACATTCACTCATCTACACAATCATCACATACGTGTCCTTCAATTTCCCCTTAAACAATTGAAATAAATAAAATATACATTATTTGGCTAGGGTTTTGTTAAAAACCCTAGATACTCGTTTAGCCACTCATGGTTGTGGTGACCTCCATTGTTGATGTAGACACCACTTCCATTATCATTGTTTCTCCTTTGCCGGGGTACGTAATTCTGTGCATTTATTCTCCGATCTCAGATCTAAAATCTCCCATTGAAAAGATGTAATATGAAGTTTATGAGGAGTAGATAGATACATACATAGATATGACCCCAACCCTTTAATTTATAGAGATTGATCAAATCATGTCTATATATGGATTGCTTTTCCTTCAAGTAAATCTTCTCCTTTTGTGAATTGATGAGAAAGGAAATGAAATATGATAATAATATACTTGAAATATGTCCCAAGATGTATTGGAGTTTAAACCAAGTCAAACGGGTCGAAACGGGGTCCACCCATTAAGTTTATTTCGTCCAAATCTCGAGTACTCGGTGGAATTCTACAGAGTACTCGAAGCTACCCCGCAGGTAATTTTCAACTTTGTCCTACTGCACTGTTTTGATCATATCTAGAGCTACGAGAGGAATGTTTGCGTGATTCAAAGTGTGTTGGAAAGCCGATTCCATGAAGATGAGTTTAGGCTTTTGAATCACTCCATTTAATGAATTTTTGATCAGGTTATGGTGGTTTGAATATGGAGCTGAAGTTGTAGCTTTGAATTCTTGAACTTGGCTCACCGAGTACTCGATGAAGATTCCACGCAAATGTGCGCAAGTGCGCATAGGGCTCTAGTCATGTTTCTTGATTTGTGCAAGCTCGTGCACTTTCGCACTCTACCGAGTACTTGGTGAAGGCACTACCGAGTACTCGGTAGTTCTTCACCTTGTATTTTATTATTTCATCTTCTTTGCCCAGTTTCTTTTCTTGACTGCATTCTTCTTCACTCATTTTTCATCCTTAACTTATTTTTAGTCCTTCGTAGGTCTTTTATCCGTAGCTTCGGCTCTCGAACAATCTTGAGTCACAAATCCTGTTATTTCACCGAATTAAACTCGTTTTACATAACATGGCCTAAAACGTCTTAAAACATGAAATTCGTATAAAAGCACAAATATAATGATAAACATGAACATTACAATGAATAATTATGTGGCTTAAATAAATGAATTTTTACTCCTATCAGATGTATTAGTTATACTCGTTTAATGATGGATTGTGCGAATGATGGATTAATTGTTCCTTTTTTGGGATTAGGGTTTTGCCAATGCTTGCGACCCTATATTTGATTCACATAAGATGGATCGCCCTTTACAATTAAATGATTAGGAGGATATATTATAAGGTTAGTGGTGGAGTTAGAAATACCTTAGTTATTTATCTCCACTGTTTTCAAACACTAAAACCAAAATCTATGTTTACATTTATGTTACTTTATTTATTGTCAAATTAGTTATAGAAAACAAAACAAACAAAGTATCTTTCATAATTTAGTTAGAATAATTATAAAGAAGTTGTGAATTCAATATTCTATGTGGATACGATATACCCTATCTCATATATATTATACTATAATTGATTCGTGCATTTGCGATAGGGAAAACTATATCAAATTTAAGGGCTTATTTACACACAACATTATTATTATTATTATTATTTACCCAAGCCTAGTGTCCTAAACCAATCAAGGTTTGGGAATCGATAATCATTGCCGACTAGAGCGTTGCGTAGTATTATACCCAAATATCTTTGGTTGGGCCATAACAACTTTGGGCCTATCAACCTTACTTTTCATGGGCTTGGGCTTTTAACTTATCTGTAGTACCCTATTTTATTTATGGGCCTTAGGTTTTAGGCTTTTGTTGTTGCGTGACAGTTTTGAAATCTCGGGTGAGATGCACTGCGACGTCCATTACGCTAATTTAATGTGCCTCTTTAGAACTTCTAGCATTAAATACGTTTTTGAACCGTCTATATTTGTGTATCTCCCCTTTTGTGGTAGTAATGACGTGACGATTGGCGTATTTAAGAGCCAGATTTCGCCTATAAATAACCTTACTTCGTTATTTTCTTCTTCAACACAATGAGACAATTGATGTAACACCCCGTGTTACTTTCCCTTTTTCCGTTACTCTTTCTGATTTATTTTCAGGTTGTGATGTCACTTGTTCATGACATCTCGAGTATTCTTGGTACTTTTTATGCGTAAATTGTATGCATTTTATGTTTTAGATTTGCCGGGACGACTTCGTGGATTCTCATTGCGATGTTTATCGGTTGGTGCTTCGGCAGGTTTGGGAGTGTGCTTTTTAATGTCCGATGTTTTGTTTTCTTTTAGGTGTGGATTATAAAGTACTTTACTTGCCTACGTGATTGTTTTTCTATACTTTTCTTTTTTTCAGAATTATTTCTTATATATCGTGTATTAGGGTTCCTAAGGGCCTAGGACATACCTGGAGGACCCGTTGGATGGGTTTAGACCCAAAGGTGTTTATTTTGGTCTTTGACAATTTTTCTCATATATATATATACTAAAATAACTTATGAAATTATTCTTGGAATTTTTTATTTTAAGGATATTTTTGTAAATTCTCAATTGTGTGAGTTAGTGGAGAAAGCTACAATTTGTCTAAGTGTTGAGCCTACTACTCTTGTGAGTGGCATTCTTGTGATTATGAATGCAAGACTTGGTTATTTGGGAATAAACTTGTTATTTTGAGGGAGCTTTTTAGTGAATCTCAACCCTTCATCTTTATCTTGATTAAATCCCCACCCTTGAATTTGGAGAATCCTAGATTCTATAAAGTCTTCCCATGGTTTTCATCTTAACCATCCATTCATTTACAAGATTAAATCTTAGCCGTTGATTATTTGAAGACTTGTCTTTTGGTGAGATTTTTTGGTGGACAATTCTAGAACTTGTTTGGTGGCTCAATCTTAGCCCTTAATTTCATCCTACTTTAATCTCAACCCTCCATAGTGGAAGATTATGAGATTAGGTATTATGTGCATATATGTGTGTCTTCCCTTCTCCTTCATCCCAACCATTCTTAACCTCAAGAATTAATTTCAACCTTTGTATTTCAAGGACATGTTGGTGAGGAGTTCTATCGAATTGTCTAGAGGTTATGACGTGTCGCAATCTCCTTGCATCTTGAAAACCCATTTTCCTATTTTCAATTTAGGCCATTGCATTAGGGAAGATAGTTAGTGGACATTTCTTGACTTATATATTATTGTGTTTGATATTTTTCTTTCATTCCTTTAGAAGACATAAACAAACACACACCTAGCCCTCTTCTCTCTCAACAAACTCACGGCCATTTCTCCTCCATCTCTCTTTTACTCCATTTTGTATTTTCCTTCTCATTTTGTTGAGAATTCGATGAAGAGTTGAACTAGAAAGTTGCTTGGGTCCTTTTCATTTTGGTGTAATGTTTTGGTGAGTTACTGGTCTCTTTTGAAATTTCATTCTCAAAACCCTAAGTTTTTCATTTTAGAAAATCTATTTATGAGTCTTGGAATTTTGTTTCTCTTATTATTGATCTTTGTTGAGTTCACCTTTGTTACTATATTCTTCTTTTGTGTATCTATTGGAAGCTTTGTAGAGATTTTGAGTCGACTTTTGGAAGGACCCTCTTAGAAGCACTTGGATCAATTGTTGCCTTCTTTTGCCTGCTTTGGACTTAAGGTAGAAGACTCTTCTAACTCTTTCGTCTTTTTTTTTACGTTGGGGTGCGAGTTACTTTAGTGCTTATTTAACCCTAGACTTGTATATGCCTATGTGGTTTTTGTAATTATGATTTGCATGTGATTTGTGTATAAGTTGAGTGTTGCAAAATCTGACCTAGCTTGAAAGTGTATATATTTATACATATAATTATGTGTGTTTAAGGATTGATGTTACGGCATTAGAAGCGTCATTAGGATCGTTCCAAGGACGGTTGGATTAGGAGGCACTAGGTGTGCCTTAGTGTAAATATATGTCCATTATTTGAGTATGAATGTCTGTTCACCTTGTGCTTCTTGAAAAGTTAGGGCATGCTAATGAAACGCGTAACTTGAAACCTGGATGTGCTTTAGGTCTATTTGAATGTGATTTATGAAATTTACTATTTAAAACATCAATTGGGAATAAAGTTGAACATTTGAGATTTAATTCCATAAAATGTATGAAATCATGCTTGTTGAATTGAAAAAGTGCACTCATATGAAACATTGAGAAATTGTTGTTTAAAAAAATTGAATAGCATGATAATTTGGAAATTATATTCATATGAATGATGATGAGAATTTGTTGCATTCGGAAGTATGCTTATGAAATTGAAATCAAAATTCATGATGGTATATTGAGCATTTGGTCCATATAGAGGCATAGTTGACATTGTGTAACACCATGTGCATATATATAAAATTTGTGTTAGTTGCATGCCTCATTCATAGCATTATATACATGGACTGTTTGGATAGTCGCAACAACTGGGCAGGCGGTATCCTCACGACTGGTGGATCTAGTAACTCTTGAATTAGAGGGGCAGGGGAGGACTTAATCCAAACCTGGGATTCCAGTCGTGTATGTGGCCCCCAACTCCTTTTTGAATGACGACACTTAATATCCATTTAACCATCTTCTAGATAGGGTTGCATTGGCACAAGCATGACTTACATATTATGATAGTAACTTGGAAGCATTTACCTAGTTAGAACATCCCTATTAAAAATTGCAAATCATGCTTAAAAGTGACCTTGTTGTCTCACATGATTATGTTGATCATGAATGAAATTGAAATGGAATTAAGAGTTCATTGACTTGCTAATGAAACTTCTATTGTTTAACTTGGTCTCTTCTTGATTAATATTAAAACGGAACTAGAAATGTAACTTTTTCTTGAAATGCCTTGATGTATTTCTATATAGGTATTTGAAGGTAGGTAGAGGGTTGTAACGTCCGGAATTTTTACGAGTTAATTTAAAATTTTTATTTAAACAATTAAATGTTTATGTGCTTATGTGTTTAATTGTTTTAGCATGCCTTATATGTTTTACGTGTTATAAAAATTGTACGTAGCATGTTGAATTTTCATTTCAAAATTAATGAAAATTATTGAAAATGATTTCGGGAAAGAAATGACCGAGGGGTAAATGAGTAATTTCACATTTTGAGCAATTAGTGGAAAATGTAGAAATTAGGGCATGAATGGCGTTTTAGTAATTAGGGAGGATGACAAGGGGTAAAAGGGTAATAAAGAGTCTTGATGGCACTCTTGTAATTAACCCTAACTTTGGAAGAATTTAGTCATTTCCACCTTTCATGTGGTGTCTCATTCCTAGCCCTTGATCTCATTCTCCCATCTTTGTTTTAGACCCTTGGATCATAAGGCCTTGTTTGGTTGGCACTTAAATGGAATAATCCATTATTGTTGGTCATCCACTTGGCAAGACTTTTTCTTAACCATTGGATGGTTTGTTGATTTCCATCTTTTTTCTAAGCCCTTGGATGACAAGGCCTTGTTTGGCAAAATAATGGGTTTTGTGAGTTGTGCAATAAGTCTTCCACTTGGAAAGACTTATTTCTAGCCATTGGATTCATTCCTTTTTCCCCATCTTTATTATCAACCCTAGGATGGTGAGAAGGGTGAGTGGGAAATCTTTACACTTATGAGTTTCTCTCATTTGCAAGATTTCTCTCATTCACCACAAAAATCTCTAGCTTCTCTCATACGGTTCTTTCTCTTGCTCTCCCTCGTTTCACTCATTCTTCTTCAAGTTGTAGAATTCTCTCTTCATTATGATGAGAATTTGAATGAGGTTTGTGCATGAAAGTTGATGTTGGTGCTCCAAGCTTCCTTTTGAGCCAAAGCTTGGTAAGTGATTTCTTCTCCTTTAGAATTTCTAGTTTCAAACCCTAGCTTCTATTATTGGATTCTTGTATTCAAAATTTAATTATGGAGTTGTCTATCTATAGCTCTTGCTTAGGACTCTATTGAAGCTTAGCTATCGGTTGAATAGAACTTATTGTTGGCCTTGGAGGAGGTTGGGTTGATTCGGCTAACTCTTGGAAGCCTTACTTGTTCTAGGTGTTCTTGCTTGGATTTGAGGTAGGGGAAAAACGACTTGTCTTTGTTTTTGTACGAGGGTGTGTGCGTCTATGTGTATATATGCCGTATATATGTATGCGAATTGGTCTTGATAGCTTAGCCTATGATTTAGGCCTTTGAGAACATGGTATTGTGATATATATGCATGTTGTGTTTTATGGCTTATAAATATGAATTGTAAGCATGTATTGTGATGGCATAGGGTTGAGATCGAAAACCTTTATGCAATTTGGTTACACTATTTAGTGTCAAAACGTGGGTGTTGGGTTGTACGAGATGTGTAAACCTATGTACGTAGTCTTGTGTCGAATCGTCACAACAACTGGCCAAATATAGGTGTCTCCCACCTCCGGACTAGTAATCTGGGAATTTGGGATTTAGGGTTGGTTGCTGCCCCATCGTGGTGGTAGGCGCCACTCTCGGATCTTCGTAGTATGGGAGTTGATAGTGGGGCTCTCATGCGACCGTCTTCCTTGTTGAAGTGAGAAGTTTCAAAATCACTTGGGGAAAATCGGTGCTGTACTCGTTACTCATAGTATGACTGAGTGCGTATTCGTTAACCCCGAATTGGGGCAAGCACATATTATGGGGTGTGTTGAGTTATATTTATACTTGAACTATCCCATAAGTATGATTATGTTATTGATGTTGAAGCATGCTATAATTGTGGTAAATTATGTTGTGAGCATGTTGGGGAAACTCATTTGTTGCGTTTGATGGGGTTCCGGATTGGCGTGAGAGCCATGTGGGACAAGAGACCGACCTAGGGTTAGTGGCATGAATCTTGGTTGGGTTGAACCACTCGGACTATCGAGATGGAGGCAATGACGCTTCCTCTACTAGGCTAGTGAGCTCACCCCACGCCTTATATATTTTTCAGGTGATGATCCCGTTGGGAGAGTTCCGTAGTCTCTCCGTGGACGTGTGGCTGTATGTCCGCCCTTTTGTGCATGAGACAGACCATACTTATTTTGTGGGACATTTAGTTGATAAACATGTATTTAAATGTTCTTTTTTTTCATGTAAGTTGAATTTTAAAAACTATTTTATTTTAACCCGGCTAGCATGTTAGCTGAGGTGTTATTCTCAATGTATATCCCTTGGAGCGCTATGCGCGGGGATTATATTCTTTTGGGGCATTTCGGTGCCGAAACGTGGAAATATGTAATTTTGAACAAACTCTATCATCTTTCGCCTTAGGGTGCTATAATGAAAATATGGAACTCTTTTATTTGGAATTTTGAGTGTGAAATGAATTAATTGTCTTGAAATGTGATCATAAGGTATTCGGCCGAAAACGGCGTTTTTCTAAGTTTTCAAACCAATCCTTTCGTTTTGGATGGAAAAACCCGTTTTCGCCTACCCCCGTAAACCCGACAAAAACTTTATGTTTTAAATTGATTTGAAGTTGTTGGAAAGAAATTTTAGAATTTAGAGTCGGTGGTTTATTCAAAACGGAGACCGGGGGCAAGACGGATAATTTTTACAAAAATTCAAGTAAAATATTTAGAGGAAAATAATTGTTTCTTTCTAGTTCTTGAGTTTCGGAAATATTAGTAGCATCCTATTAGTGTTGAGGTTAATTCCTTTATCCTATAAGTGTTCATGATGGTGTAGAGATAAATTTTCCTCTCTGCAGACTTGAGTTGAGTTTTAAGGTAGCAACCTAAGTCTTCCCCTCCATTTACGCAAGCCTCTGACTGTTTTAGTCGACTTCTTGCTTGGTTTAGTCGACTAGAACCCTCCTTATAGTCGACTAGAGTTTTGGGTAGTCGACTAAATCCTCAAACCCTCATTTCCGCAAGCTCCTGACTGTTTTAGTCGACTATATTCTTGTTTCAGTCGACTAGATACTCCTTTGATTCGACTAAGGGTTGTTTCAGTCGACTAAATGCACCTTGTAGTCGACTAAGGGCTGTTTCAGTCGACTAAATGCTCCTTCTAGTCGACTAAAGGTTCCTTCAGTCGACTACAGCTCGCGCACACTTCGACCACTGTTCAGTAATTCGGTGATATCTCGAGTTACGTTTGTCGGATGAAGGAGTTCTTTAGCTTTTTAGAAATCTGACTTCAAGAGCTTGCATTTAGGATTTTGAATCGCCTCATTTGAGTCATTTTTGAGTGATAAATGGTCTACTGAAGTTGACGGTAGATTTTCGGAATTTGAAGTGCAGACCTGCTGCAGCGGCTTACGACGTCCGATGTTTGAAAATCCGTATTTTCTTCTTCGAACGTCGGAATGGACCCCCGTTTGTTTCTATGGGTTTTCCTACGTCCAAATTATCGGGATAAAATTTGAATGACCAGTTTAACCCTGAATTGAGTGTTTTACCCTTAGTGAAAGAGTGGTACTTCAACTTTAGTTTTTGGGTCGGTGTTGTCTGACACCATTTTTGAAAATTCATACCTCCTTCCTCGTGTCTTCAAGTTAGGTCCCGTTTGTTCCTATGGCATGTTCTAGGTCCAAACTTTGTGTTTGTAATTGGAACTTACCATTTCACCCTCCAAATGACCATTTTACCCTTGGTTGAACATAGGGTGTTCCGACGTTTCGGTTAAGGTACCGATTGTTTCGGTTTACCTTCCTTCCGATCCCGTATGATCTATTTAACATCTTTGAGGTGTTTCGTGTCTCTTTTACCTTTGTACAGGTAGTTGATGACTTAAAGGGATTTTCTATAATTTATATTTCTTCCACATTCACTCCCTTAGCTCTTAGGCTCGGGTTTTGGAGTCCTAGGAAATTTGGGGCGTGACAAGGGTGGCCTGGAGGTATAGGTTCAACCTTGGGTTCGGTCTTCGGATTAGTTAGATGATGCATTTTTAAACATAAAATGAGTATGTAGCAACGAGGCCTTAGTGTGCGGGTGTTGTAGGATGGTTATAAGGTTATCGGTGGAGCACTATATTTTGTTGGAGGGGGATTTATTTATTTAGCGGTTGAACTGAGTAAAATAGCTTTTCATTTTTTTTTTGTTTGGAGCATTGTTGTTTTCCAATCCATTCTTTTCTTGCTATCCTTTCGTGGGTAGTTCCGAACTAAATCACGTTTTATAAAGTCATTGTATGTAAGTTGAGGTATCTTTTGTGATTAGGTTCCTTTTTATCAAACTCCAAGTTTTCTCAAAACTTTTATAACTTTAAAAATTTTTGTTTTGCTAAATATACATTTTCCGTGCACAACCAGGTCCCAACAACTATTTTTGAATGTTGAACACTAAAATCACACTTTTATAATATTTGTGAATTTTCGGGACCGGTGGCGTAAAAAATGATACCCGCTGTAAAAAGGAATTTTTTTCTATGATTTTTCTATTTAAATTCAAAGCAGGTGGGACGACGTCTCACCCTGGCGAGATGTCACTAGCCTCAACACTATTGAAATTCAAAGCCATTAAGGTGACATCTCTCCCGGGCGAGATGTCGTCAGCCTCAACTTTGGTTGGATTTTTCTTTAGCGACATCTAATTTTCAAAAAATTGTAATTCTTACCTTGTTGGTCCAAATTTGGTTTCGTTTGTTTCTATAGCTTGTTCTAAATCCTAAATGTTATATTTTCGGATGTCGACTTCAAAACTTTGTTTTTTATTTCTTAGTTTCAAAATGAACTACGGTTGTTCCGATGATTTCTCCTATGTGCAAAATGATTATTTTACCCTTGGGTGAGATAAGAAAAAGTATTTCCTTAAGATTGAGTCCTTAGTGACCTTTGATCGGTTTTGGTTAGTTCTTGTTTTTTGTTATTGAGTCATGATTGATAAGTGCCAAATATTGTCCATTTTAGGCCCCTATCTTTTTAATGTTATGTCCTTACATTATTTTGTAATTTTATGCCGTTTGTGTGTTTAAGCGTGTTTCAGGAGTTTAACAAAGAAAAAGAGATAACTTTGGTGAATTAATCAAGGACATGTTCATTTCTATTCATGAGGAGAGCAAAATAGGTGTTTTCCAGAGAAAAATGGCTTCTAGAGGGCTAAAATGGTAGTTTTTGGAGCCGCAACTTCAAAAATCACTCTAATGGTGTCGAGGGGATTCTACAGGCACATTTTCCAACTCCTAGTCAAGACTTCTAGAAGCTAAAAGTGGCTAAAAAGTGTTGTTATGACGCTTGACCAACGCTTCAAGGGTTGGGAGGTCTGTGTGGTTAAGTGCTTAAATGAAAATTTTTACCCCGACTTGAATTCCTTTGAGGCAATTGTGACTTCTACACCTCGATACACCTGATAGATACATATTATATATCCTAATACAGGGTTTTACTCAGTTGGGTGTGAAATGATGAAAAAGGGTAACCTTAGGGTTTCCCTCAGTTATTATCTATAAATTCCAAAGTCTACTACAGATTTCAGGGGAACTTCTACGCACGTATAATTTTTAGAGAAACCTCTAGAGATTTATATCATTCCAAGGAGAGAAGCCATACAAGACTTACAGTTCCGAAGAAGAAGAGAATGGTGCGCGATTCTACATCAACGATGTGGTCTCTATCAACCATGATCAACTAAACCAGTATCGAGGGTTTTCTAGCAAAACCCTAGCCAAGTAATGTAGTTTTATATTTGTTTTCAATGGCAAGAAGGGGAAGTTGTGACTATACCGTGATGGTTGTTGTAGATAAGTGATCATTTTTATTCTTGATACAAGATTATATATTTGTTCCTGATTCTTATCCTAGATTGAATAAATATATTTTTCTTACTCAATCATGATTATTCACTACGAGCTGGAACTTGGATGCTTAGTCTATGATTTTCTACACAATGGTTCTTAACACTTGAAACCCTAGGTTTACACATGCTATGCCTCAACGAGGTATCATAGACATGCTCTAGTTTGATTTCATTCATTAGGAGTTGATTAGAGTAAAACAAATAACATGCACTAGTTACACTCTAACCAGAGATAGGTTATAGCGAATCGGGTTGAAGGTATCCTTTTGGGAGTGTAGGTTATAGCGAATCGGGTTGAAGGTATCCTTTTGGTAGTGTATTCGATTATTTACGGTACGTTCTGATTCACGGGAATAGATCACCCTTTCACAATTGTGCCAATTGGAAACTAAGTTACTCGGTTAGTGGTGGAGCGATAAAAACCCTAGTTTTCTCTCTCTTGAGCAAACTCTCAATTTAAATTATGTTTTAGTTAATTTAGTTATAATTTTCAAAATCAAATCAAATAAAATTTTCAACCATAATTCAATATTTTTGAACTGCTGAAGTGAATAACCAAGTCTCTGTGGGTTCGACATTCCCTTTCTCAAGCCATTTCTATACTATAATTTGACTCGTATGCTTGCGATAGGTAAAACCTAAGCATATGTAAGGTTATTTTTAACCACTATTTTTGTCACACCTGGGTTGACACCGAGTTTTTGGCACCGTTACCGAGGACTTGGCATTATTCTTAGCTTTAGTAGTTTAATAATATTGCGTTAATGTAGTGTACTAAAAGTTGGAATTTTTGTTTGATTGACAGGTACCCTGAAAAGCATAAATGAAGATAGTAGAGCAACGAAAGTTGGGTCGTCGGACCTCTTGTGAATTTTATTTTAGGTTAATTTCGCTCATAATTTTAGCTTTTTTTTTCAATTAATACTTAGAATAATTTAGAAGTAGTTGAATTTTTTTTTCGATAAAGAAAGAAGATTTTGCTTAGTGTATGACCGATCGAAATTAACTTTTTTATCCCAACACCGTGTTAGTACCTTTTTATCCTGTAATTGAACGAACTTTTTGTCGAAATCGAGGAGCTAGGGAATTAGAGCGTCATCAATAGTTGGATTGTGAAAGGATGGTCGACCGTGATCCCGAGACAAGAAAGGCACTAGTTGTTTCCTTGAAGGGATACTATGAGCCTACTGCTAATGAAAGATATGCTGAATATCCAGAAAAAGGAGTTAAACACTATGAGATAAAATCTAGTGTTATTAATATATTGCCTAAGTCCTTAGAACAAAGAAATGAGGACCCTTATCAGCATATTAATAATTTCTTAGAAATTGCCTTGACCGTTAGAATATAAAATATGAGCTCGAATGCATTGTGTGTGCGATTATTTCCCTTCTCTTTGACAGAAAAAGCTAAACGATGGAATATCGCCTTAGGGAAGACTATTAATGTAAGAACACTTGTTACTATTGTTGAGTATTGGCATTTTATAGACAAATAACCATGTTGAGTGATTTATGATGTCGAGTAGGTTTAGGAAAATTGAAATGGTCTTGTAAATGCATCAACAAGGTTCATCAAATTTAAATCAAGTTTAAAGAAAGTGGAAAACACAAGAGAAATGAAGAAGTATCAAGTTTGAGCAAAAAATGCATTCCGGAGGGCATAAACGATATTTTTTGGAGCCGAAACTTCAAGAATCATTCTAATGGAGTCGAGGGGGTTCAAACAGCACTATTCCAATGAAAAGTGGTTTCCATAAATTTTGGTACTCCCAGTAGCTAAAAGTGGCTAGAAAGTACTATTTCTACGGCCCATTTACGCCGGTGGAATATAGTCTACGCGCCACACGTAGCTTATGCCTACGCGCCGTGCGTAACTCCCCTGCACACCGCGTGTAGGTAGGTTAGCATGGTTATGATGTGAAACTGAAATTTTGACCCCATATTAGGATCTTTTGATACTGCTACCACTCAAACACTTTGATATATGTGATATATATATAGTGAAGACCAGATCAAAGGGTTTTGCTCAGTTTGATGTAAATTTACGATAAAGGGTAAACTTAGGGTTTCCCTTAACTTTCTCTATAAATAGGATGAGTCTCTATAGATTTGAGGTGGTTTTTGGTGAGAAGATCTCTGCAATTATTCTTCTACAGTTTATATACTTCTGCAGAAAGATAAAGAAAGAAAATCATTGAGTGATCATATATGTTCTAGTTCTCTCTTTGATTTTATTAAATTGTGCTTCTACACCGACGATCATTATGCACAATTGAATGAACTAGTTGCTGAAAAATAAACACACCGCAGATTGCAATGTGGTTGTTTTGATCCATTGAGAAGCGTAGCCATCCGAGTGTGGAGAACGAATCAAGAGGCTTCATGGTTATTCGATTCGTTGAGAAGCGGAGCTATCAGAGTACGAAAATCGGAGCAAGAGCTTCATGGAGTGCGAGTGAATACAAACTTTCAGACATCAAGTGGAGAAAGGCAGATCAAGAATGATTTATAAGTCTAAAGCTTTAAAAAGTCTGTATATCTTTTGATTCATAGTTCATCGATACTCGTGTGTATCCGTGGTTTTTACTTGGAGTATTTCCAAAGTTTTCCACGTAAAAATATATGTGTCTTCTTTATCGCTTTATTTTCTCCATTTATATTTGTGATTGCTTGATTATTCTGATTAGAGAATTATTGTTTTGTGCTTGATTAAAATTGAATTTTTTCTAGTTAATTTTAATTGATCGTAAAATCGACAGAAAGCCTATTCACCCCCTCTAGGCTAGTTTCATTAATCGTCTAGGTAATTTCAATTGGTATCAGAGCGTGATTGCCTTGTTTTAGGTTTACTCCCTAGGGTTAGATTCTGAACATAAACGATGGATTTACCTCGTGAAGCTGGGTCTGTATCTAGGTCCCCATAGTTTGATGACTCGAATTACACATATAGGAAAGAGAGAAGGAGAGTGTTTTTGAAATCTCTAGATGAGAGAGCTTGGCTTACTGTAGAGGTAAGATACTCACCTCCCACTGTGAAAGATGATGCTACTAATGAATTAAAATTAAAATCGTCAAATGAGTTGACTACTGCTAAGACAAATAGTGCTAGTTGGAACTACAAAGCTTTTAATGTGTTGTACAATGTTGTGACTCCTAGTGAGTTTAAGATAATTTCCACGTGCGAAATTTCCAAAGAAGCTTAGGATATTCTTCAAGTAACTCATAAGGGGACTTCAAAAGTTAAACAATCGAAACTCCAAATTCTGAATTCACAATTTGAACAGCTTAGGATGGAAGAGGATGACGTTTACGCTGAATTTGAGGCTAGACTAACTGATATTGTCATAGGTTGTCACAAATTTTGGTGAAACCATTCCTGAGACAACCATAGTGAACAAAATACTTAAGTCTTTACCTGAACATTTTCGGTCTAAGGTTACTGTCATATTAGAGGTCATGAGTCTTAAAGAAATTAAGGTTGAAGAATTTACAAGGAACTTAAAATCTTATGAGATGGAGATGTTCAAATATCCCCCTAAGAAGTCTAGTGGGACAAAAGAGAAGAGCATAGCTTTAAAAACCACTAGGGAGGATCATGTCTATTCTGATGGAGAAAGTGAGTTGAGTATGAATGATATTGTCATGTTTGCTAAGAGGTTGAATAAATTTGTTAAGACTAAATAAAATGGCCAAGGACAAAACTTTAGGGATAAGTTGGGTGAATTTAGAAGTAGAAATAAAACCCAAACTCGGAAAGACAAGTCTGATAAAAAGAAAAAATCCCAATGTTTTAAATACAAAGGATATGGTCACATAGTTGTAGAGTGTGCAAACACTTTGAAAAAATCCAAAGGATTAGCTATCAGTTGGGATGATGAATCTGATAATAGATCAGCTAATGATGCGACAGACTCAGAGGTAGGTGATGAGTCAGAGAATTTCACTGTGTTTGCTGCACAAAACAAGGAGATTAGAGAAGTTACTACAAGTTGGGCGATGTATGGAGATGAAGGTTCTGAGAGTGATGAAAATTGTGATGACACGCTTCAAGAGTTTTATGATAAATTACTTGTTAAGACTACTAATCTTCACAAAAATTACATGACACTGTTAACTAAAAGTCTTAGTATCGACAAATAATTAAATTCTTTAAAAGATGAATTAGCCAATAGTTTTTAAACTTTAAATCTCCTACAGACTCAAAAGGTTAAATTGATTGAGCAATTGACTAAGTCTGAACAAGAAAAGGATCAGGCTTTGAAGATAGTAGATGGTCTCAAGAATGAATTAGTTGAGAAATCTACCAAGATTGGAAATTTGGAAAAAGGATTGTAGGATGCTACCTCAACTATCCATAAATGGTCTAGTGGAACTCTTAAGATTGATCATATGTTGAGTATGGAAAAATCTGTAGGAAATACAAATGGACTGGCTTTTGTTGGAGTATCGCATAATTCGAACGTTGTCTCAAAAATCACCTTTGTAAAAGCTTCCCATGTGCCATCTAGTTCTTCTCAAGGAAGTTCGAATTGTAATCCTAATGCTCAATCCTATGTCAGAAGAATTGTTCAAAACAAGGCGTTCATTACCTCTAGATATCCTAGGATATTGACTGATGAAGTTTAAAGGTTTATTCCTACTTGTCATCACTGTGGTATGAGAGGTCACATTCGACTTTCGGTTTGAAGCTAAGAGGAGAGGTTTTCAAATCAATGAAGAACAAAGAATTCAACAGGGAGATTGTGTTCAATATCAAATTAGAGTGTTGAGTGAAGAAATGAAGAATTTGTCAAAATTGGCAAAAAGAGCTCTAAAGTTGAAGAAGGCATGGGTTAGAAAAGGTGAGCTACATTGTTTTGTAGTTCATTCTACACTTAGAGCACGTGATTCTAGCTCCTGGTATCTGGATAGTGGATGTTCGAGTCATATGACTGGAGATAAGTCATTGTTTGGATTACTTGAGGAGTGTCTTGATGGGATAGTTCCTTTTGATGATGGAGGGAAGTCTAAAGTTCTAGGAAAAGGTACTGTTGTGATTTCTAGTATGGCTAAACTAGAAGATGTGCTTTATGTTGAGAGTCAAAAAGCTAATTTGTTGAGTATAAGTTAGATATGTGATGTAACACCCCGCTCCAACACTGTATAATATTGTCCGCTCTGCCCCCAGCCCGTACGGTTTTGTTCTTGGGCTCCTCCCAAAAGGCCTCATACCAATTGGAGACAACACTACACATATAAGCACATCCCCAGACCTCTACCCGGGCGATGTGGGACATCACAATGTAATACCCCCTAATTTTCATGCATAGGTTGGCCAGACCTATACCGAAAACTAAGGCGCATCAACACTCAATAATAAGCAAGCACGGAAGCAAAAGACATATTTAAAAAAATAACAGAGTGTCAAAAGTTTAATTCTTATGAATAAACAAATTCAGAAATAAAATAAAAAAACCCCCAAAGGGTACAACTCGGGAATCCATATCTATGGACCCCTAAACCTTAAAGAAAATAAGAGTCTAGAAAAAATATAACCAAATTGAGTCCCTACACTGAACTGAAGTCAAAATGGAAGAACTTGCGATTGAATAATAAGAGACCTCAACCTTGTGGCTGAAACTGCCGAGAACCTCAAACAACAACGGTGGGTCAGACCCACGAGCAGAGTAGACTCTACATGATCCCAAACTGAGTACCAATAATCCCATTATCTACCCATTATAAATATAAGAGTAATATTAAAATTCCTATAAGTACCACACTTAAATATATATCCTCCAGAATATAGGCATAATAAATAAGGTGCAATCATAATTAAATAATAAGTTAAATATCAAGAATAAAAATAAAGCGCAACCAAAAATCAAATCACGAATCAATAAGCAACACAAATAAAATAATACAATAACTAAACCACAAGTTCGTCGGTAACTAACCCATGACGAACCATAACCACGTACCCGAACTCCATGTCATGGTACAGATGAGATTGCGTTAATAGTCAGTCCATCATGATTCCTTCCATTCCACAATACAACAAAAGAAAATAAAAAATAAGTATTATTTATTTATTTAGTGTGTGAGATAATTTATTAAGTTTGATCTCAACATCAATCCAAGTATATACAATTTAGTTACTTATTTATTTGCTTCACCCACTAGCTATCGCAGTAACAGTGGTCAAATAGGCACCAACGGACACCATATAATTCATGCAAAGCTCCACAATTATGTCTATATTCACGTGCCTACAACAATGTCCTAGAATCCTTAAGTTATATTTTAAATGGGTGAGTGTACAGGTGGTGAATGCTCTAGTAATGATTAGATGTGTCCAAAGCTATATATATATGCATTCCTACACTATACATTTGTCCAAGCTACCTAAATCACCAATAGATTTATAAAGTCACCTATTCTATATACTTATTACATGTGATCGACATTTGTCCAAGCTACCTAAATCACCAATAGATTTATAAAGTCACCTATTTTATATACTTATTACATGTGACCAAAGTCTGTACAATTGTTAAGATTACCTGCATATATATATATAAGGTTGAAAGCTAGCATCAGCGAATGGGACATGTTAATTTTCGTGATTTAACGAAAATCATTAAGAGTGAAATTGTCATAGGTGTCCCTAAGCTTGGTTTTGGAAAAGAGATTGTGTGTGGACCATGTCATAAGGGTAAACAAGTTAGATGTCAACACATGAAGATAAATACCATTCATACTTGTAGACTAATAGAGCTTTTGCAAATTGACTTCATTGGTCCCACTAGGACCATGAGCAAAGGTGGTAAGAAGTATATTTTAGTGATGGTAGATGATTATTCTAAATTTACATGGGTTGGATTTCTGAGCAAAAACTCTGAAGTTGCTAAAAATTTTAGAAAACTTTGTTTGAAAATTCAGACTAAGAAGAATAATCCCATTACTAGAGTAAGAAGTGATCATGGAAAGAAGTTTGAAAATTTAGGAATTGATACTTTTTGTGATGAAAGAGGAATAAAGCATGAATGTTCAACACCACATACTCCACAACAAAATGGAGTCGTTGAGAGGAAGAATGGAGTTATTCAAGAGATGGCTAATGTTATGCTTCATGGTAAGAAGGTTCCTATGTATTTTTGGGTCGAGGCGGTGAACACTGCATGTTATACTCTAAATAGAGTCTATATTTGGCCTGACACCTTAAAAACTTCGTATAAATTGTGGAATGGCAAGAAACCAAATGTGAAATATTTTAAGGTTTTTGGAGCAAAATGCTATATTCTTAGAGATCGCAAGTCTATTGGGAAATTCGAGTCTAAGAGTGATGAAGAAATATTTTTAGGGTATTCATTGACAAGTAGATCATATAGGGTTTTTAACCTTAAAACTAAAACTATGATGGAATCCGCCAATGTAGTGGTTGATGACTCATGTGTTGACCAGTCTCTGAGGTCTATAGAAGAGGAAGATTGTGAGCAAGTTTATTTACTGGAGAATGATTATTCAAATGTTGATAAAGAGGACAATGATGTTTATGATGATATTCCTAGTCCCATACAATCACATGATCAAACTTGTGATATTCAGGCTATTCTTCCTAAAAACCATCTGCAAGGGTTAAATTATACCAGCCTTTGGATAAAGTCATTGGATCAGTCGATCAGATGATGGTGACCCATAGAAAGGCTAGGAATGAAGTTTTATACGCATGTTATACATCTTCCTTAGAACCTAAATATGTGAAAGAAGCTCTTTAAGATAGTGATTGGATTAATGCTATGTAAGAAAAACTTCAGTAGTTTGTTAAGAATGATGTGTGCTATCTTGTGCGTAGACCTAAGTAGATAAATGTGATTGGTACCAAGTGGATATTCAAGAAAAAAAAGTATGTAAATCGTACAGTTGTTAGGAATAAAGCTAGGCTTGTTGCTCAAGGTTATACTCAGTTGTAGGGTATAGATTTTAATGAGACTTTTGCTCCAGTAGCTAGACTTGAATCTATTGAGATTTTATTCTCTTATTGTATGTCATCTTGGATTCAAGTTTTATCAGATGGATGTAAAGAGTGCATTTTTGAATCACATTCTTTATGAGGAGGGTTATGTGGAAAAGCCAAAAGGATTTGAAGATCCTCATTATCATAGTCATGTTTATAAGCTTAAAAAGGCTTTGTGTGGGTTAAAAGCAAGCTCCTAGTGTCACGCCCCAAATTCCTAGGACTCCAAAACCCAAGCCTAAGAGCTAAGGGAGTGAATGCGGAAGTAAAAAGAAACGAAAAACAAATGAAAACCAATGACTGAAGGTCATCAAACACCAACAAAAGGGTAAAATGCTCTAATACCATGCTGACACGTCCCTAAATTCCTAAGACTCCCGAACTGGGATATCCAAGGGATCCAGGATGTGATCATTATGATGAGCAACCAACTAAGATATCATTAGCCATGAAAACGTATGGAATAATGATGGAACGGTATATTTCATACCCAAATGAATAATAAACAAAGCAGCGGAATCTAACGAAAATCCGATAGAGTTCCGTTTGTAAATGGAACATCCGGACACCCAACCACAACACAATGACCTGCCAATAACAGTTTGGTAATAATAATGGCTTCCAAGCCCCACATTCATCAATCCTACTAGGGCCGAGGTAGTGGAAAGAAACCAAAACCCCTCCAAACCCTCTAATAATCAACAGAGCCACAATTGCTCGAATAAGATACAGTAAAGCACCTAGCTGTGCAGAATAGATACAATAACCATCAGAAAAAGAATAAATACAGGAACTAAAGAATACATCAAGAGGGATATGCTAACAGACTGGCTCCCAAAAGAAAATACATAACAATCCCATAACAATGGGTAGAGAAACTGAAAGTGGATACCTATCGTCCCCAAACCCAGTCGTGTTGCAACCGTAACCGCATCACCCAACGCAACTCCAAAACCTGTAACAAGGAAACAAAAGAAAGCTGTCGTTGCACTGCATCCTGCTCATAGCCGTATATTTCCTGCAACCTGGCGTGGAATACCAGGGGGCGAATGAAATTCCCCTGTGAGCAAATAAGCTCAGTGGGAAAAGATACTCTAACTACCACATCCTCTGGCAGTTTAGGTAATGCTAAACTATCTAGCAAGATATATATATAGCCCAACTAATCTCATCCACGCAAAACCCAAGGAACACGCTCATATACTACCTTACGTAAGTATATAACGGGGATATACATACATATGCACATATATATATATATAAGAATAAATACACAACTTGAGTCTGTAATGTACAACTAAGACTCGTACTCCAAGTACTAACACCAGTAGTTTACACTACTCTCACCAGCGTACACTAGGTACACGACACTAATGTCAAATCTAACCAATCATCCAGCGCTCACAACGCTAACCAGAAACTCCAAACAGAGGGAAAACATACTCACCTCTAATGTCCACAAGGATCGAAATCCACCGCTTGGAATCCATGCCCCTAACACGTGTAACAACTGAAATCACCTAGGTGGTGACATCAACAACCCAGCGAAAAGGAAAGGCAACACTATATGTGTGCACTGAACAACACCAAGCCTCATGCCCGAGACTTAGAAATGATACGAAACAAAGGTGAAACAATGGAACACCTTTCAAAACACTACAGGTCGAGGTTTTTAAGGAAGAAGTCTCGTAACCTCAGAATTTCTATAGAATCGGTTTTCTTTAAAAATCCATACAATGAAAATGACCGTCTTGCCCCCGGTCTCCGTCATTCGCCTGTACTGGCTACGGGGGTAGGCGAAAACGGGTTTTTCCTTTAAAATACAACGAGTTTGTTTTCAAAACGTGAAAAACTCCGTTTCCGACAGACAGCCAGATAAGAGTGACTACAACTGCAAGGATTCCTATAATGTCCCAAGAGGACAATGAAGGAAGAACAATACATTGGACTCACGGACCACAACCGTCCGTTTCCAACTCCACAAAATCAATGACACCACGAGGAAGAGGTTCGGCACCACGCCGTAACCAATGATTCAAGGAATGACATACAAGTCAACGACTGCGTACTAGCGTACAAAACACAGTACAAGGAATGCTTAGGGGAATGAACTAAGCACTAGGACCAAGACTGTCAAGCTACAGTACTTCGAGTACTTAATAAGGTCACTCAACCATAACCTCTTCTCACCAATCAAACTCTCAACTACAGTTGATAACTCATTCATCAAAAGGTGAAAAACACCTAAAGGTCCATACTACAACTCACAATCTCATCACCCGCCTTCTCGAAGGCCCCGATTCATTACTGATACTAAAATCAATCTCGGACCTTAAATCTCCAACAAGGTCACACAACTGACCACAATCACAAAACTACTGACCACAATCATAAGACTGTTAACCCCGCCTTCTCTAAGGCATAAACTCAAAATCATCTCTGCAGTCCATCACTAACCGCAACTAGCCACAAAGGTCACTAGGCCAATATACTTAACCTCCCCTACGGGCACAAAAGTATATAACACAAGTATAAGGATATACGTGTCATTTGTACTTTAATAATCTTCTCATTTAAAGTCTTGTTTCACATTTCTCATTTTCAACTGAGCATTTATAAAATATGAATTAAATTCGCAATATTCATACATAACATGCTCCCAAATCTAACAGGCAATAATAACACATATTAAACCTGCTCCAACATCACATGTAATAATATCACGTATACATGTTAAATGAGATCACATAAAGCTATACAAGGCAGAGTGACTCATAAACCTCATGGCAGAAAGCCCATGAAACACAATGCACAACCCAGTTGCGACTTCATTTGCACAACCCTGTTGCGACTTCATATGCACAACACGGTTGCGACTTCATTTGCACAACCCAGTTGCGACTTCATTTGCACAACCCAGTTGCGACTTCATATGCACAACACGGTTGCGACTTCATTTGCACAACCCAGTTGCGACTTCATATGCACAACACAGTTGCGACTTCCAATACGAAATCCGAAAATGGATGCACAGCCCAGTTGCGACTTATAAGCTAAACACGGATGCACAACCCAGTTGCGACTTCTCATGCACAACATGCATCAACACAAATATGTATAACATCATATTTATGAAAATATCCACATGAATCTCAAAATCTCTGTACATGATTTTAAAATACATTAAAGCATTTAAATCATATGAAAATAATTTCATATATAACTCATATTTTCTAAAATATATTTTCTTAATTCTTTAGAAAATATTTCAATTTCCCTTAACCTGCCTTTAAAATAAATTAAAGCAATTGATTCACGTATCGTAAGGGAACCTAGCATAGCGTCTAAGTATTCGCGCCCCTTACGTCCACATATACACTAGTCCATTTAATTCTCAAGGAAAATTCTAAGCCGTCTATTCTTATTCAATTTAAATAAGAATTTAATTTATCTCATAGGAATTAATTTAATTAATTTTCTTAAATTAATTCCTAAGTCCAATTTCGATTCTAAACGAATCATAGATATTTAAATTAACGATTTAAAATATCTATATTAAATTAAATAAGGGTTTTACACCCCTAAACTACTTCAATAATGCGGAGTGAGAAATATAATTTCCCACCTGAAATATGCTTACAGAACAGCCGTTTCGGGCCAACCGTGAACAGTACCGGCGTCCGAATATAACGCCCACCGACCAAAGTCGTTCGAAAAATATTTCGAATATATCGAAATGTCCGCCTTGACAACCTATACGATATATACGAAGCTCGTTAACAATAGGTTAAATAATTGGGTTAAATCTAAAATACCCCAAACGAGAACTATAACCTATAAATGCGATTTCCGGGCAAATCATTCAACGTAAAATCACGAAATTAATATATGACGAATACTATGTAGGTACGAAACTACTCACCGAAAATCGGCTCAAACCGATCACCGGAAGGTCGCCGAAAAATTGGCCGAAGCTCAGCCGGAGTCGCCCCTGTCGTTCGGACTGCTCCGCCCCTGCACGACTGCGCCACCAGCCGCAGCTCCTCGCCGACCCTGCGCCGCCGTCCAGCTCAACCGACGACCACCGCGAACCGCCGACCCAGCTCGGTCGCCGCTGCTCCAGCTCCAGTCGCGCCTGCTATGGCGACTAGCTGCGACCACCGCCGCGCCTCCCTCCGGCCGGCCTCTCTCTCTCTCTCTTGCCATGGCCGGCGAACATGGTGATGAAGGAGAAGAGCTGCAGCATCGGCCGGGCATGAAGAGAGGAGAAGAAGTGGTTCCGTAGTGGAGAAGGAGAAGATCAGACGTGTATATATACATATACATATGTATACCCTAATTGCACTAGTGACCCTCTAGTTATCCGTAATCGCAAAATAACCCCACTTCAATATATATATATATATAATTAAATATATATATATATAATAAATCCCAACACTAGATATATATTTAATTGTAATTAAATATATATATATAAATCATAATTTTCAATAATTATCGGGAACGTCCAAACATAATCTCGTAAGCCCGAATTAATAACAGGAGGTCCAATTAAATACATCGGGGTAGAAACCCCAAACGTCGGAACACTAAACAAGCCCGACTAATTACAACGTGCCGCCATCCAGTTGAAACACTAATAATTAACTGTCGAACGATACCGCGTAGTCGAGAATAAGAATTCGCGTAGTGTCGTCCAGTCGACTTTAAAACTAAACGCGAAAAATTTACAGGTACGAAATACCAAAGATAACATGAACGTCATGAACATGTGACGTCGTAACCGAAATTAATTTCAGTAAAAAGGATAATAACACGGGGTGTTACACCTAGAGCTTGGCATGAAAGGTTGACCGATTACCTGTTTGGATCGGTTTTCCTCGAGGAGGACTGGACAAAAAACTATTTATTCAAAAAATTGAGAGTGATTCAGTTGTTGCTCAAATCTATGTTGATGATATTGTGTTTTGTTCCATTTCTGATTAGCTTGCTCATTATTTTGAGATCAAATGACACATGAATTTGAGATGAGTATGATTGGTGAATTGAACTTCTTTCTAGGGCTTCAAATTAGACAATTGAATGATGAGATTTTCGTTTCCCAAACTCGTTTTGCCTTGGAATTAGTGAAGAAGTTTGGGTTGGAGAAGGCTAAGGATGCTCTGACTCCTACGAGTACAAGTGTTCAGCTTAGCATAGATACTAAAGGTAAAGATGTCGATCCTACACTTTATAGAAGTATGATTGGGACTTTATTGTACTTGACTGATAGTCAACCTAATATAATTTTAGTGTTAGTTTATCTGCACATTACCAGGCAACTCCTAAGGAGTCTCGTATTACTACGGTAAAGAATAATCAAGTATGTTAAAGGGACAATGAATTATGGATTATGGTATACATCAGGTACTAACACTGAAATCGCATCTTTTTCTGATACTGATTGTGGCGGTAATGTTGATGATAGAAAAAGTACCAGTGGATGGTGTTTTTTTAACTTGGTAATTGCTTAGTTGCTAGGCATAGCAAGAAGCAAAATTGTGTTTCCCTTTCCACTGCTGAGGCTGAGAATATAGCAGTTGGTAGTTGTTGTACTCAGGTATTGTGGATGCGTCAGATGTTGCAGGATTATGGTTTTTCCCAAGGCACAATAACTGTGTTCTGTGATAACACGAGTGCGATAAATATTTCTAAAAATCCTGTTCAACACTCTAGGACCAAGCATATAGATATTTGACATCATTTCATTCTATATCTTATTGAAGATGGTATAGTGTCTCTAGAGTTTATATCCACAGATTCTCAATTAGGAGATATCTTTACAAAACCATTAGACTTTCAAAAGCATGTTAGTTATAGGAAATCTATACTTTCTTTAGAATAGATATCTTCTTATCTATCATTCTAGGAGCACATTGCATTATTTTCCTAAAATTGATAGATAATCATGCATTTGTATTATATTTATTCATGCATGCATTTAAAAATTAAAAAAAAATCATAAAATGAATTTTTTTTTTAATGATGAGTTTGGCTAGAGGACATAAATTGTCATATTTTACTCTATTCTCATGCTTACTTGTCTGATTATGCTTATGGAAAGTAGAGATGTTAGTCTGACCTGAAGATATGAGTTATTTACTTGACATGTTTATGTATTATTTTTAGAACACATAAACTTTGCGTGCTTGTTCTACTTCAGAGATGAGTGTAATACTTGTTAAAACTTTTAGTATTTTTCATTTAATCCGAAGTGATATGTAGGTCATGAGCTATGCTAGATTGATCTATGCTTTGGAATACCTTTTGCATGCTTATGAATATTGTGGTAATGTTGAAAGAGGAAAAAATGAGTTAATTAAAATATAGAAATGCAAAAAGTAGTTCTTCGATCTAAGTAACCGGGCCTCCTACCACAAAGTAATAGAGTGTTCGCGTGAAACAGGAAGAAGACTAATGAGCATAAATCTCAAGGAAGAAGCTCTGACCCAGTTTGTCGAGACTAAAAATCTTTGTTGGAAAGTCCGGAGCTTAGAAAGATGACACTTTTGTAATTAACCCTAAGTTGAGAAGAAATTGGTCATTTCCACTTTTATGTGGTGTCTCACTTATAACAATTGATCTTATTCTCCCATCTTTAATCTCAATGTTTGGATCATAGGGCCTTGTTTGGGTGGCACTTAAATGCAAGAATGCATTATTCTTAGTCTTTAACTTTGCAAGACTTCATGTCAACCCTTAGATCCTTTATTCATTTTCATTGCCTTATTCTCAACTCTTCAATTTTAAGGCATTGTTTAGCAAATTAATGGGTTTTGTGTGTCGTTTAAGTCTTCCATTTATAAGACTTGTTTCTAGCCCTTGGAGTCATTTCTCTTTCCCCCCATATTTATTATGGACACTTGGATTGTGAGAGGGGTGAGTGGAGGATCTCTACAAATGTCTGGGTGTAGTTGTCTTCATTTGGTAAGACTTCATTGTTTCTCTCCATTTTCTCTCATCGTTTTTCCCTTGGTTCTTCTCCACTTATGGGTTGATTTCATAACCCTAAGTTGGGAGTTTGAATTTGCCTTCAACATGGAATTTGTTCATGGTGTTCTCCTCTTGGATTTGAACCAAGGATTGGTAAGTGTTCTTCCCTCCTTGTGTGTTTTCCTTTCAAACCCTAGTTTTGGGTTTCTTATTAAACCACTTCATAATTCTTGTTCTCCTCTTGTGTTGGAGTTTGATTCATTGTTAGGGGACTATGGTGATGATTTCCAGTGATTTTCTCATTTGATTTCGGTGTTGGGTAAGAGGTAGGGTTCTTTGTCCTTGCTTAGTGGTTTTACTTTGCTCTCCATGGAGGTAGGGGAAACCTTTTTCAAAATATCTTATCTTGTGATTGTGTAGATGTTAGAATTTTATTCTAGGATTCCTAAACTTAGATGTAATTTCTAAGTGTATCCTTAAAAATGTGAAGTTAGGGTTTGAACATGTTTATGTAAAGTAACCCTTGTTTATGGACTATTTGGTGATGATGTTGATAGGACTATGATGCAAGCTAGTTGGGTGGTTGTTCTTGAGATTTCCAATATTAAAGTATGCTTGTATGCCTATATATGTGTATATGTATGTTGGTATAGTTGTGTATATGTGTAAGTGTAATTATACATATGTGTATATAGGTGTTAGTGATGTAGCCTTGGTAGTACGATTAGGCTAGCTCCTTTGGTTAACACCTTTGAGGTATGTTTTGGATTTGATGTTATGGTTGAGATGTGAATTCTGGTAAACTTGTTTTAATTGAACTAAGAGCATGTTTAGAAGAATGAAATTGTTATCCTTGTGAATTAAATGACAAATTGATGACTTGGAACATTAATTGTGCATAAGAATGTATCATTGTGATTTAATTGCTTTAATTGAGATATAAGCATGCTAAATGAATGAAAAATGTTATCCTTGTGTATTAAAGGACAAGTTGATGATTTGTATCATGAAAGGTGCATAAGAAAGTATCCTTGTTTATTATTGCTTTAAATGAGATTTAAAAGCATGTTTAATGATGAATGGCATTCGTGTTAGCATTTTTGGAATGTTGTTCATGAATATGATGAGATACATATTTATGTTGGTGCATGGGTCATTGAGGACATAGTGCATATGGGTTCACCTTTTGTGTTGAGAATTTAATTGGTGTTAGTCTACATCCGTTTGTGTATTTATGCATGTCTATACTTCTTTTTTATCGTCCTAACAACTGGCCAGGGGGTGCTTCCTGCTCCTACGGAACTAGTCTTTCGAGAAACAGAGATGGTAGGGGGAGGACTTGTCCAAATCCTATTTCACGACCGCGTCGTGTTTGACGGTCTTTCTTGTTAAAAATGTGAAGTGTCAAAAGCACTTGGGAAGAATTGGTACGACAAATCTACCTTCCCTTATGAGCATAAAGTAAAGGGTTAGAGAATGATCCCGTTGACCCTTGGAGTTAGGGTGTGTGTGTGGTCGCGTGTGTACCATGAGGCGTGTGAGTCACATTGAATTTGAGTTGCAAATATGTCATTTATGTTTCCATGTGGATCAAGATATTATCCTATGTGGTTGAGGAAGATGTTTAAAGTGGATTTTGAAATATATAATGCATATGTTATTAAAAATGCTCAAGTGATGTTGGAGAATGTGAGAACGTGATTTGCATGCCTTGTTTAAAGTATAATGTGAGATAAATGCATATACTTGTTGATATGTGCTTATATACCTTAGGATGATGATAGGAGGTTGTTTAATGGCTTTCTTGTGATAGGAGAAAGTCGGTGATGAGTCATAGCGTTGATTATGAATTGAAGCCTTGAGAATGCGGGTGACGGTTTTGGGGTATAGTTAGCGTTGGTGTAGTAACGTGGTGTCCAAATCCTATTTCACGACCGCGTCGTGTTTGACGGTCTTTCTTGTTAAAAATGTGAAGTGTCAAAAGCACTTGGGAAGAATTGGTACGACAAATCTACCTTCCCTTATGAGCATAAAGTAAAGGGTTAGAGAATGATCCCGTTGACCCTTGGAGTTAGGGTGTGTGTGTGGTCGCGTGTGTACCATGAGGCGTGTGAGTCACATTGAATTTGAGTTGCAAATATGTCATTTATGTTTCCATGTGGATCAAGATATTATCCTATGTGGTTGAGGAAGATGTTTAAAGTGGATTTTGAAATATATAATGCATATGTTATTAAAAATGCTCAAGTGATGTTGGAGAATGTGAGAACGTGATTTGCATGCCTTGTTTAAAGTATAATGTGAGATAAATGCATATACTTGTTGATATGTGCTTATATACCTTAGGATGATGATATGAGGTTGTTTAATGGCTTTCTTGTGATAGGAGAAAGTCGGTGATGAGTCATAGCGTTGATTATGAATTGAAGCCTTGAGAATGCGGGTGACGGTTTTGGGGTATAGTTAGCGTTGGTGTAGTAACGTGGTGCCAATCATGATATTGATGTTTTGGTTATGATAGATGAAGTTATGAATGAACCTAGTCGATTGTGTAGTGATGGCCATATGATATTATTAGAAACCTAAGTGATGTGGTTTCGAATGTGAAATTGAGGTTTTAAAGAATCGGAAGAGGTTTTGATTTGAAACTAGTTGGTCCCGTGACAACATCCACTAGGTTTCCTTTAGAGATCTTAAGGATAGGAATGTCATTGGAGTTGTGGACATTCTTGAATAAGTCATTATGGAGTTTATGGATTTGGATGTCGAACTTGGTATGATTAGGTTAGAGTTAGTGCCTTTGCGTATAGTCACTTCCCTTCCCTTCGAGTTGGTTTTTCCCTCTGGTTCGTCATTCCTTTGCTCCATTAAGCGTCTACAAATTCGCTTTGGTCTTTCCATTGGTGTTTCGGTTTGTTTGCCTCATAAGATTTGCATTTGAGTCCATTTGGTCTTGAAGTGAAAAACATGTTTTAGCTCACCCCCGTGACCCTGACAAAAAATTTGAGTTTTCAAATTGTTTTAAATTCATTATGTAAAAGATTTTGACCTTTGAAAGTCGGCGGTGTACTAAAAGGGAGACTGGGGGCAAAACGGTTATTTTTATGAATTTTCAAAGAAGTGTTTTGATAAAACTACCCCGAGATTAAATGATATTTTAATCATTTCAAAAGTTTCCTAATAGTTTTGAGGCTATTTCTTATGTTTGATAAGAGTTCAAAGTGGTTAAGGGTCATTTTTGGGGGTTTCGAATTGAATTAGCCGACTGATTGAGTGCCATCAGTCGATTAATGGAAACTTGGCTTTTCTGATCATTTTTGTCAAGTTTCGAATTAAGGAAGCCAACTGATGTCCATGGGTAGCCGACTCATAAAAATTCGTAGGTCCTTGTTTCAGCCCTATTTCGACCCATTTAAAAAAAATTCATTTATCTCACCTTGCACCTTTGTTTAAGGTCTTGTTTGTTCCTATGGCTTGTGTTAGGTACAACATTTGTATATGACACTTGAAATCATTTATTTTCACTTGAAATAATTGTTAGTCACTAATTAACCCTAGAGGGGGGGGGGGGGGGGTGAATAGGGTGTTCAAAAATATTTCTAACTCTTTTCAAAATTGGAACACGCTATAACCAAAACACAATTTCTCAATAAACAAGTGAATGATTCAATTTCAATTCTCTAACAATTAATCTCAAGACAAATTGTAGCATACAAGATATTCAAGTGATTATAGCATGCAAGTTAATCAAGTAAAGAGAAAGAGATAGAGAGATTGACACCGTGATTTTTTCGAGGTTCGGTAACTCCTACTCCTCAGCTCAAGAACCCCTTCTTGAGACTTTTCACGATCCTTTCACTACGGCCCTTCCATCACAGGTGGAATGACAAACCTTTACAACACAAGCCTCTCAGGCTTGTCTCTTAATCAATAGAACAACTCTCTCTTGAAAAATCGGTGGACTTCACTTGTCCGAGATTACAAATTCGTATGTAATCAATAAAATCACTCAAGAACAAAAACACTCAAAACCTAAAGGTTTTTATGGAAGATAAATCAATATAAGATCAAGTGTTTTTGGTGATTTTACAATAGCTGTAGAAATGTATTCTCAAAGGATATGATCAATGAATGATATTTGGAGAATAAGAAGAGATACTAGAGGGTTTGATTTTCAAAGAAACTTGGAGAAAATCTGATTTTCAAAGCATGGTTTCAATGGTTTTTGTAGAGAAAATTTCTGCAGTATTTTTGATAGCTTTCTTTCTCTTTGTGTTTCAATTTCTCTACTTTCAATATACACATCTCATTCTATATATAGCATTGTATTAGGGTTTTGAAGAATGATTATAGTATTTGAAAGACAAAAGCCATTTGAACACCATTAAAAACAATCCACAAAACATGGGAAATGTTTTCTGAAGAATCTGCAGGTTTTGAGGATCAACTAGTCGACTACTTTTTCTTTCAGTCGACTACATGGTTTCATCTTGTCAACTAGATTGAGTTCTAGTCGACTACAATGATACATCTAGTCGACTAGAATGTGTTCTAGTCGACTACTTCTTGTAGTCTAGTCGACTCAAAGTACTTTCAGTCGACTATATTGAAATACACATGGTGATTCTAGTCGACTACAACTTAAAAAACATTTAATAAAAATATTTTTCTTTCCGTTTAAGTTCAGTAAAGCGTTTTTCATTCCATTTGAGTTCGGTTCATTTTATACTTGAGCTTATACGATAATATCAACGCATAAAATTACCTTGTTACAATGATCGCTCCCCGACCTATCTACCCCAAGTCTTGAGTCTTCAACTTTTGCCTTTGCCGTTGAATTAAATGATTTTCCATTTTGCACTTCAATTTCTTTCACAGCTTTTTGCTTTAAATCAAGCTTTCTTTCCGAGCTTTCTTTTCGAGTCATTTCCTTTCCGAGTTTAATTTCTGAGTCGTTCACCTGTCTTTTGCTGAAAATATACACTCGAGAATTCATTAGTATCAAACACTCTTCAATGGTTTGTTATCATCAATTTTGGAATTGTTTACCGAGAGTAAATTTCAAAGCAAACAATCTCCCCCTTGATGATGACAAAACATTTTGTGTTTGTTTGGAATTTGGCGAAACATCAAGTGATGCTGCCCCTCAACATGTGCATAATATTTCGATCAAATGCTCCCCCTTAGTAAATGAGATTTGCAATTTAATAGGCATTTTGATATAATATATAAAAATAGGCGCACATTTGAGATAGCAAAAATAAACAGCATATCATAGATGTTTCAGTTTAATACAAGTTGTTTATACTAATAAAAAAACATGGAAAAGAAAACAAACAAGTTCCTAAATAACCATAACAAGCCACACAAAAACAGAAATTGCTAATGTCGGATAATGAAATACATGACAATACAACAACATAATTTATCCCCCTTTTTGTCAGCGTCGAGGGGCGTGTGAGCTAGGGTTCCTGAGTCCAAGAGTGAGGTCATCAAGTGACCCGGCCAGATTTGTAATGCGGGTAGACATTTCCTCATCATGAAGAACAAGGCGCTCATTGATCAATCGAATGGCTTCCGTATTCTAGTTCACGGTCGTATCAAGGCGCTGAAGCACTTGTTCCTGCTGCCTAAGTAGGTCCGTATTGCTCTGAACAGCCTGAAGAATTTGGTCGAGAAGAGTAGCCTGAGAAGCCGAAGCACTGTCCAACGGAGGAACCGAGGAAGAGGCTTCCTGGCGCGGTGCAGAAAAGGTATGAGCTGGGCGCGAATGAGGAGCAGGCACACTCTCAGAAATGAAGTTTCCTTCCGCATCAGAATAAATGTGCATATGCTTGACATGAGTGGCGTCAAGAAAAATAGGGTGATGCTCGGACACTTCATTTGGAAAATTAAAACCTTTCCGCTGCAGTAGATATGTAATCTGCGCGGGAAAGAAAAGCGGGCCATATGGCTTGCGCTGACTTGTAAGGATGACGGAACGGAAAATATAAGCTAAATCAACACGGGTTCCGGTCAAAACGCAATAAACCAAGAAGGCCTCCATACGAGAAACACTGCTACGACTACCAGTTTTAGGCAAAATAGAGTAAGTAATAACATTATGAATTAATCTAGCCTCGGGTAGTAGCATAGAAGAGATAATACCGGCGTTCTGCGAAATTTCCTTGTCGACGTATATAGCCCGAACAACCTCAATACAATCGAACCCATCCGCCTTATACTAATCCTTGGAGAAGTGGCGGATACTGTCATTCGGAAGCGAGAAAATGCGCTTGATTTCGATGTCATCAACAGTGTCGTCTTCACCACATAGATTAAAATGAAGATGAGGGAGTAATTTCTCCTTATGATTTTCAAGAGAAGCGTAGAAGGCTTTGACAATTCGCGGAAGTACCGGAATGTCAAGAGAAACGAAAAAATCCCAACCAATTGCTCGGAATAACTCGAAAGTTCGACCCCTAATTTCAGTGCATAAATCTTTTGTGACAATACGGTAAGGTGTAGGAGCACGATGATCAAATATAGTGATGAATTTATTTCTATCATCATCATCAAGAAGAAGTACCTCAAGAAGAAGAGATTCATTTGACGCCTCTTCGTCAACAGCCGTAGGAATGCATAGATTAGTGGAGCTTTGGCCTCCATCAATGCGGGAACATTTCCGAAATAGACCTCGAGTCTTCGGTGGCATTGTAGAAGATGATGCACAAATATATAGAGATATATAGATATATGATGGTGTATATATATATGTGGGTGTATATATGAACATGAGAAAGATAATGAAAATGAAGAAATTAAATAAAGGAAATGGGTGAAGGATGATAGAAATGTAAAATTAATGAGAGATAGGTGAGGATTTGAAGGTATAAATGGTAGTAGGAGAGGGATTGAGAGGAGAGGGTTTGAAGGTTTGTGAAGATGGAGGGAGGCGGATGGAGAGGAAGAGAAGAAGTTTAGGTTTTAAAGGGGTTGAGTCGACTAGGGCTAGGGTTGAGTTGGTTAGAATAGGGTTTGAGTCGACTAGGTTTGGGTTGAGTCGACTAGGAAGACAAAGTAGTCGACTAAAACATTGTTTGAGTCGACTAGAATGGCAAATGAGTCGACTAAAGGGTAATGTAGTCGACTAGAATATGAAGAACATGAAATGGTGAAGCTACTGACCAAAGTATTCGACTAGAGTGATTTACATTGCACAGGATGAGTCGACTAGAAGGCAAAAATGATAAAAATAATAAAAAAATCAGGAAATAAATACACAAAAATAGCAAAAATATGAAAAATAAAGATTACGACAGAAACTACGATAAAACATCACAATCCATGGCCATTCCGATTTCTCGACGAATTTTAGAAAAAGATTCGTCCGCAAGTGGTTTTGTAAAAATATCCACCAATTGATTTTTAGTGTCGATAAAAACCAATTCAACGTCACCCTTAGCAACATGATCACGTGAAAAATGATGCCTAATCTCTATATGCTTGGTGCGTGAGTGATGAATAGGATTATTTGAAATACAAATCGCACTCGTATTATCACATTTAATAGGCACGTGAGAGAAAGTAAGACCGAAATCAAGTAGTTGTTGCTTAATATAAAGAGTTTGAGTGCAACTACTACCTGCGGCCACATATTCGGCTTCGGCCATAGATAATGCAACGGAATTTTGCTTTTTACTTGACCAAGATACTAGTGAGTGTCCTAGAAAATGACAAGTGCCGCTTGTGCTTTTTCGATCAATTTTACATCCCGCAAAATCGGAATCCGAATAACTAATAAGATCAATTGAAGTTCCTCGTGGATACCAAAGCCCTAAGTTTATTGTACCACTTAGGTAGCGAAAAATACGTTTGACCGCAAACAAATGAGATTCCTTAGGACATGATTGAAACCGGGCACATAAGCATACACTAAACATTATATCCGGTCTACTAGCGGTTAAATAAAGCAAACTACCGATCATGCCTCTATAGTTAGTAATATCAACACATTTACCATTTTGATATTTATCAATCTTAATAGAGGAACTCATAGGAGTTATGGCATGTTTGGTAGCCTCCATACCAAATCGCTTTAGCAAATCCTTAGTGTACTTGGATTGGCTAATGAATATGCCATCCGAGCTTTGCTTGATTTGCAACCCTAAGACGAAATTCAACACACCCATCATGCTCACTTCAAATTCATTTTGCATGCTTGTAGCAAAATCCCTACATAAAGAATTATTTGTTGAGCCGAATATGATGTCATCAACATAAATTTGGACAATCAACAAATTATTTTAGATGGTTTTTGTAAAAAGTGTGTTGTCAACTTTTCCTCTTGTAAAACCATTTTTAGTCAAAAATCCGCTAAGTCTCTTATACCAAGCTTGAGGAGCTTGCTTTAAACCATAAAGAGCTTTAGCTAATTTGAAGACATGATTTGGAAAAAGATTATTTTCAAAACCGGGTGGCTGCTTCACAAAGACTTCTTCTTCTATGACACCATTTAAGAAAACACTTTTGACATCCATTTGATAAAAAGTGAAATGTCAATATGATGCAAATGCAAGAAGCATTCTAATTGCTTCTAATCTAGCTACCGGTGCAAAGGTCTCATCGTAGTCGATGCCTTCCTCTTGATTATATCCTTGTGCTACCAATCTTGCTTTATTTCGAATAATTACTCCATTCTCATCCTTTTTGTTTCAAAAAAACCATTTTGTGCCAATTATAGTTTGATTTTTGGGTCTAGGAACTAAACGCCAAACTTGATTGCGATCAAATTGATTTAGTTCCTCTTGCATTGCTACGATCCAAGAATCATCACATTGAGCTTCATGGAAGTTCTGGGGTTCGATTTGCGATACAAAGGCCATGTGGTTGCAAAAATCTTTAAGTTGAGATCTAGTACTAACCCCTTTTGAAGGATTACCTATGACTTGATCAAGAGGATGATTGTGAACAATCCTCCATGCTTTAGGCATTGAGTTGGTCAAGACATCATTGGATTGATACTCAAGTTTCCTCATTTCCTTTTGGCTACATGATGAGTTGGAGATATTGAGAGTATTTAGATTATCCTCAATCCCAACAACCTCATCTTCTTCTAGGTCAATTCTAGGTGATGGTGGTGAGGGTGATTCATCAAAGACAACATGAATAGACTCAACCATGGTTAGAGTCCTTTTGTTATAAACCCGAAATGCTTTACTCCTTGTAGAATATCCTAGGAAAATTGCTTCATCCGATTTGGAGTCAAATTTTCCAAGGTTGTCTTTATCATTTAACACAAAACCTTTACACCCGAAAACTTTGAAATACCCAATATTGGGTTTTCGACCATTCCACAACTTATAGGGCGTTTTCCCCAACTTCATCCTAATAATAACACGATTAATTATATGGCAAGCGGTGTTTACCGCTTCCGCCCAAAGTCTTCGGGGAAGATTGTGCTCATTAAACATGGTTCTAGCCATCTCTTGTAGAGATTGATTCTTTCTTTCAACTACATCATTTTGTTGAGGGGTTCTAGGGGCCAAGAGATCATGTGAAACACCGAGGTCATCACATAATTTTTGTAAGTCTTGATTTTCAAATTCCCTACCTCTATCACTTCTAATTTTCTTGATTTTCAAATCTTTTTCATTTTGAATGACTCTATAAATTTTTTCAAGAATGGAGTGAGTTTCATTTTTATGAGCAAGAAAGTGAACCCAAGTATATCTAGAGTAATCATCAACTATAAAAAGTACATAGAGTTTCCCGGCTAAGCTAGCCATTCTCTCTGGACCGAAGAGATCCATGTGAAGTAACTTTAGAGGTCGAGAAGTGGTAATATCTTTCTTTCTCTTGAAACAAGATTTAACTCGCTTGCCTACTTGACATGCGCTACATATTTTATCTTTTGAAAATTTAGTCTTTGGGAGGCCTTTGACTAAATTATTTTTGGATAAACGATGAATGAGGTCCATACTAGCATGTCCTAGACGTCTATTCCATAACCAACTATTTTCACTAGATGTGACAAAACATTTAACATCTTGATCATGCAATTCACATAGCAACAAAGTATACAAGTTTCCATTTCTTTTGGCATTGAACATTTGCTTCCCATCTTTCTTGATTATACATGCATTTGTCCTAAATATAACATCATAACCCTTGTCACAAAGTTGACTAATACTAAACAAGTTATGCTTCAAACCATCAACTAAAAGCACATCATCTACTGAGAGAGAAGAGGAAATACCGATTGAGCCAATTCCCATAATTTTGCTTTTAGAGTTGTCTCCAAAAGTAACGTTTCCTCCTTCATATGGTTTTAGTGAAATAAACTTTGATTTATCTCCCGTCATATGCCTTGAGCATCCGCTATCAAGAAACCATTTTTATTTTGATGCGGACTTCAAGCATACCTCTTCTTCATTTGCCATGAGACAAATGTTTGCCGTTTCCTCACTACTTTTCTCCTCATCCGAGTCGCATGAGTCATAGTCCTCCCATGTGACATTCATTGCCATCTTGCTAGGTCTTTTCTCGTTTTCCTTTTTGAGCTTGAAGCAATCGCTTTTGTAGTGTCCCGGCTTACTGCAATTAAAACACGTTGGGGGTTCTCTTTTGCTAGGCTCGCCTCTTGGATCGATTCTCTTCACGAATCTTCCACCATTTGTTTTCTTTCTTTGAAGGTGTCTCTTGAATTTTTGGGTGAACAAGGCAATGTCCTCATCCTCTTTTTCTTCACTTGGCTCACTGTTTTCATTTTTGGTGAAAGCTTGCAAAGCTATCCCCTTTCTTGGCTTGATGTCATCTTCACGAGCTTTTAATGTTATTTCCCAAGTGAGTAGAGAGCCGAAAATTTCATCGAGACTCATGGTGTTCAGGTCATGAACTTCTTTGATAGCCGTTACTTTTGCATCCCATTTTGCCGGGAGACTTCTAAGCACTTTTCGTGACGCATCGGATCTAGGAACAATTCTACCAAGATGCTTTAGTCCATTCAAAATATTTGTAAAGCGAGACATCATAGAATTCACATTTTCATCATCTTTCATAGCAAATAATTCATATTCATGCATGAGTATGTCAATTTTAGATTCTCGTACTTGAGATGTACCTTCATAGGTTACCTCAAGTTTATCCCACATTTCTTTTGCCGTTGAACAAGTAGATACACGATTAAATTCATTTGGACTTAAAGCGCAATTTAAATTTACTTTGGCTTTAGCATTGTACGACATGAGTTTACGGTCATCATTATCCCATTCATTAGGTAATTTGGGGACGGTTTTTCCATCAACAATTTTGGTCAAGACAAATGGTCCTTCAAGAACTACTTGCCAAATTTGGTAATCGATAGCTTGAAGAAAATCTATCATTCTAGTTTTCCAATAGCTATAATTTGATCCTTCAAACCATGGGGGCCTATTATTCTATTGTCCTTCAACATGAGTGACTAAATTTGATGACATGATCGTTCTCTAAGACGGTTAAGTCTAAGATAAATAGAGATTAGGCTCTGATACTAATTATTAGTCACTAATTAACCCTAGAGGGGGGGTGAATAGGGTGTTCAAAAATATTTCTAACTCTTTTCAACATTGGAAAACGTTATAACCAAAACACAATTTCTCAATAAACAAGTGAATAATTCAATTTCAATTCTCTAACAATTAATCTCAGGACAAATTGTAGCATACAAGATATTCAAGTGATTATAGCATGCAAGTTAATCAAGTAAAGAGAAAGAGATAGAGAGATTGACACCGTGATATTTTCGAGGTTCGGTAACTCCTACTCCTCGGCTCAAGAACTCCTTCTTGAGAGTTTTCCCGATCCTTTCACAACGGCCCTTCCTTCACAGGTTGAATGGCAAACCTTTACAACACAAGCCTCTCGAGCTTGTCTCTCAATCAAGAGAACAACCCTCTCTTGAAAAATCGATGGACTTCACTTGTCCGAGATTACAAATTCGTATGTAATCAATATCGGGATATGATTAGTTACCTTTAGGGTATATATATATATATATATATATATATATATACTAGACTATGTTTTGTACAGGGGTATATGATAGTGATTGATTGTTAATAGTGACCCCTGAGGTGGTATGTGTTGCGTGGCTTGTATTCGTTGTATGTATCTTTCTATATATATACATGCATATATATATAGGTGTGTGTTTATTATATGTTATTATGTTATAGTTTCACTATGTGCTAATTGCCCTATTTGTTGATGCATGATACGGGACTAGAGGGATGTGTTTTTATGGTCTCGTATTGGTGTAACTGTCATGTGAGACGTTTGACCGACCTAGGGTAGACGTGGTTGGTGTCGGGTGTGTGCAAAATATATGGTAAAAAACAACACCTTAATGACACTTTATGTTTTACCCTTCTGCAAGCGCACAAATCAATTGTAGAAAGTTTTGCTTGAGTAGGCGCATATCGATCCCATATAGACGAGGATTGTTCACATCAATAGTTTAAAAACACTGAATTATATTTTTCTGAAAAGAGTTTGATTTTGTGAATTATCTAAAACTAATGAAAATAAAATAGAAAACAATAATAAATAATGGTTGTAATTTAGAGAGAGAGAAAACTAGGGTTTCCTTACTCAACACAAACCGCATAACATAGTCCAAATTCTATATCAATTGCATGAGGGCGATCCATTGACTGTGAATCAGGTAGCACCGCGCCAGCAGTTTCACCCCAAAAGGATTACTCTCAACCAGATCGTGACAACCCATCTCAAGACTAAACTGATTAGTGCATGCCAACTACTAACATAAAGTAAATGCATAACAGTAAATTAAAGCATGAAAATAAACTACAATATATCAATATGAGTTTGTCAAGGCATGGCCTTTGTCAACCTAGGGTTTCAAGATTTATGACCACCATTATGTAGAAAATCACAAATTAAGCATCCGAGTTCCAGCCCATAGTGAATAATTGTGATTGTGTAAGATAAATATATTCAGAAAGTCTAAGATAAGAATCAATTCAATTATGTAAAGTTGTATGACGAATAAAAATGGTCTCTCATCTAACACAATCATCACAGTATAGTCATAGTTTCCCATCTCTACAATTGAATATAAAATTAGAACTACATTACTTGGCTAGTGTTTTGCTACCCTAGATACCGAATTAGTTGATCAAGGCAAAGAGAATCATCATTGTCGGTGTAGAAATGTTCTTCATGGCCTTCTTCTCCGGATCTCTAAGTCTTCAATGGTAGTTCTCTTAAATGGAAAAAAGTCTGAACTTTGAACGTGAGAACTCTCTGAACGTGAATCGGAATCAAAACTCCAAAACAACACCCCTCTTTAAACCTAACCCTCTCATATTTATAGACAATTAAGGGAAACCCTAATGGTTGCCCTTTTCTGTAATTTCATAATACATGAATAATGTCTCTAAAATCTGATGTAAATATGTGTATAAGCTTGTATGTAGAGGTCTGGAATCACCGATCACTTAAAATATCAAAGCATGGACAAAACTGGAAAATTCCAAAATAATTCCGAAACAACTTCTATACATAAAGGGATCACATGGCCACAAAGTGGGACATACTATTCTGACCTATGCTTGGGCGTTGGTGTAGGGCATAGGGTCCTAACCAAAACATAGCTCAAGAGCGTAGCTCAGGTGTAATCTGACTCTTTTTCTCTCTGACGACGTTGGGTATGATGCATCTTTTGCTGTAAAAACTTATTTTTTCATATTTGAGCTAGACTGGTCGCCTTTGACTCCCGATGCTTTTTGTTGAAGTAATAATGTCTGAAAATGATATTTTTGCCCTTCGGTGAGATAATGATGTCGGGAAATGACCATTTTTCCCTCCAGTAGCTCTTCTTTACTCTAGCACACCTTTTGACTCCTTTCTCGAGATAGAAATGAAGACGAACTCAGTTAATTCACTCAGATTAGCTTTGTTTCTTCATTAAGCTCCTGAAACATGCTTGCACACACAAACGGGATAAAAATACAAAGTAACGGAATGTAAAGACATAACAAACACAAGATAGGGGCAAAAAATGACCAATATTGAGCACCTATCACACCCCCAAACTTACATATTGCTAGTCCCTTAGCAATAATCGCAGAGAAACAATCTGTGATGATTTTTATTCGAACTAGCCTATACTAATCTACAATACTCCATACTAATCCCTTGCTTCCGTGAGGATCGACAATTACACTTAGCACGTGTAACAAGCCTTTTAAACCCCTAGGTTACCCCTAGTGAACGAGTGAAGTCTCGTGAAGGTTTCGAGTGAGGGTACCTACAAACATCTCAATTCTTTTATAATTATGCATTCATGAGTTCACACACACAAGTTAAATAAGCTATGATAAAACACACAAGATAATATGAATGCAAATATTCTCACTCACTATCCAACAAAAAATATATCAAGCTTCGTGTTATGAATGGTCCCCACTTAATTGCATGATTTTGCTACTTTCTATTTAAAATTCAAAGAACCTTCCGTGATTTTATGAACATTCAACTACAATATTTCAATTTATTTTCTCCTACTTCATTGATCACACTTTGCCATTTTTAGTAAAAACGTACTATTTCCATCTTTTCTCTTTCCATCCCTTTTTGTCTTTCTAAATCTCCGGACTTTCCAGCGAGGATTTTTAGTCCCGATCAACTGGGCTCGAGCTTCCTCCATTGAATTTATGCTCATCAGTCTTCTCCTATGCAAACGCGAACAAAGATATTGGTGATACCAAAGCCCGATTACTCAGATCAAATAATTATTTTTTTGCATTTTATTTTCTCAAAAACATTTTTTTCAATTTTCTCCATTTCAACCATAACAACTCCCCTTCTCCCCTTTTATTGGGGCAAAATTATTTTTCAACTAGATAGTAAGAAATCATCTTATTACTCATAGTGAATGTGTGCTTGTGTTTGTCGGTCAATTTCACTAATCACTCACCCATGTAAATCACATCACTTCACTAAGTTGATCTAATCATTATTCTGATGAACGGGAACATCACATCACATACTACTTATATATTATAAACATAAACTCAATCAACTCCTAATGCAAAACAGTCATGCATGAAAACGAAGAACTCCTTAAAACTTTCAATTTATTTTCAAAATTTTCAAAAAGTTTCCTTTCTTGTAACCATATACCCTCACCTCCAAACTTAAATGTGACCATGTCCTCATCGTCACTAATAAAGAATGAGAACAAATACAATTACCCTTGAAGCGCAGTCCTAGATTTTTCGAAATGCTCAACCTCCTCCCCCAAACTTGATTCGGATCACCGGTAAATATACAACAAACACATACCCAAATATCATAACAAGGGAAAAGAAATTGTAAAATTACCAGAAATTTACACAATTTTTCAAGGAATTTTTGAACATTCTCTTGTAGGATTTTATTAAAAAATTATTTTAGTGAAATAAATAAAATGATTTGACCTTAAGCGCTCTTACCCATGGACAATTAGTACTACTTATGACATCGAATTCATAACAACACTCACCATGTAAAATACCCCATTTTTCTTGTTTTAACTTCAGCCCCTGAATGGTCAGTGCTTCCATCAAAACCTCCTTCAACACCTTAAAGAACAGTCCTTCCACCATCTCATCACTCTCCAGTAAACTGATAGATGCCATAAATTCTCATCCCGGATCAATCTCCTCATAATATCTCAGTCTTTGCCAATGTATTCCGCGAGGGTAAACTGATCTAACCCTATGTGGTCCTTCCCATCTTTGTCGAAGTTTACCTAGAAACACTTTTAGCTTTGGATTACATTACCCTTTCCAGCCAAGCTTAAGGAACTTAAGACGAACATGCTTAGCATGATGTATTCTTGTTCGAGTTATTTAACTCCGAGCATCCTTATATGCACAGCTCCGTATCCCCTCACACTTGTCTCTTAATCGCGGATCTTCCAAGGCATATAGCTCTTCCACTATGTGTATACCTAACATTTGTTCATCTAGAAAAGTGTCCTTAAGAGGAGAGTCATCATTACTAGGTTCTCTAAAAGTTTGTGACCATTGATCATCTCTAGCATTCTTCACACCTGTTTTATCTCTTAATTCTTCATCTTCCACACGCAACATCATTTCAGGAAGCTTACTTTCAGGCACTAAGTTGAGGTCCAAGTGATTCTCTTAATGCTCTCTCTGACGGTGAATACAACGCATCTTCCAACACATCAATATCTTTCCAACTAGATCTTTGTTGGTCCTCTCCATTTTTAAAATTCACCTCCGACCTTTTTATCACAATCTCCAAATCATCTCTTACACTACTTTGAGGTACAACTTCTTCAAACATCCCCTCCATGTTAAAGCAGTCAGCTGGGTTCAGGTAGTTGATGGTTGGTATCAAAGACATTCATCCTCATGCTTAAATTCCCAAAAGATATATCCATAACCCCTGTTTTGCAATCAACGCTTGTATTTGCCGTAGCCATAAATGGTCTTCCTAAGATAACAGGGATATGTCTCCTCGATCTATGCTCAGGTTCCATGTCTAATACTATAAAGTCTATAGGATAGTAGAACTTACCCACTTGCACTATAACATCCTCCAAAATTCCCTTCGGTTGTTTAGTTGATCTGTCTACCAATTAAAGCACCACCGAGGTAGTATTGAGATCTCGCAACCCTAGCTGCAGATAGACCGAGTAGGGTAATAAATTAACACTCACACCCAGATCAAGAAGAGCTCTTCCAATCTTCTCGTCACCAATGACACAAGAAATAATGGGAGCACCGGGATCTTTCCTCTTAGGTGGAGTATCACTCAGTTAGATCGAACTCACTTGTTCAGTCAATAAAATCTTTTTTGGGACCTTAATTCTGTTTTTATGCTTTTGAGTACAGAGATCCTTCAAAAATTTAGCATATGGTGGAATTTGGTCAACAATGTCTAGAAGAGGTTTATTGATCTCGACTTGCTGACATGGATCCAACATGTCCTTCTGCTTATGCTCTTTATAAGAAATCGACTCTCAGAGATGTTGAGGGTAAGGGGTTACTTCCTCATATGGTGCCCTTTCTGGTTTTTCATCTTCTTTCACTTAAGATTGATCTTTCTGAGCTTTCTTAGCCTCTTTCTTCTGAGCATCTTCTCTGTCTTTCTTTGAACTTCTTCAACCTTATGCTTCTTCAGCCTCTCCTCATGCTGCTCCTCAGCCATACTATCCACTTCTCTTCCATTTCTCAAAATTGTGACAATTTGTTGGAATTGGTGCTATTGGTATAAACCGTTTCTCTCTCTATTGATAATGTTCTACTTGTTGATGGGCTAAAGTACAATCTCTTCAGCATTAGTGAATTTTGTGATAAATGCTATGATGTTATCTTTAGGTCAAATGAATGTATAGTAGAGAAAGATGGAACGTAATTATTCAATGCCAAACAAAATGGAAATCTATATACCATGTTGCTTTGTGAATTACATGAACAAGATGTTAAATGCTTTGTCACGTCTAGAGAAAGTAGTTAGTTATCGGATAGACGTCTAGGAGATGGTCGTATGGACCCCCTTCACCGCTTGTCTAGAAATGACTTAGTCAAAGGCCTCCCAAAGACTAAGTTTTCTAAAGATAAGGTTTGTAGTGCTTGTCAAGCGGGTAATCAAGCCAAATCTTATTTCAAAAGAAAGAAAGATATCACCACCTCTAGACCTCTAGAACTTATCCACATGGATCTCTTTGGTTCGAAACAAATTGCTAGCATAGGTGGAAAGCTCTATGTTCTTGTCATAGTTGAGGACTTCTAATGATTTACTTGGGTGTATTTTCTTGCTCATAAAAATAAAAATCACTCCATTATTGATAAATTTTGTAGAAGAGTTCAAAATGAAAAAGATTTGTCAATTAAAAAGATAAGAAGTGATAGGGGTAGAGAATTTGATAACCATAACTTAGAGGAATTATGTGATGAACTTGATTTATCTCATGATCTTTCGACTCCTAGAACTCCTCAATAAAATGGAATTGTTGAGAGAAAGAATAGATCACTTCAAGAAATGGCTAGGACTATGCTAAATGAACATAATCTTTCTCGAAGCCTTTGGGCTGAAGCGGCCAATACCGCTGGCCATGTTATTAATATATTCATCATTCGTTCTAAATTAGATAAGACGCCCTATGAATTATAGAATGGTCGTAAGCCCAACATTGGGTATTTTAAAGTGTTTGGGTGCAAGTGTTTTGTGTTTTGTGCTAAATGATAAGGATAACTTACGAAAATTTGATTCCAAATCGGATGAAGGAATTTTCTTAGGTTACTAATAGGAGTTCAAAAGCATCAATTTTAAGCCCCTATCTTACTGTTATTACATTCTTTCATTCCATTATTTGGTATTTTTATGCTATTTGCGTGTTAAAGCATGTTTCAGGAGCTTAAAGAAGAAATGGAGCTAACTTCGGGGACTTAACTGAACAGTGTGTTCTTTCTATCCAATAAGAGAGTTAAGAGAGGTATTCTGAGACAAAAATTGCTCCCGGAGGGCAAAAATGGAATTTTCAGAAGCCGTCATCCTCAGCAAAAAGTATCGTGGGTTCAAGACGGTCGTTTTGGTGCATTCATGGAGAAAATTAATTTTCCATAAAATACCTACGCTTTTAGTTTCAAAACGTGGTTGAAAATCACATTTCTACGCTTGAAGGTACGCTTGGGACCTACGGTAGAAGCATAGGCCAGGTATACTACAAGCGTAAGTGCAGTAACTTTTTCTGGTGTTTTTAGATTTATGCCTGTTTCACCCCCGGTTTGATTGGAGGATGTGTCTGCGACTCCAAACCTCTTTATACATGTATATACACTTATATATATGGGAAGTTATGGTTTGCATGAAGTAAAGAGTGAAAAGAATGAAAATGGCCTTTTTATACCATTGCCTATATATACACGTTCATATATCAGAGTTAGGGGATGCTGGTTTTTGTGAGATGTTCATTCATTCAGACTTGCTGCTGTTGAGAGCTATATTCAAGCCTATAGATCCGGTGAAGACGACCATGGAGAACGTTTCTACATGAACGATGCAGTTGCCTTCTTCCATGGCTAACTAACTCGGTATCTAGGGTTTTCTAGCGAAACCCTAGCGAAGTAATGTAGTTCTTTCATTATTTTTAATTCTAACGAGGGGAAACTGTTGACTATACTGTGATAATTATAGTAGTTAAGAGACCATACTGATTTGCAATATAAAATTATATGTTTGTTCTAATTTATTGTCTTAGATAGAATGAATATATTATTTTGCAGAATTATGATTATTCACTATGGGCTAGAACTCGGATGCTTAATCATAGTTTTCTACACAATGGTGGTAATGAATATCGAAACCCTAGGTTGGCACAGGTTGCGCCTTGACGATTTAATATACAAATTCTTCTGTTTATTTCATGCATTAAGAGTAGAATAGAGTAATATAATTGGCATGTATTAGTTAGGTCAGTCATGAGACGAGTTGTCTTAATCTAGTTGATGGTACTCCTTTTTTTGGTGGAGTGATGAAAACCCAAGTTTTCTCTCTTATCTGAATCACCAATTTAATTTGCTTTCTAGATAATTCTTAGTTAAAATATATCATTTGTTCTTTGACCACCCCAACAAACTATTTTTCATAAAATATAATTCAGTGTTTTTGAACTATTAAAGTGAACAATCTTAGTTTTTGTGGGATCGATATCCCTTACTCAAGCCATTTGTTATTCTACAATTGACTTATGCGCTTACGTAGGGTAAAACCTAGAGTCATTAAGGTGTTGTTTTTTACCACATATTTTTATACACCTGATGTCGCATCAAGTTTTTGGCGCCATTATCGGGGAATAAGCATTGTTCAATAGCTTTGGTAGTTTGTTTGCATTGCGTTATTGTAGTTGTAGCTAAAGTTAGATTTTTTGTATGATTGACAAGTACTCTGAAAAGTTGGAAAGTAAATAAAGCAGGGCTTCTAAAGTTGCGTCTGGAAGTTTTGTGAGTTTTAGTTATCTAGATTTTTGCATATTAATTCTTCCTTTATTTTATGTAATTTATAATTAATTAATTTAGATTAGAATTTCTTTCATAAAAATTTCAAAAAGAAAAGAAATATAGTTGTTTGAGTAGCGTATGACCGATACATCAACCTGTTCTAATTTTAGCACTACGTTAGTTGAGTATGATCCTGAGATCGAAAAGAATCTCCGTCGTTTACATCGATCTAATGAAGAGCATCATCGTCAGTAAGAAGAAGTGATGGCTGACCAAATAGCCTACTAACAAAGGGCACCGGGGACATCACTGAAAGGATATTACGCGCCCGATGCGTACGAATCCTATGTTGATTTTCTGGAGGTAGAAGGAGCGAAACACTTCCAGATCAAGACAAGCATGATTAATATGCTTCCAAACGTTTTTGGCCATAGGATAGATGACCCACACCAACATATTAATGATTTCCTAGAGGTAGCCTCTACTGTTAGGTATGACAATTTACCCAAAAATGACTTACGAGTGAGATTATTATTCTAGTCATTGAAAGAGAGAGCTAAAAGATGGTACATCAAATTAGCAAAATAAATTAAAATTGATTGGCAAGCCCTTGAGAGAGAATTCTTAGAAAAACATTATCCCATATGAAAAACCTCAGAAGCACAAGATGCAATTAAAAGCTTTAAGCAGTTACTTGGTGAACATTTTCATGATGCTTGAGAAAGATATAATGAAATTTTGTATAAATATCCCCACCATAGGTTTACTGAACAAGATATTGCTAAAAAATTGTACATGGGACTTGGAGAGGCGAATAAGACTTTGTTAGATGCTGCAACACAGGGTCATTTTATCTTGAAGCCAACTAAAACACTCTTGGAAATATTCAATAATATTAGTGAAAACACAATTAAATATCAATCTGAGTTGAGGTATAGAGATGGACAACAGGATAGCAAATCTAAGAAATCTTATGTTATAGAGCATGATGATGTATGAGATACCATGGCATTGTTTGGAGAGAAATTAGAGAGAACTGAAAAATTTATGCAGTGAAGTTATTCCCCTCCTAGAGAGACGTTTGAAGTTGAAGCTGAGTATTCCCAAAATGAGTGTTAGGAGATAATGACCGATGATGCCAATGCATCGTGGAACTATTCCAATAATGCTCCTTTCACCAATTCATACACCTCCAATGCCAGAAATCACCAACTCCTGTCTTACAAATCTACCAATGTACATAATCCACCACTTAAGTTCCAATCATTCGACTCATAACCAACAATCATGGCTAGAAATTCTTAGTCCAATTACCAATCCAGAACATCCAATAATTTCCAAGCTCTCTAATCATTCAACAATTCCCAAGATCTTCAGCCGTTCAATACAATCAAGTTGTACATCCATATAATTACCAAACCCAGCCTCCAAGAAGGCAAACTCCTCCACTCGGTTTCCAAACTAATAGGTTAGAACAAGTTATACTAGATATTCATAAAAATCTAGGTCTTTATACCCAATCATTAGCACAACTACATATATAGATGAGCCAAATGGTTAATGAGAGGAATGTAAGAAAACCAGAAAGATCGCCTAGTCAGCCGGTTGCTAACCCAAGGCCATAAAAACAACTAGAGCTCGGTTCATTTGTCAATTAGCCTAATGAAATGGTTCAAGCAATCACGACTATGAGAAGTGGAAGGGAAATGGAGAGTAGTTAAGGTGGAGCTTGAAGAGAGGTTGCAGAGAAGAAAGAAGGAAGAACAGGCATAGAGAAAGGAAGTTGAAGAAGTGCAGAGGAAAGAGGCTACAAGGAAACAGGCTGAAAGTGCCCAGAAGGATCAACCATCAGTAGAATACAATGTCGATCAGACATTACTTGAAGAGCCAGACAGGGCAAGTTACGTGGAGGCAACACCATTTCCTCAGCGTCTTAGAGAGCCGACAAAGTACGGAAAGTTGAAAGAATCTAATATGTTGAAAACATTTCGACAAATCAAGATCAATTTACCTCTCTTAGATGTAATCACCCAAATACCGCCTTACGCTAAGTTTTTCAATGATTTTTGCACTCAGAAGCAAAAGAGTAGTGCAAAGAATCCAACAAAAATACTCTTGACTGAGCAAGTGAGTTCACTGCTCTTAAGTGATACTCTACCTTCGAGGAAAGATCCCTGTTCTCCCCTTATTCCATGTGTCATCGGTGACCAGGAAATTGGTAGAGCTCTTCCTGATCTAGATGCGAGTATTAACTTGTTTCCTTATTCAGTCTACAAACAACAAGGGTTGCGTGAGCTTAGTCCCACTGAGGTTGTACTACAATTCACCGATCGATCAGTCAAACAGGCAAGAAGAATGCTTGAAGATGTCATTGTTCAAGTGGGCAAGTTTTATTTTCTAGTTGATTTTGTAGTCTTGGATACAGAACTCGTCCCTGACTTGAAGAAGCACATTTTAGTAATACTTATAAGACTATTCTTAGCTACGGTAAATGCGTGCATCAATTACAGAACCGGAGCCATAGATCTGACCTTTGGAAATATGAAGGTCAGGATGAATGTGTTCGAAGGAACCACCAATTGCTTGAATCTGGGGAAGGTTTCCAGATCAATGAGTGCAATGAACTAGATGATATCATAGCATATTTTTCAACTCAAATCCTGGAGAAAGATGAGCTAAAGTCATTTATAACTAGAGAAGAGCCAAATGAAAAGTTGCTGATTGGGAGACATACTGGAACCTACAAAATGAAGAGTCGGATGCAATGGAGACTACTTTATATACTCAATCATGGCAGGAGCTAGTTGAACCGCTCCCAATAGTTTCATATATTCCACCAATTCCCTACTTAACTACTCCTCCTACCTTAGAACTCAAGGAACTGCTAGTAAAATTGAAATATGTTTTCTTAAGGCCCGGTGAGAATCTTCCTGTGATTATATCTTCAAAATTGATAAAAAGAAATAGGAATCTAGTCTAGTCGCGATTTTGAGTGAGAACCAAGAGGCAATAGGATGGAACGTTGCTGATTTGAAAGGCATAGACCACTCGATTTACATGCATCGTATACATCTTGAGGAGGATGCAAAGCCATCAAGAGAAATGCAACAAAGGCTGAATCCAAATATGAAAGAGGTGGTGATGAAAGAAGTGGTAAAATTGCTAGATGCGAGTATCATCTACCCCATCTCTAATAGCACATGGGTAAGTCCAATTCAGGTGGTGCCGAAGAAGTCGGGCATCACAGTAGTGCCGAACTCGAAAGGTGAGCTAATTCGATAACGCATGACCACGGGGTAACGTGTGTGTATTGATTACAGAAATCTCAATCTGAACACCAGGAAAAATCATTTTCCATTACCATTTATTGATCAAATCCTGGAAAGGTTAGCGGGGCAGAGCTATTACTGCTTTCTGGATGGGTATTCTGGCTTCAATCCAGTGGCAATTGATCCTGTTGATCAGGAGAAAACCACTTTTACTTGTCCATATGACATCTTTGCTTATAGACGAATGTCGTTTGGTTTATGTAATGCACCAACAACATTCCAACGGTGTATGATATCAATCTTCTCTGACATTGTAGAAACTTTTCTTGAAGTACTCATGATCACTTCTCAATTTTTAGGGAAACCTTTGAAAACTGTTTAAAACATCTAGAACTGGTACTTAAGAGATGCAAGGAGATAAATCTCATCCTAAGTTGGGAAGTTGCGTCGATGGACCTCTTTTGAGTTTTAGATTTGCTTAATTTCGAACTTAGTTTTAGATTTATTTTGTGTTAATATTTAGAGTAATCTAGAAGTAGTTTAATTTATTTTCACAAAAAAAAAAATATATATTTTGTCTCGCTTAGTGCATGACCAATAGGAGGTCCCTTTTTTACGTTAATACTGCGTTAGTACCCTTTGATCATGAAATCGAACAAAATTTTCATCAAAATCGTTGAGCTAGGGAATTAGAGCGTCGTCATTAGTTGGAACAAGAAGAGATGGCCGGTCAGAATGCTACTACGCGAAAGGCACCAGCCACAACTTTGATGGGATATTACGCGCCGACCGCGTATGAATCATATGTTGAATTTCTAGAGGAAGATGGAGTCAAGCACTTCGAGATCAAATCAACCATCATTAATATGCTCTCGAAGTATTTTGGACTTAGGACAGAGGATCCATATCAGCATATTAATGATTTCTTAGAAATGGCCTTTACGGTCATAATGGAGAATCTAAGTACAAATGCTTTGCGTGCTCGTTTATTTCCTTTTGCATTGAGAGAGAAAGCAAAAAGATGGTATATAATTCTAGATAAGGAGAGTAAAATAGACTGGGAAATTTTACAAGATGAACTTTTACAAAAATAATTTCCAGTACATAGGCCCAGGAAGCACATGAAGCGATTGCCCACTTCCGAGAACTGCCCGGTGAGGAATTCCATGACGTGTGAGATAGATTCAATGAAATTCTAGGAAAACGCCCCCATTACAAGTTCGTAGATCAGGACATCGTGCATAACGTTTATCTTGGATTGGGATCCGAACATAAAAATTTGATTGAGGCAACCTGATGTGTCTCAGGTGTGTACAAAATATGTGGTTAAAAACAACACCGTAAGGACGCTAGGTTTTACCCTACGCAAGCACCACGTATCAATTAAAGAATAGGAACAACTTGAGTAAAGGATATCGATCCCACAGAGACTAAGATTCTTAACTTTAACTGTTAAGAAACAATGAGTTATATTTCTGAAAAGTTGTTTGTTTTCGTGGTCAAAGACCAAATTATCTAAATTTACTAAATTATTCTAAAAAGCTAAGTAAATTGTTTGTGATTCAAGAGAAAGAAAAACTAGGGTTTTCATCGCTCCACCACTAACCGCATAACATAGTTCTATCAATGTAACAATTGCAAGACGGCGATCCATAAACTGTGAATCAGGTCGTACCGCAAATAGCTAAATACAACCCCAAAAAGGAATACTGTGAACCAGATTGCGACAACCCATCTCATGACTGAACTGATTAGTACATGCCAATTAAATTACTCTAATATACTCCCACTGCATGAAAATACACTAAAGTATGTCTATATCAACTCGCCAAGGCATGGCATGTGTCAATCTACGGTTTTAAGTTTTATTACCATCATTGTGTAGAAAATCATGAATTAAACATCTAAGTTCAAGCCCATAGTGAATAATCATGATTGTGTAAAATAATATATTCATTCCTTCTAAGACAAGAATTTAGAACAAATATACAATTTTGTATCAAGAATAAAAATGGTCTCTTATCTACTACAATCACCATAGTATGGTAACAGTTTCCCCTCTTTACAATTGAAAACAAATAAGAACTATATTACTTGGCTAGGGTTTTACTAGAAAACTCTAGATATGGAGTTAGTTGATCATAGCTGAGGCGAACTGCATCTTTGGTATTGAATCGCCTTGCATGATCATCCTCTATGGATCTCTAGGTCTTGAATCATTCCTCCTTTTGAATGGAATCTCCACACCTTGACAGTAGTACCAATTCTAAATGTAAACGTAGAAGAACTCTCTGAATGAACCCCTATATCTAATGTAAAGCCTTGTATTTATTGACAAAGGTGGAGGCAAACACTAAGTTCTCCCTTTGTGGTAATTTCACTATCAATCCACCCAAACCCAACTCTCTGATGTATAATATGTGTTTTGCACATACTTTAAGGTATAGTTGTAGACACATCATAGAATCAAAACGGGGGCAAATCAGACATTGCAGCATAAATTACAATATTCTTGCCACAGCTACGCCTTAGGCGTACCCTGAGCGTAGCCTGAGCATAGAATTTAACTTTCTGGCCACTTTTTGCTTCTGTAGGCGTAAGCTTGAGCGTAGGTTTTTTCATGAAAACTACTTTTCTCCGCAACTGTGCCAAAATGACCATCTTGATTCCATGAAACTTTTTGCTTTAAGTGACAGTTTCAGAAAATGTCGTATTTGCTCTCCGGGAGCCATTTTTGCCTCGTAAACACCTCTTTGACTCTCCTCTTGGATAGAAACGAACGTGTAATTTTGGTTAATTCACCAAAGTTACCTCTATTTCTTCATTAAGCTCTTGAAACATGGTTAAACACGCAAACGACATAAAAAACACCAAACAATGGAATGAAATGATGTAACAACAGTGAGTTAAGGGGTCAAAATGTCTAACATTTGACACCTATCACACCCCCAAACTTACATATTGCTAGTCCCTTAGCAATGAACTCAAAAAAGCTTCCTTTTGATGATTTTTAATCTAACTAATCTAACCTAAACACTTGCTTTCGTAAGGGTTGACGATTACACTTAACACGTGTAACAAGCCTTTTAAACCCCTCGACAACACCGAGTGGACGAGTGAAGTCTCGTGAGGGTTAGATATATTACTCACAACTTCTCTATTCTTCATAATCATGTAGTCATGAGTTCACACACGCATTAACTAAGTCATGATATCATGCATAAGACAGTATAGATGCAAATATTCCCACTCACTACCGAACAATAATTATCTCCAGCTTTGCGTCATGAATGGTTCCCACTTAAGTGAATGACTTCGTTACTCTCTACTCCAAATTCGGACAACCCTCCATGTTTTTGTGAACATTCTACCATGATATTTCAATTCCTCTTCACCTACTTCATTGATCAAATTTTGCCATTTTTCATAAAAACTAATTTTTCCATCTTTCCACTTACCATCCCTTTTTGTCTTTCCGAACTTTCCAACGAGGATTTTTAGTCCCGACCAACTGGGCCCATGCTTTTTTAGTGGGATTTATGCTCATTAGTTTTCTCCCTTTTTTACGCAAACAATGATATTGGAGATACCAATGCCCGGTTACTCAGATCGAAGAACTACTTTTTTGCATTTTTATTCTTTACACTATATTTTCAACTTTCGCCATTTCAACCATATTATCTCCCATTCTCCCCTTTGAATATACAAAAATTATTATTTCAATTACATAGTCAAAGATTAACTGTTTTTACCATAGTGCATGTGTGCTTTTCTTTATAAGTCAATGTCATCCTTTTCGGTTTTAATTTCACTAATTCACTCACCCATGTAAAACGACATCACTTTCACTCAGCTCGATCTAATTACTACTCTCATGAATGGGAATATCACAACACATACTACTCATGCATCACAAACACAACTCATTTAAATTGTAATGCAAAACACCCATGCGTGAGAACAAATAATTTATTTCCAATGTTTTTTTCATTTTTAAAATTTTTCATTCCTAAACTATATTCTCACCCCGAAACTTAAAACAAACCATGTAACCATGGTTTATCATACAAAGGAGAGAACACAGTTACCCTTGAAGCGCGATTCCAGATTTTCGTAATACAGTACTTGAGCTCCTCCCCCAAACTTGATTCGGATTACCTGTAGATATGCTCAACAAAACACACATAACCAATATCATAGGAAGGGAAAATAAATTGCATAAAAAATATCTAGAAATCATATTGCCCAAGGAATGAGAAATTTTATTAAGAATAAAATAACAAAGATTTGGCCTTAAAGGCCTACAATCTTTATAAATTTAAACAGGGAAGATATGGCCTTAAGGGTCTACCATTTCTATGAATTTATACTTCAAAGACGTGGTTTTAAGGTTCTACCGTCTCTAGAAACAAAACCAAATCCTAATCCTAAACCCTAGTCCTACTTTCGATCCATCCTTCTTCTCTCTTATCACTCTGTGGCTTTCTTCAAATCTATCCGGAGTTTCACTATTTCTTCTGTCACGCCCCAAATTTACTAGGACTCCGAAACCCGAGCCTAAGAGTTAAGGGAGTGAATGCGGAAGTAAAAAGAAATGAGAACAAATGACCTTCAATCATTTAACGACCACAAAAGGGAAAGTTGGTCATCCCATGGATAAGGTAGTGATTCCAAGGTATAAATACAAATTTTGGACCTAAAAGAAGTTATAGGAACAAACGGAACCGAATTTGAAGGTACGAAATGGAAACTACAATATTTTGAAATCGGCATTCCTACGTTTAGAGTTAGAAATCTGCTGTCAACTTCAATGGACCATTGCACCCTCAAAAACGACTCAAATGAGGCGATTCAAAATCCTAACATCAAGAGCTTTAAGTCAGCTCTGTAAAAAGCTAAAGAACTCCTCCATCCGACACTCGTAGCTCGATATATGTGCGAAATAGTGGAACAGGTCAGAGCAGGGCTGAACCACCCAGTCGACTGGCTAGTGACCCAGCCGACTGGCTGACCCAGTCGACTGGGTAATGACCCAGTCGACTGGATGAACCAGAGAGCTCAAGATTTTGAAGAAACATTTCCTCCATTTCACCCAATCGACTGCCCGAAAGGGCCAGTCGACTGCCTTGACCAGAAAACCTCAAATTCGGCTCCCCATACAGCCCCAAACCCTTAGAAACTATCAAGAAAGATCTCAAATGGTCCTTGGGACTTTATAAATTAGTAAAAATCCCCCTATCCCGGAATAAGAAGAAAAATGGTTATTTTTATCAAAGGCGCTTCTTAAAAATCAGTAAAAATAACCGTCTTGCCTCCGGTCTCCGTTTTAACGACCACAGGGTTATAAATATCAAAATCTTCTTAAAATGAGCTCGAAATCATTTCTAAAACAAGAAATTTTACCGGGGCTACGGGGGTAGGCGAAAACGGGTTTTTCCATTCAAATCGAAAAGGGTTGGTTTGAAAACCTAGAAAAACGTCATTTTCGGCTAAACACCTAATATTTGCAATTCGTGGAAAATCATCCAATTTAAATTCATAACTCCAAGTAATAATATTCAAGAATGACATTTAAACACTCTAAGGCGAACATGTTATAATTTGATAAAAATACACAATCCGGCACCGAAGTGCACCAAAAGAACACAATCCCCGCGCATAGCGCTCCAAGGGATATACATAATCAATAACACCTCGGCTAACATGCTAGCCGGGTCCAAATAATATGTTTTTACAAGTTTAGTTTACATGTGAAAAAGGAACATATTTATCGGCCTAATGCCCAACAAAATAAAGTGTGGTCCGCCTCCCATGCACAAAAGGGCGGACATACATCCACACGTCCACGGGTAGACTATGGAACTCTCCCAACGGGATCATCACCTGAAAAATATAAAAGGCGTGGGATGAGCTCACTAGCCCAGTAGAGGAAGCATCATTGCCTCCATCTCGGTAGTCCGAGCGGTTCCACCCAACCAAGGTTCATGCCACTAACCCTAGGTCGGTCTCTTGTCCCACATGGCTCTCACGCCAATCCGGATCCCCATCGAACCCAACACATATGTTTTCCCAACATGTTCACAACATAATTTACCTCAATTATAGCATTCTTCAACATCAATAACATAATCATATATATGGGATAGTTCAAGTGCAATATGACTCAACACACCCCATAATATGCACTTGCCCATTATGGGTTAACGAATACATACCCTACTCATTTATAACGAGAAAGAGTATCGCACCGATTCTTCCCAAGTGTTTTTGACACTTCACTTTCAACAAGGAAGGTGGTTGCACGAGAGCCTTACTCACGACTCCCATGCTGAGAGTGGCGCATACCACCACGATGGGGCAGCAACAAACCCTATTCTAAAGATCCGAGAGTGGCGCATACCACCACGATGGGGCAGCAACCAACTCTATTCACCTTTTGGCTTTTTAGCTCCATAAGTGGGAGACACCTCTTGGCCAATTGTTGCGACGATTCGACTTAAGACTACGTACACATACGAATACATAATCCATATAAACCCTACACCCATGTTTTTTACACTACATGGTGTACCCCAAAATACATAAAGGTTCTTATCATAACCACATGCCATCACAATATATCCTTCCATCAAATAACATTATATTGTATTCAATGTTTCACAAGGCTTACAATTTAACATTTGTTAAGCAATAAATCACAACATAATTTATAGCACAAATCATGTTCTCAAAGGCATATTTCATAGTCTAAACTATCAAAACCAACTCGTATATATATATACGGCATATATATACATAGACGCACACACCCTCATACAAAGACGAACACAAATCGTTTTTCCCCTACCTCAATTCCAAGCAAGAACACCAAGAACAAGCAAAGCCTCCAAGGTGAACCGAATCAACCCAACCTCCTCCAAACCCAACAATAAGCTCAATTCAACCGATAGCTAAGCTTTAATGGAGTCCTAAGCAAGAGCTATAGATAGACAACTCCATAAATCAAAAATTGAAGACAAGAATTCAATAATAGAAACTAGGGTTTGATACTAGAAATTCTAGAGGAAGAATCACTTACCAAGCTTTGGCTCAAAAGGAAGCTTGGAGCACCAACATCCACTTTCATGCACAAACCTTCTTCAAATTCTCATCACAAGGAAGAGAGAATTTGACAACTTGAGGAAGAAGGAGTGAAATGAGGGAGAACTTAGCAAGAACCTTATGAGAGAAGATAGATATTTTTGTGTGGATGAGAGAATGTCTTGCAAATGAGAGAAACTCATAAGTGTAGAGATTCTCCACTAACTCTTCTCAAATCCAAGGGTTCAAAATAAAGCTAAGAAAAAGGAAATGAATCCAAGGGCTAGAAATGAGTCTTGCCAAGTGGAAGACTTATGACACAACTCACAAAACTCATTAATTTGCCAAACGGGGCCTTATCATCCAAGGGCTTAGAATAAAGATGGAAATCAAATAACCATCCAATGGTTGAGAAAAAGTCTTGCCAAGTGGATGACCAACAATAATGGATTTTTCCATTTAAGTGTCAACCAAACAAGGCCTTATGATCCAAGGGTCTAAAACAAAGATGGGAGAATGAGATCAAGGGCTAGGAATGAGACAACACATGAAAAGTGGAAATGACCAAATTCTTCCAAAGTTGGGGTTAATTAAAAAAGTGTCATCAAGACTATTAAATACTCTTTTACCCCTTGCCATCCTCTCTAATTACCAAAATGCCACTCAAGCCCTAATTCTTACCCAAAATCTCTACACTTTCCACCAATTGCTCCAAATGTGAAATTACTCATTTACCCCTCGGTCATTTCTTTCCCGAAATCGTTTTCAATAATTTTTATTAATTTCAAAATAAAAATACAACATGCTACCTACAATTTTTATATCACGTACAACATGTAAGGCATGCTAAAACAATTAAACACATTAAGCATATAAGCACATAATTGTTTAAATAAATTTTGTTAAATTAACCCGTAAAAATACTGGACGTTACATCTTCCAACCGAACAAAGTCCTCCTTCGGATATTACTTCATGAATGTCCAACGCACTGCATTCATCTCTTTTATCCTCTCATCCAATTGCCGATCAATGAACTCTGATACTAAGAATGGGTATGGAAGATTATGCCCAAAAACATCTCCACCCGGCCACCTTCTACGCACAATTGCTCGTACAGTCGATATATAAATTATTATCGCTGTCGGAATACACATCCAATAACCATGAGTCATGGCATACAACATCTTGATAAATAGATGTCCCCTCCAGCTAGTCCTATATTTATGTCAAACCTGAGCTGGAAGCACACAATCCAAGTATAACAGATCCGATTTCAACAAAAAAAATTCACAACTCTCCGCTTTCGGATCCAATGTGACACACAACTCATGAATCATCTCTTCATCTGTATGTGGCGATTTGGCAGGGTACTCCTTTAATTTTCCCTTCAGACATTTCGGACAACCTTGTGGTATATTCCATGCTTTTGTAATGATTTCTCGACTCACCATTATAGGAGCACCCCACTCATTCACTCGAGACTTCATAACCTTAAATCCGTCTGCTCCTTCAATCTTCATATTTGCATAAAACCTTCGATCCAATCCTAATTATACCTTTCCTCTAGCCAGGCGTTCTAAATTTAGTAATCCTAGTTGCTAAAGGATTTTCCTCCTGGGTCAAGTTAATAGACTGTTCATCCTTTCAGGATAAAACTCCAATTCAAATTGCATCCTACACAAGATAAACGTGTTCGGTGTGGATCTCTTCCGCTTCTAGCTTGTAGCTCCTCCATTCGTACTCCCCTTATCCACATTTTGTTGTGGCTCTTGATTCTCAATCAACTCTTCGAGGTTAGATTCTATCTCATAATCGCTTTCTATACCCTCACCCTCAGGATGGTAAGAAGAAGAATAATGAATAGAATAAGAGAAACTCGCCATCTTGCTCAAGCTCTTGTGAATTGTGTATCTTAATGGGTTTATTTATAGATGAATGTATCAAATTCATATAGGGAAAGGATTTGGAACTTATGGTAGGATTTGGAGAAGAAAACAAATAACAATCCAACTAGGAAGTATAATTGCACTCCGATTCCTATTCGGACCAGGACTTTACTAAAAATTCCTATCTAAATCTTATAAATCCAGAAAAAACATCTAAATAAATTCTACTACAAGTGAAAATACAAACCTGGCCAAAATGCCCCTCAAACGGGCCAAATTTTTTACTTTTCAAAATCTCCCTCGCAGATCCCTACGCCTAAGGCGTAGGTCTAGCCAAATATATATATATATATTTTTCAAAAAAAAAATATTTGTAACCATTTCATCTTTACTCCTCTAGTGAAAATCATGCACCCCCAAACTTATACGCACATATGTCCTCATAGTGTGATGTTAAAAGCTCGAAAAAACTTAAAATATCAACACACTCAATGTTGGCATAAAAAGTCTCAGTAAATGAATAACTCGATAATACTAATTACAAAAGCTATCATTTTAGAAACAAAATATCAAAAACATTTAGAGTATGATCGTTAAAGAGGTCACATGAAGCATCTTATCAAAATCTATCCGCCTTGCGATTCATCTCTAATATGGGAAAGCTAAAGGAAAACAAAAGTCTATACTAAAAGTACTCTACTCCTCGTAATATGAGGGTGGTGGTGTAGGCAGAAGCTTTATATCCATGTGCCTCCGAATGACATCAATCCGGTGGTACAAGCGCCTATGATCATGCCTACGACACACTGTCTCTAATTTTCGGGTTTGTCTCTCCTGACTCAACATCTACTCTAGCCCCTGCATTTGTTCTATAATGACATCAAACTGCTCCTGAAATAATATAACAATACCACCGGTGGGTGCCTGTGGCATAACAACAACTTGCATCTGTGGATTCTCCGCAGCCTGTCCATCCCCATCCTGTGGGGGAACCTCACCCGCATCATCAACCTGCGCATCCTGAGCAGGTGGCGGAACTGGGTGAAACACCATTCTCCTCGGTAAAACCTCATCTCCATGCAACTGGTTGCAATTCCCCTTCCATATCCCCTCTAAGTACGGTGACACATTCCTGAAGTTGTTTTAGTCACCCGCCTTCATCTGTACACCAGCATCAAACATTAGCTTCATTGTCAAGCAGGGAAACCGTATATGAAATCCGCTCTGCTCAACCTTGGTTTTCGTGCAAAGCTGGACATAGTGCTCATATAGGCCCTGCCACAAAATTTATGGATTAGAAATCCAGCTCGAAAGCATAGTTGATGGCCCGGAATGGTGCCTATCACAAAGTCTGATGGTTGTGTCGAAGATTCTGTGAACGGAGAATCACGTCCCAGAACCAAAGCATCAGGTGCTAGTTAGATCTCTTTGTACATGTCCTATGTTTGTCACCCTAGTGCCCTGCGGTCTGAAACAGAGAATGTCCTCAATCGAAGGAAATACATCTGGCATCGGCTGAAACTCGTCAACCCACTCGGGTGGACAATCATCAGGAATTTCCCAAGCTGCAGAAATAGACTGCGGTAGCGTTGTGCCCTCAGTCTACCAATAGTCCACATCGGTCCTGGCTACAGCTCCTTAAATACCTCTACCAGATATGTGCGTTCCTACTAGTACTTCTTGGCATTCGCCTACTCTAGCAAATTAGCAATTGATGCTGTAATCGGTACCAGGTGGAAAGTAGTCAAAACTCTTGGCTCACCATCTGCTTGTGGCTCAATAAACCCCTCATCCTGCTGATCGGCGTGATCGCCATGGTCGGGTACATCAATGTGCCCTTCCTCTTCAACAATGTGATCATCCTCATCCATCTCCCCATCCTACGGCTCAGGCTCCTGAGGTGGAGATCGTGCCTATGGAGCAACTGGATCAACTGTGAGTCTACCGTATGGTAAGTCAAGATCACGGGCCTATGTAGAGGACTTTAGCACGTCAGCCTCAAAAGATTATGAAGAAGAGGATGATTGGTCAATATATCGGATCCTCGTGGTACGAGTTCTCCGACGCAGAACAGGTGTAGGGTCAGGAGCTTGAACTTTATCTCACTGTGGTCAAGACTGGAGTAGTAGTCTCAGCCATACGTCTCGCCGTGCCTTTAAACCGCGCCATGCCTATAATATGGAATTTATGAAAAATAAGTGATAATGTCCCATACACCGAATCAAACTCAAAACTATATCTAAATAGATCTAATACAACTAGTAAACAAGCCCTCATCAAAAATCAAATAGTCAATCCCTATTCGAAGTAAATAATCTCGACTTTTGAAAAATAAATCAAAACACGATTTTGATTGGACTAGTTCATCAATACTAGTTTAGAATAGTTATATTAGTCATACGAAATCAAAATAATGGAACGAAACTCACCTAATTAAGTGATATGATGAATTCCCCAAAATTGAGATTCGGAGGCCTTCTGAGTTCTACATAATAATCTGGACAATACATGCACTAATCTGACGATCTACCGCAAGGGAATAATGAGAAATATCACGAGTGATTGGTAGGAACAAGTCTTCGGGGGAAGGGCGAGAGAGAGATTTTGAAATGAAGAGCGGGGGAAAGGCTATCGCAGGACTATTTTATAACAGTCCCGCAGCTACGCCTTAAGCGTAGGTCCCAAGGACAAAAACATTTATGTTGTTTCCATCTCTGTATTTTCCCGTTATATGAAATCCCACTGGTCCCTATGCATCCCTCTGTACCCTTTTGACTAAATTACCCCTCTTATTAGGATGACGATGGTTCTATAACTCGATCTTACGAACTAAACTACAAAAACCAAACAAAATTACCTCCTACAAGTACAAACTAGGGTCAGTAGCTATTCTTAATCACCTAGTATCAATGTTTAACATTGGTGGCACAACATTGCTACTCTTTAGTATTCCGGATCAAGCTCATCCACCTTCGGTGTCAGATCATTCAAATCCATTGTCTCCACAACACACTCGACTGGTTGGACATCAATGTAATGCTTCAAGCTCATACCATTTAGGAGAAATCTCTTTCTGGTATTTGGATCATCAAGCTCGACTGCTCCATGGGGGAAAACCTTCGTAACTATGTACGGGCCATCCCATCTTGACTGAAGTTTACGAGGAAACAACTTTAACCTCAAATTGAACAGCCACACTTTTTGGCTAGGCTTAAAGACTTTCTTCTGAATATATTTATCGTGAAATGCTTTCATCCAAGCCATGTACATTCAAGCGTTCTCATAAGCATCGTTTCTTAACTCCTTAAGCTCTTAAAGTTTGAGTTTCCGCTGAGCACTAGCTTTCTTTATATATAAAATCAACCCTCGAACTGCCGAATATGCTCGGTGTTCTAGCCCAAAAGGGAGATGACACGCCTTACCATGTACAAGACGATACGGTGTCATAACAATCGACATCTTATACGTAGTCCTATATGCCAATAGTGCATAATTCAACCTTTGCGGCCTTCAAATCCGGACGCATAGTTTTCTCTATGATATTCTTGATTTCCCTGTTCAAAACCTCTACTTGTCCGCTGGTCTGGGGGTGATATAGTGTTCCAATCTTATGATTGACGTCGTACTTTCGATACAAAACACCGAGACACCGGTTGTCAAAGTGGCCTCCACCGACACTAATGATCACTCGTGGCACACCAAATTGTCAGAAAATGTTCGACTTTACAAACTCCTCCCCCACCTCATGGTCAACATGTATGGTGGCTATAGCTTCTACCAATTTCAGAACATAATCAACATCCACAAGTATATACTCTTTCTTATCCGCTTTTTGAAATGGCCCCATGAAGTCAATACATCATACATCAAATAATTCCACGTTCAGAATTTGGTTTAGAGGCATCATATCCCATCGAGATATCAATCCCAACTTTTGACATCGCAAACACGCTTTACAGCACTCGAAAGCATCTTTAAATATGGTTGGCTAGTAAAACCCACTTTGCAACACCTTATGGCCTGTCTTTTTGGCTCCAAAATGACATCCACATTCGAGCGTGTGGCAAAAATTCAAAATAATTTGTACCTCACTTTCAAGGACGCATTTTTTGATGATTTGATCATATTAATACTTGTACAAATGTGGATTATCCCAAATATAAAATTTGACTTCGCTAAAAAATCGGTCTATTTCATTCTTTGACTAACTTTTTGGAATTTTGTCGGTGGCTTTATAATTGACAATGCCAGCATACCATGCTATCTATTACACAACAGCCACATTGAACAGATAATCATTCGGGAACGAATCCTTAAGAGGAGTAGTTTGCTTTGTAGACTCAATAACAATCCTAGAGAAATGATCAGTAACTATATTCTCTGAACCTTTCTTGTCTTTAATCTCCAAATCGAATTCTTGCAACAATAGAATGTACCGAATTAGTCTGGGTTAAGAGTCCTTCTTAGTCAACAAACGCCTCAACGTGGCATGATCTGAATAAACAACGACCTTGGTTCCTAACAAATATGATTAAAATTTATCCAAGGCGAAAACAACTACTAACAACTCCTTCTCGGTTGTTGTGTAGTTTATTTGAGCATCATTCAGAGTCCTACTGGCATTGTAAACCCCATACGGCAGCTTCTCCTTTCTCTATCCTAACACCGCTCCAATAGCATAATTAGAAACGTCACATGTGAGCTCAAACAATATAGACCAATCTGGTGGACGAATATTTGGGGTTGTGGATAGTCGAGTACGCAACTCCTCAAAAGCATGGAGACACTCTTCGTCAAAGACAAAGTTTGTATCTTTAGCCAGTAAATTGCACAATGGCTGGGCGATTTTACTAAAACATTGATAAATTGTTGGTAAAACTCGGTATGGCCGAAAAAAGATCTTATCTGCTTAACAAATGTAGGAGGAGGCAATTTCAAAATTAATTTGATTTTTTCTTTATCAACCTCTATCCCTCACATCGATATAATATGGCTCAGTACTATCCCCTCTTGAACCATGAAATGGCTCTTTTCCCAACTCAGAATTAAATTCATCTATTTATATCTTTTGAGCACCAGTGTTAGATGTTTCAAACAATCTTCAAAGGTTGCCCCAAAGACCAAAAAATCATCCTTAAATACTTCTATAAATGTTTCCTCCATGTCAGAGAAAATAGGCATCATACACCTCTAGAATGTAGTTGGCGCATTACACAAACCAAAAAGCATCCATCTATAAACAAATGTGCCATACGGACAAGTGAAAGTGGTTTTCTCCTGATCAACAAGATCAATAGCCACTTGATTGTAGCTGGAGTATCTACCTAGAAATTAGTAATAACTTTGTCCGGCTAACCTTCAAGGATCTGGTCAATAAAGAGCGAAGGAAAATAATCATTCCTGGTATGAGAGTTGAGCTTTCTATAATCAATACACACACGCCACCCAGTGGTCATGTGCTGTGGGAATCAACTCTCCTTTTGAGTTAGGTACAACTGTGATGCCTGATTTCTTTGGCACCACCTGAGTCGGACTCACCCATGTGCTACAAAAAATGGGGTAGATGATAGCCGCATCTAGCAACTTCACCACCTCTTTCATTACCACCTCCTTCATATTCGGATTCAGTCTTCGTTGCATTTCTCTTGATGGTTTTGCATCCTCCTCAAGATGTTTACGATGCATGAAAATTGAGGGATTTATGCCTTTCAGATCCGCAACGCACTTTCCTATCCCCTTTTTTGTCTCACTCAAGACCTCTATTCTGTTGTTAGTTTTGACAATATAATCACAGGAAGAGTCTCGTCTGGTCCTAAGAAAGCATACTTCAACTTTACGGGCAATTCCTTGAGTTCCAAGGTATGAGGACTTGTTAAAGATAGAATGGGTGGATTAATTGAGACTATAGGAAGCGGCTCAATCGGCTCCCACCATGGTTAAGTGTATAAAGCAGTTTCTATTTCATCAATTTCTTTATTTTGTAGCTTCAACTACGCCTCCCAATCATCCACTTCTTCATCCAGCCACTCTCTAGTCATAAATGACTCTAGCTCAGCTTTCTCTAGAATTTGAGTCACAAAATCTTCTATGATATTATCGAGTTAATCACACTCATTAATCTGGAATCAATCCCTTAATTTAGAAAATTGGTGACTCCTTTTGAAGACATTCATCCGTACTTTCATATTTCTAAAGGTCAGATTCATGGCTCTGGTTCTGCAGTTGATACATACATTTGTCGTGGCCAAGAATGGTCTTCCTAATATCACCGAGATATCTTTCTTTGAGTCAGGAACATGTTCTGTATCTAAAAGTACAAAATCTACTGGAAAGTAGAACTTGCTCACCTGAACAATGACGTCTTCTAGAATTCCTCCTATCTGCTTGATTGACCGATCAACAAATTAAAGTATGACTATAGTGGGACTAAGTTCACCCAACCCAAGTTATTGGAAGATTGAATAAGGAAGCAAGTTAATACTCGCACCAAGATCAAGAAGAGCTCTGCTAATTTTATGGTCATCGATGACACATGGAATAGTGGGAGCACCAGGATCTTTCCTCTTAGGTAGTGTATCACTCAAAAGTAATGAACTTACTTTCTCAAACAATAGTATTTTCCTTGGACACTTTGCTCTGGTCCTTCACTTTTGTGAGCAGAGATCCTTCAAAAACTTAGCATAAGGTGATATCTAGGTAATAACATCTAAGAGAGGCAAATTGATCTTAATTTGTTGGAATGTTTCCAACATATCAGATTCTTTAAGATTCCCATCCTTGGTCGGCTCTCTAAGACGGTAAAGGAATGGTGTTGCCTCCTCGTAACTTGCCATTTCTGGATCTTTAAGTAATATCTGATCGACATTGTCATCCACTAGTGGTTGATCCTTCTGAACTCTTTCAGCCTTCATTCGTTTAGCCTCATTTCTTCGCGCTTCTTTGGCCTCCTTTATATTCCTCATCAACTCTACAGTCCATTTCCCTTCCACTTTTCAGAGTCGTGATTGCTTGAACTGTCTCATGAGGATCATTAGTGAAGAATCCAAGCTCAAGTGCTTGTTGCGTCCTTGGGTTATCCATCGGCTGACTAGAAAATATTCCTGGTTCTCTTGTATTAATCTGATTAACTAGTTGGCGCATCTGGATGTGCAGTTTTGCCAACGCTTGAGTATGAACATCTAGTATGTTCTGAATGCATACTAAGCTCTAGTATAGCCTATCATTATGGAAACTGGGTGGAGTAGTTTGGCTTCTTTGAGGCTGGGTCTAATAGTCATATGATTGGACAACATAATTATTACTGAATGACTGGAGAGCTTGAGAATTATTGAATGGTAGCAGAGCATGAGAATTATTGGATGACTGTATGGGTTGGTAATTTAACTAAGGATTTGGAGCCATAATTGTTGGTTGGGACTCGAATGATTGTTGACTCTGTTGGAACCTTGGATGTGGATTATATGACTGTTGTCTCTAAGTGAACCTTGGTTGTGGATTGGCTGATTATCCTTGTTGGAACCTTGGTGGTGGGTTCTCCACATTTGTAGATTTATAGGACATAAGTGGGTAATTTCTGGCATTTGAGGTGTATGAATTAGTGAAAGGAATATTATCTCAATAGTTCCACGATGCATTGGCAATGACAACATTATGTCCTGACACTCATTTTGAGAATACTCAGCTTCTACTTCTAACATTTCTCTAGGAGGGGAATGACTTCGCTGAAGAAACTTGTTAATTATTTCTAGTTTTTCTCCTATTAATGCCATTGAATCTCTCATATCATCATGATTCATGACATAAGCTTTCTCAGATCTTCTATCTTGTCCACCTCTAGACCTCAACTTAGATTCATATTGAATAATATTCTTACTAATATTGTCAAACATCTCGAAGAGTTCTTTTGTCTGCTTCAAGGTAAATTGACCTTGTGTTGACGCATCTATCAAAGTCTTATGTGCATCTCCATGTCCCATGTAAAATTCTAAGCTATATCTTGTTCAAAGAACCTATGGTGGGACACTTATACAAGATTTCATTATCTTTCTCCCAAGCATCATGAAACTGCTCACCATGCAATTCTCTAAATATTTTGATTGCATCTTGTGCTTTTGAGGTCTTTCCTATGGGATAATTCTTTTCTATGAATTCCTTTTTAAGGGCTTCCCAATCAATTTTAGTTGTTTTAGCCAATTTGATATACCATCTTTTGGCTCTTTCCCTCAATGACCAAGAAAATAATCGCACTCGCAGGTCATTCTTGGATAAATTATCATACCTAACAGTGGAGGCTACCTCTAATAAATCATTTTATGTTTTGGTATGGGTCCTGAATTCTATGTCCAAAAAATTTAGGAAGCATATTAATAACGGTTGTCTTGATTTCAATGTGCTTCGCACCTTCTTCTTCTGGAAAATCAGCATATGAATCATACGCATCCGGTGTGTAGTATCCTTTCAGTGATGTCTCCGGTGCCCTTGGTTGGTTGGCTCTTTAGTTACCCATCGCGCCTTCTTCAATGATAACGCTAGGTTTTACCCTACGCAAGCGCACATATCAATTGTAGAATAACAACAACTTGAGTAAAGGATATCGATCCCATAGAGACTATGATTATTCAATTTAACTATTCAAAATGATGAGTTATATTTTCGAAAAGTTGTTTGTTTTAGTGGTCGAAGACCAAATTATCTAAATTAACTAAATTATTCTAAAAAGCTAAGTAAATTTGTTTGTGATTCAAAAGAGAGAAAAACTAGGGTTTTCATCGCTCCACCACTAATCATATAACATAGTTCTATCAATGTAACAATTGCAAGAGGGCGATCCATAAACTGTGAATCAGGTCGTACGACAAATAGTTAAATATGAGTCCAAAAAGGAATACCGTCAACCGAATTGCGATAACCCATCTCATGACTGAACTGATTAGTACATGCCAATTAAATTACTATAATCTAATCCTAATGCATAAAAATAAACTAAAGCATATCTATACAAACATGACAAGGCATCGCCTTTGTCAACCGAGGATGTTGAGTTTTAGTACCACTATTGTGTAGAAAATTATGAATTAAACATCCATGTTTAAGACCATAGTGAATAATCATGATTGGGTAAAATAATATATTCATTCCATTTAACACAAGAATTTAGAACAAATATAGAATTTTGTATCAAGAATAAAAACGGTCTCTTATCTAGTACAGTATAGAGTCACAGTTTCCCCTCGTTACAATTGAAAACAAATAAGAACTACATTACTTGGCTAGATTTTTGCTAGAAAACCCTAGATACCGAGTTAGTTGATCATGGTTGAGGCGAAATGCATCTTTGGTGTAGAATTGCCTAGCATAATCCTAATTCTGATATAAAGCCTTGAATGGTTCCTCCTTCATAATGGAATCTCCACACCTTGACGGCAGTAAAAATTCTGAATGTAAACGTAGAAGAACTCTCTGAACAAACCCCTAATTCTGATGTAAACCCTTGTATTTATAGACAAAGGTCCCTAAGTTCACGCTTTTTGGTAATTTCACCATTAATCCACCCAAACCGTACTCTCTGATGTATAATATGTGTTTTACATGTACATTGAGGTATAGGAGTTGTAGACATTGCAGCAGAAATTACAATATTCATGTTGCAACTACGCCTTACTGATGTGCTGTCAGGTGTGTACAAATATATGGTTAAAAATCACACCTTAACGACCCTAGGTTTTACCCTACGCAAGCGCATGTATCGATTATAGTATAGCAATGGCTTAAGTAAGGGATATCGATCCCATAAAGACTAAGATTGTTCACTTTAGGAATTCAAAAAACATTGAATTATATTTTCTGAAAATGGTTTGTTTGGGTGGTCAAAGACCAAATTATCTATTTTAAGTACAATTATCTATAAAGCAAATTAGATTTGTTATGATTCAGATGAGAGAGAAAACTAAGGTTTTCATCACTCCACCTCTAACCGCATAATATAGTTCATCAATGTATCAACTGTAAGAGGGTGATCCATAATTGTGAATCAGGTCGTACCACAAATAGCTAAATACGACCCCAAAAAGGAGTACCATCAACCGGATTGCGACAACCCGTCTCATGACTGACCTAACTAGTGCATGCCAATAATATTACTCTAATCTACACCTAATGCTTGAAAATAAATTAAAGCATGTCTATATTAAATCGGCAAGGCACGACCTGTGTCAACTTAGGGTCTCAAGTTTCATTACCACCATTGTGTAGAAAACCATAATTAAGCATCCGAGTTCTAGCCCATAGTGAATAATCATAGTTTTACAAAATAATACATTCATTCTATCTAAGACAAGAATTAACAAAAATGTAATTTGATATTTCAAATTAGTACGTTCTCTTAACTACTACAATCATCACAATATTGTCAACAGTTTCCCTTCGTTGCAATTGACTAACAATGAAAGAACTACATTACTTGGCTAGGATTTTGCTAGAAAACACTAGATACTGAGTTAGTTGGCTATGGTGGAAGGTGACTGCATCGATGATGTAGAAACAATGTCACTGGTCTTCTTCTCCGGATCTTTAGGTTTGAATATGGCTCTCCACAGCAGAACGTCTAAACGAACCTCTCAGAATAAACGTGATCATCCACAACTGAACAACCCTAATGAACGTCCCACAAAAAATCAACCACTTCACATTAATATATGATCGTGTATATATAAGTAATGATGTAAAGAGGCCCTTTTTGGTCTTTTTACTCTCAACTTCCTGCAAACCCTAACTTCTGATATATATAAGAGTATAGACATGTATGTAGAGGTCTAGAGTCACAAGCACATCTTCGCATCGAACCGAGGGTAGAACAGACAAAAATCTCCAAAAACCATAAATTCTTGCCACACATATCCTTCAAGCGAACCTGGCCTACGCTTGAAGCATAGGTCTAAGCGTATGTCCAAGCGTACCTCCAAGAGTAAAAATGATTTTTTCAGCCACTTTTTGAAACTAAAAACGTAGGCACAAGCGTAGGTATTTTATGGAAAACCACTTTTTTCTTGAATGCACCAAAATGACCATCTTATACCCACGATACTTTTTGCTGAAGATAACGGCTTCTGAAAATGCCATTTTTACCCTCCGGGAGCCATTTTTGTCTCGGACTGCCTCCTTGACTCTCCTCTTGGAAAGAAAGAACACGCTCTTCAGTTAATTCACCGAAGTTATCTCCATTTCTTCATTAAGCTCCTAAAACATGCTTTAACACACAAACAAGATAAAAATACCAAGTAATGGAATGAAAGGACGTAACAATAGCGAGTTAAGGGGTCAAAATGATTAATATTTAACACCTTTCACACCCCCAAACTAACATATTGCTAGTCCTTTAGCAATAAACTTAGGGAACTTTCTTGTGATAAATTTTAATCTATCTACTCTAACTAACCTAACATAATCCATTGTTTTTGTGAGGGTCGACGATTACACTTAGCACATGTAACAAGCTTTTTAAACGCCTAGGTTACCCCTAGTGGACTAGTGAAATCTTGTGAAGGTTTCTAGTGATGGTACCCACAAACATCTCAGTTCTCTATAATCACATAGTCATGAGTCCATACACTAGTTCAATTAAGTCATGATATAATAATGCAAAAGACAGAATGGATGCAAATAATCCAACTCACTACCGAACAATAATTATATTGAGCTTCGTGTCATGAATGGTTCCCACTAAAGTGAATGATTTCGCTACTTTCTACTCGAAATCCAGGCAACCTTCCGTGATCTTGTTAACACTTGACTATAATATTTCAGTTTCTCTTCTCCTACTTCATTGATCAAACTTTACCATTTTTAATAAAAACTCATATTTCCATCTTTCCATTTTTTTCCCTTTTTGTCTTTCTAAGTCTCCGGACTTTCCAGCAAGGGTTTTTAGTCCCGACCAACTGGGCCCGAGCTTCTTTCATGGGATTTATGCTCATTAGTTTTCTCCCCTTTAAACGCGAACAGTGATATTGGTAATACTAAGGCCCGGTTACTCATATCAAAGAACTACTTTTTCATTTTATTTTCTCAAAATAATTTTCAACTATTCTTCAATTCAACCATAACATCTCCCCATCTTCCCTTTTATTGTGGCAAAATTATTTTTTCAACTACATAGGCAAAGATCAACCTATTTCCCATAGTGAATGTGTGCTTGTGTTTATAGGTCAAAGTTGTCCTTCTTGATTTCAATTTCACTCATTCACTCACCCACATAAAACCACATCACTTCACTAACTCGATCTAATCATTACTCTCATGAATGGGAATATTACATTACATAATACTCATGCATCAGAAACACTAACTGAATCAAATTGTAATGCAAAACCTTAATGCGGGAAAACAAAGAACTGGTCCAAAATTTGAAATTTGAAATTTTTTTTGAAAGTTTTCCATTCCTTCTAATTATATACCCTCACCACCAAACTTAAATCAAACCATGTCCCCATGGTCAAAAATAAAGTATGAGAACATATACAGTTATCCTTGAAGCTCAATTTTGGATTCAACATTGAAGCACTTGATCTCCTCCCCCAAAATTAATTTGGATCACCTGTAGATATACGCAACAAAGCACAAATACGCACAATTATAGCCAGGGAAAAAGAAATTTAAAAAATTACCAGAAATACACACTAATTTTTAAGGAATGAAAATTTCTTTTTTTTTTCAATTTGGCCTTTAGGGCCTACAATACTATGAATTAAAAATGCAAAGATGTGGCCTTAAAGGTGTACCATCTCTAAAAGAAATGAAATTACAGAAATTAAATGACATCCTATTCTACAAACCGAGGCTAGAAACTAACCTTCACGGCCTAAGACCAATGTTTAACGTCGTTGGCATGACAAGGCCACTCAAAGGGTTATCCAACACCCATCCTCTCTACAACACTTTTCCTACTCATAGGACAAAATGTAAGAAGTAACTCCCTCACCGCTCTCACTCGTAGATAATTAGTATGATCCATGACATCAAATATAGAATAATAATCACCATATAAAGTACCTCTTCTATCACGTTCTAACTTCACCCCATGCATGGTCAATGTGTCCAATAGATCCTCCTTCAATACCTATGTAATGTTCCCTTCAGCAATTCACCACTTTCCATTAAACTGACAAATTCCATAAATTCTGGTCCCGGATCAATTTCCTCATAATTTCTCAATCTTTGCCCATGTATCACAAACCTTTTATCAAATTCTACTTCTCCGCGAGGGTAAACCGATCTAACTCTGTGTGGTCTGTCCTATCTTTGTCGGAATTTACCAAGAAAGACTTTCCGCTTTGGATTACATTGTCGTTTCCAGCCAAGCTCAAGGAACTTAAGACGAACATACTTAGCATGATGTACTCTTGTTCGAGCTATGTATCTTCGAGCATCCTTATACGTACAATTCTGTATCCCCTCACACTTATCTCTCAATCGCGTATCTTCTAAGGCATATAGCTTTTCTACCATGTGTATACCTAACACTAGTTCATCTAGAAAGTCGTCCTGAAGAGGGGGGTCATCCTTAGTAGGTTTTTTAAAAGTTCTTGACAATTAATCATCTATAACAGCCTCCACATCTTTCTTATTCGTCACTAAGCTCTTCTCTCGACCTTCAGTGCCATCTTACAACCCAATATTATAAAGTGAGTTATCGGGCACCAATGCCACTAGTGACACAAATGGAGATTCAGGAAAATCACTTGGTTCCTCCCAAATGTCAAACTTTTTTTTGACCTATACATCACATCATCCAAGTCATTGATTGCTCGACTCCTCTGAGGTACCACTTCCTCAACCATCTTATCAATATTAAAACACTCAGCTGGTTTTGGTAATTAATGGTTGATATCAACTACGTTCATCCTCATCTCCAGATTCCCAAAAGAAATATCCATAACCCCTGTTCTGCAATCAACACATGCATTTGCCATAGCCAAAAATGATTTTCCTAAGATAACAGGGATATGTCTCTTTTATCTGTGGTCAGGTTCCATGTTTAACACCACAAAGTCCACAGGATAGTAAAACTTACCCACTTGAACAATGACATCCTCCAGAATTCCTCTTGATTGTTTAGTTGATTTATCTTCCAATTGAAGCACCACTAATGTAGGATTGAGCTCTCCCAACCCTTGTTGTTGATAGACTAAGTAAGGTAATAAATTAACACTCGTATCGAGGTCAAGAAGAGCTCTACCAATCTTTTGGTCACCAATGACTCAAGAAATAATGGGAGCACCGGAATCTTTCCTCTTAGGTGGAGTATCACTCAGTAAGATCAAACTTATTTGTTCAGTCAAAAAAATCTTCTTCGGGACCTTAGTTCTGCTTTTACGCTTTTGGGTACAAAGGTCCTTCAAAAACTTAGCATAGGGTGGTATTTAGTCTATAATGTCTAAGAGAGGCAGATCAAACTTGACTTGTCAGAAGGTCTTCGACATGTCTGAATCTTTATTCTTGAGATTGACTTTTCTTGACTGTGAGCCTTCTTTCTTTGTTTTTCTTCAGCTTCCTTTCTTTGCACTCGTTCTGCCTCATTTCTTTTCTGCAACCTCTCTTCATGTTCCTCCTCAACTCTACTCTCCACTGCCCATATACTTCTCAGAGTCGTAATGGCTTGGACTGTTTCATTATTTTGCTCATTAAATGAACCACGATCCACTACTTGTAGATTCTTTGGATTAATCACTGGTTGCCTAAGCAATCTCTCCTCTTCAAGCCTATTCACTACATTAGCTAGTTGCCCTATTTGGGTTTCTATCTGAGCAATGGATTAGGATTTAGAGTTCATCGATTGGATAGCTGCCTTTAAATGATTAAATTGATTTTTTAACTCCTTCAAGGCGCTCGTCACCTCTTCTTCAAAGCCAGGTGGTCTTGGTGGTGGATTTTGAGTTGGATTTCGATGTTAGAGATGATTTTGAGGATATTGAGGGTACACTTGATTTTGATTTAATCACTGGGTTTGGTTTCCTTGAGGCTGAGTTTGATAATTATATGGTTGGATAGCCTGATTATTATTGAAATATTAGAAAGCCTGAGAATTAGTGGATGACTGTCTGGGTTGGTAATTTCACTGAGCGTTTCGAGCCAAGATTATTGGTGGGGATTGATATGATTGTTGACTATGTTGAAACCTTAGTTATGGATTATATGATTGTTGTTCCTGAGGGAACATTGATTCCACATTCGAAGATAGAGATGAAAGAGAGGGATAATTTTGGACATTTAATGTGTATGAATTGGTGAAAGGATCATGGTTTGGGTAGTTCCATGCTACATTAGCATTGGCAACAACGAATTCACCACCTTGAAAAATATATAAATCATGGGGTGAGCTCACTAGCCCAGTAGAGGATTCGTTATTACCTCAATCTCGGTAGTCCGAGTGGTACAACCCACCCATGGTACATGCAACTACTCCTAGGTTAGTCTTTTGTTCAACATGACTCTCACGCCAATCTGAAACCCAATCGAACCCAACAAGCAATTCTCCAACATGCTCACATCATAATCATTCAAATATAGCATGCTTCAACATCCAAAACCTTAATCACATATATATAGCATTTGAGTGTAATGCTACCTAACACACCCATGGTACGCACACGAACACACACTCTAACTCTAAGGGTCAATGGGATCATTCTCAAACACTTCCCCTTTTTCTCATGAAGGAAGGTATATTTATCACACCGATTCTTCCCAAGTGATTTTTGACACTTTCACTTTGAACAAGGAAGACGTCAAACACGACGCAGTTGTGGAATAGGATTTGGACGAGTCCTCCCCCTATCATCTACGTTTATCGAAAGATTAGTTCTGTGGGAGCAAGAAGCACCCCCTGGCCAGTTATTACGACGATCCAAACACAAGACAACTCCTACGAAGTTTACACAAACCTTAGAATCCAATACCCATGTTTTTACACTACATGGTTTACTCAAAATCCATCAATGTTCTTAATCATAACCATATGCCATCACAATACATGCTTATTTCTTTATGCAATATATTATACTCAAATTATCACAATAATTTCACATCTATAAGCAGTAAACAACCACAAGCATTTATATCACAAAACCATGATTTCAAGAACCTAATTCATCCTTTAAGTTGTCAATACTCAACTAGAATATATATACGGCATATATATAGTTAAACGCACACAACCTTGTACAAAGATGAACACAATTCCTTTTTCCCCTACCTCAACTCCAAGCAAGCGACACAATATGATCAAAAGAGGTCCAAACCAATACTAACTCAAGTGCTCAATAGGATAACTCCCAAGACTAGCAACACACCATATGAACAACACAATTACTATGGTGTCACAGGAAATCGAAATTTATACACAAGTGCTTCCAACCACAAGAATCAATTCAAACCCTAATGATTTCTATTTTAAGGTTTCATGGAGAATTTAAAGCTGAAGAGTACATGATAGGAAACTTACCACTAGCTCTTCACAAGAGAGAAATTGAGAGCTACTACCAATGAGACTCACTTGGTAGTTGAAATAAAACTCAACCTTCTAAACTTCATGATTAGAAGACTTACCAAATGATTCAAGAACACCAACAAGAGCAATCCCTAAATAAGCAAGAAGAGACGGAGAGAGCAAGAGTTTGTGAGAGATGAAGGTATTGAAAAGTGGCTAACCCTAAAGGTTGTAATGATTCTGCACTCACCATTCTCACAATCCAAGGGTTGAGAATAAAGCCATGAAAATGAATAAACCATCTAAGGGTTGAAAAGAAGTCTTGCCAAGTGAAAGACTAACAATAATGCATTCTTGCATTTAATTGCCAACCAAACAAGGTCCTATGATCCAAGGGTTGAGAAAAAAAGATGGGAGAAGAAGATCAATGGCTATAATTGAAAAAACACCCCAAAAGTGGAAAATGACCAATATCTTCTAAACTTAGGGTTATTCACAAGAGTGTCATCATGCCTCTTAATTACCCTTCCACCACTTGTCATCCTCTTAATTACCAACATGCCACTCATGCCCCAATACTTAGCGAAAATCTCTACACTTTCCACTATGTACTCAAAATATGAAATTACTCATTTACCCTTCAGTCATTTCTTTCCCGAAATCGTTTTTAATAATTTTTATTATTCTCAAAATGAAAATACAACATGCGACTTACAAATTTAATACCCCATAAAACATTTAAGTTATGCTAAGCACATAAACACATTAAACACATAATCACATAAGCACTTAATTGTTTAAATAATTTTTTTCATTAGCATGTAAAAATATCGGACGCTACAAACTTTCATGTTGAAGGCCACATCAGACTCCAAACTTAGGCTAATGAAATCAACCCTTAAGTAGAGAAGAATCAAGAGGGAAAAGAGGAGAGAAAATGGAGAGAAATAATGAAGTCTTGCAATGAAAGACCTGTGATATGTAGAGATCCTCCACTCACACCTCTCACAATCCAGTGAGTAAGATTAAAGCTAGCAAATGAAGGCCTAATCCAAGGGCCAAAAAGTAGTCTTGTAATGAAAGACTAGACACCCCACACACAAAACCCATTAATTTGTCAAACAAGACCTTAACATCCAAGGCTTGAGATTAAATATGGGAGCTGAGATCTAATGGGTAGGAGTGAGACACCATATAAAAGTGTAAAATGACCAATTTATTCTCAACTTAGGGTTAATTACAAGAGTGACATCATGCATCTTAATTACCCTTCCACCCCTTGTCATCCTCTCTATTAACCACTGTGTCACTCATACCCCAACACTAAACAAAAGTTCTAGGATTTTCCACTATCTCTACACTTAGTGAAAATACTATAATGACCCTATGTCATTATTTTCACGAAATCATTTTTAACTATTTTCATTAATTACAAAATGAAAATACAACAAGTAACGCACGTATTCACACCTATCAAGAAACACCCACTAAATATGCAAAGCACAACAAGATAAAAACAAATAAGTGCTATACCGGAACGTCGAAAATAAAATAAAGTGACACGTTCGGGAACACAATACGTTTGCCAAGGCCCCAATTAGAAAACATTGCAATGAGCCCACGTAGTCGCCAACGAACAATAAATCACGAAGCCGAAAACGAAGGTTCACAAAGTTGTCCCGCTAAATCCAAAACTTAAATGCGAAAAATTTACACGTACCGAGATTACACAAGATGTCATGAATAAGTGACGTCATAACACATTAACACGTGGAAAAGAATTCCAGAAAGGAGAAAGGAAACGAGGGGCTTTACATTTTGTGTGTAAATATATATAATATAAAAGCTTTTGTGTGTTAATTTAAGATTTTTAGAGTTAGTTTTGTTTTTGTGTGTAAATAAATATATTTATAAATAATATAGTTATAAGTTGATAGATCAATGAAATTATAAAATAAATTGTTAATTATTTTTTTGTTTGAAAATATTTCTTTTAAATATATAAATATATAAATTGTTATAAATCCCCAATTCAAAGTAATGAAATTGACTTCAATTTAGTAAAATTGAGTAAATCCCAAATTCAAATTATTGTAAATGTTCATTTTAAGCCCGTATCTTGCATTTGTTACATCTTTTCATTCCGTTATTTGGTATTTTTGTGCAGTTTGTGGTTTTAAGCGTGTTTCAGGAGCTTAATAAATAAAAAGATCTAACTTTGATGAATTAACTAGAAAAGTGCTCATTTCTATTCAAGAGGAGAGCTAAAGAGCTGTTTTCAAGATAAAAGTGGCTCCCAGAAGGCAGAAACGTCATTTTTTTTGAGCTACAACTTCTGGAGTCAATCTAAGGGAGTTGAGGGGGTTCAAACGGTGCAACTACCAAGAAAAGTGGTTTTCACAAAAAATACTACGGACCACCTACGACCCCAGTAGCTAAAAGTGGCTAAAAAAGGCATTTTTGACGGACTACCTACGGACCTTAGAAAAGGAGCGACGCGCCACCCGTAGGATAGGCTACACGTCGCACATAGTCCCTGCATATGCGCCGCACGTAGTCCCTGCGTATGTGTCGCGCGTAGGCTCTCTACGGCCACGAGTATTTGTTTACCAATTTTAAGAAGCTGAAAAGTCCGTTTTGTCCCCTACTTGTTCTCCTTATGGCGGCTGCGACTTGATACCTCAGTGCACGTGAATATACACACACATATATCAGAATATAGGGTTTTTATGAGTTTTTGTGTAAAATTACCAAAAATGGCAACCATTAGGATTTCCCTCGGCCTTTGCTTATAAATACCGAACTTCACATCAGTTGAAGGGAGCTTTTTCACACGTTGAAATTTCATAGCAGCCTCTGGAGTTATATATATTTTGAAGAGGAGAAATCATAGAAAACTGAGGGATCTGGAGAAGACAACCATGGTGGCTGATTCTACATCCACAGTGCAGTCTCTTCCAACCATGAGTGGCTAAACTAGTATCTAGGGTTTTCTAGCAAAGCTCAAGCCATGCAATGTAGATTTTAATATTTGTTTTCAATTTTAATGAAGAGGAAGCTGAGACTATACCATGATGATTGTTGTAGATGAGTGAACAGTTTTATTCTTGACAAAAGTTTGTATATTTATTCAGAATTCTTGTCTTAGGTTGAATAAGTATACCTGCTTACATAATCATGATTATTCTAAACAAATTGTGATTTTATACAATAATGGTTCTTAACACTTGAGACCCTAGGTTTACATAGGTCATACCTCGACGAGGTATCATAGACAGACTTTAGTTTAATTTCATGTTTTAGGAGTAGTTTAAAGTAACGTAAATAACATGTATTAGATATATTCTGTCTGGAGATAGGTTGTAGCGAACTCGGTCGACGGGATTATTTTTTGGAATGTATTTGACTATTTGCGGTACATTCTGATTCATGAGCAAATTGAAAGTTATATTATGAGGTTAGTAGTGGAGCGATGAAAACCCTAGTTTTCTCTCTCTCTTGAATCACAACTATCATTTAAATTATGTTTTAGTTAATTTAGTTTTTAATCCTCAAAATAAAATCAAACACTTTTTCAAACTGTAATTCAATATTTTTAAATTACTGAAGTGAATAACCAGGTCGTTATGGATTCGACATTCCCTATCACAATTCGTTTTATATTACAATTTATTCGTGCGCTTGCGAATAGGTAAAACATATACCGTCGTAAGGGTGTGTTTTTAACACATATTTTTAACCACCCCGACGGGACATCAAGTCGTATCTTAAATTATTGTTCAATCTTATCTTGAATTTTATTATTTAATTTTTCTTTTCTTTTATTTATTTATTTTCAGTTTATTATTTAGATTAGTTTATTTTTATAAAAATTGTTTCATCGTTGTATGAGTAGTTTCCGTTTCGTATCTAAAAAACTTGCTCCTTTTGATACTGAAGTTGATAGAACTTATCGTAAAAACTTAAGAACTAATAAACAAAGGATTGAAAAAGATACATTAAATTTTAACGATATGGGTGAACCTCAAGTACACCCACTAGGTTCCTTGAAATATTATTAGACACCTTCTAATTTCGAATCACCAGCGGACATTATAATACCTGGTGAAACAGCGTATCATTATGAAATTAAAGGTAGAATTTTCAATATGTTGCCTAAATTCTATGGACATAAACATGAAGATCCTTATGAACATATTATTGAGTTTATAGAAATTAATTCGACAACTAAGATGAATGGGATGCCTACTAATACCTTACATATGCGATTATTTCCGTTTTCAATCAAAGAAAAAGCTAAAAGATGGTATAATAGTTTAGAAGAACGAGTGATAAGTAATTGGGACAACCTTAAAAAAAACTTTTACATAAATACAGCCCTATGGTAAAGACACACGAAGCCCAAACAACTATAATGAACTTTGCCCAAATTCTGGATGAACAATTCCATGAAATCTGGGAACATTTTAAAGAAATATTGGCTAAATATCCACGTCATAAATTCACAAAATACGATTTGGTGCATAATTTCTATCATGGCCTAGGAGAGATACAACAACATCGTATAGATGCGGCATGCAGAGGAACATTTGTATTAGAGCCAGTCGAAGACATATGGAAAATATTCGAAAGAATGAGTGAAAATTCATAACAAAATGCATCAGAAGCTAGAGCTAGTGTCACACCCCAAAATTTCACGAACCAGAGAGAGTTTAAAAAATCAAGGAGAGTAACGTAATGCAGAAAACAAAACGAAAGAGGAGAAAAAAAGGAAGGTAAAAGGAACCAAAATAGCCTTAATAATATATTAAGTAACCCTATAAACATCTCAAGAGTGTTTCTAAGTCGTTTCGGAAGGATCCACAAAGAATCCCCTAAAACTGACAAGTCAACAAAAGGATCGAAAAACATATTCACCTTCAAACTACTATTTCTCACTCAAAAATAACTCGAATAAGGAGATTCAAAATCCTAAACTCAAAAGCTCGAAGTCAGATTTCCAAAAATCTAAATAATGCCTCCATCATAGCTCCATAGCTCTAGATATGGCCAAAATAATGAAGCAGCATCGAAACGGGACTACACTGGGACACCCTGAGGAAATCAATCGACTGACAAGGGCCATGAGCCGACTGATAGGGGCCATTAGGCGACTGACTAATACACATCAGTCAACAGACAACAACAGAAAAATCTCAGCTATTTGTCACTCGACTTATGCAATTCCATCAGTCGACTTATGTACCCGAAAAATGCTCTAATTGGCCCAAAAATCACCGTACAACTACGTATACATTCCTATGCATGTGTATACCCATAGTTAGGTCCATACTCCAAATTATGTTCACCAAACATAAATTTTTAAACCAAAAACATTCCTATAAGGTTTATTAAAATTATCCGTCTTGCCCCCAGTCTCCGTTTTAGTACCCCGGTTTCTAAAAGTTGAAAACTTTATGAAAATGAGTTTAAAACCAATTTTAAAACAAAATAATTTTCCGGGGCTACGGGAGTGGGAGAAAATGGGTTTTTCCATTCAAAACTAAAAGGGTTTGTTTCAAAAACAAGAAAAATGCCGTTTTTGGACAACATCCTAATAACCATATTCAATGTAGAAATCCACTACACAACACTAATAGAAGGATTCATAGATTATCATTCAATGTGCCCTAAGGCGAAACATGTCATAGTTTTACATTTCCGGCACCGGAGTGCACCAAAAGAATAAAGTCCCCGCGTATAGCACTCCAAGGGACATACATTAATGTAATCTACCCGACTAACACGCTAGCCGATAAAATATAGGTAATTAATCATTAGTTTATAAGTTTACAAAAGAGAAGCATGTGTATACATGTACATTACACTAATGCTCTACAAAAGTAATACGGTTCGCCACGCATGTAAAAAAAGCGGACAAGTGCCACACATCTATGGAGAGACTACAGAACTCTCCCAACGGAATCACCACCTGAAAAGTATATAAGTTGTTGGGTGATCTCACTAGCCCAGTAGAGGAAGCGTCATCATCTCAATCTAGGTAGTCCAAGTGGTACAACCTACCCAAGGTTCATGATACTAATCCTAGGTCGGTCTCTTCTTCCATTGGACTCTCAAAACCACAACCACATATATAACAATTTAGATGTAATGCGACCCAACACACCCATGGTACACACACGAACACAAACCCTAACTCTAAGGGTCAACAGGATCATTCTCTAACCCTTCACTTTTGAAGATACAAGTTCATGAAGAAAGGTAGATTTATCATATCGATTCTTCCCAAGTGATTTTTTATGCTTTCACTTTTAACAAGGAAGCTCGTCAACACGACGCGGTCGTGAACAATTCCTCCCCCTATCATCTGTGTTTCTTGGAAGACTAGTTCCGTTGGAGCAAGAAGCACCACCTGGCCAGTTGTTACGATAATCCGATACAAGACAACTCACACATAGTTATGTGATCGGCATAGACCAACACCAATGTACTCACGCGACAAGGTGTACTCAATATGCAAAATTCTAAATTTAGTCACGTCTCATCATAATACATGATTTTTCTCTTTATGCAATATATTACGTCCAACTTATCAATATGCTCATAATATCACATTTATAAGCAATAAACAACAACAAGCATTTATATCACACAATCATGCTTTCAAGGGTCTAGTTCATCGTCTAAATTGTTAAGACTCAACTCGCATATATATATATATATATGTGGCATATATACACATAGACGCACACACCCTAGTACAGAAACTAAAACAACTCATTTTTCCCCTACCTCAATGCAAGCAAGCCTACACAAGAATGCCCAAAAGAGGTCCAAACCATTCTACTAATCCAAGTGCTCAATAGGATAGCTTCCAACTAGCAAAACACCATTCAATGAACAACAAGTTTACAATGGTGTCACAATAAACCGAAACAATTCAAAAGTGGCTCCAACCACAAGAATTAAATCAAACCCTAATGATAGCTAAATTAAGGTTTCATGAAAGACATAATTCAAGAGAAAGGATTCTTGAGCATACCACAAACTCCTCCATAATATGAGCCAAAATTCACAAGATGAGCTCCAAGATTTGAATAACCAAAACACTCGGTGCCAAGGTTCAACTTATGGCCCTTAACAAGATTCAAGAGAGAAAGAAACCAAAAATCAAAAGTTGAACACATAAATTCAAAAATATACATCCTAGGGTTTGAATTTGGGAAAAATCAAAAGATTTAGAGACTTACTCCAATACTTAGAGCAAGTGGAACATGAGAGCAATCCAAGCAAGTTCCATGTTAAACACTCCTTCAACCTCCAAGTGGAAGAAGATGAAATCAAATGGAGAAGTGGAGAATGGAAGAGGGAAGGAGAAGTGTACAGAAATGAGGTTGTAGAGAATAAAAAAGTCTTCCTAATGGAAGACTAATGAAGTTATAGAGATCCTCCACTCACATTTCCCACCATCCAATGGTTGAGAATAAAGCAAGGAAAATGAATAAATGATCCAAGGATTGAAATAAAGTCTTGTAAAATTAATGACCAAGAATAATACATTCTTGCATTTGTGTGTCATCCAAACAAGGCCCTATGATCCAAGGGTTGAGAATAGAGATGGACAACTTGAATCAATGGTGGAAAATGAGACAACACTTAAAAGTGTGTAATGACCAAATCTTTCTCAACTTAGAGTTAATTACAAGAGTGTTATCATGACTCTCAATTACCCTGTCATCCTCTCTATTTACCACCATGCCACTCATATCCCAACACTTAGCCAAATCTCTACAATTTCCACCAAGTCTTCTTAACATGAAAATATTACTTCACCCTTTGGTCAATTATTTCCCGAAATCATTTTCAACAATTTTCATTATTCTTGAATGAAAATACAACATGCAACTTACAATTTTAATATAACATAAATTATGTAAGTCATGCTAAACACATAAACACATTAAGCACATAATCACATAAGCACTTAAGTGTTACTAAAATTTTAAATTAGCACGTAAAAATACCGGACGCTACGGCTAGATCAATACTTAATAACCCTAGAAGAGTAGAAACTGTTAAAGAAATAAAAAGAACTGATGATGTTATGGCTCAAGTAGCTAAGATAAATAGAAAATTAGACAACTTTCTAAATTTTACTCAAAATACTCCTAGAGAAGTCTATTCAATCTATTCTGATCCTTCCCATTTAGCTAGCGGATGTCCAATGATGTATCAAGAAGATATAACACCATATGATGTTAACGTAGCCTTTACAACTACCAATAATAATCTATATTCAAATTTTTTCAATCAAGGCTGGCGGAACCATCCATATTTATCTTATCGTTCTCAAAACTTAGAAAATCCTATCCAAACTCAAAATTTCAATCAAAATCCTAGATCATTCAATAATACTCAAAAGTTTAATCAAAATTCAAGACCATTCAATAGCAATCAAAAATTTTAAAATAATACACAAGGATTTTGATCGTTTCAACCAAACCAACCTCAATTTAGGAATTAAATTCAAAACCCTAATCCACCACAAAGATCATCTGGTTTGGAGGATGAAGTCTTACCAGCCCTTGGTCATTTAGAAGCTAATAACCAACTGCTACATACACATTCACAAGCTATTTCGAAATTAGAAGTGCAGATGGGACAAATAGCTAACGCGTTTGATAAAAGAGAAGAGGGTAAATTACAAGTCAACTAGTGATGAATCTAAAAGGGAAACACATGATTGAGTTAGGAACGTTACAAGAACCAACCCATTAAACTATTCAATCAATCACAACCTTAAGGAGTGGTAGGATAGTGGATAATAGAGTTGAGGAGAAGTTTGAAGAAAGAGTAGCACAAGAAGAAGTCTTGGAAAACAATCCTAAAGAAACATCACATCCAACAATTGATGAACCAATTAAGGAAATACCTGAAAAACCAACGGAGAAGGAATATGAGCCAAAATCACCATATCGTCAACATCTCCGAGGATCAAAATATAATGGCAAACAAGACGATAAAAATAATGAAATCTTAGAAGTGTTTAAACAAGTAAAAATAAACTTGACTTTATTAGATGTCATATCTCAAAGCCCACCTTATACTAAATTCTTGAAAGATTTATGTACGCAAAAGTGTAGAAGTAGAGCTAAGGTATCTAAAAAGATAGTGTTGACTGAACAAGAAAGTTTTTTATTATTAAATGATACACTATCCAAGTATAAAGATCCAGGAGCACCTACAATATCATGCATAATTATTGATTAAGAAGTAAGACGGGCTTTCCTTCATTTAGGTGTTAGTGTCAATTTATTACCATATTCAGTTTACCAATAATTGGGATTAGGAGAATTAAACCCTACTACAGTTGTACTTCAATTAGCAGATAGATGAATCAAACAGCCAAGAGGGATAGTTAAAGATGTGATGGTTCAAGTAGACAACTTTTATTTCCCTGTTGATTTCATAATCTTAGACACAGAACCTGTTCATAGTCTAAAGAAACATATACATGTAATTTAGGATGACAATTCTTAGCAATAGCTAACACGTGCATTAATTGTAGAATATGTGTAATGGAGATATCATTTGGGAATATGAAACTAAGATTAAATGTGTTTAATACAAATAGCCTACTTTCAAAAAAAAAATTTGATTGTTTTAACATTGATGAAATAGATGAATTAGTGGAAGAGTGGTGCAGGAAATATTAATACTAATACTGATAGAGATGAACAACTACAATTCAAAAAGGAGGAAGTTACAATTATAGAAACCACACTATATAGGGAATCTTGGAAACAACTTCATGAGCCATTCCCTATTATTTCAAGTACTCCACCTATTTCATCACTTACATCTCCACCAAAATTAGAACTTAAAGAATTACCTAAACAACTCAAATATGTTTTCTTAGGTTCGGACAATACTCTTCCCATAATAATTTCTTCATAACTCACTACAAAATAAGAAGAACAATTAGTTCAAGTATTATCTGACCACAAAGAAGCAATTGGATGGTGTGTGGCTGATTTGAAGGGAATTGATCCCTCGATTTGCATACATCGTATAAACTTAGAAGAAATGCAAAACCAACACAAGAGATTCAACATAGGTTAAACCTTAATATAAAAGAGGTGGTAAAAAATGAAGTAGTAAAATTACTTGATGCAAAACCAAAATGAAGGAGATAGTCAACAAAGCTATTGAGAAAGGGATTAATGTCTAAAGGACTATCAAGATGTCGGATTTTGAAAATGACGAAGTAGCGTCATGGGGGATCGGTTGCATTACGAAAAATGGGTTAAAGCCGTTGTTATGACCCGCGTCGACCTACATAATCAAATCATTATTATATAAGTTTTGGCTCAATATGAGGGACGTGGACGAGAATGATGATAACATGATGGAAACAAAAGTAAAAGGGAAGATAATTCTTATCACGCCGTTATCCATTAGTAGAGTATGGGGAATTCCATATGAGTGCGCTATCCATTTAAGAGATACACTTTCGGCGTTACCCCGACCTTTCCGGGACACTAACTCCATTGTGAAGGGTATAGCAAAAGGAAGGTTTGAAAATAAGCACAACACGTGTACGGCAAAGAAACACTATGCACCAAAGATGTGGATCATTGATACCATTATTCGATGCCAGGCATACCCCCAAGGCCATAATAGTGAACGTCATAGGATTTTTCAAGAAGCTTTTTATGCCTTTGCAAAAGATCATTGGATTTTAATCCCGGTTGTTATTTGGTATTCAACATGTGTAAGATGATAAAATTTAATGTTGTATCATATGTTGTTACCTTCCTGACCTTAGCCATGAAGTTAATGCAAGACAGTAATGTGCCAATACAGAAGCTAGAAAAAAAATTAGTACAAACCAAAGTATTTTGAGATTTCTAGATGGCATAACATCATAACGAAGCTACGCAAGGAAGAAGGAGAGAAAGAAGAAGAAATGCTGATAACTAATGAACAATATTTGATAATCATGGCAAACATAGAGGGGATAACGAACAAATTGGAAAACCTAACTACGAAAGTCGATTCGTTGATAGAAAAAGGCTCCGCATCCACTTTTCATCCACCACCACCACCTTCCGAGTCTTAGGATTTTGAGACTAGTCAATCATGTGCCGGGATAGATTTGTTATCCTAGATATTGCCTTAGGCCGGGCTATGAATCGTTATTTTGTACATTTTGCTTTATTTCTTTTTATTTGAATTTTTTTTGTACTCAAACTCCAATGAAAAATATTAGAAAATTAATCAAATGGATATTTTGGTATTTTTCGAGTAAATTACTTTGATTTTATCTATTTTTCAATTATAGGGACATAACGATATAAGTTTTGGGGGAGGGTACGGCTTTTCAAAAAAACAAAAAAATTATTTTTTAAAAAATCTAACTTATATAAATATATATTTCTATTTTAATTAATTTTATATAATTATTTATGTATTATATATTTCTATTTTTATTTTATTTCATTTCAAATATTGTATTTAAGTTTATATACTGACTTCTTATAGATATTCTATATATATATTTATTAAATAAAAATTAGTTTTTGAAAAGTTTTGGTATAGGATAGTTTGAAAAAGTTTGGGACTACCGAGTACTCGGTGGATCCTGAAAAAAATTATATTTTTCTAATATTCAAAAATAAATATATATAATTATGTATTTTGATTTTTCCTTTCAAAATAGGACTTTGATTGTAATATAATACTATATTTTCTAGTTTTAGTAGCTTCTAATAAAGAAAAGAAAATTTTATGAAAATTTCCTTAAATATGAAATCATTTTCAACTTTGGAAAATTTGCATTAAATCTTATTATTAACATTTCAAAACTTTCCATTTGAATGATTCCTAGTCCAGAATTCTGCTATAAATTAAGTCATTCCTCTCCTAGCAAGGACTTTATTTAAGATCTAAAAAAATAGGACCTCCCCTAGTTTTTCTTTCACATATTCTTCAAAACTATTAGACAATTAAAGCAATTATGGCCATTGAAAGTTTTATGGAGGAGGAGATCAAGGATGTTACCCCTAAGGGTGATCCTCATGCAAATTATAAGATCAAGCATGAGTGTGTTCTATAAGCATATCACATACGATCCATTGGAGATCATGACGAATCGAGCTTTTAAGGAGCAACGACTGGAGAAGCTTTACAAGCTGGCAAATTTACAAGCTTTTCCTAATATTGTGCTTGATTTCTACTATAAAATGAGGTATGATGTTCAAGGTGAAGGAGGTTTGATCGCTCGTACAACTCTACAATATAATTTAAGGTGTATTAACGTGACTCCCAAGGCTATTGCAAAAGCATGGGGACTTCCCCATGAATTACCTTCCGATCTTGACGGTAAGTTTCGCCTTATTCCCCATCCAATTCCATCATTTCATGATATGATTAGAGAGATTTGCGATGGGCTTGAGAATCCACCATCTCAATTTTAGATAAAGAAGACGGAGCTAGAACCGGAGCTTTGGTATATTTATGGGATTTTAGATAAACAAGCATGTCCCAAGGATAAAGATAGATATTTGTACCCGAGAGATGGTGTATACGCTCTATTGCTTTAAGAAGGGATTTTGGGTGTAATACCCTGACTTTTCCTTTCTCCTTTCTGGAATTCTTTTCCAAGTCTTAACATTTTGTGACGTCACTTATTCATGACGTCTTGTATAATCTTGGTACATGTAAATTTTTCATGTTTCCATTTTGTACTTAGCGGGACAACTTCGTGGTAGTTCATTTCTGACTTCATGGATTTACATTTCATTGGCGACTATGTAGGTTTATTGCAATTTTTTCTCGTTGATGCTTCAGTGATCGTGTTCCGTGCTCAAATGTGTTACTTAGTTTATCGTAGACGTTTAGGTGTAGCACTTATGTGATTATGTGTTTATGTTTACTTTTAGAACTTTTGGGAGTGAGGGATATTCTCGGTATTTCACTTGTGTGTGATTTGTTGAGGAAGTATGTGAGTATTCCTATGTATTTTGGAGTGTTTGGATGTGTCCCGGATTGTTTCGAAGTCTTCCGGTGTCATCTAAGGGTCTTGGAGCCTTTTCTTGCAATTGTAATTTCAGGGCTACTGAGTACTCGGTGTACAACTCGGTAGATTATTTACCGAGTACTCGACTATAAATCTACCGAGTACTCTGTGTACAACTCGGCAGTTTTCACAGATTGCCTATATAAGGGAATGTTGGTCGTGGTAGTCTTGCTTCGATTTGAGCTGTGGATTAGTAAGTGGTTTTCTCTCTTCGTGCGTTATTTTTCCAAACCCTAGTTTTGGGTTTTCTTGTAAAACCATATGTTGATTCTTGTTTTCCTTGTGGCTTCAATCTCGATTCATTCTTAGAAGGCTATGGAAGAGCTTTTCACCGATTGGTTTATTCGCTTGAAATAGGTATATGATGTATGCTAGATGAGTTATGAGTTGTGGACTTTCGAGATAAAAATATACTTGTATGCATATATATATGAATATGAGTATTGAGGTGTATATGTATAAGTAAGTATACATATAGGATTTTGGGTGTTAGTAGTGTAGCCTTGATAGCGTAAGTAGGCTAGTTACCTTGGTTAGTGAATTGAGATGTGGAACTTAGAGTGTTATTCTAGTTTCCCCATTCTTGTGAATTTTGAGGGTTTTATATTGAACATTAAACTTATGCATGAAAATGAGTTAATGTGTTCATTAAATGCTTTAATTGAGATAAAAACATGTTAAATGAAAGGTAAAGTTATCTTTGTGAATTAAAGGATAACTTGAGGATTTGGAACATTATTTGTGCATGAAAATGTATCATTGTGATTTAAATGATTTAATTGAGATAAAAGTGTGTTAAGTGAATGAAAATGTTATCTTGTGTATTAAAGGGCAATTTGATAATTTGAGATCATGAATGGTGCATGAGAAAGCATCCTTGTCAATTGTTGCTTATAAATGTGAAATTGTAAGCATGATGGTTTATTGAGTACAATACTTTATAAAAGAGAAAAACATATATATTGAAATGGGACATGATTGTTATCGACAACATGGATGCATATTGAGTACATCGTGTAGTGTCAAATCATGGTGTTGGTATATGCGGGTTGTGTAATCATGTGGGAGTAGTCTTGTGTCGAATCATCGCAACAACTGGCTAGGAGGTGTTTCACACCTACAGAACTAGTAAGTCCAAAAATGTGATAAGGGATTGGGAGTCATAAGAGAGGCTCATATTTTTGACCCCGGGTGGTCATGGCGCATGAAGTTGCAAACTGGGCTCTCGTTCAACCGTTTTCCTTGTTAAAAGTGTGACATGTCAAAAGCACTTGGGAAGGATCGGTGTGGTACTGTACATTACTTAATGAGTTTGTATCCTCAAAAGTAACTAGACAGAGAGCATATTCGTTAATCGATGTTGGGCAAAGTGTGTATCACAAGGTGTGTGAGTCATATTGCACTGAGTTGTTGTTATGTGATTTATGTTGGCATGTGAAGCATGATATTATTCCATGTGATTGAAGAGTATGTTTTATGTGAATTCTGCGATATAATTCATGTTATTAAAATGCTCAAGTGAAATTGGATAATGTTAAAATATGATTTGCATACCTTGTTTTAAAGTGTAACGTGATATGAATGATTATACTTGTTGTTACGTGATTATATGCCCGTAGGTGGGGTTTTGAGTTGGGTTTATGGCTTTCTTATGATAAGTAAAGTCGGAAGTGGATTATAGGGTCTACTGTGAAATGAAACCATAGAGAAGGAGGTGATAGCTTTGTGACCTTGGTTGGTAGTGTGGTATTGATCACTTGATGTTCTTGTACATTAGAGGGGTGTATCATCCTTGATGGTTTTGGTGATCTTGGTTGGTTATGTGGTGATGGGCATTTGATACTTCTTTTGTATTTGAGGAATGTATTGTTTATTATACTTTGAGGTTTTGAGTTGATTAGGTGAAGTGAGGATTGATCCTAGTCACTTGTGTGGTAACGGTTCTTTATTCCATTAGAATTCTAATAGTGAAGATATTACATGGGAATCGAGGTTTGGATGGATTGGAGGTGGTTTTGATTGAAGCTAGTTAGTTTCCGAGTATTGGCTACTATGTTTTCCTTTTCATATCCTAAGAATAGGAGTGTTCTTAAGGTTGTTTCCTTAACTGTCTTAAGTGATTGAGATGAGTTATTGATTAGAGAGTTGAATTGAGTTAACGGTAGGGAATCGAGTTGTTAGATAGTTTTTCCCGTTTTTGTTGAAGGGTTGTCATTTTTTGACTTCCTTCTTCATTCTTTGGTCTCCATGTTTCATGTCGGATATTGAGTCACTCTACATGGTGTTGTAAATGTTTCGGTATGTTTGGGGTTAGCCTGGAGTCATCCGGTTTCGTTTCGGAGCTTTTCGGGTTCATTCCTTGACATTTTATTCTAAGGGCAACCGAGTACTCGGTGATGATTCTACTGAGTACTCGGTGAGTGCGTAAGTTTGCACACTTGCACACAAGCCTCACTTTACACTAGTGAGTTTAGGGCATTTTTATGGATACCGAGTACTCGGTGTACAACTCGGTGGAAGACCCACCGAGTACTAGAGGTATAATTTGGTGGAACCTGTTTGTGTACTTCTTCCAGCTACTTTATATTCTCTCCCTTATGTTTCACCACTTCTTCTCCTATGCTTTAAGCATTGATTAGTGGTCTTTAGGGAAGAGTTTTATTGGGTTGAAGGATCGGCTTAGATCCACCTTTCTTGAGTGTTAGTCACGACATGATGCCTAGCCATTCATTTTTGTGTAATCATTTGATCCGTCGGGTTATAAACGGACGTTGGGTTCCGTGGTTCCAGCATGTTACTTGTTCCTTCTTCGTCCTCATGGGACGTCATAGGAATCCTAGAGTTGGGATTGTTCGATGGACTTGAGAGTGTCTTTCTCTCGGTATGTGTATCTCATAGGAATACACAGTGGTGTTTTCCTCGTCACGGGAGGATGTTCTTCCTTATTGACGTGATGTTCAGGATAATCATTTGGTCAACAGTGGAGTTATATCCCTTCATTGGTTTCATGGCTTTAGATGGCCATTCTTGAGGGTAGTGTTCACATACTCTTCCTGGTTGAGCAGTTAGCTTTCCTCGTCCTGAGTGAGGGCATGAGTGATTGAATCGATCTCCTTGAGGATAGTATCATGCGATTGATGTAGTGGCATGCGTTGTGCTATTGATGTGAGTAAGGTTACCCTTCTAAATAGAATGATATGTCCTATCTGTATTGTGTATACATACATTCACGATGGTTATATTTGTACGTAAGGACTTGAGAGTTTCCTTCGTACTGGTTATGGATGTTCCTTCTTATAGACATCATGGTGATCTTAGTTCATTTGGATTCAATGGTTATTGTTGTTGCCCTAGAGTGATTGGCTATGTTATGCTAGGGTGTTGTGTACTTGGTGTACATTTATGTGAGTAGTGTAGACTACTAGTGTTGGATTGGTGGGTACTAGTCATAGTGTTCTCTAGTGAGGTTAGGACAACGTGACTTGTACTTATTTATTATATCTATGTATATATATACATTTAGATATATATATATAGGTGTGCATTTGTTATATGATGTGATATTATGGTTTCGTTATGTGTTAGTTGCCCTGGATGATGCATGGTAGGGGACTATAGGGATATTTTCAGGGGTCTCATATTGGCGTGAATTTCTTATGGGATGATTGACTGACTGAGGATAGATGCATGTACACGGGTTAGTTCGCTCTAGACATGGACGATCGTAGGATGTGACGATTACGATTTCCTTTTTTCTACGGGGCTTGATGAGCTAACCCCGGTGTTGGTTTACCCTAGTGGTTTACACCAGTTTATAGGTTTTGTTTCAGCTAGGGACTGTTTGCGATGCAACAACACCTTTCTTTTGTTTCCTCGATATGAATTTGTGTAGAGTGGTATGGATGCTATTCGGGATTTGGGGCATTTGTATGTACTATTGTTCCATTCTAGTTTCCTTTATTTGTCCCTTGTATTGGGACCGATGTTCTAGTATTTCTTGGAAGCCAGTCTATTGGCGCATCCCTTCCTTGTATTTGGTATTGTGTCATCGTTGTAGAGATGTATTCTTTCGGCACCTAGACGTGCGTTCTGTATCATTTGGTTTAGCTTCCGCTTGATTGTATATGGAATTATTATTGTTAATACTATTCCATTCATTTAATGGTGATTGATGATCTTAGTTGGTCACTCATTTTATGGATCATGACCCCGAATTCCTCGGATGTCCCGGTTCGGGAGTCTTTTAAAATTGAAGGCATCACAGATTTGTATCAGAGCACTTGGTTTCACTGTCTTAGAGATAACGTGTGAGGTTTGGTGGTACGTTCGACGTTAGATGTTATTTACGATTTCGATCTTCGTTTTCTTTGTGTGCTTCCAGGTTTCTATGTTTTCATTGTGTGTTATCGAGAAGGTGTCTTGTTAGATATATCCCGTTGTGATTAAATTCCAGCAGAGTAGGCCCATTCCTCAGTCACTTTTTCTTTTTGTACTCATATCATAGTGTAGCTATCGAGGAATGTGAGCATAACACACCGTATGATCCACCGGATGTGACTTGCGGACTAAGATACTTCCTGATTTCGAGGACGAAATCTCCTAAGGTGGGAAGGTTGTAACACCCTGCATTTTCCTTTCTCTTTTCTGTAATTCTTTTCCAAATGTTAAAGTTTTGTGACATCACTTATTCATGACGTCTTGTGTAATCTTAGTACATGTAAATTTGGCGTGAGTGCCGTGTGGGATGATTGACCGATCTAAGATAGATGCATGTACACAGGTTGATTCGCACTGGACTTGGACGGTTGAAGGATGTGACGATTACGATTTCGTTTTTCCTACAGGGCTTGATGAGCTCACCCCAATGTTGGTTTGCCGTCGTGGTTTACATCAATTTACAGGTTTTGTTCCGGCTAGGGACTGTTTATAGTGCAACGACACCTTTCTTTTGTTTCCCCGTTACAGGTTCTGGATTTGTCCAAAGTGATACAGATGATGTTCTGGATTTGGGGCATTCCTATGTAGTGTTGTTCCATTCTAGTTTCCTTTGTTTTTCCCCTGTATTGGAACGATGTTCTTGTATTACTTGGGAGCCAGTCTGTTGGTGCATCCCTTCCTCGTATTTGGTATTATTGCATCGTTGTAGAGATGTATTCTTTCGGCACCTAGACGTGCCTTGTGTATCATTTAGTTTAGCTTTCGCTTGATTGTATATATAATTAATATTGTATTCCATTCGTTTTATGATTATGGTGATCTTAGTTGGTCGGTCATTTTATGGATCACGACTCCGGATTCCTTGGATGTCCCGGTTCGGGAGTCTTTTGAAATTCGGGGCGTGACATTGGGTTTCTATCCCATAATTGATTTATCATAATATGGAGTGTTGGAACACTCTTGAGAAAAATTCATGTGCTTCAATACATATGGATGTGAATTTTTTTTTCTTTCCTCATCACATCATTAATCAAAGAGCAATTGGGTGAATTTTTGGATGCCACTGATGAACCAATGCATACAGGTGCTAAGAAAATTGATCATGATCAATTATTTGGGAGATCATCCATATATGAGCTAAGAAAGTGGTGGGGATTCAACACATGGAACGATGACTTTACTAAATGTGGCTAGAAGAGTAGAATAGAGGAATAATTTGTAGGATTACGAAATGGATGTAGAATTCTCTAAGTGTTTTTTTATTTTACTTTTATTTTTATTTCTTTTTCACCAAATCCGTTTAGGATTGGTTCTATCCATGTTTTGAATTTATTTTATTTTTCTGCAATTTTACTTTTTAGTATTGTATGCCCTTAAGGCCAAATCATGTGTGCTTTTATTAATAAAATTTCATTCCCTTGAAAAAGTGCTTCATGTTTTATATTTTGGTTTATTTAATTATTATATCTCTATTAGATATGATCTTGGGTATTGCATAGTTTTTTTAACTTTGAATAGATCATCCAAAACAAGTTTGGAGGAGATTTGAGCAATATATCGAAGCAACCAAAATTCCACTTCAAGGGCGGTAACAATTTCTTCCCCACTTTATGGTTATTTTTATTTTTAGACCATGAGGATATGGTCCGCTTTAAGTTTGGGGGGGGGGGGGGGGGGGGGGGAGGAATTAGTTATTAAATGCTTTAAGGGAATGAGAAAAATAAAAATATTAAAATGTTTTAATTTTTTTTATTAAGAACTTCATTCGAAACATGTGATTAAGATTTGATATGAATTGATTTGTGTACATGTTATGACTAGAAATATATTATGTATGTAACTACCCCACTGATGAGTATGTATTAGTTTGATTAAATTAATTTTTAAGATATTGTCCACATGAGTGAATAAATGAATGAAATTGAAACCGAAAAAGATAGTCTTGGTCTATAAAGCACACACACACATTCTTTATGGGACAATTAATTGACTTTCGACTATGTAGTTGAAAAAATAGTTTTGTTTCAATGACAAGGGGAGAAGGGGAGTAGTAAAAGAGTAAAATAAAAACTATATATATATGAAGTATGGAGAAAAGAAAACTATGAAAACAATAAAAATGCAAAAAGTAATTTTTCGATCTCAGTAACCGGGCATTGGTATCACCAATATCATTGTTCGCATAAAAATGGGAGAAAACTAATGGGCATAAATTTCATGGAAGAAGCTTGGCCCCAATTGGTTGGGACTAAAAATCCTTACTGGAAAGTCCGTAGACATTAAAAGACAGAAAGGGATAAAGATGGAATAAAAAAGTAGATTGAAGTTGTGTCATGGCAAAACTTGATAAAAAAACGTATAAGAAGGGAGATTATTCTACCAAAGAGAATGTTCACAAAATCACGGAGAGCTATGTAGATCGGCTATAGTAATTAGAAATTTTATTTCACCACTGTGGGGACCATTCTTTTAAATATAATGCATGATAATTATTTCGTGTGAGTGAGTGGGGATAACTTGTATACATTTTATTCGGACAAAATTATGGCATTTGCATGATTAATGATTATTTGATGTCATAAGCCTACAAGAATGAAGAATGAAAGAATTTGTGGGTAGTATATTTAACCCTCACGAGACTTCACTCGTCCACTCGGTATTGCCGAGGTGTAACACCCCGTGTTGTATTCCCTTTTTCCTAAAATTCTTTCCGATTTATTTTCAGTTGTGACGTCACTTTTTCATGACGTCTTTGTTATTCTTGGTAGTTCGTGTATAAATTTTTTGTGTTTGCGTTTAAATTCGATTGGACGACTTCGTGAATTCTCGTGTCGGCTACACGGCTTTGTTTTGATGTTTAATGTTAGTACTTTGACTGGGCGGTGACACATTTGTTTGTTCGATGTTTAAGGGTTCCGATGATTATGTTTCTCACCCTGGGTTATTTATATCGGACTATTTCAGTCATTTGGCGTCTCGTGGATTTTTGAGTTCACGTGATTTTGTTTAAAAGTTGATCCGTTATTTTTTTTGGGATCAAACATGTCTATATAGATTATTATTTATAATTATATAGACATGGGGTTATTTTGTAATTTTGCATCATTTGAGGGTCACATTTATAATATAGCTTTATGTATGTATGTGTATCAGATTATTGTAGAGAGAGACGGATACACCCCTTTTTCCCTCCTCCTTCCACGCGACATGGCTAGCTCCTCCTCCTTCCGCCTTCACGAAGCTAAGGCATGGCTGCTTCTTCTTCTCCATCCCCACGTCGTGCTTATAGCAGGCAGAGAAGACATATGCGATCTGAAGAGGAGCGGTTCGCTGGCTGAAGGACGACGATGGCTGGGCTAGTTGGCTATGCGACGGCGATGGCGAGCAGAGGGGATGACGCGCAGGTGGTTGCTTTATTTCAGTGCTATGTACGACATTCTAAAATTTTACAATTTTTCGTTAAGCGGTTTGTCAGAAAATTTGATTTCTAGGTACGAATTTTGTTTTAGTATTTCTCTGATCTGTTCTCATTTGTTTAGCTACTTCTAATGGGCTTCAACTATATTGTATAGGTTGTCGAGGCTATCATTTCGGTTCGACCGGAAATTAATTCGAACAACTTTGGATGGTGGGCCCCATTTTCATGTGTCGGAATTGTTAAAGGTGGGCCTCACTTCGGGCGTGAACATTTTGGGACAAATTTTAGTGTGCGTCTTGGGCGACATGTCGGTATGTCCGGCTCGGTCGTGGGCACGACGGTTAGTCCGTAGGCACGCATCGAGAAGTAGGGAAATCACTATCGGTATAGATGACTCTAGATTTATATGTGATATTTAGATTTGAGCATGCTAGTATGTGTATATATATATATATCGTCATACGAAAATATATATATATGTATATGAGTTTAATAGTGGCCTAAATAGTAGATTGAGCTAGTTCCATCTAGGTGATTGGAATTAGTAGCGCTAGATGTCGTTTAGTGTGTACGTGTAGACACGGTTGAGTATATTTTCATTTTGTTTTATTAGTGGGAATCGAGTATGAATTTAAGTGATTTATGTGACATGACATCTCAACTTAGAACATTATTCTAGTTCCCCTATCTTTTTTTATTATTACTTTAATAAATTTAGAAGCATGTTAAATGAGATAAAATTAATACAATTGGGGATTATTGCTTTAAATAAATTAAAAGCATATTAAAATAAATGAAATTGATATCCTTGTGGATATTGCTTATGTGTGCATAATTATGAGCATGTTAATGAATTGGGTATAATATATTGCATAATCACATAAATGCATGTATTATAATGAAGCGTGGTTTTTACTGAGGCCTTTTATGCATATTGAGTACACCGTGTCGTGTTGAGTGCATAGTTGTTGGTCTAAGCGGGTCGTGTAACCATGTGTGAGTTTAACTTGTGTCGGATAGTGGAATGTTTCCATAAATATGATGAGATACATATTTGTGTTTGATTTGTGTCGGATCATCGCAACAACTGGCCAGGAGGTATTCCCAACCTACGGATCTAGTAGGTCCAAGATTTATAGTATAGGGTGGGTCGTCCCATTCTCAAAGTCGCGGGTCGTCTCGTGCATCCGATCTTCGAATCTTTAGTCGCGGGTCATCTCATGCAACCGATCTTCCTTGTTAAAAGTGAAAATGTCAAAAATCACTTGGGAGGAATCGGTGCGACACTCTATCCTTGTCCGAGTTGTCTCGTGAAAGGTAGAGTGTGTATCTGTTAACCGTATCAGGCATTGTGTGTGCCATGAGGTTTGTTGAGACTCTATCTTTGTCACTGGTCGTTTTGTGAATGGTTAGAGTGTGTATCCGTTGACCTTAGTGGACAGATGTGTGCCATGAGTTGTGTTGAGATTCTATCGTTGTCACATGTCGTCTCGTGAATGGTGAAAGTGTGTATATGTTGACCTTAGTGGATAGGGTGTGTACCATGGGGTGTGTTAAGTCACATTGTATTGAGTTGGCATTATGTGATTTCATTTTACATGTAAATCATGATATTATTACATGTGATTTTGAAGCATGTTATTATGAATGTTGATAAATAAATTCCTATTTCAGTATAATGCTCAACTGAAAGTGGATACGTAAAAATATGAATTACATGTAATAATTGTTAAAGTATAGTGAAATGTAAATTCTTATACTTGTGGTTCTGTACTATTATGCCCTTTGAGGGTTGAGTATGTTGGGTTAGTGACCCCTTTGGATAGTTGAGGTTAGTGATAGCTTTTAGTGTCAACTGAGAGTTGAGGCCATAAAGAAGGCGGTGATGAAATTGTGAACTTAGTTGATTGTGTAGTATAGGCCTTTAGGTACCTTTCACCTTTTGAGGAATGGATTATCAACCGCACTTTTGAGATTTTGTTCGAGCTAGACAAGGTTGCAATTGAACTTAGTTGTTTCCGTGGAAACGACCATTTATGACCCTTTGAGTCCTTAGTGATTGTGTTCTTCCTTGGAGTTGTACTCACTCTTATTAGACTATCAATCAAAAATGGCATTTTTCAGGATTTATAATCAAGCTCTTTCTTATTTAAAGAAAAAACCTTTTTTTGTCTACCCTCATAGTCACGACAAGTTTTCATACTTTAAAAAGAGATCTTAGGATATTCTTTAAAAATATTTTTAACTTCTAAAGGTCGGTGATGGCGAATGACGGAGATCGGGGGCAAGACAGTCATTTTTACTGTGTGGATTCTTAAAGAAAACCTACTTTTTAACATTTCTCAAGATTCTGAGATTTCGATGCTTCTTTTTGAAGATCTCGACCTACAGTGTTTTGAAAGGTGTCTTCTTGTTTCACCTTTGCTTTCGTTCATTTTCTAAGTCTCGGTCATGAGGCTTGTTGTTTAGTGCACACACATAGTGTTGCCTTTTTCCTTTTTCTTGGTTGCTTGATGTCACCACCTATGTTATTTAGGTTTTTACACATATTAGGGGCATGGATGCCGAATGGGTTGTTCATGTTTTAAAACCTTTTTCTTAAAACTATTGAATCCCTAGGATTCATCGTTTTATGACTTTCATTCTCGGCCATCCATATTTTGTTTCTTTTGTCTGGGTGTTTTCCTTAAACACTTATGGTGTTCTTAACATTGACATTGTTGTCTCGGCTATCCGTTAGTTAGCATTGGGATCTCTATTCCCTTGCCTTGTTTCTTGACCCTTACGTGGTAGTTCATGAGAGTAACGTTCATGTACTCTCCGTGATTTTATCGGTTAGATTTCCTTATTCAGAGTGAGAGTGTTAGTGATTTATTGTTCATATTGGAGATTGTACTATGAGATTCATATGGTGATATGATTGAGGTGATTTAGTCATTGAGATGTAGATTTTCTCTAGGAATGGAATGATTGTTCGCAGATATATATATATTGATGATGATTATGTTAATACACAAGGACGTGAGTGATTTCCCTTCTGTGTTCTCGGGGAGTGAGTTATTAGTCTTCCTTTGTATTATTTATGGATTTTTTCTCTTGTGGATATTAGATTTAATTGTGATTCTCCCTGTTTAGATCATCTGGTTAGCGTTGTGAGCGCTTGGTGATTTGTTAGTTTGGACTTGGTTGTCATGTACTTAACATACGTTTATGAGAGTAGTGTAGACTACCGATGTTGGTACTTAGAGTACGACTCTTGGTGGTACCTTGTGAGATAGATTGTATACTAATAGATATATATATGTATATATACATATATATATGATATGTACTCAAATATCGGGATATGATTAGTTACCTTTAGGGTATATATATATATATACTAGACTATGTTTTATACATGGGTATATGGTAGTGATTGATTGTTAACATTGTATTTTATGCTTCGTGCCCTATTGTGCTTCCCTGATACAGGATTGGGTTATTTGTGGGGTTATTTGGGGTCTTGCAATAGCGTGAGTGCCATGTGAGATGACGAACTGACCTAGGGTAGATGCATATATACGGGTTGGTTAGTACTACTTGGATTCTCAGAGGATGTGACGGTTATGATTATACCTTTTCCTACGGGGCTTTGATGAGCTTACCCTGGCGTTTTATGCCCTGGTGTCCCACACCAGTTTGCAGGAAATGTTTCGACTACAGGCAATATGCGGTGCAACGACACCTTTTCTTTGTTTTCCTCATTACAGGTTTTGGAGTTGCGTAGGGTGATGTGGTTACGATTACAGTGCGACTAGATTGGGGACGATAGTTATCTACTATATTCTTTATCATTTAGGTCATTTACCCATATTGTATGGGATTGCCATGTATTTCTATTGGGAGTCCGTCTGTTGGCATACTCCCTATTGGTATATCTTTTATTTCTTATATTTATTAGTTCAGGATGTCACTGTATCTCTTCGGCACCGCTATATGTCTTTCTGCATTCTAATTCGAGCATTGTGGCTCTGTAGATTATCGAGGGTTGTGTAGATGTAGTAGTGGTTTTCTTTCCACTACCTCGGCCCTAGTAGGTTTGTTGAATGTTGGGTTGTGTGCCATTGTAGTTATCGCTTTGTTATTAGCAGGTTATTCTGTTGTGTTTGTGTCTCCGGATGATCCATTTACAAATGGATCTCTTCGGCACCGCCATATGTCTCCGAATTTTCATTGAATTTTGCAGTTGTATTTCTATCATTCAATTGGGTATGGAATATACCAGTTTTATTATTATTCCATATGTTTTAATGCTTATTGATATTTTAGTTGGTCGCTCATTGTATGGATCACACCCCGGAGTCCTCGGATGTCCAGATACGGGAGTCTTAGGATTTTAGTGGTGTCACACGAGGGGTTTAAAAGGCTTGTTACACGTGCTAAGTGTAATCGTATACCTTCACGAAAGAAAATGATTAGTTAGATAGTTTATTTAAATAGATAGCTTAAATTATTGTACTAAAAACACAATCATCACGAAGTTTCAAAATTTTCTATTGAATTGATTGCGAAAGGACTAGCAATGTTTAAGTTTGGGGGCTTGATAGAAGCCATATATCATACAGTTAAGGCTCCTAATTATACATTTTTATGTTTATGTTTATCATTATATTGGTTCTTTTATACGATTTTCGTGTTTTAAGACATTTATGAGCTAACTCATGTAAAGCGAGTTTAATTCGGTGAAATAACTGAATTTGTGACTCAAGATTGTTCGAGAGCCGAAACAATGATAAAAGACCTATGAAGGACCAAAAATAAGTCAAGGATGTAAAAGGAGTGTAGAGGAATGAAGACGAGAAAAGAAACGGAACAAAGAAGATGAAATAAGAAAATACAACGTGAAGAACTACCGAGTACTCGGTAGTGCCTTCACCGATTACTCGGTGATGTACGAAAGTGCACGAACTTGTGCAGAAGAACAATAATGACCAGAGAGTTTGGCGCACTTATGCCCACTTGAGCATCATTCAGAAGCCACAAATTACTCGGTGGAACCTTCACTGAGTACTCGATGAGACTAAAAACGGCTAGCTACATCAATAACTTGTATATACAACAGTGGGACCCGTTTCGGCCAGAATCAATATGAGATGATCTCTAGGCTATATTGGACACTATATTGACCAAATTTTATGAGATTTAACACCATTCTTCAAGGAATATCACGATACACATTCCTGACTTTATCGTGAAGCAATCAGATTACCAAACAAAGGGTCTACCTTACAATTGGGTGTGTTATATTTGAGTCCTTATACGAGGCTGTGGGATATTTGGGAAATAATATCAACCATAGAGGGAATGTCTACATCAATAATGCGGAAAACCACTACCATGAACAACTTAACCGGTATCTAGGGTTTTTAACAAAACTCTAGCCAAGTAATGTAGACTCTTTCTTATTTTAATTGTATAAGGGGAAATTGAAGGACACGTATGTGATGATTGTGTAGATGAGTGATTATGTTTGATTTTATATATGATTCTTCATTTATTCTATGTCTTGTTTTAGCTTGAACGAATGTTTTATCTTGCACAATCATGGTTATTCAATATTGGCTAGAACACGTATGCTTAACTCGTGATTTTCTACACAATGGTGGTAACTAACATGCAATCTTGATTTAGACAAACCGCCTAGAAAAGATAACGAGTGACATGCTTTTAATTTATGTTAGTAGGAGTAGTTTCGAGTAGATGCATGTACCAGTTATGCTTGTTCAATGACAGATTTTGCCAATGATAGGTTTGCCAATGCTTGCGACCCTATATCTGATTCACATATGATGGACCGCCCTTTATAATTAAATTACTAGGTTATGTGGTTAGAGGTGGTGTTAGAAATACCTTAGATCTTCATCTCCACTGTTTTCAAACACCAAAACTAAAATCTATCTTCACTTTTATGCTATTTTATTTCTTGTCAAATGAGTTATAGAAAACCAAACAAACAAATTATCTTTCATAATTTAGTTACAATAATTATAAAGAAGTTGTGAATTCAATAGTCTCTGTGGATACGATATATCCTATCTCATATATACTGTACTATAATTGATTCGTGCCCTTCCAATAGAAAAAACTAAGTTAAATTTAAGGGCTTATTTGCACACAAATTTATTATTACTATTACTTATTACCCAAGCCTAATGGGTTGAATCCATCGAGGTTTGGCCACTAATCAATACAAGTCATCCCGACACTAGTCAAAGCCTTACTGGAAATGAAAGAACCTCGAACACATAAGGAGGTTCAAATCCTGACAGGGAGAGTGGTTGCTCTCAATACGTTCATCACAACGCTTACCGATCGTTGCAGACCTTTCTTCCAAGTAATCAAGGCTAAGAGAGGTGAAGTATGGGCCCCTGAATACACCGAAGCCCTCTTCAGGCTAAAGGAATACATGGCCAAACCCCCGATCCTAGCCATTCTAGAACCCGATGAGATCTTATACCTGAACCTAGCAATTTCTGCGAATTCAACCAGTACAACCCTCATTAGGGAAGAAAAAAACCTCCAAATGAACGTTTTTTACACCAATAAATTCTTAGCCTAGGCGGAGACCCGCTACAACAAGTAGGAGAAACTAGTATTATCTCCGGTGAATGCAAAACAAAGCCTCAGGCACTTCTTTGAAGCTCACTCAATCATTGTCCCAATCTCTACTCCCATCCGGGTCATTATGTAAAAACTAAACCTTTTGGGCAGGATCTTTAAGTGGGCCATCGAGCTGGGCATCTATGACATCACCTACGTCCCCCGAGTCTCCATCAAAGGTCAGGCAGTGGCAGAATTTTTACTGGAAGAAAAGGCTGAGGAAACTGATCTTGCTGACATGCCAACCATGTGGAAGTTATCTATGGATGGTTCAGCCAATTCAAATGGGTCTGGAATCGGGACAGAGATTCAGACGCCTGATGGAACCCGTCTTCAGATGTCGGTAAGACTACAACTCCCAGTAACCAACAATGAAGCTGAATATGAAGCAATCATCTCTGGTCTTCAATTGGCTAAAAGCCTTCACATCTAGAGCTTAACAGTGCACAACAATTCCCAACTAGTCATTCGGAAGATCAATGGAGAGTACAAAACCTAGAATCCAAAAATGGAGTCCTCTCGAGAATTTATGTTGAAAGAGACAGAATACTTTCAGAAGTTAACTTTTGCCTAGATCCCAAGAATTGTAAATACTGTAGCAAACCACTTAGCCGTTCAGGTATCTTCAGATGATGAAGACCTAACCCGGGTACTGTTGGTGGATTTTTTGGCCAGACCCAGCATTCAGGAGCCCGAGTAGGTAATGCTCATCCCGTAGGAACCTAGCTTGATGGACCATGTGATGGATTACCTTAGGAATGGGACCATTCCCGAGGACAAAGCTGAAGCTCATAAGATCTGGTTAAATTCATCCCGATATTCTGTCATCAGGGGGCAACTCTATGGAAAGTGATTTACGGGACCATACCTAAAATGTGTAATTCCCCTTGAGGCTCGGGCAGTGATGGAATAGATCCATTATGGGGCCTACAGAAATCATTCCGGGGGAAGGTCTCTTGTTGACAAGTTCCTTTCTCAAGGGTACTTTTGGCCATACCTATCTTAGGACGCTAAAGCCTATGTCAAAAGGTGTAAGGCATGCCAAATGCACGGGGATGCTATCCATCAGCCACCCAAGTTCCTGCACCCGACCGTGGTCCCTCATCCTTTTACCCAATGGGGGATGGATATTGTTGGTCGTCTCCCGAAGGCAGTACGGTTAACTATCCACGTGTTGCTGACTACTGATTACTTTACTAAATGGGTAGAAGCTGAATCTTATCCAACAATCAAGAGCAACCATGTCATCAAATTCATCTAGAGCCACATAATATGCATGTTCGGGTTGCCTAGAACGATCATGATGGACAACGGAAGAAATCTAGACAACAAGAAAGTAAGAGCATTCTTTGCTGAACACGACATCAATCAGAGCACTTCTTTCGTCGGGTACCCACAGGGAAACGAACAAGTTGAGAAGAGAAACTGAACCATCTTCGACACTCACAAAAAAACTCGAATAGGCTAAGGGGGCCTGGTTGGAGAAGCTACCTGAGGTACTCTGGTCATACAGAACGACACCAGGCAACCTACTGGAGAAACACCCTTCACCATGTCATACGGTGCTGAGGCAGTAATCCCCACAGAGGTCAAAGTACCAATCCTCAAGAGCCAAGCTTGGAAGGATGGCTCAAATAACCAGCATCTGGATCATAACTTGGATCTGCTGGATAAAAGAAGGGAAACGGCATAAATCAGGTTGGCAGCTTACTAGCAACGCATCTGAAATCACTTCAACTAAAAATTTAAAAGAAGCGAATTTATGGTCGAGGACATGGTCCTCAGACAAAAGATCTAGATCGTTGGCAAACTCAAGCAACCATGGGAATGGTCCATACTGTATCCGAAACAATGGAGATGAAAAAATGGAAGCCAATTCCCAGAATGCCTCTCACCTAAAGAGGTACTACCCATAGCAGAGTAACTTAATTTGGTATCGTCTGAATTAATTTATTTATGTAAAAAGACATCAGTGCCCGACCAGTTGAAATTACTTTAGTAAAATTGTCTTTTCTTTGCAAAGAATACTTTTAGATGATTATGGTTGCAAAATAAACTAAATGTTGTGACGTCTCTCGGATGACCTCAAGAGCCCGAAAGACGCAACACCGATCCACAAGTGATCAAAATTTTAAAAAAATTATCTAAGTGTTGTGACATCTCTCGTATGGCCTCAAAATCCAGAAAACACACAACATCGATCCACAAGTGACCAAGTTATCAAAATTTTATGAAATAAACTAAGTGGTACAACACCTTTCTCAAGTCCACAAGAGCCCAAAAGATATAAAAGTGACCACAACATCTAAAAGCAAAGCGAATATTCATCGATTATGTCCTTCATATATCAAAATTTTCTATTAAATATAGGGCCTTAGTGGCCAAGGCTTATAAATATAAAAGGAACATAGCAAAGAAAAAACTCAAGTTTTCTACCCTTAGTATCTGAACTGAGGCCCAAAACTCTGTTATATCCTATCATTGGCAATGCTAACGGCCTTATCCCCTTGAACACCTGCCTCCTTCTGGACACTTGCATTCTCTATCTGAGCAAGATCGGGTAGAATAGTAGAATTGGGAACCTAAGCCAATTCAGATGGAACCGAGCCAGAAATAGGAATAGACCCGGGAAGAGGTTTAGACAGGAACTCACCGAAAAGAAGGTCATCCGGGCCCTCAGTTGGATTAGTATATGGAGAGGCTATGCCAAGGAATTCATCTAATTCCTCCATATATTTGAACTCCCGTTCCTCCTAGGGAGCTAGGAATCCTGAAAGCACGTCCTCCAACCGAATCAAACTCGATATTTAGAAGTGGCAAAGAAGTGTTGGTACATTAGATTACCACCCCGATGGCATATCTCTATTGTAGACCTCTCCATTGACAGAAGGTTCTCAGTCTCAACCTTCTCCTCCAGAAGCTTATGACTTGAAACCTTCAGGCTCTCATTCTGGGCCAACAACTCTTGATTCTAAGCTTTCAGGGCTCATTGACCCTCCTCTAGGACCTTGGGCTTCTCCTCAGCCTCTTGAAGCTTTTGCTTGGCAATTATAGCCCTACTATCACTCTCAAGCTTTGCATTATAGTCCCGGGTTCAGTACAACATCTGACATAAAACACAAGTGTCACGTGGTCAGTTAGTGAGACCAAGAAAGAAAGAAAATTCATGCATAAAATAGGATCAGGAAGCATGTGACTAACCTTCATGGCTAGCTCGGAGCCAGTAACAGCCAACTCCTCCCTATCAATCTTTTTTATAGCATTCTGATCAGCTGAGGTCCAGATTTGAAGGCCCATCGTCCGAAAGGCTTTAAGCCTATCGATGGTCACCTGCCCACTGACTAGCATTTGGATTTCGGGAAGTACGATGGTCGAATACCAGGCAATGGCCTCAGCAGCCACATCGGACTCCCTCTGCAAACTCGGCGAGGCTGATGTTCTTAGGCGGGGACGGACTGACCAATCGGTCTGATCGTTCCCCGATTGAGGTCAAGTGTTGCCAACCAGTGGATCGATTCAAGATTGAGATGTTGGAGGAATGACAACTTCTACCTCAGGAGACGTTTGGGTAGGAGCACCGATTTCCTCCCCTAAAGGAGGAGGATGATGAATGGCTTGTGTTTCTTTTGAAAGGGGAGGGGGAATAGCAGAGGACTTCTCAAAGGAGGTGGAGGAGGAAAATCACCCCCGGTAGGAAGTGTGGTGCTGGTTGGATTAGTAGATATGGATGAGGTGCCCGATCCTTCTTTTCGAGGCCTCCTCAAGCTGACTTGTGGAATCCTCAACATCATTTCTACTCCAGCTTACTGATATTTCTTGCAAAGCATCACTAGTAAGGTAGTCAAGGTACATCCTCAAGGGCTTACCACAGACTTTAGATTTGAGGAGATCAAAGCGTGACTTAATGTAAGTAGGGGATGCATTGGGGGATCTCATAAACTCAACCACATTTTTCCCCAACTTGTCATTCCACATATCACAAAAGCAAGCCCCTTATGATAGGGCCTGAAAGGGGGAAGAAGTTATTTACTAAAACCTTTCATCTGCCTAAGGGTGCCTCCAATTCCCACTCACCAGTATCATCCTCTCCTTCCAACCCTTGTTGGATCTATCTGTGCCATGACACAATTTTCTCTCCTGAAAAGGGAAAATATTATAACGCCCCCTACAGTCCTTCAGTTCTTGCAATTTGTATGAAAAAATGATCTCAACAAAGCTCAGATTCAAACCAAGATCCTTATTAAGCAAATAATCATGGCCAAGATCTTGATGAAATTGGGCCCAACTTGAAGTGGGGCCAGACCAAGGGTAGACAAAACTACGAGGAAGAACGGATGGATAAAAAAATGCAGAACCTGCAAATGAGAAGTAGAAAGCAGGATATGGTCATCTCTCACTCCCTCACCCTTCCTAAATCATATTTCTTAAGCTAGTGCTCTATTGTCACGTCATCAGGAACCTTGAGTTTTTTCAACACTACATTTACCCTATAATTGGAAGGGAGAGGGTCAGCAAAGAATTGCGTTCCTGAATTCCCATCATCCTGACCCCCGACCAAAACTAGGTCAATAGGGATCACATGGGTATTGACAGCTTGGATGACCTCTGTGGGGCTAGATCTAACGGTCCTGACCACCACAACACAGGGAGAGCTAAGCAAGGCATCAGGATTAAATGATGAAGGAAGACGATCGCTAGCTGATCGTGTGTCATCACTATCAGACATATTGATAGAATGGTAAAAGAGTTAAAAGAAAGAACTTAGTCTAAGGTAGATTTCGGTGAAGGTTTGTGAGTTTTTCGGGATATAAGTGCAGATTCCGAAAATAACAAATGAATAAGCTAAGTTGCAGAAAGCTTTTGAGAACAAGAAATTTTGAAATACAAGAAGTGTTTTGTGTATAAACCTTTGGGTATTTATAAAGGGCACCGAGAAAGGCTAAGAGTCATGCGCACAAGAAACGAAGCACCAAGTTGTCTTCTCAGCCCCATCCCAAAAATTAAGGCCACATAGGCGATGAACTTGAAATTCAAATGATGAGTTATAACTAGCTTATTAAATGCAACTGCCATGTCAGCCGACAGGGGTGATGTATATCATATCCACACTTTATTCTTCATTATAGGCCTTAAAACTAAAAGCCCATAATCAAGAAGGGGCCTATGTAAGTGTGAAATCTTTCAAGCCCAACAAGCCTTTGTCCCACAAGCCTGACGACCTAGTAATGATAACTAGAGCCCGAAGATAAGGGCCCATTCCAATCCCAATAGCCAAAACGTTCTAGAACAACTTGGGAGCTAAGCTAGTGACATAAGAAAGATACAAAATGATTTATGTCACATAGAATGTTGCCCTAATGGGCTCAGAGCCCAAAAAGGTCATGTATATAGAGAGAGCGGAAATCTGAATAAAGCATTCTATTATTTTGTTGTGCATTTTTTTGGCATCTACAATAATAATCCACTTCACAACACTAAATGAAAGGATTCAAAAACTACATTCAAGCACTCTAAGGCAAATTGTTTCATAGTTTGATTAAAATAGTAGTTTTACATTGTCGGCAACGAAGTGCACCAAAAGAAAAGAATCCCCATGCATAGCGCTCCGAGGGACGTACATCAAAGTTAAACTACCCGGCTAATAAGGTAACCGGTAAAAGATAAGTATTTAATCATTCGTTTACAGGTTTACAAAAGAGGAGCATATGTGTACATGTATATCACGTTAATGCTCTACAAAAAGGAAAGTACTTCCCCACCATAAGCACAAAAGAATGAAACCATCACCGTATCTCCACCAAGAAACTACGTGCCTCCCAAGGTGGAATCATCACCTGAAAAATGTATAAAGTCGTGGGGTGAGCTTACTAGCCCAGTAGAGGAAGCGTCATCTCCTGAATCTCAAAAGCCGAGTGGTACAACCCACCCAAGACACATGCAACTAATCCTAGGTTGGTCTATTATCCTACATGGCTCTCACACCACTTTGGGACCCCATCAAACCCAACAATCAATTTCCCCAACATCCTGCATTATAGTTGATGAGTCTAGAATATTTTGTATTCTGGGCCTTAATAAACCCTTAGTTAGTCTCTTTATTTTATTAATAAGATATTATTATTCGAGTTGCATGTTTAAGCACGTTTCAGGGGTCTTAATGAAAATTTAAGTTAATTTTGGGTTGATAGCAAATGCACATGATCCGAAACACTATTCAGAGGATAAATGCACTCAATTTAGAGCAAGGTACAAGTCAGTAAAGCATAGTACAATTGGTTGAAGCACAAAATCGGAGATTAAATAAATATTAAAAATCAGGGACCACCGATCAATCGGTGGACTCCTCGATTGATTGGAAATAGCCGACCATGGGATTTATGCGAACTTATGCTGCAGAATTCTTTATTTGTGCACTAGTATATCGAGGGGCAGAATCGTCCATTCACCGATAATACTTAGTCTCCATACCAAGTCCTCTTGGTGTGCAAGAAAATATATGTCAGTATTACACCAACTTTTGTCTATAAATATGTGAAGACTTCATGAAGAGAAGATATATTCCATTATCCTACACAAATATACAGAAGAATATAAAAAGTCTCTATCTTTATAGAGATGGAGACTCCTTCCTCGAGAAATCAATAGCCAACCTACCAATCATGAAGATGATTGCCACATCAACGATGCAATCTTCCCCTTCCATGAGCAGCTAGTCGGTATCTAGGATTTCCAACAAAACCCTAGTCAAATAATGTAGAACTTTAATTGATTCTATTGCAAAGAGGGGAAGGTAAAGAACATTTATATGATGATTATGTTGTGAGATACTGAATGAATTACCTAAATAAGATTTATTTATTATTTCTCTTCTTAAGTTGAGATTGAATTAATGATTTATCATGAACAACCATGTTTTCACTAAGGGCAAGAAATCCAAGGTTTAAATAATGGTTTCAACATAATGGTTCTTAACGACATGATACGTTTTATGTTTTCACAATTCATACTAAGAGAATATAGTCATTAGTGTGTTTTTAATTTCATGTTTTAGGAGTAGTTGTAGTATAGATGCATACAATTACCATGCTAATCGTAGATAAATTGAAATGGACTAGACTTGATTGCATCTGTTTTGGGATTAGGCAACTGCTTGTAGCATTACTAGTCTGATTCGTATAAACTATATCTCCCTCTTGCAATAATAAGATTAAAGTACTATATTATGAGACTAGTGGTGTAGTTGGAGCAAAACTCTAGACTTGTTTATCTTGATTTAAAACACAAAAATTATATCTGTTTATTTATTTTATGTTTATTAGTTTATAAAACCAACCAATCAAAACAATGTCATTAACATAATTCAATTTTCTGCTTTACAATTATTGGAAATATGACTCTGATCTATGTGGTTCGATACCCTCTCTACCCAACTATACTACTCACGTAATCAAGATTGAGAGGTAAAACTTGATCATGCTTATTCTCTATTTTAAACACTTTTATTTTTATACGACTAGAACCGATCACAAGTTTTTGGCGCCGTTGTCAGGGATCGAACGGATGTTTCAGATTATTATATTGAAGCTTATTGAATTATTGTAGTAATTTTAGTTTATTTTCACATCCTTATTTGTTTTGGAGGTCAAAAACCACATTGTTCGAAACTGCAAATTTGCAGAAAAGTTCACTAACTCCAGTTTCCATCGAGTGGCAGTATCAGCAATCGTTCGGTAAGTTCATCGATAGTTCGGTAAGTTCGCTTATCGATTTCGATCGTTCGGACTATTTTGTGATCAATTGGAATAGCTTCTATTCGTACAAAAACAAATATAGACATTACAACAATATCAGAAAAAAAAAAAAAAAAAATCTTATCTTTCCTAAAAGAAAACAATATACAAATTTGCATACATATCTATATATATCTTATTCTTATATAAAAAAAAAACAGAATCTTGATCTATTTATTTATTTATTATCTATTTAAGTAATTTATATATATAGTATATACTACTACTAGATCGATTGATCGAATTTACGATTGACCAGGATAACACCTGATTGATTGGATTTTTCTAAAAAAATAAAAAATAATAAAATAAAATATAGGCAAAAGAGCATAAAACCCCCTATGCTTTTTTGTTTCCCCATTTCCCTACCCTCACCTTTCTAAAATAAGCAAACTACCCCCTTTATACCACTATATGCTCAAATTACCCCCAAGGTTTTATTTTATCATTATCATTTGTATTAAAATTTAAAATATATATATAAATTTAAAAAATATATATATTAAATTTTGAATTTTTTTTTCTAAAATTCGAAAATAATATATAAATTTTAAAAAAACATATAAAGATCGAAACAAATATATAAAATGTGTAAAAATTAAATTAAATTCGAAAAAAATATATTAAATTTTGAATTATTTTTATAAAATTCAAAAATAAATATAAAATTCGAAACAAATATATAAAATTCGTAAATATATATATATATATATATATATATATATATATATATAATTGAAATTTGTTTATATATTTCAAAAAAAATTATATTAAATCTTAAAGTTTTTTACAAAATTCGAAAATAAATATAAAATTCGAAATAAAAATGATGTACCTAAAAATATAAGAAATTGTATTACTGCATGTTGTACCTAAAAATGATGTAGGTTGGTTGTTGATTCTAGTTTGAACAGACCAAAATTGTAAAGAAAAACCCATAAAAATCATGTTTTAATTTTAATTTTCTCTCTTATCTAGTGGCTCGTGATTTATAGTTCCCCCAATGGTATTGAGTGAATCTGCATATCCAATAAAACTATCCATTTTGATTGTCCTATTGGGATCATAAAAGCAACCCCCAAATGACATATAAAATTGAAAAAATATTTATTAAATTTCAAAAATAATATAAAATTCGAAAACAAATTCGAAAAAAAGATATAAAATTCAAAATATATATATAAATTTTAAAAAACATATATAAATTTCAAATATATATAAAAAATTCGGAGAAAAAAAAGTAATTCAAAAACTTTGTTCGCCGAATTTTATCTTTTTTTTTTCAAAATTTATATATATTTTTTGAATTATATATATATATATATATATATATATATATATTATGAATTTTATATGACTTTGTCTAATTTTATATTTATTTTCCAATTTGATAATTGTTTCTAAATTTAATACATATTTTTTCAAATTTTATATAGTTTTAGAATTCTATATAATTTTTACAAATTTAATATATTTCTTTCGAATTTTATATGGTTTTTCGAAATTGATATATTATTTTTCAAATTTTAAATTTTGTTTTTTGAAATTTAATATATATTTTTTTAATTTTATATATTTTGTTTAAATTTTAATAGTAATGATTATGATAAAATGAAATCTTTGGGGTAATTTGGATATATAGTAGTGTAAAAGGGATAATTTGCTTGTTTTAGAAAGGTGAGGGTAGTGAAATGGGGCAAAAAAAGCATAAGGGAGTGTTTCTCAACTCTTAGAAAACATAGGGGGTTTTATGCTCTTTTGTCTAAAATATATATATTTATTTATATAACTATATCTATACAATTTTTGATATAAAATATATTTTTATAATAACTAAGTGAAAGTTTTTTAAAAAAAAATATAATAATAATAATGTTTTTAAATAAATAAGTATATAACTATATATATATAAATAAATAAAATTATTAAGAGAAAAAAATATATTTTGATTTTGATTTTCTTTATTTAGTTGATTGAATAGTTGGTTATCGTTTACTTTTCTTGCTTAATTGCTTGTTTAATTTATTTTATTTATTTTGCTTTACATTCGTAGTTTAGTCAAATGTATTATAATTTTATTTTTGAATATTTCTTGGGTTGTATCCTTTGTTGCCATGAACCGTCAAAAGAAATGCTCTCTTTGGACTTTGAAATTGAAAGTACTGTCCTTAAGTCCGTAAACGAGGAGAAAAATAATACAATAAGAGATAACCTAGCAACAGAAGACATGATTGACCATGACACACAACCTATAATGCCATGCCTCTAAAATTGCCGAAACCCCAACACAGAGAATCAGCGAATTTCCAAGGGGTGACGTCAATCAAGCGACCATTAGAGTCAACAATAACAAGGAAATACATGGAATCACAAAGACAATAATATATTCCATGTCTAACTGAATGATGGAAACTTAACAGAATGCTCTGATATCATACTGTCACGCCCCTAAATTCCTAAAACTCCCGAACCGGGACATCCAAGGAATCCGGGGTATGATCCATACAACAAGCGACCAACTAAGATATCATTAACCATTAAAACAAATGGAATAATGATGAAAATGATATATTCCATACCCAATTCAATGGTAGAAATACAACAGTGGAATCCAACAAAATCCGGCAGAGTTCCGTTTGTAAATGGAACATCTAGACCCACAACCACAACAGAATAACCTGCCAATAATAATTTCATAATATCAATGGCTCACATGCCAACATTTAACAAACCTACTAGGGCTGAGGCAGTGGAAAGAAGTACCGCTACCCCTACACAATCCTCTATAATCAACAGAGCCACAAATGCTCGAATAAGAATACAGAAAAACACATGACAGTGCCGAATAGATACAATGACATTCTGAAATAATAAATATAGGAAATAAAAGATATACCAATAAGGATATACTAACAGACTGACTTCCAAGAGAAATATATCATAATCCCACAAAACATGGAAAAGAAACTGACAGAAGATAACTATCGTCCCCAAACTAGTCGCGCTACAACTGTAACCGCATCACCCCGCGCAACTCCAAAACCTGTAACAAGAAAAGCAAAAGAAAACTGTCGTTGCACCGCATGCTGCCCGTAGCCGTAACATTTCCTGCAACCTGACGTGGGAATACCAGGGGGTAATGAAATACCCCTGTGAGAAAATAAGCTCAATGGGAAAAATGATATCCTAACTACCACATCCTCTGACTATTTAGGTAATGTTAAACCATCTAGCAAGATACATAGCCCAATAAATCCCAGCCATGAAAACAAAAGACACGTACTCATATACTACCGGAAATAAGTATATATCGGAAATATATATGTTCATATATATATATAAGTACACAACAGTAGTCCATAAGGTACGACTAAGACTCGTACTCTAAGTACCAACACCAGTACTCTACACTACTCTCACAAACGTACACTAGGTAAACGACACCTAGGTCCAATCTAAAAAATCATCAAGCGCTCACAATGCTAACCAGAGAATCCAAACAGAGGGAATCACACTCACCTCTAATATCAACAGGAATAAAAATCCACAACTAGTACTAAGGAAGGCTCATAACCCACTTCCCGAGAACACAAGAGGAAAAACACTCACGTCCTTGCGTACTAACATAATCTTCATCTATATATATATGTACAATATATATATATAAGAAACATCATCCCATTCGTAGAGGAAATCCAAATGACTGAATCACTTCAATCATATCACCATATGATCTCATAATACTATCTCCAATATGATCAGTATTTTACCAACACTCTCACTATGCATCAAGAAAGCTAACCAAATCAAAACATTGAGAATACATGGGACACTACTCTCATGAACAACCACACAAGGGTCAAGAAACAAAGCAAAGGAAAAGAGTTCCTAATGCTAAACCAACAGATAACCGAGACAACAATGTCAAGGTTAAGAACACCATAAGTGTTTAGGGAAAACACCTAGACAAAAGAAACGAATACATTCGGCATCCATGCCCCTAGCACGTGTAACAACTCAAATCACCTAGGTGATGACATCAACAACCAAGAAGAAGGGAAAGGCAACACTATATATGTGCACTGAACAACAATAAGCCTCAAACCCGAGACTTAAAAATGATTGGAAGTAAAGGTGAAACAAGAAAATACCTTTCAAAACTCTACAGGTCGAGATCTTGAGAAAGAAGTCTCGGAATCTCAGAATGTCGAGAATTTCTATAAAATAGGTTTTCTTTAAAAATTCACACAGTGAAAATGACTGTCTTGCCCCCGGTCTTCGTCATTCGCCTGTCCTGGTTACGGGGTAGGCTAAAATGGGTTTTATCTTTTTGAATACAAATGAGTTTGTTTTCAAAACTTGAAAAACTCCATTTTCGAAAGACATCCAGATAAGAGCGACTACAACTCCAAGGATTCCTATAATGTCCAAGAGGACAATGAAGGAAGAACAATACGTTGGACTCACGGAACACAACCTTCCGTTTCAAACTCCACACAATCAAATAACTACACGAGGAAGAGGTTCGGCATCATGCTGTAACCGACTACTCAAGGAGTGACAAGTCAAAAACATATCCACTAGTACAAGGAATGCTTAGGAGAATGAACTAAGCACGAGAAACAAGACTGCAAAGCTACAGTACCTCGAGTACTTAATAAAATCACTTAGACCCCTTAATATCATGAAAAGGGAAAACTAGTGGCCGATACCACGGAACTAACTAGTTTCAATCAATACCTCTTCTAATCCATTCAAACCTCACATTCACAGTTGATACCAACTCTCTAGATTACTAATAGAATCAAGAGACCATTGTCACCCAACCAGGTAGGTTCAATCACAACCTCGTCTAACCAAACTTAAAACCTCAAAAGTACAATAAATGATACATCCCTCTAAGTGGGAAAGAAACATCAATTTGGTCAGTACTACGCAACCAACCAATACCAAAAGACTATCACCCACCTTCTCAAGGCCTCAACTCAAAATCGACTCTATGGTCCATCACTAACCTCAACTATCCACAGAGGTCACTACACCAATATACTTAACCTCCCAAGGGCATAAAAGTACATAACCATAAGTATAAGAATATACATTTCATTATACTTTAATAATTACTGCATGTAATCATATTTTTTCACATTATCCACTTTCAGTTGAGCATTTTAATAAAATATGAATTTATTTTGCAATATTCATAATCAACATACTCCAAAAATCCATAGGTAATAATATCACAAAATAAACCTGCTCCAAAACTCCACATGTAATAATATCATGATATACATTTCAAATGAAATCACATAAATGCTACCAAATACAATGTGACTCAACACCACCCGTGGACCACACACCACCACACACCCTACTCTAAGGGTCAACGGATCCAGAATCTCTACCATTCACTCCTCGCTCATAAAGGAATGTAGAGTGTCGCACCGTTATTCCCAAAGTGATTTTTGTCCCTATCACTTTCAACAAGGAATATAAGTTGCATGAGACGACCTGCGACTTAGGATCCGAACATCAAATGCACGAGACGACCCGCGATTTTGAGAATGGGATGACCCACCCTATACCACGATTCTCGGATATACTAGATCCGGAGGTTGGGAACACCCACTGGCTAGTTGTTGCGATGATCTGACAGAAATCCAACATAAATATGTATTTCATCATATTTATGATACCGTTCGACTATCCGACACTAGTCAAACCCACACATAGTTATACAACCCGCATAGACCAACACTCATGTACTCAGCACGACACAGTATACTCAATATGCATACATGGCCTCAATAAAAACCATGCCTTAACATAAATATGTAATGCATCATATTTATGAAAATATTCTCCAACATGCTTTTAATTCACTAAAGCAATAAACCATGAGAATATTAATTTTATTTCTATTTACATGCTTTTATTTCAATTAAAGCATTTGAATCACAAGGAAACTATTTCATTCCTTTAAACATGTTTTTTAATTCACTTAAAGCAATACTCCATATATCATAAGGGGAACTAGAATAACGTCTAAGTTTTCACGTCCCTCACGTTCACATATCCCCGAACATGTTTTAATTTCGATAAACACAATCGAAAGGGGAACTAATATCGCGTTCTAAGTTCACATCCAACTTTTACAAATTTTTCTAACCCATTTTAATTCTCAAGGGGTTACTAGGCCACCTATTCTCATTCAGTTAAATAGGTATTAATTTAATTTTGCAGGAAAACAATTTACTTGATTTCTTAAATTAATTTTTAAGTTCTACTTCACTTCTAACCCAATTATAGATATTTTAAATTCACAATTTAATATATATCTAAATTAAAATAAATACAGGTTTGCACACCCAAACCACATCTATGATGTTAAAGTGAGAATAATTTGCCCACCTTAATTTACGCGTAAAACAACTCCGAAACGGCCCTTCGTGAACAGTACCGGTGCCCAAAAGTGAGGCCCGCCAACAAAAGTCGCCCATATACTATTTCGAATATACCAAAACAGTCGCCTCGATGACCTAATCAATATATATGAAGTCCATTAGCAATAGGTTAATAAATTGGGACAAATCTAAAATCACCCGAACGAAAATTCGAACCTATAAATTGAATTTCTAGATAAACCGCTCGACGAAAAAATACAAAATTTTAGTATGTCGTACCTAGCATCGAGATAAAGCTATCCTAAAATCACAGTTGTTCGAGCTCGGGAAGTTGACCAAACAATTGGCTGAAGTTCCAGCCAGAACTGCACTGTTCGCTCATCATGCTATTGCGCGCGATCTGCGTCTACGCCACCCCCAGCCATCGATGACCACCTCTCCAGTCCGGTGCCCCCACGAGCTCACAACGCCGCCGCTGCCCCCTAGGTCCGGCGACACCCAGGCCTAACCAAGTCGCGTCTTTGTGCGCGACTCACCTCTTCATCCAGACTTCCCTCTCTCTCAAGCTGCGAAATAGGAGAAAGAAGAAGAATCAACCATGGAAGAGGAGTAGTATGCGCGAAGAAAAAGAAACAAAATAGGTTTTGGTTGCGTCTCTCTCACTCTCATCTGATACACGAGCCTTGCATATACATATATCTATATAAGTTTCTATATATTTAATAAATGAAATATATATATATATATAAATACCAATTTAATACCCATATATATATATTCCCAATTAACAATATATATATATATATATGTAAATATGTATAATAAATCCCAAAAATGTACCAGGAACCCCCAAATGTAATCTCGCAAACCCGGAATACTAACGGGATGCCAAATTAAATAATATAAGCCCAAATAAATAATATAAACCCCAATAAATACTCTGGGGTACGAAAACAAACAACCGAAACACCGAGAAAATAAAATAATGTGTGTCATGTTGGATCCATAAAAGTACTAATATCATATTTGAAAATTACCAAGTCGATATCTGAAATGTTGGACAACATCACGTGTCATCACCTAGTCGAAGCAATAAACGCAATCATCGAAACCAACCAGCGTAGTCGGTAACAATAACTCGCATAACCGTTGTCCTTCCAAGTCCGAAACGTAAAATGCGAAAAATTTACATGCGAAATACCAAGAATAACCAAGTACGTCATGAACTAGTGACGTTAGAACCGAAAATAAATCAAAAATAATTTCAGGAAAGAGGTAAAATAACACGGGGTGTTACATATAACATCAGACTATTACTACACTCATTCGCTTAAGTCCGTAATTGAGGAGAAAAATAATACAATAAGAGAAAAACTAGCAACAGAAGACATGACTATCCTTGACATACAACCTATGACATTAGGAGATTATTACACTCCTTCTAGTTACACTTCCCGATTTGATATTGAATTACCAGGCGCTACCAAAGATCAATATGAGATTAATCCGGACATAATTGACCTGTTACCCCAATTTTATGGATATAATAGCAAAAATCCGTATCAACATAGTTATTTGTTTCTAGAAATTTGTTCAACCACCAAAGTAGATGGATTAACGAATGAGGGACTGCGTTTACGCCTTTTCCCTTTCTCTTTGGAAGATAAGACAAAAACGTGGTTTAAAACTTTAAAGCCAGATATCAGAACAAATTGGAAGACAATTGAACGAGCATTCTTGCGTCAATTCTTTCCAATAAGTAGAACTTGTGAGATGAAGAATGCTAGATTCAATTTTTCACAAATTATCGAAGAAGAATTACATGCAACGTGGGAATGATATAATGAAATTCTAAGGAAATGTCCGTATCATAATATCCCGAAAAATGAATTAGTGTTTAGGTTTTATAATGGACTTAATGATTCATGTAGACAATTAGTAGATTTGGCATGTGGAGGAACATTTTATCTTAAACCGGTATATGAACTTTGGAAGTTGTTTGAAGATTTGAGTGAAAAGTCCTATCAAATGGCATCAATGACTAGAGTTCCTAGGATAACTCTTAATAATCCGAAAAAGTCTGGAGAATTGTACGTAGACGTAAAAGTTGACGAGTTGGGCCAAAGGCCTAACAAATTCATGAATTTCTCTAACTCCTCCCCTAAAGAAGTTTATCTTGACTATTCTGATTCTACCCATTTTGACAACAATTGTCCAATAGTGTACCAAAACACTGATGTAACACCCCGTGTTATATTCCTTTTTCCTGAAATTAATTTTAATTTAATTTCAATAATGACGTCACTTGTCATGACGTATTGTTTATTTAATTGGTATTTGATACCTGTAAATTTTTCGCGTTTAGTTTAAAGTCGACTGGATGACTTTACGGTTTCTCTTTGACGACTACGCGAATTCTTATTCTCGACTACACGATATCGTTTCCATTATTTCGGTTATGGTATTAGTACTTTTACGGATCCGGGGTAAAGCGTATTAAATTACCTTCTTGGTGTTCCGGTTGTTGGATTCCTAAACCGGTATAATTCTTTCGGACTAATTTGGTAAATTGGTGTCCCGTGTAATTACCAGTTACGTAAATTACACTTGGGGGTTGGTCCATAATAAATTGGGATTTATTATATATATATATATATTTAATTATATATATATTGAAGTGGGGTTCATTTTGCAATTATAGAGAAGTTGGGGGTTAGTTGTGCAATATGGTACATATATATGTATATACGTACACGAAACCTGCTACAGTCTCATTCTCTTCACTTCACGCCATTACAGACACCTGTTTCTCTTCCTCTCTTCTCCTTCCTCCTGCAGCAACAGCACCACCCTCACAACTTCATCACCTCCATGGTCGCCGGCGGCGAGAGAGAGAGAGAGAGAGTGAATGGCCGGCTGGAGGGAGCTCTGGCGAGAGAGGGAGTTGTCGACTGAGAGAGGGAGGACGGTACTGTTCACGATGGGCCCGAAACGGCTGTTCTGTAAGTGTATTTCAGGTGGGAAATTATATTTCTCACTCTGCATTATTGAAGTAGTTTAGGGGTGCAAAAATCCTTATTTAATTTAATATAAATATATTAAATCGTTAATTTAAATATCTATAATTCGTTTAGAATCGGAATTGGACTTAGGAATTAATTTAAGAAACTTAATGAAATTATTTCCTATGTAATTAAATATATTCCTAATTGAATTGAATAGGAATAGGCGGCTTAGAAATTCCCTTGAGAATTAAATGAGTTAGTAGAGATTCGTGAAAACTTAGACGTTGTGCTAGGTTCCCTTTGCGATACGTGAATTAATTGCATTAATTTATTTTAAAGGCATGATAAGGGAATTTGAAATATTTTCTAAAGAATTGAAGAAAATATATATTTGAAAACATGAGTTGTATATGGAATTATTTTCATATGATTTAATTGCTTTATTGCATTTTAAAGCATGAAAAGAGATTTGAGACTTATGTTGATATTTACCATGTTGGTATTTTCATAAATATGGTGTATTACATATTTATGTTGAGGTCCGGGGTGCCTGTTGAGAATGTCGTGTAGTGTCAAATCACGATGTTGATATGTATGAGTTGTGTACTCAAGTATGGGTGTCTTTGTGTCGGATCATCACAACAACTGGCCAGGAGGTATCACGCCTACGGAACTAAAAAGCCGGCAAATGTGAGTTAGCAGTCCAGGTAGAGGCTTATGTTCTTGACTCAAGGGTAGTCATGGCGTACGGAGTTGCAAGTTGGGCTCTCGTACAACCCTCTTCCCTGTTGAAGTGATAGAGAGAAAATCACTTGGGAAAGGTCGGTGTGGTAACTCTACACTACTTGATGAGCTGTATCCTTATAAGTATGTGGACAGAGTTTGTATCCGTTACCCTTGGGAAATGTGTGTTGTGTGTGAGTATCACGGGGAGTGTCGAGTCACATTACACTGCACACTATTTATGTGATCTCGTTTAACATGTATATGTGCTATATTACATGTGATGTTGGAGCATGTTATTTATGAATATATTGTAAATTAAATTCATATTTTATAAATGCTCAGTTGAAAATGAATAATGTGAAACAAGACTTTAAATGTGGTAATTATTAATAAGTATAAATGAAACGAATATATTTATACTTGTTGTTGTATACCTTAGTACCCTTGGGGGAGGTTATGCGTGTTGGCATAGTGATTCATGTGGCTAGCGGAGGCTAGTGGTGGACCGTAGGCTTGACTTGAGTTGAGGCCTTAGAGATTGTGGTTAGTAGCCTTAGAGATTGTGGTTAGCAGCCTTGTGATTGTGGTTAGTAGCCCTGTGATTGTGGTTACTAGTTTGGTGATCGTGGTTAGTTGTGTGAACTCTTTTGAAGATGTGAGGTTAGGGATGATTTTTGTATCAATTGATAATTGAGGCCTTAGAGAAGGCGAGTGATGAGTTGTGTGAGATTTGATTGATGAGAAGAGGTTATGATTAGGGATTCATTAAGTACTCGAGGTACTGTAGTCTGACAGTCTTGATTCTAATGCTTAGTCCCTTCCCTTAAGCATTCCTGGTACTGTGTTTTGTACACTAGTACGTGGTCGTTGACTTGGATGTCATTCCTTGAGTTGTCGGTTACGGTGTGGTGCCGAACCTCTTCCTCGTGGTGTCATTTGATTTGTTGGAGTTGGAACGGACGGTTGTGGTTCGTGGATTCAACGTATTGTTATTCCTTCATTGTCCTTTCGGGACATTATAGGAATCCTTGTAGTTGTGTTCATTCTCACTTGGCTGTCATTTTGAAAACGGTGTTTTCTAAACTCTTTGTATTTAAAAGGAAAAACCCGTTTTCGCCTACCCCCGTATTAAATTTAAAAGTTTCAATACTTTATGAAATGATCTTGGGATCTTCTTTAAAATGATTTCCAACTTTAAAAGCCGGTGATGGCAATTGATGGAGACCGGGGGCAAGATGGTCATTTTTATTATGTGGTTCTTAAAAGTAAAACCATTTTATTATTTTCTTGGGATTCTGAGATTTCGAGACTTCTTTCTCGGATTGAGGCTTGTTGTTGTTCAGTGCACACATATAGTGTTGTCTTTCCCTTTTCTGGGTTGTTGGTATCACCACCTAGGTGATATGAGTTTTTCTTACGTTACGGGCATGGATACCAAAAGGATTGGTTCGAGTTTGAAAACCTTTTTCTTAAAAACTATTGAATCTCTGGGATTCATCTTTTTATTACTTCCACTCTCGGCCATTCGTTTTTGGTTTCCTTGTTCCCTCTTGGTGTTCTTTCCTTGTTCACTTGTGGTGTTTTAACCTTGACATTGTTGTCTCGGTTATCTGTTGGTTAGCATTGGTATTTCTTTTCCTTTGATTAGGTTCTTGACTCTTACGGGGTTTTTCTTATCCTTAGTGAGAGTGTTGGTGATTTATTGACATTGTTGGAGATAGCAATTGAGGTGTTTATGTGGAGATATGATCGAGGTGATCTAGCCCTTGAGAGGTTGACTTTCTCTAGGACTGGGATGAGATTTGTTGTATATATATATATATATATATATATATATATATATATATATATTGAGGATGGTTGTGTTAGTATGCAAGGACGTGGGTGTTTACCTTCCTGTGTTATCGGGGTGTGGGATTTGAGTATTCCTTGGTACTAGTGGTGGATTTGATCATTGTGGGTATTAGAGGTGAGTGTGCTCCCTCTATTGGATTTTGTGGTTAGCGTGGTAAGTATTTGATGACTTGTCAGGATTGGACTTGGGTGTCATGTACTTAGTGTACGTTGGTGAGAGAAGTGTAGACTACATGTGTTGGTACTTGGAGTATGAGCCTTAGTTGTACCTTGTAGATTCAGGTGGCATACTTATACATGTATACTTGTATATATATATAGATGTATATATATATATATTCCCGTTATATACTTAAGTAAGGTAGTATATGAGCGTGTGCCTTGGGTTTTGCGTGGATGAGATTAGTTGGGCTATATATATCTTGCTAGATAGTTTAGCATTACCTAAACTGCCAGAGGATATGGTAGTTAGAGTATCTTTTCCCACTGAGCTTATTTGCTCACAGGGGAATTTCATTCGCCCCCTGGTATTCCACGCCAGGTTGCAGGAAATATACGGCTATGAGCAGGATGCAGTGCAACGGCAGCTTTCTTTTGTTTCCTTGTTACAGGTTTTGGAGTTGCGTTGGGTGATGCGGTTACGGTTGCAACACGACTGGGTTTGGGGACGATAGGTATCCACTTTCAGTTTCTCTACCCATTATTATGGGATTGTTATGTATTTTCTTTTGGGAGCCAGTCTGTTGGCATATCCCTGTTGATGTATTCTTTAGTTCCTGTATTTATTCTTTCTGATGGTTATTGTATCTATTCTGCACAGCTAGGTGCTTTACTGTATCTTATTCGAGCATTTGTGGCTCTGTTGATTATTAGAGGGTTTGGAGGGGTTTTGGTTTCTTTCCATTATCTCGGCCCTAGTAGGATTGATGAATGTGGGGCTTGGAAGCCATTGTGATTATTGAATTGCTATTGGCAGGTTCTTGTGTTGTGGTTGTTGTCCGGATGTTCCATTTACAAACGGAACTCTGCCGGATTTTCGTTAGATTCCGCTGCTTTGTTTATTATCCATTTGGGTATTAAATATACCATTTCTACCATTAACCCATATGTTTTCTTGGTTAATGATGTCTTAGTTGGTCATTTGTATTAAGGATCACATCCTGGATTCCTCGGATGTCCCTGTTCGGGAGTCTTAGGGATTTAGGAGCATGTCAGTTGGTATTGGAGGATGCTAGTGAGTTTCTAGCATTCTACTTGACATGGAGTATATTTTTATTGTTATTCCATGTGTCTCTTTGTTGTTGTTGACTCTAGTAGTCGCTTGACTAACGTCATCCCTTGGAGATTCCCTGATTCTCTAGATTTGAGTTTCGGGAATCTTAAGGGCGTGACAGCGTGGTATCAGATCATTTTACCCTTTCGTGGGTATTTGATGATTGAATTTGGTTGCTTCTGATTTCTTTTTACTTCCGCATTCACTCCCCTAGCTCTTAGGCTCGGGTTTCGGAGTCCTAGGAATTCGGGGTGTGACAGAAGTATTATTGCTTCGTAGGTTCTGGAGGGTTGTGTAGGGGCAGTGGTGGTTTTCTTTCCACTACCTCGGCCTTAGTAGATTTATTAAATGTCGAGCTATGTATCATTCCTATTATTGCACTGTTATTGGAAGGTTATCTTCTTGTGTTGTATTAGTTTTTCCTAGATGTTCTATTTTTAAATGGAACTCTGCTGATTTTTTGTTGAATTTCGTTGTTGTGTTTCTATCACTCAGTGTATGTGGAATAAATGATTTTTATCATTATTCTATACATTTTATTTTTATTGATATTCTTAATTGGTAGCTCTATATTTGGATTAGACCCTTGAGTCCTCGGATGTGCCGATTCGAAATTCTTTAAGATTTTAGGAACGTGACATAAACATATACATATAAAGTTACCGGCGTTATGGCACTCCAAAAATATACAACCACCACTACAAGAATTGTTCCTATTACCGGTAGTAAAACCCAAAATGATGCTGGAAAAAAGGTTACCCGTAGTTTACCGGCGTTTACGAATTCCGATGACAAAACCACGGCGGGTAAGTATTTCTAGCAATGTTCGTATACCGCCAATACGGGTTTTCTAAAAACGTCATAAAATGTTTACCGGCATTTCATGCCTACCACCGGTGAAAGCAACACCTTTAAAAGCTTAGTTCAGCTTGAATGTTGATAGAGTCTGACTCGTTTCGGGTCTAGTTATGGCAGCTCACCTTCGGGTTATGGCTACTTCGTTCGGGTCTAGTTATGGGGCTTGCTTCAGGTTATGGCTGCTCGGTTTTTGTTATAGCTATTTGGTGCGGGTCTAGCCATAAACAAATGCACCATCAAGATCCCTTAAACAAGAGGCCTTGAATCAAAAGCTCGTGTTTCCAAGCTCAGCACCATCTTTTTTAATCACATTCATATACGATACCTGTACTTGTTTTTAGATTTTCCGATGTGGGAACAAGAGCTATCCAAAGAAGAACCATAAGAAGAGAGTCGCATCAAAGAGTTCAAGGCTTTGGCTCTAGATTGGAGTAGAACCAACGGTGAAGAACACGCCTTCTCCAGCAAGGTCTCGCCAACAATTGAGCAGCATCTCTGGAAAGAGAGAAGTTTAAATGCAAATACATATATTTATGTATATATTATACATACATATATGTCATTACCCATTCAAAGTCTTCTTCCTGTCTGAGATGAAGTAAATAAGGACAGCTAATTGTTAATTTCTTCTTCATAGAGATAAGTGCAAACTAGATAGCTGTCTTTCATTATTATATATATATATATATAAGTCATTCCATGCTCAAACTTTTCTTCTTATATAAGTGCATTTAGTGCATTTGTCTACTGTTTGTATAAATATATATTATAACTATATATATATATATATATTTTTAAAAAATATTGTAACTATTTACTCACCTTTTATTGATGGTTTTATAATAACTCTGAAAAATAAAGGCAAAATGCATTTCTTATATTTATTCATAAAGGAAAAGTAATTGTGGTTGTTTTTCTCAGTTTCCCCTCTTCTTTTCCATTTGAAAAAGAGAGAATAATGATAATTGTTAAACTTTAGCTTGTTAGAGTGAGAGAGCTATTTAACATTTATACCATATAAGGGATATATTATGTATATATATATTATATGAGATAATTTAAATTGTTAAAAGACAATATACCAGCACTTTTCCACAAGTGTCGTTGCTTATACTGACGGTTTTTAAGTTGTGCCGGTAAAATGGTACTTTTACTGGCGGTTTTAGCCAAGTGTCGGATATTATCCGCGTTTCTTTTAAGGTGCCAGAAAAAACTAACCTTTAGCAGTAGTTTGCTAAATGCCGGTAAAAAAGTACCGATATAACCCAAAAATCTTGTAGTGCACAAGTCAAGAGCTAATATACTAGCCACCAAAAAAATAGATACATGTATGTAATGATGTTTGGGGTCTCAAAAATAGATACAGCATGTAAAGATCCAAAGAAGATATGAAATCCGCCATAAATGTGCTAAAGGAATGAATTGATCTTTAAAATGCCATCAAGTTATCTAGGGTCCTCTCGGAATGGGATAATCACTTGAAAAGTTTTAGAATAATGAAGTGACTTACACTAGCTCAGTAGAGGAAACGTCACTGCTTCATTCCCAATCATTCGGATGGTACAACTCATTCCCGATCGTCCGGGTCGTCCTACATGGCTCTCACGCCAAACCAAAACCCCAGCATACCCACAAGCAAGTCCCCAACATGCTAAACATATATAAATATCCTAGGTACAAAAATATAAGACAATAATGAAAATCAATATGACATAATAATATGCAATGCCATGTCAATGCAACCCTAGCCACTATGGGTAACCGGATATAGTGTGGCCATAACCATCACATATGAGGACTAACGCTCAACAAAGAAAAATTGAGTTTGGACCAAATCCTCCCCCCATCATCTCTGATCCATAATAACTAGTTCCATAGGTTGTGAAAACACTCCCTGACCAGTTGTTACGACGATCCGAACGGTCCACTCACACAAGGTTATGAATAAGGCATGAAAACAACACGAATTATATATATATGCACATGGTGTCTTTATAATGCCAATTATGTTCAAAAGTGAACCAATTGCTCAATATGTCAAAATAAACCTCAATTCACAATTTATAAGCATGATTTTCATCAACTAAGCAACAATTATCAATATGCCAACATCAATCACAACTCTTGCTATTCAAGCAACAATATTCAATATATATACATAAAAGGGGCCTAAGAGCATGTGTCTAAGTTGTGACTCAACAAGCATGTATAAGCTATACACATTCTGACACACCAACCCACAAAACCAAGAAGGGAGTGGATAGTCATCCTCTACCTCAATTCCAAGCCAATAGTACAAGAGTGAACCAATAGAGAGTAGCAAACAAGTGATCACAAGGTTTCCCAGAATCTGAACAAAGTCTTTCCAAAAAGAGCTCAATATCACAATAGAGTTTCTCCAATCTATAAAAAACAAACAGGCATAAAATACGATCACAAAGGTGTTTCCAACAAGAATCAACCAATAATATAATTAAATTCCATGAATTCGAAATAGGTTTTATAGAAAAAAGTATTTAGGGTTTTGAGAGAGCAAACCCTAAAATAGGAAAGAATCTTACCCAAATCTTAGACCAAAATGAAGCCAACAACATCCCAAACAAGTTTCATGTTGGAGAGTTCACCTAAATCTCATAAAAAAGGAAGGGAAAAATCAATATTTGAGAAGGAAAAGAAGAAAAGAGGGGTGTGGCTGAAATTTTGGGGAGAAGAGAGTGCTTAGGGGTTGTTTGGTTTGGTGATAGATGAAGTCTTGAAATTTCAAGAAAAACCTAAATATACAATTATACATATATATGTATAAAGAATTCCCAATACTTATTCTCACTATCTAAGGGTTGTGAGAGAAGATGGAAAATGAATGAGAGATCAAGGGTTGAGATTAGGACAACACTACAATCTCTAGAAAATTCAATATAAATATCATCTCAAAAGACCACTAATGCCAAAAGACCACAATTTATCTTACCATTCAAAAAAAAAAAAAGGATAGTAGGGACCAACACTTAGAATTTTTTGTAGATTTCTCCATTAACATATTAGTGAAATGTTTATTTTGCCCTTTTGATGTACAATTTCCGAAAATGATTTATATAAACAAAATGACATATATGATGATGAAATAAAATATCTAAACTAAAATTAATCACATTCGGGTCAAAACCCAACCCTCAGGCCTACCGGGTATGTCCCGGACCCACTAATATGTTAAAAACAAATAAGGCCCGTAATTATACACATAGAAGCACATAAAATATTTAATTCACATAAAAATTTAAATAAAAAGGGAAAAATAAATACCAGATGTTACAACCTCCCCTACTAAGGATATTTTGTTCCCAAAATCATGACGTACCTATGAATAGAACAAGTTCGGATACTTCTCCCGTACCTCATACTCACGTTCCCAAGTCTCCTTTTTGATGTCATGATGGCACCATAAGACATTGACTAACGGAATGATTTTGCCTTCAAAAACTTGCTCTCTCGTGTCCAAGATCCTCACGGGTTGCTCCTCGTACGAAACATCATTGGCGACATCAACATCCACCCAACTCAAGACGTGAGATGGATTCGGCTCATGCTTGCAAAACATCAATATGTGAAAAACATCGTGAACATTTGCCAACTCCGATGGCAAAGACAGTCGGTACACAACCTCACTAACGCAATCCAAAATCTCAAAAGGCCCCATGAGATGCGGCGACAATTTGCCATTTTGGCTGAATCACATCAACCCCTTTCAAGGAGAAACCTTCAAGAACACGTGGTTGTCGACATACAATGCCAAATGATGCCTATGTCGATCCACATAAAACCTTTGCCGACTTTAAGCCATCACTAAGCACTGCTGAATGGTCTTGATCCTCTCGGTCCTCTCAAGTACCATATGGGGTCCCAAGAGTGTAGTCTTGCCGACCTCCATCCTGCAAATTGATGTATGACACGGCCTGTTGTATAACACCTCGAATGGTGTCATCTCGATACTAGCTTGAACGTTAATGTACGCAAACTCTACCAAGGATAAGTGATCCTCCTAACTACCCTTAAATTCGATAGCCCAAGCTCAAAGCATATCCCCTAGAATCTAAGTGGTATGCTCGGACTGTCCATTAGTCTGAGGATGAAGAGTTATGCTAAACCGAAGTTGCGTATCCAAAGATGTCAGGAAGGCCTGCCAAAACCATGACATGAACCGCTGATCTCGATCCGAAACAATGGTCACTGGAACCCCGTGAAACTTGACAATCTCCTTTACGTACTATCGGCTGAATGCATCGGCCCCATCTGACTCATGAATTGGTAAAAAGTGAGATGTCTTCGTCAGTCAATTAATAATCACCCACATAGTGTCGTTCTGCTTCTTCATCCTCGGTAACCCTGTCACAAAGTCCATCGTAATGTGTTCCCATTTCCACTTTAGAATCAATAATGGCTGCAATAATCTTGGTAGTCCTCGGTTCTCTACCTTGACCAACTGACACATGAGACATCGACACTCAAACTCTGCTACATCACGCTTCATCCCTTGCCACTAATACTATCATCAAAGATTATGATACATCTTCGTCCCTCCAGAGTAAGCTGCAAATCTGGAATCGTGAAACTATAATAAAACCTCATCACGACAAGGCTGTACTACGTAAAGATAACCCCTGAAATGAAGACCTCTATCAGAATGCAAAACCCAACCGTCGATGACCTCACCACTAATGATATGAGTGTGAACTGAAGCAATGTCGTCATCCTGTCCCTGTGCCTCAATGACTTGGCTGATAAGTGAAGGTTGAGCCACCAAACTAAACAATGTTGCATGTCCACCACCACCACTATAGTGAAGATGCAATGCGGCAAAATCCTCCATCATCCACCACTCTTGAATGGCAACACTCACTAATGAAGCCTATGACTTGTGACTCAACGCCACCACATTTTCTTTCCTGGGATAATACTAAAGTGAAGCCTATGACACTTTCATAGATTCAAGTTTCGCTGAGTGAAAACATATTGTAAGCTCTTGTGGTCGGAGAAGACTTCAAACTTCTTGCTTTACAAGTAATGATGCCAACTCTTCAATGCAAAGAGAACCGCTATAAGCTCTCCAAACCGTGCGTAGGATAATTCCGCTCGTGAGTCTTTAACTGTCGAGACCCTTAAGCTACAACTCTGTTGGACTGTATTAAAACACATCTCAATCCTTCGGGTTAAGCATCACAAAAATGACGTACCCAAAACCTCGCTCGAGAATGATCAACACTCGTGTCGTGGTATATTGTGTCTTTAACTCGAGAAAAGCCTCCTCACATTGGTCATCCCACACGAACATAACCCCTATTCTGCGTAACGCGGGTTATCGGTGCAGTCAAGCGTGAAAAGTCCTTCACGAACCGTCGATAATAACCCACTAAGCCTAAGAACCTTCGAATCTCAAACACATTAGTAGGTTGATTCTAATTCAACACCACCTCAATCTTCGAAGGATCAACTGAGATGCCATTTTTCGAAACAACATGCCCTAAGAACTTCACTTCTTGAAGTCAAAAGTTGCACTTATCGTACATTTCAAACAATCGATGCTCTCTTAGGATTTGAATAACGGTTATAATATAAGACTTGTACTCGCTCTAAGTCGGAGAATACACTATCATGTTGTCAACGAACACTACGAAAAACTTGTCCAATAACTTGTGGAACACTCGGTTCATAAGGTCCATGAATGGCGATGGTGCATTAGTCAAACCAAAATGCTTCACTAGGAACTCATAGTGACTGCAACGAGTCCTAATCACTATCTTTGGAATGTCCTCTTCCTTGACCCACAAGTGATAGTAATCAAATCTAAAATAAATCTTGGAGAAGAACTTCTGATGGGTGCTAGGGGTCAATAAAAATAGTAATTAATAATAATACCTAAATATGCCCTAGTTTTACCTCTCGCAAGCGTACGAATCGTATTACAAAATAGTATGCTTGAGATAGGGTTATCGAATCCATGAGACTAATTTATATTCTTTACTCTATTAAACTACTAATGTTGAACTATGAAGAAATATTTTGAGATGCCGTTAATGGAGGTGGAGATATGGTTAAACAGAGAAGAAGTATAGATGGAGAAGAAGTGGTTCATCCTCTCACCAACCGATACACACATATACATATATATTTCATATATATATATATATACCCAATAAATACCCCCACATATATATAATTTCAATTAATAATATATAAGTGTACAATAAATCCTGAAAATTGACTCGATCGCCCATTACGCCAACAACCGAAAAACCATCGCAAGGAAACAGCCCAAAACCTTCTGCGTTGAGTGCCGAATGAAATGATGAAACACATAGCCTCAATTGAATAATAAATAATAAATAATAATAATAATAAAGGGAATATCATCAGAAAATCCCTAAACGAAGACACGCGTACCCGAAAAATCTACAAAATGCCCAATACATAATATAAACTAAAATAAATAATCCGGGGTATGAAGCCCAATCACTGGAACTACGCGTCACATAAGTATAAAGACGGATGAACAAACAAGGAAATGCAAATACTCATAAGCACACAAGCCAAACAACTAAGGCACATAAAGAATCCAAAATTAAAAAGAGAAGTAAAGCCACATCAACACATAGGGGCACGTACATACCAACACGGAGAAAACAAGCAAAGGAAATATAAATACTCCTAAGCACGCAAGCGAATCAAAGCACGTACTAATCCAATTACAATTGGAAACAAAATTGTCGAATTGATAGGTGCTCAATATTGGTCATTTTTTGCCCCTATCTTGTGTTTGTTATGTCTTTACATTCCATTACTTGGTATTTTTATCCTGTTTGTGTGTGTATGCATGTTTTAGGAGCTTAATGAAGAAACAAAGCTAATCTCGGTGAATTAACTGAGTTCATGTTTGTTTCTATCTCGAGAAAGGAATTAAGAGGTGTGCCAAAGCAAAGAAGAGCTACCGGAGGGCAAAATGGTCATTTCCCGACATCGTTATCTCACCGAAGGGCAAAAATGTCATTTTAAGATATTATTACTTCATCCAAAAGCATCGGGAGTCAAAGGCAACCAGCCTAGCTCAAATATGAAAAATAAGTTTTTACAAAAAGATGCATCATACCCTACGTCGTTAGAGAGAAAAAGAGGCAGATTGGACCTAATCTACACTTTGGTTTGGACCGTATGCCCTAGACCTATGCCCAAGCGTAAGTCAAGAGCATAGCCTACACCCAAGTGTAGGTCCCACCTTATGGCCACGTGATCCCTTTATGTGCAGAAGTTGTTTCGGAATTTTTCCAGTTTTGTCCCTGCTTCGATAATTTAAGTGATCGGTGATTCTAGACCTCTAGATACAGGTTTATACACATATTTACATAAGATTTTAAAGATATTATTCATATATTATGAAATTACAGAAAAGGGAAACCATTAGGGTTTCCCTCACTTGTCTATAAATATGAAAGGGTTCGGTTTAGAAAGGGGTTTTTTTAGAATTTTGATTTTCATCCATAGAGTTGTTACGTTCAAAGTTCATACTTGCTTCCATTGAAGAGAACTATCATTGAAGACCTAGAAATCTGAAGAAGATGCCCATGGAGAGCGTTTTTACACCGACAATGCAGATTCCCTCAGCCATGATCAGCTAATTCAGTATCTAGGGTTTTCTCGCAAAACCCTAGCCAAGTAATGTAGCTCTAATTTTATATTCAATTGTAGAGAGGGGAAACTGTGATTACACTGTGATGATTATGATAGATGAGAGACCATTTTTATTCGTGATACAAGTTTATATATTTGAATTAATTCTTGTCTTAGACTTTTCGAATATATTTATCTTACACAATCACAATTATTCACTATGGGCTGGAACTCGGATGCTTAATTTGTGATTTTCTACACAATTGTGGTCATAAAACTTAAAATCCTAGGTTGATACAGGCCATGCCCTAACAAACTGATATAGACATGCTTTAGTTTATTTTCATGTTTTAATTTACTTTCCTTGCATTTACTTTCTGTTAGTAGTTGAGATGCACTAATCAGTTTAGTCTTGAGATGGGTTGTCACGATCTGGTTGAGAGTAATCCTTTTTGGGGTCAAATTGTTGGCGCGGTATGACCTGATTCACAGTCAATGGTTCGCCGTCATGCAATTGAAATAGAATTTGGACTATATTATACAGTTAGTGGTGGAGTGAGGAAATCCTAGTGTTCTTTCTCTCTGAATCATAACCATTACTATTATTGTTTTCTATTTTATTTTCATTAGTTGATAATTCATAAAACAAAACTATTTTCGGAAAAATATAATTCAGTGTTTTTAGACTATTGAAGTGAACAATCCTCATCTCCGTGGGATCGATATTCCCCTACTCAAGCAAAACTATCTACAATTGATCTGTGCGCTGACAAAAGGGTAAAACCTAAAGGGTCCTTAAGGTGTCATTTTTAACCACATATTTTGCACACACCTGACGCTCATCACAAATCCCTAAAGCACTAAATGTCGTAACCGAGACAACTAAGTTTGAACCATAAATGTCGGACATACAAAGCTTGTTGCCACCTAGTTAAAGCACCAAATGCCAAACATCGAAACGAAGCCATGGCACAAAAACTCAAGTAAACATCTCGCCACGCCAAAACACTAAACGTTACATCAGGTCACATAATAACCAAGGAAAGTCCATAAAATCATCACAGTGAAATCGCAAAGTTGTATAGTTGAATCCAAACGTAAATGCAAAAAATTTATACGTGAAATACCAAGAATAACCACGACGTCATGAACAAGTAACATCACAACTGAAAGTAAATCGGAAAGAATTTCAGGAAAAGGGAAAATATCACGGGGTCTTACACACACCCATGAATCATGTCATGAACAAGCCTTAGCAATAAACCATGCTAAACCAAAATGCAATAAGTAAAGCATTTCGAACCAAATAACAATGAGATGTAAATAAACGCACCCTCACAAAATCAGAATGAAAAAAGGATAAAACCCCTAACTCAAGATTTGGGTTTTGAACTCCTAAATCGACGAAAATAAAAGTGAGATAATGGCAAAACCGAACCTAAGAGCTCTGTTGTCACACCCTGAAACTCCTAGAACTACGAAACGCAAGCCTAGGAGTCAAAGGGGTGACGTAGCAGTGAAATGAAACAAAAATGGAACATATAACTACCAAACACCCAAACAAGGGAAAAATCATAATTTCAATGTTATAGTAGCCTAATTAGGTATAAGGGAAGCCATAGAAACAAACGGAATCGAAATTGGAGTAGAAACACAAACGTTAAGTTTTGGAAAATGAATGAACTGTGTTGCGGTTACAACACCCAAAAAGTGCTCGAAACTCCAATTTTGTGTAGCCCTGTGCTTAAGCATAGCTAGGTGCATAGACCTTGCCCTTAAGCGAGGGTGGGGGCGCTTAAGCGCACTAGGCAGGGGCAAAATCCTAAAAACCTGTAGTGGGTTTTGGAACGTGGCATATTTTAGTTGATGGATCAAAATGATCCTAAACACTATATACATATCAAAATCACTCCATTTAGCACATTATACATATTTATTCTCAAAATTTACATGGAATCACCAATTGACGCCCCAACTCTCAAAACACATAAAGAGAAACTATAACACCTCGTGTTCTTTTTCCAATTTTCTTGAAATTCTTTGTGATTTATTTGAGGTTGTGACGTCACTTGTTCATGACGTCTTGTTTACTCTTGGTGTTTTGTACACGTAAAATTTTCGTGTTTATATTTGGACTCGACTTGACGGTTTTATGATTTGTCCTTCACGACTTCATGAACTTTCTTGCTGTCGACTACACAGTTTTGTTTTGACGTTTAACGTTAGTACCTCGACTGAGTGGCGACACATTTTGTTTCTTTGACGTTTAAGGTTAATACCCCAGTGTATTTATTTCATATTATTTTATTTATCTTGCGCCTCGTTTAATTTTTGGGCTCACGTGATTTTATTTATGGATTCCCAGAATATTTCAGGATTTATTGTATATATATATAATTATAATTAATTATATATATATATGTGGGTATTTATATATATATTATATATATAGGATAAATATATATGGCTTAGAAAGAGAGAGACGACGCAACAAAGTTTTGAGTTTCTCCTCCATACGACAACTCATTTTCCTTCTTCTCTTCGATCGCCAACTTATTCTTCTCTTTTTTTGGTCAGCGATAGAGAGAAAGAAAGCAAGAGAGAGAGCCGTACACAACTGGGGGTGGAACAGTTTGCGCTAGGAGAGCAGGGCTGACTTCGGCCAGAGCTACGCGGCTCCTTTTAGGCGGCTTCTGATACTCCGATCGAGTTGATTTTGGAAGAAAATCTAGGTCTCAATGTCGTGTACGACATACTCAAATTTGGTGCGAAACCGTTGAGCGGTTCGTCAAGAAATTCAATTTTTAGGTACGAATTTTGTTTTTAGTATTTCTCAGATTTGTTCAAATTTGTTAACCTATTGTTAATGGTCTTCGATTATGTTCAATAAGTCAACAAGACGGACATTTATGCGTATTCAAAAATTTATTCGGAAAATATTTGTCTGTGAGCCCCACTTTCTGGCGTAGACACTATTCATCAGTCGACCTCGCTTTTTGACATGAACGTGTTTCGGAGCTGATTTTAGCATGCATATTATGGTGGGAGTCCCTCTAATCCTCTCACTTTTTATTACGTAGGAATGTTCTTTGCTAAGTCCTAGGTTTGATACGTTTGTTGCATTTATGATTTTGAGCATGTTAGAGACGATTATAATTTAGAAATTCTGTTTAGGATTGAAAATCATGCATGTATGTATATATATATATATATGAGTATACGATGATATATATATAGGAGTTTGTGTTGTGGCCTTAATTGTAGATTGGGCTAGTTCCAATGGTGTGATTGGAGTTAGTAGGGCTAGACGTAGTTTAGTGTATACGCGTAGGCGCAGTTGTGTACGTTTCCATTTTTCCATGATTAGTGAAATCCTTGAACTTAAAACATTATTCTCGTTCCCCCTATCCTTGTGGATTATTGCTTTAATTGATTTAAAAGCATGTTAATGGAAATGAAATTGTTGTCCTCGTGAATTAAAGGAAAATAAATTGTTTAGAACATGAATTATGCATAAGATTATAACCTTGTGAATTATTGCTTTATCATGATTTGAATGCATGTTAAAGGATATATGGCATTCATGTTGGCATTCTTGAGAATGTTCTTAATAAATATGATGCAATAAATATTTATGTTGATGCATGCTTCATTGGAGACATAGTTGAATATTGAGTACACCTTGTCGTATTGAGTACATTGGTGTTGGTCTATGTAGGTCATGTAACCATGTGTGAGTAAACTTGTGTTGGATCATCGTAATAACTGGCCAAGTGGTGCTTCTTGCTTCCAATGGAACTTGTCTTCCAAGAAAAAGAGATTATGGGGGAGGACTTGTTCCAAACTCTATTTTCACGGGCCGTGTTTCGTGTTTTCGATCTTCCTTGTAGAAAGTGTGAATTATCTCAAGGGAGTAATCGGTGCGGCACTCTACCTTCCTTCATGAGCCGGTATCCTCAGAATTAAATGGTTAGATATTTTGTATCCGTTGACCCTAGTGAACAAGTTATATACCCATGAGGTGGGGTTGAGTCACATTGCATTCATATTGCCATTATGTGATTCCATTAGATATGTAGATTATGATATAATTACCTGTGATTTAGGAGCATGTTTATTATGAATGTTGATAAATAAATTCATATTTTCATATAATGCTCAACTGAAAGTGGATAACGTTAAAATATAATTTACATACCTTATTTTTTAAAGTATAATGAAATGTAAATTCTTACACTTGTGGTTATGTACTTTTATGCCCTTTGAGGGTTAAGTATGTTGGTTTAGTGACCTCTTTGGATAGTTGAGGTTAGTGAAATTTTTTTTATTGGAGCCAAATATCATATATTTAAGGCTCCTAATACATTGTTATGTCTATGATTATCATTATATTGGTGCTTTTATACGGTTTTCATGTTTTAAGATATTTCAGGCGATGCTATGTAAAATGAGTTTAATCCGGTGAATTAACTAGATCTGTGACTCAAGATTATTCGAGAGCCAGAATCATGAATAAAGGACCTATAAAGGACCAAAAATAAGTTAAGGATACAAAAGGATTGAAGAAGAATGAAGTTTAGAAGAGACACGGAGCAAAGAAGATGAAGTGCAAAAAGTCCAGGTGAAGAACTATCGATTACTTGGTAGAACCTTCACTGAGTACTCAGTAGAGTGTGAAAGTCCGCGCACTTGCGCGGAGGATGGAAATTTTACCTGAGAGGTTTTGCGCACTTGTGCTGGTTTTTACGAGACTTGAAATCTACCGAGTACTCGGTAGAGACTTCACCGAGTACTCGGTAAACCCTGATGCGGCCAGTAACTATAGCCATCTGTATATAAATCTTTGGGACCCATTTCGACCCAACTCAACATGGAATGATCTCTAGGCTATTTTAGATGCAATATTGACCATATATGAAGATATTATATATTATTATTCAATAAATATCACAAGATACATTCCTGACTTGACCATGAAGCAATCAGATTACTAAATAAAGACGTCAATTTTTCTATAAAAGAGAGGGGTCTCCCCTCATCAGAGATGATTAATTGGAGTTTTTTCTTGGTGTTATATTGGAGTTTGGAGCAGAATATTAACTATGGAGGGTTCGTCTACATCAACAATGAAGACGACCACTACCATGAACAACTAAACCGGTATCTAGGGTTTTGTTAAAACCCTAGCCAATTAATGTAGACTATTTCTTATTTTTATTATATAAAGGGAAACTGAAGGACACGTATGTGATGATTGTGTAGATGAGTGATTATGTTTGATTTTATATAAGATTCTACGTTTATTCTATGTTTTGTCTTAGCTTGAATGAATGTTTTATCTTGCACAATTATGGTTATTCAATATGGGCTAGAACTCAGATGCTTAACTCATGATTTTCTAAACAATACTGGTTATTAACATGTAATTCTTATGTAGACAGACCATGCTTGAAAGCGATAATTAGTGACATGTCTTTAATTTATGTTAGTAGGAGTAGTTTATAATATATGCACGTACTCGTTATGCTTGATTAGAGATGGCTTGTGCCAAGGATGGATGAATTGTTCCTTTTTTAGGATTAGGGTTTGCCAATGTTTGCGACCATATGTCTGATTGACATATGATGGACCGCCCTTTACAATTAAATGGTTTAGAAAATATATTACATGGTTAATGGTGGAGTTAGAAATACCCGAGATCTTTATCTCCATTGTTCATAATCCAAACCAATTATTTCTCATATTTATTTTATGTGTTATTAGTTATAGAAACCAAAACAAACAAACTATCCTTAATAATTTAGTTAGAAGTAATTATAAGAGAGTTGAAGAATCATTAGTCTCTGTGGATTCGATATACCCTATCTGATTAGTACTATACTATAATTAATTCGTGCACTTGCGATAGGGAAAACTTGGTCAACTTTAAGGATTTATCTGTACACACTACTATTATCATTATTATTTATCATCCCTTCCTAGTAGGTCAAACTAATCAAGGTTTGACCACCGATCAAGTTTTTGGCGCCGTTGCCGGGGACTAAACGATTTTCTATACTCTTGAATAATTATTATTGCTAGATTATTTTATTTGTTTTATTTTTATTTTCTTATTTTAAAAGACAAAACTTTATGATTTTTGTCAGGTATAGTGAGATTAGTAGAGGAACAAGAAAAGCGGTGACGATTGTTTAGCTGGACCATTTGTGAGTTTTATCGTGCTTTAAATTATTGCACAAGTTTTATCTTTACTTTTCTTATTTAATTTCTCTTTTATTTTGTTTATTTGTTTTTCATTTGTTTTTAGTTAGTTTATTATTTTTAAATAAAAATTTGGTTCATCGTTGTATGAGTGGTTTGCGTTTCGTATCTAAAGAACTTGCTCCTTTTGATCTTGAAGTTGATAAAACTTATCGTAAAAACTTAAGAACTAATAAACAAAGGATTGAAAAAGATACACTAAATTTTAACGATATGAGCAACCCTCAAGTACAACCACTAGGTTCCTTGAAAGATTATTAAAAACCTTCGAATTTCGAATTACTAGCGGACATAATTATACCAAGAGAAACAACATCTCATTATGAAATTAAAGATAGTGTTATTAATATGTTGCCTAATTTTTATGGACACAAACATGAATATCCTTACAAACACATTACGGAGTTTATAGAAATTAATTTAATAACTAAAATGAATGGAATGCCCACTAATGCTTTACGTGTTCGACTATTTCACTTTTCACTCAAAGAAATAGCAAAAAAATGGTACACTAGTTTAGAAGAACGGGTGAAGACTGATTGGGAAAATCTTAAAAAGGAATTCTTACATAAATTTTACCCAATGGGAAAAACACATGAAGCCCAAGCAGCCATAATGAATTTTGCCCAAATTCCTGGAAAACAATTGCATGAAATTTGGGAACGATTTAAAGAACTCTTGGATAAATGCCTCATCATAAATTTACAAAATATGAATTGGTGCATAATTTTTATCATGTCCTAGGAGAAATACAACATCGTATAGATGTCGCATATGGAGGAATGTTTGCTTTAGAACCATTCGAAAACATTTGGAAAATATTCGAAAGACTGAGTGAAAATTCACAACAAAATGCGTCAGAATCTAAGGCTAGATCAATCTTTAATAATCCTAGAAGGATGGAAAATGCTAAAGAAATAGATAGAACTGACGATATGACGGCTTAAGTAGCCAAGATAAGTAGAAAATTAGATAAATTTTTGAATAACACTCAAAATACTCCTATAGAAGTCTGTTCAATTTGTTCTGATCCCTCTCACTTAGCTAGTGGTTGTCCGCTAATGTTTCAAGAAGATCTAACGCTATGTGATGTTAACGTTGCGTTTAGCAATAATAATCCATACTCGAATTCTTTAAATCAAGGCTGGTTTAATCATCCTTTATTATCATATCGATCTCAAAACTTCGAGAATCCTGTCCAAACTCCAAGTTTCAATCAAGTCTCAAGAGAATTCAATAATAGTACTCAAAATTTCAATCAAGTTCCAAGACAATTTAATAATACTCAAAATTTCCAAAATAATAGACAAGGATTTTGATCATTCCAATCGAATCAACCTCAATTTCAAAATTAATTCCAAAACACTAATCAACCACCAAGATCAACTAGTTTTGAAGATAAGGATTTAGCAGCCCTTAGAAGTCCTGAAGCTAATACCCAATTGTTATATACACATTCTCAAGCGATTTTAAAATTAGAAATATAGATGGGTCAAATACCTAATATTCTTAACAAAAGAGAAGAGGGTAAATTACCAAGTCAACCAGTGATCAATCTTAAAGGACAACATATGATTGAGTTAGGAACTCTACAATAACCGACTCATGAAACTGTGCAAGCAATACAACCTTAAGGAGTGGTAGGATAGTGGATAACAAAGTAGATGAAAAATTAGAAGATGAAAAAGTCTTGGAAAACATTTCTAAAGAAACATCGCATCCAACAATAGAAGAACCAGTTAAGGAAACACCTGACAAAACTACGGAGAAGGAGTTTGAGCTAAAAACACCATTTCCTCAACGACTCCGTGGAGCAAACTATTATAGCAAACAAGGTGATAAAACGAATGAAATCTTAGATGTATTTAAACAAGTAAAAATAAATTTACCTTTGTTAGATGCCATATCTCAAATACCACATTACGCTAAATTTTTAAAGTATTTATGTACAAAACAATGTTGAAGCAAAGCTAAGGTGCCTAAGAAAGTAGTGTTGACTGAATAAGTAAGTTCTTTATTGATAAACGATACACCACCTAAATATAAAGATCCAGGAGTGCCAACAATATCATGCATAATTGGAGATCAAGAAGTAAGGTGAGCTCTCCTTGATCTAGGTGCCAGTGTCAACTTATTACCTTATTCAGTTTACTAACAACTGGGATTAGGAGAACTAAACCCCATATTAATTATACTTCAATTAGCTGATAGATCAATCAACCAACCAAGAGGGATAGTTGAGGATGTGATAGTTCAAGTAGACAAATTATATTTTCCTGTCGATTTCATAATCTTAGACACAGAACCTGTCCATAGTCCAAAGAAACATATACCCGTAATCTAGGATGACCATTCTTAGCAACAACTAATGCTTGCATAAACGTCGAACGGGGGTTATGGACATATCTTTTGGGAATATGGAACTAAGATTAAATGTATTCAACACTAATAGTCAACTTCCAGAAAAGACTGACTGTTTTAATCTAGATGAGATAGATGAATTAGTTGAAGAGGCAACACATGAAATATTATCAAAAGACAACTTGGAAATGATATTAGCTGAAGTAAAGGACAATGACATTTATGAAAATGAGCAGATACACTCCAATATAGAGGACATCACAACCATCAAAACTATGCTATACGGTGAATCTTAGAAACAACTACATGAGTCATTACCTCTCATATCAAGTAATCCACCAATTCCATCACTGACATCTCCACCGAAATTATAGCTTAAAGAATTACCTAAACAACTCAAATATGTCTTCTTAGGTCCAGACAATACCCTTACTGTAATAATCCCTTCAGTCCTTACTAAACAACAAGAAGAGTAATTAGTAAAAGTGCTTACTGACCATAAAGAAACAATTGGGTGGAGCATGGCTGATCTAAAAGGATTTGACCCCTCGATTTCTATGCATCGTATATAATTTAGAGGAGAATGTGAAACCATCTCGAGAAATGCAATGTAGATTTAATCCAAATATTAAAAAGGTGGTAAAGAAAAAAGTAATTAAACTACTTGATGCATGTATAATATATCCTATTTTAGATAGCCCATGGGTTAGTCCTACACAGGTGATACCAAAGAAATCAGGTATCACAGTTATGCCCAAACTTAAAAGGTGAGTTAATTTCATAATGAACCACAACGGGGTGGCGAGTGTGTATTGATTATCAAAAATTAAACTCATATACGCTGAAAGATCACTTTCCCTTACCATTCATTGATCAAATCTTATAACGTCTAGCTGGACAAAACTATTATTGTTTTCTAGATGGATAATCTGGTTATAATCAAGTCTCAATTGATCTAGCTGACCAAGAAAAAACCATATTTACTTGTCCTTACGGTACGTTTGTGTATAGAAGAATGCCCTTTGGTTTATGTAATGCACCCGCAACATTTCAAAGATGCATGGTGTCAATCTTTTTGGATATGGTGGAAAAGTTCCTTGAAGTCTTTATGGATGATTTTTCGGTGTTCGGAACTACATTTGAAGATTATTTAAAACATTTAGCACTTGTACTTCAAATATGTATGGAAACAAATCTTATTTTAAGTTGGGAGAAGAGTCACTTTATGGTTCAAGAGGGTATACTACTAGGACATATAATTTTTAAGCAAGGGATAAAGGTCGATAAAGCGAAAGTAGAATTAATTTTGAATTTACCCCTCCTACATATGTCAAGCAGATACGTTCATTCCTAGGACATGCCGGATTTTGTAGAAGATTCATTAAAAACTTTAGTAAAATGTAGCGTTCGATATTTTTACATACTAATTTAAAATTTTTATTAACACTTAAGTACTTATGTGATATTAAAAATTGTATTAACACTTCAAAATTTTATTACTCAACATGACTTACATATTTTATGTGATATTAAAAATTGTAAGTTGCATGTTGTAATTTCATTGTGAGAATAATGAAAATTATTGAAAACGATTTCGGGAAAGAAATGATCGAAGGATAAATGAGTAATTTCATATTTTGAGCATTTAGCGAAAAGTGTAGAGATTTTGGCTAAGTGTTGGGATATGAGTGACATGTTTGTAATTAGAGAGGATGACAAGGGGGTGGAAGGGTAATTTAGAGTCATGATGGCACTCTTGTAATTAATCCGAAGCTGTTATGAATTTGGTCTTTTCACACTTTAATGAGTTGTCTAATTCTTGACCATTGATTCCAGTTTTCCATCTTCGATATTAGCCCTTGGATCATAGGGCCTTGTTTGGATGATACACAAATGCATTAATGCATTAATGCATTAATTTTGGTTTTCCATTGGATTTCTCTCTCACCTTTCCTAGTTTTAATCTCCACCCTTTGATTTAAAAGTCTCTTAAGGGTCTTGTGTTTATACATTTGTGTGTATATTCTTCTCTTCCATTCTCATAATATCAAAGACAATGCCAAGAACTCTTACTCCTCCCTCTCACGTTCTTTTCTTCTCCATTGGTTCTTCTTCAAGAACATCATCGTTGGGTTGGAATTTGAAGAACCTTTAAACATGAGAGCTGTAGAGGGTGGCCTTATATTTCCTTTAATCTAGAGTTGGTAAGTGTTCTTCACTCCTTGAGGGTTTTTCAATTTCAAACCCTAGAATTAATTCTCTTAAAGTTTTGTGTTCAATTATTGATTTTTGGTTTCCTTCATTCTTGAATCTTGTTAAGGACCATGAATTGAACGTTTTCGCTGATTGTTTCAGTTATTGAAAGCTTGGAGCTCATCTTGTGATTTTTGGCTCAAATTGTGGAGAAGTTTGTGGTAAGTTCAAGAATCCTTTCTCTTGAATTGTGTCTTTCATAAAACCCTAAATTTGTTATCACCAGGGTTGGTTTTATTCTTATGGTTGGAACCCTAGCTCACTTTTATTTAGGGTTTTGCGTTAATCTCAAAATTATTGCCTACATTGGGGCTCAATGTATTGAAAATACCCTAAATTGACATTGTTTTCATTTTCTTGAATTTATAAAGGCTTGGAGAACCTTTTAGAAATTTTTAGAAAAATCCTCTTTGAAGCCATCATTCATTTTCTTGCCCGGTTGGTGGATTGGGATCATTGGACTCAATTATTGCATTCCTTGAACTCGACATGGAATTGAGGTAGGGGAAAAATGAAATGTTTTTGTCTTTGTAAAAAGGTGTATGTGTCTCTGTGTATATATGCCGTGTATATATATTTATATATATATGTGCGATTTGAGTCTTGATAACCTAAACGAAGAATTATGTCCTTGAAAGCATGATTATGTGGTATAAATGCTTGTTGTGATTTATTGCTTTTACTATGAGCATGTGGATAATTTTGGCATAATATATTGCATAAAGAGAAAAGGCATGTATTATGATGGACCATGGTTATATGCTGTACAATATATTGCCAATGAGAAAAGCATGTATTGTGATGGAGTATTGTTGATATGAAATCATTCATGCATTTTGAGTACACCATGTAGTGTAAAAAACATGGGTGTTGCATTATATAGGTTGTGTAAACGTGTGTGAGTAGTCTAGTGTCGGATCGTCGTAACAACTGGCCAGGAGGTGTTCACGTCTACGAAACTAATAAGCCGAAAATATGTTACCGGTTTGGGAGTCGTAAAAGACGCTCATATTTGTGACCTTTGGGTCTAAGGGCACAGAGTCGCAAGTTGGGCTCTCGTGGAAATGCCTTCCTTGTTGAAGTGATAGAGAGAATAATCACTTGGGAAGAATCGGTGTGGTACTCTACATTACTTGATGAGCTTGTATCCTCAAAAGTAAATGGACAGAGTATGTATCTGTTAACCTGAGTTGGGCACCGTGTGTATCATGGGGTATATTGAGTCATGGTGGATTTAGACTATCATATGTGTGATTATTATTTCGGTTTTGAAGCATGCTATGTTTGAATGATTATAATGTAAGCATGTTGGGGAAAAATTGCTTGTTGGGTTCGAAGGGTTCTGGATTGGCGTGAGAGCCATGTGGAACAAAAGACCGACCTAGAAGTAGTTGCATGTACCATGGGTGAGTTGTACCACTCGGACTACCGGGATTGAGGCGATGACGCTTCCTCTACTAAGCTAGTGAGTTCACCCCACGACTTATATATTTTTCAGGTAGTGATCCCTTTCTGGGAGGTCAGTAGTCTTTCGGTAAAGATACGGTGTGGATTTTGCCCTTTTGCGCATAAGGAGGCGAAGTACCTATTTTGTATAGTAGTAGTGTAATCCACATGTATAACATGCTACTCTTGTTGAAAAACTTGTAAACAAATGTTAGATACTTATCTTTTACCGGCTAGCATGTTAACCGAGTAGCTTGCATGATGTACATCCCTTGGAGTGCTATACACAGGGATTATATTATTTTGGTGCACTTCGGTGCCGAAAATTTAAGACTAGTTCGTGTTATGAAAACTATGTCCTATTTTGCCTTGAGTGCGGTTTAACTATTAATTGTATAAATTCTTTTATCTTGAGTGTGATATGAATAATATTTATTGAATGTGGTTATTAGGTGTCCGACCGAAAATGACATTTTCTAGGTTTTCAAACAAACCATTTCGTTTTGAATTGGAAAACCCATTTTCGCCTACTCCCATAACTCTGGTAAACTTCCTTGTTTTAGAAATGGATTTAAATAAATTAATTTTCTTATAGATTCCAACTTTTAGAAACCAGCGGTAGTTAAAATGGAGACCGGGGGCAAGACCGAAGATTTTACGAAAACTTACAAAAAATCATTTTTTATGCTAAGTTTACATTTTACGCGTTTCTTGAGGTTTCGGTAACTATTTTTGAAATTTGTAAATGAAAAACTCACTTTTCCAATAATTGTGATTTTTCGGGACCAATGGTGAGAAAAACGGAGTTTGTAAGCAAAATCGGCACTTTTCTACCTTTTCTTAAGATTTCATATTTTGGAGTTAAAAGTCTTGAAAATTTAGTTAACTACACATTTTTGTGCTGGGTAAATGTAGTCTGCTACATTTTTGGAGTTATGGGGCTTGAAAATTTAGTTAACTACACATTTTACACTTAATACATGTAGTTTGCAACATTTTTGGGTTGTGGCATGCCATGCCAAAGCAGCCAGCAGCACCTGCGCATGCGGGCCGCTGCAGAGCGCGACATTGCACGCGGCCATGTGTGCCATGGCATGTCGCGGCAGTCGATTTTCAAACTTTCTTATTTTCCGCCTCGGACCTTCAAATTGAGCCCCGTTTATTTCTATGGCTTGTTCTATGGCCAAATATGTGGGGTAAAATTTTAAATTTCTATTTTTCCCTTAAAAGGACTGTTTTACCCTTGGTGAAAGAGGGGTACTTCAACTTTTGTTTTGGGTCAGTGTTGTCCGACACCATTTCCAAAAATTCATCTATTTCCTCGTGGCTTCAAATTAGGTTCCATTTGTTCCTATGGCTTGTGCTAGGTCCAAAATTTGTAGTTGTAGTTAAAAATTACTATTTTACCCCTGAGTTGACCATTTTACCCGTGGGTAAACAGGGGGTTGGAATGATTCGTTCAAGATACCGAGTGTTTCGGTTTACCTTCTTTTCGATCCTGTGTGATCTTTTTGGCATCTTTGAGATATTATATGTCTATTATACCCTTATACGGGTATTTAACGCCTTAAAAAGGATTTTATTTCATTTTCATTACTTTCGCATTCACTCCCTTAGCTCTTAGGTTCGGCTTTTGGAGTCCTAGTAAATTAGTGGAGTGACATAAAATATTACGGCCAATATGTAACCTCTTAGCTAAAGATGCAACTTTTGATTTCAATAAGGAATGTCTCAAATCTATAGGAGCAGTTTTAGGACAAAGAAAAGATAAGTTACCACAAGTAGTATATTACGCAAGTAAAACACTTGCTGACGCATAAATTAATTACACTCCTACCAAAAAATAATTAGATCATACTTATTAGGAACCAAGGTAGTTGTTTTATCTGACCACGCAGCTTTAAAATACTTATTAACAAAAACAGATTCCAAACCCAGACTTATTAGATGGATATTATTATTACAATAATTTGATATAGAAATACACGATAAAAAATATCATGCCCCAAATTTCCTAGGACTCCAAAACCTGACCCTAAGAGCTAAGAGAGTGAATGCAGAAGAAATAAAAATCCCTTTAAGTCGTCAAATACCCGTACAAGGGTAAAATAGACATAAAAATCTTAAAGATGCTAAATAGATCACACGGGATCGAAAAGAAGGTAAACCAAAACAATCGATACCTTAAGCGAAATGTTGGAACACCCTATGTTCAACCAAGGGTAAAATGGTAATTTCAAGGGTAAAATAGTAATTTCCAACTAAAAATACAAATTTTGGACCTAGCAAAATCCATAGGAAGAAACGGAACCAAAATCTAATGTGTGAGGTGGAAACTACAACATTTTGAAAATTGGCATTACTACGTTTAAGGTCCAAAATCTACCGTCAACTTCAATTGCCCATTTCTCACTCAAATATGACTCAAATGAAGCGATTCAAATATCTACATACAAGATCTTGAAGTGAGATTTCTAAAAATTTAAAGAACACCTCCATCCGACACGCGTAGCTCAAGATTTGGCTGAAATACTGAACAGTGGTCGGAAAGTGCGCGAGCTGTAGTCGACTACAAGAAACCTTGGGTCGACTAGAAGGAGGATTTCAGGCGACTAAACCAAGCAGGAAGTCGACTAAACCAGGTCGAAGGTAAGAGAAAAATGAGCTGAAATGGAATTTTGAGGGCTTAGTCGACTACCTAAAGCTCCAGTTGACAACAAGGGTATAAAAAAAGGGCAAAAATGACCCTGAACCATCTTGAACTCTAATGGAACATGGGGAATAACCTCAAAACTATTAGGGAACTTTTAGGATGCTAATAATATTCCCAAAACTCAAGAACTAGAGAGAAACAATTATTTTTGTCGAAATCTCTTACTTGAATTTTTGTAAAAGATATTCGTCTTGCCCCCGTTCTCCGTTTTTAGTAGACCACCGACTTTAAAGCCTCAAATTCTTTTCAAACAACTTCAAATCATTTCAAAACACAAATTTTTAGTCGGGTTTACGGGGGTAGGAAAAAACATATTTTCCCATCCAAAACGAAAAGAGTTGGTTTGAAAATCTAGAAAAACGCCGTTTTCGGCCAAACACCTAATAATCATATTTCATTGCAAATAATCCATTTCACACTCACAACTCCAAATAAAAGGATTAAAAATTGTAATTATAGTGCCCTAAGGCGAAACATGTTATAGTTTGTTCAAAATACATATTTCCACAATCCGACACCGAAGTGCCCCAAAAGAATAAAATCCCTGCGCATAGTAATCCAAGGCATGTACATCGATAATAACACCTCGACTAACATGCTAGCCGGATTAAAATAAAATAGTTTTTCACATTCGATTTACATGGATAAAAGGAACATATAGATACATGTTTAACAACTTAATGCCCAACAAAATATAAGTATGGTCCGCCACCCATGCACAAAAGGTGAACATAATGCCACACGTCCACGGAGAGACTATGGAACTTTCCTAACGGTATCATCACTTGAAAAAATTATAAGGCGTGGGGTGAGCTCACTAGCCCAGTAGAGGAAACGTTATTACCTCCATCTCGGTAGTCCGAGCGGTTCAACCCAACCAAGGTTCATGCCACTCACCCTAGGTCGGTCTCTAGTTCCACATGGCTCCCACACTAATCCGGAACCCCATCGAACCTAACAAATAAGTTCCCCTAACATGCTCACAACATAATTTTCCACAATTATAGCATGCTTCAATATCAATATCATCATCACACATATATGATAGATCAAGTGCAATATGACTCAACACACCTCAAATTACACGCTTGCCCAATTCAGGTTAATGAATATGCACTCTACTCGTTTACAACGAGAAAGAGTACTGCACCGATTCTTCCGAAGTGATTTTGACACTTCTCACTTTCAACAAGGAAGGCGGTTACACGAGAGCCCTGCTTGCAACTCTCATTCCTTAAAGATCTAAGAGTTGCACTTTCCACCATGATGGGGAAGCAATCAACCCTATATCCCCATTTTTTGGCTTATTAGTCCGTAGGTGGGAGTTACCTTTTCCTAGCCAGTTGTTGCGACGATTTGACACAAGACTACACACACATGTTTACACATCCCGTATAAACCAACACCCATATTTTGACACTACATGGTGTAACCAAAATGCATAAAGGTTTTCGATCACAACCCTATGCCATCACAATACATGCTTGTTTCTTTATGCAATATATTGTACTCAATCTATAACAATGCTTACAATTCACATTTATAAGCCATAGAACACAACAATCATTTATATCACAAGTTCATGCTTTCAATACCCTAAATCATCATCTAATTTATCAAGACCAACCTGTATATATATATACGGCATATATACACATAGATGCACACACCCTCGTACAAAGACATTAACAATTCATTTTTCCCCTACCTCAATTCCAATCATGCTAGCTCAAGAGTGTCCAAGAGAGGTCCAAGTAAGCTATCAACACAAGTGTTCAAGGGAAGAGCTTCCAAGCTTGCAATACAACATTCAATGAATAATAATATTACAATGGTGTTTTCATAAACCGAAATTATCAAAGTGGCTCCAACCACAAAACAAAACTAACCCTAATGATATCTGTTGGCTTTGAAATTTACTTTTGGCAAACAATTCCAAAATTGATGATAACAAACCATTGAAGAGTGTTTGATACTAATGAATTATCGAGTTTATATTTTCAGCAAAAGACAGGTGAACGACTCAGAAATCAAACTCGAAAAGGAAACTACTCGAAAAACAAGCTCGGAAAGAAAGTTTGATTTAAAGCGAAAAGCTGTGAAAGAAATTGAAGCGAAAAAGGAAAATCAATTAAACGGCAAAAGTGAAAGTCGAAGACTCAAGACTCGGGGTAGATAGGTCGGGGACCGATCATTGTAACAAGGTAATTTTATGTGTCGATTTTATCGTATAAGCTCAAGTATAAAATGAACCGAACAAAAAATGAAATGAAAAACGCTTTACCAAACTTAAACGGAAAGAAAAATATTTTTATTAAATGTTTTTCTTGTTATAGTCGACTAGAATCACCCTGTGTATTTTCTAGTAGTCGACTATTTCAACCAGTAGCTATTGGTTTTTCATCCACATCAAAAGAGTCGACTGAAACAAGCTTGAGTCGACTAGACTACTCATTGTAGTCGACTAGAACTCATTCTAGTCGACTAGATGGTCCAAAGTAGTCGACTAGAACTCAATCTAGTCGACTAGATGGACCATTGTAGTCGACTACAATGAAGAAGTAGTCGACTAGAAGATTGCTTAAAATCTGCAGATTTTCAGAAAACAATTCCCATGTTTTGTGGATTGTGTTTAATGGTATTCAAACGGCTCTTGTCTTTCAATTACAATATTCATTCTTCAAAACCCTAATTTATTGATATATATAGAATGATATGTGTTCATTGTAGACTAAGAGATTGAAAAACATAAGAGAAAGAAAAGAAAGAAAAGCTCTCAAAATTCTGCAGAAATTTTCTCTACAAAAGCCATTGAAACCAAGCTTTGAAAATCTAATTTTCTCCAAGTTTCTTTGAAAATCAAAACCTCTAGAATCTCTTCTTATTCTCCAAATATCATTCATTGATTATATCCTTTGAGAATACATTTCTAGAGCTATTGTAAAATCACCAAAAACACTTGAGCTTATATTGATTTATCTTCCATAAAAACCTTTGGGTTTTGAGTGTTTTTGTTCTTGAGTGATTTTATTGATTACATACGAATTTGTAATCTCGGACAAGTGAAGTCCACCGATTGTTCAAGAGAGGGTTGTTCTCTTGATTGAGAGACAAGCTCGAGAGGCTTGTGTTGTAAAGGTTTGCCATTCCACCTGTGAAGGAAGGGCCATAGTGAAAGGATCGGGAAAAGTCTCAAGAAGGGGTTCTTGAGCCGAGGAGTAGGAGTTATCGAACCTCAAAAAAATCACGGTGTCAATCTCTCTATCTCTTTCTCTTTACATAAGTATTTTGCATGCTATATTTGCTTGAATATCTTGTATGCTAATTTGTCTTGAAATTAATTATTATAAAAGTTTAAATTGAATCATCTACTTGCATATTGAGAAATTGATTTTTGATTATATTGTGTTCCATGTTCGAAAAGAGTTAGACTTATTTTGAATACCCTATTCACCCCCCCCCCCTCTAGGGTTAATTAGTGACTAACAATTGGTATCAGAGCCTAATCTCTATTTATTTTAGACTTAACCGTCTTAGAGAACGATCATGTCATCATCTTTAGTCACTCATATTGAAGGACAATCGAATAATAGGCCCCCATGGTTTGATGGATCAAATTATAGCTATTGGAAAACTAGGATGATAGATTTTCTTCAAGCTATCGATTACCAAATTTGGCAAGTAGTTCCTGAAGGACCATTTGTATTGACCAAAATTGTTGATGGAAAAACCGTCCCCAAATTACCCAATGAATGGGATAATGATGACCGTAAACTCATGTCATACAATGCTAAAGCCAAAGTAAATTTAAATTGCGCTTTAAGTCCAAATGAATTTAATCGTGTATCTACTTGTTCAACGGCAAAAGAAATGTGGGATAAACTTGAAGTAACCTATGAAGGTACATCTCAAGTACGAGAATCTAAAATTGACATACTCATGCATGAATATGAATTATTTGCTATGAAAGATGATGAAAATGTGAATTCTATGATGTCTCGCTTTACAAATATCTTGAATGGACTAAAGCATCTTGGTAGAATTGTTCCTAGATCCGATGCGTCACGAAAAGTGCTTAGAAGTCTCCCGACAAAGTGGGATGCAAAAGTAACGGCTATCAAAGAAGCTCATGACCTCAACACCATAAGTCTCGATGAAATTTTCGGCTCTCTACTCACTTGGGAAATAACGTTGAAAGCTCGTGAAGACGACATCAAGCCAAGAAAGGGAATAGCTTTGCAAGCCTTCACTAAAAATGAAATCAATGAGCCGAGTGAAGAAGAAGAGGATGAGGACATTGCATTGTTCACCCAAAAATTCAAGAGACATCTTCAAAGAAAGAAAGCAAACGGTGGAAGATTCATGAAGAGAATCGAACCTAAAGGCGAGACTAGCAAAAGGGAACCCCCAACGTGTTTCAATTGCGGAAAGCCGGGACACTACAAAAGTGATTGGTTTCTCGATAGCGGATGCTCAAGGCATATGACGGGAGATAAATCAAAGTTTATTTCACTAAAAACATATGAAGGAGGAAACGTAACTTTTGGAGACAACTCTAAAGGCAAAATTATAGGAATTGGCTCAATCGGTATTTCCTCTTCTCTCTCTATAGATGATGTGCTTTTAGTTGATGGGTTGAAGCATAATTTGTTTAGTATTAGTCAATTATGTGACAAGGGCTATGATGTTATATTTAGGACAAATGCATGCATAATCAAGAAAGATGGGAAGCAAATGTTCAATGCCAAAAGAAATGGAAACTTGTATACTTTGTTGCTATGTGAATTGCATGACCAAGATGTTAAATGTTTTGTCACATCTAGCGAAAATAGTTGGTTATGGCATAGGCGTCTAGGACATGCTAGTATGGACCTTATTCATCGTTTATCCAAAAATGATTTAGTCAAAGGCCTCCCAAAGACTAAATTTTCGAAAGATAAAATATGTAGCGCATGTCAAGTAGGCAAGCAAGTTAAATCCTCTTTCAAGAGAAAGAAAGATATTACCACTTCTAGACCTCTAGAATTACTTCACATGGATCTCTTTGGTCCGGAGAGAACGGCTAGCTTAGCCGGGAAACTCTATGTACTTGTTATTGTTGATGACTACTCTAGATATACTTGGGTTCACTTTCTTGCTCATAAAAATGAAACTCACTCCATTCTTGAAAGATTTTATAGAGTCATTCAAAATGAAAAAGATTTGAAAATCAAGAAAATTAGAAGTGATAGAGGTAGGGAGTTTGAAAATCAAGACTTAGAGAAATTATGTGATGATCTCGGTGTTTCTCATGATCTCTCGGCCCCTAGAACCCCTTAACAAAACGGTGTAGTTGAAAGAAAGAATCGATCTCTACAAGAGATGGCTCGAACCATGTTAAATGAGCACAACCTTCCCCGAAGCCTTTGGGCGGAAGCGGTAAACACCGCTTGCCATATAATCAATCGTGTTATTATTCGGATGAAGTTGGGGAAAATGCCCTATGAGTTGTGGAATGGTCGAAAGCCCAATATTGGGTATTTCAAAGTTTTCGGGTGTAAATGTTTTGTGTTAAATGATAAAGATAATCTTGGAAAATTCGACTCCAAATCAGATGAAGCAATTTTCCTAGGTTATTCTACAAGAAGTAAAGCATTTCGGGTTTATAACAAAAGGACTCTAACCATGGTTGAGTCTATTCATGTTGTCTTTGATGAATCACCCTCACCACCATCACCTAGAATTGACCTAGAAGAAGATGAGGTTGTTGGGATTGAGGATAATCTAAATACTCTCAATATCTCAAACTCATCATGTAGCCAAAAGGAAATGAGGGAAGTTGAGCATCAATCCAATGATGACTTGACCAACTCAATGCCTAAAGCATGGAGGATTGTTCACAATCATCCTCTTGATCAAGTCATAGGTAATCCTTCAAAAGGGGTTAGTACTAGATCTCAACTTAAAGATTTTTGCAACCACATGGCCTTTGTATCGCAATTCGAACCCAAGAACTTCCACGAAGCTCAATGTGATGATTCTTGGATCGTAGCAATGCAAGAGGAACTAAATCAATTTGAACGCAATCAAGTTTGGCGTTTAGTTCCTAGACCCGAAAATCAAACTATAATTGGCACAAATGGGTTTTTCGAAACAAAAAGGATGAGAATGGAGTAATTATTCAAAATAAAGCAAGATTGGTAGCTCAAGGATATAATCAAGAGGAAGGCATCGACTATGATGAGACCTTTGCACCGGTAGCTAGATTAGAAGCAATTAGAATGCTTCTTGCATTTGCATCATATAGAAATTTCACTCTTTATCAAATGGATGTCAAAAGTGCTTTCTTAAATAGTGTCATAGAAGAAGAAGTTTTTGTGAAGCAACCACCCGGTTTTGAAAATAATCTTTTTCCAAATCATGTTTTCAAATTGGCTAAAGCTCTATATGGTTTAAAGCAAGCTCCTCGAGCTTGGTATGAGAGACTTAGCGGGTTTTTAACTCAAAATGGTTTTACAAGAGGGAAGATTGATAACACACTTTTTACAAAAACCATTAAGAATAATTTGTTGATTGTCCAAATTTATGTTGACGACATTATTTTCGGCTCAACAAATAATTCTTTATGTAGGGAATTTGCCACAAGTATGCAAAACGAATTTGAAATGAGCATGATGGGTGAGTTGACTTTCTTCTTAGGGTTGCAAATCAAGCAAAGCTCGGATGGCTTATTCATTAGCCAATCCAAGTACACTAAAGATTTGCTAAAGCGATTTGGTATGGAGGCTACCAAACATGCCATAACTCCTATGAGTTCCTCCATTAAGATTGATAAAGATGAAAATGGTAAATGTGTTGATATTACTAATTATAGAGGCATGATCGGTAGTTTGCTTTATTTAACCGCTAGTAGACCAGATATAATGTTTAGTGTATGCTTATGTGCCCGGTTTCAATCATGTCCTAAGGAATCTCACTTGCTTGCGGTCAAACGCATTTTTCGCTACCTAAGTGGTACAATATACTTGGGGCTTTGGTATCCACGTGGAACTTCAATTGATCTTATTAGTTATTCGGATGCCGATTTTGCGGGATGTAGAATTGATCGTAAAAGCACAAGCGGTACTTGTCATTTTCTAGGACACTCACTAGTATCTTGGTCAAGTAAAAAGCAAAATTCCGTTGCATTATCTACGGCCGAAGCTGAATATGTGGCAGCCGGTAGTAGTTGCGCTCAAACTCTTTATATTAAGCAACAACTACTTGATTTCGGTCTTACTTTCTCTCACGTGCCTATTAAATGCGATAATACAAGTGCGATTTGTATTTCAAAGAATCCTATTCATCACTCACGCACCAAGCATATAGAGATTAGGCATCATTTTTTGCATGATCATGTTGCTAAGGGTGACGTTGAATTGATCTTTATCGACACTAAAAATCAATTGGCGGATATTTTTACAAAACCACTTGCGGACGAATCATTTTCTAAAATTCGTCGTGAAATCGGAATGGCCATGGATTTTGATGTTTTATCTTAATTTCTGTCATAATCTTTATTTTTAATATTTTTGTTATTTTTATGTATTTATTTCCTAATTTTTATCTATTTTTATCAATTTTTTTCTCTTCTAGTCGACTCATCCTGTGTAGTTCAAACCAATCTAGTCGACTACTTTGGTCAGTAGCTACACCATTTCATGGTCTTCACCTTCTAGTCGACTCATCTTCCATTCTAGTCGACTCAAACATCATTGTAGTCGACTATTTTGCCTTCCTAGTCGACTCAAACCTAGCCTAGTCGACTCAAACCTAAATCTAACCGACTCACCTAGACCTAGTCGACTCAACCCACTATAAAACCTAACCCTCATCTCATCTTCTCCATCCGCCTCCTTCAAACCCTCACCCACCTTCAAACCCTCTCCTCTCAATCCTTCTCCTACTACCACTTATACCTTCAAAATCTTCACCTATCCCTCATTAATTTCACATTTCCATCATCTTCCACCCATTTCCATCATCCAAATTTCATCATTCTCACTCTCTCACACATCTATATATATACACCATCATATATCTATATATTCCTATACATTTGTGCATCATCTTCTACAATGCCACCGAAGACTCGAGGTCTATTTCGGAAATGTTCCCGCATTGATGGAGGCCAAAGCTCCACCAATCCACGCAGTCCTACGGCCGTTGACGAAGAGGAGTCGAATGAACCTCTTCTTCTTGAGGTACTTCTTCTTGATGATGATAATAGAAATAAATTCATCACTGTTTTTGATCACCGTGCTCCTACACCTTGCCGTATTGTCACACAAGATTTATGCACTGAAATTCGGGCTCAAACTTTCGAGTTATTCCGAGCAATTGGTTGGGATTTTTTCGTTTCTCTTGACATTCCGGTATTTCCGCGAATTGTCAAAGCTTTCTACGCTTCTCTTAAAAATCACGAGAATAAATTACTCTCTCATCTTCATTTTAACTTATGTGGTGAAGACGAGACCGTTGATGACAGTGAAATCAAGCGCATTTTCTTGCTTCCGAATGACGGTATCCGCCACTTCTCCAAGGACTGGTATAAGGAAGATGGTTTCGATTGTATTGAGGCTGCTCGGGCAATATGTGTTGACAAGGAAATTTCGCAAAACGCCGGTATTACCTCTTCTATGCTACTACCCGAGGCTAGATTAATTCATAATGTTATTACTTACTCTATTCTGCCTAAAACTGGTAGTCGTAGCAGTGTTTCTCGTATGGAGGCTTTTTTGGTTTATTGCGTTTTGACAGGAACCCGCGTTGATTTAGCTTATATTTTTCGTTCCGTCATCCTCACATGTCAGCGCAAGCCATCTGGCCCGCTTTTCTTTCCTGCACATATTACATATCTACTGCAGCGGAAAGGTTTTAAATTTTCCGAATGAAGTGTCCGAGCATCACCCTATTTTTCTTGACGCCACTCATGTCAAACATATGCATATTTCTTCTGATGCGGAAGGAAATTTCATTTCTGAAATTGCACCTGCTCCTCGTTCGCGTACTGCTCCTAGCGGTTCTGCATCGCGCCAGGAAGCCTCTTCCTCGGTCCCTCCGTTGGACGGTGCTTCGGCTTCTCAAGCTGCTCTTCTCAACCAACTTCTTGGGGTTGTTCAAAGCAATACGGAGCTCCTTAGGCAGCAGGAACAAATGCTTCAGCGCCTTGATACGACCGTGAACCAGAATACGGAAGCCATTCGATTGATCAATGAGCGCCTTGTTCTTCATGATGAGGAAATGTCTACCCGTATTACAAATCTGGCAGGGTCACTTGATGACCTCACTCTTGCACACAGGAACCCTCGCTCACGCACCCCTCGACGCTGACAAAAAGGGGGATAAATTATGCTATTGTACTGTCATGCATTTCATTATCCGACATTAGCAATTTCTGTTTTTGTGTGGCTTGTTACGGTTATTGGCGACTTGTTTTGGTTATTTCCGAACTTGTCTGTTTTCCTTTCCATATTTTTCATTAGTATAAGCAGCTTGTATTAAACTGAAACATCTATGATAGGCTGTTTATTTTTGTTATCTCAAATGTGCGCCTATTTTTATATATTGTATCAAAGTGCCTATTAAACTGCAAATTTCATTTACTAAGGGGGAGCATTTGATCAAAATATTATGCACATGTTGAGGGGGAGCATCACTTGATGTTTCGCCAAATGCCAAGCAAACACAAAATGTTTTATCATCATCAAGGGGGAGATTGTTGGCTTTGAAATTTACTTTCGGCAAACAATTCCAAAATTGATGATAACAAACCATTGAAGAGTGTTTGATACTAATGAATTATCGAGTTTATATTTTCAGCAAAAGACAGGTGAACGACTCAGAAATCAAACTCGAAAAGGAAACTACTCGAAAAACAAGCTCGGAAAGAAATTTTGATTTAAAGCGAAAAGCTGTGAAAGAAATTGAAGCGAAAAAGGAAAATCAATTAAACGGCAAAAGCGAAAGTCGAAGACTCATGACTCGGGGTAGATAGGTCGGGGAGCGATCATTGTAACAAGGTAATTTTATGTGTCGATTTTATCGTATAAGCTCAAGTATAAAATGAACCGAACTTAAATGAAATGAAAAACGCTTTACCAAACTTAAACGGAAAGAAAAATATTTTTATTAAATGTTTTTCTTGTTATAGTCGACTAGAATCACCCTATGTATTTTCTAGTAGTCGACTATTTCAACCAGTAGTTATTGGTTTTTCATCCACATCAAAAAAGTCGACTGAAACAAGCTTGAGTCGACTAGACTACTCATTGAAGTCGACTAGAACTCATTCTAGTCGACTAGATGGTCCAAAGTAGTCGACTAGAACTCAATCTAGTTGACTAGATGGACCATTTTAGTCGACTACAATGAAGAAGTAGTCGACTAGAAGATTGCTTAAAATCTGCAGATTTTCAGAAAACAATTCCCATGTTTTGTGGATCGTGTTTAATGGTATTCAAACGACTCTTGTCTTTCAATTACAATATTCATTCTTCAAAACCCTAATGTATTGATATATATAGAATGATATGTGTTCATTGTAGACTAAGAGATTGAAAAACAAAAGAGAAAGAAAAGAAAGAAAAGCTCTCAAAATTCTGCAGAAATTTTCTCTACAAAAGCCATTGAAACCAAGCTTTGAAAATCTGATTTTCTCCAAGTTTCTTTGAAAATCAAAACCTCTAGAATCTCTTCTTATTCTCCAAATATCATTCATTGATTATATCCTTTGAGAATACATTTCTAGAGCTATTGTAAAATCACCAAAAATACTTGAGCTTATATTGATTTATCTTCCATAAAAACCTTTGGGTTTTGAGTGTTTTTGTTCTTGAGTGATTTTATTGATTACATACGAATTTGTAATCTCGGACAAGTGAAGTCCACCGATTGTTCAAGAGAGGGTTGTTCTCTTGATTGAGAGACAAGCTCGAGAGGCTTGTGTTGTAAAGGTTTGCCATTCCACCTGTGAAGGAAGGGCCATAGTGAAAGGATCGGGAAAAGTCTCAAGAAGGGGTTCTTGAGCCGAGGAGTAGGAGTTACCGAACCTCGAAAAAATCACGGTGTCAATTTCTCTATCTCTTTCTCTTTACATAAGTATTTTGCATGCTATATTTGCTTGAATATCTTGTATGCTAATTTGTCTTGAAATTAATTATTATAAAAGTTTAAATTGAATCATCCACTTGCATATTGAGAAATTGATTTTTGATTATATTGTGTTCCATGTTCGAAAAGAGTTAGACTTATTTTGAATACCCTATTCACCCCCCCCCCCCCCCATCTAGGGTTAATTAGTGACTAACAATTGGTATCAGAGCCTAATCTCTATTTATTTTAGACTTAACCGTCTTGGAGAACGATCATGTCATCAAATTTAGTCACTCATATTGAAGGACAATCGAATAATAGGCCCCCATGGTTTGATGGATCAAATTATTGCTATTGGAAAACTAGGATGATAGATTTTCTTCAAGCTATCGATTACCAAATTTGGCAAGTAGTTCCTGAAGGATCATTTGTATTGACCAAAATCAATATCAACTTGGGGTTTTAAGAAAGACACAATTCAAGAGAAGGGATTCTTGAACATACAACAACTCTTCCACATTAGGAGCCAAGAATCACAAGATGAGCTCCAAGCTTTAAATAACCGAAACAATTGGTGAAAAGGTTCAACTTATGTCCCTTAACAAGATTCAAGAGAGAAGGGAACCAAATATCAATAATTGAACACAAAACTTGAAGGAAATAAATTTTAGGGTTTGAAATCGAAAAACCCTAAAGGAGTGAAGAACACTTACCAACTTTAGATCAAAGGAAATATAAGGCCACCCTCTACAACTCTCATGTTCAAAGGTTCTTCGAATTCCAACCCAACGATGATGTTCTTGAAGAAGAACCAATGGAGAAGAAACGAACGTGAGAAGAAGAAGCAAGAGTTCTTGGTGTTGTCTTTGATATTATGAGAATGGAACAGAAGGAAATACACACAAGTGTATAAATACAAGACCCTTACGAGACTTTTAAATCAAAGGGTGGAAATTAAAACTAGGAAAGGTGAGAGAGCAATCCAAATGCCACAACTTAGTCTTGCCAATGGAAGACCAAAATTTAATGCATTAATGCATTTGTGTATCATCCAAACAAGGCCCTATGATCCAAGGGCTAATATCAAAGATGGGAAAAGAAGATCAAGGGTTAGAAATGAGACACCACTCAAAAAGTATAAAATGACCAATATTTTCCCAACTTAGGGTTATTCACATGAGTGCCATCAAGACTCTTTATTACCCTTTTACCCCTTGTCATCCTCTCTAATTACCAACACGCCACTCATGCCCTAACACTTAGCCAAAATCTCTACATTTTACACTAATTGCTCAAAATGTGAAATTACTTATTTATCCTTCGCCTATTTCGTTCCCGAAATTATTTTCAATAATTTTTATTATTCTCAAAATGAAAATACAACATGCAACTTATAATTTTTATATCATATACAACATGTAAGTCATGCTAAAACACATAAACACATTAATCACATAAGCACTTAATTGCTTAAATAAATTTTTTAATTAACACGTAAAAATACCAAACGTTACAAAAAAGGTATGGAAAATGTAGTGGCAGATCATTTATCAAGAATTATGGTAGAAAATACAATGGATAATACTCCATTGATGGATTATTTTCCGGATGAGCAATTATTTAACATTGATATATTAGAACTCAAAGGTCCGAGGAAAAGAATGCGATATACATAGGAATTAAAATGTTTCGTAGAAATTAATCATGAATTAAGAGATGTGGATTCTATCGATTTGATAGAGCCCACTTATGATAACGATTAATAACAACTACAAACGTAAAGCCAACGACGTTAAAAAGAGGCACCATTTGGGAGAGTTCGTGTTCTCTTGAATGAGTATGTAGTATTAGGATTATGGTTTAAAATATTATGTATATTTTTATAGTTATTTACTCTAAGTATAAGATCAGAGATGGTACCACGAGAAGATTGTTAAATGAATTCAAGAATTCGGCAGAAGAACTACCGAGTCTTTGGTATGATACCCACCGAGTACTCGGTGGAGCAGCAGGGATAAAAATGGGACATACTTCATTCTTCCCACTTTTCTTATTTTTCTCTCAACCCCAAAAGCTCCCACTACACCACACTCGAATTTATAGGTGAGGGGGGGGGGGGGGGGGGGGGGGGGGCGAATTGCTAAAAACATGTCGCAATTTTTCTTTATCCGTCATCAACCTCTATAATCATCATAACCAAAGGATACTCCCTATTCAATTATATCTTCAATACTTCTAAAAACATCTTTTTGCTACTTCTCTTCATTTTCCATGAATAATCTAAAGAAGAGAAACAAAACATCTTCCAAGTTAAGGTTCATGGTGAGTAATTGATTATTGAAATTTGAAAACCTTGTGAGGATAATGTGTGGGTAATAGAACTCCAATAGACGCTAAGTAACCATGACCTCTTTTGGCACCGCACCCTAAGTGTTTGATGAAACATGTGAGTGAAGTCATGTCTCCGAAAAAGAAACCACGCACCACCACATCGTTAAGCAAGAGACAAGCTTCACCTACTTCATTGATTTCATCATCCGATAAAGCCAAGAACGACGCACATATTAAAGAGCTCGTAAAGAAGGCCATTGACAAAGCGTTTAATGTCGAGCGAATTATCAAAATCTTTGATTTTGAGAATGATGAAGTAGCCTCTTGGGGGATAGGATGTATTAGAACAAGGGGATTAGAACCATTATTACGCCCCACGTCAACAATGATACATAAACTAAAGAAAATGCAAAGACTATTTTGATCATGCCAACATCAATTAGTATAACATGGGGGTATTCCACATGTATGCCCCGACCACCTTAAAAATACATATTCGGCATTGCCCCGACCTTTCCCGGATAGTACGTCTATAGTCAAGGAAGTCACTAATCGGAGGTTTAGGAATAAATACAAGACATGTATGGCAAAGAAGCACTATAAGCCAAAGATGTGGATAATTGATACTATTTTGCATTGGCAAACACATCCACAAGGCCATAGTAGTGAGCGTCGTGTGATTTTCCAAGAAGCTTTATACGCCTTTACGAAGGACCATTGGATTTCAATTCCAATGATTATTTTGACAAACATCTATGAAGCATGGGTCAATATGGGCAAATCTAGTAAAATAAATGCTTTATCATATGCCATTCCATTCCCAACGTTAGCTATGAAATTAATAAGGGATAGTAATGTGCCGATGGAAAGGGTAGGAAAGAACAAGTATAAACCAAAATATTTTGAGCTCTCGAGTCGGCACAATATGACATCGAAGCTATGCAAGGAGGATATGGAAGGAGAGAAAATACCGATAACTCAAGAACAATATTTGATACTCGTGGCAAATCAAGAAGGAATAATGAAGAAAATGGATGAGTAGTTTGATTAGTTAGTAGCTCGTCAGGAGCGGTTAGAGAAAGAGCAGGCGGAGCTCAGAGTTGAGATAGCTCGTGGCTTTCAGGCCATTATGGATCGATTGGGCGCCGACACTACTTCTCATCCACCACCACCACCGTCGTCTTATATTAAGATTTCGAGAGACTACGATCACGAGCTGGCATAGATTTTTATTCTATATATTGCCTTAGGCCGAGCTGTGAATTAATATTTTGCTGTTTTATTTTAGATTTTGTTATAAATTCCATTTCCTGATGACTTTCAAAAAATAATGAGAATGTATATTTTGGTTAAAACGAGCAAATTATTTGAATTATCTATTTTCATTATAGATAATAAGTTTGGGGGAAGGATATGACTTATATAAAAACTATTTTTATAAAAACCTATTATATTTATTTATTTTCTAATAACCTTATAAATATTTATGTATAATGTTATATTTAAATATTTTTATTTAAACATAAAATATATTTTGAAAATATATATTTATGTATAATAACTTATATATATATATATTCTATGTATAATTTTTATTAAAAAATATTTTAAAATATAGAAGTAAAATTTTGAAACATGATTTTGGTACAGGAACTACTGAGTACTCGATGAATCCTGGAAAAACTTAATTTTTCTAAAAACCGAAAATCAATTTTTAAAATTATGAAATTTTGATTTTCCTTTCAAAATAGGATTTTGACTAACTTATAGAATATAGTATATATCTTTAATAAAATATAATGAAGGATTACAAGAGTTTTATGAAAACATTCCAGAAATATGAAATTATTTTCAATTATGGATAATTTTCCATTAAATCTTATATCCTTTTCAAAATTTCCCATTCTTACAATTACTACTCAAGATTTTTGCAGTTAATAAAGTCATTCCTCTCCTACAAAGGACCTGACCTCACATATATAAATATAGGTTTATTCTCCTCATTGTTCCATACCTTCTTCCTCATTCTTAGAAAATCATTAGCAGAGCTATTATGACTATTGGAAGTTTGACAAAGGAAGAAATAAAGGAGGCTACACCAAAAGGTGACCCTCTTACTGATTATAAGATCAAGTATGAGCGTAGATTCTATAAGCATATGTCGAATGATTCTTTGGAAATCATGACGGATCGAGCATTCAAGGAACGACCTTTAGAGAAGCTTTACAAGCCGAAGAATCTACGAGATTTTCCTAATATTGTGTGCGATTTCTACTGCAATATGAAGTATGATGTTCAAGGAGAAGGAGGTTTGATTGCACGTACAACTATACGCTATAATTCACGGTCTATTGACATGACTCTTGAGGCTATTGCGAAGGCATGGGGAATTCCTTATGACTTACCTTTTGATCTTGACGGGAAGTTTCGACGTATTCCACATCCTATTCCATCCTTCATGATATGGTTAAGGAGATTTGTGATGGACTTGAAAACCCAACAACTAAGTTTTAGATTCAAAAGACGGATTTAAATCCGGAGTTTTGGTATATTGATGGGATATTGGAGAAGTAAGCATGTCCAAAGGATAAAGATCGATATTTATATCGAGAGATGGTGTATACGCTCTACTATTTTAAGAAAGGATTTTGCGTTTCTGTACCAGAATTAATTTATGATAAGATGATGGAGTGTTGGCACACGCTTGAACAAAATTCATGCGCCTCAATACATATGGATGTGAAGTTGTTCTTTCCTTTTCCTATAACGACACTAATAGAAAATCAATTGGGTGAATTCTTGGATGCCACTGATGAACCTATGCATACGGGACCTAAGAATATTGATCATGATCAATTCTCTGGAAGATCATCCATTTATGAACTAAGAAAGTGGTAGGAGAAGGGGTTCAACACATCGACTACTAATCTTAAGGAATGTGGCTAAAGGAGGAATAGGGAAAATTCATAGAAATAAGGGAAAAATGTAAAAATTTTAGTATTATTATTTTATTTTGTTATTTTTTCCCACCAAATCCGTTTAGGATTAATTTTATCTTTTGTTCTCTTTTTATTTTTCTACAAATTTGATTTATAGGAATGTAGGCCCTTAAGGCCAAATCATGTGTGCTTTTATGAAAATAAAATTATACTGTCACACAACAAATTTCCTAGAACTCAGAAACCCGAGCCTAACAGTTAAGGGGGTGAACGGAAGTAAAAAGAAATGAGAACCAGCGACATACAGTCATCAAACACCCACAAAAGGGTAAGAATGACACACGATGATACCCTACTATCACGCCCCTAGAATTCCCGAAACTCTAATCTAGAGAATCAGCGAATCTCCAAAGGGTGACATAAGTCAAGCAACCACTAGAGTCATCAATAACAAAGAGACACATGGAATAACAATGAAAAATATACTCCATGCCAAATAGAATACTAGAAACTCAATAGTATCATCAGATACCAACAGACACGCCCCTAAATCCCTAAGACTCCTGAACTGGGACATCCAAGGAATCCAAGATGTGATCCTTAACATGAATGACCAACTAAGACATCATTAACCAAGAAAACATATGGGTTAATGATAGAAATGGTATATTTCATACCCAAATGAATGATTAAACAAAACAACGGAATCTAACGAAAATCTGGCAGAGTTCCGTTTGTAAATGGAACATCCGGACAACCAACCATAACACAAAGACCTGCCAATAATAGTTTGATAATAATAATGGCTTCTAAGCCCCACATTCATCAATCCTACTAGGGCCGAGGTAGTGGAAAGAAACCAAAATCCCTCAAAACCTCTATAATCAACAGAGCCACAAATGATCGAATAAGAATACAGAAAAGCACCTAACTATGCAGAATAGATACAATAACCTCCTAAAAGAATAAATACAGGAAATAAAGGATACATCAACAGGGATATGCCAACAGACTGGCTCCCAAAAGAAATAAATGACAATCCCATAAAACATGGGTAAGGAAACTAACAGAAGACAACTACCGTCCCCAAAACCAGTCGTGCTGCATCCGTAACCGTATCACCCAACGTAACTCCAAAACCTGCAATGAGAAACAAAAGGAAACTGCCGTTGTACTGCATCCTACCCATAGCCGTATATTTCCTGCAACCTGGCGTGGAATACCAGGGGGCAAATGAAATTCCCTCCGTGAGCAAATAAGCTCAGTGGGAAAAGATACTCTAACTACCACATCCTCTGGCAGTTTAGGTAATGCTAACTATCTATCAAGATATATATAGCCCAACTAATCCCATCCACGCAAAACCCAAGGCACACGCTCATAAGCTACCGTAAGCGAATATATATATATCAGGAATATATATATATAAATATATAAATAAATACACAACAAGAGTCTATAAGGTACAACTACGACTCATACTCCAAGAACCCATACTGGTAGTCTACACTACTCTCACCAATGTACACTAGGTACACAACACCCAGGTCCAATCCAACAAGTCATCAAGTACTCGCAACACAAATCAAAAGATCCAACAGAATGAAACACACTCACCTCTAATATCCACAAGAATCAAATCCACCACTAGTACCAAGGAATACTCATAACTCACTCCCCGATAACACTGGAGGAAAAGTACTCACGTCCTTGCATACTAACACAACCACCTTGTATATATATATATATACAATATATATATATAACAAACCACATCCCATTCCTAGAGAAAATCTATACCTCAAAGATGGAATCACCTCATCATATCACCAAATGAAAACCTCAAGTGCTATCTCCAATCAAATCACTAAATCACCAACAGGGTCAATCAAATCTCTAATGCTCTCACTATAGACAACAATAACCACCGATCAAATCATTAAGAGTACACGAACTCAACTCACAAGAACGACCACCTAAGGGTCACCAAAATAAAGCAAAGGAAAAGAGTTCCAAATGCTAAACCAACCGATAACCGAGACAATAATGTCAAAGTTAAGAACACCACAAGTGAACAAGGAAAGAACACCAAAAGTGAACAAGGAAACCAAAAACGAATGGCCGAGAGTGAAAGTTATAAAAGATGAATCCCAAGGATTTAATAGTTTTTAAGAAAATGGTTTTAAAACTCGAACCAATCCATTTGGCATCCATGAACATACGAAAAACTCCAATCACCTAGGTGGTGACATCAACAACCAAGAAGAAAGGAAAGACAATACTATATGTGTGCACTGAACAACACCAAGCCTCATACCCGAAAGTCGAGACTTAGAATGAACCGAATAAAATTTGAAACAAGGAACCACCTTTCAAAACACTACATGTTGAGATTTTGAGAAAGAAGTCTCAAAATCTCAGAATCTCGAATTTGGTTCCGTTTGTTCCTATAACTTATTTTAGGTCCGAACCTTGTATTTGTACCTTGAAATCAATACTTTATGCCTGGGATGACCATTTTACCCTTGGGTGGGCACGAGTGCTTAAATGGTCCGTTTAAGGTACCGTTTGTTTCATTTTTCTCCTATTTCGATCCCGAGAGATCTTCTTGTCATATTGTAGGGGTGAAATTACATTTTTACCCTTTTTGTGGGTGTTTGATTACTGTAGGTCATTGGTTCTCGTTTCTTTTTACTTTCGCATTCACTCCCTTACCTCTTAGGCTCGGGTTTTGGAGTCCTAGGAAATTTGGGACGTGACAACTTGGTATCAGAGCATGTTATCTCTTTATGGGATGATGGGAGAGGGTCATTATCTCTTTATGCTTCTTGTTTGATTTTGTGTTACGTGTTTACATATTACTTCTCGTCTCTTGTACATCGTTGGCTTTTGCGTGTGTCGGTATGGCTTTGTGGTTTTGTTTGGCGTACTATTATTGTACTTGTGCCTTACATGTTTAGTTGTTGTGATGTAGAGAGCATGCTGCCACATAGAGGTCGACCGCGTATCATTAGACAAGGTGATGCTCCGGATCAAGTACCTCCGGTTGTGGACGAGAATGTGCCAGTACATCCGAATGTAGGGGAGCGTGTACCGGTTGCATCTTTCATGGATGGTGAGCACTTTGCACGTGCTTTAGTGGCAGCTATGGCACAGTTTCATCAGAGGCAACATGTTGAGGACGAAGGCTCGCATCCTCAAAGGGCTCTCCGAGATTTCTTACGTTTAGACATACCTACGTTTATGGGCGGACCGAATCCACTCATTGCCGATGATTGGTTGGAGCAGATAACCAATGGGTTTGATATTCTCAACGTGGTTGATGATGATGTACGTGTCATGATTGCATCGTTTTGACTTACGGGTGATGCTAAGGGTTGGTGGAAGTCTGTCACAAACACGAGGGACATTTAAACTATCACATAGGCAGATTTTTGCATGTTTTTCTTGGATCGGTTTTTTCCACATCTCGCCAGGATGAGCATGTGGGACCGGTTTTGTGAGTTGGTTCAGAGTGAATTGTCAGTGACCGAGTATGAGCTTCGGTTGCTAGCTTGTCTCGATTCGCACTAGAGATGGTGGCGGATGATGAGGTTAAAGGCCGACATTTTGTAAGGGGCTTGAGGAGCAATCTCAGGTCAAAGATTTCGGTGCTTACTATGTCGACGTATCGAGAGGCCATTACGAAGGCATTATTGGCTGAGGAGGATGCAAGAGAGTGTTGACTACCTCGTGAAGCTAGGGATAAGGGCTTCAGAGGTTCTTTTTCTTCGGGTTTTGGGAATAAGAAGAGGCAGCGTGAAGGTACTTCAGCTCCAGTTGTACAGCAGTAGCAGCGGCAGGGACAGTCTACACCTTCTTCTAGATCATCCCCGAGTTCTACTCGCCATTAGATTGTTTGGTATCCTTGCCGTCAGTGAGGACACTGGAGGCCTGAATGTCCGCATCTTCAGCAAGGGCAGAGTAGTGGTTCGACGCGTATGAAGGCCTATTTTCAGTGTGGGCAGAAGGGCCACATTGCCAGGAACTATCGTCAGGGATAGAGTAGTGGCACTCCTATGAGTAGGATTAGGTAATAGTCTAGGGCTACACCACCAACAGGTCAATCTGGGTATAGAGCACCACAACAGCCAACACCATCAGCTCAGGGTTCTCAGGCTAGGACATCTGTATCGACTATCCAGTAGCTTCCACGTACTCAGGGCCATGCTTATGTAGTCACAACAACAGACAGTGTAGTAGAACCTTCTATCATGAGAGGTACATTTCCTGTGTACGGTTTTTGGGCTCATGTTCTTATTGATTCTGGAGGTTCGCATTCTTTTATTGCTTCTGCTTATGCATCTACTTTGGGTATACCTGTTTCATATCTTGGGGTACCTTTATGGGTAGACACGCCGATTGGGGGTAGTGCGTTTTTATCTAAAGTGTGTTGTAAGTGTGATATTGTGATTGCCGAACGATCGTTAAGTTTCGACTTCATTTTTCTAGACATGAAAAGCTTTGACGTAATCTTGGGCATGGATTGGCTATCTACCTTTCGTGCACATATTGACTATTTTAAAGGTCGGGTGACGGTGTGTAGGCCTAAGGATGAGCGATTCCACTTCTTTGGTGATCGAGATGACTCTTCTACTTCTTCCTATTGTATAAGGGGTCATGATATTTCCGATTTTATTTTGGCAAGTCTATTGTCCGACGATGAGGTTCATGGTCATGTCGAGGTACCTTATATCGTGGACGGGTATTGGGATGTTTTTCCCGATGACTTGACTTCTTTGCCTCCGATTCGTGTGGTGGAGTTTGCTATTGATCTTATACCGGGTACCGATGCTATTTCTATGGCACCATACCGACTCGCACTGGTGGAGTTAAAGTAATTGATGGATCAACTTGACGATCTCAAGGCGAAGGGTTTTATTCGGCCTAGTGTTTCTTATTAGGGTGCTCTAGTTCTTTTTGCTAAGAAAAAGGATGGTTCACTACGATTATGCATTGAGTATCGTAGGTTGAATCAGGTGACGATCAAGAACAAATATCCATTGCCACGGATTGATGACTTGTTCGATCAACTCAAGGGATCTACGTTCTTCTCGAAGATTGACTTGAGGTCCGGTTATCATCAGTTACGGGTTAGGAATATCGATATTCCGAAGACCGCATTTCGCACTCGATATGGGCACTTTGAGTTTCTTGTGATGCCTTTCGGTGTGACTAATGCATCGACATCATTCATGGGTCTCATGAATCGTATCTTCCACGAGTTCTTGGATAGATTTGTAGTGGTGTTCATTGATGATATTCTAGTGAACTCTACTACGGAAAGTGATCACGAGGTTCATCTTAGGACCGTTCTTCAAATCCTAAGAGAGCACCGATTGTATGCTAAGTATAGTAAATGTGAGTTTTGGCTTCAAGAGGTTAGAGTTTTGGGGCATGTTGTTTTCGGAGACGGAATTTCTGTTGATCCTTCAAAGATAGAGGCGGTTATGAGTTGGAAGAGACCGAGTAACATTTTCGAGGTTCGTAGTTTCCTTCGCTTAGCGGGTTACTATCGGTGATTTGTGAAGGACTTTTCTCATTTGGCGGTTCCTATGACTCATCTCACGCGAAAGGGTATCAAGTTCGTGTGGGATGACAAGTGTGAAGAGGCATTCATTGAGTTGAAGACACGTCTGACTACGACTCCAGTGTTGATTATTTTCCTAGCGCGACATCGGGTACGTGATCTATAGTGATGCTTCTCGTGAGGGACTAGGATTTGTACTCATGCAGTCCGAGAGAGTTATGGCTTATGGGTCTCGACAGTTGAAGACTCACGAGCAGAATTATCCTACGCATGACTTAGAGCTTGCAACGGTTCTTTTTGCACTTAAGGGATGGCGGCACCACTTGTACTGTGAAAGATTTGAGGTTTTCTCCGATCACAAGAGTTTGCAATATATCTTTACGCAACAGGACTTGAACTTATGGCAGCGTCGATGGGTCGAGTACATGGAGGACTATGACTTTGCACTCCAGTATCACCTCGAGAAGGCTAATGTGGTGGCGGATGCGTTGAGTCATAAGTCACATGCATCGTTAGCTAGCATCTTTATTCGTGAGTGGCGGATGATGGAGGAAGTCGCAGAGTTGGATCTTCAGTTCTGTGATAGTGGGGACTCAATGGTGACTTTGTTTAGCATCGTGGCACAACCTTCACTCATGAGTCATGTGATTGAGGCTCAGGGACATGATGACAACATTGCTTCTGTTCGCACTCGTATCGCTAGTGGCGAGGTCGTTGATGATTGGGTTTTGCACTCCGACGGAGGTTATCATTTTAGGAGTTTACTCTTTGTACTGCAGACTTTTCGTGAGGAGGTTTTGCGAGAGTTTCATAGTTCCAGACTTGCAGTTCACCCGGGTAGCACGAAGATGTATCACAATATTCGGCATCATTATTGGTGGAAAGGTATGAAGAAATCAGTTGCAGATTTTGTGAGCCGAAGTCTTACCTATCAGCAGGTTAAGGTTGAGCACCAAGGACCTATCGGGTTGTTGAATCTGATACCAATTCCTGAGTGCAAATGGGAGCATATTTGCATGGACTTTGTGACAGGGTTACCAAAGACAAAGAATCAGAAGGATACAGTGTGGGTGATCTTTGATCGATTGATGAACTGCACATTTTCTACCTATCCGTGAGACGGATAATGTAGAGGTTCTTAGTAGGCTGTACGTGAAGGAGATTGTCAAGCTTCATGGGGTTCCGGTAACTATTGTTTTGGATCGAGATCCGCGATTCAAGTCACGAGTTTGGGAAGCTTTTCAGAAAGTCTTGGATAAGTGGTTACGGTTTAGTACCGTTTTTCATCCTCAGATGGACGGTCAGTCAGAGCGTACCATTAAGAACCTTGAGGATATGCTTCGTGCCCATGCTATTGATTTCAGAGGCAGTTGGGATGATAATCTTCATTTGGTGGAATTCGCGTACAACAACAGTTATCAGTCCAGTATTCAGATGGCACCTTTTGAGGCATTGTACGGTAGATCGTGTCGTTCAACGACTTGTTGGGCTGAGGTTGGTGACGTTGCACTTTTGGGACCCGATATGGTTCATGCGGCAACCGAGAAGATTAAGATTGCTCAACAACATTTGGTTACAGCATAGAACCGATAGAGGAGCTATGTGGATCGGCGTAGGCGTCCTATATTCTTTGAGGTTGGTGATCATGTGTTTCTAAAGGTCTCACCTCGCTAGGGCTTGATGCGATTCGGGAAGAGCGGAAAGTTTTCTCCAAGTTTTATCAGACCTTTTGAGATTCTTGACCGTGTCGGGGAGGTGGCGTATCGTTTAGCATGGCCACCGGAATTGTCGAGAGTTTATAATTTTTTTCATGTCTCTATGTTTCGCAAGTACGAGCCGGATCCTTCTCATGTATTGAGTTGGGTTGATGTCGATGTTGCCGAGGACATGTCCTACGAGGAATGGCCCGTGATGATCTTGGATGCTCGGGAGGAAGTTTTGCGGGGCAAAACAATTCCTTTAGTTAAGGTCTTATGGGACCATCGCGGAGTCGAGGAGGCGACTTGGGAACATGAACGTGAAGTACGGGAAAAATACCCGAAATTTTTTCCACTATAGGTACATCTTGATTTCGAGGATGAAATCTCCTAAGGTGTGGAGGTTGTAACATCTGGTATTTTTACGTGTTAATTAAAAAAAAATATTTAAACAATTAAGTGCTTATGTGATTTTGTTCTTAATGTGTTTATGTGTTTTAGCATGCCTTACATGTTGTATGTGATATAAAAATTGTAAGTTGCATGTTGTATTTTCATTTTGAGAATAATGAAAATGATTGAAAACGATTTCGGGAAAGAAATGACCAAGGGGTAAATAAGTAATTTCACATTTTGAGCAATTAGTAGAAAGTGTAGAGAATTTGGCTAAGTATTAGGGCATGAGTGGCGTGTTGGTAATTAGGGAGGATGACAAGGGGAAAAAGGGTATTTAAGAGTCTTGATGGCACTCTTGTGAATAACCCTAAGTTGGGAAAATATTGGTCATTTTACACTTTTGGACTGGTGTCTCATTTCTAGCCCTTGATCTTCTTCTTCCATCTTTGTTCTCAACCGTTGGATCATAAGGCCTTGTTTGGATGATACACCAATGCATTAATGCATTAATCTTGGTCTTCCATTGGCAAGACTTCCCCTCTACCCTTGGATCATTTACTCATTTTCCTAGCTTTATTTTGAACCCTTGGATTATGAAGTGAGTTAGTGGAAATTCTCTACATGTTGTAAGTGGGATTGTGTTGTCAAGAGGTGAACCCATAGATCAACCTCTTTTATCCCAACTTCAATATCCACCCTTGGATTAGAACACTCATTTATGAGTTATACATATACACAATTATGTATTGGTTCTTGTCTTCTAAAGTGCAAGATATTTCCCTCACTCAACAAAAACCTCTTTATCTCTCATATGTTTCTCTCTAGCTCTCCCTCACTTCACTTCTTCTTCTTTAAGTTATGAAATTATCTCTTCCTTTTGATGGGAATTTGAAGGAGGTTTGTGCATGAAAGTTGATATTGGTGCTTGAAGCTTCCTTTTGAGCCAAAGCTTGGTAAGTGATTTTTCCTCCTTTGGAAGTTCTAGATTCAAACCCTAACTACTATTCTTGAATTCTTGTCTTCAAATTTTGATTATGGGGTTGTCTTATCTATAGCTCATGCTTAAGACTCTATTGAAGCTTAGCTACCAGGTAAATTGAACTTATTGTTGGCTTTGGAGGATGTTGGGTTGATTCGACTCACTCTTGGAAGGCTTTACTCGTTCTTGGTGCTCTTGTTTGGAATTGAGGTAGGTTAAAAATGATTTGTGCTCATCTTTATATGAGGGTGTGTGCGTCTATGTGTATATATGCCGTATATATATATACGAGTTGGTCTTGATAGCTTAGAGTATGATTTAGGCCTTTGTGAACATGATTTTGTGATATATATGCATGTTGTGTTTTATGGCTTATAAATGTGAATTATAAGCATGGTTATAGATTGAGTACAATGTATTGCATAAAGAAACAAACATGTATTTTGATGGCATAGGGTTGGGATCAAAAACCGTTATGCATTTTAGTTACACCATGTAGTGTCAAAACATGGGTGTTGGGTTATACGGGATGTGTAAACATGTGTACGTAGTCTTGTGTCGAATCGTTGCAACAACTGGCCAGGAAAAGGTGACTCCCACCTACGGACTAATAATCCGGAAAATGGGGATATATGGTGGTTGCTGCCCCATCGTGGTGGTATGCGCCACTCTCGAATCTTTGGGGCATGGGAGTTGCCAGTGGGGCTCTTGTGCAACCGCGTTCCTTGTTAAAGTGAGAAATACCAAAATCACTTGAGAAGAATCGGTGCGGTACTCTTTCTCGTTATAAATGAGTAGGGTGCGTATTCGTTAACCTGTTTTGGGCAAGCGTGTAATATCGGGTCTGTGGAGTTATATTGCACTTGAACTATCATGTATATGTGATTATAATATTGATATTGAAGCATGCTATAATTATGGAAAAATTATATTGTGAGCATGTTGGGGAAAACTTATTTTGTTGGGTTTGATGGGGTTCCGGATTGGCGTGACAACCATGAGGAACAAGAGACCGACCTAGGGTTAGTGGCATGAACCTTGGTTGGTTTGAACCACTCGGACTACCGAGATGGAGGCAATGACGCTTCCTCTACTGGGCTAGTGAGCTCACCCCAAGCCTTATACATTTTTGAGGTGATGATCCCGTTGGGAGAGTTCTTTAGTCTCTCCGTGGACATGTGGTTGTATTTCCGCCCTTTTGTGCATGGGAGGCGGACCATACTTATATTTTTTGGGCATTAGGTCGATAAACATGTATCAATATGTTCCTTTTGCCCTTGTAAATCAAACTTGTAAAACTACTTTATTTTGATTTGGCTAGCATGTTAGTCGAGGTGTTATTGTCTATGTACATCCCTTGGAGCGCTATGCGCGGGGATTATATTTTTTTGGGGCACTTCGGTGCCGGATTGTACAAATGTGTATTTTGAACAAACTATAACATGTTTTGCCTTAGAGCGCTTTAATGTCAATATTGAATCCTTTCATTTGGAGTTGTAAATGTGAAATGGATTATTTTCCATCAATTATGAGTATTAGGTGTTTGGCCGAAAATGGCATTTTTCTAGGATTTAAAACCAATCCTTTTCGATTTGATTGGAAAAGCCCTTTTTTGCTCACCCCCGTAGCCCGGTAAATTTCTTTGTTTTAGAAATGATCTTAAACTCATTTTACAAAGATTTTGAGTCTTAGAAACTGGTGATATGTAAAATGGAGACCTGGGGTAAGACGGATAACTTTAATAAACCTTACAGGAAGGTTTTTGGTTTAAGCAATTAAGTTTGATGAATATAATTTGGAGTATGGACCTAACTAAGGGTATATACAAACATAGGCATGTATATGTAGTTGTTACGGTGATTTCAGGCCAAATTGAGCATTTTTGGGTCCGTGAGTTGATTGATGGAATTGCGTTAGTCGACTGGCAAATAGCCGTAAAAGTTCTGGTGAGGTCAGTCGACTGATGGGTATTGGTAAGTTGATTGATGGCCCTTGTCGGTCGACTGGCAAATAGCCAAAAACATTTATGTTCAGGTCAGTCAACTGACGGGTATTGGTTAGTCGACTGATGGCCCCCATCAGTTGACTGATTGCCTTGTCAGTCAACTGATTTTTCCCCAGGGTGTCCTAGTGCAGTTCTGTTTTGACACTCTTTCACTCTTTCGGTCACTTCTGGAGCTATAGATGTTGGATTGAGGTGATCTTTAGCTTTTTAGAAATAAGACTTAAAGATCTTGAATTTAGGATTTTGAATGACTTCATTTTAGACATTTTTAGGGCATAGTGGTCGTTTGAAAGTGACGGTACGTTTTGAGCCTCGACACCTCACGACAGCCGATTTCTCAAAATGATGTAGGTTCTATCTCGTAACTTCAAATTTGGTTCCGTTTGTTCCTATAACTTATTTTAGGTCCGAACCTTGTATTTGTACCTTGAAATCACTACTTTATCCCTGGGATGATCATTTTACCCTTGGGTGGGCACGAGTGCTTAAATGGTCCGTTTAAGGTACCGTTTGTTTCGTTTTGCTCCTATTTCGATCCCGAGAGTTCTTCTTGTCATATTGTAGGGGTGAAATGAAATGTTTACCCTTTTGTGGGTGTTTGATTACTGAAGGTCATTGGTTCTCGTTTCTTTTTACTTCCGCACTCACTCCCTTACCTCTTAGGCTCGGGTTTTGGAGTCCTAGGAAATTTTTGAGTACTCAGTAAACCTTGATGTGGCCAATAACTACAGCCATCTGTATACAAATATATGGGACCCGTTTCGACCCAACTCAACATGGAATGATCTCTAGGCTATTTTATATGCAATATTGACCATATATGAAGAGATTATATATAACTCTTCAATACATATCAAAAGATACATTTCTAAGTTGACCGTGATGCAATCAGATTACCAAATAAAGACGCCCATTTTTCTAGAAAAAAAGGGGTCTCCCCTATAACAGAGAGGATTAATTGGAGTTTTGTCTTGGTGTTATATTGGAGTTTGGAACAGAATATCAACCATGGAGGGTTCCTCTACATCAACAATGAAGACGACCACTACCATGAACAACTAAACCGGTATCTAGGGTTTTTAATAAAATCCTAGCCAAGTAATGTAGACTCTTTCTTATTTTTATTTTATATAGGGAAACTGAAGGACACGTATGTGATGATTGTGTAGATGAGTGATTATGTTTGATTTTATATAAGATTCTACGTTTATTATATGTCTTGTCTTAGCTTGAATGAATGTTTTATCTTGCACAATCATGGTTATTCAATATGGGCTAGAACTCGGTTGATTAACTTATGATTTTCTACACAATAGTGGTTATTAACATATAATCTTGATGTAGATAGACCATGCTTGAAAAAGATAATTAGTGACATGTTTTTCATTTATGTTAGTAGGAGTAGTTTAGAATAGATGCACGTACTCATTATGCTTGATTAGAAATGGTTGTGCCAATGAGGGATGAATTGTTCCTTTTTCGGGATTAGGGTTTGTCAATGTTTGCGACCCTATACCTAATTGACATATGATCGACCGCCCTTTACAATTAAATGATTTAGAGAATATATTACACGGTTAGTGGTGGAGTTAGAAATACCCTAGAAATTTATTTCCATTGTTGACAATCCAAACTAATTCTTTCTCATATTTATTTGATGTGTTATTAGTTATAGAAAACAAAACAAACAAACTATCCTTAATAATTTAGTTCGAAGTAATTATAAGAGAGTTGAAGAATCATTAGTCTCTGTGAATTCGATATACCCTATCTCATTCGTACTATACTATAATTTATTCGTGCACTTGCGATAGGGAAAACTAGGTCAACTTTAAGGGTTTATCTGCACACACTATTATTATCATTATTTTTTATCATCGCTTCCTAGTAAGTCAAACTAATTAAGGTCTGACCACCGATCAATTTTAACGTCAACTGTGAGTTGAGGCCTTAGAGAAGGTGGGTGATGAATTTTTAAACCTAGTTGATTGTGTAGTATCGGTCATAAAATGCCTTTCACCTTTTGAGGAATGGATAATCAACTGTACTTTTGAGATTTTGGTTGAGTTAGATTAGGTTACAATTGAACTTAGTTGGTTTCGTGGCAATGGCTATTTATGACCCTTGGCGTCCTTAGTGATTGTGTTCTTCCTTGGAGTTGTAGTCACTCTTATTAGTCTGTCCTTTGAAAATGGCATTTTTCAAGATTTAAAAAATCAAACTCTTTCTTATTTAAAGGGAAAACTCATTTTTGCTCACCCTAGTAGCCACGACAAGTTTTCGTACTTTAAAAGTGATCTTATGATCCTCTTAGTAAAGAGTTTTAAATTCTAAAAATCGGTGATGGTGAATGACGGAGACCAAGGGCAAGAAAGTCATTTTGTTGTGTGGATTTTTAAAGAAAACCTACTTTCTAACTTTTCTCAAGATTCCTAGATTCCGAGGCTTCTTTCTCGAGATCTCGACCTGCGAAGCTCTTGAAATGTGTTTTCTTGTTTCACTTTTGCTTCCGTAAATTTCTAAGTCTCGGGTATGAGGCTTGTTGCTTAATGCACACACATTCTGTTGCCTGTCCCTTGTTATTAGTTGCTTGATCTCACCATCTAAGTGATTTAGGTTTTTACAAATGTTAGGGGCATGGATGTTGAATGGATTGGTTCGAGTACTAAAACCTTTTTCTTAAAACTATTGAATCCCTGGGATTCATCTTTTTATGAGTTTCACTCTCGGCAATCCACTTTTGGTTTCTTTTGTCAAGGTGTTTCCCTAATCAGTTGTTGGTGTTCTTAACCTTGATACTGTTGTCTCGGTTATCCGTTTGTTTAGCATTGGAAGCTCTTTCTCCTTGCTTTGTTTCTTGACCCTTATGTGGTCGTTCATGAGAGTAGTGTTCATGTGTGTAAAAATAGTTTTAAGTATTGGTTATTTATGGCATGTTCTAGACAATAATCATGTTCAATGTTAAAGAGGTCGGTTTGGTTTCAACAACATCTACAAACTTTGACAAAGGAAAAATCAAGTATTAAAGTAGTGAATAGTACATTTTGGCGCAGTTGCAGAGAAAAGTGGTTTCCATGAAATTCACTATGCCTGATCTACGCCTACAAAAGCGAAAGGTGCCTAGAAAGTGAAGATTTAGGCCTGAGCTATGCCTTACCCTATGCCTAAGGCGTAGCTACGATAAGAATAATTTTTTCATGCTGCAATGTCGATTGTGCCCCAATTTGATTTCCTATGAGGTGGCTACGACTTTATAAATTGAGATACATGTCATACATATTATATTCATCAGAATATAGGGTTCAATACAGTTGGGTGTGAAATTATGAGTAAGGGAAATATTTGGGTTTGCTTCATCATTCGCTATAAATACCAAGGTCTACAAGAGAGGAGGTTACATCTTTGAGAGATCTCTGCAACTTTTCTACAGATTCATATTCCTCTATAGAGATATATGGTGAGATATTACTATTGAGTGATCAGATATATACATTTTTCTCTCGTTATTGAGTTTGTTCAATTATGCTTCTACACCGATAATTCTCATGCACAATTGGATATTCTAAATTCTTGAAAAATCAACACACCATTGATTACAACATGATTGCATTGATCTATTAAAGAACTGAGTTGTCTGAGTGTGGAGATCGAAGCAGGAGGCTTCGTGGTTACTTGATCCATTTAGTTGCGGAACCGTCAGAGTATAGAGATCGGAGGAAAAGCTTCGTGGAGCTTGAGTGAATCTAGATTTTTAGACGTCGAGTGAAAAACAACAAATTACATCGGTTGTAAGTTCACTTTTCATAGAGTCTGTACAATTTCTCTTATTCATAGTGCATCGATACCCGAGCATATCTGTGGTTTTTGCTGGAGTCTTTCCAAGGTTTTCCATGTAAAAATATCTATGCTTCTCATGATTTATTTTCTGTACTTATATTCATAATTGCTTGATTGACCTGATTTGAGAATTAGGGTTTGTGACTGATTAAAATTGAATTTCCGTTAAATAATTTTAATTGATCATAAGATCAACAAAAATCTATTCACCCCCCCCTCTAGGCTATTTTCATTAATAGTCTAAGTAATTTCATTTGGAATCAGAGCATGGTTGGCCCCAATTTAGGATAACTACCTAGGGTTAGATTCTGAACTTAGACGATAGAGATACCTCGTGAAGGAGGTTCCATATCTAGGTTCCCGTTGTTTTATGGATCGAATTACACTTATTGGAAAGCAAGAATGAGAGCGTTTTTCAATTCGTTAGATGAGAGATCATGGAATGTTATAGAGATATGATATTCACCTCCTACGGTGAAAGATGATGCGACTAACAAAGTTAAAGCTAAACCATCGAATAAGTGGACTCCTGCTGAGATGAATAGTGCAAATTTTAATTAAAAAGCTTTGAATGCATTGTACAATGCGGTGACCCCAAGTGAATTTAAGAGAATCGCTACGTGTGAGATTGCCAAAGAAGTGTGGGATATTCTCCATGTGACCCATGAAGGAACTTCAAAGGTCAAACAATCAAAACTTTCAAATTTTGAATTCTCAATTTGAACAGCTGAAGATGGAGGATGAAGTCTACGTTGACTTTGAGGCGTAACTAACTGATATTGTCATAATTTAGGTGAACCTATTCCTAATACAACCATAGTGAAGAAAATCCTTAGGTCTTAGGTTACTGTCATCTTAGTTGTTATGAGTCTTAAAGAAATTAAAGTTGAAGAATTGGCAGGGAACTTAAAATCTTATGAAATAGAGATGTTTAAACATCCCCCTAAGAAGGCTAGTGGCACAAAAGAGAAGAGCATAGCTCTCGAAACCACTAGGGAGGATCGTGTTTAATCAGATGGAGAAAGTGAGTTGAGTCTGACTGATATTGTCATGTTTGCTAAGAGGTTTAACAAATTTGTTAAGTCTAGAATTAGGAATAAGACTCAAATTTGGAAAGACAAAACTAATCTTAAAATAAAAACCCTCAATGTTTTGAATGTTAAGGATATGGTCACATAGCTGCAAAGTGTGCAAACACTTTGAAAAAATCCAAAGGTTTAGCTGTTAGTTGGGATGATGAATCTGATAATGGATCAACTAGTGATGCAACAGACTCAGAGATAGGTGATGATTCTGAGAATTTCACCGTGTTTGCTTCTCAAAGCAAGGAGGGTGAAGAAGTTGCTACAAGTTGGGCGATGTCTGGAGAGGAAGATTCTGAGTGTGATAATGATTGTGATGACAGGCTTCAAGAGTCTTATGATAAATTACTTGACAAGACCACACAACTTGACAAAAATCACATGAAACTGTTAACTAAAACTCTTAGCATGGACAAAGAATTATCAGTGACACCATACTTCTTGTACAAAGCCGGAAGAAACTGGTTGTCGAAGTGGTTGCCGCCGTCACTGATCAACACTCGTGGTATACCAAATCTAGAAAAGATATTGGATTTAACAAATTCCGCAACCACAATGTGATTCTCATGCGATGTGGCAACAACCTCTACCCATTTAGAAATGTAATCAACTCCCACTAATATGTACTACTTATCGCCGACTTTTGGAAATGGTCCCATGAAGTCAATGCCCTAGACGTCAAACAACTCAACCACCAAAATAGGATTTAGTGGCATCATGTCTCGTCAAGATATGGATCCCAACTTTTGACATCTTAGACAAGATTTGTAAAACTCGAACGCATCCTTGAATATGGTGGGCCAATAAAAACCGCTCTGAAGGACATTGTGAGTTGTTTTCTGAGCACCAAAATGCCTTCCACACTCTAGCGTGTGACAGAATGTCAGTATGCCTTGAACTTCACTTTCTGGAACACATTTACGAATTATCTGATTTGGGCAATATTTGTACAGTCGCGGATTGTCCCAGATAAAAATTTATTTTGCTAAAGAAACGATCCTTCTCCTCCTTAAACCATCCATTAGGAATTCTACCTATGGCTTTATAGTTGACAATATATGCATACCATGGTATCTCTTCCATAACAGCCATACTGAACAGATGTTCATCAGGGAACTCATCCTTAAGAGGAGTGTTATCATTTGTAGACTCAATGACAATTCTTGACAGATGATCATCTGCAACATTCTCCGTACCCTTCTTATCTTTGATCTGTAAATCAAATTCTTGTAGCAACAGAATCCATCAAATCAGTTTGGGCTTGAAGTATTTCTTGGTTAGTAAATGTCTCAGCGCGGCATGATCTAAGTATATGACCACCTTGGTTCCTAACAAATATGACCTGAATTTGTCCAAGGTGAACACCACTGCCAGCAACTCCTTCTCGGTAGTTGTGTAATTCATCTGAGCTTTGTTCAGAGTTCTACTAGCATAGTAAGTCACATATGGCAACTTGTCATTTCTCTGCCCTAGCACAGCTCCGATTGCATAATTTGAAGCATCACACATCAGCTCGAACGGTAGAGACCAATCTGGTGGATAGATAATTGGGGCAGATGAGAGTTTAGTACGCAATTCCTCAAAGGCATGAAGATATTCTTTGTCAAAGACAAAGACTACATCTTTAGCCAATAAATTGCATAATGGCCGGACAATTTTGCTAAAGTATTTGATAAACCTTCTATAAAACCCAGCATGGCCCAGAAAAGAGCGTATCTACTTCACAGACGTGGGAAGAGATAATTTTGAAATAAGCTCGACTTTTTCTTTATCGACCTCAATCCCCTACTTAGATATAATGTGGCCAAGTATTATTCCCTCTTGAACCATAAAATGGCTCTTCTCCCATCTAAGAATTAAATTGGTCTCTTTACACCTTTCAAGTACTATTGTTAAATTCCTTAAAAAGTCTTCAAAGGTGCCCCAAAGACTGAAAAGTCATCCATGAACACTTCTAGAAACTTTTCTACCATATCAGAGAAGATACACATCAAACACCTCTGGAATGTTGTTGGCGCATTACATAACCCAAAAGGCATCCGTCTATATGCGAATGTGCCATATGGACAACTGAAAGTGGTTTTCTCCTGTTCCGCTGGATCAATTGCCACTTGATTATAGCTGGAATACCCATCCAAAAAGCAATAGTAGCTTTGTCTGGCTAATATTTCCAGGATTTGATCAATGAATGGTAATGGAAAATGATCCTTCCTGTTGTTAGAGTTGAGCTTTCTGTAGTCGTTACACACATGCCACCCCATGGTCGTGTGTTGAAGAATTAGCTCACCCTTTTCATTGGGCACCACTGTGATTCCTGACTTCTTCGGGACCACTTGAGTTGGGCTTACCCACTTACTGTCAAAGATTGGGAAAATGATTCCCGCATCCAACAACTTCACTACTTCTTTTCTTACTACCTCTATCATGTTCGGATTCAAATTTCGCTGCATCTCCCTTGACGGTTTCGCCTCATCTTCTAAATAAATTCGATGCATGCAAATTGATGGATCAATCCCTTTCAAATCAGCCACACTCCACCCAATTGCTTCTTTATTATTGGTCAAGACCTCAATCAGACTCGATTCCTGCTCTGTTGTCAACTTTGATGAAATACTTACAGGAAGAGTTTCGTCGGGTCCTAAGAAAACATACTTCAACTTTTTTGGCAACTCCTTAAGTTCTAAAAGAGGTCAAGTTATAAGTAATGGAATTGGGGGAGTACTTGAAACTATTGGGAGTGGTTCCACTGGCCCTTGCTTCCAAGGTTGTGCATATAACGCAGTCTCAATTTTATCCAATTCCTTGTTCTGCCTTTCCACATATGCCTCCCAATCTTCAATTTCTTCATTCAACACTTCATTTGACAAAATTTCTTCAAGCTCGTCTTTTTCCATAATTTGAGTCGCAAAATCACATATAATATCATCTAGTTCATTGCACTTATCTATCTGGAAATAGTCCATCGAATCAGGTAATTAATGGCTTCCCTCAAACACATTCATCCTAACTTTCATGTTCCCAAAGGTCAAATCCATGGCTCCAGTTCGGTAATTTATGCACGCATTTGCCGTGGCCAGAAATGGTCTGCCTAAGATTACTATGATGTGTTTATTTTATTCCAGGACAGGTTCCGTTTCAAGGATTACAAAATCAACTGGAAAGTAAAACTTGCCCACTATGACGTCTTCCAAAATACCTTTCGTCTGCTTAACAAATCGATCGGCAAACTACAATACAACCTCCGTGGGACTGAGATCTCCCAACCCTAGCTTTTTATAGACTGAATAAGGAAGCAAGTTAATACTTACACCTAGATCAAGAAGGGCTCTACCTATTTCCTGGTCACCAATAACACAACAAATAGTGGGAGCACCAGGATCTTTCCTCTTCAGTGGAGTATTGCTTAACAGTAGTGAACTCACTTGCTCAATCAAGAGTATTTTATTTAAATTCTTTGTTCTGCTTTTCCTCTTCTGTGTACAGTGATCCTTGAAAAATTTAGCATAAGGTGGGATTTGGGTAGTTACGTCTAAGAGCGGAAGATTAATCTTGACTTGTCAGAATGTTTCCAACATATCAGATTCTTTCTCTAAGACGTTGAGGAAATGGCGGTGCCTCCTCGTAGTTCACCCTATATAGCTCATCAAGCAATGTCTCATGCACACTCTTATCTACTGGAAATTTATCTTTCTGAACTTCAGCCTCTCCGCTCTCAACCTCTTTCTGCTGTGTTTCTTCCACTTCCTTCCTTTGAGCTTGCTCAGCTTATTTTCTTCTACGCAACTTATCCTCATGTTCTTCCTGTACACTGCTTTCCACTACCCTTCCACTTCTCAGAGTCGTAATAACTTCAACAGACTTGTGATTAGTATTGGTAAAAGATCCAAGCTCTTGCACTTGCTGGATCTTTGGGTTAGCGATAGGCTGACTGGGTAACTGACCTAGCTCTCTAGCATTTCTCTGATTTTCCATTTCTCCTAACTGCATGGTGGTTTAGGCCAGTGCTTGAGTATGTACCCCCATCTGATTTTGGAGGTCCACCAAGGTCGACTCTATCCTGTTATTTTGAAAACAGGGTGGTGGAGCTTAGTTTCTTTAAGGTTGGAGCTGATATTGGAATGATTGGATAGCCTAGTTGTTATTGAATGAGTGAAGAGCCAGAGAATTATTAGATGGTTGTCTGGGTTGGTAATTTGATTGAGAATTTTGAATCATTATTCTTGGTTGAGATTCGAATGATTGCAGACTCTGTTGGAACCTTGGATGTGAGGTAAATTTCTCCTTGGATGAAAATTGGATTGAGAATTAGACCACTATCCTTGTTGAACTTTTTCTAGAGGATTCTCCACATTTGAAGACTTATAGGACATGAATGGATGATTTCTATTATTTGGAGAGAATGAGTTGGAGAACGGGGCATTATTGGAGTAATTCCATGTTGCATTGACATCAACGGTTATTACGTCCTCACACTCATTTTGAGAATAATCTGGTTTAACGTCAAAAACTTCTCTTTTAGGGGAATGAATTCTTTGGGTAAGAATTTTTTCAAATCGCTCTAACCTATCCTCTATCAGTGCCACTTAATTTTTCATATCATGATTAACCTCACATACTTTTTCTGATTGCCTATCCAGTTCACCTTTAGACCTCAGATCAGATTCATACTGAAGGGTATTTTCACTAGTGTTATCAAACATCTCTAAAAGCTCTCTTGCGGGTTTCAAGGTAAACTAACCTTATGTAGAGGCATCTATCAGATTTTTGTGCTTTTCACCTAGACCCATGTAAAAATTTCTAGCAATATCTTGATAAAAAAATCTATGGTGGGTACATTTCTACAAAATCTCATTGTACTTCTCTCACGCATCATGAAATTGCTCTCCTGGCAATTGCCTGAATCGCTTAATCGCATCTTGGGCGTCGGAAGTCTTTCCTATAGGAAAATGTTTTTCTAAGAATTCTTGCTTAAGTGTTTCCCAGTCAAGTTTAGTTGCTTGAGTCAATTTAATGTATCATATTTTTGCTTTATCTTTTAAAGACCATGGGAATAGACGCACTCTTAGATCATTTTTAATTAGATCATCATACCTAACGGTTGATGCAACCTCTAAGAATTCATTGACATGCTGGTACGGATCTTCTATCCTGAGACTAGAGAACATTGGGAGCATGTTGATAACACTCGTCCTGATCTCAAAATGCTTTTAACTTTGGGGTCAAAAGAGATGTTTTTTGTAAATTATCTAATATTACTTAAATTAATCTAAATAGCAAAGTAAATTGGTTTGTGGTTTAGAGGGAGATAAAACTAGAGTTTCCTCACTCCACCACTAATCGCATAATATAGTTCAAATTCTAATTTCAATTCAATGAGGGCGATCCATTAACTGTGAATCAGGTCATATCGCGTCAGCAGTTTGACCCCAAAAAGGATTACTCTCAACTGGATCGCGACAAACCATCTCAAGATTAAACTGATTAGTGCATGCCGACTAGTAACAGAAACAATAAATTAAAGTAGTAAATTAAATCATGAAAAATAACTAAGGCATGTCTATATCAGTTTGGCAGGGCATGGCCTCTGTCAACCTAGGGTTTCAAGTTTTATGACCACCATTGTGTAGAAAATCATAGATTAAGCATCCGAGTTCCAGCCCATAGTGAATAATTGTGATTGTGTAAGATAAATATATTTGAAAAGTTTAAGACAATAATCAATTCAAATATATAAACTTGTATCACGAATAAAAACGGTCTCTCATCTAACACAATCATCACATTATAGCCACATTTTTCCCTCTCTACAATTGAAAACAAAATCAAAATTACATTACTTGGCTAGGGTTTTGCGGGAAAACCCTAGATACCAGATTAGTTGATCATGGCTAAAGGAGTCTGCATTGTCGGTGTAGAAACGCTCTCCTTGTCCTTCTTCTCTGAATCTCTAGGTCTTTAATGGTGTTTCTCTTCAATGGAAAAGAACTCTATGAATGAACATGTATCTCCCATGATAGAACTCTCAATAAACCTAAGAGCATCTCCTATTTATATTGACAAGTGAGGGAAACCGTAATGGTTACTCTTTTCTGTAATTTCATAATACATCAATATTCTCATAAAATAATATGTAAATATGTGTATAAGCTTGTACGTATAGGTCTGGAATCATTGATCACTTGAAATATTGAAGTAAGGACAAAACTGAAAAATTATGAAACAACTCTTGAACAACTTCAGCTCGTGAAGGATCACATGACCATCATATGAGACCTATGCTTCTGACCTACGCTTGGGCGTAGGTTTAGAGCGTAGGGCTATGCTCCTGACCTACGCTTGGGTGTTGGTTTACAGTGTAGGGTCCAAAACCACAACGTAGCTTAGGTTTTGATGTATAAACCCGTCTTTTTGTATTTGAGCAAAACTGGTCGCCTTTGACTCCCGATGATTTCTGGTGAAGTAATAATGTTTGAAAATGACATTTTTGTCCTTAAGGTGAGATAATGTTGTCGTGAAATGTCCATTTTGTCCTCCGGTTGCTCTTCTTTGTTCTGACGCACCTCTTGATTCCTTTCTCGAGATAGAAACGAACACGAACTAAGTTAATTCACCGAGATTAGTTATGTTTCTTCATTAAGCTTTTGAAACATGCTTACACACACAAAGGAGATAAAAATATCTAGAGATAAAAGCTGATTTTCTATAAAGATCTCCTCTCAAAACAAATTTAGCATTAGAATTCTCTTGAGAAGAACTAGATGCTACTTGGGAAGCTTTTACAAAGGTGGTTTTCGACATAACCTTTGAATTATTTGATACTCCATCAAAACCCAGTCCCTTTGTATTTCCTGCAGATTTTCCCATACTCAACATATGATTAAGCTTCAGAGTTTCACTAGACCATTAATGAATAGTTGAGTTAGCATCCTTCAAATCATTTTCCAAATTTCCAATCTTGGTAGATTTCTCAACTAACTCCTTCTTGAGATCATCTGCTTTCTTCAAAGTATGAGTCATTTCCTATTCAGACTTAACCAATTTGGCCTTTTTAGTCTGTAGGAGATTTAGAGTTTGAGAACTTTTTAATAATTTGTCTTTTAAATAAGTTAGAATTAGAATGCCATATCACCTACAGATGAGTGGTCAAGTGGAGGTTTCGAACAGGGAGATTGAGAACATTATTGAAAAGACAGTGGATCCTGATTTGAAGAATTGGCCAAGAAGGCTAAATGATGCATTGTTGGCATACAAGACCGCTTACAAGATACTGATTGGTATGTCACCATACAGATTGGTCTATGGTGAGCCATGTCATCTCCCTATGGAACTCGAGCACAAAGCATATTGGGTGATACGAAGATTGAATTTTAATATCAAAAGATCGGGTGCTTAGAGGAAACTTCAACTCGCAGAGCTTGAGGACTTGAGGAACAATGCATATGAGAATTCTAGAATATATAAAGCCCGAACCAAAGCATTCCATGATAGACATATCAGAAATAAAAACTTTGAGGTTAGCTAGAAAGTATGGTTGTTCAATTCAAGACTCAAATTGTTTCTAGGTAAGCTCCAATCAAGATGGGATGGGTCGTACATAATTACTAAGGTTTACCCCCATGGAGCGGTGGAACCTGACAACTCTGACAACAGAAAGCGATTTGTGGTGAATGGTCAACGTTTAAAGCATTATATAGAAGTTGTACGGATAGAGACTCTCGTTGAAACAGTTGATTTAACAAAACCGGCACAAGGGCCGAATGATTTTAATCCTGAATAATGAGAGGCGGCAACGTCGAGCCAACGAAGTTAAACATTGGTACTAAGTGATAAATAATAGTTTTTTTATCTTAGTATGTAGTTGTAAAATAGTAGTTTAATTCGGTGTTTGAAATTTGTTTTTAAGATCGAGTCTGAAATAGTCGTCATCATTTTGGAGGGGTATTTTCGTCCACGAAGCGCCAAATTTTGACAAATTGAGGTCACTTATGTCAATATGTTTGTATAGGGGAGGATTGAGTGTTTGAGAATCGAGTACGAGAAACAAAGTGGCCGAGCCAAAAATCCAACTTTGCCACCTACACCCAAGTGTAGGTCACGGGGACTGTATAAAACAGTCCCGCAGCTTTTCATTTTCAAATTTCGCTTTTTTTCCTCTCCACTCGACCGAATCGACTCCCGTTTTGTTCCTAAAGCCAAATATCGATATCTCCTATCATTCCCAAGCGGCGGATCATAAGATTAGTGAACGATGTGTACGGATTCGCGTGAAGAACCCAAAACGTCTCCAGAATCCAATTTTTAGGAATTTACCATTTCTCGCGATTAGGTAAGTTTTGATCCATTCTTTTGGTTTCGATTACTTAATATAACTATTCTAAACTAGTATTGACAAACGAGACCGATCAAAATCATGTTTTCTTCCATTTTCAAAATGTTGGGTTGCCGGCTTCAGATACGGGTTGAGTATCGAATTTTTGAGATAAGGTTTTGTTTAATCGTCATATTAGAATAATTCAGATATAGTTTTGAGCTTGTTTCGGTGTCCGGATTGTTTTTCGCTCATTTTTCATAAAAATCCGAATTCTGTAGGAATGGCTCGTGTAAAAGAAGCAAGGAAGGCAGATGAGGGAACATCTACATCGGGGACGGCGGTGCAGAGAGATAGATCATGGTCACCACCCCTGGAGAGTATGTAGCCTATTCACCATAGTACCCGGGTGCCGAGACTGGTGTATGTTGCGCTGGATGGAAGCATTCAACAGTCTCCAAGGAGACGCTGATGACTCAGGCGGTTCCCATCTATGCCAGACCCACTTCTGCCACTTTATGATATGGTGTGACTGCAGACTGAGGGGCAGTGGGCCAACAATAGGTTTAATGGGACCAAAAAGGCCAACTATCATCCGATTTTGTGGCTTTGGGATGTGATAGTCCGGTCCAATGTATGACCACATAGCCATCAAACCGTGTGTTACCCGCCATTTTTGGCCTTACACTATGCTTTCGAGTTTGGTCACTGGTACTCTATGCCACTCGTTCTTTGGCAGACTTTATTCCGGCATTATATTCACTTGCGTCGGGAGAACAAGATTGGGACTGCCATGTTTCAGATGGTTCTTCCTTGTATTGTGATTAAGTTGATATTTAATCAAGGACTACAAATGGATGTCGAGGATATGTTTGCCCCGTTAGTTGCGTATGGAAAGGGAGCGTGGAATAAAGGGTGGCTCAAGAAGGGTCAGTGACATTTGCTCGGTGGAGTAGGTTCGGAGGTGTTTTACTACCGGGTGCACAGGAAGATGATGTGGAGACACCACAGGCTGAGGTGGAGGTGTAACAGTCTAAGGAGGTTGTTATAGGCATTGATGTGCCTGTGCCACAGGCCCCAACTGGGGGCGCTGTAATGATGACGCATACTCAGTATGACCAATTGGTTGACCGTATTGAGGGATTAGAGCGCTCATTTGTAGAAGAGAGGCAGGTCCGATTGTGTGAGCACCGTGAGTTAATGGAAATTATGATGCGACATATGGGAGTGACCGTTCCATCACCATAGCCACGTCTGGATGATGCCTACTAGTTGTAGTTTAGTTTTGGTTATTTTATTTTATTTTTAGGATTTTGTTGTTTCAGCTATTGACAATATAGATTAATTGTAGAGAGGATATTCATGTTCGATCATTTGTGACCGCTTTAACGATTATCTCTTACTGATTGTGCTATTTTTCCTTTTATATAAAATGACAGTTTGGACCGCTTTTACTCATATGCGTGACTTCCTATATTTATTACGTTAAGTATATGTGATTTTATTTTCGCACTATGAGGACATGTGTACGTTTAAGTTTGGGGGTGCGTTGGATATTAGGAAGCGTGTCATGACGTGTTTTTTAAAAATAAAAAAAAGAAATTTTATTTTTGCCCTACCCTACACCCTAGCGTAGGGTAATTCATGTCTGGGCCAGAAAATTTGAAAACAAAACCCTTTTTAGGATGTTTTGGCCTGATTTGTACTGATACTTGTATTTAGATTTGTTAAAGTTATTTTTAGGAATTTGTGTAGATTTTTTGTAGAAGTTTTAGAGTATTCCTAATCTGACAAGGAAACTACAAATAGAAGATAGATTAGTTATTGCTTCTCCTTTCCTAGTCAATTAAGGGTTTTGAATCATTTTTCTCTTCTAATTTTACTTCATTCATCTATAAATACATGCATATGGTAGACACAATTCATAATTCACAATTCTCAAAGAGTGAGCATTAGATTGGGTATTCTTCTTCTATTATTCTTTTATTCTTTCTACTTCAAAGAAGGTTAGTATGGATAATGCTAATGAAGATTATTCTGACCCGGAAGATTTCATAGAGGAGACAGAACCATATGTGGTTATGAAGTGCACGAATAATGAAGCTACGAGTCGGAAGGGATGCCGAACCACACCAAAATTGTTTTTGCAGTGTCTGTTACAATTTGAGGAGATTTTTTGTCCAAAGAAGATAAATCGAGTTTTAGTTGTACCTGGATGAAAAATCCTTTGAGAATGAGGATTGAAGAGTCTGGAAAAACCGGCGGGCGAAAAGGTGTATCTGGGCTTGGTTCAAAAATTTTATAAAAATATGATAGTTTCGGGACCTCTAGGATTTGAGGTGATAAGGGCTAAGAGGACTCAGTGGATTGCTCCTGTTGTGATTGGAAGAAGAAGTATTGTTGATGCATGGAATATACCAATCAGTACTCTAACAAAATTACATGGAATTTTGAAGGAGCATCCGGTAGTATGGCCACATAAGGATGAAGATATGGTGAGGGAATTGTGTGCAGTTTCAGATCTAGGGGATAAAACGTGTGAAAATTGGTGGTTGAAGTCGGATCTACTTTATTTATATTATGTTGTTACGACTCAACTTCGGCTTAATAATCGAACACGTGCAAGAGATCACATTATGCTTTAAACTTTGTATGCCCTAACTCATGGGTATGAAGTGTGTGTTCCAACTTTGATTATGGCTGAGATGTCATATGCTCGAGCAATTGTGAGTCGAGAGTTAGCGGGGGCTGATAAATGTGATTATTATCTTCCATACCCATTTTTACTATAAAAAATCATTGCTGAGCAATTGGGTGATAGAATGAAGGAATTGGATGAGATGCGGTGTACATTCATGAAAATATGTCTAGAGGAAGATATAGAGAAGTTGAAAGAGACTACAGATTTCCAAATATGGTTGAAGAGTGTCGTGTCGAGTGACAAAGAAGAAGAGGCATGCTAGGAATTAGGGTTAGGATTTTTAGGTTATTTTATTTGTAGAGACGGTAGACCCTTAAGGCCACGTCTTTGTTTCTTTTATTTTTATTTTTATTTCTATTATTTTAGGATTGTAGGACCTTAAGGCCTAATCAATTTTTTTATTATTAATATTTCTTTTTGTCATAAATAAAAAAAATATATTTAAATAACTTATAAATTTTTTTTTTATTTCTCGAAAACATGTGTTGATTTCTGGAAGTTTATTACGCAATTTATTTTCCATTGTTATGATTGGGTGTGTGTGCTTTGTTCATTATATCTCCAGGTGATCCAATTCATGTTTAGGGTAGAGGATTTGTGCTTTACTTTGTAATCCAGAATTGAGCTTCAAGGGTAACTATATCTATTCTCTTATTTTATTTTTGACAATGGGGACAGGGTCTAATTTAAGTTTGGGGGTAAGGGTATAGTATTGCAAGGAATAAAGATTTTTGAGAGAAAGAAAAATAATTTTTTTTTCTTCGAACAATTCTTTGTTTTTACGCATGAATGTTTGACATTTACAGTTGATTAAGTTTGTGTATATGATGTGTGAGTAGTATGTGATGTGATGTTCCCATTCATGAAAATAATGATTAGATCAAGTTAGTAAAGTGATGTGGTTTTACATGGGTGAGTGAATGAGTGAAATTGAAATTAAGAAAGATAGCTTGGACCTATAAACACAAGCACGCATTCACTATGAGAAATAGGTTGATTTTTTACTATGAAGTTGAAAAATAATTTTGCTACAATTAAAGGGGAGAACGGGAGTTGTTTTGGTTGAAATAGAGAAAATTGGAACTTTTTTGAGAAAATAAAATGCAAAAAGCAGTTCTTTGATCTGAGTAACCGGGCTTTGGTATCACCAATATCACTGTTCGCATTTAAATGAGAGAAGACTGATGAGCATAAATCCCATGGAAGAAGCTCGGGTCCAGTTGGTCGAGACTAAAAATCCTCGCTGGAAAGTTCGGACACTTAGAAAGACAAAAAGGGATGAAAAGTGGAAAGATGGAAAGTGTATGTTTTTACTAAAAATGGCAACGTTTGAGCAATGAAGTAAGAGAAAAAAAACTGAAATATTGTAGTTGAATGATCACAAAATCACGGAAGGTTGCCTTGATTTTAAGTAGAAAATAACAAAATTGTTAGTCACTAATTAACCCTAGAGGGGGGGTGAATAGGGTGTTCAAAAATAATTCTAATTCTTTTCGAAATTGGAACATGTGACGCCCCCAAATTTTCATGCATAGGTTGGCCAGGCCTATACCGAAAACTAAGGTGCATCAACACTCAATAATAAACAAGCACGGAAGTAAAAGACATATTTAATGAATAACATAGTGTTAGAAGTTTACTTCTCATAATGAATAAATTCATAAATCAAAAACCCCAAAGGTTACAACTCGGGAATCCATATCTATGGACCCCTAAACCTTAATGGAAAAAAATATAACTAAATTGAGTCCCTACATTGAAATGAAGTCAAAATGGGAGAATTCGCGGATAAATGATAAGAGACCTCAACCCTGTGGCTGAAACTGCTGAGAACCTGAAACAACAATAGTGGGTCAGACCCACGAGCAGAGTAGACTCTACATGATCCCAAACAGAGTACCAATAATCCCATCATCTACCCATTATAAATATAAGAGAAATATTAAAATTCCTATAAATACCACAGTTAAATATATATCCTCCAGAATATAGGCATAATAAATAAGTTGCAATCATAATTAAATAATAAGTTAATAATCAAGAATAAAAATAAATCGCAACCAAAAATCATATCACAAATCAATAAGCAAAGCAAATAAAATAATACAATAACTAAATCACAAGTCCATCGGCAACTAACCCATGTCGAACCATAACCACGTACCCGAACTCCATGTCATGGTACAGATGGGACTGCATTAATAGCCAGTCCATCGTGGTTCCCTCCATTCCACAATCATAGAAAATAATATGTTTATATGTATAAAATACTAAATATGTCATAGGTTATAGAATTTATTAATTCTTTTGCAAGAATTTGTCTGGTACGTATACGTTGAGTTTAGTGTTCTACACATAATTTCAATAGCAAATTCATTTAAATTTATTTAATTAATATGCCCAGAAGATAATTAAGTTTTATTATATCAAAAGAATTTCTAATACCAAATCATAGGCTTCAAAATACTATTTAGCCTGTGTAGACATAACCTTCAACGTATTAACCATGCCCCCCCCCCCCCCCCCCCCACGTGAATTGACCTCAACATGTCACAATTCAAAAATCATACATATGGATACACAAATAAATAAATAAATGTTTACCACTGTTATCAAAACATTACAAATACCAATATAAACACACACTTTTCAATCATTGTAAATAATACATGACAATTATAATTATCAAAATTCTAATATTGACCATGCCAATATATATATACACGCACACACTAACATCAATCATTGCAACCATTTAATTACAATTCTAACTATTGAATTTTTAGTATTTACATAAGCAATATACATATACACTTCATTCAAAATATTAAATAAGAATTCTAACTATCAAAATCCTACTAATTACATAAGCATACCAAAATATACATATACCCGTCAATCCTTATGAAATCATATTTATAGTTCTAACTATCAAAGTTTCCTTAATTACATAATATGCCCATATATATACTTACACACGTCAACCCCTAATCTATTAACAGTGTTTAATGGTAAAAGTACCCAAATTCCATCATGTGACTCATCTGCACCAGTTCGCTGGGTAGGAGAAATACGTGATATAAATTATATACATATATGTTACAACGACATACACCTGGTACATATATATATATATATATATATATATATATACTACAGCAGCGAAAGACAACATGACATATATATATATATATGAATACACGAATATAAAAACATGTATACACGGAGAGAGGATGCAATTACGGGTCCAAAGGGGAAGAGAAGAACATTCTACTTGCCTGATCGTTGGGTTAAATCACACGCGAAGTGTAGGCCGATCGATGTTCTCATCTCTCTTCTACGCGATTGCGACTCTGTTCTCTCCTCTATTTGTCTGTCAGAAACGTAGGACTAAATAAGGGTTTTCTTTTTATAAATATATATATATATATATATATATATATATATTTATTTATTTATTTTACATAATTCCCATGGGCCCAAAAATAATTTATATATAAGTAATAGCCCAAAAATAATTAAATAGTGATTCATTGGGCTTGTAAGCCCAACTTATATTATTTAATTAAATAAATATAATTTATCCAACCTAATTTATATAAATATATTTATTTAATTTTTTAATTTATTTGTCCCAAAAATCACGGGGTATTACATTCTCCCCCCTAGTAAAGGAATTCCGTCCCCGGAATTCACCACATACCTGAACTAAATAGCTCTGGATACTTTGCACGAATTTCATCCTCCTTTTTCCAAGTGGACTCTGCCTCATTGTGATGGCTCCACTGAACACGCACCAGAGGAATGATCTTCTTACGATGTACATGCTCCTTTCGATCGATAATGCGATAAGGTTGCTCCACATAAGTCACATCCGGTTCCAATTCGATCTCCCCCACATCAATATGCTGATATACATCTTCATCTCGTAAGAATTTCCGCAACATTGAAACATGGAATACATTATGAACCCTGTGCATAAAATCTGGCAGTGCTAAAGGGTACGCCACCGGTCCAATCCTGTCAGTAATCATAAAAGGACCCACAAAAGGAGGTGACAATTTCCCCTTATTTCCAAACCGCATTACTTCCTTCATGGGTGACACCTTGAGTAAAACCTGATCCCCCACTATGAACTCCAAAGCTCGAGTCCGCCGATCAACATAACTCTTCTGCCTACTCTTGGCAGTCCTCATACGGTCCCGAATAAGAGGAATCTTTTCTGAGGTGTCCTTGATGAACTCAAGACCAAATAATCTGTTCTCTCCAGCCTCAAGCCAATACATCGGAGATCTACAGGGTCGACCATACAATGCCTCAAATGGTGCCATACCAATAGTCTTTTGATAACTATTGTTATAGGCAAACTCTGATAGTGGCAAATAGAACTCCCAATTTCCCTTGAAATCAAGTACACAAGCTCGAAGTATATCCTCCAAAATCTGGTTAACCCTCTCAGTTTGACCATCTATCTGTGGATGATAAGCTGTACTAAGGTGCAACTCTGTACCCAAGGATTGTTTGAAGCTCGCCCAAAACCCAAATACAAAGTTCGGATCTCTATCCGATATAATAGATAATGGAATCCCATGAAGCTTCACCATCTCTGCAATGTAAAGCTTTGCCAACTGCTCCGAAGTGTAATATGAGCGAACAGGTAGAAAATGGGCAGACTTTCTAAGTCTATCAACTATCACCCAAATGGAGTTATGGTTCTGATGTGAGGTAGGTAACCCCTCAATGAAATCCATAGAAAAGCTCTCCCATTTCCACTCAGGCACTGGAAGTGGCTACAATCCTCCTGGTGGTTTCTTGTGATCGATTTTAACTATTTGATAAGTACTACACTTGGAGACAAAAATAGCTAGGTCTCTCTTCATACCAGCCCACCAAAATTGGCGTTTCATATCCTGGTACATCTTATCCCCTCCAGGATGAACTGTAAATGGAGAGTTATGAGCCTCTCTCATCACATCTCTCCTCAAGTCATCGATAGGAGGAACAACTAATCGACTCTTGTACCTCAACCCCCCATCTGAACCAACTGAGTAAAAGGGAATCTCTCATGATGTCAACTCTGCAACTCTATCTATACGCTGCTGGTCCGCCTATTGGGCTTCAATCACTCTTTGAATGATGATAGGTGTCACCATTACAAATGCCGCAAAAGCGTCAGCTAACTCATCAACGGAACTCAATGCATTCCACTCAATCTCGAACAAGGCTGAAAGACTAGCATAGGGTCGATGACTGAGGGCGTCAGCCACTACATTAGCCTTCCCTGGATGATACTGAATGGAAAAATGATAGTCCTTCACAAATTCCAGCCATCTGCGCTGCCTCATATTCAACTCCCTTTGTGTAAACAGGTACTGCAAACTTTTGTGATCACTGAATAATCTGAAAGCCTCACCTAAGAGGTAATGTCTTCAGATCCTCAATGCAAACACCACCGCTGCCAACTCCAAATCATGGGTAGGGTAATTAAGCTCATGTGGCTTGAACTTACGTGAACCATAAGATACTGGTCTCTCCTCCTGCATCAACACACAACCCAGACCCTGTAACGATGCATCAGTGTCGATAAAATACTCAACCCCACTCTGTGGAGTGGCCAGAACAGGTGCAGAAGTCAACTTAGTCTTCAGTTTATCAAAAACTGTCTGACAGTGATCATCCCAAACAAATGGCACACCTTTTCTAGTCAAGTTGGTGAGTGGACCGGCGATCATAGAAAAACCCTGAATGAATCTATGATAATAACCTGTCAATCCTAGAAAACTACAGACTTCTGAAGGTGAGGTAGGTTGTCCCCATTCCAGAACCGCTGAGACCTTCGCTGGGTCCACTGCGATCCCCTTCTCTGACACCACATGACCCAAAAAATTCACCTATCTCTGCCAGAATGCACATTTCTCAAACTTTGCATATAACTGGTGCTCTTTAAGGGTTTGTAGCACTGTCTGTAGATGTCTGGCATGCTCCTCCTCAGACCGAGAGTAGACCAATATGTCATCAATAAATACAATAACAAATTGATCTAAAAATGGCCTGAATACTCTATTCATCAGATCCATAAAGACAGCTGGAGCATTGGTCAACCCGAAAGGCATAACACGGAACTCATACGACCCATATCTGGTGAGAAATGTTGTCTTGGGTACATCCTGCTCCCTAACACAAAGTTGATGATAACCAAACCTCAAATCTATCTTCGAGAAGTAGGTGGCTCCCCTCAACTGATCAAATAAATCATCAATCCTAGGCAATGGATACTTGTTACGGATTGTGACTTTATTCAGCTCCCTGTAATCGATACAATGACGAAGAGAACCATCCTTCTTCTTCAGAAACAACACCGGTGCTCCCCAGGGTGAAGTACTCCTCCGAATGAAACCCTGGCTGAGAAGCTGCTGAATCTGTTCCTTTAACTCCCGCATCTCCATCGGTGCCATCCTATATGGTGCCTTAGCAATAGGCCTGGTGCCTGGAGCTAAGTCAATAACAAAGTCAATATCACGACTTGGTGGTAACCCTGGAATCTCCTGAAACACATCCTCAAAATCACGCACTACGGGAATACTATCCATGCATACAGTGATCTCCTCCTCGGTCTCTGTATCAATATAAAATAAATGTGTACTAGACCCTCCATGTGGACGAGGCATAGCAATCAAGTACATCTCCTGACCCGGTATCGCAAAGACTATCGACTTACCATGACAGTCAAACTGAGCATAGTAGTGAGATAACCAGTCCATCCCAAGTATCACATTATAAGAGTGCATATCAATAGGGACCTGTCCACAACTCTCCCGTAAAATCGCATCAACACCTACTGGCGTGGAAATACTTTGGGATCGACTACAAGACTGAGTTAATAATCCAAATAAAGAGACAAATGACCGAGACACAAAAGAATGTGATGCACCAGTATAAAAAAGAACTCGATCGAGTCTACCATAAATAGGAAACATACCCTCAATAGCTTGAGGTGCCCGAGGATCAAAAGGCATGATGTTGTAAACCCTGCCATAATGCAACTGCTGTTGTGGCTGCCTCTGTGGTGGTGGGGGTGCTGGTAAAGCTGGGTACGCCAAGCCCTGGATACGTGGAATATGTGGTGTCGGTAATGGTGGTGGCTGCCTCTCCCCTTGTTGACCAATCTGACCCTGCTAGTTGTGCTGACCTTGAGTAGCCTTAGGACATCTCTTATCAGAGTGCCCATACTCCCCACAACCATAACAATGTCCTTTAAAAGGACCTGAAAATATCCTCTGGTAGTTTCCATGTTGCTAACCCTGTCCAATATGAGGTGCTCCACCTTGTTGCCCCTGATGAAAACACATCTCCTTATTAGTATCTTTGTTACCCTTCTGCCTTTTCCAAGGCTGATACCCCTAGACTCTGCCCCTATCACTGTGTCTGCCATTCTGACCATTTCCCTTATCCACTATCTGATTCGTGGAGTCCTTATCACTGCGCTTCTCCTCCTTAGATTTCTGGTAGTCCCTCTTGATCTGATAATGTTGCAGTGTTGCATCCACCACTTGAGCATAAGTTGTGTAAGCTGGATTACCCACAATCACCTGCCGAATGCGCCATGTCAAACCGTGCACAAAGCAATTCTTCTTTTTCTCCTCTGTGTTGACCTCCTCGGTTGCAAACAATGATAAACTAGTGAACTCATGCTCATACTCCGTTACAGTCTTATCTCCCTACTGTAAATCAAGAAATTCTCTTTTCTTAGCTGCCCGTACTGCAAAAGTAAAATATTTCTCGTCAAAGCGAGCCTGGAACTGAGTATAGATCAATGTGGCCCTCCCCTCTGAGGTGGTAACTGACTCCCACCACTGCAAAGCATCACCAACTAACTTGAAAGTAGCAAGCATCTGCTTCTGTACCTCTGTACACTCAACCATACGGAGATGACGCTCAATATCCTTCCGCCACTGGTGAGATACTTTTACATCAGTGGACCCTAAAAACTCTGATGGATGACCTTTCGTGAAAGTATTCCGAACTTTCTCCCACGTAACAGGCTGTACTGCTTGCTCAACAACGGGAGCCGGCTGAGGAGGCAGAAGATGAGGCTGCTGATTTTTTAGAGCAGTCGCCACCCCTACAGCAATAGCCTGAGCAATGATAGCTACGAGATTAGGAGAAAGTTCAGCATTGCCACCCTGAGCATTGCCCTGACCCTGATTCGCATTCCTTCTCCTACGAGGCGGCATACTGAAATAACGGTAATACGAATCATTAATACCACAACAACAAACTTAAAAGAGTACAACGAATCCTAAATTTAGGCTCTAGAAATATCAGAATACGCAACGCGGAAAACCTAGCGAAAACATCCCTAGGACACTTGAACCCGGAGTTCTCTGATACCAACTGTGACACCCCCTAATTTTCATGCATAGGTTGGCCAGGTCTATACCGAAAACTAAGGTGCATCAACACATAATAATAAACAAGCACGAAAGTAAAAGACATATTTAATGAATAACATAGTGTCAGAAGTTTAATTCTCATGAATGAATAAATTCATAAATCAAAAACCCCAAAGGTTACAACTCGGGAATCCATATCTATGGACCCCTAAACCTTGATGAAAAAATATATAACTAAATTGAGTCCCTACATTGAACTGAAGTTAAAATGGGAGAATTCACGAATAAATGATAAGAGACCTCAACCCTGTGGCTGAAACTGCTGAGAACCTGAAACAACAATAGTGGGTCAGACCCACGAGCAGAGTAGACTCTACATGATCCTAAACAGAGTACCAATAATCCCATCATCTACCCATTATAAATATAAGAGTAATATTAAAATTCCTATAAGTACCACACTTAAATATATATCCTCCAGAATATATAGGCATAATAAATAAGGTACAATCATAATTAAATAATAAGTTAATAATCTAGAATAAAAATAAAGAGCAACCAAAAATCAAATCACAAATCAATAAGCAAAACAATTAAAATAAAACCATAACTAAATCACAAGTCCATCGACAACTAACCCATGCCGAACCATAACCACGTACTCGAACTCACTGTCATGGTACAGATGGGACTGCATTAATAGTCAGTCCATCGTGGTTCCCTCCATTTGACGAGTTGAAATTTGATGATATTGTGTCGTTATTTCACCTCACCCCGATCAACAAGAATTTATACCTACTAATACTTTACTTAAAATAGTATAGCAATAAGTAGGGTCGAACCACTCTCAACTTGGAACTCGTTTTGAGACAAGGATCCAAAACTTTACTTTTCGAGATAAAAAGAAATCACTTAAAACAACTCTTGAATTTTTTTAATAGTAAACTAAAATAACTAGATAAAATTATCAAATGGTGGAAAAAATCTCAAGGGAAAAAATCTCAAGGGAAAAGAATCCACCACCCGGGTCTATATAAATAATATTTTATATTTCTATTGCAAATTCTCCTCCAACCTATTAAACATAAACATAGATATTGGTAGGTATTCCCCGTATTTCCATTAATTGGTAATCACGAAGAATCCTCCCTCTAATGTTTTGGTTTAAATAAAATGTATATAGTAGTAGGCATTCCCCGTATTTCCATTAATTGGTAATCACGGAAAATCCTCCTTCTATTTTTTAGTGTCCGACCTCTATTGTAAGGTTTTTGTTCATTGAGATTCATAAAATGAATACTCTCGGGACGAGAATTAAACAATACGAAATAAAATAAAAATTATTTATATCTTACCCATGATGGCTTCATCACCCCCTTGAGAAGAGTTTTAAGTTATCATGTTGATAAACAAATGAAACAAGGTAATAGAATAAAATTCCATTGATAGAGCAAAAATTACACAAAATATGAAAATGGTACAAAAGTATTCTAAGCTCTCATTCCTCAACTCCCCACTCTCCTTCTACATGGCCTCTATATATAGGCATAATGCAACTGATGAATTTAATTCTACATTAAATGTTACCTGCTCTCTCAACCACTTCTCTCACCTAACATGTCATTTTCTCTCTTCTTTTTTTTTCTTTAACTCATCATACACTTTCACATGTACACACACACACATATATATATATATATGCATTTATTACATTCTCCTCCCACCAAATTTTCTTTTTCTTCATTTTCATCCTTCTTGCTTTCTTTTTCTTTTCTTTTGTAAATCAACCCCTGCATGAAATAAAAATATATACATATTAGGACATTATGCTAGGTAAATTAATCTATTTTGTGCACTTATCAAATTACCCCCAAACAAGCTTTTGCTAGTCTTCTAGCAAATAAGAAAAAAAAATAGATAAGTTCACAAAAATGATACATTATTGAAGTTTAAATAATGATGTGCCACTTTCGCAAGCTGCATTCGATTGCATTTACCATATGCAATAAGGCCTTAAACCCCTAGGTTACCCTAGTGGACGAGCGATAGCCTCGTGAGGGTTTACAGTGAAGATACCCACAAACTTCTTTATTCTTCATTTTCACGCATACATGCATTCACACACTCATTAATTAAGCCATGATACAATATATATATGATAATATGAATGCAAATACTCCCACTCACTACCGAATAATAATTATTTCAAGTTAATGATACGAACGGTCCCCACTAAAGTAAATAACTTTGTTACTCTCTACTCCCAATCTAGACAACCTTCCGTGTTTTTGTGAACATTCTACTATGGTATGTCAATCTCTCTTTTTCTACTTAATTGATCAAACTTTGCCATTTTTCGTAAAAATTCATTATTTCCATCATTCCACGTCTATCCATTTTTTATCTTTCTAAGCTCCGGACTTTCCAGCGAGGATTTTTAGTCCCGACCAACTGGGCCCGAGCTTCTTCCATAGGATTTATGCTCATTAGTTTTCTCCCCTTTTTACGCGAGCAGTGATATTGGTGATACCAAGGCCCGGTTACTCAGATCGAATAACTACTTTTTGCATTTCTTTCAAAATAAATTTTTAAATTTTCTCCATTCTATCTCCCCTTTTTATAGCGGCAAAGCTATTTTTTCAACTTCATAGTCAAAGATCAACTATTTTTCCCATAGTGAATGTGTGCATGTGCTTATAGGTCAAAGTTGTCCTTTTTGGTTTCAATTTCACTAATTCATTTACCTATGTAAAACCGCATCACTTCACTAACTCAATCTAATCATTACTCTCATGAACGGGAATATTGCATCACATACTACTGATACATCATAAACACAAACTTAATCAACTTATAATGCAAAACACTTATGCATAAAAACAAAGAATTTTTTTCAAAAAATTTCAATTTTTTAATTTTTTAATTTTTGTTTTGAAACTCTATTTGATTAAATAGATATCCACCCCCAAACAAAAATAACACTGTCCCTAGTGTGTAAAAATACATCTAAGAGACAAATTGGAACAAATTACCACAATTGAGGTGGAGGTGATGGAGTATAGTCCCTGCAAAAATTCTGGGCAAAAGAAAAGTCAAGTGATTGGAAATATTATGACAGACTTTACCCCCAAACAAAATCGAAACATACCCAAATAGAGTGAGAAAGAAATTTTTTTTTTTTTTGAAAATATTTACACAACAGACTGGGTTGCCTCCAAGGAGCGCTAAGTTTAACGTCATCAGCCAGACTTAATGGAGGTGCTACCCCTAAATGGACCAGTCCGAATAAATCGGATCAATGAGGAGAATTTCCTCAGTTTCAGAAGCTTCAAGTTCTAGGAAAGGCTTGAGGCGATGAGAATTGACTTTAAACAACTGTCCAGTCTTAGGGTCTTATAACTCAATGGCACCATGACTAGAAATGTGATGGACATAGTACGGGCCTGACCAACGTGACTTTAACTTTCTAGGAAAGAATTGAAGACGGGAGTTATACAAAAGAACTTTTTGGCCTATGAAAAACTCCTTTTTGAGAATGTGTTTGTCATGTTCCATTTTAGTCTTAGCTTTATAAAGTCTTGAACTCTCATAGGCATCATTTCTAATTTCTTCTAACTCATCAAGTTGAAGGGTCCTACGTTGACCGACTTTATCATAGTCAAAGTTCATGGCCTTGATGGCCCAATAAGCACGGTGTTCGAGTTCAACAGGCAAGTGACAGGCTTTGCCATAGACCAATCGATATGGGGACATTCCTATAGGGGTCTTGTAAGCAGTTCAGTATGCCCATAACGCATCCTAGAGTCGAAGACTCCAGTCCTTCCTTGTGGGGTTAACATTTTTCCCTAAAATCTGTTTAATCTCCCTATTGGATACCTCAGCTTGACCATTGGTTTGAGGGACAACAGGTTTCCAAAGACTTTGTTGCAAAAATGTGAACCATTGTCACTGATTATGGCTCGAGGTGTTCCAAATCGAGGCAAAACCTGGTCTTTGAAAAATTGCACCACAACTCTATGGTCAGCTGTTTTGGTGGCTAAAGCTTCTACCCATTTGGACACATAATCAACTGCTAGAATGATGTAGAGATTGCCAAACGAGGATGGAAATGGTCCCATGAAATCAATACCCCAAACATCAAAGATTTCAATGACGAGAATTGATTGTTGAGGCCATTCGTTTCTTTTGGTAATCTTACCTAGCAATTGACATCTATGACAAGCTAGACAGTATGTGTGGGTGTCTTTGAAAAGGGTTGGCCAATAGAATCCTGACTGCAAGCTTTTTGCAGCAGTTCGTTTGGAACTGAAATGGGCACCACAGGCCTAGTCATGACAGAAGGAAATGATAGACTCTTGGTCTACCTCAGGAACACACCTACGAATGATCTGATCTGGACAATATTTAAACAAGTAGGGGTCATCCCAAAAATATTCCTTAGCCTTGGCCAAAAACTTATCTTTCTCTTGCTTGGACCAGTTGGAAGGAATTTGACCAATCACAATATAATTGACAATATCAGCATACCATGGTGCATGAGATATCTCAAATAATTGCTCATCAGGAAAATAATCAGATATTGGAATGGAGTCACTAGTGGATTCAATAACAAGACGGGACAAATGATCAGCGACTACATTCTCAGAACCTTTCTTATCTTGAATCTCAAGGTCAAACTCTTGAAGGAGTAAGATCCAGCGTATCAACCGAGGTTTTGCATCAGATTTGGACAAAAGATGTCTTAACGCTGCATGATCTGTATAGATGATGACCTTAGATCCAATCAAATAAGATCGAAACTTCGCAAAGGAGAACACGACGGCTAGCAACTCTTTCTCAGTGGTTGAGTAGTTGATTTGGGCATCATTTAAGGTTTTGCTAGCATAGTATATGACATGTCGTGCTCTATCCACTTTCTGGCCTAAAACAGCACCTACTGCATAATCAGACGCATCACACATAATTTCAAAAGGTAAGGTCCAATCAGGTGAGCGAATGATAGGTGCAGTAGTGAGTGTGGACTTTAAGTGCTCAAAGGCGGACTTACAGGCATCAGTAAACTCAAATTAGGCATCTTTAGCGAGAAGATGGGTCAAACGTCTAGCTATCTTACTGAATTCTTTGATGAATCGCCTGTAGAAACCGGCATGACCTAGGAATGCTCTAATATCTCGAACAGATTTAGGGATAGGTAGATTGGAGATTAGATCAATTTTGGCTTTGTCGACCTCAATTCCCGCACTAGAGATATTATGACCTAGGACAATTCCCTTTGTAACCATGAAATGACACTTTTCCCAGTTAAGTACCAAGTTAATGTCACGACAACGTTGTAGTACGAGAGAAAGATGGTCCAGACATTGCTCAAATGATGATCCAAAGACAGAGAAGTCATCCATGAAGATTTCTAAAAACTTTTCAACCATGTCACTAAATATACTCATCATACACCGCTGAAATTTAGCTGGGGCATTACACAAGCCGAATGGCATACGACGATAAGCAAATGTACCGAATAGACAGGTGAAAGTTGTCTTGTCTTGGTCATCTGGGTGCACAGGAATTTGATTGTAACCAGAATAGCCATCTAAAAAGCAATAGAAGGCCTGGCCAGCTAATCTTTCTAACATTTGGTCGATGAAGGGAAGTGGAAAATGGTTTTTCCGAGTCACACTATTCAGTTTCCTATAGTCTATGGAAACTCGCCATCCAGTTTGAATGCGAGTAGGAACTAGCTCATTGTGGGCATTGGACACAACAGTGATGCCAGACTTTTTTGGAACGACCTGGATTGGGCTCACCCACTGACTATCAGAAATCGGGTAGATGATATCAGCGTCAAGAAGTTTGATAACTTCTCCGCGGAAAACTTCCTTCATATTGGGGTTAAGTCTCCTTTGAGGTTGCCTACAGGTTTTCGCATTATCTTCTAAGTGAATGCGATGTTGCACCACTAGAGGAATAATGCCTTTGATATCATCAATGGACCATGCTATGGCTTCCCTATTTGTCTTAAGAACCTCAAGTAATTGGGACTCTTGTTGCTCAGTTAACTCAGAAGATATTACCACTGGAAAAGTCTCAGATTCACCAAGATACGAATATTTTAAAGTCTCGGGTAAAGGCTTTAATTCTATCTTAGGTGGTTTCTTTGCATGTTTAGATTCAGTGGTAACCGGTAAGGACAATGATTCAAATTTGAATTTATACTTGGGGGCTTCAAAAGGTGGGGCAGAGTTTAGCAAATCATTGATTTGGCTAATATAATTAGCCTCATCAAAACTATCACCAAAATGGGCTAAACACTGCTGAAGTGGATCCCCAGGATAAGAGTGGTTAAATGTGTGGGTGGTCAATGAATCAATAAGACAAACTTCCTCAACAGATTCTGATTCAATGGGTTGTTTCATTAAATTAAACACATTGACTTCCACTTTCATGTTCCCAAAGGTCAAGGTCATGCTACCATTTCTACAATTGATCAAAGCATTGGTTGTGGCTAAAAATGGTCGACCTAAAATGATTGGAATTTGCTTCCCTTGAGTTGGCTGAGTGTCTAGCACAATGAAGTCTACGGGGTAATAAAAATCATTAACTTTGACTATCACATCCTCAATGATACCCCTTGGAATTTTTATGGATCGGTCAGCTAACTGAATTCTAACGTCAGTTTTCTTCAAATCAGTCAATCCCAAATCCATTTAGACTGAATACGGTAGCACATTGACACTGGCACCAAGATCCAATAAAGCCTGACCTTCAAAATTTTCTCCTATCCTATAAGTGATAGTGGGACTACCAGGGTCTTTGTGTTTAACTACAGCTTGGTTTTGTAGGAAAGAGGAACAATGTTGGGCCATGAAGGCTTCCTTAGGAATATTGGTTTTCCTCTTGACTAAGTCTTTAATGAATTTTGCATAAGAAGGAATTTGCTTAATAGCAGTGAGAAATGGAATGTTAATCTGGAGATTTTGAAAAATCTCTAAGATTTCACTGTATTGAGAATCCTTCTTATTGTTGACTAGTCTAGAGGGAAAGGGTGCACGTGGAACAACCGGCTTAGGAATAACCTCATCAAGCTCAAGATCTTGATCCTTTTTGGATTTTGGGGAATTGGGTCGAAAAGATTTGGATTGTTCATTTTCATGACTGATGGGTGGCTTAACCTTATTATCAATTTTCTTTCCTAACCTCAAGGTAGTGATAGAATTTACATGGTCATTTGAGTGGTTAGAATTGGAAGTGGTCCCTATGTGATTAACTCCTTTTCCTTTTGGATTGATTTCGGGTTGGCTCGGTAATGTACCCTTTTGTCTTTCAGACAGAGCTGCAGTGAGTTGACTCAACTGATTTTGGAGAGACTGCTGAAATTGCAGTTGATTCCTGGGGAATTGATTTTAAGGAATGATTTGTCCTTGAGGTGGAGGTGGCCTATTGGAGTTACCTTGACAACCGGATGGACCACCTAAGTTTTGTGGAGGTAAATTTTGCCTCCATGAAAAATTAGGGTGGTTTCTAGTATCAGGATGGTAACTTTGGCTAAATGTGTTAGGCAATGGTCTCCTAAAGGTATTGAAAGCACAAACTTGCGCATCCGAAGGTTCAAATGTACAATAGACCGGACATTCCTCTGTGGGATGAGATAAACTAGAACAAACATTGCATTGTGCAGGGGTAGAGATTAGGGCAAATGCATCAAACTTTTTGCTTAAGTCTTTCATTCCATCAACAAGATTTTGCATCACAGACTTTAACTCATTTTCAGGTTTGATCTCATAAAAACCAGGTTTTCTATTCATTTGATCATTCCTAGAAAAATCATTATCACTTTGGTTCCAATTCCAATTTTGGGCATTTTCAGCTAGTTCCTCCAAAAATATATAGGCTTGGTCAGGGGTTTGGGCATTGAACTTTCCTTGGTGCATTGACGCAATCATGGTTCGGTTCATAGGTTAAATTCGCTTATAAAAGAAATGGACTAACTGTGCTTTATCAAAGCCATGATGTGCGCATTTGAGGAGCAAGTCATGAAATCGGTCCCAAGTTTGGTGGAATTGTTCTTCAATTTTCCCTGTAAAAGTACTAATGGCATCTCTCATTGATTCGGTCTTTTGCATGGGATAAAATTTACTCATGAATTTCCTTGCAAGTTCATCCCATGATCTAATGGAGTTGGGTGGAATGGAGTTTAGCCAGGAAGCAGCTTTATCTTCTAAGGATAGGGGAAAAAGACGCAGTTTGACACCCTCTTCATTCAAAATTTGATTTTGAATGTGTTACATATTGTAAAAAACTTCCGTAAATGGATATAGGGTTGTTCACTTTCGAGTCCATGGAATTTTGGCAACATATTGATTGTGGCGGGTCTAATCTCAAACTGGTGTGCATCATTCTCAGGTAGAACTATGCAATTGGGAGGGTTAGCTGTGATTGGGGAAAAATAGTCATTAAGAGTTCTGGGTGCAGCCATTGATGAATTATTGGTGGTTGACAGATGTAACAAGGGAATTGATTTTTCTTCTAAATCAATGAGTGACAGATCACTTGGAAACCTAACTAGACGCTTGTTAACTCGCAACCACTGGGACATAAACAAAAAGAAACCTAAAAGGGCAAGAAGAGGGACAAATCACACAAAAAATTTGGCTTTGTTATCTTGAGCTTAAATTCAAAGGTGGTGAATTTTTAAATCTAATCTTGTAGAGAATTAATAGGATGATGTCCAAATTAATGCTCTCCTAATTAGACAGCTCCTACTCTATTCCAGATTAAGCTGATAGATTACCAATTAAGTATCATCAAAGAATAACGGAGTAGTTCCCAGGAAAGTGTGGCGAGGCACGAAAGCCCTGCTTAATGCCGAGTCAGCCTCACTTTCCTAGACAGAACTGTCCTACCGTTTATCAATTTGATAATGACTCACTGGAATGACTACCAACCGCTTCCTTCCTAGAGGGCCTATGAGCTCGGAACCCTAAATTGACTGATTTCTAATGAATTTTAATCAAATCCGGCTCATGGTTTAACAAATGCAAGGAATTTTTGTGATTTGTGGGCCACGGAGACGGGTGATGAAATCCCGACCGTATCTTGTGGGAATTTTTCCCTTAAGTATCTTATGCAAAATGTTAATTAAAATATGCACAAGCAATACAAGAATAAAACAAAATAAGAAAGAAATATACAAAAAAAATCTTTTTTTTTTTTAATATATATATTTATATGAAAATAAGCTAAATACAAATAACGAGAGCCTAAGGTAACGTCTAATGTTATTCTACCCTAGAGGTCGCATGCAAAATTTTTACCTATTCTAGGGGAAAATAATAATAATAATAACAAGGGTTTAGAAATATGGAACCTGGATGACGACCCGGTACGGTATCTCCTGCAAAATAGAAATCAAAAATACAAAAGTCAGTAAAAAAATAATAATAAATAAATAAAGAAGAAAAAAATAAATAAAAAGAAATAATAACTAAAATTAATCTATTTGTTTTTGTTTTTCAAATTTATGTTTTTTTTTTTTTTTTTATAACTAAAGAAAAATCAAATCAAAATTAACAATAATGAAAATATAATAGGGATAGGGGTCTAGTGATTGGACAAAATGGGCCTATAATACAACAAAGTCAATTAAACAATTCAATAAAACCAAATGTTGCCTCCAGAACACTTAGTGTTACAAATAGCTGTGTAAACTTTTATGGCACTAGTTCACTGTCACAAATCAGATTTGTTGAATTTTTTTTATTTTATTTATTTATTTTTTTAAGCACAAAATGATGGTCCGTCAGTGACAAAATATATACTCTGCACTGAATCTCACTCAATCAAAATTTATGACATTAATTACCAAACGTTCTTGCAGGGCCATTTCATAATTTGAAAGAAAGGCAAAAAAATAATAATATAAAAATTCAACTATCAAAACTATCAGATAAGATACAAAAATGACCAGCAGAATTGGAAAGTGACATCAAATTAACTGTCGAAAGTTTCAAAAGTAAAGCAAAACTATAAAATAAAAAAAGTTGTTTTCTTTTTTAAAAGAACTTGTCAAAAGTACTACTGCTACTTTGACTTTGGTGTAATGAAATTTTTTTTTTTTTAAGAAAGGGGCCCATGAAAAGGAAAGTGTAAGAAAATTATGCCAAAGTATGCTACGGCTGTGAATTTTTTTTTTTTTTAATTTTTAATTTTTTTTTTTTAGTAAATTACTAAAGGCAAAAGGAGAAAGTGACTCTCGGGTCACTAGATCCCACACTTTTTTTTTTAATAGAATAAACTAACAGAATGTCACAAAATAGAGAAAAAAAAAAATAATAATAAAGAAAGGGAGGGATCGAAAGGTCGGGTGGGTTCCCGAAGACTTAGAGTGGGGGATCTTTGATTCCGAATTCTTAGTGTTGAAGCGGCAACGGCGCCATTTGACGGGTTGAAATTTGATGATATTGTGTCGTTGTTTCACCTCACCCCGATCAACAAGAATTTATACCTACTAATACTTTACTTAAAATAGTATAGCAATAAGTAGGGTCGAACCACTCTCAACTTGGTACTCGTTTTAAGACAAGGATCCAAAACTTTACTTTTCGAGATAAAATGAAATCACTTAAAACAACTCTTGAATTTTTTTAATAGTAAACTAAAATAACTAGATAAAATTATCAAATGGTGGAAAAAATCTCAAGGGAAAAGAATCCACCACCCGGGTCTATATAAATAATATTATATATTTCTATTGCAAATTCTCCTCCAACCTATTAAACATAAACATAGATATTGGTAGGTATTCCCCGTATTTCCATTAATTGGTAATCACGAAGAATCCTCCCTCTAATGTTTTGGTTTAAATAAAATGTAAATAGTAGTAGGCATTCCCCGTATTTCCATTAATTGGTAATCACGGAAAATCCTCCTTCTATTTTTTAGTGTCTAACCTCTATTGTAAGGTTTTTGTTCATTGAGATTCATAAAATGAATACTCTCGGGACGAGAATTAAACAATACGAAATAAAATAAAAATTATTTATATCTTACCCATGGTGGCTTCATCACCCCCTTGAGAAGAGTTTTAAGCTAGGATGTTGATAAAAAAAGGAAACAAGGTAATAGAATAAAATTCCATTGATAGAGCAAAAATTACACAAAATATGAAAATGGTGCAAAAGTATTTTAAGCTCTCATTCCTCAACTCCCCACTCTCCTTCTACATGGCCTCTATATATAGGCATAATGCAACTGATGAATTTAATTCTACATTAAATGTTACCTGCTCTCTCAACCACTTCTCTCACCTAACATGTCATTTTCTCTCTTCTTTTTTTTTCTTTAACTCATCATACACTTTCACATGTACACACACACACACATATATATATATATATATGCATTTATTACATTCTCCTCCCACCAAATTTTCTTTTTCTTTATTTTCATCCTTCTTTCTTTCTTTTTCTTTTCTTTTGTAAATCAACCCCTGCATGAGACAAAAATATATACATATTAGGAAATTATGCTAGGTAAATTACTCTATTTTGTGCACTTATCACCATTCCACAATCATAGAAAATAATATGTTTATATATATAAAATACTAAATATGTCATAGGTTAAAGAATTTATTAATTCTTTTGCAAGAATTTGTCTGATACGTATACGTTGAGTTTAGTGTTCTACACATAATTTCAATAGCAAATTCATTTAAATTTCTTTAATTAATATGCCCATAAGATAATTAAGCTTTATTATATGAAAATAATTTCTAATACCAAATCATAGGCTTCCGAATACTATTTACCCTGCGTAGACATAACCTTCAACGTATTACCCATGCCCCCCCCCCCCCCCCCCCGCGTGAATTGACCTCAACATGTCACAATTCAAAAAGCATACATATGGATGCACAAATAATAAAAAAAACGCTTACCACTATTATCAAAACATTACAAATATTAAATTACAATTGTAACCACCAAAATGTTACTATTTATGAAAGCATACCAATATAAACAAACACTTTTCAATCATTGTAAATAATACATGACAATTATAATTGTCAAAATTCTAATATTGACCATGCCAATATATATATACACGCACACACTAACATCAATCATTGTAACCATTTAATTACAATTCTAACTATTAAATTTTTAGTATTTACATAAACAATATACATATACACTTCATTCAAAATATTAAATAAGAATTCTAACTATCAAAATCCTACTAATTACATAAGCATACCAAAATATACATATACCCGTCAATCCTTATGAAATCATATTTATAGTTCTAACTATCAAAGTTTCCTTAATTACAAATATGCCCATATATATATTTACACACGTCAACCCCTAATCTATGAAGAGTGTTTAATGGTAAAAGTACCCAAATTCCATCATGTGACTCATCTGCACCAGTTCGCTGGGTAGGAGAAATACGTGATATAAATTATATACATATATGTTACAATGACATACACCTGGTACATATATATGTATACTAGAACAGCGACATACAACATGACATATATATATATATATATATATATATGAATACACGAATATAAAAACATGTATACACGGAGAGAGGATGCGATTATGGGTCCAAAGGGGAAAAGAAGAACATTCTACTTGTCTGATCATTGGGTTAAATCACACGCGAAGTGTAGGCCGATCAATGTTCTCCTCTCTCCTCTACGCGATTGCGACTCTGTTCTCTCCTCTATTTGTCTGTCAGAAACGTATGACTAACTTAGGGTTTTCTTTTTATAAATATATATATATATATATATATATATATATATATTTATTTTACATAATTCCCATGGGCCCAAAAATAATTTATATATAAGTAATAGCCCAAAAATAATTAAATAGTGATTCATTGGGCTTATAAGACCAACTTATATTATTTAATTAAATAAATACAATTTATCCAACTTAATTTATATAAATATATTTATTTATTTTTTTAATTTATTTGTCCCAAAAATCACGTGTTTATATGTGCAGTGTTGTCTCCAATTGGTATGAGGCCTTTTGGGAGGAGCTCAATAGCAAAACCGTGCGGGGTGGGCCCAAAGCGGACAATATTATACCAACTATTGGAGCGGGGTGTTACAATTGGTATCAGAGCCAGAGCCCGGCCGGAATTAAGTGTGGGTGCATGCACAAGCCCATGGGTAACACCAGCGAGGACACTGGGTCCCAAGAGGGGGGTGATTGTGATGTCCCACATCGCCCGGGTAGAGGTCTGGGGATGTGCTTATATGTGCAGTGTTGTCTCCAATTGGTATGAGGCCTTTTGGGAGGAGCCCAATAGCAAAACCGTGCGGGTTGGGCCCAGAGCGGACAATATTATACCAACTGTTGGAGCGGGGTGTTACAAACAAAAATCAATTTCTCAAAAATCAAGTGGATGATTCAATTTAAACTTCTCTAACTATTAAAGGGGGTGTAAAAATGCAGTGTCTACAGCTGCCCCTCTTTTTCCTACTTTGCAAGAGCAATGTTAGAAAAAGATATAGACACTCTTGGCATTTTGTGTCGACTGTCGTCTTCCATGTTATTTATGACACAAAATTCATTTATGATTGGTGGGAGAGAGCACCACGATGAGTGGTGTGAGATCAATCGAATAGGCAATACATGCCTAAGAGATTGAATAGAAGGTGGAAAAACATGTTGAAAATAAAAAATTCTCCGGGGCTTGGTACACGGCGATGACTGAACCTGCGATAGAACGAGTTGCATACGTATCCCTTAATGAAGGGAATCAAGTCCACATGTTGTTCGAACTGCTGGGGAGGTTAATTGAATTTGAGGGCCACACATATTTGTACGCGGCAATAACTGAACCAGTTTATGAACAAGCTACCTACGTATCAGGGAATCAAGGCAAAATATAGTTCGGCCCCGACTTGGTGTAAGCTAGAGATGTTGTTTGGTATTTTGGAATTTTAAGGCCATGCAAATTTTTATGCGCCGATGATTAAACCTGTGTAAAAACTGGATACCTACGTATCCCTTTGGAGGAGAATCAAGTCCAAACGTAGTTCGAACCTGACCTGAATATAGGCAATACAACAAGGACTTTTGAATGAGTCCACGAGGAAAGTGACTTTCAAGGGAGTGTTTTTATGATTGTTGTTTCCAAAGTGCATTTTTTATAAATGGAGGAAAAAAAATTATTGAAGAGGGAAATTATTTTTGACAAATGAGGTATACATATTTTTTAAAATAAAATGGGGGAAATGTTTTATGTTTTCATATATTTTCTAATGTTACGCATGTATTGCTAAAGTCTAATATGCAAAATGATACAATATGAAATGCAAAGATGTAAAATAATATGTCATGTAAATGATGATTTTAAACGCTAAAATGGGCAGAAATGTAATTAAAGTATGACTAAATGCAAACTAAATGAAGATCCAAGTGACTAAATGCAACTAGGAAGAGCTTAGAAAAGAAAAGCATATTTTTTAAATTTTCTGGGGTAAAGTGCAATTTTTAGGGGCTTAAATGCACATTTTATTACATGTTTGGGCCTTAAAGTGCAATTTTCAAAACATTATCAGGCCTAAAGGTAAATTCATAAATTTTCAGGGTTAAAATGTAAATTTTTTAAAACTTTGGACCTTTGGGTAAATGTGGAAAGTTTTGGGGGTGAGAAGGCCATTTTTTTAAATTTTGGGGGTCTAGGGTTATTTTAAAAAGCATTAGGACCGCGCCACGTGGTGTGCGCTGAGGGTCGGTGTAAGGCCGCACCAAATCCGCACCGCGCGGGTGTGTGTGGGGCTGAGTGGGGTTGACTTTGGGCCTTTCTGTGTCACTTATATAAATGTATATGTATGTATATAAGTTGAAAATTCATTCCCTCTCTACACATGTGAACCCTATACCTATTTTGCCAAATTGGGTACTAAAAGAATAGGAGAAAGGAGGAAAAAGAGAAGAAGAAAAAATGGATAAAGAGCAAAGAGAAAAACTTGCCTCACCTAATCATTATGTATGATTTCCTTACCATCTTTGTGCATCTGTAATGAATATTTAAGCTTTGAAGGAACTCATTAATGGAGTTCTTGATGTATGCACACCTAGTGTTTGATTTTATCCCTCTACAAATCTAATTTCATGGAAATGACTCCGGTTGCTCTCGGGGCAAACACGAAAACTGTCTGAAATGCAAAATCATGGGAGATGGTGTTCCTGGTTGGAGCCATTGATCTCGGTATGAACAATTATGCTCATGCAAATTTGGTACCGAAGTGGTTAATTAGGCAAGTTGGTGTGACTCTCGCGGACGCACCATAGGTCCAATTTACTTGATTCGTTTTCCTAGTAAGAGCCTATATATCCGAGATGATGAAGGAAAAAGAATCAGGCCCAATCCCTCTTGGGAAGTAGGAGATTTTTGTGTCCCGATAATAGGATTTTTAACACTAAGTGGGTCTTTGAAATTGGACCCGGATTCTTAGGCCTTTTTAGAAATTGATCTTTTATTTTCATTGCCGCGTGTATTTTTACACTAGAGATAACGGGTTTGTGCACCAGAATCTTGAAAATCCATTTTGGCCTTGATTTGTTTTTTAAGATGTATATTTTATTATCAAGAAAATTGCATAAAGAATTAATATAAGGTGCGAGAGAAATGGGATAGGAGATTTTATGGTTTCGTCTTTTTCATCTAGGGTTTGCTTCGTGCCCTAGGTTTCTTCTAGTTTCGTTTGCTCTCTTTTCTTTCTCTTTCTCTATATTATGGCTGCGAATCTTTCAAGTTCGACATCACCTAGGGTTTCGGGTACTGTAAGTATCAACCCTACAACATCAAGGGTTTCTAAACCTGTTGCAAACCCTATTTGTTCTAACGTTTCTAGTATTCCAAATGGTAATACTTCTTCTTCACAAGTTTTGGTTACTCTTGTTGTTAACGCTTCCTTATTATCTGAGTTTCTTCCACTTGCTGGCTCTCGTCCTCCTTCACCTGCAACACTACCAATATCATGGGCTCAGAGACTAAATAATAGTGTTCAAGCTAGTAAGATGAAGTGACGCTATATTGCTCCTAACAAACATAACCCTAAAAGAGCTGTGCTTACTACTGAGATGGTGCAATGTGCAAATTGGGAACCATGTTTGGTAGGCTATTTTATTGATAAATGTCTTCCTTTTAGAACTGTTCAATCTATTGTGAAGAAGTTATGGTGTAAGGATGATTTATGTGGTGTTCATAGCCTTGATAACAATTTCTTTTTGTTCAAATTTGCTTCTACAATGGAAAGAGATGCTATCATATAAGGTAATATGTGGCACTTAGCGAACCACTTACTGGTTTTGTAAAATGGAAGCCTGGTTTGATTTTGTAAAAAGACATTGTCACTTCAGTTCCAGTTTGGGTCATATTATTTGGTATACCATTAGAGTACTGGAATGAAGATGCTATTAGTTCTATTTCTAGTCCATTGGGTGCTAGGGTATGTTGATACTTTAACATATGACAAAAGGAGGTTGGGTTTTGCTAGGGTTTGTATTGAAATAGATGCCAAATCTGATTTTTCTAAGGAGGTTCAAGTCGAGTTACCTGATGGCACCTTATTTATGTTAAGGTTGAATAGCAATGGCTTCCTCAGAAGTGTTCTCATTGTCATGTGTTTGGACATTCTACTACAAAATGTCCTAAGGTTTAAAAAGAAGCTCTAGCTGTTCCTGAAAAACCTATTCATCAAGAGTGGAGAGTGGTTGATAAGAATGGTAAGAGGGTTATGAATGCTACTACTCCAGACGTTGTTCACCCTACTACTCTAGAAGTTGTTCTTCCAGAAGCTACTCACCCTACTACTTCGGAAGTTGTTTTTCCTCCTAGTACATAAATTCATGATGTTAATGTTTTGCCTTCGGATCAAGTAGCTACAAATTTTGGCAATGCAAATTTCTCTGAATCTTACTGGTTTGGCTGATGCTATTGAGAGTGCTAATAAATTTAATCTTCTTCAAGATAATGAATGTGAATCCCATGCTACTGAAAATGATTATTTAATTGCGGAGGCAATGATTCAATCTATTTCTGAGATGGATTCTCAGTTAATTCCTATTAATGAGTTGGCTGATTCTAATGTTGGTGTTGTCTTATCGAAGCCTCCCAAGCCTGGTAAATCTAAGGGTTCCTCCAAGAATAAATTTGTTTCTAGTATTCAGACTAGGAGGTCTACAAATTCCAATATCCCAAATGTTGGGGTTAAGCATGTTTAAATCACATCTGTTTCAGTGTGGTTGTATATTACTTTATTTATTTTATTAATGATTTTTGGAATTTGGAATTTAAAGGGTTTGTATACATCTCAAAAGAAAAAGAAACTTGCTTTGATCATTAGGAAGTATAACATGCCATTTTTTATATGATTGAGACTATAGTGAAAGAGCCTCATGCTACTAACATTGTTCAATCTATTGCTAGGGGTTAGAACTTCATTCATAATTATTATCATGCTATTAATGGTAGGATCTGGGTTTGTTGGGATGCGTCTAGAATTCATGTTCAATCTCTTTATAAGTCTGAGCAAATCATTCTATGTCCCGTTAGTTGTGCTAGAGGTTTTTTTCTTGTCTTCGAGGGTTTCTTTATGGGGTGAATGATTTTATTGGAAGGAGAAGGTTGTGGTCTACTATGGTTCAAGTTTCTCAAACTCATGTTGTTTCTCCTCTTTTCTTTGCTGGATATTACAATGCTATTTTGTTTCCTCAAGAACAATTTGAGGGTGCTTCAAACTGGGATTCTGCAAAATGGGAGTTTCTTTCTTGTGTTCATCAAGCTGAGTTGTATGATTTGAGGTACACAGGAATTCAGTTCACATGGAATAATGGAACATATTTTAGAAAACTAGACAAAGTGTTGATTAATGATTTTTGGAATTCTGCTTTTGCAAATTCCGAGGTTCTTTTTGAACCTGGTCTTATCTTTGATCATGTATTGATTATTCTTCAATTGGATTCTCAAACTGTCAAAAGGGGTGGTCCATTTAGGTTTACCAATCATATTATCTCTCATCCTAGTTTAATGGACATTGTTGAAAGAATTTGGAGGGTTGACATTGTTGGTTCTTTTATGTTTCAAATTACTCAGAAGCATAAACTTCTTAAGAAAGAATTGAAGTGTCTTAATAGGAAACTTACAATGATTTATCCTCTCAAGTGAAGGTTGCTAAGGAGAGTTTTCTTGGAATGCAGTTATTTTAGCAAATAAAAAGTCTTGTTTGGCTTGTTATATTCATCTTTCTAATGCTGAGGATTCCTTTTATAAGCAACAATCAAGGGTGCAATGGCTTAAATTAGGTGACAAGAACACTTCTTATTTTCATCAAGTGGAAAATTTTAGAAGGAAGGCTAACTATATTCACTTTATTACTACTTCTGATGGAACTAAACTTGTTGAGCCTAATTTAATCCAGCAAGAGGTGGTGGGGTTTTATCAAAAGCTTTTAACTGCTGATCCTTTTTCTTCTATTCCGAATATACAACCTTTCATTAAAACTCCTTTGTCAACTGAGCTTTTTGATTCTTTATCTAGGCCTATTTCTGATGAAGAGATCCAGCACTCTATGTTTTCTCTTAAGAATTGCAATGCCCCTAAGTGTGATGGGTTCAATGCCATGTTTTGTAAGCATGCTTGGAATATTGTTGGTTCAGATGTTATCAAAGCTATTCAATCCTTTTATCATTCTGGTCATTTGCTAAAGGAGGTGAATTCAACCATTATCACTCTTGTCCCTAAAGTGGCTAGTCCCAACAAGGTGGCTGATTTTAGACCTATTTCTCTCTTCTCTACTCTTTATAAATGCCTTTCCATGGTGATTGAAAATAGAGTTAAGTCTTGCCTTTCTTTTTGTATTAGTCCAAATCAAGGTGCCTTCATTTCTAGTAGAAACATCTCTCACAATGTTCTCCTTGCTCAAGAGTTGTTTAGGAATTATCACAATGATGATGGTAATCCTAGGTTGGTAATGAAAGTGGATTTGACCAAGGCTTTTGATACAGTCTCATGGGCTTTCTTGGAAACTACTTTACTTGGGTTTAATTTTCCTCATCATATGATTAAGCTCATCATGGCTTATGTTACTTCCCCTATGCTCTCAGTTAATCTTAATGGTGAATTTAAAGGCTACTTCAAGAGTTCAAGAGGGATTAGACAAGGAGATCCCTTATCTCCCTATCTTTTTGTGCTTGTAATGGAGGTCCTTAATGGTATGCTTGCTCATGAGCCTTCATTTGATGATTTTACATACCACGGGAAATATAAGCATCAACAAATCACTAGCCTCTTTGCAGATGATCTTCTTCTATTCTCTTCAGGTGATATGAATTCAGATACTCATTTAGTGACAACTTTGAATAACTTTGGTTCTTTGTCTAGCTTGCTTCCAAACCTCTCAAAGAGTACTATTTTCCATGTTGGTATTCCTTCTACTCATCTTCATCAGATTCAAGCCAAGCTGGGGTTTTCCTTGGGTGTTTTGCCTGTCAAATACTTGGGACTGCCTTTGTTGTCTACTAAACTCAAAAAGAATGATTGTGATGTTTTATTGGCTACAATTTCTGCTAGAGTTGAGAATTGGTCAAGTAAATTTCTTTCTTTTCCTGGCAGAGTCCAATTAGTTAAGTCAGTTCTTTTATCTACTCAAGTTTATTGGGCCTCCACTTTTCTTCTTCCTAAAGAGGTTCTGAAAGATTTGACTGCAATCTTGAGAAACTTCCTATGGATTGGTTCTAAAATGTGTAAAGGTGGCTGTAAAGTGGCTTGGAGTCAAGTTTGTTTACCCTTTAAAGAGGGAGGTTTGGGTGTAAAGGAACTAGAAGAATGGAATGTGGCAACTATTTCTAAGCATTTATAGTCTGTTATTCAATTTGATTCCACTTCTCTTTGGACTTCTTGCATTCATCAACATCTTATAAAGGGCAAGAAATTTTGGAGTCTTTCTCAACCAAGGCAATGCTCATGGACTTGGAAAAATATTCTTCATTTTATGCCCTTGATCAAACATCTTATCAGCTATTCTATTGGTAATGGTCGTAACACCTTTTTATGGTTTTATATGTGGCATCCAAATGGAACTCTTGATATTATATTTAGTGTTGCCATGATTCTCTCTTCTGGTCTTGGAATGCATGTTTCCGTTAGTAGGCTTTTGAGTAGCTCTGGTTGGCATTTCCCAACTCTGAATTCTCAACAATGGTTAGATTTCAAGGCTCATTTTCCTACTCACTTACACTATGATTTCTCCAAGTCTGATAATATTATTTTGCTTCCTTTTGGGAAAACTTTTACCATCTCTTTTGGTTGGGACTCCATAAAATATCAGTCTACACATGTGGATTTGTATATTGTTGTTTGGTTCAAGCACCATATTCCAAAAAATTCATTCTTTTTGTGGTTGGTTACTCTTGATAGATTTAATTCTCTTTACTCTTTAATGTCTATTGGATTGGTGACTTCTGCTACATGTGTATTCTGTGGTCTTTGTATGGTAGATAGAGAGCACCTCTTTTTTCAATGTGGCTTCTCTAAGAGATTATGGGAGATGGTTGTTCAAAAAGGTTTGAAGGAATGGCCTGATGGTTTATGGCAAACTCTTATGGACTGGGCAGTGTCAAATCTTCAAGGAAAGTCTCTAGCATGCACTCTAAAAAAAATGGCTTTTGCTCCTACAATCTATGAGCTGTGGATGGAAAAAAATAGGCGAATATTCTCAAATTCTTATTCAACTCAAGATGATATATTCTCCGAAATTGTTCAGTTTGTGAGATACAAGTTCTTTACTTTAAAGAACTTTGAGAATTCTGTTATCAATCAACACCTTGTTGCTTCATGGAATTTACCTCTCTTTGTATTGAATTGAGCTGTCATTTCGAGTTGTTGTTCTCATCAGTTGCAGGAGTTTATGTTGGTATGATTTCAATTCTGGGATGCTGTATTCTTCAGTTTATGAAGTTGATCTATGTTCATGCTTCATTACCAATGGATGTCGATTTGTTTTGTTGCTGTTTTCTCCTCAGTGGCTGGGCTTTTTCATTTGTTGGCATCAATACTACTCAAGCTGTTTATTCTCTGGATCGGGGTTTGGCTGCTACTCATTCTCACATTTCTTCCAATTGCTGGTGCATAGTGAATTGGTTCTTTTAAGCTAGTTATTGGACTGAGTTTTTGCTTCTTGCTGATGCCCTTAGTTATGCCCTATTTTGTTTCAGATATCTCCATCATTTTTTGCATCTGATTTCTGTTTTACGGATTGTGATCCCTTGGCCTAGTAGGCAGAGGTTACTTAAGTTCTTTAGTCATGTTAACCATCTTTGGGTTTCTTGTCTAAATTCTTTAGCTTTGGTTTTCCTTTGGTGGATTTTTGGGTTTCACATAAGCTTTATTTGTATCTAAGGGTATGCCCCTAGTATTTTGTAGGTCTTATGGCCATTTTTCTTTAAATACAAATTTCTTTACCATTCAAAAAAACAATTGCATAAAAAAATATGTTTTTTGTTTTTTTTTTTCTTGTTTGGTGAACACCATTACCCGGGCATTATAGGTGAGAGGACCTCTTGGTTTTTCTCACCTTTTATCATGAAACTCGCACGTTCAAGAGTGTACTACATCCTATGTGGCATGTTGGGTGATTATGTGCAATTATTTATATGATAGGAGTTGGAAATGATACATTGCACCTTTTTGTAGGATGTCGAGCTCCGTCGCCGCTGCTAGCTCCTCTAGTCGGGGGAAGAGAGTACATTTACCTTCCTTGGACATTCCGAATAAGAGGAAGAGGAAAGAGGTAAAGCGGCGATGCCATGCTTTGGGTCAGTTGCCCAGTTTTTTATCGGGATACCTCGATTGTTTCTTTACAGATTAGACGTTGGTCCGGTGATTGACTTAGCCCATCACCCCTCTATATTCTTGATATTAGGCCATGTTTCTGGGGTTCTTTCCTTTTGGCGACCGTCTTTTGGGGTATTGGCTATCTATGGACTCCCGTATGTATTTGTTGGAGGCTCGATTGATTCAGGAAAGAGACAAGTATAGGTCCCAATGTGCTTCTTTAAAGTAAGTGGCTCGGGAAAGAGACAAGTGCTAATCACGGTGCTCCTTCCTTGAGCAGGAGTTGGCGGCCTTTCAAGCCAAAGTAGAGGAGAGATGTATAGTTAACATGTCCTCTTATGATCAGGGTATCTCTTGCTGTGGAGTGACATTCAGAGGCCTCGGCCTGCTCCTCTGGATGATCTGTCTCTTGACGAGAATTGGGAGATCCTCTTTGACCACCTTAGACATGATGACCAGACTGGTCTTGAGGATCTGCTTTTAAATGATATCCCTCCTATCATGGACTTGCAGGGTTACATGCCAGGACTAGATCCTATTAGTGGGACGCCTGGTGGCTGCTCAGTTGGTGAGTTTTCCCCTATCTTTTACTTTGTAGACAAGTTTATCAGTTATGAGATTGGAGATCCGATTCCATCCCAAGGTGAAGAGTTTCTGGGGGATCTGTGGTGGGGGTTTTTTGAGAATGCCCTTGTCTTACTGCATTTTATTTTCTTCATCTTCCACTTTTGTTAGTCTAAAACCCGACACGTATGAGTGGCTTGATATATAATTATGGAACTAGTTATGAAAACTTTAATATCTCAATCAAAGGAATTGAAGGGAAAAAAAGAATACTATTAATTAAATACGGTAATTTTACCCACAATGTGCCGCATTTAGCTGATTGTGCATCGTCTTGTGTTACATTGTACAGATATGACAAGGAGACAACCCTGAAGTTTAATACTCTCTCAATGTTGACTTGGACTGGCCTCTTGATTCCACTTTCGATTATTACACCAGTGTAACAACTCTGATAGGGGCAGCTTCAAACATGCTCTAGCTATAGGGGTGATATGCCTCAAGTGTGTACAAAATATGTGGTTAAAAACAACACCTTAAGGATGCTAAGTTTTACCCCACGCAAACGCATGTATCAATGGTACAATAGCAACAACTTGAGAAAAGGGATATCGATCCCATAGAGACTATAATTGTTCGCTTTAACAGTTTAAAAATAATGAGTTATATTTATGAAAAGTTTTTTCTTTGGTGGTCAAAGACCAAATTATCTAAATTATTCTAAAAAGGAAAGTAAATTCATTTGTGATTCAAGAGAGAGAGAAAACTAGGGATTTCATCGTTTCACCACTAACCACATAACATAGTTCTATCAATGTAACAATTGAAATAGGGCAATACATGAACTATAAATTAGGTCGTACCGAAAATAGCTAAATACAACCCCAAAAAAGAATACCATCAACCAGATTGTGATAACCCATCTCAAGACTGAACTGACTAGTATATCCCAATTAAATTACTCTAATCTACTGCTAATGAATGAGAATAAATTAAAGCATGTCTATATCAACTCGCCAAGGCATGAATTAAGCATCCGAGTTCAAGCTTATAGTGAATAATCATGATTGTGTAAGATAAATACATTCATTCAGTTTAAGACAAGAATCAAAATAAACATATAAACCTGTATCAAGAACAAAAACGATCTATTGCCTACTAAAATCATCACAGCATGGTCACAGTTTCCCCTCGTTACAATTGAAAACAAATAAGAACTACATTACTTAGCTAGGGTTTTGCTAGAAAACCGTAGATACCGAGCTAGTTGATCATGGTTGAGGCGAACTGTATCTTTGGTGTAGAATCGCCTTGTATAATCCACCTCCTTGGATCTCTAGGTCTTAAATGGTTCCTCCCTCTGAATGGAATATCCACACCTTGACGACAACAACAATTTTGAACGTAAATGTCGAAGAACTCTCTGAACCAACCTACTTTGATGTGAAACCTTGTACTTATAGACAAAGGTGTAGGCAAACTTTAAGTTCTCCCTTTTTGGTAATTTCACCATCAATCAATCAAAAACGTACTCTCTGATAAATAATATGTATTTTCCACATACTTTGAGGTGTGGAAGTCATCAACGCATCATATAATCAAAACGGGGGCAAATCAGGCATTGCAGTAGAAATTAAAAGATTCCTGCCGCACTTACACCTTGGGCTTAGCCTAGCTACGCCTTAGGCGTAGGTTAGGCGTACCTTGAACGTAGGCTTAAGCGTAGCATGACCATAAAACTTTACTTTTTGGCCAGTTTTGGCTTTTATAGGCGTAGGCTTTTTAATGAAAACCACTTTTCTCCCCAACTGTGCCAAATTGACCGTCTTGATTCCACGATACTTTTTGCTTCAAGTGACGACTTAAGAAAATACCATTTTTGCCCTCGGGGAGCCATTTTTGTCTCTAGAACACCTCTTTGACTCTCCTTTTGGATAGAAACGAACATGTACTTAGTTAATCACCAAAGTTATCTCTATTTTTCATTCAGCTCCCGAAACATGTTTAAACACACAAACGGCATAAAAAATACCAAATAATGGAATGAAATGACGTAACTATAGTGAGTTAACGGGTCAAAATGTCTAACATTTAACACCTATCACACCCCCAAACTTAAATATTGTTAGTCCCTTAGCAATGAACTCAAAGAAACTTTCCTGTGATGATGTTTAATCTAACTACTCTAAACAATCTAACCTAATCCCTTACTTTCGTGAGGGTCGACGATTACACTTAACACATGTAACAAGCCTTTTAAACCCCTAGGTTACCTCTAGTGGATGAGTAAAGTCTTGTGAGGGTTAGATATATTACCCACAACTTCTCTATTCTTCGTAATCACGCATTCATGAGTTCACACATGCATTAACTAAGTCAAAATATAATACATAAGACAATATAGATGCAAATATTCCCATGCACTACCGAATAATAACTATCTTGAGCTTTGTGTCATGAATGGTTCCCACTTAAGTGAATGATTTCGTTACTCTCTACTTCTAATCCGGCCAACCCTCTGTGTTTTTGTGAACATTCTACCATGGTATTTCATTTCCTTTTCTCCTACTTCATTGATCAAATTTTACCATTTTAGAATTGAATTTAACACTCCTTCTTTCCACATTTATCCCTTTTTGTCTTCTTAAGCTTCGGACTTTCCAGCGAGGAGTTTTAGTCTTGACCAACTGGGCTTGAGCTTTTTTAGTGGGATTTATGCTCATTAGTCTTCTCCCCTTTTTACACGAACAATGATATTGGTGATAGCAAGGCCCGATTACTCATATTGAAGAACTATTTTTTGCATTTTTATTTTTCACAATATATTTTCAACTTTCTCCATTTTTCGGTGAAGTAATAATGTTTGAAAATGACATTTTTGCTCTTCCGGTGAGATAATGATGTCGTGAAATGACCAATTCACCCTCCGGTACCTCTTCTTTGCTCTGACGCACCTCTTAATTCCTTTCTCGAGATAGAAACAAACACGAACTCAGTTAATTCATCGAGATTAGCTATGTTTCTTCATTAAGCTCCTGAAACATGCTTACACACACAAACGAGATAAAAATACCAAGTAATGGAATCTAAAGACATAACAAACGCAAGATAGGGGCAAAAAATGACCAATATTGAGCACCTATCACACCCCCAAACTTAGATATTAGTAGTCCCTTAGCAATAAACTCAGAGAAAATTATTTGTGATGATTTTTATTCTAGCTAACCTATCTACTCTAACATAATCATTTTCGTTCGTGAGGGTCAACGATTACACTTAGCACGTGTAACAAGCCTTTTAAACCCCTAGGTTACCCCTAGTGGACGAGTGAAGTCTCTTGAATGTTTGTAGTGATTGTACCTACAAACATTTCAATTCTTTTGTAATTATGCATTAATGATTTTACACACAATTTAAATAAACTATGATATAACACACACGATAATATGAATGAAAATATTCCCACTCACTACCGAACAATAATTATCTCGAGCTTCATGTCATGAATGGTCCCCACTTAAGTGAATGATTTTGCTACTTTCTACTTAAAATCCAGACAACCTTTCGTCATTTTGTGAACATTCAACTATAATATTTCAGTTTCTTTTCTCTTACTTCATTGATCAAACTTTTCCAGTTTAAGTAAAAATGTACTCTTTTCATCCTTTTTTGTCTTTCTAAGTCTCCGGACTTTCCAGCGATGGTTTTTAGTCCCGACCAACTAGGCCCGAGCTTCTTCCATGGGATTTATGTTCATCAGTCTTCTCCCCTTTAAACGCGAACAATGATATTGGTGATACCAAGGCCAGATTACTCAGATCAAATAACTGCTTTTTGCATTTTATTTACTCAAAAACATTTTTTCAATTTCGTCCATTTCACCCATAACAACTACCCTTCTCCCCTTTTATTAGTGCAAAATTATTTTTCAACTACATAGTAAAAAATCAACCTATTTCTTATTGTGAATGTGTGCTTGTGTTTATAGGTCAAAGTCATCATTCTTAATTTCAATTTCACTAATCACTCACCCATGTAAACCACATCAATTCACTAACTTGATTTAATCACTATCCTCATGAGCGGGAACATCACATCACATACTACTTATACATTATAAACATAAACTCGATCAACTTATAATGCGAAACACTCATGCATGAAAACAAAGAACTCCTTAAAACTTTGAAAAAAATTTCAAAATTTTTTCAAAATTTTCCTTTCTTGTAACTATATACCCTCACCCCTAAACTTAAATGTGACAATTTCCTAATGGTAAAAAATAAAGAATGAGAACAGATACAGTTACCCATAAAGCGTAGTCTTGGATTCTTCGAAATGTTCAACCTCCTCCCCCAAACTTGATTCGGATCACCTGTAAATTACGACAAATACATACCTAAATATCATAGTAAGGGAAAAGAAATTGTAAAAATTACCAGAAATTGACACACAATTTTGCAAAGAATTTTTGGAAATTCTCTTTTTGGATTAATTTTTTTTTTAAATGTAATAAAAGAATGATTTGGCCTTAAGGGCCTATAAACTCTAAGAATTGAAATTGCAGAAATAACTTACCTATTATTATACAAACCGAGGGTAGACAGCCTAGGACCAATGTTTAACGTCTTTGGCACGACGTTTCACAAAGGGCTATCCAACATCTTTCCTCTCTACCATACTTCCCTTAATTAAAGCACAAAATGTAGGAGGTGACTCTCTAAGAGCTCTCACCCATAGACAATTAGTACTACTCATGACATCGAGTACATAACAATAATCACCATGTAAAATACCCCATTTTTCTTGTTCTAACTTCAACCTCTGTATGGCCAGTGCTTCCATCAAATCCTCCTTCAACACCTTAGACAACAGTCCTTCCACCATCTCACCACTCTCCAGTAAATTGACAGACTCCTAAATTCTGGTCCCGAATCAATCTCCTCATAATATCTCAGACTCTGCCCATGTATCCCGAACCCTTTATCGAATACTACTTCTCCATGGGGGTAAACCGATCTAACCTCGCACGGTCTTTCCCATCTTTATCGGAGTTTAGCTAGAAACACTTTTAGCTTTGGATTACATTGACATTTCCGACCAAGCTTAAGGAACTTAAGACGAACATGCTTAGCATGATGTACTCTTGTTCGAGCTATGTAACTCCGAGAACCCTTATACGCACAAATTTGTATCCCCTAACACTTATCTCTCAATCGCGGATCTTCCAAGGCATATAGTTCTTCTACCATATGTATGCCTAACACTGGTTCATCTAGAAAGGTGTCCTTAATAGGAGGGTCATCCTCAGTAAGTTCTCTAAAAGTTTGTGACCTTGATCATATCTAGAATTCTTCACACCTGTTTTATCTTTTAATTCATCATCCTCCACAAGCAACACCATCCCAGGAAGCTTACTTTCAGGCACCAACTTCTGTGGAGGAATAAGTTAAGGTCCAAGCAACTCTCTTGATGTTCTCTCTAACAGTGAATATAATGCAGCTTCTAACGCAACAGTATCTTTCCAACTAAATCGTTGTTGGTCCTCTCCATTTTCAAAATTTATCTCCGACCTTTTCATCACAATCTCCAAATCATCTCTTACATTACTCTGAGGTACAACTTCTTCAACCATCCCCTCTATGTTCAAACACTCAGCTGGTTCAGGTAGTTGATGGTTGTTATCAAAGACATTCATACTCATGTTTAAATTCCCAAAAGATATGTCCAGAACCCCTGTTCTGCAATCATCACATGCATTTGTCGTAGCCCAAAATGGTATTCCTAAACAGGGATATGTCTTCTCGATCTATGGTCAGGTTCCATTTCTAATACTACAAAGTCTACAGGATAATAAAACTTACCCACTTACACTATGACATCCTCCAAAATTCCTCTCGGTTATTTAGTTGATTTGTTTACCAATTAAATCACTATCGAGGTAGTATTTAGATCTACCAAACTCTAGTTGGTGAATGACTAAGTAAGGTAATAAATTAACACTCGCACCCAGATCAAGAAATGCTCTACCAAGCATTTGGTCACCAATGACACAAGAAATAATGGGAGCACCAGGATCTTTCCTCTTAGGTGGAGTATAACTCAGTAAGATTGGACTCACTTGTTCAGTCAATAATGGGATCATGTGACCAAAATATAGGACCTACGCTCCTGACCTACGCATGGGCATAGTTCTCGATCGTAGGGCTACGCTCCTGACCAACCCTTGGGCATAGGTCTAGAGTGTAGGGTCCAAAACCACATATAGCTTAGGAGTGTAGGTTGAGTCACATTTGCCCATTTTCTCTTTCGTGACGTAGGGTATAATGCATTTTTACTGTAAAAACCCATCTTTTCATATTTAAGCTAGACTAGCCGTCTTTGACTCCTGATGCTTTTCGGTGAAATAATAATGTCTGAAAATGACATTTTTGCCCTTCGGTGAGATAATGATGTCATGAAATGACCATTTCGCCTTCCGGTAGCTCTTCTTTGCTTTGGCACACCTCTTGATTCCTTTCTCGAGATAGAAACAAACATAAACTCAATTAATTCACCGAAATTGACTGTGTTTCTTCATTAAGCTCCTGAAACATGATTACACACACAAACGAGATAAAAATACAAAGGAATAGAATAAAAAGATATAACAAACGCAAGATAGGGGCAAAAAATGACCAATATTGAGCACCTATCAGTTTATCATTCAAGAGAGAGTAAAACTTGGGTTTTCATCGCACCACCAGTAACCACATAACATAGTTCTATCAATGTAAAAATTGCAAAAAGGAAATCCATGAACTATAAATCAGATCATACCGCAAATAGTTAAATACAATCCTAAAAAAGAATACCGTCAACCGGATTCCGACAACCCATCTCATGACTGAACTTACTAGTACATGTCAATTAAATTACTCTAATGTACTCCTAATACATGAAAATAAACTACAACATCTCTATATCAACTAGCCAAGGCATGGCTTGTATCAACCTAGGGTTTCGAGCTTTATTACCACCATTGTGTAGAAAATCATGAATTAAGCATCCGAGTTAAAGCTCATAGTGAATAATCATGATTATGTAAGATAAATACATTCATTCAATCTAAGACAAGAATTATAATAAATATATAAACTTGTATCAAAAACAAAAACGGTCTCTTATCTACTACAATCATCACAACATGGTCAGAATTTCCCATTGTTACAATTGAAAACAAATAAGAACTACATGACTTTGCTAGGGTTTTGCTAGAAACCCTAGATACCGAGTACTTGATCATGGTTGAGACGAACAATATATTTGGTGTCGAATCGCCTTGCGTAATCTTCTTCCTTGGATCTCTTGGTCTTAAATTGTTCCTCCTTCTTAATGGAATCTCCACACCTTGATGACAACAACAATTTTGAATGTAAACGTTGAAGAACTCTCTGAACTAACCTACTTTGATGTCAAGCCTTGTATTTATAGAAAAAGGTGTAGGTAAACCCTAAGTTCACCCTTTTAGGTAATTTCACCATCAATCAATCAAAACCTTTCTCTCTGATGAATAATATGTGTTTTACATGTACTTTGAGGTGTGGGAGTCATCGACGATGATAGAATCAAAACGGGGGCAGATTAGGCATTGCAAAAGAAATTAGAAAATTATTGCCGCACTTATGCCTTAGGCGTACGTTAGGCATACCTTGAGCATAGGCTCAGGCATAGCATGAGTGTAAAACTTCACTTTCTGGCCACTTTTTGCTTCTATAGGCGTAGGCTTGAGCATGGAAAGTACTTTTCTCCGCAACTGTGCAAAATGACCATTTGATTCCCTGATACTTTTTGCTTGAAGAGACGGCTTCATAATATACCGTTTTTGCCTCCGGGGAGCCATTTTTGTCTCAAAAACACCTCTTTGATAGTAATGAACATGGACTTGGTTAATTCACCAAAGTTATCTCTATTTCTTTATTCTACTCCTAAAACATGCTTAAACACGCAAACGGCATAAAAAATTGCAAATAATGGAATGAATGGATGTAACTATAGTGAGTTAAGGGGTCAAAATGTCTAATATTTTACACATATCAAAGGGAGTTCGTCAGCCTTTACTGGGGAATTCATCCTCTTTAAAGGGGCAACTTTTGATTTGTAGATCTTTATCCTTATTCTTCTATTGTTAACGACTTTTTTTTGTTGTTTTTTCTCTTTCAGATGATGTGACCGAACCTGGGGAATGACCCAAGCTGCCTACATATCCTTGCCATGCGAACAAGGAATCAGGTCAGTCATAGTTCAGGCCTTTATCTGAATGAAGTTGATGTTGATGCTAGAGCAGGATAATACACACTCGATAACTAGTGTACTATAGTCGACTAAATTGTTGACTGAGCCAGAGGCGGCTTATAACTCATTAGGGATGTACTGCTTTACTGAGAAGTGGATGACTTGATATAAGACCACTCTACCTGGGATGAGATCTTGTACCCTCTGTTGGGGATGATTGATTCTGCTGAAGAGTAATTAGGTTGATTAAAAAGTGACCCTGTTGGGGATAAGTGTTCTAAATTCCGCTGAGGGTGGATAAAATGTAACCTTGCTGGGGAAGTTTTTCATGACTTCTAATGGGGAACCCCTTTGAGATAGTGGACTTTTCTGTGTGATGATTGGTCCGTAAAGGAGGGTGGCTTTATTGCGAAATAGATAATCTGTTGGGGATACAATGGCCTATTATAGAAATATGACTCTACTAGGGAAGTAACATATTGCTTGATCTGAGATAGTGAATTCTGGTGAGGCAGTAGATATATTATAGTCATACGACCATTGTGGTCTTGCTTGAGATTGAAGTTGATATTGATTATAGATGAGATAAGTATTCCCGGAGGCTAACATGGACTGCTTATTCAGGCCACCGCCCCTTCGAGGGGATTTTCATTTTACTTGCCTTTTTAGCTCTCACTTTTTCCCTTAACATCCTTTTGAATGAGCCACCTATTTAGAACCCCCGCCCCTTCGAGGGGTTTTTGGTTGGCCTATCAAGTTTCCTCTCCACATCTGAACTCAAAATATGGGTCAAGAGGGCATGGATTCTGAGGGCTGGTTTTTGGTAGACTGACCTTATCTAATTAATAAAAATTCCCCTAGATTTGCTAGGGTATGGGGTAATGGATTTTTGAAATTGAATTGGCCCATGTTTGGTGTAGGGGTTTATAGACTTTGAGAGAATCGGCCTTCCATTTCATGTGGAAGGTCATTTTGACTTTTTGATGGATGTCTTGGACATGTATTGAAGGGGGGAGAATTGTGTATAGAAAAACTACCCTAGCTTTAGCTAGGGGAAAACGTTTATTGTGGAAAAGGAATGTCGTCCTTCATTCCCCAATGAGTTTAGATGATTTTTCTAACTTTATGCATAGAACTTTTTGACAACATCAGAATTCATAGGTTCTAGGAATACTCTCCCGTCTATTTTAGTAAGAATAAGGGCTCTGCCACTCAGTACCTTTTTGATAATGGAGGGACCTTGAAATTTGGGGGCAAATTTCCCTTTGTCTTTGTAATAACAGTTGATTATCCTCTTGAGGATGAGATCTCCTTTTTGGAAGAAGCGGGGCTTGACTATCTTGTTGTAAGCCCGAGAAATTCGGCATCGATAGTACTTACCGTGACTGATGGCTCTGAGTATTTTCTCATCAATGAGACACAGTTGATCATAGTGGGCTTGAACCCATTCACTTTTTGGAAGACCGGCTTTGAGCAGGATTCTGAGAGATGGGAGTTCAACTTGGTTGAAGAATCGGTCTCTCTTTTTTGGACCATCCTTTTGGTATTTTATGCATGGCTAAGTAATTAACCATATCAGCATACCACGGTAAACTATCTATTGCATTAATACTAAATATAATGTCTAAAAGATCAGTCTTATGATGCTTAGGTAACTTCTTATGTTCTGGTGTTGACAAAGCTATAAGTGAGGAACTTGGTGGTATATTCAGGATAATAGTCAATGACTCATTTGGTTGTTTCCAAGGTTCACCATATAATGCGGCTTCTATAACCGCGATGTCCTCAAGCTTGGATTTTATTCTCTTATCCCAATCTATTTTTGTAAAGTCTTGTTTCACTCCAGTCAAATCATCCTTTAGTAATATCTCTTGTGCCACATCTTCCACTACTTCATCCATTTTATCTATGCTAAAACATTCATTAGTTTCCAGAAGTTAGCTATTAGTATTGAACACATTCAATCTTAGTTTTATATTTCCAAATGATATATCCATAGCCCTTGTTCTGTAATTAATGTAAGCGTTAGCTGTAGCTAAGAATGTTCTTCCTAGGATTACGGGTATGTGTTTCTTTGGACTATGGACAGGTTCTGTATCCAAGATAATAAAGTAAACAGGAAAATAGAATTTGTCCACTTAGACTATCACATCCTCAACTATTCCTCTTGGTTCCTTGATTGATCTATCTCCTAATTGAAGCACAATCATTGTCAGGTTTACTTCACCTAATCCCAACTGTTGATAAACTGAATAAGGTAGTAAATTAACACTAGCACCTAAATTAAGGAGGGCTCGACCAACTTTAGTGGGTGCTCCTGGATCCTTGCATTTGGGTGGAGTGTCACTCAATAGTAGGGGACTCACTTGTTCAGTTAGCATTATCTTTTTGGGAACGTTAGTTCTACTCCTACGCTTTTGTGTATATAAGTCCTTTAAAAACTTAGCATAAGGTGGGATTTGAGTTATGGCATCTAATAAAGGAAAGTTGATCTTTACTTGTTTAAATATTTCTAAAATTTCATTTGTTTTATCACTATGATTGCCATAATAATTTGACTCACAAAGACGTTGAGGGAATGGCGCTCTCTGCTCGTATTCCTTCTCCGTAGGCTTTTGAGGTATCTCCTTAATTGGTTTATCCTCTGGATGTGATGTCTCTTTAGGAATGTTTTCCAAATATTCTTGTCTTACTATCCTTTCCTCAAACTTCTCCTCGACTTTATTATCCACTATCCTACCACTCCTTAGGGTTGTTACTGCTTGAACAGTCTCATACGTAGGTTCTTACAAACATCCTAACTCTATCATATGTCGTCCTTTAGGATTCATAACCAATTGGCTTGGAAGTCTACTCTCTTCTCTCTTATTTAGCGTATTAGCTATTTGTCCCATCTGCGTTTGTAACTTTGAAATAGCTTGCGAATATGTATGGAGCAGTTGGGTATTAGCCTCTAGATTATTGAGAGTAGCTAAAACTCTATCTCCAAACCTGGATGCTCTAGGTGGTGGATTAGTATTTTGATTTTGATTTCTAAATTGAGTTTGATTTGGCTGAAAATGTTTAATTCCTTGTGCATTATTTTTGAAATTTTGGGTATTATTGAATGGTCTTGGATTTTTATTCAAATTCTGAGGTTGGCCTGGATTTTCTATATTTTGAGAACAATAAAATAGTTATGAAGGGTTTTCCCAGTCTTGATTGTAGGACTTGGAAAATGGATTATTATTCGGGTTTGTAAAGGTTGCGTTAACATCATGTGGTATTATCTCTTCTTGGTACATCATTGGACATTCAATAGTAAGTGGGAGGGATCTGGACAAACCGAACAAACTTCTATGGGAGTGTTTTGAGTGAGATTCAAGATTTTATCTAATTTTCGACTTATTTCAACTACATGTGCCATAACATCATCGGTTTTTTCAATTTCTTAGACAATATTTGTTGTTCTAGGGTTACTAAGAATCGACCTAGCCCTAGTTTCTGACGGGTTCTACTGCGAGTTCTTACTGAATCTTTCAAATATGTTCCATATGTCTTCTACTGGTTCGAGTGCTAACGTTCCTCCAAAAGCTACATCTATACGATGTTGTTGTATTTTTCCTTTGCCATGATAGAAATAATGCACCAAGGCATACTTCAAGAATTTATGATGGGAACATTTAGCCAAGATTTCTTTATAACATTCCCAACTCTCATGGAATTGCTCACTAGGAATTTGGGCAAATTCATTATGGTTGCATGTGTTTCGTGTGTCTTTCCCATTTGGTAATATGTAGAAATTCTTTCTTAATATTCTCCCAATTAATACTCACTCCTTCATTAAAACTGTTCTACCATCTTTTAGCATTTTCTTTGAGTGAGAAGGGGAATTCGTACATACAGGGCTTTGGTATTCATCCCATTCATCTTAGTGTCGGACTAATTTCAATAAACTCGGTAATATGATCATAAGGATATTCATGCTTATGTCCATAGAATTTAGGTAACATATTTTAAATATTAGCTTTAATTTCATAATGGGATGTTATTTCTCTTGGTATTAGAATGTCCGCTGGAGATTCGAAATCAGATGATGTGTAATAGTCTTTCAAAGAACCTAGAGGTTGTATTTGAGGGTCGCCCATATCGTTAGAATCTACTTTATCCTTTAAAATATCTTTGTTCTGATGGCTTCCATACCCCAAACTATGAACGACTATAGAGATGTCATATAATGTAGCTCTTGAGGTATTGCAGCAATATGTTACAATGGATCTGAGCATTTGCGGACGTACTTGTAACAATCATTTTTGTAAGAACACTTTTGAGTATTGTTTATTTATTGCATGTTCTAGACAATAACCATGTTGAGTGTTAGATAGGTCAATTTGGTTTCAACGACATCTACAAGCTTCGACAAAGGTGAAATCAAGCATTGAAGTAGTGAGAAATTCTGGTGTAGTGCAAAAGTGAGCGTATTGAGTAAAAATGTCTTCCGGAAGGCAAAAACGGCATTTTCCAAAGCCGTCAATTCAACAAAAAAGTCTTGGGGAGTCACGAGGGTCGTTTTGGCGCAGTTGCGGAGAAAAGTGGTTTCCATGAAAATACCTAGGCCTGACCTACTCCTAACCTATGCCTAAGGTGTAGCTAGACTACACATAAGGCGTAGATGCGGCAAGGTGATTTTAAAATCATAAATTTCCCTTGTTGCGATGATTTGTTCGTGGCTAAAACTTTATACCTTGATGCACGTGAATATACACATATATTCATCAAAGAGTAGGGTTTGGATTGATTGATGGTGAAATTACTAAAAAGGTCAAACTTAGGGTTTCCCTCAGCTATTGTCTACAAATACTAAGGTCTTCTACATATGTGGGGCAGCCTTTGAGCCATTAAGAGATCTCTGCAAGTTTTCTACAGATTCATATTCTTTTACACATATAAAGATAGAGAGAGAAAAACATTGAGTGATTCCACATGTTCTAGTTCTCTCTTGTGTTAGGGTTTATTCAATTGTGTTTCTACATCGATGATCTGATGCACGACTGAATGACTTAGATTCTGAAAAATCTACACGCCATGGATTGCAACGTGTGTTCTTAGATCTATTTGAGAAAGAGTCATCTGAGTGCGGAGATTGGAGTAGGAGGCTTCGTAGTGATTTAATCCATTGAGAAACGAAGTCGTCAGAGTATGGAGCGGAGAGAGAAACTTCGTGGAGCGTGAGTGATTTAAGTTCATCAGACGTCGAGTGGAGAAAGGTAGATCTGGAGGAATTTGTAAGTCTAAAGCTTCATAGAGTCTGTGTAATATTTGATTCATAGTGCATCAATACCCGAGCGTATCCATGGTTTTTACTTGAAGTCTTTTCAAGGTTTTCCATGTAAAAATATCGTGTGTCACTATTCCTATATATTCTGCACTTAGATTAATCTTTGCATGAATTATATTGTTAGAGAATTGGATTAAAATTGAATTTTCACAAAAAGCCTATTCACCCCCCCCCCCCCGGTCTAGGCTATTTTTCACCATCGTCTAGGTAATTTTAATTTGTATCAGAGCATGGTTGCCCCAATTTAGCTTAACGACCTAGGGTTAGATTTTTAACTTAGACGATGAATTTACCTCGTGAAAGAGATTCCATATCAAGATCCCCTTTGTTTGATGGCTCTAATTACACATATTGGAAAACACGGACGAGAGCATTTTTGAAATCGTTAGATGAGAAAGCTTGGATGGCCGTAGATATAGGATATTCATCTCCTATTGTGTTGGATCCAATGACTAATAAATCAAAACCTAAACCATAGAATGAGTGGACTACTGCTGAGTCAAATAGTTTTAGTTGGAATTCTAAAGCTTTGAATGCAATGTACAATGTCGTGAGTACGAGGGAGTTTAAGAGAATTGCCACGTGTGAGATTGCCAACGAAGCTTGGGATATTCTCTAATTAACCCATGAAGGAACTTCAAAAGTTGAGCAATTAAAACTCCAAAATCTTAATTCACAATTTGAGAAGCTTATAATGGAGGAGGATGAAGTGTTTCGTGACTTTGAGACTAGGTTAACCGACATAGTAACAAGTCGTCACAATCTTGGTTAGCCCATTCCAGAGACTACCATAGTGAAGAAAATTCTTAGGTCTCTACTGGAACATTTTTGGTCTAAAGTTACAGTCAAATCTGAAATCTTGAGTTTCAAAGAAATTAAACTTGAAGAATTGGCAGGAAATTTAAAATCTTATGAGATGGAGATGTGTGCTCAATCCTCTAAAAATCGAGTGGTACAAAAGAGAAGAGCATAGATTTTAGAACTAATCCTAGTGAGTTATATGAGGAGAGTAAGAGTAGACCAAATCATTTTGATTTGCTTATGACGCAGTTTCATAAATTTTTAAAATCTTCTAGTGGTCAAGAATTGATGAAAGGACAAAAATTTAGAAATAAATCTCATGATTCCAAAAATAAAAGTCCTAAATCAGAATGACAAGGTTGACCCTAAAAAGAAGAAACCTCAATGTTTTGAGTGTCAAGGGTTTGGTCACATTGCTGCGGAGTGCTCCCATAAGAAAAAAAATGACAAAAGGTATAGTTGTTACTTGGAGTGATGGATCAGATGATAGTGACTCTTACTAAGTCTAATGAGGCTGATGAGTGTGATAATTTCACTGTGTTTGCTGCACAGAGTAAGGAAGTTGAGGAAATTGCTGCAAGTTGGGCAACGTTTGAGGATGATGATTCTGAGGATAATGAAGATCGTGGGGACTCATATGAAGTTGTTTATAATAAAATTTACAAAACGTTCGTTCATATGAGCAAAGTCTTCTCTAAATATATAGCTCACTTCAAGAATGTTGATAAGGAGAGACAATTCTTAAGAGAAGAGTTGACCAAGTTTGAACAAGAAAGGACTCAGGCTTTGAAGAGGGTAAATGGTCTTAATGAGGAATTAAATATTATAAGATTGGAATTGAGTGAGAAATCTGCAAGGATTGAAGGTTTGGAAAAGGATTTTAAGGATGCTAACTCAACTATTCATAGATGGTCTGGTGGAACAAATAAGCCTAATCACATGTTGAGTGTAGGAAAGTCAGCAGGAAATACAAAGGGGTTGGGGTTCAAAGGAATGAGTAATTCTGACATTGTTTCTAAAACAACCTTTGTTAAGGCTTCCCAGGTAGCATCTAGTTCTTTTCAAGGTAAGTCTGATAGGAATCTTAATGCTCGATCTTATGTTAGAAAACCTATTGAGAGTAAGCCTCCCTTTACCTCTAGAGTCAATAAGGGTTCGAATAATGGTTTTTCAAAGGTTTATCCCCCTTTGTCATCACTGTGGAGTGCAAGGTCACATTCGACCCGTGTGTTCGAAGTTAAGAGGAAAATTTTTTAAATCAGAGTGGAAGCATGCAACTCAAAAATGACCCAATGTTGACAGTCAAATTCGAGTGTTGAGTGAAGAGGTGAAGAGGTTATCTAGGCTAGTATATAGAGCACCAAGACTTAAAAAAGTGTGGGTTAGGAAACATGAATTGCATTGTTTGGTTGTTCATACTACATGTCTGGCACATAACTCTAATTCTGAGAAAGGTCTTGAGTATATATCTACAAATTCTCAGTCAACAAACATCTTTACAAAATCATTAGATTTTCAAAAGCATATGCATTTTAGAAAATCTGGTGGCATATTATCATTAGGATATATGTCTTCTTATGTATCATTCTAGGAATATCTTGCATTATATTTTTATCCTAGAATTGATACATTATCATGCATTTTGTATTATTTGCATGTTCATTTTTTTTATTATTATTATACATGCATCATGTTTTTCTACTGTTAAGATTATTCATGCATCCATCATTATGACAAAAATAAAAATTTAAGATAGAAAACTTCTTAGCATGTTGAGCTTGGCTAAGGGTACAAATGGTTATCATATTTCACTCTATTCTCATATTTACTTTTATTATTATGCTTATGGGAATTGGAGTTGTTAGTCTAACCTGAGGTTATGAGTTGTTCACTTGACATGTTTAAGTATTATTTTTGGAAATCATTAACTTTGGGTGTTTGTTTACTTCGGAGATGACTGTCATACTTGTAGAAACGTTTAGTCTTTTTCATCTAATCTGAAGTGATATGTAGGTTCATGAGCTATGCTAGATTGATCTATGCTTTTGAATATCTTTTGTATGCTTATGAAGTTTGTGATACTGTTGAAGGAGGAAAAAATGAGTTAATAAAAATATAAAGATGCAAAAAGCAGTTCTTTTGGTCGGGACTAACACTCCTCGCTAGAAAGCCCGGAGCTTAGAAAGACAAAAAGGGATATGGTGAAAAAGTTGAAAAGGTGAAGAGAATAAATTGTGGGATAATGGTGTATTTTTTTAAGCAATAAGGTCCAAGTTAATGATTTGATTTCTAGCTTAAGTTTTGAAATGAGGTATCATCACGGTTAGTGTGGAGATTATTAGAATTAACACATATTGCTTTTATCTTAGTTGTTTGATTGCACCAGAATGTTTTTCATATATGCAAATGTTCTGTAAAGCTTGTGTTGTGATTGCTTATGACTACAAGGTACGTGTGCTGATTATCTTCACTATCATGTGTATAATAGCTAAGTCAAATATGCAAATATGATGTGTTAATAATTAGTTCATTATCTCTACTCTCCTGCTCACAATTTCTAATGACAAAAATATATTTTTTTATTTATTAAGCATTTTACATTCATACATTAGTATCAAGTTTATACATTGTAGAGATTTATGTTACTCAGGAATCTGGATATAATCTTATAGAGTACTTTATCTTAGTATTTAGTGCACTTAGATTCTCTAGAGTCTCCTCTGTGATCCTTTCCCTATGTTTTCATCTTGAGGATTTCCCTTCTTTCTCTCATGAGCTTTGATTGTTTTTATTGTTCCTTATCATTTCAGTGAGAAAAAGGGGGAGAAATATTGAGTAAGGGGGAGTAATGGTTTTAGCGAGAAAAGTATTGAGTAAGGGTGAGTAATGATTTTCGTGGGAGAAGTATTAAGTAAGGGTGAGAAGGAACGTGGGTTTATGATCATTATACTTACATGGATATTGTGATTTTCTTATGATCATTATGCTTACATGGATATTGTGTTTTTCTTATGATCATTATGCTTACATGGATATTGTGTTTTTCTTATGATCATTTTATATATGTTTTCCACCATTGCCGTTTAATGGTTTGTTTAATGTTGTGGTTATAAGATTGGAAGACCGTCATGAAAGCAAAGTGACAGTTTATATATATGTTTGTCGATGTGTGTTCATATTTATAGATTTTATGTTTTTATTTGTGAGGCTATATTGTAAAACATGATTTTCTCTCATAAATGTTAAAGGGGAGAATGTAAGAACACTTTTGAGTATTGTTTATTTATGGCATGTTCTAGACAATAACCATGCTGAGTGTTAGATAGGTCAGTTTGGTTTCAATGACATCTAGGAGCTTCGACCAAGGTTAAATCAAGCATTGAACTAGTGAAGAATTATGGTGTAGTGCAAAAGTGAGCATATTGAGTAAAAATGTCTTCTAGAGGGCAAAAACGGTATTTTTCAAAGCCGTCAATTCAAGCAAAAAGTGTCGGGGAGTCAAGAGAGTCGTTTTGGCACAGTTGCAGAGAAAAGTGGTTTCCATGAAAATACCTACATCTGACCTACACCTACAAAGGAAAAAAGTGCCTAGAAATTGAAAATCTACGCCTAACATATGCCTAACCTACGCCTAAGGCATAAATGCGGTAGGGTGATTTTAAAATCATAAATTTCCCTTGTTGCCCTAATTTGTTTGTAGCTACAACTTTTTACCTTGATGCATGTGAATATACACATATATTCATCAAAGACTAGGGTTTGGATTGATTGATGGTAAAATTACTAAAAATGGTAAACTTAGGGTTTCCCTCAGCCATCGTATATAAATACCAAGGTCTTCTACAGATGTGGGGCAACCTTTGAGCCATTGAGAGATCTCTCTTGTGTTAAGGTTTATTCAATTGTGCTTCTACATCGACGAACTTATGCACGATTGAATGACTTAAATTCTGAAAAACTCGGTACACCATTGATTGAAACATGGTTTCTTAGATATGTTTGAGAAATAGAGTCGTCTGAGTGTGGAGATTGGAGTAGGAGGCTTTCTAGTGATTTGATCCGTTGAGAAGCGGAACCGTCAGAGTACGGAGTGGAGCAAGAAGCTTCGTAGATCGCGAGTGATTCAAGTTCATCAGACGTTGAGTGGAGAAAGGTAGATCTGGAGGGATTTGTATGTCTAAAGCTTCATAGAGTATGTGTAATCTTTGATTCATAGTGTATTGATACCCGAGCGTATCCGTGGTTTTTACTTGGAGTGTTTAAAAGGTTTTCCATGTAAAAATATCATGTGTCTCTATTGCTTTATATTCTGCACTTAGATTAATCTTTACATGATTTATATTATTAGAGAATTGAATTAAAATTGACTTTTCCGCAATTAATTTTAATTTATCTATAAATGCACAAAAATCCTCGTCTCTGTGGGATCGATATTCCCCTACTCAAGCAAAACTGTCTATAATTGATATGTGCGCTTGCAGAAGGGTAAAACCTAAAGTGTCGTTAATGTGTCATTTTTAACCACATACTTTACACATACCTGACGTCCACCAATGTAGTACATATTTATGTTGGTGCATGGGTCTTTAAAGACATAGTGCATATGGTGTTCACCTTTTGTATTGAGAATTCAATTGGTGTTGGTCTACGTCCGTTTGTGTATTTATGCTTGAGTAGACTTGTGTCGGATTGTCGCAACAATTGGCCAATGGGTGTTCCCAACCTACGGATCTAGTATGTCCGAGAATTATGGTATAAGGTGGGTCATCCCATTCTCAAAGTTACGGGTCGTCTCATGTAACTTATATTCCTTATTGAAAGTGAAAGAGAGAAAAATCACTTGGGAATAATCGGTGCAGCACTTTACATTCCCTCGTGAGCTAGGAGTGAATGGTAGAGATTTTGATCCATTGACCATTAGAGTAGGGTATGTATCATGAGGCGTGTTGAGTTACATTGCATTTATGGGTGCAGAACACTATCTTTGTCACGGGTTATCTCGTGGATGGTTAGAGTGTATATCCATTAACCTTAGTGGAAATGTGTGTTCCATGAGGTGTTGAGATTATATCCTTGTCACGGGTCATCTCGTGAATGGTTAGAATATGTATCTGTTGGCCCTAGTGGACAGGGTATGTGCCATGAGATATTGTTGAGTCACATTGCATTTATGTTGCATCTATGCGATTCTATTTGAAATGTAGATCATGATCGTATGACATAAGGATTTTGGAGCAGGTTTATTATATGATATTATTACCTGTGGATTTTGGATTATGTTGATTATGAATATTGCGAAATGAATTCATATTTTTATAAAAATGTTCAACTGAAAATGTAACGTGAAAATATGATTTAAATGTAGTAAATGTTAAAGTATAATGAAATGTAAATTCTTATACTTGTGATTATGTACTTTTATGCCCTTGTAGGGTTAAATTTATTGATGTAGTGACCTTTTTGGATAGTTGAGGTTAGTAATGGATTATAGAGTTGATTTTGAGTTAAGGCCCTTGAAAATGCGAGTGATGGTTCTGTGATCGCGGTTGGTTGTGTGACCTGTTGGTGAGTTAAGGTCAGTGGTGAATTTTAGTATCAACTATGAGTTGAGGTCTTAGAGAAGGCGGGTGATGAGATTGTAAACCTAGTTGATTGTGTAGTATCAATGGTAGGTTGAGGCCTTTGAGAAGGCGAGTAATAGTCTTGTGGTCTTGGTTAGTTGCGTAGTACTAACCAAATAGATATTTATTTCACACATAGAGGAATGAATCATTTCTCGTACTTTTAAGGTTATGAGTTGGTTAGACGACGTTATAATTGAACCCGTCTGGTTGCATTGCGATAGTCTCTTGATTCAATTAGTGACCTCGAGAGTTGGTATCAAATGTGAATTTGAGGTTTGAATAAATTGAAAGAGGTATTGATTGAAACTAGTTAGTTCCTTGTTAGCGGTCACTAGTTTCCTCTTTTCATGATCGAAGCGTTTTTGCTAAGTACTTAAGGTACTGCAGCTTTGCACTTTGTTTTTTGTGCTTAGCTCATTCTCCTAAGCATTCCTTTCACTCTCTTTTGTATACTAGTATATGTTTTGACTTATATGTCACTCCTTGAGCAGTTGGTTACGGCGTGGTGTCGAATATTTTTCCTTGTGTTGTCAATTGATTTCTTGGGGTTGGAAACAGATAGTTGTGTTCCATGGATCCAATACATTGCTCTTCTTTCATTTTCCTCTTGTACATTATAGGAATCCTTGAGTTGTTGTTTTGGTTGGTTTGAGAGTGCGTTCTCTCGGTATGATTGTTTCATACGTCTTTTCATTTTGATTCTCAGATATGAGGCTTGTTGTTTAATGCACACACGTAGTGTTGCCTTTCCTCTTCTTCTAGTTTCTTTGGTCCGGGTGTTTTCCCGAAATACTTGTGGAGTTATTAAACTTGACATTGCTGTCTCGGTTATCCGTTGGTTAGCATTGGGAACTCTTTTCCCTTCCTTTGTTTCTTGACCCTTATGTGTTTATTCATGAGAGTAGTGTTCATGTGCTCTCCGTGATTTGATCGGTTAGCTTTCCTCAGGTATAGTGAGAGTGATGATGGTTTGATTAACCTTATTGACGTGGTAATATGTTTAGTGGCCTTGATGAGGCAATATGATTGAGGTGATTTAGTCCTTGAGAAGTAGATTTCCTCTAGGAATGGGATGATGGTTCATATATATATATATATTGTACATATATATATTGATAATGATTGTGTTAGTACACAAGGACGTGAGTGCTTTCCCGCATGTGTTCTCGGGGAGTGAGTTATAAGCATTCCTTAGTAATAGTTGTGGATTTTGTTTGCTTTAGATACTAGAGGTGAGTGTGATTCTCTCTGTTTGGGTCTTCTGGTTAGCGTTGTTAGCGCTTGATGATATGTTAGATTGGACTTGGGTGTCGTGTATTTCGCGTACGTTGTGATAGTAATGTAGACTACTGGAGTTGGTACTTGGAGTACGAGTCTTAGTGTACTTTGTGAGACTTATGTTCTGTACTTATATATATATGTATATATCCTTTATATACTTATGTACATTAGTATATGGGTGCGTGCCTTGTGATTTGGGGCCGGGATTAGTTATGAGTTACGTGTCTTGTTGGATGGTTTAGCATTACCTAAATAGTTAGAGGATGTGGTAGTTAGGATTTCGTTTCTCCTACTGAGCTTATTTGCTCACAGGGTGTTTCATACCCCTAGTATTCCACGCTAGTTTACAGGAAATATTTCGACTACGGACAGCAGGGTGATGCGGTTACAGTTACAACGCGACTAGATGTGGGGACGATAGATACCTAATGTCTTCTTTATCTTTTAGTTTCTTTATCCATGTTATATGGGACTGCCATGTATTTCTATTGCGAGCCAGTTTGTTGGCATATCCTTATTAGTGTATCTTTATTTTCTTGTATTTTTTATTTCAGGATGTCATTGTATCTCTTCGGCACTGTCATGTGTCTTTCTATATTCTGATTCAAGCATTTGTGGCTCTGTTGATTATAAAGGGTTGTGTAAGGGTAACGGTGTCTTCTTCCACTACCTCGACCCTAGTAGGATTGACGAATGATGGGCTGTGTGCCATTGTTGTTATCGAATTGTTATTGGCAGGTTATTATGTTGTGGTTATGTTTCTGGGATGTTCAATTTACAAACGGAACTCTGTCGGATTTTTCTTGGATTTCGCTATTGTATTTCTACCATTCAATTGGCTATGGAATATATCATTTTCATCATTATTCCATATATTTTAATTGTTAATGATATCTTAGTTGGTCACTTATTGTATGGCTCACACCCCCGAATTCCTCGAATGTCCCGGTTCGGGAGTCTTTGTAATTTAGGGGCGTAATATATATATATATATATATATATATATATATATATATATACGTACATATATATAGAGGTTTGAATTTATTATATGTTGTTATGTTAAGGTTTCACTATATGCTAGTTACCCTATTTATTGATGCATCGTAGGGGACTAGAGGGATGTGTTTCCAGAATCTCGTATTAGCGTGAGTGTCATGTGGGACGTTTGACCAACCTAGGGTAAATGCAATGCCACGGGTTGTATAGCACTAGACTTCGACAGTCGGAGGATGTGATAGTTATGATTCATTTCTCCTACAGGGCTTTGATGAGCTTACACCGGCGTTCTTTTGGCCTGGTCTCCCGAACACCAGAAACCTTTATTTTCTTTACTCGTTGCAGGTTCTGGATTTGCCCAGACTGTTACAGATGATGTTGCGGGATTGGGACTACCTTACGTAGGGTTGCTCTCCTTTTTTTTTCCTTTACTTGTCCCATGTATTGGGACTGTTGTTTATTTCTTGGGAGCCATTCTGTTGGCATATCCCTTCCTTGTACTTGGCATCATTGCATTTTTGTAGAGATGTATTGTTTTGGCACCTCAATGTGCCTTGTGTATCAATTCATTTATCTTCCGGTTGGTTTTGTATGGAATTATTGTTATTAATAATATTCCATCCGATTTATTTTTATTTATGATCTTAGTTGATCGCTCTTTGTATGGATCACTAATGTTCTATTAGGTGTGTAAACATATGTTGTTAAAAATGATACATTAACAACGCAAGGTTTTACCCTACGCAAGTGCACATATCGATTATAGTATAACAATGGCTTGAGTAAGGGATATTGATCCCACAGAGGTTGAGATTGTTCACTTTAGTGATTCAAAACACTGAATTATATTTTCTGAAAAGGGTTTGTTTGAGTGGTCAAAGATCAAATTATCTATTTCAACTAGAATAATCTAGAAAGCAAATTAAATTGGTTGTGATTTAGATGAGAGAGAAAACAAGGGTTTTCATCGCTCCACCACTAACCGCATAATATAGTTCCTCACTTTATCAACTGTAAGAGGGCGATCCATAACTATGAATCAGGTATTACCTTAAATAGATAAATACAACCCTAAAAAGGAGTACCATCAACCGGATTGCGACAACCCGTCTCATGACTGACCTAACTACTACATGCCAATTATATTACTCTAATCTACTCCTAAAGCATGAAAATAAACTAAAGCATGTCTATATTAAATTGTTAAGGCACGACATGTGTCAACCTAGGGTCTCAAGTTTCATTACCACCATTGTGTAGAAAACCATAATTAAGCATCCGAGTTGCAGCCCACACTAAATAATCATAGTTGTGCAAAATAATACATTCATTACATCTAAGACATGAATTTAGAACAAACATAAAATTTTATATTACAAATCAGTACGGTCTTTTAACTACTACAATCATCACAGTATGGTCAACAGTTCCAATCGTTACAATTGAAACAATGAAAGAACAACATTACTTGGCTAGGCTTTGTTAGAAAACCCTAGATACCGAGTTAGTTGACCATGGTGAAAAGTGACTCCATTGGTGATGTAGAAAGGATCTCCATGGTCTTCTTCTCCGGATCTCTAGGTTTTAATACGACTCTCAACAGCAACAACTCTAAATGAATGAACCTCTAAAAACTCACGACTGAACCACTTTTACTGAATATTCCCTCTCTCTGATATATGATCGTGTATATATACGTAATGGTACACAAAGATCCTTTACTGTCTTTTCACTCTCCTTTCATGCAAACCCTAACTACTGATATATATATAAGTGTATATACATGTATATAGTGGTTTGGAGTCAAAGGCACGTCTTCACATCGAACCGGGGGTAGAACAGGCAGAAACCATTGAAAAACCACAAAACTTGCCGTAGATAAGCTTCAAACGTAGTTGGCCTACGCTTCCAGCATTGGTCCAAGCGTAAAAATATATTTTCCAATCACTTTTTGAAACTGAAAGCATAGGCATAAGCGTAGGTATTTTATGGAAACCACTTTTCTCCGTTCATGCACCAAAACGACCGCCTTGAACCCATGATACTTTTTGCTGAAAATGACGGCTTTTGGAAATGTTGTTTTTGCCCTCCGGGAGCCATTTTTGTCTCGGATTGCCTCTTTGACTCTCCTCTTTGAATAGAAAGAACACACTCTTCAGTTAATTCACCGAAGTTAGCTTCATTTCTGCCTTAAGCTCCTGAAACATGCTTTAACTCACAAATGTCATAAAAATCCCAAATAATGAAATGAAATGACGTATCACTAGTGAGTTAAGGGGCCAAAATGCCTAATATTTGACACCTATGACACCCTAAAACTTACATATTGCTAGTCCCTTAGCAATAAATTCAGGGAACTTTCTTGTGATGATTTCTTTTCTATCTATTCTAATTAATCTAACATAATCCCTTACTTTCGTGAGGGTCGACAATTACACTTAGCACGTGTAATAAGCCTTTTAAACCCCTAGGTTACCCCTAGTGGACGAATGAAGTCTCGTGAAGGTTTCCAGTGATGGTACCTACAAACATCTCAGTTCTCTATAATCACGTAGTGATGAGTTCACACACAAGTTCAATTAAGTCATGATATAATGCAAAAGACTACATGGATAAAAATACTCCCACTCACTACTGAACAATAATTATATCGATCTTCGTGTCATGAATGGTTCTCACTAAAGTGAACAATTTTGTTACTTTCTCCTCTCAATCCGGACAACCTTCCATGTTTTTGTGAACATTCTACCATGGTATTTCAATTTATATTTTTCCTACTTCTGTGATCAAATTTTGCAATTTTTCATAAAAACTCATATTTTCATCTTTTCACTTTTATCCCTTTTTGTCTTTCTAACCTCCGACTTTCCAGCGAGGATATTTAGTCCTGACCAACTGGGCCTGACCTTCTTGCTTGGGATTTATACTCATCATTCTTCTCCCCTTTAAACGTGAACAGTGATATTGGTGATACCAAGGCCCGGTTACTCAGCTTGAAGAACTATTTTTTGCATTTTATTTTCTCAAACAAATTTTAATTTTCATTATTTCAACCATAACAACTCCCCTTCTCCCCTTTTATTGTGTCAAAATTATTTTTTCAACTACGTAGTCAAAAATCAATCTATTTCCCATAGTGAATGTGGGTTTGTGGTTACAGGTCAAAGTCGTCTTTCTTAATTTCAATTTCACTCATTCACTCACCCATGAAAACCATATCAGTTTACTAACTCAATCTAATCATTACTCTCATGGATGGGAATATCACAACACATATTACTCATACATTCTAAACATGTACTCAATTAAATTGTAATACAAATCAATCATGTCCGGAAACAAAGAACTGGTCAAAATTTTTAAAATTTCAAATTTTTTCAAAACTTTTCATTCCATGTAATTCTATACCCTCACCCCCTTACTTAAATCAGTCCATGTCCTCAAGGTAAAAAATAATATAGGAAATCAGATATAGTTACCCTTAATGCTCAATTCCGGATTCCAAAGCAAAGCATGAATCCCCTCCCCCAAACTTGATTTGGTTCACCAGTAGGTATAATCAATAAAGCACACATACTTAATCATAGAAAAGGAAAATAGATTTCAAAAATATCCAGAAAGTCACACCAATTTTTCAAGGAATTAAAATTCTCTCTTTATTTATTTATTTATTATTAATAATAATAATAAATCTGATTTGGCCTTACATCCCTACAATCCTACAAAATAAAATAAATAAACCCAATTAACAATTAACAAGGGGGCAAAGTGGACACAGTAGGGGTTAGTTGATTAAATTGGATAGTATATGGGGGTTTACTGAAATTAACCCAATTAACAATTAATTTAAGAAACAAGTAATTGTTTCAATGATAAATTCAATTTAAGAAATCTAGTAAATTATCACACGGTTAATATAGCATGCATAATATTGATGTAAAGAAAAAGAGATAGAGAGATTGACACCGTGATTTGTTCGAGGTTCGGTAACTCCTACTCCTCAGCTCAAGAACCCCTTATTGAGACTTTTCCCGATCCTTCAACTATAGCCCTTCCTTCACATGTGGAATGAAAAACCTTTACAACACAAGCTCACAAGCTTGTCTCTCAATCAAGAGAACAATACTCTGTCGAAAAACATTGGACTTTACTTGCCCGAGATTACAAAAATTATATGTAATCAATTGTATCACTCAAGAACAAAAACACTCAAAAACCCTAAGGTTTTTATGGAAGATAAATCAAGATAAGCTCAAGTGTTTTTGGTGATTTTTCAACAGCTCTAGATATGTATTCTAAAAGGATATAATCAATGAATAATATTTGGGGAATAAGAAGAGATACTAGAGCTTGAATCTTTTGAGATTTTGCAGAAAATTAGACATTTTACTTCCTTGCCTTCAATGGCTTTGTCAAAGAGTGTATGTGATAATGAAGACTTAGTCTTTTTCTCACATATAGAACAACACTCTTACAAACACACAACGCTTTTTTTTTTTATATGGAGGCTTTAGGGTTTTGAGATTGGATATCACATTTGAAAAGAGACAAGATTCGTTTCAAAAAGTTTGAGAGAGTTTGCTCAAATGATAGAAAAACGTTTCTGTAAAGATTCAGAATAATGAGGCTTTAGTCGACTACACAACATCCTTTAGTCGACTATACAGTCTTTTCAAATAATTCATAATTCATCGTCTTGGTTCAGTCAACTACACAGAAGGACTTAGTCGACTACAAGGTGGTCTTTAGTCGGCTAGATGAAGACTTAGTCGACTACATGGTGGTCTTTAGTCAAATAAATGAAGACTTAGTCGACTAGATGGTAGTCTTTAGTCGACTACTAAGAAGCCTTAGTCGACTAAGGGATGTGATGAAATTCTAGTTAATCTTCGCCATGATTTAGTCGGCTACTTCAAAGGGTTTAGTCCACTACATGGTGGTTTTATCGACTACATGATGTGTTTAGTCAATTATAGCTCAATTTGAAATAAGACCCTAACTTTCGTCATGGTTTAGTCGACTACATGATAAGTCTTAGTCGACTATGACTTCAAAGAAAACTGGGTTCCAAATCTTTTTTTGTTCATTTTGAGTTCGGTTAATTTATTACTTAAGCTTATAAGATTTTAACAACACATAAAATACCTTGTTACAATGATCGCACCCCGACCTATCTAACCAGAGTCTCGAGTCTTCGAATTTTGCCTTTTCATTGAATATTTCATCTTTTTTCGTTTTCATGCTTTAATTTCTTTCTTGTTTTTTCGCTTTTGTGTAAGCTTTCTTTCCGAGTAAGTTTTCTAGTCCTTCTCATGTATTTTGCTGAATCCATGTAACTTGATTTTTCATTAGTATCAAACACTCTTTAATGGTTTGTTATCATGAATTTTGGTATTGTTTGCCGAAAGTAAATTTCAAGGCCAACAGTATGGAAGATAATGTTCAAATTTATCTGCACATGCCCACTGTCTACTCACAATTTCTCGGGCAATCAACATTGCAGCTATTATCACCATCAGAATACACACTTTATACCCATGAGTTAGGGCATACAATGTTCCAAGCATCGTGTGATCCCTTACACTAGTTTGATTATTTGGCCCAATTTGAGCCAAAATGACATAATCCAAATAAAGCTGATCCGACTTCAACCCCAAATTTTCACAAGTCTTATCACCTGGATCTGACACAACACACAATTCTCTCACTATCTCCTCATCCGTATGTGGTCATACCTAAGGATGCTCCATCAGTCTTCCTTCTAAGTTTGTCGGACAACCAATTAGTATATTCCACGCATCGGTAATACTTGTTTTTCCAATCACAATAGGAGCACTCCACTGAGTCACTTTAGCCAACGTTCTCGACAGTCCCAAAATCATCATATTTTCGTAGAATTTTTGAACCAAGCCCGGATACACCTTTTCTCCCGCCGGTTGTTCTAAACTTCTCAATCCTCGTTCCTTAAGGAATTTCCTCCTGGGTGTAGTTAATACTCGGTTCATCCTTTATGGACGAAATATTCTTCAAATTGTAGCCTGCCTTTAGAACCGGTTTCGGGGTGGTTTTTCTTATTTTCCGACTCGTTGCTCCATTACGTGAAATTTCACCCTCTACGTACGGTTCTTCCGTCTCTATGAACTCCTCAGGGTCAGAATAATTCTAATTATCACCATCCATCCTCACACTCCCGAGATAGAAAGAAGAAGAAGAAAGATAGAATGAGAAAATCTAATTGTATTGCCCAACTGTTGTGAATTGTGAATTGTGTCTACTCTATGGGTGTATTTATAGATGGATGTAAAAGACTCAAAGCGGAAAAGGATTTGAAACCCTTGTTTTGAATAGGAAAGTGGAAACAACTCATAATCCAACTCCAACTTATATTTCCATTCCACTTCCTTGTCGGACTACGATTACTCAAAAACCTCTACAAAAAATCATACAAATACCTTAAACAACTCCTAATAAAAATACATACACAAATCAGGCCAAAACACCCTGCAAATAGGTTAAATTTTCAGTTTTGCAAAATCATCCTTGTAGTACACGATCCTTCAAGCGTAGGGTAAAAGTGTAGGTTGGCTTGAAAAATTTTTTTTTTTTTTTTTCAAATGGCCACCTTTTGATTAATTTAGATATGTATAAAACACATGCACACATGCACTTAAACGCGTAAATGTCCACATAGTGCGAGTTAAAAACTTGAAAGAATTCAAAACATCAGCACACTGAATATAGGCGTAAAAATCATGGGACAGATCAAACTCGATAAAGTTGATTTCAAAAAAAATTGTCATTTGTAAAATATGAAAATAACAAAAGAATTTTAAAGAGTAATTGTTAAAGCGGTCACATAAAACACTATCACAAAGTCTATCCGCTCCATGATTCTTCTCTAAAAAAAAATAAAACCAAAGAAAAGAAAATAAAACAAAAATCTAAACTAAGACTACACTAAGCCTCATCATCTAAGGTTGGTGGTGAAGGAGGAAGATGTACGCCCAAATGTTGCCTCATGCCATCAACCCTATGACATAACTACCTATGATATAGCCTACGGGTTTGTCTCTCCTAATTAAATCTCTACTCCAGCCTCTGCTCTAATCCCTGTATTCGTGCCATCAGAGCATCAAACTGAGCCTGATACAAGGTGACAGTACCACCCGCAGGTGCCTGTGGCATAATAGCCTTCTTCTCAACTGTTGACATATGTGGCATATCAGCATCGACATTGGCTATGTGAGCATCCTAAGCAATACCTGCATCAGCTTGACCGGCATCATCAGTCTGTGACTGGGCCTGTGCATCCTAGCCTGGTAATAGACCAAACCCCGGTCTTTGTGCCATAATAGTATCCTCATGTAACCAGGTCTAGACACTTGTCCACATCCCTCGAGAATACGGAGACGCATCCCTGAATCGATTCGGCTCACCCTCATCCATCTCGATCCTAGCATCAAATATCTACATCATCACCAAGCACGGAAATCAGACATTGAATAAGTGCAACCAAACTTTTGACTCTTTGTGCAAGTGGATGAAATGCGCATATAAACCCCCCCCCCCCCAATAAAATATGTGGAATAGAAATCCACCGCCCAAACTCAAAAGCATAATGGAGGGTCGGAAATGGCGCATGACACATAATCACATGGTTGTGCAAAAGAATCTATGAACGGACTATCACGTCCCGAAACCAGAACCTCGAGGGATAGTCCGACTTCTTTGTGCAGTTCCTCCGATCATCAACCCACTCACCCGCAGTCTGAAGTATAACAAGATCGGTAAGAGATGGGAGTATCTCGTGCATAGGTGGGAATTCCGTAGCTAACTCGGGAGGACACTCGTTCGGATTACCCCATACATCAACAATAGTCTGGGAGTAATCTCAAACTCGGTACCTCGGACCACTGTTCATAGCCTCCTCCTTATGCTGAAATGTTGTATATGTAGCCAAAACTCCCGGATCATATCCTCGCAAATATGCGGGGTGGTCGGGGCAAGAATACATAATAAGCGGCGGTCCTCAGTCGACCTCTCATCCAGGCAGGTACTAGCTGTAGCCTCTCAAACATAGCCACCAGATAAGTACGCTCCTGCTGATACTTCTTTCGGATAGCCCGATATAGCAAATCCTCAATCGATGTTCTCCGGGGCACATGTAAAAATGTAGTAAAAACTCTGGGGTCTCCTTCTACTGGTGACTCAGATACCCTCTCATCCGGATGACCAGCATCCTCTCCCTGATCAGTATCTTCCTCTTGTATACTACTATCACTCTCAGTATCCTCATCCATCTACTCAGCCTGCGGCTCAGGCGGAGGTTGCGATGATTGTGCGCGTGGAGTAACAGGATCAACAATAAGTCAACCATGTGCTAAGTGAAGATCACGGCCTTGTGTGGTGGACTCGGGCACCTCCGCCTCAAAAGATGAAGAAGATGAAGATGTTGAGTCGACATACTGTGGTCTCGAGACACGTGTACTCCGATGGTGAATAGGTCCTCGGTCTGGAGACGATGATCTCGACCTCTGCCAAACATCACACTCTACTAGTCTGGCCGCCTCGGCCACTTGCCTCGTTACACCCTTCACTCTTGCCATGCCTATAATATAGAATTTTTAAAAAGTGATCGATACTATTCCGGACACCGAATCAAACTCAAACTATATCTAAATATACCCAATATGACGATTAAACAGGCCTTCACGCCAAAAGTTCAATATTCAAGCCGCTTTCGAAGTCGAAGAACTCAACTTTTGGAAAACGGATAAAAACATGATTTTGATCGGACTCATTTGTCAATACGAGTTTAGAAGAGTTAAATAAGTCATATGAAATCAAAATAATGGAACAAAACTCACTGAATCGAGAGAAATGATGATTTTCCAAAAATTGAGTTTCAAACACTTTTTGAGTTCTTCACGCGAATCCGGATCAATCAAAAACTAATCTGACTATCCGCCATCAAGGAATGATGAGGAATAGGTTGACTAAATGGTAGAAACAAACCTTGTGAAGATTGGTGGAAAAATGAGAGAGAGAGAGGAGTTTGAATGCAAATTGAAGGAATGGCCTGATGGGTCTGTTTTATAACAGGCTTATCGCTACGTTCAAAGCGTAGGTCAACTTGGCCCAAAAATGTTTTCTTCATCTTCACATTCCATTTTCAACCCTTGCACTCTCAACTCCCTAGCTATCCTATTGGCTCAATCTACCCTTCCTACTCAGATGACGATAGTTTCGCGACTTGTTACAGACTCGATCTTATATACCGAAACAACTAAATTAACATCTACACATATAAACTAGGATCAAAAGCTACTCTTCATTACCTAATACCAATATTTAATGTCGTTGGTGCAACTTTGCTGCCTCTCAATACTCCAGATCAAATTTATCCAGCTTAGGTGGTGGTTCAACTAGATCAATCATTTCTATCACACACTCGGTTGGTTGAACTTCTATATAGTGCTTCAATCTTTGTCCATTCATGACAAACTTCTTCCAGTGTCAGGATCATCGAGCTCAATGGCTCCATGGAGGAAAACCTTTGTAATCTTGTATAACCCATCTCATCTCGATTGGAGCTTACCAAGAAATAGCTTGAGTCTCGAATTAAACAGCTAAACCTTTTGGCCGGGCTCAAAAACTTTCTTTCTAACATGGTTATCATGAAACGATTTTGTTCGAGCCTTATAAATCCAAGAGTTTTCATATCCATCATTTCTCAACTCCTCAAGCTCTTAAAGTTGGAGTTTCTGCTGCGCACAGGCTTTCTTTATATGAAAATTTACTCTTTGAACCGCCCAATATGCTCGTTGTTCCAGCTCTACAGGGAGATGACACGTTTTACCATACATAAGACGATATGGTGACATACCAATCAATGTCTTAAACACAGTCTTGTACGCCAAAAGTGCATTATTTAGCCTCTGCGGCCAATCCTTCAAATCCAGACACAGTCTTTTCCAAGATATTTTTAATCTCCCAATTAGAAACATCCACTTGACTTTGTGATTGGGGGTGATATGGCATACCAATTCTATGAGTGACACCCTACTTCTCACACAAAGCAAGAAAAAAATGATTGTCAAAATGGCTTCCACCATCACTGATCAAAACTCTTGGCATACCAAATCGTGAGAAAATGTTCGACTTTACAAATTTTTCCACCACGTTATGGTCAGTACATTTAGTTGCTTTAGCTTCTAACCATTTCAAAACATAATCAACCCCCACAAGTATATATTCATCTGCTTTTAGAAATGATCCAATGAAATTAATATCCCAAACATAAAATTATTCAACAATTAGAATCGGGGTTAAAGGCATCATGTATCGTCGAGATATGGATCCAAGCTTTTGACATTGCAAACACGACTTAAAAAACTCGAAAGTATCCTTGAATATGGAAGGACAATAAAATCCCCTCTGCAGCACCTTGTGGGTTGTCTTCTGAGCTTCAAAATGTCTTCCACACTCCAGCGTGTGACAAAACGTCAGTATGCTTTGCACCTCACTCTCGGGGATTATCCCAAATATAGAATTTTACTTGGTTAAAGAATCGATCCTTCTGATTCGTGGACCATCCTTTTGGAATTCAACCCGTGGCTTTATAATTGACAATATCAACATACCATGGTATTTGTTCCACAACAGCCACATTGAAAAAATGTTCATCCGGGAAAGAATCCTTAAGAGGAGTAATTTCCTTTGTATATTCAACGATAATCCTTGAAAAATGATCCGCCACAACATTCTCCGAACCCTTCTTGTCTTTGATTTCCAGGTCAAATTCTTGTAATAGTAAAATCCAACAGATCAGCCTGGGTTTAGAGTCCTTCTTGGTTAGCAAATTGCTCAACGAGGCATGATCCGAGTAAACAACAACGTTGGAGCCCAATAGATATGATCGAAATTTATCCAAGGCAAAGACAACTACCAGCAACTCCTTCTCGGTAGTTGTACAGTTCATCTGAGCTTCATTCAGAGTCCTACTAGCATAGTAAATCACATACAGATGCTTATCTTTTCTCTAACCCAACACAACTCCTATGGCATTGTCAGAAGCATCACATATGAGCTCAAATGGTAGAGACTAATCTGGCGGATGAATAATTGGGGTTGTTGAGAGTTGAGTACACAGCTCCTCAAACGCATCAACACATTCTTCATCAAAGACAAAGGTCGCATCCTTAGCCAATAAATTACATAACGATGGGGCAATTTTTCTAAAATCTTTAATAAACCTTCGGTAAAACCCGGCATGGCCCATAAAAGAGCGTATCTATTTAAATGATCTGGGAGGAGTCAATTTTGAAATTAATTCAAATTTTGCTTTATCTACCTCTATCCCTCGCTTTGATATAATATGGCCCAGTACTATCCCCTTTTGAACCATAAAATGGCTCTTTTCCCAACTTGGGATCAGATTCGTCTCCTAGCATCTCTTAAGTACCAAGTCCAAATGTTTTAAACCGTCTTCAAAGGTTTCCCCAAAAACTGAGAAGTCAACCATGTACACTTTAAGAAATTTCTCTACCATGTCAAAGAAGATAGACATCATACACCTTGGAATATTGCTGGCACATTACAAAAACCGAAAGGCATCCTTCTATACGCAAAAGTGCCATACGGACAAGTAAAAGTGGTTTTCTCCTAATCAACAGGATAATCGCCACTTGATTATAGCCGGAATATCCATCCAGAAAGCAGTAGTAGCTTTGCCCGGCTAACCTCTCCAAGGTCTGATCAATGAATGGCAACGGAAAATGATCTTTACTGGTGTTCAGGTTAAGCTTCTTATAATCAATACACATTCGCTACCCCATGGTCATGCACTGTGGAATTAGTCAACTTTTGAGTTTGGCACCACTGTGATGCTCAACTTCTTCGACACCACTTGAGTTAGACTTTCCCATGTGCTATCAGAAATGGGGTAGATGAAACCCTCATCTATCAACTTCACCACTTCTTTCATCACCCCCTCTTTCATAATTGGTTTCATCCTTCGTTGCATTTCTCTCGATAGCTTTGCATCCTCCTCAAGATGTATGCAATGCATGAAAATCGAGGGGTCTATGCCTTTCAAGTTAGCAACACTCCATCATATTGCCTCTTTGTTCTCACTCAAGACTTCGACTAGACTCGATTCTTGTTTTTCTATCAGTTTTGAAGAGATAATTACTGGAATAGTCTCATCGGGTCCCAAGAAAACATATTTCAGCTTTTTAGGAAGTTTCTTGAGTTTTAAGGTAGGAGTAGTAGTTAAGGATGGAATTAGTGGAGTATTTGAAACTATTGGAAGTGGTTCAACTAGCTCTCGCCATGGTTAAGTGTATAATGCAGGCTCCATCTCATCCAACTCTTCATTTTAGAGTTTCCAATGTAACTCCCAATCAACCACTTCCTCATCCGTCCATTCTCTAGTCATAATGACTCTAGCTCATCCTTCTCCAGGATTTGAGTCGCAAAATCTTCTATATCATCCAACTCATAGCACTCATTAATCTGGAAACATTCCCCTGATTCAGGCAATTGGTGGCTTCCATCGAGCACATTCATCATAACCATCATAATTCCAAACATCAGATCCATGGCTCCGGTTCTGAAGTTAATGCATGCATTCGTCGTGGCCAAAAATAGTCTTCCTAATATTACCGAAATTTGTTTCTTTGATTCAAGGAAAGGTTCTATATCCAGGACTACAAAATCAACTGGAAAATAAAACTTGCCCACTTGAACAATGACATCTTCAAGAACTCCTCTTGCCTGCTTGACTAATCGATCAACAAATTGAAGTACGACCTCAGTGGCACTGAGCTCACCCTACCCTAGCCATTGGTAGACTGAATAAGCAAACAAGTTAATACTCGCACCTAGATCAAGAAGAGCTCTACCAATTTCTTGGTCACCAATGACACATGAAATAGTGGGAGCACCGGGATCTTTCGTCTTAGGTGGAGTATCGCTTAAAAGCAATGAACTTACTTTCTTAGTCAAGAGTATTTTTGTTGGATTCTTTGTTTTGCTCTTTTGCTCTAGTGTGCAAAGATCTTTGAAAAACTTAGCGTAAGGCGGTATCTGGTCGATTACATATAAAAGAGGTAAATTAATCTTGATTTGTCAGAATGTTTCCAACATATCAAATTCTTTCAGCTTCCCGTACTTGGTCGACTCTCTAAGACACTGATGAAATGGTGCTGCCTCCCCGTAACTTGCCCTGTCTGGCTCTTCAAGTAACGTCTGATCGACATTATCTTGTACTGATGGTTGATCCTTCTGGACTCTTTCAGCCTCTTTTCTTTGATTTTCTTCAGCTTCATACTTTGGTGCTTGCTCGACTTCCTGTCTTTTCTGCAACATCTCTTCATGTTCCTCCTCAACTCTACTGTCCACTTCCTTTCCACTTCTTAGATTCGTGATTGCTTGAACCATCTCATTAGGTTCATTGATAAATGATCCGAGCTCTGGTGTTTGTTGTGGCTTTGGGTTAGCAATCGGCTGACTAGGCAATCTTCCTGGTTCTCTTACATTCCTCTCATTAACCATTTGGCTCATCTGCATATGCAGTTGTGCCAATGATTGGTATGAATACCTAGCTTGTTATTAATGTCCAATATAACTTGCTCTAACCTATTAGTCTACAAATCGGGTGGAGAAGTTTGGCTTCTTTGAGGCTGGGTTTGGTAGTTATATGGTTGTACAGCCTAATTATTATTGAATGGCTGAAGATCTTGGGAATTATTAAATGGCTGGAGAGCTTAGGAATTATTGGATGTTTTGGGTTGGTAATTAGACTGAAAATTTCTAGCCATGATTGTTGGTTGTGACTCAAATTGCTAACTCTGTTGGAACCTTGGCTGTTAGTTATATGATTGTTGTCTCTCACTAAACCTTGGTTGTGGGTTATATGATTGTTGTCTGTTTGTGAACCTTGGTTGTTGATAGGATGCTTTTCCTTGTTGGGGCCTTGATGGTGGATTCTCCATATTTTTAGATTTATAGGACAGGAGTGGATGATTTCTGGCATTTGAGGTGTATGAATTGGTGAAAGGAGCATTATTGCAATAGTTCCATGATGCATTGGCATCAACAGTCATTATCTCTTGACACTCATTGTGAGAGTACTCAACTTCTACTTTAAACGTCTCTTTCGGAGGGGAATGACTTCGATGTATTTCCTTTTCAATTCTCTCTAATTTCTCTCCAAACAATGCCATGGTATCTCTCACATCATCAAGCTCTACAACATAAGATTTCTAAGATCTCCTATCATGTTGTCCACCTCTAGCCCTCAACTCCGATTGGAATTGAATTAAATTCTCACTGATATTATCAAATATCTCCAAAATTTCTTTAGCTGGCTTCAAGATAAACTGACCTTGTGTTGCCGCATCTATCAAAGTCTTATGCGCCTCTCCAAGTCTCATGTAGAAATTTTTAGCAATATCTTGTTCAGAAAACCTATGGTGGGGAAACTTATACAAAATTTCATTATATCTCTCCGAAGCATCATAAAAATGTTCACCAGGTAACTGCCTAAAGCTTCTGATTGTATCTTGTGCTTAAGAGGTCTTTCCAATGGGAAAATATTTTTCAGTAAATTCTTTCTTAAGGGCTTCCAAATTAATTTTAATTTCTTTTGTTAATTTGATGTACCATCTTTTAGCTCTCTCTTTCAATGACCAAGGGAATAATCTCACTCGCAAGTCATTTTTGGGCAGATTGTCATACCTAACGTAGAGGCTACCTCTTAGAAATCATTGATGTGCTGATATGGTCCTCTATTCTAAGACCTGAAATTTTTGGAAGCATATTAAGCACGCTTGTCTTGATCTCGAAGTGTGTTGGTCCTTCTTCCTCTAGAAAATCAGCATAGGAGTTGTACGCATCGGGCGCGTAATATCCTTTTAGTGATGTCTCTAGTTCCCTTGGCGGGTTGAATCTTTGGTCAGCCATCGCTTCTTCTTTTGACTGACATTGTCGCTCCTCAATAGCTCGACATAAACAATGGAGAGTCTTTTCGATCTCAGGATTGTACTCGACTAAAATGTGCTAAAATTAGAACAGGTCGATCTATCGGTCATACAATACTCAAACGACTATATTTTCTTTTCTTTTCAAAATTTTGTGAAATAAAAATTAACTACTTCTAAATCACTTTTTTATAAATAGAAAATCAAGATAGAATTAAATACAAAAATCAAGGTAACACTAAAACTCACAAAAATTCTAGATGCAACTTTAGAAGCTCCGCTTTTCCTTTCTTTGTTCTTCAGAGTACCTATCAACCACACAAAAATATAAATTTAGCTACAACTATAATAACGAAATGCAAATAAATTACTAAAACTATTTGAACAAAGCTAAGTCCCCGGCAACAGTGCAATAACTTGATGTGACGTCAGGTGTGTAAAAATATGTGATTAAAAATGACATCTTAACGATGCTAGGTTTTACCCTACGTAAGCGCACATATCGATTATAGTATAGCAATGGCTTGAGTAAGGCATATAGATCCCACAGAGGCTGAGATTGTTCACTTTAGTGATTCAAAAATATTGAATTATATTTTTTGAGAATGGTTTGTTTAGGTGGTCAAAGAAAAAATTATCTATTTCAACTAAAATTATGTAGAAAGCAAATTATATTGGTTGTGATTCAGATGAGAGAGAAAACAAGGGTTTTCATCGTTCCACCACTAATCGCATAATATAGTTCCTCACTGTATCAACTGTAAGAGGGCGATCAATAACTGTGAATCAGGTCGTACCGTAAATAGCAAAATACGACCCTAAAAAAGAGTACCATCAACCAGATTGCGACAACCCGTCTCATGACTTACCTAACTAGTACATGCCAATTATATTACTCTAATCTACTCCTAATGCATGAAAATAAACTAAAGCATGTCTATATTAAATTGCCAAGGCACGGCCTGTGTCAACCTAGGGTCTCAAGTTTCATTACCACCATTGTATAGAAAACCATAATTAAGCATCCGAGTTCCAGCCCATACTGAATAATCATAGTAGTGCAAAATAATACATTCATTTCATCTAAGACAAGAATTTAAAACAAACATAAAATTTTATATTACAAATCAGTACGGTCTGTTAACTACTACAATCATCACAGTATGGTCAATAGTTTCCCATCTTTACAATTGAAAACAATGAAAGAACTACATTACTTGGCTAGGGTTTTGCTAGAAAACCCTAGATACGGAGTTAGTTGGCCATGGTGGAAGGTGACTGCATCGGTGATGTAGAAATGATCTCCATGGTCTTTTTCTCCTGATCTTTAGGTTTGAATACGGCTCTCAACAATAGTACGTCTGAATGAATGAACCTCTAAAAAGTCACGACTGAACCACCTCTAATGAACGTCTCTTTTCTCTGATATATGATCGTGTATATATAGGCAATGGTATAGAGAGGTCCTTTAAAGTCTTTTCACTCTTCCTTCATGCAAACCCTAACTTCATATATCTATAAGTGTATATACATGTATATAGAGGTCTGATGTCTCAGGCACGTCTTCACATCAAACCAGGGATAGAACAGGCATAAACCATCAAAAAACCACAAAACTTGCCGCAAATAAGCTTCAAACGTAGTTGGCCTATGCTTCAAGCTTCACGCGTAGGTCCAAGCGTACCTCCAAGCGTAAAAATGTGTTTTCCAGCCACGTTTTGAAACTTACAGCGTAGGCCCAAGCCTAGGAATTTTATGGAAAATCATTTTTCTCCGTTCATGCACCAAAACGACCGCCTTGAACCCACGATACTTTTTTCTGCAGATGATGGCTTCTAGAAATACAGTTTTGCCCTCAGGAAGCCATTTTGTTCTCGGACTGCCTCTTTGACTCTCCTCTTTGAATAGAAAGAACACACTCTTCAATTAATTCATCAAAGTTAGCTCCATTTCATCCTTAAGCTACTGAAACTTGTTTCAACACAGAAATGCCATAAAATTACCAAATAATGAAATGAAATGACATATCAATAGTGAGTTAAGGGATCAAAATGTCTAATATTTGACACCTATCAATCACACCCCGAATTCCTCAGATGTTCCGGTTCTGGAGTCTTTAGAATTTAGAGGCGTGAGACAACAGGTTGTGGCATGCGATTGGGGGTATCCTGACAAAAGTATATTTTTTCTATTTTGAGATAAAGTAAGAAATGAAAGGGAAAATAGAATGGAAACTGAAAATTTCATATTTTTTATTAATAATAAGATAGATTTCTTTGTCTTTTGCGTGGTTTAGTATCCACTACTCCATAGAGGCACTAAAATAAATCCAGTAAAGTAAAGACAGGAAAGTAAAATAGTGGTGGAGTCATCCCTTCGTGTGATATTTACCGAAAGCTCTTGCTTTTTTGCAGAGGGAACGTACTCCTTGTGGTTACTTTAGGTGAGCTTGTACTACTGAAGGAGGGTGGATATTTGTCGACCATACTGACTTCTTGGACCTTTTGATACTGCAGGATCTCTGACTTGGGGACCCACTGGCTTTGACCTTCATGGGCGGAATGGCTTTGAGAGGTTTCTTTGCCACAGGAGTGATGACCTTCATGAGATTCTTCTCTTTACCGAGGGATAGTGTGTTGGGCTATAAGAGTATGTCCTCTTCTTTCTCTTGGGCATGTGGCATGGTCATTTTTTCTACGGGAGGATCGTTGAACATTTTACCCCACCTAGAAGGGATGTTGTCTTCGATAAGCTGAGTGTACTTAGGTGGAGTGAGAAAGATCTAGTAGAATTTTACATAGTTGCTTACTAGGATCCATACTATGCCTGGAGGCTTCTTCTCCCACTTTTGGAGGTTCTTGACCTTAGGGCTTTTTTACCGCCTGAGGTGATGCCTTGGATAACCGCCACTGTGTGGAGTGAGGTAGGCACTTGAACATAGGAAATGCAAGCACCCTCTTTTCCGATGAAGATCATGCGGTCAAGGATAGCCTTCTCATATAAGATCGTGTTTATGGTATGATTATGCTGTGAGTTCTTATCAATGTCTGGCGCATCAGGCTTGTCGATGGCTATGGCTCCCGACTCAACTAGTTCTGGATACGGTGTCATCTGGAAGCAATTCTCGATGGAGTGACCTATCATCCCAGAATGGAACATGCATTTATGAGTTGGTTCATGCCCTTTCGGTGGAGGATTTGGGGTTGTTCTTACAGGTACTATTGGAAACTGGCTATGCATACATCCCCAGGCTTCAGCATAGGAGCATCCAAGTGGGGTGAACTGGCGAGACTTCCTGCTTTACTATGATTATGGAAACCTCTTCATCCCTCTGGATGGGTCTTCTGGGCGTGGTTTTGCGGACTGGCTCTTCATACTCATCGGTTACCTTTCCATCTGGGATTCCATCATCTATATTCTCCCCTATATTATGAGCTCCAAGAATCTAGCTCCAACGAAAGTGCATAGTACGCCTTTTTGAGTGCATGTTTGAAGGTGTTGATCATATCCTTCTCTGACAGTGGTGGATTGACCTGAGTGGCTATCTCATGCCACCTCTGGACTTATGCCCTAAATGGTTCCACAACTCTCTCATTAATCCTCATGAGGGCGAACCAATTGGGTGCTATGTCAGCGTTGTACCAATACTACTAGAGGAAGGTATTAGTCAGGTCATTCCAATTCCGGAGTTTGTGTGTCTCCACCCTAGTGAACAACCTTAGAGAAGGGCCGGTGAGACTCTTCTAGAATAACTGCATCCTGAGGCATTCGTCCTACCTATATGCCCCTAGCTCCCCACAGTAGACCTTGAGATGAGTGTATAGACACCTGGTTCCATTATACTTTTCAAAATTCGGGACCTTGAACTTAGGAGGGAGCTGGACATCTAAGAAGAAGTAGAGGTCTGAATAGTCGATGCCACCATAAGATTCAATGCCTCAGATGGATTTGACATTATCTTAGAGGCTGTAAATTTTGGACTCGACCTCTTCAAAGTAGACACCCTTTCCTTTGTTGTCAGGGCAGACCGGTGCGGTTTCTTCAATAGGATGAGTAGGCAGAATTTCTGCTGCAGGTGGAGCAAGCGGGACATGAGTTCTTGTAGAGCAATGATAAGTGCCTGCATCTGAACCCTTATTTTGGCCACGCCGTTGGACAAAGTTTTGACTGTTTGTTGCATATTAGTAACCTCTGGATTAGCTACCATTCTCCTGGGTCGACCTCGAGTCATGAGCTGTCATGCCCCTAAAATCCTAAGACTCCGGACCGGGACATCCGAGGACTTCGGGGTGTGATCCGTACAATAAGCGACCAACTAAGAATACCAATCATAATAAAACGTATGGAATAGTGATAAAGATGATCTATTCCATACATATTGAATGAAATAATTGTAAGAACAAAATCCAACAAAAATTCGGCAGTGTTCCGTTTGTAAATGGAGCATCCCTCAAACGCAGACACAACAGAATAACCTGCCAATAATGAAGATATAACAATAACGGCACACAACCCAACATTTATTAAATCTACTTAGGCCGAGGTAGTAGAAATAAAATCACCGCTACCTCAACACAACCCTCCATAATCTACGGAGCCACAATGCTCAAATAAGAATACAGAAAGGCACATGGCGGTGCCAAAGAGATACAATAACACCATGACATAATAAATACATGGAATAAAAGATACACCGATAGAGAATATGTCAACAGACTGGCCCCCAAGAGAAATATATAGCAATCCCATACAATATGGGTAAAGAACTAAATGATAGAAAGACAGTAGCTAACTATCGTCCCCAATCCAATAGTGCTGCAACTGTAACTGCGTCACCATGCGCAAATCAGAAACCTGTAATAAGGAAAACAAAGGAAAGGTATCATTACACTGCATATTGTCCGTAGCCAAAACATTTCCTGCAAACTGGTGTGGGACACCAGGGCATAAAATGCTGGGGTGAGCTCATCAAAGCCCCATAGGAAGAGGTATAATCATAATCGTCACATCCTCTGACCGTCCAAGTAGTATTAACCAACTCGTGTATATGCATCTACCCTAGGTCAGTCCGTCATCTCCCATGACACTCACACCACTGCAAGACCCCAAATAACCCAATCATGAATCAGGGAAGCACGATAAGGCACGAAGCATAGAATACAATGCTAACGATCAATCACTATCACATACCCATATACAAAACGCAATCTAGTATATATATATAAAATGTATATTTATACCCTAAAGGTAACTAATCATATCCCAATATATGAGTATATATATATAAGTATACAATCAGTCTCATAAGGTACCACCAAGACTCGTACTCTAAGTACCAACACTGGTAGTCTACATTAATATCATAAACGTATGCTAAGTACATGACACCCAAGCCCAAGCTAACAAATCACCAAGCCCTCATAACGCTAACCAGAGGATCCAAACAGGGAGAATCACACGCCCCTCTAATATCCAAAGGAAGTATGACAATTGGTATATCAAGGCCCTCTCTATGCTTTTTGTCCCCAAAATATTATTAGATCATCTTGTATTAGTGCCAATGCTTCTGTCAGTAGATTGATTAGTGCCTCTGGATGGCATTTTCCTGCATTAAATTCTCAATTTTGGCTTGATTTCAAGGTTTCTTTTCCTCAAGACTTATCAAGATAAGATAAACTGGTTTAGGTGCCCTTGAATGGTAACTTTTCTATTCATTCAACATGGGATTGGTTGAGGTTCCATTTTGACAAGGTGAGTTAGAAGAAATTAATTTGGTTTGGTCATTGCATTCTTAAACACTCTCTTTTTGGTGTGGGTAGTTAACCTTAATAGGCTCCCCACTCTTTGTTTCTTGCTTTTTATTGGCATAGTGCAGCAAGCTACATGTATTTTTTGTGGTCTTAGGCAAGAAGACAGAGACCATCTTTACATTTAGTGTAGCTTTACTTCTAGGTTATGGAAGTCAGTGATTCATAGAGGACTGTTGGAATAGACAGATTGAGATTGGGATAGTCTTTGGCAATGGATGCTGGATAATTTAAGAGGAAAGTCATTGGTTTCATTGCTTAACAAGATAGCTTTTTTGGCCACTGTATATGAAGTTTGGGTTGAAATAAATAGAAGACTCTATTCTACTTAATTCAATTCATTGGAGCAACTTCTTAAGAAGGTTGTTGATTCTTTAAGATACACTTTGATTCATCTTTCTAAGTTTCCTAACTCAACCCAGAATAGAGAAGTGCTTCGTGTAAGGAACCTGCCTAACTCAATTCTTTTGTCATGACTCATTGCTTTATTGAATTTCACTTGATGGATTCTGCTGCGGTAAGAGGTGGTTGGGTTCTCTGGGCTTTTCTTCATATTCCTTGTATAGGGAGAATTTTGATTGGGTATGCTGCATGGATTGACATTTCTATAGATTTCCTCATGCTGCATCTTGTCTTTATTGCTTCATGTCTACATTCTTTCAGCTGCTGCATGACTTAAAGTGAAGTGGTAGATTGTTTAGCTTTCATGGAGAGTGGCTACGTTGCCTCTTTCAGGCATGGCATTCGTGAGTTATTGTATACATGGCAAGCAAAGTTCAGAATTATCTTAGTTCCTATTGTGATCTTTGGTTTGCTATGGTTTTCTTGCTCTCTGGGAGGCATGGGCTTTGCTGTTATGACTCATTCCATGGTTGATGCAGTTGATCACACTTGGTTCTATTATTACAAGAAGAGAAATAGATATATTATTTTGCTTGATGCAGCTTCTTGGTCATTTCGAGAGGCTTTAGATGTTTATTGGTTTTGGTTTTCTAGTTTCCATTGGGTTTGCTTTATTTTCTTTTTATGGTGGATATTAGAGTTTCATATATGTATCAAAGGTATGCCCCGTTGATCCTTGTAAGGCTTTTTGCCTTTGTTTTTATAAAATGATCTTACCATTAAAAAAAAAAAAATACAACAAGAACCTGACTTTATTACTGAGGATGTTAATGCTACCTTTACCAATCTGAATAATGATCCATTTTCGAATAGCTATAATCCGGGTTGGCGAAACCATCCTAATTTCTCATATAAGACTCAGAATAATACATTTAACCAAAATCCTAATCCATAATCTAATACATTCCATCCATTCAATCAAAATCCTAATCAACCACAAGCTTACCAATTTCGTCCATTCAATCAAAATTCTAATCAGCAAACTTTTAGAACTCCAAATAATCCACAACATATGAGACCACCCGGTTTTGAACAAGAAATCATAAGTGTGTTGAACAAGTTTAAAAATGCTACACAACTCCTACATACACATTCCCAATCTATCTCTAAACTAGATACCTAAATTGAGAAAATAGCAAATTCCATGAATGAAAGAGAAGAGACTGTCGAGTCAGCCCCTCATGAAATCTAAGGGGTAGCATACGATTGAGCATATAATGCCTGTAGGATAACCAACCATTGAGACCATTCAGGTAATACCAGCTCTTCGGAGCGGTAAAATCATAGACAATAAGGCTGAGGAACAATTCGAAGAAAGGACGAAGAAACAAAATAGTAGTGAAGAAATAAATCTTGAAATAGAAAAAGAATATCTTCCTAATAAAGAAAAAGTGTTAGTTTCTAAAAAAATAAAAGAACATGTTATAGAGAAATAGAATCCTACACCACGAAAAGAAAAAGGAGAAACAGGCTATGAACCTAAAGCGCCGTTTCCACAACACTTAAGAGATCATGTTCCTTACGGAAAACAAGAAGAAAATATTCAAGAAATGTTTCAAACTTTCCAACAAGTAAAAAATAATCTTCCTCTTCTTGAAGCTATTAAACAAATACATGTTTATGCTAAATTCTTAAAAGATTTATGTACGTTGAAAAGAAAGAATCGAAATCAGACTGCTAAGAAAATAGTATTAACTAATCATGTGAGTTCCATAATATCAAACACTACACCTCCAAAATATAAAGATCCTTGAGCTCCAACTATTTCATGTGTAATTAGAGACCTAGAGATGAGAAAAGCTCTTCTCGATTTAGGAGCTAGTGTAGATTTATTACCTTACTCAGTTTATCAACAGTTAGGGTTAGGAGAACTTTCTCCTACATCTGTTATTTTACAACTTGCTAATAGATCCACTAAACAACCAAGAGGTATGGTAGAGGACGTTATTGTTCAAATCGATAAATTCTACTTTCCTGTTAATTTTTTTGTTTTAGATATTGAACTTGTTTATGACTCTAAAAAGAAAATTCCTGTAATCTTAGGCCGACCATTTTTAGCAACTGCTAATGCATGCATTGACTGTAGAACCAAGATTATGGATTTATCGTTTCGGAATATGAAAGTTCAAAAAAAATGTTTTCTCTAATAATTACCAGTTGCCTGAGATGGAAGAATGATTTCTTACTGATGCTCTTGACGAAATAGTGGAAGAAATGGCACCTCTGATATTAACTAAAGATCCTTTAGTAAGAGCCATGACAAGTGATGAGGTACTGGATGATTATATTGAGTCACTAAATATCCAGCACTTGCCTGAATTAAAAGACATTGTTGTAATTGAAATTTTTTTAGGAATACCACCATGGAGGGCATCGAAAGAGCCTTTACCTATTATATAAACTACACCTCCGATTCCATCATTAATATCTCCACCTATGCTGGAATTAAAAAAGTTACCCAATCATTTAAAATATGTATTCTTAGGACCTGAAGAGACCTTACCAGTAATTATTTCAACTAAGCGAAATACGGAACAGGAAATCAGTCTACTAAAGGTTTCAGGTGAAAATAAAAAAGCAATGGGGTGGAGTGTTGCCGACTTAAAGGGAATAGATCCTTCAATTTCTATACACTGTATTCATTTAGAAGAAGATGTTACACCTTCTAGGGAAATGCAGAGAAAATTAAACCCTAACATGAAGGAGGTGGCTAAGAAGGACGTAGTAAAATTATTAGATGCAGGAATGATATATCCAATTTTTTATAGCACATGGGTAAGTCCAACACAAGTGGTACCCAAGAAATCTAGTATTACGGTAGTCCCTAATACGATGGAGAACTAATTCCCAAACGCATAACCACAGGATGGCCCGTATGCATCGATTATAGGAAATTAAATTCCCATACTAGGAAAGACCACTTTCCACTACCATTTATATATCAAATCTTAGATAGATTAGTGGGATAAAGTTATTATTGCTTCTTAGATGGATATTCTGGATATAATTAAGTAGAAATTGATCTTGTGGATCATGATAAAACTACCTTCACATGTCCGTATGGTAATTTTGCGTATAGAAGGATGTCGTTTGGCTTATGTAATGCACCAGCCACTTTTTAAAGATGCATGATGTCAATCTTCTCCGATATGGTTGGAAAATTTCTAGAAATTTTCTTGGATGGTTTTTCCGTATTTGGAACCACCATTAATGAGTGCCTCGAACATTTGGCATTAGTTTTAAAAAGATGTAACGAAACCAATCTCATCCTAAGTTGGGAAAAGAGTCATTTTATGGTTCAGGAAAGGATAGTTTTGGGCCATATTATTTCAAAAGGAGGAATTGAGGTGGACAAAGCTAAAATAGAACTAATATCTAATTTGCCTCTACCCACTACTATTCAAAAATACGATCTTTCACAGGGCATGTGGATTTTTACCGATATTTTATAAAAGACTTTAGCAAGATAACAAGACTGCATTGTAGTTTACTGGCAAAAGATACACCCTTTGTGTTTAATGAGGAATATCTTAAAGCTTTCGAGGTACTTAGAAACTGTGATGACCTGGTATTTTATTTATTTAATTATTTATTATTATTAGTTTTCTCATTTAAAAAGAATTACAAAAAACAATTATATTTAAAAATAATTTAAACTTATGTATATGTATATAATGTAAATATATAAATATATAAAAACACACACGCAAAAAAAAACCCAACACACACGCCCATTCTTCTCCTTATTTCCCCGACTCTGCAGTCGGCTCAATTATTCCTCCTCTTCTTCATGCGATCTAAAAGAGAGAGAGTGAGAGGGGACTCGAGAAGTGAGAGTGAGAAAAGTTGCGGGAGAGAGAAGCTGTGGGAAAGAGGAGTTGCGGCTAAGGGAGATCGCTGATGAGCAGGAGCAGGGGTAGCGGCAGTGGTGTGCAGGGGCGGCGACGAAGCGGTGGCTGGTGGTGGTTGCGATAGCAGGTGGTAATCGTGGCATAAGCATTTTGTAGCGGGGGGCAGACAGTTCGATTGGGATTTTTGGCATTTTTTTGATGTCGATTCGTACTCCATTTCGTGTGCCCTATGGAGGGTTTGTGGGCATCGACTGTGAGCACATCATATCCAAAATTGGGATGATTTCGTTGAATGGTTTGGTGTAGATCACACTTTCAAGAGGTGAGTTGATTTTTTGTTTTGTGTCGATTTGCATGCCTTAATGTGTAAAGATTTTAATTGTATTTTAGTATATTATTCCAGTCGTCATGGCGATAATTTTGGCGCATTATGGGGTCCGATTGGATTAACGATGCGAAAACCTAATTTTTGGGCTTTTGGTTCGAGAACCGGTGTTGGTTCGTTGTTATTTTTGTGTACGCTTCTCAAGGAAGGGAAACCATTGTTTTATTTCATGTGTTAACGTATTGTGGGGTGTGTGAAATCATAATTGCATTAATTAGAAATTTCAGTGCCTCAGAAATTTATTTTAATGTATTTAAATTGAAATGGATGAAAACAAAATGATTAAATGATAAATAAAATATATAGATATATAAAGAAATAAATTAATGTAATTGAGTGAGTAAAGAAATAAATTAAATAAGAATTATTAAGAGTTTGACGTGGTTCGTGCTTATATGATTTTGTTATAGCATGTTGCGTAAGGATTGAATTGATTATATTATTTAGAAATGTAATTAAATAATAAGTTGGTATTATTGAGAACTGACGATAGGATGATGTGTGCATGCCTATGTGATTTTATTCGAGCATGCTATGTGTGTATTAAATTAAATTGATTTGAAAATCATGCTTGTATGCCTATGGTGCTAGCGCTAGCATGATGGTACTATTATATGTCATATTCATCTCACGAGCATGTAGTTTATGGGAGACGAGAGATGCATGATTCCATTGAACACCGGACATCGGGGTATAACTATCCTGATGTAGGAATTCTGGGGTACGGAGATTCTGCTTGTTCCTAGGATTCCGGGGTACGGATATCCTAGAAGAATCACATACGTAGCTGGTTGTACAAGTTGATTGCAGTGTTGTAGAGGGAGCTACGCTTGTGATTTATTTTTCGCGTTACGTTTGGGATTCTGGGGTACGGAAGTCCCGCTTGTTCCTAGGACTGAAGGTTACGGACATCCTAGATGAGTCACGTACAGGATGACTACTTGGTAGGTAGTCGTACAAGATGACTACAATGTAAAAGAGATAGCTATGCCTATGACACGTATCTGGAAATATAGGTAGACATGGAAATGCATCACATTCTCACATCATTTCACGCTTTAAATTAGTTGAGACGTTTGTATTTATATAAAATTTCTCTACGATTCTCTTACTATTATTATAGCTGGACTGATGAGTATTCAGTATGTCGAGTTGTAGATCTCATGGGTACGTAGACTGAGACGAGATGTATATTTTATCTTTGTTCCAGGATGGGATCCAGTTTTGGTTTTGGGAAAAAGTAGTTAGTCTCGCCAGTTAGGGCAGAGATAGAGGGTGTTTCCCTGCTGAGCATTGTGAGCTCATTCCCCTTATGTTTATTATTTTTAGGTTTTGTGACCAGATAGGGTCAGATGTAATTGATGTGATGCTAATGGCATATTGGGACCTACTATTACATTTGATTGTTTAGGGCATGTTTAGGGCTAATTTATGTTTACCTTATCCTTTGGATTATTGTGTTATTCTTTTGACGCATACGGGTGTAGTGGTCTGTATCTATTTCCGGGTTGGCATGTGCTTCTGTGTTAGGTATTATCATGTATATTTAGATTATGGGATCGTTTTAGGCCTTTGAGGGGTGGCGGCATTACTGTACCATCGATCATGGTCCCTTGTTATAATTATGGATAGGATGTCTATTGAGTTAGTGTCATGTATGTATATACAGAGTGATTTTGGAGTAGACCTTATCCATCGAAGGGTTCCTATACAAACGGAATTCTGCCCGATTTTTATTATTTTTTTCCAGGTGGCGCACCAGTGAATCCAAGACTCAAGTATAAGAGGTTTTGTGGATTTGGGGGCATTACAACATTGTATCGGACTTTTCACTATTTCATAAATTATTCGTTAGGACTCTGAAGTGAGTTAGCTTGATTTTCATTTCCCTTAATGGATCGAAGAGTTGTTGTCCTACATTTTAAGTTTTTAAGTTATGACCTATGTTTGACTTTGCCTCTTGTTATAGTTAGATTGGGTAAACCATCATGGTAGCTTTTTCTTAGAAGGTGTGAGGTCCACACTTGTAGCTCCAGTTGAGGGTGAGCTGGGTATCCGAAAGTGAAATGTTTTGACGATAGTTTTGGTTCATGGCTTAGACCTTTTAGGATTTTGTGGGTCTTTCATGGTTTCCCTTGTTAGGGATGTTAGTACTTGGTACATCGGTTGATGTCTTGGCTTCTTGAGAGTTGTTGGCAGTGTATGACCATTTCTTTTGGTCGGGTATTCGTGCTTAACTCCTTTTTTTTCATACGGTATGTTAAGTGTTGTAGCATGGGCTGATGTGGCATTTGTGTTTAGCTACGTGTGGTACGTATTACGTGGTCATTATGTTTAACGTGTGCCACTTGCTTTTGTTGAGGCATGCTACCTCGGAAGGATCCTTAGATGGTATGGGGTCCACATTGGTTTCCATCATTGAGGGTGGACTGATACTTAGAGTTCCTAGGAGATCCTTAGGGCTTTGACTGATGTGTTGGATTCACCTGTTGCATGGGATTTGGAGGGTTCCCTTGGTGAGGGTTGAATGTCCCTTTTGTGGGGAGTTTGAACACGACGAGCTTAGGTGTCCTCAGAAGAAATAGGTCCGGTGTCACTTCTGTCGATAGTGTGGGCACGATGTGATTACATGCCATCAACATCTGAATGTCTTAGGGAGATCCCTTTGTACTTGTACATGTGTTCGTTGTGGCCTTTAAGGGCATATTACTAGGGATTATCGTTTCTCGGAAGAGTTTGTTCATGATGTGCGAGTGTGTACCCAATGTTGTCACATAGGGATGTCAAGACTCAGTGTCCGTGGTTTCTGTCAGTTCAGACTGGTGAGACAGTGTGTCCTGATTTGGTGCTTCCGTTGTGGTCAATTGGGTCACATACGGAGATAGTGTCCTCTGAGTTTTGGTATTCCCTAGGGTAACATTAGGTGTGTTGCAGTATCACTGTTTTGGTAGGTTGTTGCTTACTGGTTTTTCCATGTGTTATCTAGGGTGTAGACTGATTCTTTTCTAATAGGAGATCGAGAAACAGTGAAGGGGTTAGTGGTCATGCGTGGGACTGACTCACGATAGTTACAGTTCAAGAAATAACGCGAGGTTTGTCGGTGATAGGGTTAGACGAAGTGACTCATTGGAGACATGGCATTTCTTGACATTGTGACAAGTCTTGGTTAGGAACTTTATGCCTACTTGATAGGATTTTGGTGTTCTCGTGAGTTGTTAACCATCTCGAATGGTGAGTAGTGTGCAAGTCTGCGTTCTGTTTCATTGATGTGTCACTTGGTTTTACTATTTTGACATGTCTTGTACTGAGGCGAACATGTTTCGGATTCGAATGTCCTTCTTAGCCCTTTTGAATAATTTATTTTGTGCGTCAGCTATGACACCTGTTGTCGTAAGTCGAGACTCAATGTGAGTTAGAGTCACAGTGTACCATTCCAACGATTGTAGAAATGTGATAGGTGGGATTAAAGCAGTGTCATAGTGACTCGTTGCGAAGTGCTTTAGGACTTTGAGTCGTAGTGGTATGTTCTCACGGTGCGTGAGCTAGGACCATGAGATTTAGCTTTGGGTATCCTGTTGTTAAGATTTGTAGAGTAAGCTAGCAAGTTGTGTGCCTTATCCACTATGACTGGATCCCGAGAATGAGGAGTTAGAGGGTCTGACCATTAAGATGAGGGTACACTAGTTCATTTAAGGATGGACTCTGGAGTCGTAGAGTGAGTACCTTAGTCACCATAGTATGTTTGTTAGTATTGGTGTGAGTGGTTAATGATCCATTGAGGTGTTAGGTCACCGTGTGGATGGAGACCATAGTGCTTAGCGAAGTGTGTCCTTTAGGTTAGGAATGGTTCCGTGACGTAGGGAGTATGAGGCGAAGGTCAAGCTTTTGCCATGGGTTGAGCTATAAAACTGGGGCTTAAACTGGAACGGCGAGAACTCAGTCAGCTGTGAGGTATGAAATTTTAGGTGTAAAGATAGTACGTTCCTCCTAGGTATGATCTATGGACTCTAGTCATTGTTGAACTCGATCTTGTGTCAGAGAGACGGTAGACCGAAGTGTGATAGCCTCTTTTAAGAGTTAAGTGGGTTATAGTGGGTTTATTACCATGACAAGCTTGTGGGCTCGTTGTTCGATATGGTCTCCTTTGGGACAATGAATCATATTCGATGTACAATGGTGGTCTGATCCCATAGGATGGAGCTTATGATCTTAGAACTAAAGAAGAGGTTGTTTCAATATTTAGAGTTATGGATTTGAAGTATGCTTCTAGCTAACCTTCGAGGTGGTAATCGTAGGGCGGAGTTAGAGTTATGTCCTTTTCCTTGTGGTACATGTAGATATCACAGGCTTAGGTTTTGTTCCTTAGTATGTGTCTTGCGTTGAGGGAAAACATCGCGTTTCCTTTCTATGGACGAGAGTTGTGTGTTTTAAACAGGTTAGTAGTTGCTCCATTGGTTGAGTCTTCTTGAGCTTAGTGCTTGACGTTGATGACTTAGTTCATTCCTCATTCTGTGGATGTTTTAGCTATAAAGGTTAACCGTTGTGGTTCTTCTTTTATAAGGTCGCGGTTCTTCTATGAGGTACGAACTCAGGGTCTTGTTTGGCATCTGTGCCAAGGTGTGGTAGCGGGCCTAACCTTGGTTAGTTGTTTGCAAACTAAGGTGTTAACACGTCTTGTTGAGTCGGGAAATAAGGCAGTGTGATCTTCTTATTGAGCACGGTTTTGCTCGATTCTTTTTTTCCTTCACCCTTTTTCTAGATAGGGAATTGGTTTTGGACGGTGGGTGTGCGATGGCAGTTTTGAGCGATTAGTTTCTCCTCTTGACTCATCCTGCTTTTTGGTACATCAATGTTCCGAGTTCTGTGTCGTTGGTCGTTTGTTAATTGGTCGAATGTATCGTGTTGTGGTATCCTTTTAGACTATGGGTTGTTGTGTTATGTTCTTCATGTCGTTTTGTTATGGCTTAAATCCACCCATTGATTTCCATTCACCCTAGGGGATGTAGGGCTTCTGTTTTGAGTAGTCCTAAAGGCATTAGGGCATGGCAATAGTACAAACAACTATTTGTGGCACAGAATTGACGGATGGACTACGTGAATGGTAGGAGTCATTCTTTAAGCTTCGGGGTGGGCAACCTCATGTTCTTTAAGATCTCTCTAAGATAGGGAGACGTTCGTGCGGTTTGGGAAGGAGCAGCAAGCCATCCCCCTGTTCGGTTATCTGTTGGATATCTGAATTGGATTATGAAGACGACTTAGCAGTTAGTTTTCCCTCTGGTGTTAGTCATTGTCCATAGTGTATTTCTTTCATTCTTCTACACTAGGGATGTTTTGACCAGATCGTTCGCATGTTCTATAGTGGGACGTTATGGACGTATCCGAGGATATGCTGTACAGGGGGCGACCTATACGGATCCTGGATACGCGACAGCAGGTACTATGGGATAACATCCTTCCCGAGTCAGGGTTCTCTAGTAGTATCGATGCGGCGAGGTGGTGATGTGAGAAAGAGGGAGTTGATAGTTCGAGTGGGATTCATTTACTGTTGTTTGTACATTCTGATTTCGGGGACAAAATCTCCTAAGAAGGGGATGTTGTAATGACCTCGAATTTTATTTATTTATTATTATTAGTTTTCTCATTTAAAAAGAATTGTAAATAAAATTTTTATATTTCAAAATAATTTAAACTTATGAATATATATAAAGTAAATATATAAATGTATATAAACACACACACAAAAATAAAAAAACCAACAAAAGCCCCCAGTCTTCTCCTTATTTCCCTAACTCTGTAGTCGGCTCCATTCTTCTTCTTCTTATTCATGCAATATGAGAGAGAGAGAGAAAACTGGAGAAGTGAGAGTGAGAGAAGTTGCGGCTGAGCGAGGTCGCCGGTGATCAGGGACAGGGGCAGCTAGTTCCTATAGGAGTTTTAGCGTTGTTTCAGAGCCGACTCGTGCTCCGTTTCTCATGCCCTTTGGAGGGTTGGCGGGCATCGACTACGAGCACATCATATTCAAAATTGAGATGATTTCGTTGAACGGTTCAGCGTAAATCATGTTTTCAAGAGGTGAGTCGATTTTTCATTATGTGTTGATTTGCATGACTTAACATGTAAAGATTTTAATCATATTTTAGTATGTTTTCTAAGCGTCGTTGCGATCATTTTGGCGCGTCGTGTGGTCCGATTGGATTAACGGTGTGAAAAGCTATTTTTTGAGATTTCGGTTCAGGAACCGATGTTGGTTCGTTGCTATTTTTGTGCACGCTTCTAGAGGTAGGGAAACTGTTGTTTAATTTCATGAGTTCACGCACTGTGGGGCGTGTGAAATCATAATTGCGTTAATTGGAAATTTATTTTAATGTATTTAAATTGAAAGGGATGAAAATACAATGATTAAATGATAAATAAAGTATATATTTATATATAAAGAAATAAATTAAATTAATTGAGGAAGTAAATAAATAAATTAAATAAGGATTATTGAGAGTTTGACGTGGTTCGTGCTTATATGATTTTAATATATCATGTTGCGTATGGAATTAATTGATTATATTATTTAAAAATATAATTAAATAATAAGTTGGTATTATTCAGAACTGACCATAGGAGATTCCGCTTGTTCCAATGACTCTGGGGTACGGACATCCTAGATGAGTCACGTACGCAGTTGGTCGTACAAGTTGACTGTAGGGTAGGAAAGGGAGCTACACCTGTTATTTGGTTTTCGCGTTACGTTTGGGATTCCGGGGTACAGAAAGCCAGTTTGTTCCTAGGACTCTGGGTTACGGACATCCTAGATGAGTCACGTCCAAGATGACTACAGGGTAGTTGGTCGTACAGGATTACTACAAGGTAGTAGAGAGAGCTACGCCTGAGACTCATGTTTGGAAATGTAGGTAGACACGGACATGCATCACATTCTTACATCATTTCATGATATCAGTTAGTTGAGACGTTTGTATATATATAAACTTGTTCTACGGTTCTCTTATTGTTGTTATAGTTGGACTGATGCGTATTCAGTGTATCGAGTTGTGGATCTCACGGGTATGTAGACTGAGATGAGATGTTTATTTTATCTTTGTTCCAGGATGGGATCCAGTTTTAGTTTTGGGAAAAGCCAGTTAGTCTCGCCAGTTAGGGTGGAGATAGAGGGCGTTTCCCTGCTAAACATTATGAGCTCATTCCCCTTATGGTTTTTATTTTAAGGTTATGTAACCGGACAGGGTCAGATGTAGTTGTTGTGATGCTGATGGCATGTTGGGACCTATTGTTACATTTTATTATTTAGGTCATATTTAGGGCCAATTTATGTTTACCCTACGCTTCGGATTAATGTATTATTCTTTTGGCACCTACGGGTGTAGTGGTCTGTATCTATTACCGGGTTGGCACGTGTTTAATTTGTGTTGGGTATTATCATGTATATTTAGACTATGGGATGGTTGTGGGGCTTTGAGGGGTGGCGGCGTTACTGTCCCGTTTATCCCGGTCCCTTGTTATAATTGTGGATAGGATGTCTATTGAGTTAGTGTCATGTATATATATACAGGGTGATTTTGGAGTGGACCTTATCCACTGGAGGGTTCCCGTACAGACAGAATTTTGCCCAATTTTTGTTAGATTTTGTCGGTGGTGCTCCAGTGAATCCCAGACTCTAGTAAAGGAGCTTTTGTGAATTTAGGGGCGTTACAGAAACCTTTTATCTACCGCACCAATTATGCAACCTCCTAACTGGGCACTACCTCTTGAATTAATGTGTGATGCCTTAGATTATGCTATTGGAGCAGTGCTTGGACAATGAAAAGAGAATATGTCTCATGTTGTTTATTATGCTAGTAAAACTCTTACTGAAGCTCAAATTAACTACGCCAACATATAAAAGGAATTACTAGTCGTAGTTTATGCGTTAGACAAGTTTCAATAGTATTTACTAGGGCCTAAGGTAGTATACCCTGACCATTCAACACTTAAGTATCTTTTATCAAATAAAGATTCTAAACCCCGATTAATTAGATGGATCCTTCTTTTACAAGAATTTGATTTAGAGATAAGGTACAAGAAGAGTACCGAAAATGTAGTGGCAAATCACTTATCCAGATTAATAGTAGGATAAACCAAAGCTGACACCCATGTAAAAGATTTTTTCCTCGATGAACAATTATTCCATGTTAGTATAGAGATACCTAAAGGGTGGACGAAACAAAAACGGGATCGACCTACTCTTTTCACAAGTTAAACATTATATTGGGATGATCCACTTTTATTTAAATAATGTCCTAACCAAATAATTATGAAATGTGTTCCTCAAAGCGAAGTGGCAAGTATTTTTAAATTTTGTTATACTCCTAAATGCGGAGGACATTTTGGAGCTAAAAAGATAGCAATAAAAGTGATACAAAGCGGATTATATTGGCCTTCATTATTTAAAGATGCTTACGAATATTGTAAGAGATGTGATAAGTGTCAAAGTTTAGATGTTATATCTCAACAAAATCAGATGCCACAATCCCCGATCCTTATAATTCAATTATTTGACATATAAGCAATAGACTTTATGGGGTCATTTTTAAAATCACAAGAATATGAATATATACTAGTCATGGTAGATTATGTGTCCAAATGGGTTGAAGTTATACCAACTAAGAAAGCTAATCAACAGGCTGTTATTAAATTCCTACAATCTAATGTATTGACAAGATTTGGAACCCAGGGGTTATAATTAGTGATGGGGGAAACAAATTTTGTAATAACTGTCTTGGGAATTTGTGTGAAAAGTATTCTGTAACCCATAAAGTAGGTACAACGTACCATGTCACGCCCTTAAATTCCTAAGACTCCCGAACCAGGACATCCGAGGAATCCGAGGTGTAATCCATACAATGAGTGACCAACTAAGATATCATTAACCATTAAAACATATGGAATAATGATAAAAATGATATATTCCATACCTAATTGAATGGTAGAAATATAACAGCGGAATCCAACAAAAATTCGATAGAGTTCCTTTTGTAAATGGAATATCCCGGAAACACAACTCAACAGAAAACCTGCCAATAACAACTGTTATAATATCAATGGCTCACAACCCAACATTCGTCAATCCTACTAGGGCCGAGGTACTGGAAATAAAACACCCCTACCCCTGCACAAACCCTCTATAATCAACAGAGCGACAAATGCTTGAATAAGATATGGAAATGCAAATGATGGTGCCGAAAAGATACAATGACATCCTAAAATAATAAATACAGGAAATAAAAGATACACCAATAGAGAGTATACCAACAAACTGGATCCCAAGAGAAATACATACAATCCCATACAACATGGGTAAAGGAACTACATAATAAAGAAGAGAGTAGATAACTATCGTCCCCAAATCAAGTCGCACTACAACCATAATCGCATCACCCTGCGCAACTCCAAAACCTGTAACAAGGAAAATAATGAAAAGGTGTCATTGCACAACATGTTGTCTGTAGCCGAAACATTTCCTGCAAACTGGTGTAAACCACTAAGGCAAACCAATGCTGAGGTGAGCTCATCGAGCCCCATAGGAGAAAGGAAATCATAACCGTTACATCCACTGACCGTTCAAGTAGTACTAACTAATACGTGTATATGTATCTACCCTAGGTCAATCCATCGTCCCACATGGCACTCACGACAATGCAATAACCCAAATAACCCCACATAACTCAGGGAAGTATAATGTGTACCAAAGCATATAATACAATTCTAACGACAAATCTCTATCACATGGCAAACGCATACCTATATATATATATATGTATAAGTATATGTATATATATATGTAACAAATAAGTACAAGACATGTAGTACGGATACACAAGAGAACGTTACGCCTCGTACATATCAATCCAAGGCCAATAGTCTACACTACTCACATAAACGTACACTAAGTACATGACACCCAAGTCCAAACTAAGAAATCACCAAGCGCTCACAACGCTAACCAAAGAATCCAACCAAGGAGAATCACACTCACCTCTAATATCAACATGAATATAAATCCACAAATAGTACCAAGGAATACTCACAACCCACTCCCCGAGAACACAGGAGGCAATGCACTCATGTTCTTGCATACTAACACAATCATCAACAATAGAATATATATATATATGCGAACAAAAAATTCCATTCATAGAGAAAATATTCACCTCAAGGACTGAATCACCTCAATCATATCACCATATGAATCTCATAATACTATGTCCAATACGATCAATAAATCACCAACGCAATCACTATAGCTGAGAAAAGCTAACCAAATCACAACACAGAGAGTACATGAACACAACCCACATGAACAACCACATAAGGGTCAAGAAACAAAGCAAGGGAAAAAAAGGTCCCAATGCTAACCAACGGATAACCGAGACAACAATGTCAAGGTTACAAACACCACAAATGTTTAGGGAAAACACTTGGACAAAAGAGACCAAAAGAATAGAAAAGGAAACACAACGTGTGTGCACTAAACAACAAGCCTCATACCCGAGACTTAGAAATGATCGTAAGTAAAGGTGAAACAAGAAAACACCTTTCAAAACACTACAACTCGAGATCTTGAGAAAGAAGCCTCAAAATCTCGGAATCTCAAGAATTATAAAAAAAATTAGGTTTTCTTTTAAGAATCTATACAATGAAAATGACCGTCTTGCCCCCGGTCTCCGTCAGTCGCCATCACCGAACTTTAGAAGTTAAAAATATTTTTAAAGACGATCCTAAGATCACTTTTCAAAGTACGAAAACATGTCATGGCTACGTGGGTAGAAGAAAAGAGATTTTTCTTTTAAATACGAAAGAGTTTGTTTTCAAAACTTGAAAAACGTCGTTTCCGAAAAACAACCAGATAAAAGTGAATACCACTCAAAGGATTCCTATAATGTCCAAGAGAAAATGAAGGAAGAACAAAACATTGGACTCACGGAGCACAACCATCCGTTTCCAAATGACAGCCCGAGGAAGAGGTTCGGCTCCACAGCGTAACCGACGGCTCTAGGAATGACATATAAGTCACAAATCACATACTATTATACAAAACACAGTACAAGGAATGCTTAGGAGAATGAACTAAGTATGAGAAACAAGGCTACAAAACTACAGTACCTCAAGTACTTAATAAAATCACTTAGACCTCTTAAGATTATAAAAATGGGAAAACTAGTGGTTGATACCATGGAACTAACTAGTTTCAATCAATACCTCTTCCGATGCATTCAAACCTCAAATTCACATTTGATACTAACTCTCTAGATTACTAACAGAATCGAGAAACCATTACCACATAACCTGATAGGTTTAATCATAACCCCGTCTAGCCAAACTCAAGAATCTCAAAGGTACGTTAGACGACACACTCCTCAAAGTATGAAAGAAACGTCACAGGTTCATTACCATACAACCAACTATGATCATAAAACCATCACCCGCCTTTTCTAAGGCCTCAACTCAAAATTGACTCTATAGTCCATTACGAACCTCAACTATCGACAGAGGTTACTACACCAATATACTTAAACCCCCAAGGCATAAAAACAAATAATCGCAAGTATAATAATTAACATTTCATTATGCTTTAATAATTTCTATATGTAATCATATTTCTTTCACATTATTCACTTTCAATTGACCATTTTAATAAAATATGATTTTATTTTGCATATATTCATAACCAACATACTCCAAAAATCCATAGGTAATAATATCATATAATAAACCTGCTCCAAAATCACATGCAATAATATCATGATCAACGTGTCAAATAGAATCACATAAATGTTATACAAATGCAATGTGACTCACACACCTCCTGATACACGTAGCATCCCAAAACAGGTTAACTGATACATACTCTAGCCATTTACTTTTGAGAATACAAGCTCATCAAGTAATGTAGAGTACCGCACCGACTCTTCCCAAGTGTTTTTGATAGTTCATACTTTCAACAAGGAAAACGGTTGCACGAGAGCTCCGATTGTACTATGTGCGCCAAAACTATCATAGTCAAGAATATGAGCCTCTCTTATGACTCATAAAGCAATTTTAGTTTTCGAACTTACTAGTTTCGTAGGGGTGAGCCCCTCCTGGTCAGTTATTGTGACGATCTGACACAAGACTACTCACATATGATTACAAACGGCGCTCAATACAGGTTAATTGATACATACTCATCCCAAATAAAACTGCCCATACATGATACACACGACGCCCAATACAGGTTAACGGATACATACTCATTCGAAACAAATCCGCCCACACGTGTCGCATAGACCTACACCCATGTACTCAACACGACACAGGGTACTAAATATGCATACAGGGCCTCAATAAAAACTACACCTCAACATAAATATGTAATACATCATATTTATGACAAAACATTTCCTAGAATGCCAACATGAAAACCATCAATCCTTTTAACATGCTTTTAAATCACAATTAAAGCATTTAAATCCCAATGATATATTTTCATGCATAATTCATGTGAAGTCATCAAATTGTCCTTTAATTGACAATGATAACATTTTAATTTCATTTAACATGCTTTTTATTTCAATTAAAGCATTTAAATCACAAGCCAACAATTTCATTCCTTTAAACATATTTTTTAATTCACTTAAAGCAATTATCAACAAATATAGGAGAACTATAATAACGTTCTAACTTCACGAATTTTCACGTCACATAAATCACCAAAATCATATATACGGTGTAACACCCCGTGTTATTATCCTTTTTACTGAAATTATCTTTGATTTAATTTCGGTAATGACGTCACTTGTTCTTGACGTATTGTTTGTTCTTGGTATTTGATACCTGTAAATTTTTCGCGTTTAGTTTTAAAGTCGACTGGACGACACTACACGAATTCTTATTCTCGACTACACGATATCGTTTCGATTATTTCGGTTACGGTATTAGTACTTTTATGGAACCGGTGTGAAGAGTATTAAATTACTTTCTCTGTGTTCCGGTTGTTGGATTCCTAAACCGGTATATTTCTTTCGGACTAATTTGGTTATTTGGCGTCCCGTGGACTTTCGGGGTTGCACGATATTAATTGGAGGCTTCCGGTAATTGTTGGGATTCATTATATATATATAAATTTAATTATATATATATATCATTGAAGTGGGATTATTTTTCAATTAAGGATAACTGGAGGGTTGCTTTTGCAATTAGTACATATATATGTATACATGTACACGTTACTACAGATTTCTCTGTATATCTTTGCACGACTACTCTCCTTCACACCCAACAGACCTAGCCTTCCTCTCCTCTGCAGCAGCCATGTCTGTCTTCTACATGCTCCATGTTTGCAGGCGAGAGAGAGAGAGAGAGAAAGAGAGAACCGGAAGGAGAGAAAGGCCGGCTGAAGGAGGCGCGACCTCCGGCGACGGCGAGGGTCTGCTGGGCTGTGGACGGGGGCGGCACGAGCAGCTGGGGTCGCTGCAGAGCTGGTTCGCGCAGAGTCGACGAGCACTGTAGCAGTTCGCGCAACAGTGCAGTCTGGCCAGAAACTTCGACCATTTGTTCGGTCGACTTCCCGACCTCGTTTTGGGCTGATTTTCGGAGTGTAGCTTCGCCTATATGTAAGGTACGACGTGTAAATATTTCGTAATTTTTCGTTGAACGGTTTGTCGGGAAATTCGATTTTAATTTTCAAATTTTCGTTTGGGGTATTTTAGATTTAACCAAATTAATTAACCTATTGTTAACTGGCTTCGTATATATCGTATAGGTTGTCGAGACGGACATTTCGATATATTCGAAATAGTTTTCGAACGATTTTGGTCGGTGGGCTTCGTGTTCGGGCGCCGATACTGTGCTGTTTCGGACTGTTCGGTAACGTATAATTAGGTGGGAAATTATATTTCTCACTCCGCATTATTGAAGTAGTTTAGGGGTGTAAAACCCTTATTTAATTTAATATAGATATTTTAAATCGTTAATTTAAATATCTATAATTCGTTTAGATACGGAATTGGACTTAGGAATTAATTTAAGAAAATTTATTAAATTATTTCCTACGAGATTAAATATATTCTTAATTGAATTTAATAGGAATAGACGACTTAGAAATTCCCTCGAGAATTAAATTAGCTAGAAGATTTTGTAAACGTTGGACGTGAGAGACTTAGACGCTATTCTAGGTCCCCTTTTATTACGTGGATGATCTGTTTAAATTATTTTAAAAAAGGCATGTTAATTGAAATTGAAAATATTTTCTAAGGAATTAAAGAAAATATATTTTGAAAACATGAAATGTATATGAAACTGTTTTCATATGATTGAATTGCTTTATTGTATTTAAAGTATGAAAAGAGATTTTGAGACTTATATTACCATGTGGGTATTTTTATAAATATGATGTATTACATATTTATGATTCAGATATGATTTGATTGTACACCATGTCGTGTGAGCACATGGGTGTTGGTGCATGTAGTGCACGGTTTCACCATTGGCAGAGAGAGTTCATTTGGTGTGGTCTACTTCCTTTGTGCGTGGGGCACGAGTAGACGTTTGTGTCGGATCATCACAACAACTGGCCAGGAGGTATCACGCCTACGGAACTAAAAAGCCGGCAAATGTGAGTTAGGAGTCCAGGTAGAGGCTCATGTTCTTGACTTTATGGTAGTCATGGCGTACGGAGTTGCAAGTTGGGCTCTCGTACAACCGTTTTCCCTGTTGAAGTGATAGAGAGAAAAATCACTTGGGAAGGGTCGGTGTGGTAACTCTACACTATGATGAGTGGACAGAGTTTGTATCCGTTACCCTTGGGAAGGGTGTGTTGTGTGTGAGTATCACGGGGAGTGTTGAGTCACATTACACTGCCTATTATTTATGTGATCTCATTTAACATGTATATGTGTTATATTACATGTGATGTTGGAGCATGTTATTTATGAATATATTGTAAATTAAATTCATATTTTATAAATGCTCAGTTGAAAATGAATAATGTGAAACAAGACTTTAAATGTGGTAATTATTAATAAGTATAAATGAAACGAATATATTTATACTTGTTGTTGTATACCTTAGTACCCTTGGGGGAGGTTATGCGTGTTGGCATAGTGATTCATGTGGCTAGCGGAGGCTAGTGGTGGACCGTAGGCTTCACTTGAGTTGAGGCCTTAGAGATTGTGGTTAGTAGCCTTAGAGATTGTGGTTAGCAACCTTGTGATTGTGGTTAGTAGTTTTGTGATCGTTGTTAGTTGTGTGAACTCTTTTGAAGATTTGAGGTTAAGGATGATATTTGTGTCAATTAATAATTGAGGCCTTAGAGAAGGCGAGTGATGAGTTGTGTGAGATTTGATTGATGAGAAGAGGTTATGATTAGGGATTCATTAAGTACTCGAGGTACTGTAGTCTGACACTCTTGATTCTTATGCTTAGTCCCTTCCCTTAAGCATTCCTTGTACTGCGTTTTATACACTAGTACGTGGTCGTTGACTTGTATGTCATTCCGGGATTCGTTGGTTACGGCGTGGTGCCAAACCTCTTCCATGTAGTGTCATTTGATTTGGTGGAGTTGGAACGGATGGTTGTCTTCCGTGAGTCCAACGTGTTGTTCTTCCTTTATTGTCCTCTCGGACATTACAGGAATTCATAGAGTTGTGTCTCTCTTATTTGACTGTCATTTCGAAAACGGTGTTTTCTAAGTTTTGAAATAAACTCCTTGTTTTTTTTTTTAAAGGAAAAACCTGTTTTCGCCTACCCCCGTGGAAATGAAAAGTTTTAACACTTTATAAAACGATCTTAGGATCTTCGTTGGAAAGATTTTTAACTCTAAAAGCCGGTGATGGCAATTGACGGAGACCGGGGGCAAGACGGTCATTTTACTATATGGTTCTTAAAAGTAAAACCATTTTATTATTTTCTTGGGATTCTGAGATTTCAAGACTTCCTTCTCAATATCTCATCTTGTAGAGTTTTGAAAGGTGTTCCATTGTTTCACCTTTGTTTCCTATCATGCTTAAGTCTCGGATTGAGGCTTGTTGTTGTTCAGTGAACACATATAGTGTTGCCTTTCAATTTTCTGGGTTGTTGGTATCACCACCTAGGTGATATGAGTTTTTCTTATGTTAGGGGCATGGATACCAAAAGGATTGGTTCAAGTTTGAAAACATTTTTCTTAAAAACTATTGAATTTCTGGGATTCATCTTTTTATTACTTCCACTCTCGGCCATTCGTTTTTGGTTTCCTTGTTCCCTTTTGGTGTTCTTTCCTTGTTCCCTCTTGGTGTTCTTTCCTTGTTCACTTGTGGTATTTTAACCTTGACATTGTTGTCTCGGTTATCTATTGGTTAGCATTGGTATTTCTTTTCCTTTGATTGGGTTCTTGACTCTTACGGGGTTTTTCTTATCCTTAGTGAGAGTGTTGGTGATTTATGGACATTGTTGGAGATAGCAATTGAGGTGTTTATGTGGAGATATGATCGAGGTGATCTAGCCCTTGAGAGGTAGACTTTCTCTAGGACTGGGATGAGATTTGTTGTATATATATATATTGTACATATATATATATATATATATTGAGGATGGTTGTGTTAGTACGCAAGGATGTGGGAGTTTCCTTCCTGTGTTATCGGGGTGTGGGATTTGAGCCATTCCTTGGTACTAATGGTGGATTTTGATTCTTGTGGATAGTAGAGGTGAGTGTGCTCCCTCTATTGGGTTTTGTGGTTAGCGTGGTGAGTATTTGATGACTTGTCAGGATCGGACTTGGGTGTCGTGTACTTAGTGTATGTTGGTGAGAGTAGTGTAGACTACCGGTATGGGTACTTGGAGTATGAGCCTTAGTTGTACCTTGTAGACTCAGGTTGCATACTTATACATGTATACCTGTATATATATATGTATATATATGTATTCTTGTTATATACTTACGTACGGTAGTGTATGAGCGTGCCTTGAGTTTTGCGTGGATGGGATTAGTTGGGCTATATATGTATCTTGTTAGATAGTTTGGCATTACCTAAACTACACGAGGATGTGGTAGTTAGAGTATCTTTTCCCACTGAGCTTATTCGCTCACAGGGGTATTTCACTTGCCCCCTGGTATTCACACGCCTGGTTGCAGGAAATATACAGCTATGAGCAGGATGCAGTGCAACGGCAGTTTTCCTTAGTTTCCATGTTACAGGTTTTGGAGTTGCATTGGGTGATGCGGTTACGGTTGCAGCACGACTGGGTTTGGGGACGGTAGTATTCTTCTGTCAGCTTCTTTACCCATGTTTTGTGGGATTATCATGTATTTCTTTTGGGAGCCAGTCTGTTAGCATATCCCTATTGATGTATCTTTTATTTCCTGTATTTATTCTTTCAGGAGATTATTGTATATATTCTGCACAGCTAGGTGCATTTCTGTTTTCTTATTCGAGCGTTTGTGGCTCTGTTGATTATAGAGGGTTTGGAGGGGTTTTGGTTTCTTTCCACTACCTCAGCCCTAGTAGGATTGATGAATGTGGGGCTTGGAAGCCATTGTGATTATTGAATTGCTTTGGGCAGGTTATTGTATTGTGGTTGGTTGTCCGGATGTTCCATTTACAAATGGAATTTTGCCGGATTTTCGTTAGATTCCACTGCTTTGTTTATTATTCATTTGGGTATGAAAAATACTGTTTTATCATTATTCCATACGTTTTCATGGCTAATGATATCTTAGTTGGTTGCTCATCATAATGATCACATCCTGGATCCCTTGGATGTCCCAGTTCGGGAGTCTTAGGAATTTAGGGACGTGTCAGCATGATATTAGAGCATTTTACCCTTTTGTGGGTGTTTGATGACTGAAGGTCATTTGTTTTCGTTTCTTTTTTACTTCCGCATTCACTCCCTTAGCTCTTAGGCTCGGGTTTAGGAGTCCTAGGAATTCGGGGCATGACATACGGTCCCACTAATCATATAAAATGAAACCGTACACAACCACGCCTATCCATATCTCTAAACTACGTCTAGCGCTACTAATTCCAATCACCTAGATGGAACTGGTCTAATCCCCTATCTATGGTCACAGCACAACTCCTATATATAGATATTTATATTTTACTCGTATATATATAAGAAAAAAAATCCTACAATCATGTTAATTAATGTTAAACATGATTTCTAATTCATTTTATATAATTAGCATGCTCAATCAAATTATCACATACAAATCTAAAGTCATCTGTACAGATAATGAATTTTCCCCTACCTCTCGATGCGTGTTTATGAACTAATCGTCGTGACCATGACTGAGTTGGATATATTGACACGTCACCCAAGACACACGCTCAGATTTGGCCCAACATGTTCACGCCCTAAGTGGGGCCCCCCGTGAACAGTACCCGCGCCCGAATATGCGACCCACCGACCAAAGTCGTCTGAATAAAATTTTGAATATACCGAAACATCCGTCTCGACGACCTATACGATCGATACAAAGCCCATTAGCAATAGGTTAATAAATATGGGCAAATTGAAAATAACCCTAACAAAAATTTGAACCTATAAACGCGATTTTCCGACAAACAGCTCAACGAAAAAATACAAAATTTTAGTATGTCGTAGCTAGCATCGAAATGAAGCTACCCTTCGTAAATCAGCATCATCCGACATCGTGAAGTCAGCCAAATCGGCGTCGCAAAATTCGACCAGAAATGCCCCTATTTCAGCCTTGCGCATTGCCGGCTGTGCCATCACCAATTCATCACTGCTCGGCCTCCTGCTGGCGATGAGGAACACCGACAAATACCCCTCTAAGGTCGCGTCAACCACCTGCTGCGAAACTCAAGCCACGCGACCTCGCTCCCCTCTCTTTCTCTATCTCTCTCTCTCTCGAAGCTTTCTCTCTCTCGTCGGCCTGATGAAAGAGAAGAGATGGGTGACCATGAAGAAAAAGTTGTTGCTTCGTCACACGTGAATGGCGAAGATGGAGGAGAAGCATAGGTCAGGTTGTGGTTCACAAGAGTGAGAAGGAAAGAGAAACTATATACATATGTGTATATATTTCAACTTCAATTGAAATTTGTAACATTAAAATCCAATGGGCCCTTTGACATAATGATGTGACCAAATTAAATAATTGTGACAATGTATTCTTAATTAAATTACAAGCCCACCAATAATCAATTATCCTTTCAAATAACTCCTAAACGAAATCACGCGAACTCAATAATCAACTAAGTCGTCAAGTCAAAATCGTAAAGTCGTCCCGTGACTTTAAAATAAAAACACGAAAAATTTACACGCGAAATACCGAGAATAACTAGAATGTTATGAATAAGTGACGTCATAACCGAAATTAAATCGAAAAATAATTTCAGGAAAAAGGGAAAATAACACGGGGTGTTACATATCATCCTCAGACTAGCAGTCAAGCCAAAATTTCAAACAGGGAAATTAAGCAAATTCTTGAAAATATAGTATGCTCTGATAGAAATGATTGGGCAAATAGATTAAACGATGCATTATGGGCATATAAGACTGCTTACAAGATGTCAATCGGTACTACGACGTATAGATTGGTTTCTGGAAAGGCGTGTCATCTCCCTGTCGAACTAGAACACAAAGTGTACAGGGCAATAAAAAGATTAAATTTTAATCTAAAGCAAGCAAGTGCGCATCGAAGAGTCCAATTAAATAAGTTAGACGAAATATGTATTGAGGCCTTTGAGAATGCTAAAATTTATAAAGCCAGAACAAAAGCATTCCACGATAACCACATTCATCGAAAGACTTTCGAAACTGGTCAGAAAGTCTGGTTATTTAACTCAAAATTAAGACTTTTCCCTGGAAAACTTCGGTCCCGATGGGATGGACTGTATATTGTGATAACTGCATATTCACATAGAGCTGTGGAATTAGAAGATCCCAAGAATGGGAATCATTTCAAGGTCAATGGGCAACGACTTAAAGATTGTTATGAGCATAATACTAACATAGGTTTGGTGGAATCGATTAATTTAATAGATAGATCCCACGTATGACTCTGATTAAAATAAATTAAAATTTTCATGCCATTAACGATAAAAAATTGCCATTAGTTTATTTTATTTTTCTTAAATATATATATAAAAATAAAAATAAATAAATACATGTATATTTATATATATAAAAGGTTGTATAATTTTTATGTATGTATATAATATTTCTTTGTACTTATATTACAATAATGATTGCTATTTTTATTTTTATTTTTATTTTTGTTTTTATTTTTAGGGAATTTCTGATCGATCGGAGGAATCTGGATCAATTGGCAGAATAAAAATACAGTATTTTTGGTAGTATATGTCCATAAACTTATCTCATAAAATTAGGTCATTAGACTAGCCGTCTATACAAAATTATCAGTGTAAACTGATATAGCTAAGTATATTATTATTCTTTATAATATTTTTATAGTATGGCATTATATCATTTTGATTTATTTCTTCTTAACCAGACAAAAACTTGACTTATTAAGCATCTTAATTTTTATAAATATACTAGTTAACCTTTCACTATATTCCATGTAACGTCCGGTATTTTTACGTGTTAATTTAAAAAAATTATTTAAACAATTAAGTGTCTATGTAATTATGTGTTTGATGTGTTTATGTGTTTTACCATGCCTTACATGTTTTACATGTTATAAAAATTATACGTAGCATGTTGTATTTTCATTTTGAAATTAATGAAAATTATTGAAAACGATTTCGGGAAAGAAATGACCGAGGGGTAAATGAGTACTTTCACATTTTGAGCACTTAGTGGAAAGTGTAGAGATTTTGGGTAAGAATTAGGGCATGAGTGGCGTTTTTGTAATTAGGGAGGATGACAAGGGGTAGAAGGGTAATTAAGAGGCTTCATGGCACTCTTGTAATTAACCCCAACTTTGGAAGAATTTGGTCATTTCCACTTTTCATGTGTTGTCTCATTCCTAGCCCTTGATCTCATTCTCCCATCTTTGTTTTAGACCCTTGGATCATAAGGCTTTGTTTGGTTGACACTTAAATAGAATAATCCATTATTATTGGTCATCCACTTGGCAAGACTTTTTCTCAACCATTGGATGGTTATTTGATTTCCATCTTTTTTCTAAGCCCTTGGATGATAAGGCCTTGTTTGGCAAAATAATGAGTTTTGTGATTTGTGTAATAAGTCTTGCACTTGGCAAGACTTATTCCTAGCCCTTGGATTCATTTCATTTTTCCCCATATTCATTTTGGACCCTTGGATGGTGAGAAGAGTGAGTGGGAAATCTCTACACTTATGAGTTTCTCTCATTTGCAAGACATTCTCTCATTCACACAAAAATATCTATCTTCTCTCATAAGGTTCTTGCTAAGTTCTCCCTCACTTCACTCATTCTTCCTCAAGTTGTCAAATTCTCTCTTCCTTGTGATGAGAATTTGAAGGGGGTTTGTGCATGGAAGTTGATGTTGGTGCTCCAAGCTTCCTTTTGAGCCAAAGCTTGGTAAGTGATTCTTCCTCCTTTCGAATTTCTAGTTTCAAACCCTAGCTTCTATTATTGGATTCTTGTATTTAATTTTTGATTATGGAGTTGTCTATCTATAGCTCTTGCTTGAGACTCCATTGAAGTTTAGCTATCAGTTGAATAGAGCTTAGTGTTGGCTTTGGAGGGTGTTGGGTTGATTCGGATCACTCTTGGAGGCCTTGCTTGTTCTTGGTGCTCTTGCTTGGAATTGAGGTAGGGAAAAATGATTTGCCTTTGTCTTTGTATGAGGGTGTGTGTGTCTATGTGTATATATGTCGTATATATATATGTGTGAGTTGGTCTTAATAGCTTAGACTATGAAATAGGCCTTTGAGAACATGATTTGTGATATAAATTATGTTGTAATTCATTGCTTAACAAATGTTAAATTGTAAGCCTTGTGATAAATTGAATACAATATGATGTTATTTGATAGAAACATGTATTGTGATGGTATATGGTTATGATTAGAACCTTTATGCATTTTGGGGTACACCATGTAGTGTCAAAAGCATGGGTGTAGGGTTTATACGGATTATGTATTCGTATCTGTACATAGTCTTGTGTCGAATCGTCGCAACAACTGGCCAGGGAGTGTTCCCATCCTACGGAATAATGAGTCGTGAATGGGGTATAGGGTGAGTCGTCTCATTCTCGAAGTCGCGGGTCGTCTTGTGCATTCGTTATACGAATCTTTGGGCACGGGTCATCTCGTGCAAACCGTCTTCCTTGTTGAAGTAAGAAGTTTCAAAATCACTTGGGAAGGGTCGGTGCGGTACTCTTTTTCGTTATAAATGAGTAGGGTATGTATTCGTTAACCTATATTGGGCAAACGCATATTATGGGGTGTGTTGAGTTATATTGAACTTGAACTATCCCATAGGTATGATTATCTTATTGACGTTGAAGCATGCTAATTGTGGTAAATTATGTTGTAAGCATGTTGGGAAAACTTATTTGTTGGGTTCGATGGGGTTCTGGATTGGCGTGAGAGCCATGTGGAACAAGAGACCGACCTAGGGTAGTGGCATGAACCTTGGTTGGGTTGAACCACTCGGACTACCGAGATGGAGGCAATGACGCTTCCTCTACTGGGCTAGTGAGCTCACCCCACGCCTTTTATATTTTTCAGGTGATGATCCCGTTGGGAGAGTTCCGTAGTCTATCCGTGGACGTGTGGATGTATGTCCGCCCTTTTGTGCATGGGAGGCGGACCACACTTTATTTTGTTGGGCATTAGGCCGATAAATATGTTCATTTTTCACATGTAAACCAAACTTGTAAAACCATGTTATTTTGATCCGGCTAGCATGTTATCCGAGGTGTTATTGATTATGTATATTCCTTGGAGCGCTATGCGCGGGGATTGTGTTCTTTTGGTGCACTTCGGTGCCGGATTATGTATTTTGATCAAATTATAACATGTTCGCCTTAGAGCGTTTAAATGTCATTCTTGAATATTTTTACTTGGAGTTATGAATGTGAATTGGATGATTTTCCATGAATTGCGAGTATTAGGTGTTTAGCCGAAAATGACATTTTTCTAGGTTTTCAAACTAACCCTTTTCGATTTGAATGGAAAAACCTGTTTTCGCCTACCCCCGTAGCCCCGGTAAAATTTCTTCTTTTATAAATGATTTCAAACTCATTTTAAGAAGATTTTGATCTTTATAACCCGGTGGTCGTTAAAACGGAGACCAGGGGCAAGACGGTTATTTTTATGAATTTTTAAGAAGCGTTTTTGATGAAAATAACCATTCTTCTTCTCATTTCCGAGTTAGGGGATTTTTCTAATTTCTAAAGTCCGAAGGACCAATTGAGATTTTTCTTGATAGTTTCCAAGGGTTTGGGACTGTATGGGAGTCATTTTTGAAGTTTTCTAGTCTAGGCAGTCGACTGGGTCCTCAGCGATTCGCTGGGTCACTAGCCAGTCGACTAGGTGGTTCAGCCCTGTTCTGACCTGTTCTACTATTTCGCTCATATCTCGAGCTACGGGTGTCGGATGGAGGTGTTCTTTAGCTTTTTAGAAATCTGACTTAAAGATCTTGATGTTAGGATTTTGAATAAATTCGTTTCAGTGAGTATTGAAGGCGAAATGGTCGATTGAAGTTGATGGTAGATTTTTAACCCTAAACGTAGGAATGCCGATTTCAAAACGTTGTAGTTTTCGCCTCGTACCTTCAAATTCGGTTCAGTTTGTTCCTATAAATTATTTTAGGTCCAAACCTTGTATTTATACCTTGGAATCACTACTTTATCCCTATGATGACCATTTTACCCTTTTGTGGGCGTTTAATGATTGAATGCCATTTGTTCTCATTTCTTTTTTACTTCCGCATTCACTCCCTTAGCTTTTAGACTTGGGTTTTGGAGTCCTAGGAAATTTGGGGCATGACATTCCATCCCTATACAAGAATGTTTGATTAACATAAATGGCTGAAATCATTATTATTTCTTCTTCTTCTTCCTCTGTTTCTTCCAATTCCTTCATTAATGATGATTGGGTTGAGCATGTACTAGTTGTTGAAGAAGCTACCCAAGAAGTAGAAGAACCTAACTATGTTCCTTTGGTTAACCCTAGCCTTAACATTCTTGGCCTACACAACTTAGGTTATGAGGTTACATTTCTTGCCAATAGGTTAGACCACCCACGCTTTCATCTTGCTTTTATGCTACTTCAAAACTGTGACTTGTTTCATCTTCTAACTGCTAGTTCCAATTGTTCTCTTTCCCGAAGTAGTCCGCCAGTTTTATTGTAACATGACAATAGTTGAAACCACCCGTGGGATTACTTTCTCCATTTGGACAGAATATAATTTCCATTCGATAATTATTGATGTTGATATGATTGCTAGAGTGGTAAATTCTGTGAGAGGCTCCGGAGGATTTCCAGGACCATTTCCCTATGCCACTAAATCCTTTACCTTCATTTGCTGAGATGGTGGGGGAACTTTGTAATGGTTTCTAAATTTATCTCGGGGTAGAACTAATGGATAAGCACCATCTTGACATCAATTATTGGGCTTTGGATTCAATTCTTATACAACAAATTTATCCTAATCAAGATGGATTGTTTCGTTACCGAAACATAGTAGAATTGCTTTATAAATTCCACATAGGTTATTGGGTGTCTATTCCTGACCTCATAATTGAAAACATACGACTACATATGAAGCTTATAGTCGAGAACGAGAACCCATTTATTAACGATTGGACGCTTCCTTTTCCTTTTCTTATTATTAAGATTCTTGAAAGTGAGTTAGGAGATTGCATGTATTTAATGGAAAATGAATGTAAGGAATTTTCTAAATATTATGGTTCGAGGTCCTTTGGAGCTGAGTTGGATGAAGCGATGCGAAATCAGTGGCATGAAGGCTAGATGTTAAAATAAAAATTTCCGTAGGAGGGATTAAATAGTTTTTTATTTTTCTTATAAGTTTTGTTTCAAATCTGTCTTTGCAATTTTTCACTTCCTAGGACTAGATTATATTTTTTTTCTGCAAGTTTGTTTTATTTTCTTTTCAAGTTGTAGGCCTATGGCCAAGTTATCTTTTGTTTATCCATAATAAAATTCCATTCCCTAATATTTATTGTCTTCTTTAAATTTTTATTATTATACTATGATCTTGGTCTTAGTCTTTTGGCTAGATTGCATATTACAAAATCTACTAAGTTTGGGGGAGGATTCTATCACATTCAGAAATCTTTCTTCATAAAGTGGCAACATTGTTCTAACCCCATGTTTTAATGATTTATTATTACCCTAAGGACATGGTTTGATTCAAGCTTGGAGGGGTGGAATACTATTAGATATAAAATATTAGTGAATTTTAAAAAACAAATTATTGCAATTTTGCTATTGTTTGCTACTGTTTATTTTGAACAGTGCATTCACCGATCGATCGGTTGACCAAAAATAAAAGGTTTATATATATATTAAAAAATATAAACAATATACATATATAATAATAAATTTTTCTTAAAAATAATAATAATATATATATAATAAAAATATAATATATATATAAATATTTATATATAATAATATATGTATTTAAGTCTAAGTATTGATATATATATATATAATCATGTATATACATGTGTGAATATAAATATACTATACTATACTATTCTTAAATTATTTTTACAAATCTTTATTTAAGCATATTGATGATTAAACTTATAAGTTAATTAGGAAAATGAGAATATTCTGTAAATTAGATGTATGCGATATTTTCTTCTTATCTAAATAATGATTAAATTAGAGCAGTGAAGAGATGTGGTTCTTCATAGGTGAGTGAAATAGTGAAATTTAAACCAGAAAATATATCTTGACCTATAAACACTTGCACATGATTTCTATAGTTTCATTTATACTCAAAAAAAGTATTATCTCTAAAAATATATATATAACTAAAAGAAGAAAAGAATATCATACGTAAACATTCTCCCTCTAAATACTGGATATTTTACCAGTAAAGAACACTAGGAAATAAAAGGGTGGAGAATGGCGTATGGAACAAATTAGTAGAAAAAGGAAATAGGAGAAGAAAACCTTCTCCAAGAAAAAATAAAATATATACATATGAGCGTTAAAAGCAAAAAGAGGAAAGAAAGCCTTCTCCAAGAATATATATATATATAAATGCAGATATACTTCAAAATGAGAGTAAATGTGCTATAGAGAAAATTCACAAATATACGGAAGATTTTTGGCTTCGGAAGTAGAAATTAGCTAAGTCTATACACTAGTGGAGACCACTCTTAACACTAATCTGAGATGATTATTATTTTTATTTAATTAGGACTTATTTATATGCATTTATTTTATGGATTATATCATTTCTTGATTAATAAATAAGAATATTAATGAATATATGCAAATAAAGATTATAAAGAAGTTGTGGATAGTCTATTTAACCATTATGAGACTTCACTCGTCCATTAGGATTTTTTCTAGGGGTTTAAAAGGCTTATTACATGTGCTAAGTGTAATCGTTTTTACCCTCACGAAAGAAAGGGGTTAATTTAAAAGTGTTTAGTTAAAATAGAATTATTTCTCTTGCATGTAGTCTTTTTATTTCTTTATTTCTAATGGACTAGCAATACTTAAGTTTGGGGGCTTGATGAGACTAGAATATTCGGTATTCTAGGCATTAATTAACCCATTATTAGTCTCTTTATTTTATTAATTAGGTATTTTTATCCAAGTTGTGTATTTAAGCATGTTATAGGGGCTTTAATGTAAATATGAGTTAATTCCGGGCTTTTAGCAAATATCTCTGATCCAGAATGACACTTAGAAGATAGAAGCACTCAATTCAAATCAAGGTATAAGTCAGCCAAGTAGAGTATAAGCAGCTAAAGAATAAATTCGCAGAATATGAAAATATTCAGAATCTGGGTCAACTGATCAATCGGTGGTATTCTGGATCGATCGGCAGAGCCGATATGGGGTTTCGTACGAAGACCTCCTACAGTATTCTGGTCCCTTAGGCAAGCATATTGAGGGACAAATTGGTCCATTCCCAGCTATTACTTGGTCCCCACACCAAGTCCTCTTGGAGTGCAAGTAAAGACATGTCATAACTACATCAACTTTTGTCTATATATATGTGAAAACTTCATGAAGAAAAAGGGGAGTCTAATATTCTGATTATTCATAACATTCAAGTCTTATACAAATTCTCTCTTTAGAGAGAATATTCCTCTCAAGAACCAACCAACCAATCTTGGAGATGATTTCTACATCAACGATGGAGTGCGGCTAATCGGTATCTAGGGTTTCGAACGAAACCCTAGCTGAGTAATGTAGAAGTTTAATTAATTTTATTGCAAAGAGGGGAAGCTAAAGAACACTTATATAATGATTATGTAGTGAGAGAACGAATATATTACTTATATAAGATTTTTTGTTAATTTTCTTCTTGTCTTAGATTGAATTAATAATTAATCTTGAACAACTATGTTTTATCACTAGGGGCTGGAACCCCGAAGATTTAATAATGGTTTCTACATAATAGTTCTTAATTTAGATGATAAAGTCTTAGGTTTACACACTCCATGCTAAGAGAATATGATATAGGCGTGCTTTTAATTTAATGGTTTAGGAGTAGTTGTAGCATAGATGCATGGACTAGTCATACTTTATTCAAAGATGGATTGTAGCGAATCGGACCGATTGCATTTCTTCGGAGATTAGGCAACTACTTTTAGCGTTACAAATCTGATTTATATAAGATGTATCTCCCTCTTCCAATATTATAATTAAAGGACTATATTATTAGGCTAGTGGTGGAGTTGGAACATAACCCTAAACTTGTTTGTTTTGAATTCAAACAAAACAATTATCTGTTTATTTATTTTATGTTTAGTTGATTATAAAACAAACAATCAAACAACTTTTAAAATATAATTTTGATCTATGTGGTTCGATAACCCTTTCTACCCAACTATACTATATACTAGTCATGTACTTTCGACTGAGAAATAAAACTAGATCGTGTAAATTCTTTATTTTAAATACTTTTATTTTCACACGACTTGAACCGATCAAAGTCAAATTTGAAAAGTATCATTAGATTGGCATTTGTCTTTACAAAATAGTTCTTTAGAGGGTAAAACGCGTCACAACATGGGCAACGGATTCCTATCCCCCACCCTTTCAGAGGAAGTTTTGAAAAAGTGTTTTAGCATAAATAACCATGCGGTTTGTCCTGAAAGGTGCCCTTGATCGGGGTCTTTATTTTTGAAAGAGAAACTTCTCGGAAAGGTAGAACACGCGACAACATGGGCATCGGTCCTCGAGAAGAAATTAAATTAAGGGTTAATTTCAGTAAACCCCTCTATACTATCCAGATTAATCAACTAACCCCTACTCGGTCCACTTTGTCTCCTATACTATCCAATTTCATCACTATGCCCCCTCATCACTCAAAATGCCTAAACTACCCTCAATAGTACAAGAAGGTTTACTGAAATAGATATATTTATGAATTTATACTTTCCATATTTTCCGAAAATTCCGAAAATAGTGAAAATATATTACAATTTCCGAAAATTCATAAATATCAAAATATGAATTATTTCTGAAAATATAATATATATTGAAAAAATTTTTTTTTGCGAAATATGAATTATTTTCGAAAATAATTCATATTTTGATATTTATGAATTTTTGAAAAATATGGAAATTATAATATGAAAATATTTTTCGAATATAATATAAATTCAGAAATATATATATATATTTTGCCAACATTTTTTTTTTCGGAGGGAGCATATTATTTTCCAAAATAAGAATTATTTCGGAAAAAATAATATATACTTTTTGCAAAAAAAATTATTTTTCGGAAAAAGATCATATTTTGGAACATAATAGTATATATTTTTTGCAAAAAAAAATAATTTCGGAATAAAATTCATATTTTGGAACATAGTATATACTTATTCAAAAAACAATTCATATTTTGTTACATAATATATACTTTTTCCCAAAAAAATTATATATTACACAAAATATTATTTTTTGAAAATGTATATATTATGTTCCAAAATATGAATTTTATCCGAAAAATAATTATTTTGCGAAAAATATTTATTATGTTCCAAAATATGATTTTTTTTCGAACAATATATTTTATGTTTCAAAATATGATTTATTTTACGAATTTTTTTTATAATATATATTTTTTGCAAAAATATTATTTTTCGAAAAAAAAAATCATATTTTGGAACATAATAGTATATATTTTTCACAAAAAAAAATTATTTTTCGGAAAAGATCATATTTTGGAACATAATAGTGTATATTTTTCGCAAAAAGATTATTTTTCAAAAAAGATCATATTTTGGAACATAATATATACTTTTCGCAAAATAATTATTTTTCGGAAAAAATTGATTTATACATTTTCGCAAAAAAAATATTTTGTGTAATATATATTTTTTTTGGTAAAAAGTATATATTATGTTCCAAAATATGAATTTTTTCTGAAAAAGTATATAATATGTTCCAAAATATGAATTTTATTCGGAAATTTTTTTTTTTTGCAAAACATATATACTGTTATGTTTCAAAATATGTTATTTTCCGAAAAATGTTTTTTTTGCAAAAAATATATACTATTATGTTCCAAAATATGATCATTTTCCGAAAAATAATTTTTTTGCAAAAAGTATATATTATTTTTTCCGAAATAATTCTTATTTTGGAAAATAATATGCTCCCTCCGAAAAATATTTTTTTGGAAAAATATATATATATATTTCTGAATTTATATTCTATTCGAAAAATATTTTCATATTATAATTTCCATATTTTCCGAAAATTTCGAAAATATCAAAAATATATTATAATTTCCGAAAATTCATAAATATCAAAATATGAATTATTTTTGAAAATAATTCATATGTCTCAAAAAAACAAAATTGAATATATATTATATTTTCGGAAATAATTCATATTTTGATATTTATGAATTTTCGGAAATTATAATATATTTTTAATATTTTCGGAATTTTCGGAAAATCTGGAAATTATAAATTCAGAAATATATCTATTTCAATAAACCCCCTTATATTATTGAGGGTAGTTTAGGCATCTTGAGAGGTGATGGGGCATAGTGATGAAATTGGATAGTATAGGGGGCAAAGTGGACAGAGTAGGGGTTAGTTGGTTAATCTGGATAGTATAGGGGGGTTTACTAAAATTAATCCTTAAATTAAAGAGAAATTTTCCCCCACCCTCCCGGAAAAAAAGATTTGAAAAGCTTTTTAAGGGTGGATGCTCGAGAAACCGAAATAAATTAATAAAATTTCCAAATGTAGGACTTTATTTTGAAAAGGCATTCTCGGAGGAGTATAACTGTTCATAACATTGACGAAGGTTCTTGAGAATAAAATTTGTGAATTATGAATTTCCCCCCCACCCCTCCAGGGGAAGTTCTGTTTGAAAAAGCATTTTTTGAAAATTGACATGTATGTGTGGAAAATGTATGTAAGCATTCAAAGGATGAGAAGAGAGTAATGAGGATTGATTTGCCTCTTTGAGAGGACTTGCTCGAGATTTTCTTTTTGCCAAAGAAAGGTCCGGTGGTGGGCAAAGACTGCATTGAAAAGGAGTTTGCCTCTTTGAGATGACTTACCTGAAAATATGTTTTGAAGAAGAATGGTCTGGTGGCAGACAATGAATGTATTATGGATTGGCACATAGCACATACAACATGTATAAATCCCAAAAGTGAGCAAAGAATGTATGAAAATGGATTTCGCCTCTTCGAGAGGACTTAATTGAAAAATAGTTTTGTCAAAGAATGGTCTGGAGGCGAACAAAGAATGAGGTATGTGTTGGCACATAGCATGTAAAACATGTATAAATCCCTAAAGTGGGAAAAGAATGTATAAAAATGATTTTGCCTATTTGAGAGAGCTTACTAGAAAATAGATTTTTTGAAATGAGGTCCAACAGTGGACAGAAATTAATTGAATACTTTGAACATGATGCATAAAGTAATGAAAAAGTCCCTTTGAGGGAGAAGATTGTTTTGAAATTGAGTTTTGAAAAATGCTCATTAAAAAGGGTTTTGAATGAATTTTTGACTTTGAAAATATTGAATAGACACAAATTGACATGCATTGATTTAAGCAATATGCCAATATGTAGTACACAAATTGGCATGTATAGCACAAAGGGCCTCTAATAACGAGGAAGTAGACATGAAATTAGGTATGTGCGAAATACTCCTCTAGTAACGAGGTAATATAGAAAAATGTATAAACCACGTGTGAGGGCATCGATGCGACACCTCTTACTTCACGGGCCATCACCATAAGGATCATTTGTAAAATAAAATCAAGGTATATAATATTTACATATTACTTACTATCACCTCTAGAGTGACGGTTAAAAGAAAGTGGAATTGAAATGACATATGTATGTATATTGAAATCTTTTATAGTATAAAAAATAGTAATACTATCACCTCTAAAGAAAGGGTTAGGAGAAATTGTATTGAAAGTGCATACATATGTATATTGACAATGTATTGAAACATGTAAGGAATATCATCATCAAAACAAGTAAGACTGATTTGTCAAAGTTTGACTTCTTCTCTTATCATGCCATCCCCTTAGAAGGGTCATTTGTTAATGAATCATTTGGAAAGAATGCACATAAAGCAAGTATTTCACAAAGAATGTATGTATTGACATGAAATGAATGGAATATACACTAATAGATGCAACTTATGCAAATATTAGATAGTATGTAACGTCCGGTATTTTGATTAATTTTATTATTATTATTAATTATCTAAAGGATGTGAATTTTATTTTTCTTTTCTATTTTATTATCGCGCACTAAAGTGGTGGATTTCGGGCGATCATGACTATAGTTCTATTTTGGATTTCTAGATTTCCTCCATTTATGGGATTAATTAAATTAAATTGAGCGGTATTGGGTTAAATTGTACCGGGTCATGTCCGGATTGGGTTTGAGTCTAGTTATTTAATGGGCTTGAAACCATTTGAATTACCAAGTTAAAAAATATATATGTAATTAAAATATATGGGTACAAACTCAAACCACACACATACTTTATCTGATCACCAAAAACGTGAGATATAGGGGGTGAGGATTGACGCGATAGAGAGAGGAAACGCAGGGGGTGAATGCCATGGTTCTTCTCCACCTTCTTCTTATTCTTCTTCTACTCCATCTCCCATCACAACCAAGCGAGAAAGAAGAGAAGTATCTGCAGTTCGCAGCTGTAGCAGCAAGCCCTAGAGCCAGTTCGGCTGAGAAGGAGAAGAGGGGCGGTTCGGCGATCTCCAGGCGATTGTTTGTCATGAAATTTTGTGGGATGATTCCTCTAGTCGTGTATGTTGGCCTTGAATTTTATTCTCGTACAATAAATCCTATTTTGATATTAACAAAAAATTTAAAGCGTGTTTAATAATAATGAATTATCAAGTTCATCTTTTCAGCAAAAGACAGGTGAACGACTCGGAAAACAAGCACGAAAAGAAAACAACTCGGAAAGAAAGATTGAATAAAAGCGAAAAGCCGATAACGAAATTGAAGCGCGAAAATGGAAAATCAAATAATTCAACGGCAAAGGCGAAAGTCGAAGACACAAGACTTGGGGTAGATAGGTCGGAGAGCGATAATTGTAACAAGGTAATTTTATGTGTCGATTTTATCGTATAAGCTCAAGAATAAAATGAACCGAACTCAAATGGAATGAAAAACGTTTTACCGAACTTAAACGGAAAGAAAAATATTTTTATTAAATGTTTTTCAAGTTATTGTCGACTAGAAGAATCCTTTGTATTCTCTAGTAGTTGACTAAAACAATCAGGAGCATCAAGTTTTCATCCATTTTGAAGTAGTCGACTAAAGCCCTAAAGTAGTCAACTAGAACCACCCATCTAGTCGACTAAAACCATTTGAGTCGACTAGACTACATGAAGTAGTCGACTAGCAGAATTAATCTAGTCAACTAGAAGCTCTAAGTAGTCGACTAAAAGGTCCTTAAATTCTGCAGTTTTTCAGAAAATAATTTTCATGTTTTGTGCATCATGTTTAATGGATTTCAAACGGCTCTTGACTTCTCTAATTCAATATTCACTCTCATAACCCTAATGTATTGATATATATAGAATGAGATGTGTATATTGAAGTCTAAGAGATTGAAAAACAAAAGAGAAAGAAGAGGAAGAAAAGCTATCAAAATTCTGCAGAAAAATTTTCTACAAAAGCCATTGAAACCGAGTTTTGAAAATCTGATTTTCTCCAAGTTTCTTTGAAAATCAAAACCTCTAGTATCTCTTCTTATTCTCCAAATATCATTCATTGATCATATCCTTTGAGAATACATTTCTAGAGCTATTATAAAATCACTAAAAACACTTGAGCATATATTTATTTATCTTCCATAAAAACCTTTGGGTTTTGAGTGTTTTTGTTCTTGAGTGATTTTATTGATTACATACGAATTTGTAATCTCGGACAAGTGAAATCCACCGATTGTTCAAGAGAGGGTTGTTCTCTTGACTGAGAGACAAGCTCAAGAGGCTTGCGTTGTAAAGGTTTGCCATTCCACCTGTGAAGGAAGTGCCATAGTGAAAGGATCGGGAAAAGTCTCAAGAAGAGGTTCTTGAGCCGAGGAGTAGGAGTTACTGAACCTCGAAATATCACGGTGTCAATCTCTCTATCTCTCTCTCCTTATTTCATTAATTTGCATGCTATATTTACTTGAATATCTTGTATGTTAATTAGTCTTGTGATTAGTTGTTAGATAAATTGAATTGAATTTATTCACTTGACTATTGAAGAAATTGAGTATTGATTATATATTGTTCCAATTTCGAAAAGGGGTATAAATATTTTTATCACCCTATTCACCCCCCTCCCTCTAAGGTTAATTAGTGACTAACAATTGGTATGAGAGCCTAATCTCTATTATTTTTGGACTTAACCGTCTTAAAGAACGATCATGGCCTCATATTTAGTCGCTCACGTTGAAGGACAATATATTATTAAACCCCCATGGTTTGATGGTTCAAACTATAGCTATTGGAAGACTAGTATGATAGACTTTGTTCAAGCTATTGATTTTCATATTTGGCAAGTTATTGTTGCTGGACCTTTCACTATAACAAAAATAGTAAATGAAAAAACTATCCCCAAATTGCCCAACGAATGGGATAATGATGAGCGTAGGCTTATGTCTTTTAATGCTAACGCTAAGGTGAATATAAATTGTGCCTTAAGTCCAAACGAATTTAATCGTGTCTCTACTTGCTCCACGGCAAAAGAAATGTGGGATAAACATGAAGTAACTTATGAAGGTACTACTCAAGTTAGAGAATCTAAAATTGATATACTTATGCATGAATATGAATTATTTGCCATGAAAGAAGATGAAAATATCAATTCTATGATGTCTCGTTTCACTAACATTTTGAATGGACTAAAGCATCTTGGTAGAATTGTTCCTAGATCCGATGCGTCACGCAAAGTGCTTAGAAGTCTTCCGGCTAAATGGGACGCAAAGGTAACGGCAATCAAAGAAGCTCATGATCTCAACAACATGAGTCTTGATGAGATTTTCGGTTCTCTACTCACTTGGGAAATCACATTGAAATCTCGTGAAGATGACATCAAGCCAAGAAAAGGTATAGCTTTGCAAGCCTCTACCAAAAATGAATCCATTGAGCCGAATGAAGAAGAAGTGGATGATGACATTGCTTTGCTCATTCAAGAATTCAATAAATACCTTCAAAGAAAGAAAGCCAATGGTGGAAAATTCATGAAGAGAATCGAATCAAAAGGCGAGCCGAAGAAAAGGGAACCTCCAATGTGTTTTAATTGTGGAAAGTCGGGACACTACAAAAGTGATTGCTTCAAGCTCGAAAAGGAGAACAATAAATGACCAAGCAAGATGGCTATGAATGCCACATGGGATGACTACGACTCCTGTGACTTGGATGAGGAGGAAAATGGTGAAGCAATGACAAACCCTTGTTTCACAACAAATCAAAAAGAGGTACATTTAAATTCATATTCATTAGATAAAGATAAATTGTCATATGATAAACTTCTCTCTCTTATGATGAATTATAAAATGCATTTGAAGAATTGCATGATGGATTTGAAAAGTTAGCTAGAAAATATATTCTTCTTAAGAAAGCTAAATCTTCATGTAGCTCTATTACTTCCAACTTAGAAGTTTCATGCAATGACAAAAGCATAGAGCTAGAAAAGGAAAATAATCGGCAAAAAAATACTATACACGATCAAATAAATGTCTTAGCTAAATTTACAAAAGGAAAGGAAAACCTTAGCATTATGTTGGGAAGACAAAGAGGATCATTTAATAAATGTGGTCTAGGGTATGATGCTTTTGACAAAGATGTTATTATCTTGAAAAATAGGAAATCATTAAGGCATGCATTTACAAGACAATCATCTCATGCATCCTCAAATGATCATAAGCATGTTACATGTTATTATTGCAAGAAAAAGGGACATAAGGAAAATGCATGTTTACTTAGGAAGAAGAAAGTGATAACAAAAATGATTTGGGTTCCAAAAGGAACCATTGCATGCTTGCATAGAAAGGAGAATGTTATACTAAAAATGATTTGGGTTCCAAAAGGAACCATTGCATCTCTCTCTAACCCTAGTGGACCCAAGATAAATTGGGTACCAACAAATGTTACTTAAATTTGTTTTGTAGGTATGTTTGAAGTCCGCCTTAAAGGAAATGGCTTATTGGTAGCGGATGCTCAAGGCATATGACGGGAGACTAATCAAAATACTTTTCTTTAAAAACTTATGAAGTAGGAAACGTAACTTTTGGAGACAACTCTAAAGGCAAAATTATAAGGATTGGTTCAATTGGTATATCTTACACTCTTTCTATAGATAGTGTGTTTTTGGTTGATGGTTTGAAGCATAACTTATATAGCATTAGTCAAAGTGTATGACAATGGCTATGACGTTATTTTTAGGACCAATGCATGCTTAGTTAAGAAAGATGGGAATTAATTGTCAAATGCTAAAAGAAACGGAAATTTGTATACTATGTTGCTTTATGAATGTTTTCATTGATTGATAAACGATCATTATTCATGTATCACATTCTTTTGTTTCTTGAAATTGCATGAGAAAAGTGTCACATTGATTTAGAGTAAAATTATTTAAAAAGGGTGACTCTTATGGAAATATGTTTTCATTGTGCTTTCATATGTTCAACGAATTTTGAAATGAAATGAATCTTCCTATGTGCTATAGCTTTACAAATCTTGAAAAAGGGCATATAACTTATTTTTGCTAATTAAGGGAAGTCATATTAGTTTTCTTATCAATTCTTGATGATTGAACATGAATGATGCATAAGGTTGTTTACTATTATTCATATATGAATTGGAGTTTCATTCATATTACTAATTTCATATTTGTTCATTGACTTGATAAATAACCATGAGCATATCTTACTATTTGAATCGACAAATGCACTTCATGATAATGTTCTTAAATGATAAATTCTTTTGAAGCATAATGGTTGTTGAAGATCATTCATTTTGTGCTAATGTGCTTATAATGAATTATGCTCATAAATGTGCTAACACAAATGGACCCTAGAGCAAAAAGGGTACCAAAGAACGCTACTTGAGTGTGTTTTGTAGGTGTGGATTGATTCTTCACTCAAGAAATATTGTTTCTTCAATTGTGATGTCATAACTCAAAAGGGGAGATGAAATCAAGATTTCTCAAAAAATGAACGAATAATACAAATCATCTACAAGCAACTCTAAGTAAAATGGGTGAAGCTAGCACCATGGTATACATTTTCTATTCTCCATTACTAATGTGCTTTCATTGTTGAGATTAAATATGACATATTGCACATTAAATTGAGGTGTTTGATTTTGAAGTGAAATTAAGACGGACTTGGGATATATGTTTAATCAAATAAGTCCACACTAGTAAACCTCAAGAGAGCAAAATTTCGTTGAATAATTTATCTAATGCAAATAAGGATAAGGAATATGTGATGAAATTCTATGCGGTTAAATGATTCATCATCCTCTATTATATATCTTCTTGCTAATCATCATAGAGGGATTTGCATAAAGATTTTCATAAAAATGATTTTAATGATGATTAGCCTTTGTTGTTTCAAATTGAAATCATGGTTGAAGCTATTTAATATATGCTTGGATCTTTATTATGTAAATGAACTATATGTTTCTCTTTAAAGGAAGCATGTTGAAAAGATGGAGATTTTGTGCTCAAATATTGTTATCTTGAATGTTTATTGAAAAACATGATTCATGAGTTTTATGTGCACATATCATGAAAGACATACGTTTTTATTGTTCTTGCATTATTATGATTTTCTCAATGATATACAATATTTTTTTTATATCTTAAAATTTTATATCATTATCATACATGCATACTCTTGTATATTTTATAATGCATATTAATGTTGGAATCTATGTCTAATAGTGGTGACCCAAGGTTTTGATCATTATTATCCCATGATTTTAACCATGAAGGATATAGATTATTCTTTGCACATGTGAATGGAATTAAATTTCTAAAACTACCACATACCTCTTTGCATAAAATGTTTTTATCTAATGCATTCCTATATGATTTTAAATGAAAAAAATTCATGAAGTGATTCACAATGCTTTGAAATGTATAAGTTTTAGAAAATGGGTTTTAAAACTATCTAAGTCGTACTTAATTTGAAAAATGATCCAAGAGGGTATTTTGAATGGTTTTATGTGATTTTCTTATGGATGAAGGTTATTTCAGAACCTATATTGATAAACATTCTTTTTGTTGTTTATCATATATAACTTATCACAAATTTGGTTATAAGATTCATTGGAGTATTATGTTTACCAATTTTTGATGTGTTGTGAAAAGACGTTTATCACAAACATGCAATCTATTTCAAAATGAGCATGATAGATGAATTTATTTTCTTCTTGGGAAAAATACATTTAAGTGTCATGACATAAGTTCAAATACTTTTTGACACTTCGGTTTTGGGATTATATGGTTTCCTTGGTTTCTACTCTTGGACTTAGATGTTTAGTAACATAATTAAGACTATAAATTATATGTTATCTTGGTTCATCTCTTATTATTTTAGATAAGTATTTTTACCATATATATAAGAGATATATCTTGTGTTTTTAGCACTTGTGAAGATTACATATCTTTGCCATTACATTAAAGATTTCAAAGACATGCACTTATGAGAAATATTGAGATCACCTTCATGGTTATAATTTTCTTCGTCAATATTCTCACAAATTTTATCCAAAAGAACTCATTGTGTAAAATTTCATAAAGATATGGAAATGCCTTTGAACATTAATGTGTTAGCATTTTTCTTGTGTATTTTTTACTTGCTTATTTTAGAATATTCTTTTCTTAGTCATCATCATGATTTTTACTCTATTCACATTACATTCTATGATTAGATGTTGCATTATGTTTATTTATTTTCATGTGATTAAGATGAAGGTGTTGTTGACTTATTCTTAAGTGCTCATATGTGATTTTAAGTGAATTTTCATACATGACTATGTGAGTTTAAATGATCTAGTGTTTGAGTGTTCTTTGTTTACATATAGTATGTTGAATACTTATGGTTTCAGCTTTAATTCAAACACACACACTTGAACATTAAGTTACTCTTCATTTGAGTCATTCACTTGATACATGTACTTCATATATGAAAATCAATTTTGATTATATATCCTATTTGTCTATGAAAATCAAACAAATGTTTTAGTCATCATTGATGACATGTGCTAGCATGTCCTTGTTGTTATGTTTGTAAGTTGGTATCATCTTAAGCATATTCATGAAAAGTATGGTAAATATGAGTTTGTGTTACTTCAAATGATATATTCTATGATCACAATTCATTTATGCAACTTGATTTTCTTCTTGTACTTAATTGCATCTATTTTTTTTGATGATGTCAAATGAGGAGAAAATTAGTTGATGAGTATATGTTGTATGCACATTCTTAGGGGGAGCTTTGCTCTTTGGTGATAGGGGAAGAAATCCCAAGCTTTATGCATATGACTATGTGCTTATTTTCAATCATGTGCTAATTGAATGCGGTATTAAAAACGCAATTTATATATCAAAGAATCCTTTTCATAATTCACGAACTAAGCATATCGAGATTAGGCATCATTTCTTACGTGATCATCTTGCTAAAGGAGACGTTGTATTGGTTTTTATTGACACTAAAAATCAATTAGCGGATATTTTCACAAAGCCTTTTCCGGAGGTTTCTCTTTCAAAATTAATAGAGAAATTGGGTTGGCTTTGGACGTTGATGTATTAGCGTGATAAATTCTTTATTCAACCGTCACTTCCCACCTTTTTATGTTGCCAAAGGGGGAGAAGTTAGTTGCTTTTGTGTATGTAAGTCATGTTTATGTGTGCCTCCGTGCTAGTGTATGAAATTGCAAAAATATATTTACTAAGGGGGAGCATGTAATGCACACATTGAGGGGGAGTATCACTTGATACTTCACCATTTACACGTAAACACGAAATGTTTTGTCAACATCAAAAAATGGGAGATTGTTGGCCTTGAATTTTATTCTCGGACAATAAATCCTATTTTGATATTAACAAAAAATTTAAATTGTGTCTAATACTAATTAATTATCAAGTTCATCTTTTCAGCAAAAGACAAGTGAACGACTCGGAAAACAAGCACGGAAAGAAAACGGCTCGGAAAGCAAGCTCGGAAAGAAAGATTGAATAAAAGCGAAAAGCCGATAAAGAAATTGAAGCACGAAAATGGAAAATCAAATAATTCAATGGCAAAGGTGAAAGTCGAAGACTCAAGACTCGGGGTAGATAGGTCGGGGAGCGATCATTGTAACAAGGTAATTTTATGTGTCAATTTTATCGTATAAGCTCAAGTATAAAATGAACCGAACTCAAATGGAATGAAAAAGGTTTTACCAAACTTAAACGGAAAGAAAAATATTTAATAAAAATATTTTTCAAGTTATAGTCGACTAGAAGAATCCTTTGTATTATCTAGTAGTCGACAAAAACAATCAGGAGCATCAAGTTTTCATCCATTTTGAAGTAGTCGACTAAAGCCCTCAAGTAGTCAACTAGAACCATCCATCTAGTCGACTAAAACCATTTGAGTCGGCTAGACTACATGAAGTAGTCGACTAGAACCTCTTCTAATCGAGTAGAAGAATCAATCTAGTCAACTAGAAGCTCTAAGTAGTCGACTAAAAAGTCCTGAAATTCTGCAGTTTTTTAGAAAACAATTTCCTTGTTTTGTGCATCATGTTTAATGGATTTCAAACGGCTCTTGACGTCTCTAATTCAATACTCACTCTCATAACCTTAATGTATTGATATATATAGAATGAGATGTGTATATTGAAGTCTAAGAGATTGAAAAACAAAAGAGAAAGAAGAGGAAGAAAAGCTATCAAAATTTTGCATAAATTTTCTCTACAAAAGCCATTCAATCCAAGCTTTGAAAATCTGATTTCTCCAAGTTTCTTTGAAAATCAAAACCTCTAGTATCTCTTCTTATTCTCCAAATATCATTCATTGATCATATCCTTTGAGAATACATTTCTAGAGCTATTATAAAATCACTAAAAACACTTGAGCTTATATTGATTTATCTTCCATAAAAACCTTTGGGTTTTGAGTGTTTTTGTTCTTGAGTGATTTTATTGATTACATACGAATTTGTAATCTCGGACAAGTGAAATCCACCGATTGTTCAAGAAAGGGTTGTTCTCTTGATTGAGAGAAAAGCTCGAGAGGCTTGCGTTGTAAAGGTTTGCCATTCCACCTGTGAAGGAAGGGCCATAGTGAAAGGATCGGGAAAAGTCTCAAAAAGGGGTTCTTGAGCCGAGGAGTAGGAGTTAGCGAACCTTGAAAAATCACGGTGTCAATCTCTCTATCTCTCTCTCCTTATTTCATTAATTTGCATGCTATATTTACTTGAATATCTTGTATGCTAATTAGTCTTGTGATTAGTTGTTAGATAAATTGAATTGAACTTATTCACTTGACTATTGAAGAAATTGAGTATTGATTATATATTGTTCCAATTTCGAAAAGGAGTAGAAATATTTTGATCACCCTATTCACCCCCCCTCTAGGATTAATTAGTGACTAAAAGTGTACATCGACATACTGAAAATTGGGGCATTTTAATTGAGCGGTTTGGTAGAAATTTAGAGTTTTAGGTACGAAAATACTTTCTCAAATTTAGTACGTTCCATATACCTATAGATAACGGGATTTATATATATTAAATAGGTCAACAAGGTGATGTTTGGGTCCGAAAATAAATTGTTTTTTACCATTTTTATCGATGAACCACTTTCGGGCAAGATTATTGCAGGACAGATTTGTAACCGTGGTGTGGGCTATCCAGGGGTGGCTTTGGTTCGTGAATTATCTTAGCATTTTCCATGTGGGAACGCTTCACAAGGTAGGGTGGCTTAACCCATTCTCAACTCGCGGTTTCGTGAGTTGTAAATAAATTGAAAATTCATTAAAAACTAAAATTACAAAAAAGAAAAGAATCCACGGAACAGTCATTGAGGCGGTTTGAACACGGGAACCTTAAATTGTAAGTATTTAAGCTTAAAAATAATTTATTAAAATTATATGTTCGGTGTTAAGATATTTAAATGATTAAATTCATACTTTTGGATTTATTGTGATAATAAATCTTTTTATGTGATTTTATGTGAATTACGTGGGAAATTGTAAATTTCGTGGATGATTGTGAAATTATATGATTATTATTGACTATTTTAAATATGTGGAGGCATGAGATTAATTTAGGGATTCTAGTTAGCATATTATTTTTTTGCTAGACTAGGCATGATAGTATATCAGGGCATGCATGTCGATAGACTTGGGTTTGAGGTTGTCGAGGTTGGGTTTGTTTTACAATGGCATATCATCCTAGGTGTGGCGATGCGAGACTGGTTGTTTTACAAAGGCGTATATGCCCGAGTGTGGTGATGTGATACTGGTAATGTTATAGTGGCGTATCTGCCTAGGTGTGGCGATGCGAAATTGGTTATTGTACAGTGGCGTATCTGCTTGGATATGGCGGTGCATGTGTAGTGGTTATATAGTACGTGTCCGTCGGGATGTGGCGATGCGTGACTGGTGGTTGTACAGTGGCATGCCTGGAAGGATTTGTGGGTCAGTGAGCGAAGTGACTTGCATTGCACTCACAACATTTCATATCATTTCATGGTATAAATATATATATATATATATATTGAGATGACTATGTGTATTGGACTTATGTGTTAGTTGCTATGTGACTACAGAAATAGTGGGTTGCCCGGGTGCTAGGGGTCTCGGATTGGTGTGAGGAGCATGGAAAGACACTGATGGACCGAGGTTAGAAGTATGTACCTGGGAAAGGGGGTTACGACTTAAATAGCCGAGGTTTAGGCGGGCGACGCCTCTCTACTGAGCACGTTTTCTTTTGTTCACCCCCTTCTTTTAATATTTTCAAGGCATAAGACTGAGCATGACCGGATGTAGCTTCAAGAGTAGTTAGATCGGCATAATTATATTTTGAGTTGCATATGGCATCTTATACCTGACTTGTGTTAGTTTTGGATATGTATGACTATTCTTTTGACGGCTAACATGTTAGCTGAGTTGTGATGTTATGTATATTATTTTGGCACCGAGAGTGCAGTATTGTACCCATATGATATTACTTTCCTTTTTTTATGCTAGGAATTTTGGAGGGTTGTGTAGAGGTAGCGGTGAGCCAATTTCCGCTACTTCGGCCCTCGTGTCACTTTGGAATGTTGGGATATTATTTCTCGTTCTAGTCTGTTAAGAGGATGTATATTTTATTATGGCTGTGTCCACTAGGGTCCCATTTATAAACAGAACTTTGCCGAATTTTTGTTAGATTCTGCGAAGTCGGTGACGTCCTGATTCTCCTAAATTTTTTGTTAGAAGTCTTAGGGGATTCGGGTCGTTACATAGTATATGTACTAATGAATGTAATATGTACCAATAAATACAACTTGTGTAAATATTGAATGACATATGTTTCAATAAATGGAATGTGCACTAATAAATGCAACTTATGCAAGTATTAAGTGACATGTAGGACAATAAGTCAAAATAATGAAAGAATGGCACACAAATGTGTGTAGAGATTGCAATATTCAAAAAAGAATGTCTATCTACATGTAAAGAATAAAATATATACAAGATGAATGTATGTAAACATGTAGAGAGTGAAATATATACAAATAAGTAGAATATGTACAAATAAATTAATGAATGATGTAAAGATCACCCCAATATTTGGGGGTTTTGAGTAGAGATTTGAAAAATAAATGTTTGAAGTTGGAAACCCAAATTTGGGTGAGAATAGAGATGATTTTTGTGCAAATATTGGAGCTAGTGACAAGAGGATACTGATTTGTGTCTTTTGAGTATTTCTTGTGCACTTTTTCTAGTGTTTGTGTTGATCCTCAAGCAAATACAAGATATATCATGTAATAATAAAGAAATATAAGCATGTATGGACATCCATAGCCTCAACAACACAAACAATTCATCAAATATAAACAATGACCCTCCATGGTCTCAAATATTATTTAATAACAACATGACTTCCACAACTTCTCAAGTGTTTCATCCATTCATAAAAATAATTGTAAATATGAATGACATGTTTCTAATGTCCTCATATGGAGATCCTAAAGAATATTAGATGAGGAATAGTCAGGGACAGAGCCATAAATATTTTGAAAGGGCGGCAAAACAATATTTTTTGATAATTTTATAGGCGGCAAATGTAATTTTTAGTTATATATTGTCATTTTTCCCTTAAAAAGTAGTAGAAAAAACAAATATAATGGGGTTCAAGTGACCCCCCATGAAGGCACTGTGGCTCCATGCTTGGGAAGAGTGCATATGCATGCTTGGTTAGAATCATAGTTACCCTTGAAGACCAAAAATATGACCCACTAGAGAGGACCAGTGGGATGTTGAGCAGTTCGACCTCCTTGTTGATTTTTCCTTATTGTTTTGGTATTTTTCCCAGAAATATTCAGATGTCATCTACCAACTTGCTCTTTGGCTAGACCTATGATTCTCAATACTGAGCCCTCTCTGATATTTTTAAATTTCTGCTACAGAGGTGAAAAACTGGGGAAAAACTGAGTTTTTTATTTTTCATAAGATCATGGCTTAGAATATGGGAAAATAAAAACAATGAGGTTAAATATCAAGATTTTAGAGATCTCCAAAAAAACTATTGAACTGATTTCGATTTTTGAAGGGCTCTAACTAAAAATAACAACAATTGGGTGCAAAATTGCCAAATTTGCTAGAAAGTGAGTAGAAAAGTGTTTTGATGCCTAGAAATTATTTGAGGGCTAGAAAATGGTGGAGAATGATTTATGGAATGTATAAATGTATATAAAGGTGTATGGAAGGAATAATTTCTGAATTTAGAATTCTCAAAAAACCTCTTTTGAATGAGACAAGAGAGGTATTTATAGAACATGGAAATCAAGACTTAGTAAGCAAGAAAGGTGTACCAAAACACAAATCCACACACACACACCCTAACCCCTCTACCTGGCCTCATGATGGTGAGGTAAGTGTAATTATTTTCCCTCCCCATGTGTCTATCTCTCTCCTTTTTTTAGCTTGGCATCATCTTGAACTTTGTTTTAGGTTTTTTCTTGATTTTTTTTCATTTTTATAAGCCTTGGCCTCACCAAGCTAAAATCCAAAAAAATTGTGTGTTAAAATTGTTGGCCTCGTCTTTGTATGAGGGCAACTCCAATACTGTGCAGAGATTTACTAGGTACGGACTAATTTTGACTTTCCAGTTAAACCTTCTCTATTTTAGACGTAATTACTGTCAAAATTTTAAGAAAATTATTTTCTATATAAAACAAAATTTTAATTACTAAAAAGTGCTCATGTGAACCCTAGTCCGGTACCGGCGGTCACTTGTAGGTGATAAGTGTCACATGTTAGACATTTTGATTCCGTAACTCATTATAGTTACGTCATTTTATTCCATTATTTGGTATTTTTATGCCGTTTGTGTGTTTAAGCATGTTTCAAGAGCTTAATAAAGAAATAAAGTCAATTTTGGTGAATTAACCAAGTACACGTTCATTTCTATCCAAGAGGAGAGTCAAAGAGGTGTTCTTAAGACAAAAATATCTCCCGGATGGCAAAAACGGCATTTTTCGAAGTCGTCACCTAAAACAAAAACTCTCGTGGAATCAAGATGGTCATTTTGGCACAGTTGCGGAGAAACGTGGTTTTCATAAAGAATCTACACTCAAGCCTACGCCTACAAAAGCAAAAAGTGGCCAGAAAATGAAAATCTACCCTCAGGGCATAAGCCTAAGGCGTAGCTGCGGCAGGAAGTTTTTAATTCCTACTGCAATGTTCAATTTGCCCTTGTTTTGACTCTATGATGCATCTACGACCCCCCACACCTTGAAGTACGTGCCAAACACCTATTATTCATCAGAGAGATGGTTTGGATTTATTGATGGTGAAATTACCAAAAATGGAGAACTTAAGGTTTGCCTTCACCTTTTTCTATAAATAAAAGGCTTCAAATCAAAGTTAGGGATTCGTTCATAGAGTTCTCCTGTGTTTATATTCAGAATTGATGCTGCCATCAAGGGGGTGGAGATTCCATTCATGAAGAACCATTCAAAACCTAGACATCCAAAAAGGAGAATTATGCAAGGCGATTCTACACCAAAGATGCAATTCGCTTCAGCCATGATCAACTAACTCAATTTATATGGTTTTCTAGCAAAACAATAGCCAAATATACTTCTTACTTGTTTTCAATTGTAAAGAGGAGAAACTATGACCATACTGTGATGATTGTAGTAGATAAAAGACCATTTTTGTTCTTAATACAAATTTATATATTTATTTTGATTCTTGTCTTAGACTGAATTAATGTATTTATCTTACACAATCATGATTATTCACTATGGACTTGAACTCGGATGCTTAATTCATGATTTTCTACGCAATGGGGATAATAAAACTCGAAACCTTAGGTTGACACAAGCGATGCTTTGGTGAGTTGATATGGACATACTTTAGTTTATTTTCATGCATTAGGAGTAGATTAGAGTAATTTAATTGGCATGTACTAGTCAGTTCAGTCATGAGATGGGTTGTCGCAATCTAGTTGATGGTATTCCTTTTTGGGGTTGTATTTAGCTATTTACGATACGATTTGATTCACAGTTTATGGATCGCCCTCTTTCAATTGTTACATTGATAGAACTATGTTATGCGGTTAGTTGTGGAGCGATAAAAACCCTAGTTTTTCTCTCTCTTGAATCACAAAGCAAATTACTTTGCTTTTTAGAATAATTTAGTTAACTTAAATAATTTGGTCTTCGACCACCAAAACAAACAACTTTTCAAAAATATAACTCATTGTTTTGAAACTGTTAAAGTGAACAATCTTAGTCTCTGTGGGATCGATATCTCTTACTCAAGTTGTTGCTATTATACAATTGATATGTGCACTTACGTAGGGTAACACCTAGTGTCCTTAAGGTGTCGTTTTTAACCACATATCTTGTACACACCTGGACCACATCATGTTTTTGGCGCCGTTGTCGGGGACTAAGCATTGTTCAATAGCTTTAGTAGTTTATTTACATTGAGTTACTGTAGTTTTAGCTAAATTTAGATTTTTGTGTGATTGACAGCTACTCTGAAAAGCATAAAAGGAGAAAGTGGAGCTTCTGAAGTTGCGTCTGGAACAGTTTGTGAATTTTAGTTTTGGCTTAATGTTTGCATTTAATTCTAGCTTTATTTTCTGTTCATAGTTAAAAATAATTTAGAAGTATTTAATCTAGTTAGTATTTATTTCATAAAATTTCAAAAATAAAAAATAAATAAATAGTCATTAGTATAGCGTATGACCAATAGATCGACTTGTTAGAATCCTAGCACTGAGATAGTCAAGTACGATCCTGAGATCGAAAAGACTGTCCATCGTTTACATTGAGCTATTGAAGAGCGTCATCGTCAATCAGAAGAAGGCACGATGGGTGACCAAAGTGCCAACTTACCGAGGGTACCGGAGACGTCATTGAAAGGATACTACACACCGGATGCATATAATTCATATGATGATTTTCAAGAAGAAGAAGGTGCGAAGCACTTTGAAGTCAAGACAAACGTTATTAATATGCTTCCTAAATTTTCTGGACTTAGAATTGAGGACCCATATCAACAAATAAATTATTTCTTACAGGTAGCCTCTACTATTAGGTATGATAATTTATCTAAGAATGACTTGCGAGTACGATTATTTCCTTGGTCGTTGAGGGAAAGAGCCAAAAAATGGTATATCAAATTGGCTAAAGCAACTAAAATTGATTGGGAAGCCCTTGAAAAATAATTCATAGAAAAGCATTATCCCATAGGAAAGACCTCAGAAGCACAACATGAGATCAAAAGTTTTAGAGAATTTCCTAGTGAGCAGTTTCATGATACTTGGGAGAGATATAGTGAAATCTTGTATAAGTGTCCCTACCATAGGTTCGCTGAACAGGATATAACTAAAAACATTTACATGAGACTTGGAAATTCACATAAGACTTTGATAGATGCGGCAACAACATGTCAATTTACCCTGAAGCCGGCAAAAGAACTCTTAGAGATGTTTGACTATATTAGTGAGAATTCGATTCAACATCCATCTGATTTAAGGTCTAGATATGGATAAGATGGAAGATCTGAGAAAGCTTGTGTCATAAATCATGATGATGTGAGATATTCAATGGCATTGATAGGAGATAAACTAGAAAGAATTGACAAGTTTCTTTCAATGAAGTTATTCCCCTCTTAGAGAAATATTAGAAGTAGAAGCTGAGTATTCTCAAAATGAGTGTCAAGACATAATGGTTGCTGATGCCGATGCATCATGGAACTATTTAAATAATGCTCCTTTCACTAATTCATACACCTCAAATGCCAAAAATCACCCACTTATGTCCTATAAATCTACAAATGTGGCGAACCCACCACCAAAGTTCCAACAAGGATAATCACCCAATCCACAACCAAGTTTCACTAAGAGACACCAGTCATATAATCCATAGTCAAGGTTCCAACAGAGTCAACAATCATGGCTCGAAATCCTCAGTCAAATTACCAACCCAGATAGCCATTCAATAATAATCCGGTTGTCCAACCATATAACTACCAGACCCAGCCTCAAAGAATCCAAACTCCTCCACCCGGTTTCCATAATGATAGGCTAGACCAGACCTTAATGAGTATTCAGAACATGCTAGGTGTTCATACTCAAGCATTGGTATAACTGCATATCCAGATGGGACAAATAGTTAATCAGATGAATATAAAAGAACTAGGAAAATTGCCTAGTCAGCCGATAGCTAACCCAAAGTAGCAACAAGCACTAGAGCTTGAATATTTTGTTGGGACTCATCATGAGACAGTCCAAGCAGTCACAATTTTGAAAAGTGGATAGTAAGGCTAAGGAACAACATGAGGAGAGGCTGAAGAAGCAAAAGGCGAAAGAAGTTCAAAGAAAGGCAGGAGGAGAAGCTCAGAAGAAAGAGGCTGAGAAATTTCAGATAGATCAACCTCAAGTGGAGGAAGATGAAAAGCCAAAAAAGGCACCATATAAGGAGGAAACACCATTCCCTCAACGTCTTATAGAGCTGACTAAAAATTGTAAGAATAAAGAGTCAAACATGTTGGAGACATTCCGACAAGTCAATATTAATCTGCCTCTCTTAGATATTATAGACCAAATACCACCCAATGTTATGTTCTTCAAGGACTTCTTTACGCAAAAGCGGAAAAATAGAGCGAAGACTCCAAAGAAAATCATGTTGACTAAATAAGTGAGTTCATTGCTTTTAAGTAACATACCGCCTAAGAGGAAAGATCTTGGTGCTCCCACTATTCCTTGTGTCATTGGTGACTAGGAAATTGGTAGAGTTCTTCTTGATCTGGGTACGAGTGTTAACTTAGTACTATATTCAGTTTATCAACAGCTAGGGTTGGGAGAGCTTAATCCTTCCTTGGTGGAGGTCCAATTCGTAGACAGGTCAATCAATCAAGCGAGGGGAGTTCTAAAAGATGTCATCGTTCAAGTGGACACGGTCTACTTCCTAGTGGATTTCATAATTTTTGATACAGAACATGTTCAAGACTTAAAGAAACATATCCCAGTGATATTAGGAAGACCGTTCTTGCCCACAGCCAATATGCATATCGATTGCAAGACCGGGGCGATGGATCTATCTTTCAGGAATATGAAGGTGAGGATGAATGGTTTTGATATAGGTCATCAAATCACTACATCGGTTGAGTGTTTTAATGTAGAAGAATTTAATAAGACTTGTAAAGAATCGGTAACTCAAAGTCGAGCAAAAAATGATTTAGATGTTGTGATTGAAAGGTCAAATGCAAAGTTTGACACGTGGCAGGATCAACACCACTCTAATTTATAAATGATCACTTCATTTGAAAGAGCTCTACGTTTGCAACTAGGGGAGGAGCCAAGAGATTAGCCAGAATCTCCATTTGTGTCACCAGCGGCATAGGTGGCCGACAACTCACCTTATAAGATTGGGTTATATGATGGCACTGAAGGTTTAGAGAAGAGCTTAGTGACGAATAAGCAAGATGTGGAATCAATTCTCATGCACTTTTAAAGAACCTACTAAAGATGACCCCCCTCTTAAGGACACCTTTCTAGATGAACCAGTAGAAAAGCTATATACCTAGGAAGATCCACGATTGAGAGATAAGTGTGAGGGGATATGGATTTGTGCTTATAATGATGTTCGAAGCAACATAGCTCAAAGAAGAGTACATCATGTTAAGCATGTTCGTCTTAAGTTCCTTGAGCTTCGCCGAAAACGATAATGTAATCCAAAGCTAAAAGTGTTTCTAGGTAAACTCCAAAAAAGATGGGACGGACCACATAGAGTTAGATCGGTTTACCCCCACGGAGAAGTAGGATTAGATAACAGGTTCAGGATACATGGGCAGATACTGAGATATTATGAGGAGATTGATCCAGGACCAAAATTTATGGCATTTGTCAGTTTAGTGGATAGTGATGAATTAATGAAGGGAGCATTACATAAGGTGTTAAAGGAGGATATGTTGGACATGGGGTGAATTTTGAACATGATAGAGGATGTACTTTATATGGTGATTATTGTTCTATATTTGATGTCATGGATAGTACTAATTGTCCACAAGTGAGAACATTGAGAGAGTTACCTCATACATTTTGTCCTATGAGTAGGGGAAGTGTTGCAGAGAGGAAGAGTGTTGGATAACCCTTTGAGGAGTTGTCGTGCCGACGACGTTAAACATTGGTACTAGGTTGTGAAAGTTAATTTCAAGCCTCGGTTTGTAGAATAGGATGTCATTTAATTTATGTAATTTCAATTCTTAGAGATTGTAGGCCCTTAACACCAAATCTATGCAATTTAAATTTCGTAGAGATTGTAGGCCCTTAAGACCAAATCTTTGTTATTTTATTTCAATAAAAAAATTTCATTTCTTGTGCAATATTTTGATGATTTCCGGAAAAGTTATGATGAATTTTATTTTCCCTTGCTATGATTTTAGGTATTTGTGTTTTGTTTTAGCATATCTACAGGTGATCAAAATCAAGTTTGGGGGAGGAGCTCAAGTGCTTCGTTGTGGAATTTTGGAATCACGCTTCAAGGGTAATTGTATTCTCTCGTTTGTATGATTATGAACCATGAGGACTTGGTTTATTTTAAGTTTGGGGGTGAGGGTATAGTTAAGGAATGAAAATTTTGAAAAACAAAATTTTAAAAATTTTAAAAATTTTAAAAGAAATTCTTTGTTTTCACACATGATTGATTTGCATTACAAGTTGATTGAGTTTGTGTTTACGATGTATGAGTAGTATGTGATACAATATTCCCATTCATGAGACTGATGATTAGATTGAGCTAAGTGAAGTGATGTGGTTTTACATGGGTGAGTGAATTAGTGAAATTGAAACCAAGAAGGACGACATTGACCTATAAGCACACGCACACATTCACTATCGGAAAAAACAATTAATCTTTGACTATGTAGTTGAAAAACTAATTTTGCCACAATAAAAGGGGAAAAATGGAGATGTTATGGTTGGAATGGAGAAAGTTGAAAATTTATTTTGAGAAAATAAAATGTAAAAAGTAGTTCTTCGATCTGAGTTACCGGGCCTTGGTATCACCAATATCATTGTTCGCATAAAAAGGGGAGAAAACTAATGAGAATAAATCCCATGGAAGAAGCTCAGGCCCAGTTAGTCGGGACTAAATATCCTCGCTGGAAAGTCCGGAGCTTAGAAAGACAAAAAGGGATAAAAGTGGAATGATGAAAAGAACGATTTTTAAAGAAAAATGACAAAGTTCGATCAATGAACTATGACAAGAGGAATTGAAATACCATGGTAAAATGTTCATAAAAATACGGAAGGTTGTCTGGATTGGGAGTAGGGAGTAATGAAGTAATTTACTTTAGTGGGAACCATTCATGACACGAAGCTCGAGATAGTTATTGTTCGATAGTGAGTAGGAGTATTTGCATCCATATTGTCTTATGCATTGTATCAAGACTTGGTTAATGCGTGTGTGAATTCATAACTGTGTGATTACAAGGAATGGAGAAGTTGAGGGTAGTTTAGCTAACCTTCACGAGACGTCACTCGTCCACTTAGTGTTGTCGAGGGGTTTAAAAGGCTTGTTACACGTGCTAAGTGTAATCGTTGACCCTCAAAGTAAGGGATTAGGTTAGATTGGATAGATTAGTTAGATTAGTTAGATTAAAAATCATCACAATGAAGCTTTTCTGAGTTCATTGCTAAGGGACTAGAAATATGTATAAATATAAGGTTTCACATAAAATTTAAGGGTTCATTCATAGAGTTCTTCCACATTTACATTCAGAATTGTTACTGCCATCAATGGGGTGGACATTCCATTCAGAAGGAGGAGCCATTCAAGACCTAGAGATCCAAGGAGGAGGATTATGTAAGGCAATTCTACACCAAAGATGTAGTTCACTTCAGCCATGATCAACTAACTCGGTATCTAGGGTTTTCTAGCAAAACCCTAGCCAAGTAATGTAGTTTTTACTTGTTTTCAATTGTAATGAGAGAAAGTTGTGACCATACTATGATGATTGTAATAGATAAGATACCGTTTTTATTCTTGATACAAGTTTATATATGTATTATGATTCTTGTCTTAGAGTGAATGAATGTATTTATCTTACACAATCATGATTATTCACTATGGGCTTGAACTCGGATTCTTAATTCATGATTTACTACACAATGGTGGTAATAAAACTCGAAACCCTAGGTTGACACAGGTCATGCCTTTGCGAGTTTATATAGACATGCTTTAATTTCTTTTCATAAATTAGGAGTCGATAAGAATAATTTAATTGGCATGTACTAATCAGTTCAGTCATGAGATGGGTTGTCGCAATGCGGTTGACGGTATTCCTTTTTGGGGTCGTATTTAGCTATTTGCGGTACGACCTGATTCACAGTTTATGGATCGCCCTCTTGCAAATATTACATTGATAGAGCTATGTTATGCAGTTAGTGGTGGAGCAATGAAAACCTAGTTTTTCTCTCTCTTGAATCACAAACAAAATTACTTTGCTTTTTAGAATAATTTAATTAACTTTAAATTAATTTGGTCTTCGACCACCAAAACAAATAACTTTTCATAAATATAACTTATTGTTTTTGAACTATTAAAGTGAAAATCTTAGTCTCTGTGGGATCGATATCCCTTACTCAAGTTGTTGCTATTCTACAATTGATACGTGTGCTTGCGTAGGTAAAACCTAGCATCCTTAAGGTGTCATTTTTAACCACATATTTTGTACACATTTGTACCACATCAGTAGGTCAAAAATTCATCAGTTGAATTATAACGAACAAATGATCATTCCCCTCTCGAAACGGCGTTCTGAAAAAGATGGTGGGGTCCATTTGTCAATCGAAGCCACCGATCTCTTGAAATTTACAAAAACGCCCCTTCCAAACTTGAAATGCTAAGGGAATCGAGTTGTAGTGGTTGTTTCAAATAATGGTCCGAGGTCACTATTAAATTTTAATTTTTTTCATGTTTGACTTTTTTTTGTTCGACTACTTTGATTTGGGCCCGAGATCAGTCCCGAACTCGAAATGGGTCGTGCTCTAAGTACTTTTTAAGGTTTTGACATGTTAGCTACGCACCGGTAAACTCTGATCGGACAATGGACTGCGATATTAAAAGATGATTGTGGGGACCACATCCCTTGAGTGGGGATTTAGACCCCCTGTGCTTTGAAATCGAGAACACCTATCTCTATAACATAAGTGAAATAGTGGAAAACTACATCACCGGTGAAAATCGCAAGAGAATAAGACATCCGAGGAGAGAGATATTGTAACATCCCGTATTATTTTCTTTTTTCCTGAAATTATTTCTGATTTATTTTCGGTTGTTACATCAATTGTTCATGACGTCTTGTTTACTCTTGGTGTTTCGTACGTGTAAATTTTTCGCATTTACGTTTAGAGATTTGACGTAGCGATTAGAGGTTGCTTACTCTGTTTAATTGTTCTCGATATTAGTACTTACTTTGCGGACATATATATTTTTGGGACATTGTTTGGTGATTTGCTTGTTAAATATCGACGACCAGTGATTTTAGGAGTCTCGGTGAGTTCGGACTTTATTCAGTGTTTCAGTGATTCGTTTCGTAACCCGGAGTATTTATTTGGGCTTATATTATTTATTTAGCGTCCCGTGAGTTTTCAGTGTTTTATTTAGAAATCGTTTGGATGTTTTGATAATGTATTGGGGTCATTTTGTGATTTTGGAAAGATGGAGAGTCACCTTTATAATTTGGGCATATGTATATATTAAGTGATCACCTTTTGAATTACTTGGTCAGAATTCACTCCTGGGCGGGTCCAACCTTGTCTACCCCACTTTATATACACACCTATATTTGGTGATTTAAGGAAAGCAATATAAGGAAAGAGGAAAGGGAGATTGGACAAGACGTGTGTCTCAGCCATGTTTAGGCACATGAGCCGGTTCAACTAGGGTCCTCCACCATTCATATGAAGCACATGCATGTTACTTTTGGAGATTAAATGAAATCAAATGCAAGAAACCATGTACCGGACCTCATTGACCGATTTATACATGTTGTCTCACCTACCACACCTTACATTATATATATATATATATATATGTATTATTTAGTGCAAAAAATGAAAATGAGAGAAAGATAACCAAGTAAAAGAGAAAGGAGGTAGTGGGTCGGTTTTTCAAGCTCCTTCATAACCATCTTCTCTTCCTTATCATATTCTTCATTTCTCGGTAAGATTCAACCCAAGACCCAAACTAAAAGTGTGTTCCCCATGTCACTATTTATACTTTGGAGTATGGATTGGTAAGTTCTCTTTCACCCTTTGGTTTTTCCTCTTTCCAAAACCTTAGTTTTGTGATTTCTTTGAATCCATCTCTTAATCTTTAAACTTTGCTTAAATTAGTCCTTGATTCATTGTTAGGACACTAAGGAGATGTTTTTCACTAATTGATTTCACTTCAGATGGTCTTGGGTGGAAGCTAGGGTTTTGAGCTTGCTTGATGTCTTTCTTGGAAAATGCATCATGAGGTAAGGGAAATCACTATCGGTATAGATGACAATAGACTAATATGTGATATTTTAATTTGAGCATGCTAATTATATAAAATGAATTAGAAATTCTGTTTAGGATTACCATGTTTGTATGTTTATATATATATATATAGGAGTTGTGTTGTGACATTGGATAGTGGATTAGGCTAGTTCCATCTAGATGATTGGAATTAGTAGCGCTAAATGTAGTTTAGTGTATACGTGTAGACGCGGTTGAATAAGTTTTCACTTTTTGTGATTAGTGGAACCGGGTATGAATTTATGTTATTTTTGTAACGTAAGATCCGTGAACTTAGAACGTTATTCTAGTTCCCATTATACTTGTGGATTATTGTTTAATAAATTTGAAAGCATGTAAAAAGATATGTGATTATATTGCTTATATGTGCGTAATTATGAGCAGGTTAATGAATTGGGTATAGTATATTGCATAATGACATAAATGCATGTATTTATGATGAGACATGGTTTTTATTTAGGCCTTTATGCATATTGAGTACACTGTGTCATGTTGAGTGCATAGATGTTGGTCTATGCAGGTAGTGTAACCATGTGTGATTTTGACTTCTGTCGGATAGTCAAATATTTTCATAAATATGATAAGATACATATTTGTGTTGATGCATGGGTCTTTTGAGACATAGTACATATGGGGTTCATCTTTTGAGTTGTAGTTCAATTGGTGTTGGTCTACGCCCGATCGTGAAATCATGAGTGATTAGACTTGTGTCGGATTTTAAGTTGCAACTGGGTTGTGCATCCATCTTCGTATTATAAGTCGCAACTAGGTTGTGCATCAATCTGCGTATTATAAGTCGCAACTGAGTTCTGCATTAATCTGTGTATTATAAGTCACAACTGGGTTGTGCATCAATCTTTTGATTATCAGTCACAACTGGGTTGTGCATCAATCTGCGTATTATAAGTCACAATTGGGTTGTTGATAGGTATCAAATATTAGACATTTAGACCCCTTAACACACTATTGTTACGTTCTTTCATTCCAGTATTTGGTATTTTTATGTTGTTTGCGTGTTAAAACATGTTTCAAGAGTTTAATGAAGAAATGGAACTAACTTCGGTGAATTAACTGAAGATTGTGTTTTTTCTATTTAAAGAGGAGAGTCAAAGAGGCAGTCGAAAACAAAAATGGCTCCTGGAGGGCAAAACTGACATTTGCAGAAGCCGTCATCTTCAGCAAAAAGTATCGTGGGTTCAAGGCGGTTGTTTTGGTGCATGCATAAAGAAAAGTGGTTTTTCATAAAATACCTACGCTTGTGCCTATGCTTTCAATTCCAAAAAATGGCTAGAAAACACATTTTTATGCTTGGAGGTACGCTTAGACCTACGCTTGAAGCGTAGGGCAGTTACGCTTGATGCATAGAACAGGTACGCTTGAAGTGTATCTGCAGCAACTTTTGTGGTTTTTCGATGATTTTTTCCTGTTCTACCTTCAGTTCGATTTGAAGACGTGTTTGTGACTCTAGACCTCTGTATACATGTATATACAATTATATATATCATTTTTTTGGGTTTGCATGAGGATGAGAGTGAAAATACTGTAAAGGACCTCTCTATACCATTGCCTATATATACACGATCATATATTAGTGTAGTAGTGGGTTGTTCAGTCATGAGTTTTGGAGGTTCACGTTAATTCAGAGAGGTTCATTCATTCAGACATGTTGTTGTTGAGAGCCGTATTTAAACCTAGAAATCCGGAGAAGAAGACCATGGAAATCGTTTCTACATCACTGATGCAGTCACTTTTCACCATGGCCAACTAACTCGGTATCTAGGGTTTTCTAGCAAAACCCTAGCCAAGTAATGTAGTTCTTTCATTGTTTTCAATTGTAAAATTATATGTTTGTTCTAAATTCTTGTCTTAGATGGAATGAATGTATTATTTTGCACAACTATGATTCTTCATTATGGGATGGAACTCGGATGCTTAATTATGGTTTTCTACACAATGGTGGCAATAAATCTTGAGACCCTAGGTTGACACAGGCCATGCCTTGGCGATTTAATATAGATATACTTTAGTTTATTTTCATGCATTAGGAGTAGATTAGAGTAATATAATTCGCATGCACTAGTTATGTCAGTCATGAGATGGGTTGTCGCAATCCGGTTGATGATACTTCTTTTTGGGATCGTATTTAGCTATTTGCGGTACGACCTAATTCACAGTTATGGATCACCCTCTTACAGTTGATACAGTGATGAACTATATTATGCGGTTAGTGGTGGAGCGATGAAAACCCTAGTTTTCTCTCTTATCTGAATCACAACAAATTTAATTCGTTTTCTAGATAATTTGGTCTTTGACCACTCAAACACACCATTTTCAGAAAATATAATTCAGTATTTTTGAATTGTTAAAGTGAACAATCTTAATCTCTGTGGGATCGATATCCCTTACACAAGCCATTGTTATTTTACAATCGATAAATGCGCTTGCATAGGGTAAAACCTAGCATCGTTATTGTGTCATTTTTAACTACATATTTTGTATACACCTGATGCACATCAGTTGTGAATCAATCTTCAAACTATAATTCGCAATTGTGTTGTGCATCAATCTTCTGAATATAAGTCAGAACTGGGTTGTGCATCAATTTTCGTATTATAAGTCGCAACTAGGTTGTGCATCAATCTTCTGACTGTAAGTCGCAACTAGGTTATGCATCAATCTGCGTATTATGAGTCGCAATTGGGTTGTACATCAATGTTCTGACTATAAGTCGCAACTGGGTTGTGCATCAATCTTCAGATTATAAGTAGCAATTAGGTTGTGCATTGATTTTCATTGAGTTTCTGGATCTGTTGACACTTAGAGTAGGTGTGTGGTTGTGTGTGTACCACGAGGTGGTGTTGAGTCACATTGCATTCATGCTGCATTTGTGTGATTCCGTTATACATGTAGATCATGATATCATTACATGTGATTGTGGAGCATGTTTAATATGAATATTCCTAAATGAATTCATATTTTAATATAATGCTCAACTGAAAGTGGATAATGTAAAAATATGATTTACATGCAGTAATTGTTAAACTATAATGAAATTAAATTCTTATACTTGTGATTTGTACTTTTACACCCTCTAAGTATGTGGGATTAGCGACCTCTTTGGAGAGTTGAGGTCAGTGGTGGATTTTAGTATCAACTGTGAGTTGAGGCCTTAGAGAAGGCGGGTGATGAGATTGTGAATCTAGTTGATTGTGTAGTGTATGCCTTTAGATGCCTTTCACCTTTTGAGAAATTGATTATCAACCGTACTTTTGAGATTTTGGTTAAGTTAAACTAAGTGATGATGGAACTTTGTTGTTTTCGAGGCAACGGCCATTTAGGACGCTTAGCATCCTTAGGAACTGTGTTCTTCCTTGGATTTGTAGTCACTCTTATCAGGTTGTCTTTCAAAAATGGCATTTTTCAAGTTTTGAAATCAAACTCATTCGTATTTGAAAAGAAAACCTCATTTTTGCCTACCCCCGTAGGCCAGGCGAATGACGGTCATTTTTAATGTGTGGATTCTTAAAAGAAAACCTACTTTTTAACATTTCCCGAGATTCCAAGATTCTGAGGCTTCTTTCTCAATATCTCGATCTACAGTGTTTTGAAAGATGTCTTCTTGTTTCACCTTTACTTCCGATCATTTCTAAGTCTCGGGTATGAGGCTTGTTGTTGAGTGCATAGACATAGTGTTGCATTTCCTCTTCTTTTGGTTTCTTTGTCCGGCTGTTTTCCCGAAACACTTGTGGTGTTCTTAACCTTGACATTGTTGTCTCGGTTATTCGTTGGTTGACATTGGGATCTCTTTTCCCTTGCTTTGTTTCTTGACCCTTATGTGGTTGTTCACAAGAGTAGCTTTCATGTAATCTCCGTGATTTCATCGGTTAGCTTTCCTTATTCATAGTGAGAATGTTGTTGATTTATTGATCATATTGGAGATAGTATTATGAGATTCATATGGTGATATGATTGAGGTGATTTAGTCCTTGAGAGGTAGATCTCCTCTAAGAATGGGATGATGGTTCTTATATATATATATATATATATATATATATATATATTATACAAATATATATATATATATTGATGAAAATTGTGTTAGTACGCAAGGATGTGAGTGTTTTCCCTCATGTGTTCTCAGGGAGTGGGTTATGAGTTTTCCTTGGTATTATTTTTGGATTCTTTCTTTTGTGGATATTAGAGGTGAGTGTGATTCTCCCTGTTTGGATACTCTGGTTAGTATTGTGAGCGCTTGATGATCTGTTAGTTTGGACTTGGGTGTCATGTACTTAAAGTACGTTTGTGAGAGTAGTGTACTTAGAATACGAGTCTTGGTTATACCTTGTGAGGCTGATTGTGTACTTATAGATATATGTATATATATATATATATATATATATGTACTCATATATCGGGATATGATTAGTTACAATTAGGGTATGTATATACATATATATATATATACTCGACTATGTTTTGTACATGGGTACGTGATAGTGATTTATCGTTAGCATTGTATTCTATGCTTTGTGCCTTATCGTGCTTCTCTGATACATGATTGATTTATTTGTGGGGTTATTTGGGATCTTGCAGTGGCGTGAGTGCCATGTGAGATGACGGACTGACCTGGGTTAGATACATGTACATAGTTTGGTTAGTACTACTTGGACGGTCAGAGGATGTGATGATTATGATATTAGTTTTCCTACGGGGCTTTGATGAGCTCACCCCGGTGTTCTTTTTCCCTGTTGCCCCACACCAGTTTACAGGAAATGTTTCTGCTACGAGCAATATACGATGCAACGACACCTTTTCTTTTGGTTTCCTCATTACAGGTTTTGGAGTTGCGCAGGGTGACGCGGTTATGATTCCAGTGCTTTTGGATTGGGGATGATAGTTAGCTAATGTCTTCTTTATCATTTAGTTCTTTACCCATGTTGTATGGGATTGCTATCTATTCTCTTGGGGACAGTCTGTTAGCATATTCCCTATCAGTGTATCTTTTATTCCATGTATTTATTATATCATGGTGTTATTGTATCTCTTCGGCACTGTCATGTGCCATTCTGTATTTTTATTTGGGTATTGTTGCTCAGTTGATTATGTGGGGTTGTGTAGAGGTAGAGGTGGTTTCTTTCCACTACCTCAGCCCTAGTATATCTATCGAATGTTGGGTTGTGTGCCATTGGTATTATAGCACTTTTTATTAGCAGGTTTTCTGTTGAGTTGTGTTTCCAGGATGTTGCATTTACAGACGGAACTCTACCGGATTTTTGTTGGATTCCGCTGTGTATTTCTATCATTCAATTGGGTATGGAATATGTCACTTTATTCATTATTCCATATGTTATAATCGTTATTGATATTCTTCGTTGGTCGCTAATTTTATGGATCATACCCCAGAGTCCTCGGATGTCCTGGTTCGGGAGTCTTAGGATTTTAGGGGCATGACAGATATCACCGTTTAGGGTTTAAACCCTAAAAATACCTTTTTTGGGTGAACGGTGGGTTACATGTCTTATTGGTCATCGGGGAACCTCTCCAAGTGTAAAATGTCATATGGAGTGCATTGGAGAAGAAGGATCGTCAAACGGATGATCGGATTGTAAGATACGGCTCGTAAAATCCAAAACCCTAAGCGGGTGTTGTGTAAGTTGAACGGTGGGCGTATCCATCATTTGCCTCCAAGGAGCTTTACTAAGAGGTAAATGTGGTAAGAGACGCGCTGGAGAAAACCAATCGAAAATCCAACGGTTGGATTATGAGATATCGCCAAGTTAAATTTTACAATTCTGGTGACTACCTCCCGGTGAAGTCCAAAGGAGCACTAACTACCTCCTGAATTGCAATTCCGGTGCTAAAAAATTGGAGGTAAAAATGTGGTGTCTACAAGGACAAAATTCAAATTCAAGGGGGTGAAAGTAGGAATATTCAACTTCGATGGGGGGTGAGTGGGATTAGGGCAAACCTCAGGGGGTGTTTGTTAGAATAACCCATTTTAATTTATCGAGTAGTCACATTTATATTTTTTTAATATATGGGTAATTTATATATGAATGTGGGTATATTTATTTAACAAGTAACTATTATTTTAATAATATTGTGCAGCTATATAGTGTAAAAAATATTCTAACACAAGAGAAATCGAAGTATTGTATATATACTTTATTCGATTTTTAATATTGAAGAATAAGAGAGAGTTAGAAAAATTTAAGTCTAATTCTATTTTTCCTGAAACATATAATATCAGAAAACAAAATTAACACTAAGTGATCTATCTTCTAATAAATAAATAAAAAAGAATAAAATAAGAGCACTCAACACCCAAAGTACTATCAAATATATATATATAAATTTTCTTTTCTTTTCTTGGAAAAGGCTTTCTTCTCCTATTTGTTTTTTCCACTCATTTTTTTTTCGATATGTCATTCTCCACTCTTTTATATTGTATCGTTTAAGAGGGAGAATGTTTATGTATTTCTTTTCTATCTTCCATAGTATATATTTTTTTCTTTTTTTCTTTTTTTTTTCTTCGGAGATAATGCCTTATATGTTCATAAATGAAGCTATAGAGATCATGTACATGTGCTTATAGGTCAAGATTGTATTTTTTATTTTTAATTTCACCAAATTTACTCACTTATGGAAAACCACATCTTTCCACCTTTCTAATTTAACTATTATTCAGAAAAATAGAAAATAATCACATACATTTATTTTTTAGACTAGTCTTATATCCTAATTAATTCACCAGTTTAATAAAGAATATGTTTAAATAAAAATAAGATTTAGAATAATAAAATAAATATATATTTCACATAGATATCTATATTTATATAAGTTTTTAAAAAGAAAATTACCATATATCTATATATATATACCAAAAAAAAAAAAAAATCTGCCGAAAGATCGCAACAGAGTCTGATCAATCAGTCAATGTTTTTCACGTTTTTAACACTAGCCACCAGTAATTACTGCAGTTTTTTCATTTTCTTTAAAAACTTTAAAAACAAATTGTATTCCTTATATTCATGTATATACTATTCCACCCCCAAACTGAATTGAACCATGTCTTCATGGTTATAATAAACATAAAAACATAGGGATAGAACAATATTACCACTGAATTGAGTAAGATTTCCGAATGGTGACGAAACCTCCCCCAAACCTGTTATGTACCACAATTAGCATTCTAATCAAGACTAACACCAAGATCATAATGCTTTTTATTGCATTTAGACAATGAATATAAAGGAATGAATTTTTCATATAAAATTAAAGATAGTTTGGCAAAAGGCCTATAAGGAATTTTAAAATTGCAAGAAAATAAAAAAAAACACCTAATTCTAAAATTTGAAATAATGCAAGAATAAAAACAAACGAATTCCATCCCTAACAATAAATTTCTTTGCTCAACTTCTAGCCACTTTCCTCCCTATGAAACTGCTCCATATGATCTCCCCATCGATTCATATCCTTTTGTTTATAATTATCGAGAAACTTCCATGAATCATATTCAGTAGGATACCAATAACAAGATGGTATATGAAAACTAACTTGATCATCAACTTGCTCATGAAGGATTGCACTAATCAAGCAGGGATAGGGTAACTTAATAAATCTTGCTACTGACCCCTTGATAATAGTGCGCCAGTGAGTTACTATACTATTGTAGATGATATTGGGGAAAGAAACCCAATAATTATTTTTCAAACAATAAATTATTTTGACCATAGTATAATCACACTTATCTTTAGGTGTTTCGGGACAAAGTTGCCTTCCTAACATGTTAATAGCCATCTAATAACACGGAGCAACTCTAATCCTTGGAGTTACACAAGCTCTAGATTTAACCTTAAACCCACCACATATATATTGAACCATAGTCTTAAATAAAAGAGATGGTGAAGGGAAAGGTTTCTCTACTCCAGTGGGAACAAGAGGTAATTTCCAAACCTTAACAATATGTCCCCAAACTTGTGGCCACAACAAGTGATAAGTGCCAAATATTATATATTTAAACCCCTTAATTTACATCTTTTAGTTCTATAGTGATATCTTTTATTCAAGTTTTATGATATTTTTGTTTTTATCTTATTTTCTAGGTCTTCATGAAGAATTCAATCAATTCCATGCAAATTGGGTCATCAACTATGCATGAAATATATTCATCCTGACCACCCTTTACTTAAATGCCTATAAATAATTCTGTGTTTTGATTCTGGAAATGGAATTGGTACCATTGGAAATTTGATTCAGAGACCTTCAATTTGAGCACAAGAATGACCTTATTTCGATTTGAAATGAAGGCGTTATGGCATTTGCAAGTTAGCTTCAAAACTGCAGAATTGTGCAGAAATCAATGCGGGTTCGGGTTTACCAAAGGGTGATGTGAATTTTACATTTTCTTGAAGATTTACCACATTCATTAGATTATGATTTTACAAGAGTAAATATGATACATGTCAAGAAACAAAGGCACATGTGAAAAGAAGACAATGGGGTGGAAAGTAATGAATATTCAAACAAAAAGAAATCCAATTTCTCTTTTCTAGTTGTCACTTGATTCCATATTTTCCCTATAAATAGAGGTAGTCTTTCATTTGTAATGGAGGAAGAATAGGAGTGAAGAGAAACATAGTGATTTATATATTTGTAATGGAAGAGTAATTCTCTAGCTAAGGCTAGAGAATGAATTTAAAATGAAGAACCAAGTGTTTGCATATCCAAGTATTTAATGCTTCAAGGTTAGTATTATTGATAATATATGAATCTAATAATTTTTATTCAATGATTCTTTGCCTCTTTATGCCATGTATATTGAGTTCTTTGAATCAATTAATACACTTAGGTAATTACATCTAAGATTCATTATGCCATACAATGATATAAGTAATGCTCAACCCACTTTATGTGGTGTTCTTGATTTCTTATGATCTTACATAGGTATAATGAATACTTTGAATGTAATTACATCTTTATAGTTCACAATTCTTATGATTCATATGTAATTAATAATACTACTTATTTAATGGGATTTACTAGATCATTAGTATGTTTATTATTATTGCTAATATAGGCATGAATTGTAGAGTTGCTTCATTAGCGACCACTTTCTTGCCATAGCATTTATAATGAACATATAATGTTTCTATTAGTTAAATTATATAATTCATTTAGTATGTTAATTATTTATTGCTTATAGGCATGATTTAGAGAGTTGCGTTGTTAGTATGGACTATCCTACCAAGCGACCCCTTTCTTGCCATGCAAATATAATTAACATATGATGATTGTATTGGTTAATTTTTATTACTTATTTGGATATGTGGTACACTTGGTTTCAACATTGTAAAGGAATTCCCAATGCCTTAGTATTTAATTTAATTCAAGAAAACAACCAAAATCAATCAATCAAATCAATTCAAGGACAAAAATAAAATTCATTTTTCATACATCTTTCCGACTCTCCCAGAGGTTCGACACTTGGACTCACCAAGACTATATTATTACTTGACTACCTATACTTGGGTATTGTAACGTGGAACACATTTCTAGACACGTCATGTTTTTGGCGCCGTTGCTGGGGAGACGGCAAAAGAAGAAATTTGAGTTTTGTAATAAATTTATTTTCTTTTATTTTTTTCATTTTGTTTATGATTGTTTGGACACGAAATTCTGTAGGACGTGTTGAAAGAAATCTTGTAGTGGGTACATCTTTTTGTAATCCTTTCTATTCAGGATCATCGTGTTCAATGGAGGATGATCAAAGTGTGCATGGAGATAATGAAGAACATCAAATCCCAAGAGGAGTGGAAGTTCCTCCCGGTCCTCATGTCCGAACTATGAGGGATTATCTCAAACCACCGTGAATGTCATGCCCCGAATTCCTAGGACTCCAAAACCCGAGCCTAAGAGCTAGGGGAGTGAATGCGGAAGTAAAAAGAAACTGGAACAAATGACATTCAGCCATCAAACACCCACGAAAGGGTTACAATGAATGCTCAGATACCATGTTGTCACGCCCCTAAAGGGTGACGCAAGCCAAGCAACCACTAGAGTCAATAATAACAAGAATATACATGGAATAACAATAAGAATATACTCCATGCCAACACGAATACTAAAAACACAAGAGTATCCTCAGATACCAACAGACACGCTCCTAAATCCCTAAGACTCCGGAACAGGGACATCCAAGGAATCCAGAATGTGATCCTTAACATGAATGACCAACTAAGACATCATTAACCGTGAAAACATATGGGTTAATGATAGATATAGTATATTTCATTCCCAAATGGATAATAAACTAAGCAGCGGAATCTAACAAAAATCCGGCAGAGTTCCGTTTGTAAATGGAACATCCGGACAACAACCACAACACAAGAACCTACCAATAGCAATTCAATAATCACAATGGCTTCCAAGCCCCACATTCATCAATCCTACTAGGGCCGAGATAATGGAAAGAAACCAAAACCCCTCCAAACCCTCTAATAATCAACAGAGCCACAAATGCTCGAATAAGATACAGTAAAGCACCTAGCTGTGCAGAATAGATACAACAACCATCAGAAAGAATAAATACAGGAACTAAAGAATACATCAACAGGGATATGCCAACAGACTGGCTCCCAAAAGAAAATACATAACAATCCCATAACAATGGGTAGAGAAACTGAAAGTGGTTACCTATCATCCCCAAACCCAGTCGTGCTGCAACCGTAACCGCATCACCCAACGCAACTCCAAAACCTGTAACAAGGAAACAAAAGAAAGCTGCCGTTGCACTCAATCCTGCTCATAGCCGTATATTTCCTGCAACCTGGCGTGGAATACCAGGGAGCGAATGAAATTCCCCTGTGAGCAAATAAGCTCAGTGGGAAAAGATACTTTAACTACCACATCCTCTGGCAGTTTAGGTAATGCTAAACTATCTAGCAAGATATATATATAGCCCAACTAATCCCAACCACGCAAAACTCAAGGCACGCTCATATACTACCATACGTAAGTATATAATGGGAATACATATATATACATATATATATATACAGGTATACATGTATAAGTATGCAACCTGAGTCTACAAGGTACAACTACGACTCATACTCCAAGTACCAAAACGTCTACACTACTCTCATCAACATATACTAAGTGCACAACTCCTGAGTCAAACCTCACAAATCATCAATTACTCACAACACAAATCAGAAGATCCAATAGAGGAGATCACACTCACCTCTAATATCCACAGGAAACAAAATCCACCACTAGTACCAAGGAAGGCTCAAATCCCACACCCCGATAACACAGGAAGAAAAATAACCACGTCCTTGCGTACTAACACAACCATCATCAATATATATATATATATATATAACAAACCTCATTCCATTTCTAGAGAAAATACACCTCTCAAGTACTGGGTCACCTCAATTATATCACTTCCTCAATACCATGAATCACATCACCACATTAACCTCATAACACTATCATCAATGGGTCAATCACATCACTAACACTCTCACTGTAGGTGAGAAAAACCACACAATCAAGTCACTATGAGTAGACGAACTCAACTCACGAGAACGACCACCTAAAGGTCACCAAAACAAGGCAAAGGGAAGGAATTCCCAATGCTAACCAACAGCTAACCAAGACAACAACGTCAAGGTTAAGAATACCCGAACAAGGAAGAACACCACAAGTGAACAAGGAAAGAACACCAAAAGTGAACAAGGAAACCAAAAACGAATGGCCGAAAGTGAAAGTAATGAAAAGATGAATCCCAGAGATTCAATAGTTTTTAAGAAAAAAGTTTCTAAACTCGAACCAATCCATTCGGTATCCATGCCCCTAACGTAAGAAAAACTCAAATCACCTAGGTGGTGAAACCAATAACCCAGAAAAGAGAAAGGCAACACTATATGTGTGCACTGAACAACGACAAGCCTCAAAACCGAGACTTAAAAATGATCGAAAGCAAAGGTGAAACAATGGAACACCTTTCAAAACTCTACAAGTCAAGGTTTTGAGAAAGAAGTCTCGTAAACTCAGAATCCCAAGAAAAGTAATAAAATAGTTTTCTTTTAGAAAATCACACAGTAGAAATGACCGTCTTGCCCCCGGTCTCCGTCAGTTGCCATCACCGGCTTTTAAAAGTTGAAATCTTTTCAAAGAAGATCCTAAGATCATTTTATAAGGTATTAAAACTTTTCATTTCTACGGGGATAGGCGAAAACGGGTTTTCCCTTTAAATACAAGAGTTTACTTCAAAACTTAGGAAACACCGTTTTCGAAATGACAGCCAATAAGAGAAAACACAACTCTATAGAATCAAATGACAACACCAGGAAAAGGTTCGGCACCACGCCGTAACCGACAACTCAAGGAATAACATACAAGTCAACGACCACGTACTAGTGTACAAAACACAGTACAAGAAATGCTTAAGGGAATGAACTAAGCACTAAAAACCACGCTACAGTACCCTAAGTACTTAATAGAACTCACCTCAACCATAACCTCTTATCTCCCAATCAAAATCTCAGTTACAATTGATAACATAATCCTCAAAAGTGAAAGGCACCTAAAGGTCCATACTACAACTCATAATCTCATCACCCGCCTTCTCGAAGGCCCCAAATCATAATTGATACTAAAATCAATCTCGGATCTCAAATCTCTAACAAGTCACACAGCCAACCAAAATCACCAAACTACTAACCACAATCACAAGACTACTAACCACAGTCACAAGACTGCTAACCACGATCACAAGGCTACTAACCATAATCACAAGGCTACTAACCACAATTACAAAACTATTAACCACATTCTCTAAGGCATTACTCCACATCAACTCAACCTCAATTCTACAATCCATCTCTAACTTCAACTAACCACAGAAGTCGCCAGACCAATATACTTAACCTCCCCTACGGGCACAAAAGTATACAACACAAGTATAAGGATATACGCCTCGTTTATACTTTAATAATTACTGCTTTTAATTTCCGTTTTCATATTTATCACTTTCAACTGAGCATCTTATAAAATGAATTCATTTTGCATATTCATAAATAATCATGCTCCAACATATATATATACATATCAATAAATCACATGATGATATGCAACGCACCGTACTCACAGACCGCCTGTGGTACACACAGACAAAAACACACCCTACCAAAGGGTCCTGGATCATTCTCCACCATTCCCCTAAGTCTGCAGGCTCACTAGGGAATGTGGACTCATCGAACCGTACATCCCAAGTGCTTTTGACACTTACACTTTTATCCGGGAAGACGTGCACCACGACTCAAGTCGAGCAAATAGGGCCTTGGACTACGTGTCCTCCCCCTATCGTCTCAGTTTCTCAGAAGATTAGTTCCGCGGAAAGCGAGAAGCACCCCCTGGCCAGTTGTTTCGACGATCCAAACACAAACGTCTACTCGTTCCCCACGCACAAAGGAAGTAGACCACACCAAATGAATCTCTCTGCAAATGGTGAAATCATGCAATACATGCACCAACACCCATGTCTCACAATAGATGGTGTACACAAATAAATCATGTCCAACATAAATATGTCATGCATCATATTTATGAAAATACCCACATGGTAATATATAAATCTCAAAATCTCTGTACATGCTTTTAAAAATATAATAAAGCATTTAGATCGTGAGAAAATAGATTCATGTTCTAAACAATATATTTTCTTTAATTCCTTAGAAAATATTTCAATTTTAATTAACATATCTTTTTAAAATAATTAAACAATTATTTCACGTATACAAAAAGGATCCTAGCATATCGTCTAAGCTTTTCGAATCTCTAATAACCCATTTAAATTCGTAAGGGTTTCTAAGCCATCTATTCTTCTTTAATTTAAGTAAGAATATTATTTAATCACCTAGGAATAATTTAATAAATTTTCTTAAATTAATCCCTAAGTCCATTCCGATTCTAAACAATTTATAGATATTTAAACTAGCAATTTAATATATCTATATTAAATTAAATAAGGGTTTTGCACCCCTAAACTACTTCAATAATGCGGAGTGAGAAATATAATTTCCCACCTAATTATACGTTACCGAACAGTCCAAAACAGCACAGTATCGGCGCCCGAACACGAAGCCCGCCGACCAAAATTGTCCGATAATTATTTCGAATATATCGAAATGTTCGTCTTGACAACCGAAAATCGGCTCAAACCGATCACCGGAAGGTCGCCGAAAAAATGGCCGAAGCCCAGCCGGTCACGCCCCTGCCACGTCCACGCGCGGCTGCTGCCAGCGTGAGCCAACTCCTCCGCCCTGCGCCACCAGCCGCTGCTACATGCTCCTCCGTGCAAGCCGCCACCAGCCACGGTCGCCGTCCACCGCCGTCGCCCGCTCCAGGTCGCCGACCCTAGCTCCAGCCGCAGCTGCTGCTGCGGCAACCTGTTGTTTGGCCGCCCCTCCTTCACGACCAACTCTCTCTCTCTCGCCGGCGTCCATGGAGGTGAAGGAGTGTGGCCGGGTCTGTTGAGAGGAGAAGATGAGGAGTGTCTGCAACGTGAAGAGGAGAAGGAGCAGATACAGTTTGTGTATATATATACATATATATATATAACCTAATTGCAAAACTAACCCTTCATTTCTTTATAATATCAAAATGAACCCCACATTAATGATATATATATATAATTAAATATATATATATATATAATAAGTCCCAACAGTTACCGGAAGCCTCGAAATAATGTTGAGTCAGCCCGTAAGTCCACAGAACGCCCAATAACCAAATTAGTCCGAAAGAAATATACCGGTCTAGGAATCCAACAACCGGAACACCGAGAAAGTAATTTAATACTCTTAACACCGGTTCCGTAAAAGTACTAATACCGTAACCGAAATAATCGAAATGATACCGTGTAGTCGATAACGATAATTCACGAACTCGTCAAAGAGAAACCAGAATGTCGTCCAGTCGACTTTAAAACTAAACGCGAAAAATTTACAGGTACCAAATACCAAGAATAAACAATACGTCAATAACAAGTGACGTCATTACCGAAATTAAATTAGAATTAATTTCAGTAAAAAGAGAAAGTAACACGGGGTGTTACAGTGAAGCACTGCACCATCATGTATTATTCTTCCTCTTCATGCCAATACTTTTTCCTTCAAGCCAGGTATGATTCAATTATTACCTAGCTTTCATGGTATGGAATCTGAAAACCCTTATCTTCATCTAAAAGAATTCGAAGAGGTATGTTCTACTTTCCGAGATCGAGGGACTACTGAAGAAGTTGTAAGGCTTAAATTGTTTCCCTTTTCTTTAAAAGACAAAGGCAAAATTTGGTTAAATGCACAAAGGCCTTGCTCCATTAGATCATGGCAAGACTTACAAGCGGAATTTTTGAAAAACTTTTTTCCGGTTCATAGAACCAATGCTTTGAGACGATAAATTTCAATTTTTTCTCCCAAAAATAATGAAACTTTTTATGAATGTTGGGAGCATTTCAAAGAACTTTTAAATGCTTGTCCACATCATGGGTATGAGAATTGGAGTATAGTGAGTTTCTTTTATGAATCTCTACAGGCTCATATGCGCCAATTTGTCGAAACCATGTGTAATGAAGACTTTTTAAACAAAGATCCCGAGGAAACCATTTTGTTTTTTGACCAAATAGCCGAAAGTGCCCAAACTTGGGACACTTGTCATCTTGATGAAAGAACTAAACTTCCGGGAAGGGGTGGAATTTATCATTTAAAAAGTGATGATGATTTAGGAGCAAGAGTAATACATTTAACTAAGAAATTGGAAGCCTTAGAGTCCAAAAATATGAATGGGGTTAATGCAATAAGAGAAGTAGTGTGTGGAATTTGTGATGAACTTGGACATTTGACAAATGAATGTCCGACAATCCCTGCATTTAAGGAAGTCCTTAATGCTCCGGTCAAAGTCAATGCTTTCAATACTTTCAAAAAACCACAGAATTCTCCTTACTCTGAGACTTACAATAGAGAATGGCGGAATAACCCCAACTTTAGTTGGAGTAATTCTAATTTTCAACAAACTCAACCCCAACCAAGGACACAAGCTCCTTATGTTCCACCTCCCAAAAGAGATTTGGAAGATATTCTTGCACAAGTCATTCAAAAAAATGATCAAATGTTTGACCAACTTGTGCAGTGTACCAACCAATTCATGCAACACATGCAAAAGACTGACCGAGCCATTGATGATATAAGGTCTTACATATCAAAATTAACCTCCATGTTTTCACCTCAAGAAAAAGGTAAATTTCCTGCCCAACCTCTTCCTAATCCACAAGGCCAATTTATGGTCCAAAGTGGAGAACCTTCCCAAGTCAACATGGAACATGCCAAGTCAATCTCTATCTTAAGAAGTGGAAAGGTGGTTGATAAAACTATTTCAAAGGCCCAAAAGCCCGAGGAATTGGAACCTTCAAAGGAAGTTGAGAAAAAGAGCGAGAATGAGCAAGAAAATGAGAAAATTGAAAAAATCAAAAATAGTGTCACTGTTCCATTCCCACAAAAATTAAATCAATCTTTGTCGGCAAGTTCCAATGCTGAAATTCTTGAAGTCTTTAAGCAAGTAAAAGTCAACATTCCATTGCTTGATGCTATCAAGCAAATCCCTTCTTATGCGAAATTTTTAAAAGACATGTGCACAACGAAGAGAAAGATGAATGTAAGAAAAAAGGATTTTATGACTGAACAAGTAAGTTCCATTTTACAAAACAAGAGACCTTTAAAATTCAAAGATCCTGGTTGTCCCACAATCTCTTGTATCATCGGGAATTGTCATATAAAAAGAGCGTTGCTTGATCTTGGAGCAAGTGTAAACTTACTTCCATTTTCGGTATACGAACAATTGGGTTTGGGGGAACTTAAGGCAACTAATGTGACATTACAACTAGCCGACCGTTCAGTGAAAGTCCCTAGAGGAGTTGTGGAAGATGCTCTTGTTCAGGTGGATAAATTTTATTTTCCTATGGATTTAATTGTGCTCGACACCCAACCAGTGTCCAACCCCTCGAGTCAAATTCCAGTGATTTTGGGAAGACCATTTCTTGCAACCTCAAATGCTATCATCAATTGCAAAAATGGAATTGTGAAATTAACTTTTGGGAATATGACTCTTGAACTTAATGTTTTCTCCTTAAGTAATCAACATAAGGAGTATAATGAGGAGGAAGTCGAGGGGGTTAACTTCATTGAAACAGTTGTGGAAGAATATTTTGAAAAGTATTTTGTATTAGATCCATTAAAAAAATGTTTAAATGAATCTAAACTTATTTACACAACATTGACTCAATACTTGATGATCCACAGGAACAGAAGATTGGAATGGGGATACACATGGTACATGAATATATTGTCATCACAAGAGAAGAGCAAAACTTGGAACTCAAGCCATTACCGAGTGACTTGAAGTATGCCTTTTTGGGAAGCAACAATATTTATCCATGGTAATTTCATCCAAACTCGATGGTAAGCAAGAGGTAAGATTGATTAAAATTCTTGAAAAATATAAAAAGGCAATTGGGTGGACTTTAGCCAACCTCCAAGGTATAAGCCCTTTGGTTTGTACACACAAAATTTATCTCGAGGAAGAGGCTAAAGCAACAAGGCAACCTCAAAGAAGATTAAATGCACATTTGCAAGAGGTTGTAAGAAATGAAGTTTTAAAATTACTTGATGCAAAAATCATCTACCCAATCTCAGATAGTAAATGGGTAAGTCCTACACAAGTAGTACCCAAGAAATCTGGATTAACTGTAGTAAGAAACGAGCATAATGAACTTATACCCCAAAGAGTCACTTCAGGGTGGCGAATGTGCATTGACTATAGGAAACTAAATTCTATGACCCGGAAAGATCATTTTCCCTTGCCATTCCTAGATCAAATGCTTGAAAGGGTAGCAGGTCATAGTTTTTACTATTTCTTAGATGGCTACTCGGGGTATAATCAAATTGAAATTGATTTAGAGGATCAAGAAAAGACCACTTTCACATGTCTTTTTGAAACATTTGCATATAGAAGAATGCCCTTTGGTTTGTGCAATGCACCAGCCACTTTTCAAAGGTGTATGCTTAGCATTTTTAGTGACATGGTGGAACGTGATGTTGAAATTTTTATGGATGATTTTACTGTTTATAAATCCTCATTTGATAAATGTCTTACAAATCTTGAGAAAGTCTTGTGCAGGTGCGTGGAGAAGAATTTAGTACTCAATTGGGAGAAATGTCACTTCATGGTGACACGTGGAATTGTGTTGGGTCATATTATATCATCAGAAGGAATTGAGGTAGAAAAAGCCAAAATTGATGTCATTAGCAAATTGCCAATTCCAAAAACGGTAAAAGACATCCGATCATTTCTTGGGCATGCTGGTTTTTATAGGAGGTTTATTAAGGATTTTAGTCTTATTGCAAAACCCTTATGCAACCTTCTAGCCAAAGATACACCATTTGAGTGGAATGAAAAATGTGATAAAGCCTTTGTCAAACTCAAAGAAATGCTCACTACTACACCCATTATGCAATCACCGGATTGGAGCCTACCATTTGAACTAATGTGTGATGTCAGTGACTATGCTGTGGGGGCGGTACTTGGCCAAAGAAAGGAAAAGAAACCATGTGTTATATATTATGCAAGTAGAACGCTCAATGATGCTCAAATGAACTACACCACCACAGAAAAAGAGCTTCTTGCTATAGTATTTGCACTTGACAAATTCAGGTCATACCTAATTAGTTCCCCAATTATTGTTTTCACCGATCATGCTGCACTTAAGTATCTTCTTATAAAGAAAGATTCTAAGCCAAGACTGTTGAGATGGATCCTTCTACTTCAAGAATTCAACATCCACATCAAAGACAAAAAAGGAGTAGAAAATGTGGTGGCAGAGCATTTGTCCCGCCTTACTTTTAATGAATCTTTAGAACCCTGTCCTATTAAAGATTCATTTCCAGATGAGAATTTATTTTCTATTTCATCTTTACCTTGGTATGCTGATATTGTGAATTATCTTGTTTCAGGTAAGATGCCAATATCATGGTGTGCTCAAGATCGGAGGCGATTTATCCAAGAAACTAAAAGGTTCTACTGGGACGAACCATACCTTTACAAGTATGGCGCCGATCAAATCATTTGACGATGCATCCCAGATGAAGAAATTGAAACTGTGATGTCTTTTTGTCATAATGAGGCTTGTGGAGGTCATTTTTCTTCAAAGAAAACAACCACAAAAATTCTTCAATGCGGACTTTATTGGCCTTCCATTTTCAGAGACACCCACAACTTTTGCAAACCTTGCCCAAGATGTCAAATGCTAGGGGGAATTACAAGACGGAACATGATGCCATTGAACCCAATCTTAATCCTTGAGATATTTGACTGTTGAGGCATCGATTTCATGGGACCATTCCCATCCTCATCTGGTAATTTGTATATTTTACTTGCAGTTGATTATGTTTCAAAATGGATGGAAGCTAAGGCTTGCAAGGATAATACTCACAAAACTGTCGTGAAATTCTTAAAAGAAAATATCCTTACAAGGTTTGGCATTCCCAAAGAAATCATTAGTGATAGAGGTTTGCACTTTTGCAATCGTACAATTGAGAAACTCATGCAAAAATATGGTGTTACACACAAAGTTTCGACCGCCTACCATCCTCAAACAAATGGGCAAGCCGAATTGGCTAATAGGGAGATAAAACAAATTTTAGAAAAAATGGTAAATCCAAATCGTAAAGATTGGTCATTACGTTTAAATGATGCACTTTGGGCTTACCGTACTGCTTTTAAAACCAATATTGGAATGTCTCCCTGATGGCTAGTTTATGGTAAGAGTTGTCATTTTCCTGTAGAATTAGAACATAAATCTTTTTGGGCAGCTAAAATAATGAACTTTGATTTTGTTAAGGTAGGTGAAAATCGAAAATTGCAACTCGAAGAACTGGAGGAATTAAGGAGGGATGCATATGACAATACCAAGATATATAAGGAAAGGGCGAAAGCATTTCATGAGAAAAATATTTTGAGAAAAGATTTTGAAATTGGGCAAAAAGTTCTTGTATATGATTCTCGTTTACATCTTTTTCCCGGAAAACTAAAATCAAAATGGAAAGGTCCCTTTTTAATCAAACATGTGTATCCATATGGTACCGTGGATGTGGAGGATCCAAGTAATGGCTTTGTTTTTAAAGTTAACGGACAACGATTGAAGTCATTCTTTGAAATTCCAACTCTGGAAGAATCCATGTCTTTAGAAGACCCAACCTATGTGTAAAAACATTGGTTGTTCTTTAGAGTGTGTGTATATTTATTGTTTTGTTTTGCAGATTTGTTTCCTCTTTTCTCATCACAGAATTGGCAAGATTTTAACCTTACATTCTCTTTATACATTGAGTACAATGTCCGTTTCAAGTTTAGGAGTAAGGTGATTATATTTTGTTTTTATTTTGTTTATATTTTGTTTTATTATTTTGGGTGATTATATTTAGTTTTTATTTTGTTTTCAATTTTTTTCAATTTGGGATGTTTTAAAAAAAAATATTGAAACTTTTATTAAGTTCTTCATTCGAAATATGTGATTGAGGTCAAGTATAAGTTAATTTGTGAACATGTTATGACTAAGAAGATAGTTGTATACAATTACCCCACTCATGAGTACGTAATAGTTTGATTAAATTAATTTTTAAGATGTGGTCCACATGGATGAATAGATGAGTGAATTGAAACCGAGAAAGATAGTTTTGACCTATAAGCACTTGCACATATTATCTATGGGATGATTAATTGATTTTTGACTATGTAGTTGAAAAAATAGTTTTGTTTCAATGATACGGGGAAAAATCTAAAAAAAAAAAATATTAAAATGCAAAAAGTAGTTCTTCGATCTGAGTAACCGGCCCTTGGTATCACCAATATCATTGTTTGCGTAAAAAGGGGAGAAAAATAATGAGCATAAATCCCATGGAAGAAGCTCGGGCCCAGTTGGTTGGGATTAAAAAAATCCTCGCTGAAAAGTCCGGAGACTTAGAAAGACAAAAAGGGATAAAAATGCAAAAGTGATATTGAAGTTGTGTCATGGCAAAACTTGATCAATGAATTAGAATAAGGGATATTAGTCTACTATAGAGAATGTTCACAAAAACACGGAAAACTATGTGGATCGGCTGTAGAAATTAGCAAGTTTATTTCACCACTGTGGGGGTTATTCTTTTAAATTTAATTCATGAAAACTTTTATTTATGAGTGAGTGGGGATAATTTGTATGCATTTTATTCTTACGACATCATAGCATTACATGATTAATGAGTATTTGATTTCATGAGCATACAAGAATGAAGAATAAAAAACAAATACGAAAAAAAAAAAAAAACCAAACAAACAATGTTTGTGGGTACCATTTCTGTTAAACCTTCACGAGACTTCACTCGTCCTACTAGGGATGCCCAGGGGTTTAAAAGACTTATCAATTTCAATTTTAATTTTTTTAATTTATGTTGGTATTACTAGGGACTAGTAATATGTAAGTTTGGGGGTGTTGATAAGTGTCAAATATTATATATTTAAACCCCTTAATTTACATCTTTTAGTTCTATAGTGATATCTTTTATTCAAGTTTTATTATATTTTTGTGTTTATCTTATTTTCTAGGTCTTCATGAAGAATTCAATCAATTCCATGCAAAATTGGACCACCCTTTTCTTAAATATCTATAAATAATTCTGTGTTTTGATTTTGGAAATGGCATTGGAACCATTGGAAAGTTGATTCAGAGACCTTCAATTTGAGCACAAGAATGATCTTTTTCGATTTGAAATGAAGGCGTTATGGCAGTTGCAAGTCAGCTTCAAAACTGCAGAATTGTGCAGAAATCAATGCGGGTTCGGGTTTACCAAAGGGTGATATGAATTTTACATTTTCTTGAAGATTTACCACATTCATTGGATTATGATTTTACAAGAGTAAATCTGATCCATGTCAAGAAACAAAGGCACATGGAAGAAACAAAGGCACATGTGAAAAGAAGACAATGGGGTGGAAAGTAATGAATATTCAAACAAAAATAAATCCAATTTCTCTTTTCTAGTTGTCATTTGATTCCATATTTTTCCTATAAATAGAGGTAGTCTTTCATTTGTAAGGGAGGAAGAATAGGAGTCAAGAGAAACATAGTGATTTATATATTTGTAATGGAAGAGTAATTCTCTAGCTAAGGCTAGGGAATGAATTTAAAATGAAGAACCAAGTGTTTGCATATCCAAGTATTTAATGCTTCGAGGTTAGTATTATTGATAATATATGAATCTAATAATTTTTATTCAATGATTCTTTGCCTCTTTATGCCATGTATATTGAGTTCTTTGAATCAATGAATACATTTAGGTAATTACATCTATAATAATTATGCCATACAATGATATAAGTAATGCTCAACCCACTTTATGTGGTGTTCTTGATTTCTTATGATCTTACATAGGTATAATGAATACTTTGAATGTAATTGCATCTTTATAGTTCACAATTCTTATGATTCATATGTAATTAATAATACTACTTATTTAATGGGATTTACTAGATCATTAGTATGTTTATTATTATTGCTAATATAAGCATGATTTGTAGAGTTGCTTCATTAGCGACCACTTTCTTGCCATAGCATTTATAATGAACATATAATGTTTCTATTAGTTAACTTATATAATTCATTTAGTATGTTAATTATTTATTGCTTATAGACATGATTTGGAGAGTTGCGTTGTTAGTATGGATTATCCTACCAAGCAACCCCTTTCTTGCCATGCAAATATAATTAACATATGATGATTGTATTGGTTAATTTTTATTACTTATTTGGATATGTGGTACACTTGGTTTCGACATTGTAAAGGAATTCCCAATGCCTTAGTATTTAATTTAATTCAAGAAAACAATCAAAATCAATCAATCAAATCAATTCAAGGACAAAAATAAAATTCATTTTTCATACATCTTTCCGACTCTCCCTGAGGTTCGACACTTGGACTCACCAAGACTATATTATAACTTGACTACCTATACTTGGGTATTGTAACGTGGAACACATTTCTAGACACGTCAGCAAGCCAATGAAATCTAATCGATCGATGGCTCGAGTGTCAGCAGAGGACGATATGTCCCCTGAAGATCAGAACACTTAATCGGTATCCCCCAAGTCTGGGCAATCGACTCAGGAGTAATCTCAAGCTCCTGGTGGCGAACAGAAGTAAAGAATCGAACCCGATCCTCCTCCTACCGTATCTCCATCCGGTGCCAGAACTCCCAAACCATCCTATCATAAATCAACTCGTAGGGGGCGACAACAATGGACTCAACCCTCGAGAGAAAAACTATTGGGCTGCCCAAGTAGTCATCTCATCGCCCATAAAATAGTCGACATCATACGTACGTTCGTGGCGTAAGGGCTTCTGGACAGCCTGATGGACGGTGTCCCGGACCTCCTGTAGGGTTAGTGAATGGCCTCTCTTACGCCCAGCGGTGCTAGACTCAGCCTCGGTCGCCTTCTTTGTGCGTACCATTGTTGTTTTGAAGAGAAGGCGAAAATAAGCTTTTTCGAACGATCAAAGTACTAAACGATCGATCGCTTGAAGCAACCGCTTGATCGAAGGGAACGGGGATCGATCACTTAAACCTAATCGAATAATCGAAGTACTAATTGATCGATCACGCGAAGGCTCTCTTAAAAGAATGTAAGATCGATCGCAAAGAATTGCAATATGAGCCTCTTATATGGAGTGAGTTATAGTTTATATATAATTTTTATTTTATTTATTTATTATTATTTTTTTTAACCTAATAAAAGTGGGGGTTTAATTTTCGATAACTACCTACTTCGATTGATCGAGGAAGACATCGATCGATCGGTGAAATTAAATATTTTATAAATTTTTGAAATTTCATAAATATAAATAAATATAATTATAAAATAATAAAACATACTAAAATCCTAATTAATACACTCGATTAAAATATTAGGTAACTTTTGAACCGAGACCATTGTTTAATGTTGATGGCACAATAACTTTAGCATGTCTAGCCAGGTTCATCCATGAGATCTATCATAATTATAGATGTGCTAGTACCTTGAGCATTTAATTTGTGTTCCTTAATATGATTTTTGTTTTGTTTAATCAGTTTTAATTGAAATTTCCACCATCGGCTTATCTCTTTTTAACTTGGTGTATTGAAATATTTCCAATGGCCATAGTCTTTACTAACAAAAATGCCGATTTCTGATGGGATTTCGAAGTTGAGTTCTAACTGATCTCTTATCATAGCTTGAACTAAGAAAGGAAAAGGAATTTTCCATTTCTGATCGAAAGGAATTTCACAATCTATTACGGCTTCCCAAAATGTTTCTATATGATAGTAAATAATCTCAGGGGATTGAAATCCAATATCCCTTGTTAAAATAATAAAGCTTTTTAATAAGTGATTGTCCTCGTATAATACCAAATTTTAGATCAACTTGTCTTGAAATAATCGTATCTAAAAACCATAGCTCAGTTTTAATTTTGGCTTTTGTAATCCCTCCCATAGTTAATTTTATGTTATTATTTTCACAGATTCTTCTAGTCATAGTAAGAGTTGTAGGATTGGGAGTGGTTATTTTTGGGAAAGCATTGTATAAATCCGAGGGTATTTTATTAGGAATTCGCCATGCTCTTGCAACAGTGCCAGGGGATATTTCTATCTCGTGCCCTTGTACTTTAGTATGTAATACTTTACTTATCTCAGGATCTTTTAAATATATATTTTGATAGAACTCTCAAACTAAATTAAGATAAGCTATAGATGAAGCAGGTTGTAAAAGATTTTCTAGTCTTTGTTTCTTAAGTTCTGCTATAACTTTCTCGATTGTTAATTCTGAATATTCATCCTCAAAGAAAATACATTCATATTTTAAGGAATGAGTCGCAAGATAATTGTCTTTCGTAGGCTGTGAATGTAATTTTGGTAAAGTATGTTCTGGTTTCACCACTTCCTTCCTATATTTTGTTTTTGAATGGTAAGATAATTTATAAATGAAACAAAGGCAAAAGCCTTTACAAGGATAAAAGGGGCATACCCCATTTATATACATGGAAACCTGATATCCACCAAAATAAAAAAACTAAATAAATCCAATGGAAGCTATAATATCACAGAGCATCAAGGCCATCTCTAAATGTAACATTATAAACATTTTTGCCTGCAACAAAAGCACTCTTTTGAGTCTTCGAAGCATTTCCTCTCCATGACATGCAATAACATAGAGCCAACAAGTAATAGACATGAAAAGCTAGATTCAAGAAACTAAGAAATATTGCAGCTGTCAAAACTGCAAAATGCAACCCTCCCAACACAGTTGCCTATCAACCCAAACTATGATCAGCTGCCACCAAGTGAAACTCCTATAATCATAAGAGCAACTAGCAATCCATATTATAACAGTAATGAATCTGGTAAACTCCATGTGTAAACCACTGCTTGATTTTGAACTGACCTAGTATATTTTGATAATGGAAATAGAGTGAATCTCACACTATCCACAATTCTCTTCAGCAAATGATCCAAGGTATTATACTCATTGGAATAAACCCTCCTACCCCTTTCAAGATAAATTTCATACATTGTTGCTGAGAAAGTTGTCTTGCTCAACAGAGCCACAAGTGATTTATCACGAAGCTTGTCAACCATCCATTGAAAAAAAACCTCCCAATCCCCATCAGGCCACTCCAAAAGACCCCTTTAGATAACTAACTTCCACAATTTAGAGGTAAAGTTGCACTGGAAATAAAGATGGTCTCTATCTTTTTGCCTAGCACCACAAGATAGACAAGTAGTTTGTTGCACAAGACCTATAGATAGAAGAAAATATAGGGAAGGAAGCCTATCAAGTTGCACAATCCAAAGCAAAAAAGAATGCTTTTGGATACAATGTTTAAACCAAATCACCTTGGACCAATTGACTTTATCATAGTGAACTCTTAAAAACTCCCAAGATGATTATATTGAAAATTTGCCATTGGAAGGCACCCAAAGAAGTTGATCCTTTCTTGATAAATTAGGTAATAAATCAGGAGGGAATCTAGCTTTGAAATCAAGCCAAAAGTGAGAGTTGAGGACAGGAAAGTGCCATCCTGAGATGCTAATCAATCTACTCACAGATGCATTGACACCAATGCCAGAGTTTCTTATGATACTCAGAGGACATATTGCATAAAGAGGGCCTAGAGGATGCCAATTGTCAAACCACAAAGAGGTTGATCTCCCATCTCCAATCACTATTTTGAAAGCATTTCTAATAAGAGGCCTAGGTTAAAGGAACTTCTTCCAAGTCCAAGAATAGCCTTGTGTTTCTCCTAATTCCCAAAAATTCTTCTGTTTAATCAAATGAGTTTTAACCCATGATACCCAAAGAGATTAATGATCAAGCTTAAGAATATGCCAAACATGTTTTGTCATACCTGCATTATTCCATTCCTCAAGCTCCTTGATGCTTAAGCCTCCCTCATCCCTAGGAGAACAAACCACTCTCCAAGCAACTTTATAACCCCCTCTACACATTTTTGAACCTGTCCAAAGAAATTTCCTCAAAAGAGATGTAATATCATGAAGAATTGCCTTAGGAAGAATAAAAGTTGAAGCCCAATATACTTGAGTTGAAAAAAGGACTGATTTTACCAATTGCAATCTCCCACCAAAGGAAAGAAACTTAGAGGACCAACTTGAGATTCTTCTAGATATCTTCTCCACAAGAATAGCATAATCATTCTTAATGAGCTTAGTAGACAGGAGTGGCACACCCAAATATCTGATAAGAAGGTGTCCAATTTACAACCATGTGCAAATATCTGATGGAATATGGAAGCTTCAATACCAGCATGAAATAGTGTACTTTTCTGAAAATTTAGCTTCAACCCTGATAGATTCCCAAAGAGATCCATAGTAGATAACAAACACCCAACAAAAATTGTATCCCCGGTTGAGAAAAGTAAAAGGTCATCTACAAATAGGAGATTAGTAATCCTTTGCTCTTTACATTTCCAGTGGTATTGAAACCCATTGCAAGAAGCAACTTTTTTAGTTATAATGCCAATCAATACTTCCATGGCAAGAACAAATAGGTTTATCCCCTTACTTTATGCCTTTGCAGCTCTTGAAGTACCCATGAAAGGAGCCATTGATATTGATAGAGAACATGGGAGTTGAGATACAGATCATAATAAGCTTTATCAAAGGCATTGGTACCTTAAAAGCAGTAAGAGCAATTTTAATGAAACCCCAAGATAAAGTGTCAAATGCCTTTGTGAGATCCAACTTCATAGCTACTCTGGGGACCCCATCATCCTTGTGGTAACCTTTCAAAACCTCTTGAGCTAATAAAATGTTATCTATAATACTTCTTCCTCGAATGAAATTTCCTTGGTTCATGCTTACACAATCCCTTAGGCACCCCTTTAGCCTATTTGCAATGATTTTGGTGATACATTTGTAATGAGTAGAGCAAAGGGATATGGGTCTATAATCTGAAACCCTTGTAGGAGAATCATTCTTTGGAACCAATGTGATCACAGTTGAGTTTATTTCTCTTAGCAATTGACCAGTATAAAAAAAGGCTTGCACTGCTTTTGTTACATCATGACCAACAATATTCCAAATTGTTTTATAGAATAGAGCATTGTATCCATCACTTCCTGGAGCCTTCCCATCCATCATGGAGAAAATAGCCCTTCTGAATTCATCATCCAACACTGGTTTGCTTAATTCTTAAATATGATCATGAGAAAGAGGTTGCTTAATACAATCACTAAGATCTAGAATATCAATAGTGCTCTGATTCTGCAATAAATCTTGAAAGAATCAACAAATTCATCTTGAATAGAAGATGGATCCTCAAGCCTAAGACCAGCCCTTAAGGTAATTGAAGATATGGTATTAAACTACTTCCTATAGTTTGCAATCTTATAAAAATAAGAAGAGTTTTTATCACCTAATTACAGCCACTGTATCCTAGACTTCTGTTTGTTTTGAGACTCCTCAGCCCTAGCCAAGTGAATATACTCGAAAATGCAAGCCTTCTCTTGAACATGTAACACCTCATCCCCTGGATTAGAATCAGTAGACTATTGAATAGAATGCAGTTTATCTCTACAATTATCCAATGAGAATCCAGACTACCATAAGATGCGGCATTAAACCTTTTCAACTCAAGCTTAAGAAGTTTAAGTTTTTGAGCAATCTGAAACATGTAAGAGCCAGGTATTCTAGTAGACCAAAATTTTTGAACCAAATCCAAAAAACCATCATGATGGACTAAATGATTATTAAATCTAAAAGGTGTTCCTCTTCTCTGAATTAAACTTTGGAATGTCAAGTGAAGCATAGCAAGATCAGAGATGGTCTTGGACTCATAAGTAACTACTGAACTTGGGTAGATATCATTCCAACATTCATTAACAACTATCCTGTCAATCTTTTTGAAACTGTTCCATTTGTTCATGAGTATCTCAATCTAGAATGCTTCATATCCACTAGAGAAGCCCCATTAAGACATTCTCCAAACTCTTTCATACTAGAGTCCCAAGTATCAGATCCTCAAAATCTTTCAAAATGATATCTAATAGATCAGGTCGTACCACAAATAGCTAAATACAACCCCAAAAAGGATTACCATTAACCGAATTGCGACAACCCATCTAATGATTGAACTGATTAGTGCATACCAATTAAATTACTCTAATGTACTCCTAATGCATGAAAATAAACTAAAGCATGTCTATATCAACTCGCCAAAGCATGACCTGTGTCAACCAAAGGTTTCAAGTTTTATTACCACCATTGTATAGAAAACCATAAATTAAGCATCTGAGTTCCAGCCCATAGTGAATAATTATGGTTGTGTAAAATACTATATTCATTCCATCTAAGACAAGAATTTAGAACAAATATAGAATTTTGTATCAAGAATAAAAACGATCTCTTATCTACTACAATCATCATAGTATGGCCAATAGTTTCCCCTTGTTATAATTGAAAACAAGATAAAATCTACATTACTTGGCTAGGGTTTCGCTAGAAAGCCCTAGATACCGAGTTAGTTGGCCATGGAAGATGAATACTACATCTTTGGTGTAGCATCGATCTCCATGTCCTTCTTCTCCAGATCTCTAGGTCTGAATATGGCTTTTCTTCTTCAAAGATATATAACTTCAGAGGCTGCTCTAAAATTGAACGTGTATAAAACTCTAAACACCCAACAACTCTGATACAAAGCTCTATATTTATAAATAAACCAAGGGAAACCCTAATGGTTACCTTTTTTGGTAATTTCACACAAAACCTAATTAAAACCCTAAATTATGATATATATATATATCTGTGTGTATATACACATGCATTGAGGTGAAGAGTCACAGCCGCATCATAGAATCAAAACGGCGGTAGAACGGACAAAACACCCAAAATTACAGAATTTCAGTCATCACTACGCTTGAAGCATAGGCCTAAGCATAGCTCCAGCGTAGCTCGAGCATAGAAATGTGTTTTCTGTCCACTTTTTTATTCTGAGAGCATAGACTTAGGCGTAGGTATTTTCATGAAAACCACTTTTCTCCGCAACTGTGCCAAAATGACCGTGTTGAATCCATGATACTTTTTGCTTGAAGTGACGGCTTCGAAAAATGCCGTTTTTGCCCTCCGGGAGCTATTTTGTCTCGGAAATACCTCTTTGACTCTCCTCTTGAATAGAAATGAGCATGTCTTTAGTTAATTCACCAAAGTTAGCTATTTTTCTTCATTAAGCTCCTGAAACAAGCTTAAACACACAAAAAGCATAAAAATACCAAATAATGGAATGAAGGGACGTAAATATAGTGAGTTAAGGGGTCTAAATGTCTAACATATGACACCTATCACTTGCCTTGCCTTCCTTTTAGACCTAAGGTAAGGTAGTTTCTCACCTCTTTCATTCTCTTGAGTACGTGGGTGTGAGATTTCTAGGATTCATATATATATATATATGTATGGATGTGTATTTGTGTAGAACTTGTTGGTTGAGACTTGATTATGTCTATATATGTTTGTGTATTTGAGAGACTATGTTGATGTGTCTGTATATATATGTTAATTAGGGTGTACCTTTGAGGTTGTGAGCAAATAGGGTTGTGATATATATATATATATGTACACCTACATGAGTATGGATTTAAAGGAAGGTGTCATGACCTTAGAACCATGATTAGGTCGACTGTGAGGGTAAGGAGCACTAGGTGTTTCATGGTAGTATATATGTTTTTATACATACCTATCCATATGTATATATACATGTATGTGTTGTTTTGAAGAACTTGTTTATGGAAAATCTTATGCAAGTGGAATTGAAATTGGTGGAAGCATGCTTTAATATTACTTGGTAATTTCTATGTTATTTACATAGAATGGTTTAAAGTATGAGATTTCCTTGGAGGACATGTTGATTTATAACATGATTTTGATGCTTCGGCATGACTTGACTTTGTCATATTCTACAACATGATTTTATTCATGGCATAATCATGCGCATGTTCATGAGAAACTTTGAAATGGATATAAAATTATTTTTTTCAAAAAACCTTTCGGATAGTCGCAACAAAGGGGGTGTTCTCACTACCCATGGACTAGAAATCCGAGAATCAGAGAGGCGTTGGAGTACTACGGTCTGAATACGGTTTGATTTGTGAGTTGTGTATCATACTCGGTTGCTATGATTTATGGAGACACATATATCTAGGTTTTCGGACTTGCATGAGCATTTGCGTGCATGGTTAGAATTTCATTTCATTATCCATCTTTGCATGATGACATGAAAGGATTTTATGATTAAATGATTATCTTGACTTGTTAATTGAGTTGTATCCTATGTGTAGCAAGTGGTCATTTTAAGCGCTACGGTGCTAAGGGCTAGAATTCTAATGTTTTAATTATGATTTTCTATACAATGATGCTTAAATAATATTATATTTAGGTTTGGATAGGTCATGCTAAGGAGATGTGAAATTGACATGCTTTACTTTAATTTATTACACAATAGGAGTAGTTTAGAGTAAAGTACTTTGCATGCACAAGTCACACTCATTCCGAAGATAAGTTGTAGCCGAGTCGGATGTATTGTACCTCTTTTGGGATTAGGGCTTCCTGGTAACTTTTTAATTAGATTCACATACTATGTGTCTTCCTTTTGCAATAGAATGAATGAATATCTATATTGTGCGGCTAGCGATGGCGTTAGAAATACCCTAGACTTTATATCTACTGAACTTGTTCACAGTTACTTTATCTACTTTAGTTAATTTATTTTATTTAATTATTCATCAAAATAGTCATATAAAACAAGCAATCAAAATATTGCTCCATAATTCAAGTATATTAGTCGATTAGGATTTGAATACGACTTAGCCCCTGTGGGATTCGATATTCCCTTTCTCAAGCCGTACTATTCCACAATACGATTCGTGCGCTTACGATAGGTAAAACTAGGTCAGTATGGTCTTGTTCTTAATCTTTATTTCAGCCAACCTAATAAGCCGATCATAACCCTTTCGGGGATGACAGGTGAAAAGGATTTAACATACACTCTCTTCTTTCGGTGATGACGATACACTCACATGTGCATATAGCCATTGATTCTTTCTTCTACACAAGTATATTTGTCCATATTCTCTTGTATAGATGTTATTTTTGGGTGTCGACGCACGAAGAAGTAATAGACGAGCCATACCTCCATGAGGGCCGATGTCTATACACTTACGTGTATTCACCCATTTTCTTATCCATAACATGTATTTTAAGCATTCATTTGTACATGTTGTACATAATTTTTGCATACTTTCCATGTTCTTGATGAAAAATCCTCTTTCGAGGTTACTTTTCAAATAACATGTGTTTTCACATCTCTTTTCTCATTTCAAACCCTCTTTGAGGTGTATTTTTAAAAACCAATTTTCAATGATTTTTTCCCCTATTTGAAACTTTTCTATGCATATACATGTTATTTTTAAACTATTCAAACATGTTTTTTTTCACTTTCAGACTAATATCTACAAATTCTATTTTCAAGTAAGCCCTCGATTAGAGGCACTTTTCTCAAAACCCTCATAAGGAAGTGACATTTTCAAAAATTATTTTCAAACCTATTTCCCCCGGGTGGGTGGAGGAAATTCCATTTTCAAAAGCACTTTTCCTCGAGAACAACATCTATTGATACGTTTTACGCTTCCGAGGAAACCCCTTTCAAAATGACAAGATTTTGTACAAACTTCTCATAGTTTTCCCCCTCGGGCGGGTGGGGGAAATCTCTTTTCAAAACAACCTGTTCTCGAAGACAACCATGTAGTTGCGGTATGTCTTACTCACCCAAGAACACCCTTTTCTACAGAAAGCGCCCCGTTTGAGGCCATTTTCACAACTAAAAGTTTTCTCAAAATGCTTGCCAAAGTTTTCCCCGTTGTGGGTGGGAGAAAACCTCTCTTTCAACATACACAAGTCCTGTAAGCCCACCGTGCATTTTCAGGCATGCCTTACCCGTCCGAGGACACCCTTTTTTCAAAACAAGTCCCATTTGCAGACATTTTCAAAATAGAAAGGCTTTCAAAAATACTACACTTTCGGCATTAAAATTGCCCCCATTCTTTTGCGCCATTTGCACACTAGTTATTTACAAAATTACCCTTTTGCATTCGTTCATACATTAGTTGCATTAATTGCCTCTTTATATATATATATATGCATTAGCACATCCCTCATTGTATAACGACATGCTTATTTGTTTCTATACGTGCCTTTTTGCATTCATACAAAAACCCTCCTCCAGGGATGTGCATTTTCCTAGACATTTTCTCATTCCCCTTAGGAAATCACATCCTTAATCGAACACCATCGTCTTTCTCCTACACCTAGTAACGTGTATGTCTATCGCATATTCGCTCGCCTTTCTTATAACTAGGAAGTGTCGCTACCCCCTCTTACCTGAGGTCCTTTCACCGATCTTGTGCATTTCTTTATCGGAGTCCCCGTGGGATCTTGTGAGTGTTTACCTTTACCCGAGGTTCACATTGGATCTTGTGCATTTCTTCTACCCGAGGTCCCTGTGGGATCTTGTGCGTTTCTTTACCCGAGGTCCCTGTAGTATCTTGTGTGTTTCTCTACCTGAGGTCCACATTGGATCTTGTGCATATTTTTACCTTTGCCCAAGGTCATTTCACAGATCTTGTGTGTTTCCCTACCCAAGGTCCTTCTATAGATCTTGTGCATTTCTTGCCCGAGGTCCACATTAGATCTTGTGCATTTCTTACTTAACCGAGGTCCTTTCACGGATCTTGTGTGTTACCCGAGGTCCTCTCACGGATCTTGTGCGTTCCTCTATTTATCGTTCGAGCCTATATTGGCTTGAACTACGTATTGACCCGATTCCCTTTCACGGGATATATAGGCAACTTAAGAACTCTTCCTAGGTTTGGTCACCGTGCTACTCGTGCCCACTCCACTTGTAGCACACCCCTTTGTGACACTAGTGCACTGACACACTTGTAGCACCTCAGTCGTGCTATTTGAGTATTAAAACACTCGTAGCACCATCTCTCAAATAAACTCGATGCTATATAATAAGTCCTCACATTTTAGTCACTCTCTTACTCGGGCTACTTTTGACAGACGCTTGTTGTTGTCACACTCCGAGGCAATTCTTAGGTCGTCACCCTTTGATCATCTTTTCTTACTTGGGAACCCCCACCGGTCCCTGTGCATGTTCCTTCCATAAAGCCATCTTCCAGAGGCAAACTCTCATCCTGAACTACGTTTTGATCTAATTTTCTACGTTGGAGATACGTAGGCAAATTGGGTTTCGCCTAGAGTTCGGTCACCCTGATGAGACCAGAATATTCGATATATGGGCATTAAATAAACCTTTGTTAGGTTCTTTATTTTATTAATAAGATATTTTTATCCGAGTTGTGCGTTTAAGTGTGTTTCAAGACCTTAACGCAAATTTGAGTTAATTTCGGGTTTTTAGCAAATATGCCTAATCCGTAATGACACTTAGAAGATGAATGCACTCAATTCAGAGCAAGGTACAAGTCAGTGAAGCAGAGTACAAGTGGCTGAAGCAAAAAATAGCATAATAAATAAATATCAAAATTCAGGAACCACCAATCGATCAGTAGCAGCCGACATTGGAATATGTGTGAACTTATATTACAAAATTCTGACTTTGTGTACAAGTATATCAAGGGGTAGAATTGTCCATTCACTACTAATACTTGGTCCTCACACCAATTCCTCTTAGAGTGCAAGAAAAGACATGTCATATCTGCGCCAACTTTTGTCTATAAATATGTGAAGACTTCATGAAGAATATCTCCTAGAATATATCCTTGAATATATCTTAGAATATTTTTGACATATATAAAAAGTCTTTCCCTATATAGAGAGACTCCTCTCAATAACCAACTACTATTCATGAAGATGGTTGTTACATCAGTGATGCAGTCTTTTCCCTCCATGAGCGGCTAGTCGGTATCTAGAGTTTCCAACGAAACCCTAGTCGAGTAATGTAGAACTTTAATTTATTTTATTGCAAAGAGGGGAAGCTATATAGCACTTATATGATGATTATGTAGTGAGAGACCAAATGAATTACCTAAATAAGATTTCTTGTTAATTCTTTTCTTAAGCTGAGATTGAATTAATAATTTATCTTGAACAACTGTGTTTTATCATTAGGAGAAAGACCTTCCAAGATTTAATAATGGTTTCTACATAATGGTTCTTAATTGGCATGATAAAGTCTTAGTTTCATACAATCCATGCTAAGAGAAGATAATATAGACATGTTTTTAATTTCATATTTTAGGAATAGTTGTAGTATAGATGCATGCACTAGTCATACTTTAATCGAAGATGGATTGTAGCGAATCGGACCGATTACATCTCTTTGGGGATTAGGCAACTACTTGTAGCGTTACTAATCTGATTCATATAAGCTATATGTCACGCCCCGAATTCCTAGGACTCCGAAACCCGAGCCTAAGAGCTAGGGGAGTGAATGCGGAAGTAAAAAGAAACTGGAACAAATGACATTCAGTCATCAAACACCAAAAAAAAGGTAAGAATGACACACTCTGATACCCTACTATCATGCCCTTAGAATTCCCGAAACTCTAATCTAGAGAATCAGCGAATCTCCAAAGGGTGACGTAAGTCAAGCGACTACTAAAGTCAAGAATGACAATAAGATACATGGAGTAACAATGAAAAATATACTCCATGCCAAATAGAATTCTAGAACTCAATAGTATCCTCAGATACCAACATACACGCTCCTAAATTCCTAAGACTCCCGAACAGGGATATCCAAGGAATCCAGGATATGATCCTTAACATGAATGACCAACTAAGACATCATTAACCGTGAAAACATATGGGTTAATGATAGATATGGTATATTTCATACCCAAATGGATAATAAACTAAGCAGCGGAATCTAACGAAAATCCGGCAGAGTTCCGTTTGTAAATGGAACATCCAGACAACAACCACAACACAAGAACCTGCCAATAGCAATTCAATAATCACAATGGCTTCCAAGCCCCACATTCATCAATCCTACTAGGGCCGACGTAGTGGAAAGAAACCAAAACCCCTCCAAACCCTCTAAACTCAACAGAGCCACAAATGCTCGAATAGGAATACAAGAAATGCACCTAGCTGTGCAAAATAAATACAATAACCTCCTGAAAGAATAAATACAGGAAATAAAAGATACATCAACGGGGATATGCCAACAGACTGGCTCCCAAAAGAAAATACATAACAATCCCATAACAATGGGGAGAGAAGCTAACAGTAAATACCTATCGTCCCCAAACCAGTCGTACTACAACCGTAACCGCATCACCAGCGCGACTCCAAACCTGTAACACGGAAACAAGAGAAAACTGTCATTGCACTGCATCCTGCTCATAGCCGTATATTTCCTGCAACCTGGCGTGGAATACCAGGGGGCAAATGAAATCCCATCCACGCAAAACCCAATATATATATATAAATAGCCCAACTAATCCCATCCACGCAAAACCCAAGGCACACACTCATACACTACCGTATGTAAATATATAACGAAGATATATATATATATACACACACATATATATAAAAGTATAAATACACAACATGAACCTATAAGATACAACTAAGACTCGTACGTACCCACACCGGTAGTCTACACTACTCTCACCAACGTACACTAGGTACACGATACGAGGATCCAATCTAACAATTCCTCAATTACTCACAACATAATTCAGAAAATCCAATAGAGGGAAAACACACTCACCTCTAATATCCACAAGGATCATAATCCACCACTAGTACCAAGAAATACTCATAACTCACTCCCCGAGAACACAGAAGGAAAAATACTCACGTCCTTGCATACTAACACAATCATCGTCTATATAAATATATATATATATATATTGTAAATGTACAATATATATATATAATACAAACCTCATCCCATTCCTAAGGAAAATCTACCTCTCAAAGGCTAGATCACCTCAATCATATCACCATACCATAAATCATATCGACCTCATAATACTATCATCGATAGGGTCAATCACATCACTAACGCTCTCACTATAGGCGAGGAAAAACCACCAATCAAATCACTAAGAGTACACAAACTCAACTCACAAGAACGACCACCCAATGGTCACCGAAACAAAGCAAAGGAAAAGACTTCCCAATGTTAAACCAACAGATAACCGAGACAACAATGTCAAGGTTAAAACACCACAAGTGTTTAAGGAGAACACCTGGACAAGGAACCCAATCCACTCGGTATCCATGCCCATAACATGTGGAACAACTCGAATCACCTAAGTGGTGACGTCAAAAGCCAAGAAGAAAGGAAGGACAACACTATATGTGTGCACTGAACAACACTAAGCCTCATACCCAAGACATAGAAATGATAGGAAGCAAAGGTGAAACAATGGAACACCTTTCAAAACTCTACAGGATGAGATATTGAGAAAGAAGTCTCGAAATCTCATAATCTCAAGACAAGTAATAGAATTGTTTTTCCTTTTAAGAAATCACATAGTAAAAATGACCGTCTTGCCCTAGGTCTCCGTCAGTTGCCATCACCGGCTTTTAGAGTTAAAATTCTTTTCAAAGAAGATCCTAAGATCAGTTTATAAGTGTTAAAACTTTTCATTTCCATGGGGGTAGGCGAAAATGGGTTTTTCCTTTTAAATATAAAGAGTTTGTTTCAAGGTTTAGAAAACACCGTTTTCGAAATGACAGCCACATAAGAATGAACAACTCCACGGATTCCTATAATGCCCAAAAGGACAGTAAAGGAAGAACAACACGTTAGACTCACGAAAGACAACCATCTGTTTCCAACTCCACCAAATCAAATGACAACACATGGAAGAGGTTTGGCACCACGCCGTAACCAATGAATCTAGGAATGACATACAAGTCAACGACCACGTACTAGTATACAAAACACAGTACAAGGAATGCTTAGGGGAATGAACTAAGCACAAGAACCGAGACTGTCAAGCTACGGTACCTCGAGTACTAAATAAAGTCACTCAACCGTAAACCTCTTCTCACCAATCAAACTCTCAACTACAGTTGATAACTCATTCCTCATAAGGTGGAAGACACCTAAAGGTCCATACTACAACTCACAACCTCATCACCCGCCTTCTCGAATGCCCCAATTCATAACTGATACTAAAATCAATTTCGGATCTTAAATCTCTAACAAGGTCACCCAGCTAACCACAATCACCAAACTATTAACCACAATCACAAGACCATTAACCACATTCTCTAAGGCCTCAACTCAAAATCAAGCCTACGGTCCACCACTAGCCTCAACTAGCCACATAGATCACTATGCCAATACAAATAACCTCCCCCAAAGGCACTAAAGTATACAATAACAAGTATAAAGATATACGCTTCATTTATACTTATTAATAACTACCACATTTAAAGTCTTGTTTCACATTATAAATTTTCAACTGAGCATTTATAAAATATGAATTTAATTTACAATATTCATATATAGCATGCTCCAACATCACATGTAATCTAGCACATAAACATGTCAAACGAGATCAGATAAATGGTATGCAGTGTAATGTGACTCAACACTCCCCGTGATACTCACACACAACACACCCTTCCCAAGGGTAACGGATACAAACTCTATCCACTCATCATAGTGTAGAGTTACCACACCGACTCTTCCCAAGTGATTTTGACACTTCTCACTTTCAACAAAGAAGACGGTTGCACGAGAGCCCAACTTGCAACTCCATGCGCCATGACTACAAAAGTCAAGAACATAAGCCTCCACCCGGACTCTTAACTCACATTTGCCGGCTTTTTAGTTCCGTAGGCGTGATACCTCCTGGCCAGTTGGCCAGTTGTTGTGATGATCCGACACAAAGACACCCATACTTGAGTATACAACTCATACATATCAACATCGTGATTTGACACTACACGACATTCTCAACAGGCACCCCGGGCCTCAACATAAATATGTAATACACCATATTTATGAAAATACCAACATGGTAAATATCAACATAAGTCTCAAATCTCTTTTCATGCTTTAAAATGCAATAAAGCTATTAAATCATATGAAAATAATTTCATATACCATTCATGTTCTCCAAAAATATATTTTCTTTAATTCTTTAGAAAATATTTCAATTTCCCTTATCATTCATTTAAAATAAATTATACAATTAATTCACGTATAATAAGAGGAACCTAGCATGGCGTCTAAGTCTCTCACATCCAACGTTTACAAATTTCTCTAGCCCATTTAATTCTCCAGGGAATTTCTAAGTCGTCTATTCCTATTCAATTCAATTAGGAATATATTTAATCTCGTATGGAATAATTTAATTAATTTTCTTTAAATTAATTTCTAAATCCTACGCCGATTCTACCCAAATATAGATATTTAAATTGGCAATTTAATATATCTATATTAAATTAAATAAGGGTTTACACCCCTAAACTACTTCAATAATGCGGAGTGAGAAATATAATTTCCCACCTAATTATACGTTACCGAACAGTCCGAAACAGCACAGTATCGGCGCCCGAACACGAAGCCCACCGACCAAAATCATCCGAAAACTATTTCGAATATATCAAAATGTCCATATCGACAACCTATATGATATATACGAAACCCATTAATAATAGGTTAATTAATTTGAGTAAATCTAAATTAACCCAAACGAAAACTATAACCTATAAACGCAATTTTCGGGCAATGCAAATCGTTCAACGTAAAACTATGAAATTAATGTATGATGAACACGGGGTTGAGAGGAAGCTACTCACCAAAAATCGGCTCAAACCGATCACCGGAAGTCGCCAAACCGGCCGCTTGAAGTTCCAGCCGAATCGATCTGCAACTCCCTGTTGCGCGTCGCCCTATGCGCGACCACCACGTTGCCGCCCTGCGCCGCCTCTAGCCCGACGACAACCACCGCAGCACCACCCGTAGCCAACACCAGTCGCCGCCGTCGTCACAGCTTCGGGGACTACCAGTCACGTCGCCTCCAGCCGCAACCCGTTTCCTGCTGCCGACTCTCTCTCTCTCTCTCTCAGCCGGCGTAGATGGAGCATGGAGAAGACAGATAGACATGGTTGTATCTATATATATGCGAAATTGCCTAAATGACCCACATTTTACCCACAATTGCGAAATAACCCCCAAGACTATATATATATATATATATATATATATATATAATTACAATTAAATATATATATATATACAGTAAATCCCAATAATTATCAGGAATACCCAAACATAATCTCTTAGGCCCGAATTAATAACGGGACGCCCAATTAAATACATCGGGGTAGAAACCCAAATGTCGGAACACTTAAACAAGCCCGACCAATTAAAATGTGTCGTCATCCAATCGAAACACTAATCATTAAACGTCGAATAAACTAACGTCGAAACGAGACCGTGTAATTGACCACAAGAATTCGCGTAGTCGCCAAAGAGAAACCGTAAAGTCATCCAGTCGACTTTAAAACTAAACGTGAAAAATTTACAAGTATCAAATACCAAGAATAAATAATACGTCATGAACAAGTAACGTCATTACTGAAATTAAAATTTTAATAATTTCATAAAAAAGGAAAATAACACGGGGTGTTACACTATATCTCCCTCTTACAATAATAAGATTAAAGGACTATATTACAAGACTAGTGGTGGAGTTGGATAAAAACCCTAGACTTGTTTATCTTGACTGAAAACTAAAATAATTATATTTTTATTTTATTTTATGTTTAGTAGTTTTATCAAACAAACCAATCAAACAACTTTTATAAATATAATTCAATTACCTACTTTATAATTATTTGAAATACGACTTTGATCTCTGTGGTTCGATATCCTCTCTGCCCAACTATACTATATACTACTTGCGTACTTACAGCTGAGAGGTTAAAAATATATCGTGCTAATTCCTTATTTTAAACACTTTTATTTTCACACGATTGGAAGCGATCACACCCCATTGTCCGCGTTCCACCGCATCGATGGCACTCTATCCCTTACTTTCTCGCACCACATGCACGTTAGCTTCTTTTCTTTTCTTCTTTTACACCCTTTTCACAATGCATGAATAACAAAAACTGGAAAATAACTAAAAGAATGGCACGAGCTTACTTGGGCATCGATCTCCTCGCTCTCATCGATTATATCATGACTACGAAAGCGAAATGATACGAAAACACACTCCAGCACATGGTAGGATAAAGTAAGTGACCGTACCGAGTACGGAAGGATGGGGTGCCTAACATCTTCCCTGAACGTAACCATGCTCCCGAACACAGTTGATTTGGTTCATGCCAAACAGTGAGTCACTCTAGGGTCAAATGCACAACAGTAAGTATTTGCTCAACGGAGATCCCTTAGGTGACCTAGCACACCACAACTCAATATTAGGTGGTGATTTTTTTTTCATCGACCTTATTCCAATAGCACACCTTTCAACCCCGTCGCACAATGCTTACATTTTTTCTCCGACCTAATCGGGGAAGTCAACTTTACGCACGCAACAGCCAACGACCTTTCTACCGCTTCTCTCGGGGACGTTAGAGAGGCCTAGCCGGAAAAATGCGGACACGACAACATTCCCAACATTATCGTCTTTATGAACAAGAATAATGTAATACATGCAACATATAGATCATATCCAAATACTTAATCAAGTCTTCATGTAATACATGCAACACATAATATCCATACACTCAATCAAGTCTTCATGTAAAGCTAACATATCATAATATTTTGAAAAAAAATACGAATTGTTTTTCAAAATTATTCAATTTCTAAAATATTTCATTTTAGCATTCCCCTTAATCATCCAATCACCTTATGCTACTAAATGAGCACTACTCATGCCCCCAAACTTAAACAATATCATGTCCCCATGGCATGAAAAATTAACCAAAAGAGTAAGAAACAATTACCAAACCATGTAAAACGTGAACTAATTGGAATAATTTCTATGATATTTTCTAGGATAAATTACCCTGACCTCCCCTAAGGTTTGGACTTATTATTCATTGATTAAATTTATTGAAAACTTACTCCGACCTCCCTTGTCTTGGTTGAGACTGTTAATAAATCATATATACTTACTATTTTACCCTCAAATACATATCAAAATTGCTGATATATTTCGGTACAGTAATAAAATTGTTAGATTTACGAACTTATCCTTTAATCTTTTTTGTTGACACATTTGCCATATGACACACACACACACATATATATGATAATAGGGTTTATACATTATATGGTGACAATTTTGGGAGTTCACTATTTTGCGTTAGTTTTTCTTAGTATATGTACACTACAGATACTGTTAAGGGCAATGTTGGTATTATGTTTAAATAATTTTGAAGTGTTAAAGGTGAAGGGGGGATTTGTGACTTTTTTTAAACTTAAAGGGAGGTTGACCACAATTTTTCTGCAAGTTTAATCTAAGAGTAATAAGCTTAAACTTCAGGGGAGGTAAAAATAATTTACTCTATTTTCTATATCCCTCAATGTATATAACTAATTTTTTAGTACTTCAAATTAGTGAAAACATATCAAACATAAAAAAACCATTTTCCGGAGAACACAAAAATTTAGTTCAATAAATTCTGCTCCTCTAAGACTCCTCATCATTCTCTGCTCATTCTCTAGAATGAATGATGAGTTTGATGGTTAGGTGATCCATAAAAAGATTCATCATTGAGCTTGAAAAAAAAATCCAGTAATCAAATAACCATAATAGAGTATGTTACTCGGGATATGTCCAACCCGGGAAGTGTAGATTGTAAAAGAAATGTGTTATTAAAATTATTCTTTTTACAAAAATAACTACTGCAAGACATTTTTATGATTTTATTTTTTACTACCAAGAGGTCCATGAGTTTCAACCAATAATTGTTGAGATAGCAGAAACTTCTTATACATTTTCAGTGTTCTAAACATCATGATTTTATCAAACGCTTAGCCAACCAAAAAATTTAATGAGATTGCTGATTGATAACTGATGTTTTAACTACAACTAAACAACTATTTTTCCACTTGCGTGCATCAACGAATTGGGAAATTGTGGTTGTTTGATTTGGTTGATTGGGTTTTGAAGTCTTCACCTATATGAAAAGGAAATGTCTCATTATATAAACAGAGCTATAAATGATCTGATCATTTGGTTCTTCGCATAAACACAATAATAGAGTAATTTATAAGTGTCAATCTTCATGCACATGAAAACAAACATGTGTATTTGAAAACTAGTTCTAAAATTTATTTCTTTTTTCTTTTTCAATCTAACTCAAGATCTTAAACTCAACAAATAATTTGAAAACGGTACAATTTGACTTTTTCCAGCACTAGAGATTCGTCTAATTCATCCTCGTACATCTCAAAGAAGTTCTGCAAAACAGATAGTAGCTCAATTTGGGAAACAATAAACTATCAACCACCCGGAAAATAAACATTCAGACAAAAGGTTGACCCTGGTTGGTATGTTCCAGCGGTAATCAGATGTTGAAGCGTGGCTCTTGTAAATAAAGCTCATTTTCGTAAGGATGGTGCCTTCTACAACAAATCTCACTTTCGATAAGGATGGTGCCTTCCAGATGCACCACTACCACTACCTTTACTGCTGCCATATCCACTACCACTACCACTACCACTACCATATCCTTTACTGCCGCCAAACCCACCACCACCAGTGCCATATCCTCTACCACCGCCATATCCAGCAGCACCACAGTAACCACCAGGAGTACCATATCCGCCACCCCCATAACCGCCAGCTCCATATCCAGCAGCGCCATACATGGGCCCACCAAACCCGAATCCTTGCCCATATCCTCCATAGCCACCATAAAAACTTGCAGAACCTCCACCATAATTTGCCGTATATCCGCCATAACCACCATAGGCACCATAATTTGCCGTATATCCGCCATAACCTCTGCCCATCTTTCCACCATAACCACCTCCATACCCTGCTGCGCCACCGCCAAAACCACCATATGACTTTGAAGAGCCACCTCCATGACGCATCCTGCTATCTTTTGAATAATCACTGGTGGGTCTTCTTGGCTCAGCTTTCTTTATTTCCACCTGAGACATTTTAAGTAGATGTGCTCAACTCTTTTGTTCTCTCAGAAATTAAAACAAACCGGATTCCTATATGTCCTAGAATACTTTTGAATTACCTGTTTGCCTCCAAGTTCATGGGTTTTGCCATCAAAGAATATCTTTTCCACCGCATCTTCGTTCTCAAAGGTGACGAACCCAAAGCCTCTAGATCGACCAGTTTTATGGTCCAACATAATTTGGTGCTCAACAATGTTACCATAAGAAGAGAAATATTCCTTCAACTCATCTGCAACATAAAATGTGGACCAATAAAAAGTCAATTTACTTCACTGAAACTCAAAACAAATGACAGGTTTAAGTATATTACCGTCAGTAAAAGATGGTGGTATACCACCAATGAAAATTTTCCTTGTTTTCAGATCTCCCTTGCCCTGCATGTCCTCTCTAGGGACCGTCCTCTTTACTTCCACCTGACATATAAATACAACTCCAGCAGGATTATATCATGTAACAATCCAAGTAACAAGGAGAAAATAAGGTGAAAAAGATTTCCAGCATATTATGTAAGAAAACATCTATACAATAGACCTACCGGCCTGCCATCTATGACATGTTCTTCCTCAATAACTTTGTCAGCAACGGCAGGGTCAGAAAATGTTACAAATCCAAATCCCCGCGGTCTACCAGAAACTTTATCAATCATTATTACAGAATCTGTAATTTCTCCATACTTGCTGAAGTAACTGGCAAATGTCTCTGGAAACCAAATTACAGGAGCAAATGAATATACGAAAGGATGACTGGATATGAATTAAGAGAACAAAGTCATCTTAAAATTTTCATGGGGCAGCTGAATACACCAAATAGTTCAAATTTTCATTTCCTGTGCCCAGAAATTAACAAAGGGATCAATTCTTAAGAAAGCCTAGTTCTAAATACTATAAATCTACATTTTAATGTTTTCATTGCCACCAGCCAGCTACTAAAACAAACATCAATAAGTAAACAAGCATCAACAAGGAAATCAGACACAAGTAGTAAAACATATCGAACAAAGTGACAACAGTCTACTGTTTTCCACAAAGCAATGAAGTATCTAGAATGCTAAATTATTCCATCGTATAAGTTGTTTAGGACTTGTATAATGGCAACTGTTCATATGTCTTTTGATGCTCACAAATGATACAGGAAAAGTTCTTTAAAGGTAGCATGCCCACGAAAGGAAAACCTACCCCTACCCCTCACTATTTTCTCTCTCGAAGAAGAAATGGCAATCAATGAGAACGGATGTCAGCATAAATTAATGCCCAGCAAGCAAAACTCTCTCTCTCTCTCTCTCTCTCTCTCTCTCTCTCTCTTATTTATTTATAATAAGTAGCTACCATGATCATGCTATCACGTTTATAAATTATCAAATAACAACTACAGACAAGCAAATCCCCTTTTTCTGTTCATACTTGTAGTTGGCTGCAAGGAGCTTCCAGATAAAATTATCTTATATGAAGAAAACTCAAATCAATTTATTTCATCTCTAGTAAAGCATATTCTAACATATGTCCAACTATTGACATGAAAACTATCAGAGATCAGAGGTTCAACCGTCAGACCTATACTTTTAATTTAATTAAACAATGTGATATTTATAAACACCCAAATACTCAAAAGTGTTTATAGAATATATCTATCAATCACAAATAGAGAAAACAAAACAGTTATTTTTCCAAATTCTGTTTTACGTTTAACCAGCACTCCATCCCTAGAACAATTGAAGCATGTGCCAAGTAGCAACCCATCCTCTACTATACCAATACTGATGACCAAACTAAAGCCATAAGCATATGGTGGAAATGCAGGTTCAAGTCCTAACTCATCTTCTTGTGTTTCCTCACAAATTAAAACAGGCTACAATAACACACAATCAAATAATCAACATCACAAACCTTTTTGTCTTCGACATGAGGCCCCTTTTGTTATACACTCAAGTAATAAGACAAAAAATACAAGGTATCTCCTCAATTATCTGAGCTAATAAAGTGCATCATTCCCTTAGGGGGCACTATGAAGAGAATACGTCAGATGATAGGGATGTCAGACTTATAGAACATTCACGTAACTATCTCAGGCTACATTCAAACATGAATGGAACAAAACACCTGTATACATCTTGGTTCCAATATCTTAATAAAGTAACCATTTTGTCAACATAATCTATGATCTTTCATGATGTTTTATTTCCTCTTTCCCATAATCTGTCACACTTAACTACCTTTGAGGAGTCGCACATTTTATGTGTTGTTCCCCTTGAAACATTAAAAAGCAAACCCAAATTACTCGAAACATCTACTTCGTTAATTTCATACTTTGATGAATATTTCACAAAGCCAAGGAAAATTAGGAGTCTCAAAAAGATAAGCACTAGAACTCCCAAAAAGCAAAGCCTGGCACACACATTGGGAATTGAGACAAAGTATTATTTTTCACAAAATACTATTTCAATTTCTCGGTAAATCAAAGCTGTCTCTTACCACAATATCCGTCATTATGTCCGAATTTACTGAGTTTGCACTATATCTAATTTATCGACCTTTTTTATGGTGGACGTGCCTAATCCATGAATATTTAAGTATTCGCGAAACATAGAACCTAACTATTATTTCTAGTCATAATTACAATATCCACCACTTATACAGATTTAAAAAGGTCAAACTGAATTCATCCCATTTCCATTTAGAACCCACAGTTGTTAATAGAGCATCCTTACAGGTGGTACCTCACTTGAGCACAAATTAATGCAGAAATTAAACCCAAATATTTGTATCATACAGAGGTTTGATTCGACTGAAGAAGTCATGTTGTCATATTTTTGTTCCTTTCCCCAGTTCATACTTTCATTCATTTAACTACCATGTTAAACATCAACTGATGCAATAATACCCTATTTTAAGTTTTTTTATAAGTACTTGTACTCTAATTTTCGAAACAATATAAAAAAAATTGAAGTTGATTATTCTTGTAATCGAATATTAACTCTTGATATTGATTGTTCTTGTATTCCAATATTAATTCTTACAGTTCATAATTGTTGTAATCCAATATATCTTTACTTCCAAAATACTGTTCCAATTAACATCCAATGTAGGTGCTACCACTATCATCACAATTTCCATCTCCAAATAAATTCAAACTAAAGATAACAAATGCAAACAACAATTATTTCAACAACAATCAAATATTTGTTTCATACAGAAGATTGATTTGACTCGAGAATTCATGCAATCATATTTTTCATTCTTTTAACTACCTAGTTAAATGTAAACTGATGCAATTATACTCTATTTATTTCCTGATAAGTAATTATATTTTAATTTTTCAAAACAATAGAAGTTGATTTTTTTTTTTTTTTTGATAAGTAAGCAGAGTATATAAAAAAATGCTCAAAAGGGGAAGGAGTCCCTAGATACAAAAGAAGCCTGCCTAAGCAGCAAGAGAAGCAAAAAAGTCAATCTTTCCCTCAATATATATACAAAAACGATCCTCCACCCAATAAAAAAGAGAAGAAATGAAAATGAAAGGGTCCTTAATAGAGCTAACCGGGGACTCGATCCCCTCAAAGCAACACCTATTGCGTTGATTATTCTTGTAATCAAATATTAGCTCTTGATGTTGATTGTTCTTGTACTCCACTATTAAATTTTGCAGTTGACTATTGTTGTAATCCAAGATTTCTTTACTTCCAAAATACTGTACCAACCAATATTTAATGTAGGTGCTACCACTATCATCCCAATTTTCATCTCCAAATAAATTCAAACTAAAGATAACAAATGCAAGCAACAGTTATTCCTACAACAATCAAATACGAAATTCACAATTTTATTATTAATAAAAAGAAAGGCGTTCCATGATGCTCTTCAATTTATATTCCAACAGCTATGAGGGGCCAAGATCATAGTAAGAAAATCCTCATAATAAATCTAATCTATACATAACCACTCTACATAAACCTCCATGGTCAAAATGGTAAAATGCATCGCAGACAAAAGATAAAACGCCACAAACAGAGATATCAAAAGTATAATTCTTGATTTCCGAAAACATGAAATTGAATCCCAGCAGAAAGCAGAAAGTTTATCATCCCAAATGCAATGTGAACCAGTATGAACTAAATATTGCACACTCAATTTAAAGTCATAAGCTTATGTCTAAGATATCTCTCTCTATAGATATATAGATATATATGTATATACCTTCTGTCGTCTCCCAAGCAACGCCTCCAACAAAAAGTTTTCTAACACAAGAAAAAACCATTATTACTTTCTGTGAATAACTCTCCAGCATTTCTCGGAGTAGTAATCAATCATATCAACAAGTCTCTCTCCTCTAAAAGAACAATACAATATATCTATATATATATATATATATATATATATAATATCTCTTAGCAAATTGAACTAAACCCTAGACCTTGACAGACTACAAAACTAACCCTGCAGATGAATCACGATTGTCGTCATGCTTCATCTCATCGCCTGCACTATGGCCTACGTGTTGTTCTTCTGAATAAAACCCTTGTTCGGTTTGTTCCTCGTCAACATCGTGTAGTTGTTCATCGCCATTAATTGCGTGAATTTGTTCTGCAACACCACCACCGTCCATTAGGGTTTATACCCTCTTTGTCTATCCCTATCTCTCTACCTATAAACCTGCAAACGAAGAAAGATTATATACAAACTAACCCTACAATAGCTTAGCTTCGATGGCTTCATTCTTGAAAACCCTAGAAATAGAAGAATGAAAACCCTAGAAAGATTCGATGACCCTCTCCTGCGATGAATCGAATACCTTTCTCCTAGATTAGGGTTTTAGGTCGCGAATTTGGGAGGGATACCAGAAACCCTAACGCCGCCACGTCCAGAGCGTCAAAATAATTAGATTGCGGTTCCAAATGTTTATTTTGGGGATTATTTGAAAGAGAGAAAAAGGTAACCACGACGCCGTTTTGTGAACTCCAACCCACATGAGGAGGTCCGCGCTAACAGCATGTACTATTAATATTGATATTTATTAATATTGATATTGATATTGAATTTAATTAACTAATTCCTCATTTATTGATATCGCTCATTTATTATTTAATTTTATCAAATTACCCTCTTTCCACCTCATTTTTGGCAATTTCATCAACATCAAAATAAAAATAACTGAAATGCCTTTCAAACCACGTCGTTTAGATTAAAGTCCCCCCAATCAAGTAACTCCCATTTTGCCCTTAAATCATATTATTAAGATATTTTAATTATTTTATGTTCATATTGCCCTTGAAAATAATCTTATGTTAATTGATAAAATTATAACTATATTTAATATTAATTAAAGATATACATTAATATATAAAATCCAAATACTAAACCGGAGATAATTTTATGAGATTTTATATTTTAATTAAGTTAAATGAAAAAAGATATAAATATATTCAATAAGTACCACACTTTTATAAGTGAATACATATATATATATATATAAATGTATTAAAAATAAAAACAATAATAATTAAAGTTTATTATTGTCAAAGTTTAACAATTAGACTCAATCAACTGTTATTAAAATATAATAAAAGTATTAAATTATAAGCTTTTGATAAAAAAAATAAATTTAAAGCAAGATGAATAGACACCCAAATTTAATTTTTTATAATTTTATACTTGAGTAATATATATGTATGTCTATTACTTATAAAAGTGTGGGGCTTTTTGAAATATATCTATATCTTTTTTTTATTTAACTTGATTTTAAAATGAACTCTAATTAAATTACCTCCAATTTAATATTTTTATTTTTGTATATTAATGTATACTTTAAATTATTATTAACTATAGTTATAATTTTATCAATTAATATAGGGTTATTATTGTAACACCCCGTGTTATTTTCCTTTTTCCTGAAATTAATTCTAATTTAATTTCAGTAATGACGTCACTTGTTCATGACGTTCATGTATCCTTGATATTTCGCGTGTAAATTTTTCGTGTTTACTTTTAAAGTCGACTGGACGACATTACGGTTTCTCTTTGACGACTACGCGGTTTCTCGTTATCGACTACGCGGTATCGTTTCGACATTTAACGTTTAGTGTTTCGACCAGATGGCGACACGTTGTAATTGATCGGGCTTGTTAGGTGTCCCGACGTTTGGGTTTCTACCCCGGTGTATTTAATTGGGCGTCTCGTTATTAATTCGGGTTTGCGAGATTACGTTTGGGTGTTCCCGGTATTTTTCGGGATTTATTGTATATATATATTTAATTATATATATTATTTTGGGGTTAATTTGCAATTATGGATAAATGGAGGGTTAATTGTGCAATTAGGTCATATATATGTATGTGTAGATACAAGTCTGCAAATCTTCTCCTACACGATACAAACTACCTCTATATCTTCTTCTCCATGACCGAAACAGCTCCTCTCCTTCACCATTTTCGTCGCCGGCGAGCAGAGAGAGAGAGAGACTGTGATTGAGAGAGAGAGAGAAGCTGGGGGAGAGTCGTGAACTGTGGGTTTCGCCGAACTGTGGGAGCTGCGGTTGGAGCAAGGGTGGCGACGGCCCAGGAGCAGCGGTGGCTGTGGACGACGACGACGGTCGGCGAGCTGGGTGGTGTCACGCAGAAGGTGGCGCAGGGTGGCGCAAGGAGGCGACGGTCAGCGTAGTGACGCGCGAGCAGGGGCGTGTCTGGCCGAGCTTCGACCATTTTTTTGGTCGACTTTCGGTGATCGGTTTGGGCCTATTTTTGGTGAGTAGCTTCGTATCTACGTAGTATTCATCATACTTTAATTTTGTATTTTTACGTCGAACGGTTTGTCCGGAAATCGCGTTTATAGGTTATAGTTTTCGTTTGGATTATTGTAGATTTACCCAAATAAATTAATCCATTGCTAATGGGCTTCGTATATATCGTATAGGTTGTCGAGACGGGCATTTCGATATATTCAAAATAGTTTTCGGACGATTTTGGTCGGCGAGCTTCATATTCGGGCGCTGACACTGTGTTGTTTCGGACTGTTCGGTAAACGTAAATTATGTGGGAAATTTTATTTCTCACTCCGTATCGTTAAAGTAGTTTGGGGTGTGCAAACCCTTATTTATTTTAATATAGACATATTAAATTGTTAATTTAAATATCTATAATTGGCTTAGGAGCGATGTAGGACATAGAAATTAATTTGAGAAAATTAATTAAAATTATTTCCTACGAACTACATAAATTCCTATTTGAATTGAATATGAATAGGTGACTTAGAAATTCCCTTGAGAGTTAAATGAGTTAGTAGAGATTCGTGAAACTTAGACGTTGTGCTAGGTTTCCCTTGCGATACGTATATTAATTGCGTTAATTATTTTAAAGGCATGTTAAGAGGAATTGATAATATTTTCTTAAAGAATTAAAGAAAATATGTTGTTTAAGCATGAATTGTAAATGAATCTATTTTCTCATGATTTAAATGTCTTTATTGTGTTTTAAAAGCATGTTAAGGAGATTATGAGGTTCATGTTGATATCATGTGGATATTGTACGTAAATATGATGCATTACATATTTATGTTGAGGCCCTAGATGCATATTGAGAACGTCATGTAGTGTCAAATCATGATGTTGGTATATACGGGTGGTATAATCTTGTGGGTGTCTTTGTGTCGGATCATCACAACAACTGGCTAGGAGGTATCACGCCTACGGAACTAAAAAGCCGGCAAATGTGAGTTAGGAGTCCAGGTAGAGGCTCATTTTCTTGACTTTTGTAGTCATGGCGTACGGAGTTGCAAGTTGGGCTCTCGTGCAACCGTCTTCCTTATTGAAAGTGAGAAGTGTCAAAATCACTTGGGAAGAGTCGGTGTGCTACTTTACATTACTTGATGGGCTTGTATCCTCAAAAGTAATTGGACAGAGTACGTATCCGTTAACCTATGATTGGGCAAAGAGTGGTATTAAGTCACATTGCATTACATAGCATTATGTGATCTCATTTGACATGTATACATGTTATATTACATGTGATGTTGGAGCATGTTATTTATGAATATTGCTAATTAAATTCATATTTTATAAATGCTCAACTGAAAGTGATAAATGTGAAAACATGAATTAAATGAGAAAATTGTTAAAGTATAAATGAAACGTGTATCTTTATACTTGTGATTATTTACCTTGTGTCATTGGAGGAGGTTAGGTATATTAGCATAGTGACCTATGTGGTTAGTTATGTGTTATCTGTAGAGATTTGAGGTTAGGGGTTGATTGAGTATCAATTGTGATTTGAGGCCTTAGAGAAGGCGGTGATAATTTTGTGGTTTGGTTGATTGCATGTTACTGGCCCTTGATGTTCCTTTCCCACTTAGAGGGAGGTATCTCTTATCGTACTTTTGAGGTTTTGAGTGCGGTTAGACGAGGTTGTGATTGAACCTGTCTAATTGAGTGGAAGCGGTCTCTTGATTCTGTTAAGTATCAATTGTGAAATTGAGGTCATAATGAATTGGAAGAGGTATTGATTGAGACTAGTTATTCCCGTGACATCGGCCACTAGTTTCCTTTTCATGATATTAGGGAGTCTGAGTGATTTTATTAAGTACTTGAGGTACTGTAGCTTGACAGTCTTGGTTCTAGTGCTTAGTTCATTCCCCTAAGCATTTCTTTTATTGTACTTTGTATACTAGTTCATGTCTTTGACTTGTATGTCATTCCTTGAGTTGTCGGTTACAGCGTGGTGCCGAACCTTTTCCATGTGTTGTCCTTTGATTTCGTGGGGTTGGAAACGGATAGTTGTGTTCCGTGAACCCAATGTAGTACTCTTCCTTCCTTGTCCTCTTGGACATTATAGGAATCTGTGGAGTTGTATTCACTTTTGTTTGGCTGTCTTTCAGAAACGATGTTTTCAAAGTCTTGAAAATAAACTCTTGTTATTTAAAAGGAAAAACCTGTTTTCGCCTACCCCCGTAGCAACTAAAAGTTTTAGTACTTTATAAAATGATCTTAGGATCTTCTTTAAAAAGATTTTTAACTTTTAAAATTCGTTGAGGGAGACTGACGGAGACTGGGGGCAAGACGGTCATTTTTACTGTGTGATTTCTTAAAAGGAAAACTATTTTATTATTTTTCTCGAGATTCTGAGATTCCGAGACTTCTTTCTCAAGATCTCGACCTGTAGAGTTTTGAAAGGTGTTCCATTGTTTCACCTTTGCTTCCTATCATTTCTATGTTTCGAGTATGAGGTTTGGTGTTGTTCAGGGCACACATATAATGTTGCCCTTTCCTTTCTTCTTGGTTTTTGAGGTCACCATTTAGGTGATTCGAGTTGTTCCACATGTTAGGGGCATGGATACCGAGTGGATTGGGTTCCTTGTCCAGGTGTTCTCCCTAAACACTTGTGGTGTTTTAACCTTGACATTGTTATCTCAGTTATCTGTCGGTTTAGCGTTGGGACTTCTTCCCCCTTGCTTTGGTTTCCTTGTTCGGGTATTTCCACTAAACACTTGTGGTGTTCTTTACCTCGACATTGTTGTCTCGGTTATCTGTTGGTTTAGCATTGGAAAGTCTTTTCCTTCGCTTTGCTTTGGTGACCCTGAGGTGGTCATTCTGGTGAGTTGAGTTCGTGTACTCTTAGTGATTTGGTTGAGTGGTTTCCCTCGCCTACAGTGAGAGTGTTAGTGATGTGATTGACCCTATCGATGATAGTATTATAAGGTCGATACGATTTATGGTATGGTGATATGATTGAGGTGATCTAGCCTTCGAGAGGTAGATTTTCCTTAGGTATGGGATGAGGTTTGTTATATATATATATATATATATTGTACATATATATATATATATATATAGATGATGACTGTGTTAGTACGCAAGGACGTGAGTGTTTTCCCTCATGTGTTCTCGGGGAGTGGGATTTGAGTATTCCTTGGTACTAGTGGTGGATATTGACCTATATGGATATTAGAGGTGAGTGTGTTTCCCTCTGTTGGATTTCGTGGTTAGTGTGGTGAGCACTTGATGATCTGTTAGATTTGACATGGGTGTCGTGTACCTAGTGTACGTTGGTGAGAGTAGTGTAGACTACCGGTATGGGTTCTTGGAGTACGAGTCTTAGTCGTACCTTGTAGAATCTTGTTGTGTATCTATATATATTTATATATATATATATATATATATATATATATTCCCGATACATATATATATATATACTCCTTTACGGTAGCTTGAGCGCGTGCCTTGGGTTTGTGTGGATGGGGTTTGTTGGGCTATATATATCTTTCTAGATAGTTTAGCATTACCTAAACTGCCAGAGGATGTGGTAGTTAGAGTATCTTTTCCCACTGAGCTTATTTGCTCACAGAGGGAATTTCATTTGCCCCCCTGGTATTCCACGCTAGGTTGCAAGAAATATACGGCTATGGGCAGGATGCAGTGCAATGGCAGTTTCCTTTTGTTTCTTGTTACAGGTTTTGGAGTTGCGTTGGGTGATGCGGTTACGGTTGCAGCACGACTGGGTTTGGGGACTCTAGTTCTCTGTTGTTAGTTTCCTTACCCATTTGTTATGGGATTGTCATGTATTTCTTTTGGGAGCCAGTCTGTTGGCATATCCCTATTGATGTATCTTTTATTTCTTGTATATATTCTTTCAGAAGGTTATTGTATATATTCTGCACAGCTAGGTACTTTTCTGTATTCTTATTCGAGCAATTGTGGCTCTGTTGATTTTAGAGGGTTTGGAGGGGTTTTGGTTTCTTTCCACCACCTCGGCCCTAGTAGGATTGATGAATGTGGGGCTTGGAAGCCATTATTATTATCGAAATGTTATTGGCAGGTTGTTGTGTTGTGGTTGTGTATCCGGATGTTCCATTTACAAACGGAATTCTGTCGGATTTTCGTTAGATTTCGCTGCTTAGTTTTGTCATTCATTTGGGTATGGAATATACCATTCCTATCATTAATCCATACGTTTTCATGGTTAATGATATCTTAGTTGGTCATTCGTATTAAGGATTACATCCTGGATTCCTTGGATGTCCCAGTTCGGGAGTCTTAGGGATTTAGGAGCGTGTCAGTTGGTATCAGAGGATACTATTGAGTTCTAGTATTCTATTTGGCATAGAGTATAGTTTTCATTGTTATTTTGTGTATTTCCTTTGTTATTGTTGACTCTAGTGGTCGCTTGACTTACGTCACCCTTTGGAGATTCGCTGATTCTTTAGATTAGAGATTCGGGAATTTTAGGGGCGCGACAACATGGTATTAGAACATTTTTACCCTTTTATGGGTGTTTGTTGACTGAATGTCGTTGGTTCTCATTTCTTTTTACTTCTGCATTCACTCCCTTAGCTCTTAGGCTCGAGTTTCGGAGTCCTAAGAATTTGGGGCGTGACAATTATTAAGGGCAATATGGACATAAAATAATTAGAATATTTTAATAATATGCTTCAAGGGCAAAATGGGGATTACTTATCAGGGTAGGGGTATTTGATGATTTTTGTAAACTTGAGGGGGGTTTTATCATAATAACCCTATTAATTTTTTTTTTTCAAAAGTACTTTAATTTAAATGACGTCGTTTTAATGAAGGGTATTTTAGTTATTTTATTTTACCGTTGATGAAATTGACGGAAGTTAGGCGGAGATGGGGCAATTTTATGAAATTGAATAATACAAGGGTGATATGGACATAGGAGGGGTTAGTTAATTAAATTCAATAGTACATAGGGTTTATTGAAATTAACCATTTTTCTTTCTTTTTTTCATAAATCACATACTGCTCCGTGTTATCATATTATTGATCAGTAGAGCAAAATGTGCAAGAATATCATTTACTTACCCCGAAGCTAATTACATGCGCCATCCTTAATTTTTTTAATATAACAATGACATCCCTCTAATAGGTCGAAGAAGGGATGACAATGGAGCGGGGCGGGGATCGCCTCCTAATCCCCCGCCCCGATATTGTTTTTGCTCTTCACTCCGCAATGTAGAAGTTTAATTAATTTTATTGCAACGAAGCCCTAGCCGAGTAATGTAGAAGTTTAATTAATTTTATTGCAAAGAGGGGAAGCTAAAGAACATTTATATGATAATTATGTAGTGAGAGAACAAACATATTACCTAAACAATATTTTTTGTTGATTCTCTTCTTATCTTAGATTGAATTAATAATTAATCTTGAACAATTATATTTTATCACTAAGGGTTGGAACCCCGAATGTTTAATAATGGTTTCTACATAATAGTTCTTAATTGGCATGATAAAGTATTAGGTTTACACAGGTCATGCTAAGAGAATATAATATAGACATGTTTTTAATTTAATATTTTAGGAGTAGTTGTAGAATAGATGTATGCACTAATCATACTTTATTCAAAGATGGGTTATAGCGAATCGGATCAATTGAATTTCTTTGGGGTTTAAGCAATTACTTATAGCGTTATTAATCTGATTCATATAAGTTGTATCTCCCTATTGCAATATTATGATTAAATGACTATATTATTAGGCTAGTGGTGGAGTTGGAACAAAACCCTATACTTGTTTATCTTGAATTCAAACACAACTATTCTTTGTTTATTTATTTTATATTTAGTAGATTATAAACAACAAACCAATCAAACAACTTTTATATATAATTCAATTTACTAATTTACAATTATTTTAAATATGACTTTGATCTCTGTGGTTCAATAACCCTCTGTATATGTGGAAACATTCAGCCCATCAACCATCAAGGCTCCCAAGCCCAACGACCTAGCAAGGACAGCTATGAAGCCTTAAAGCAAGGGCCCATTGCAAGCCCGAAAATAAGGGTCCATTTCAAGTCCACCTTCCGAAATGTTCTAGAACAAACTTGAGGATCAAGCAAAGGACGTGGGCAAAAGAGAAATTGTGTGGGAAACAAGTAATGTAACCCTAATGGGCCAAAAAGCCTAAGGGAAGGAATGTATAAGAGAAAAAGAAAAGTTTCAATGAGAGAGATTCTGATGTTGTGCTATTTTTTGGCATCTACACACTGGCGTCGTTTATGGGAAGACGATTTTCACCATTCTATACCAGTGATTGTCTTCCCATCTTTAAAAGTTGAGCTTACCTTTCTTCTCCTTGCACAACGATGCCGGTAACCTGCTCCCAAATGGAGGCGCCAGTCATCGGAGACAGCCACACAAGAGCTTCTCAGACCACCGAACAAATCTTGCAGCGAATGACGGCCGCCAAAGAGTGGAGTCAGGCCGTGGAAGAATAAAGCTAGGCCCTGGAGAAGTAGAACACAGAGCTTTTTGCGAGGATGGCTCATCTACCTGCTCCCCTAGCAGCGCCTGATCATCCTCAAATCTAGGAAGAAGGCGGTGGACCGGAGGAGCATACTGAATCCTCACACCATGTGAGCAAAGCTCCCAACCGGGATGGGGTCCTGACCGCCCAAAAGTAGGAAGAGATAATGGTTGAATTCCAAAAGAAGGTCATGAAATATCTAAGGGCTCAATCCACCGACGATTTAGTTGTTCAGGCCTCCACCGACTTAATCCAGTCGTCGTTTACTCCAGAGATTACTAGGGTGCCTTTCCCGAGGAAGTTCATTATGCCCAGATTCGCCCCCGATAATGGCACGAAGGATCCCGATGAGCACATCTATCAGATCCACTAAAAGATGACCATGTATGCTGAAAATGAGGCCCTACTCTGTAAGGTGTTTTCTACGAGTTTGGCCAATGCTGTTTTGTTATGGTTTAGGAAACAATCGTCTGGGTCTATCGGGAGCTGGCAGCAGCTAACCAAACTCTTCGTTGCCCAATACTACGGAAACAATAGGCAAAAGAAGACAATATCCAGCCTCTTCACGATGATTCAGGATAAGGGTGAGTCCTTGAAGAGCTTTCTCTCCCGGTTCAATGTCGAATCTTTTTCCATCGACAACTACAATAAACATTCTACTATTGAGGCTTTCAGGATGGCCCTGATACCCGGAACGAAGTTCCATCAATCTCTGATGAAGTGACCTCTATCGGGTATCGGGGAGGTAAATTCCAGGGCACAAGGCCATCTGCGGATAGAAGAAAAAGAGGCCATTAGGCAGAAAAGGACAACCTTAGTCAATGTAGAGGTCTGAACCAAGGAACTGATAGCCGACCGTAAATGACCAAGTTCTTCAGGTCCTCCCGTTTCAACCCTTGAAAAATGCCCTAAATATGAGGAAAATGTGACCCCCCTGAAAGTCAGCTTGGCGAAACTCTATCAAGACAATTAAAAGGAAGGGGGATCTTTCAAATGCCACAACCCATCAGGCAGCCCCTAGACCAAAAAGATAAAGCCAAGCATTGTGCCTTCCATAGCGACTTCTGTAACACCCCGCTCCAACACTTGGTATGATATTGTCCGCTCTGGGCCCAGCCCGCACGGTTTTGCTCTTGGGCTCCTCCCAAAATGCCTCATACCAATTGGAGACAATACTTCATATATAAGCACATCCCCAGACCTCTACCCGGGCTATGTGGGACATCACAACTTCGATCACATAACCAACAAGTGCAGAAGTCTCAGACGACATGTGGAATCTGTAACGCCCCACATTTCATTCCTCATTTCTGGAATTCTTTTCCAAGTGTTAACATTTTGGGACGTCACTTATTCATGACGTCTTGTGTAATATTGGTACGTGTAATTTTTTTGCGTTTAAGTTTCGGATTTAGCGGGACGAATTGGTGAACTTTCATTTCCGGCTTTATGATTTATTGTTCATTGGCGACTACATGGGTTCGTTGCAACGTTTTCTCATTAGAACTTCGGTGATCGTGTTGCGTTCTCGAACACATTACCTTATTTTATTATTGACGTTCAGTGTAGCACTTATGTGATTTTATGCTTGTGTTTTCATTTCGTAAATAATGAGAATAGTTCTAAACAATTTCGAGAACATAATGACCTGGGAGTATAATGGTATTTTCACTATAGAGATAGTGAAAAAATCCTAGAAATTTGGCTAAGTGTTGAGATAACACTTGAGAGCATAGAGGTAAATAGAGTGGATGATTTTGGTTAAATGGGAAAGATAATTTAATGGCACTATTGTAATTGATCATAAGTTGTAGGGTTTTTGGTCTTTTCTCACTTTAGGGTGTTGTCACATTCTTGGCCATTAGATCTTCCCTCCCATGTTTAATTACAACCCTTGGATGAGTGTGGCTTGTGAATGAGAAATCTCTACACCTCTTTTGTCTTCCAAAGGCAAGATTCAATCTCATCCTTAGGATATCATTCTCATTTATCCCATCTTTAATCTCAACCCTTGGATGTTAAGGCCTTGTTTGGAATATTAATGGGTTTTGTGTCTTGATCAGGACCCAAATATCTTATATTTAAGGCTCTTAATTATACATTATTATGTTCATGTTTATCATTGTATTAGTGTTTTTATACGGTTTTCGTGTTTTAAGACGTTTCAGGCCATGTTATGTAAAACAAGTTTAATTCAGTGAAATAACTTGATTTGTGGCTCATGATTGTTCGAGAGCCGAAACTATGGATAAAAGACCTATGAAGGACTAAAAATAAGTCAAGGATGCAAAATGAGTGAAGAGGAATGAAGTCTAGAAGAGAAACGGAGCAAAGAAGATGAAAACTGAACATACAAGGTGGAGAGCTACTGAGTACTCAGTAGTACAAATGTGAGAGAAATTCTAGGAACATACACGCATTCTCACGCCATTGCGCAGTCACTGAGTACTCGGTAAGACCAATACGGCTAAACCACATCCGCAACTTGTATATACAATAATGGGACCTGTTTCGACCAGAATCAATATGGGATGATCTCTAGACTATATTGGACACTATATTGACAATATTTGATGAGATTTAATACCATTATTCAAGAAATATCATGATACACATTCCTGACTTAACCATGAAACAATCAGATTACCAAACAAATACTCCTCTTTTTCTATAAAAGAGAAGGGTTTCCATTAGGGTTGAGTGTTATATTAGTGTATTATATTAGAGTCTTAATACGTGGCTATGGGAGGTTAGTGTAAGAAGAACAATCCTGGTGGGCTCATCTACATCAACAATGAAGACTGCCACGACCATAAACAACTAAATCGGTATCTAAAAGCCAAATAATGTAGAATTTTTCTTATTTTTATTATATAAAGGGAAACTGATGGATACGTATGTGATGATTATTTAGATGAGTGATTACGTTTGATTTTAAATAAGATTGTTCATTTATTCTATGTCTTGTCTTAGCTTGAATGAATGTTTTATCTTGCACAATCATGGTTATTTAATATGGGTTAGAACTCGGATGTTTAACTCATGATTTTCTACACAATGGTTTTAATTAACATGCAATCTTGATTTAGACAAACCATGCTTCGAAGGGATAACGAGTGACATGTCTTTAATTTATGTTAGTATGAGTAGTTTAGAGTAGATGTATATATTAGTTATACTCGGTAAAAGACGGATTGTGCCAATGATGGATCAATTGTTCATTTTTTGGGATTAGAGTTTGCAAATGCTTGCAACCCTATATCTGATTCACATATGATGGACCGCTCTTTACAATTAAATGATTAGGAGGATATATTATTCGGTTAGTGGTAGAGTTAGAAATACCCTATATCTTTATCTCCACTGTTTTCAAACACCAAAACCAAAAATCTATCTTTACTTTTATGTTATTTTATTTCTTGTCAAATTAGTTATAGAAAACAAAACAAACAAAATTATCTTTCATAATTTAGGTACAAGAATTATAAAAAAAGTTGTGAATTCAATAGTCTTTGTGGATACGATATACCTTATCTCATTTATACTATACTATAATTGATTCGTGTACTTGCGATAGGGAAAACTAGGTTAAATTTAAGGGCTTATTTGCACAAAACATTGTTATTACTATTATTTATTACCCAAACCTAATGTCCTGAACCAATTGAAGTTTGTGAACCGATCAAGTTTTTGGCGCCGTTGCCGAGGACTATTGATTTTCTATACTTTTAAATAATTATTATAGTTAGATTATTTACTTGATTTGTTTTTAGTTTCTTCTTTTAAGAGACAAGATTGTGTGATTTTTGATAAGTGTATTAAGATTAGCAGAGGGAACCAAAAAAGCAATGACGATTGCTTTGCTGGATCGTTTGTGAGTTTTAAGTGTATTTAGCATTATTGCATAATTCTACTTTACCTTTCTTGTTTAATTTCTATTTCTATTTCTTTTTATTTGTATTTATTCATATTAAAATAAAAATAAAAAATAAAGTAAAGTAAAATATAATGTATAGCGCCTATACCAATTCGGCCAATATTCCATATTATAATCCATACAATTCGGGTTGGTCAGACGATCCCAGTTTTTCATATCACCAACCATACATGGGAAGTCAATATCAAAGCTTAAATCAAGATCTAAGATATTCTAATCAACTATCGAGTTCTCAATTATATGACTAAGGAATAAGTTTTTCATCGTATAATTAAGAGTACTACCTTCAACCATCTAGTAAATTCCAATTTGAGGAGTTAAATCAATATTTTCCCCAAGACCCAATGAGTTTTGAAGATAAAGTTTTAGCAACCTCAGGGAATATTGAAGCAACAACTCGTGAGTGTAAGGAGATTACACACAAGGTAGACAATTCGTACTTATAATTAGATAATCAAGAATGTTATTCATATGATTTAAATCAACTTCAGTATGAAGATTTTGTTCCGAATCTAATTCCAAGTTCACCTCCCTAGTCAAACAAATTTGAAGATAGTGTTGTGATTGCCCTTAGCACGTTAGAAGCCGAATTGAAATTACTTTATTCTCATTCATAATCCCTTTGTAAGTTAGAAACCCTAGTAGGGAAACTAACTAGTGCTTTAAATAGAAGAGAAGATGAACGGTCACGTCAAGCGGTAATTGATACAATAAACCAAAATATAGTTAAGCTATGATCCCTTAATGATGAAGAGGAAAATAGTCCATTATGTCTAACTTATAAGGATGAGGAGGATGATTATAATCAAATAAAGGAACAGTTCGAGTCAAATAATGAAATCTCACAAGAAGAGTCGGTACAAGTAGAGGTTAGAAATGATGAATTACCTAAAAAGGAAGACTTCACAAAAATCGATTGGGATAAACAAATACAATCTAACCTTGATAACATAGCGGCTATAGAAAAAGCACTATACGGAGAGTCATGACAAAAACCAATAAAGTCGCTACCAATCACCTCAAATATACCAACCAGTTCTGCACAAATATATTTATCAACATCAGAATCCGAAGAACCTAAAACGTCAATTGAGACATCATATGAATTTAAAGAATCAATTTTCCCATGTCTCGAGGAACGAGTTTACGATAATGAAAGAGAGAAATACTATGTAATTGAGGGGATTGACGAGGTGATGGATGACATATTACCTCATGCGTTGATGAAAGAATCGTTGGATACAAGGATTAAAGATGAGATGAATATAGAGCTTGTCAAATGAGGTAAGTTATATTACTATTAATATTTCCTAGATGTCATGCTTATTACTAAATATCCACAATGGACACCGATTAACGACTTACTTCCCAAACTTAGACCAAAATTTGGTGGATGCATAACAGAGAGAAAATGTGTTGGATAGTACAATTAGACGCGCTCTTGCCAAATACGATAAAGATTGGCATTGGTAATCCGGAATTGTATATTAATTAGATTTTCTATTCTTTTTGCATGTTTTATGCATTCCTTTATTTTGAGGGATGTCTTCAGGATTAGTGTCAAATTTTTTGAGGTTTAGGCACCAATCAGGAGAGTTCATGTTCTTTTAGACGGATATGTAATAATAGGATTTTAATTATCTTATTTTTATTTAATTAATCTTAGTTAATTTTAGTTAAGTTATGTTTTTATTAAGTTTAGATGAGGTATAACGATAGGAGTAAGTATTGGAGTGAATAAATGAATCAGAAATTAAAAAAAGGAGTTTGAAAGAAATTTTTTAGCAACTATGAACTACCGAGTACTCGGTGACTTAAATATCGAGCTGAACCGGGCAACACGATAGTTCACATTAGGGCATAGTTCTCTCTTTCGAATCACCCCAAAACTCTTGCTTTCTTTCCAAAACTCTCTATCTAAAAACTCTCATAGTCCATTACTATCATTTCAACACAAATTCAAGCCACAAAACACTCCCAATTTGTGTATATCAATCCATATATATACTTTCATATTGACCTCAAATCCTCTATTTTCAATCGATTTTTGCTCAAATCAAGCTTCAAATCTTCATTATAGCCCTAATCCGACCAAAACCCACCAATTATCTCGCCCAAAAATAACTTAAAATCCTTCATTTAGCTCCCATTCGAACCTATATACACACATCTCAATTCCACTCCAAATCATTCAAATGACACCCAAAAAGAGGAGCAAAACTACAGAGGAGGGAGAATCATCGACAACAGCTGCCAAGATTCAAGCAGAGCGTACCAAAGGAAGGCTGAGGCACGCCAAAGGGCACGGGGGATAGGGTTGGCCAAGGATTTTCAGCTCGAGCGCACTTTCAAATACGTCAACTTCCGACACGAACTAAAATCCAGATTAGGTGTGAAGAGATTGGTGAAGCGGGGGTTTAGGCCATTATTGACTCCAGTGTCACCTGTGTATTATCCAAAGATGGTTCGCGAGTTCTATCGCAACCTAGTTTATGACGTGGCGACTGGATTGACTACGAGGGTGAGGGATCGAGCTTTCACAGTCGATACCGCCCTCATTATGACTGTATGGGGAATTCCGGATGAGTGTCCAGAGGAGTTACGGGCTAGATTTCCACCACCTCCAGAGCCGTTCCCCAATGTTCATAAGATTGTACGCGGATGTGTCAGGGGCGCTATGGGGATCCGAAGAGCGCAACATGTGCGGGGAATAAGTATATTCCCTAACGATTATGGTTTGTGGATACTGTGCTCTATGATCAGGTTCATCCTCATGATCATGACACGGAGAGGCGAAGTCTTTTTCTGGAGGTGTTGTATTGCTTTTATGCTTGCCGCTGGGTCTCGATACCGAGCATTATAGTTTATATTATGCGGACCGTGTTGCAGGAGCTCTCCGATGAGGCGACGGTGAAGGCAAAGAAGTGGCAGCTCCCATTTTCTTCTCTGATCACCGGTATATTACGACATCTTGACATTCAGCCGGCTGAGGGCGAGGAGGAGCGACCCGTCCACTCACCGATGCCATATTGAGTCTTAAGTCATTCTCACGACAAGATGAGTCGAGGTCTAGAGGGGGCAGTCACTGGAGACGCCGAGGAGGATGATGATTCTGACGCATATGAGGATGACACAGATGGATGGGATGACAATGATGAGATGCCTCAGACACCTAGGTAGAGGGAGATAATATATCTATCTAGGGAGCAGTATGAAGATTTGGTAGCCTATCGGAGCGGATTCTTCCTGAGTAGGCCGAGATCCAAGTAGAGATGACTCGAGGATTTTAGGCTATCATAAAGCGATTAGGCGTCAGCTCTACTTCTCATCCCCCACCACCACCGTCCGAGACTTACGATTCTGAGAGTAGTAGATCATGAGCCGGCATAGATTTTTATATTCTAGAGATTGCCTTAAGCCGAGCCATGAATCGTTATTTTGTACTTTTTGGTTTCTTTATTTTTAATTTTAATTTTTGTACTCGAACTCCAACAAAAATATTAAACAATTAATGAAAATGGATATTTTTGTATTTGACGAACAAATTATTTTGATTTTATCTATTTTTCAATTATAAGGATATAACGATATAAGTTTTTTTTGGGGGGGGGGGGGGGGGGGGGGGGGGGAGGGTTTGAAATATTTTTATAAAATTATAACTTATATAAGTATGTAGTTTTATTTTAATTAATTATTTATGTATTATATATATATTTATTTTATTTCAAATAGTTTATTTAAGTTTATATACTGACTTTTTATATATTTTATATATATTTTTATTAAAGAAAAAAAAGGTAGTTTTTGAAACAAATTGTTCAGGGACTACCGAGTACTCGGTAGTTTCCCCACCGAGTACTTGGTGGATCCTGGAAAAATTATTATTTTTAAAAATATATATATAATTATGTATTTTGATTTTCCTTTCAAAATAGGACTTTGAATATAATATAATAATATAATATATAGTTTTAGTAGCTTCTAAGAAAGAATAGAGAATTTTATAAAAATTTCCATAAATATGAAATCCTTTTCAACAATGGAAAAGTTTGCATTAAATCTTATTACTATTTCAAAACTTTCCATTCTAATGATTCTTATTCTAGATCTTTGCTGTAAATTGAATCATTCCCCTTTTAACAAGGACTTGATTTATGATCTATAAATATAGGGCTTCCCCTAGTCTTTCTTTCACATTATCTTCAACAATATTAGATAATTAAAAGCTATAATGGCCATTGGAATTTTGACGGAGGAGGAGATCAATGATGCTACCCCTAAGGGTGATCCTCTTACAAATTATAAGATCAACTATGAGAGCATATTCTACAAGCATATCACATACGATCCTTTGGAGATAATGATGGATTGAGCTTTCAAGGAACGACGATTGGAGAAGCTTTACAAACCGGCGAATATATGGGTTTTTCCTAATATTGTGCGTGATTTCTATTACAACATGAGGTATGATGTTCAAGGTGAGGGAGGTTTGATTGCTCGTATAACTATACGATACAATTCAAGGTCGATCAACGTAACTCCCGAGGCTATTTCAAAAACATGGGGCCTTCCCCATGAATTACCATCCGATCTTGATGGTAAATTTCAACTTATTCCACATCCTATTTGATCTTTTCATGATATGGTTAGAGAGATTTGAAATGGGCTTAAAAATCCACCCACTCAATTTTGGATAAAGAAGACGGAGCTAGAACCAGAGCTTTGGTATATTGATGGGATTTTGGAGAAACAAACATGTCCCAAGGATAAAGATAAATATTTATACCGAGAGATGGTGTATACACTCTATTGTTTTAAGAAGAGATTTTGGGTTTCTATCCCAGAATTAATCTATGATAAGATGATGGAGTGTTGACACTCTCTTGAGCAAAATTCATGTGCTTTAATACATACGGATGTGAAGTTGTTCTTTCCTTTCCTTATCATAGTGTTAATCGAAGATCAACTGGGTGAATTTTTGGATGCAACTGAGGAACCAATGCATACTATACGGGTCCTAAGAAAGTTGATCATAATCAATTCCTTGGAAAATAATCCATTTATGAGCTAAGAAAGTGGTGGGCGAAGGGATTCAACACATGGAACGATAACTTTACTGAATGTGACTAGAGTGGAATAGAGAGTAATTCGTAGGAATAGAGAATGGATGTAGAATTTTATTTCTAAGTATTTTCTTTTTCATTATTTTCGTTTTATTGTTTTTCCCAAAAAATCCGTTTAGGATTGGTTCTATCTATGTTTTGCATTTATTTTCTCTTATTTTTTCTACAATTTAATTTTTTAGGATTGTAGGCCCCTAAGGCCAAATCATGAGTGATTTTATTAATAAAATTCTATTCCCCTGAAAAATGTGCTTCATATTTTATATTTTGGTTTATTTAATTTTCTCTCTCTATTGGATATAATATTGGATATTGCATAATATTTTCTTTTTTAATAGATCATCCAAAGCAAGTTTGGGGGAGATATGACCAATATAACGAAGCAACCGACATTACACTTCAAGGGCGGTAACAATTTCTTCCCTACTTTATTTTTATTTTTAGACCATAAGGACATGGTCCACTTTAAGTTTGGCGGGGGGGGGGGGGGGGGGGGGGGGGGGGGGGGGAATTAGTTATTATATGCTTTAAGGGAATGAGAAAATAAAAATTTTGAAAATTTTGAATTTTTTTATTAAGTTCTTCATTCGAAATATGTGATTGAGATTTGATATGAGTTGATTTGGGTACATGTAATAACTAGAAAGATATTATGTATGCATCTACCCCACTCATGAGTATGTAATAGTTTGAGTAAATTGATTTTTAAGATGTGGTCCACATGAGTGAATAAATAAGTAAAATTGAAACCGAAAAAGATAGTCTTGGCCTATAAAGCACACACACACATTCTTTATGGGATAATTAATTGACCTTTGACTATGTAGTTGAAAAAATAGTTTTGTTTCAATGACAAGGAGAGAAGGGGAGTAGTAAAAAATAAAAGAAAAAAGTATTTATAAGAAGTATGGAGAAAAGAAAAATATGAAAAAAATAATAAAAATGCAAAAAACGGTTCTTCAATATGAGTAACCGGGCCTTGGTATCACTAATATCATTGTTTGCATAAAAAGGGGAGAAAACTTGTAACACCCCGTGTTATTTTCCTTTTTCCAAAAATTATTTCCGATTTAATTTCAATTATGACGTCACTTGTTCATGACGTTCATGTTATTCTTGATATTTCGCGTGTAAATCTTTCGCGTTTTACGTTTCGGACTTGGAGGGACTACGTTACGCGAATTCTTATTCTCGACTACGCGGTTTCATTTCGACGTTTGGCATTAGTGATTCGATTGGGTGGCGACACGTTCTGTCGTTCGACGTTAAGTGTTCCGACATTTGGGTTCCTACCCCGGTGTAATTATTTTGGACTATTTTAGTTATTTGGCGTCCCGTGGACTTTCGGGGTCGCGCGATATTATTTGGAGAGTCCCAATATATATTTTGGAATTATGGGGTATCCCGTTTATTTTTCGAGTTCGCGTGATATACATTGCGAGCCGATTCGGGATTCATTTTAGTTTATATCCGACTATATAGCCGAATTATTTATTTCAGACTTTATTAGTTATTCGGAGTACCGTGGGGTTTTCGGTGATTTAATCGGTGGATATATTTTGTGCCCCAGAGCTTTTATTTGGGCATATATTATTTATTTGGAGTCCGGAGAATTTTATGGGCTCACGTGGAATTATTTGGGAGTCCCCGGTATATTTTACGGGACTTATTTTATTTATATGAATTTGATTATGATTATATATATATATGAGTTTCATACCCTAAATTATTTATTTTAGCTATATTATTTATTTGGGCGTTTCGTTTATATTTTCGGGCACGTGTTATATTATTTGGGGGTTCCCGATACATTTTCGGGATTTATTATACATATATATTATTAATTGGGGGAAATATATATATATATATATATATAGATGTAATATATGTCTTGGGGTTAAAGTGTGAATTGGCAAGACATGAGAGTCACACATGTAAATATGAAAATTTGAGAGTTATTTTAGTAATTATGAAAAATGAGATAGTCACTTGTGTAATTATGCTAAGTATGAGAGTTGGTTTTGTAATTAGCCTAAATATATATACATGTGAACGATTGTGGGTGTCTGATCCAGAGCTCTTATTCCTTTTCTTTGACGAACCACAGCACTAGCTTCTTCATCCTTTTCTAGTCACCGATTGAAAGTGTGTGAGAGAGAGAGAGAGAGAAGGTTGTGATGGAGGACGCATGGAGCCGTGCGTCGGACTACGCGACTTGGTGACTTGGAGGTCGCCGGACGTGGCGACCCAAGTGCGGGTTAGCTCGCCGGAGTAACGGCGAGCTGGAGGCAGAAGCGGCGTGCAGCAGCGAGCTCGCCGGAGCTGGTAGTGACGACCAGCGGTGGAGCAGATCGTTGGTAGTGACGATGAACAGTAGCGAGTCAGACTGAGTCGGGATGACTCAGTGCCGAGTCGGGCCTTGTTTGGCACGAAACTTTGAGGGAAGCTCGGTCTCGGTGCCGTGTACGTCATATCCGAAATTGGTGCGAAACCGTTGAGCGGTTTGCCGGGAATTTCAGATTCTTCGGTATGAATTTCGGTTTCGATAATTGTAGATTTGTTCCGAATTAATTATCGATTGCTAATGAATTTTAATTATATTGAATAGGGCGGTAAAGCGGTCGTTTCGACATGTTAAAAATATTTTTTGGAAGACTTTGGTCTGTGGGCGTTATATTCGGGCGCCGGTACTGTTCACGGTGGGCCCGAAACGGCTGTTCTGTAAGAGAAATCTCAGGTGGGAAATTATATTTCTCACTCCGCATTATTGAAGTGGTTTAGGGGTGCAAACCCTTATTTAATTTAATATTGACATATTAAATTATTAGTTTAAATATCTATAAATTACTTAGAATCGAAATGGGGCTTAGGGATTAATTTAAGAAAATTAATTAAATTATTTTCTATGTGATTAAATATATTCCTAATTGAATTGAATAGGAATAGGCGGCTTAGAAATTCCCTTGAGAATTAAATGAGCTAGAGGATTATGTGAACGTGAGAGACGTGAAACTTAGACGCTATGCTAGGTTCCTCTCATTATACGTGGATTATCTGTTTAAATTATTTTAAAGGCATGTCAAGAGAAATTGAAATATTTTCTAAGGAATTAAAGAAAATATATTTGTGAAAACATGAATTGTATATGAATTTGTTTTCATATGATTTAAATGCTTTATTGTATTTTAAAGCATGTAAAGTGATTTTGAGATTTATGTTGATATTACCATGTGGATATTTTCATAAATGTGGTGCAAGACATATTTATGTTGAGGCACGATTATTATTGAGGCCCCGGATGCATATTGAGTTGATATATGTGGGGTGTAATTATGTATGGATGTCTTTGTGTCGAACCGTCGCAACAACTGGCTAGGTATAGGTGTCTCCCACCTCCGGACTAGTAATCTGGGAATTGGGGATATAGGGTTGGTTGCTGCCCCATCGTGGTGGTACGCGCCACTCTCGGATCTTCGTAGCATGGAAGTCGCCTGTGGGGGCTCTCATGCGACCGTCTTCCTTGTTGAAGTGAGAAGTTTCAAAATCACTTGGGAAGAATCGGTGCGGTGCTCGTTACTCATAGTATGAGTGAGTGCGTGTTCGTTAACCCCGAATTGGGGCAAAGAAGGTTTCATGGGGTTTCTGCCATGAGGTTTATGAGTCATATTGCCTTGTATAACATTATGTGATTTCATTTGATATGTATATATGATATTGTTACATGTGATGTTGGAACATGTTTATATGTGTTATTATTACCTGTGGATTGTGGAGCATGTTAATTATGTATTTTATTAAATGCTCAACTGATAGTGATTAATGTGAAGGAAAATGATTACCTGTTGTAATTAATAAAGTAATAAAGTATAAAGAAATGTATATTTTATACTGTGATTTTATATACTTTTGTACCCTTGGGGGAGGCTAAGTATATTTGTGTAGTGATCTTTGTGGTTAGTTGCGGTTAGGGATGGACTGCATAGTTGATTTTTGAGTTGATACATTCGAGAAGGCGGGGTTAACAGTTTTGTGATGGTGATTAGTTGTGTGACCTCTTTGGAGATTTGAGGTTATGGATTTATTTTTGTCACTCTTATCTGGCTGTCTGTCTGAAACGGAGTTTTTCAAGTTTTGAAAACAAACTCATAGTATTTAACAGGAAAAATCCGTTTTCGCCTACCCCCGTAGTCAGGACAGGCAACAACGGAGACCGGGGGCAAGACGGTCATTTTTACTGTATGGTTTCTTAAAGAAAACTATTTTATTATTTCCTCGAGATTCTGAGATTCCGAGACTTCTTTCTCAAGATCTCGACCTGTAGAATTTTGAAAGGTGTTCCATTGTTTCACCTTTGTTTCTTATCATTTCTAAGTCTCGGGTATGAGGCTTAGTGTTGTTCAGGGCACACCTATAGTGTTGCCATTTCCTTTTCTCTGGGTTGTTGATGTCACCACCTAGGTGATTTGAGTGGTTACACATGTTAGGGGCATGGATGCCAAGTGGTGGATTTTGATCCTTGTGGATATTAGAGGTGAGTGTGATTCCCTCTGTTTGGAGTTTCTGGTTAGCGTTGTAGGCGCTTGATGATTTGTTAGATTGAACCTTAGGGTTGTGTACCTAGCATACGTTGGTGAGAGTAGTGTAGACTACTGGTGTGGTGCTTGGAGTACGAGTCTTAGTCGTATCTTATAAGCCCGTGTTGTGTATTTATATATATATATATATATATATATATATTCATTTACGGTAGCATGTGAGCACGTACCTTGGGTTTTCGTGGCTGGGTTATGTTGTGGGCTATGTATCTCACTGGGTGGTTTAGCATTACCTAAACTGCCAGAGGATGTGGTAGTTAGAGTATCTTTTCCCACTGAGCTTATTTGCTCACAGGGGAATTTCATTTGCCCCCTGGTATTCCACGCCAGGTTGCAGGAAACATACGACTATGAGCAGGATGCAGTGCAACGACAGTTTTTTTTAGTTTCTTGTTACAGGTTTTGGAGTTGCGTTGGGTGATGCGGTTACGGATGCAGCACGACTGGTTTTGGGGACGGTAGTCGTCTTCTGTTAGCTTCCTTACCCATGTTTTGTGGGATTGTCATTTATCTCTTTTGGGAGCCAGTCTGTTGGCATATCCCTATCGGTGTATCATTTATTTCCTGTATTTATTCTTTCAGGATGTTATTTTATCTATTCTGTACAGCTAGACATTCTTCTGTATTCTTATTCGAGCATTTGTGGCTCTGTTGATGTTAGAGGGTTTGGAGAGGTTTTGGTTTCTTTCCACTACCTCGGCCCTAATATGATTGATGAATGTGGGGCTTGGAAGCCATTGTTATTATCAAATTGCTATTGGCAGGTTATTGTGTTGTGGTTGGTTGTCCGGATGTTCCATTTACAAACGGAACTCTGCCGGATTTTCGTTAGATTCCGCTGCTTTGTTTATTATTCATTTGGGTATGAAATATACCATTCCATCATTATTCCATACGTTTTCATGGCTAATGATATCTTAGTTGGTTGCTCATCATAATGATCACATCCTGGATCCCTTGGATATCCCAGTTTGGGAGTCTTAAGAATTTAGGGACGTGTCAGCATGGTATTAGAGCATTTTACCCTTTTGTGGGTGTTTGATGACCTTCAGTCATTGGTTTTCATTTGTTTTTCGTTTCTTTTTACTTCCGCATTCACTCCCTTAGCTCTTAGGCTCGGGTTTCGGAGTCCTAGGAATTTGGGGCGTGACAAAACTGATGAGCATAAATCCTATGGAAGAAGCTCGGGCCTAGTTGGTTAGGACTAAAAATCCTCGATGGAAAGTCCGGAGACTTAGAAAGACAAAAATGGATAAAAATGAAAAAAAAGAGAAGTATATTCAAGTTGTGGCATGGCTAAACTTGATCAATGAAGTAGAAGAAGGGAGATTAGTCTACCATAGAGAATGTTCACAAAAACACGTAAAACTATGTGGATCGGCTCTAGAGATTAGAAGTCTATTTTATCACTGTGGGGACCATTCTTTTAGATTTAATTTATAAAAATTATTATGTATAAGTGAGTGGGGATAACTTGTATGTATTTTATTCTGACGACATTATAGTATTTGCATGATTAATGATTATTTGATTTCATGAGCATACAAGAATGAAAAATGAAAGAATTTGTGGGTAGTATATGATCGGAGCCAAATATCATATATTTAAGGCTCCTAATTATATATTATTATGTCTATGATTATCATTATATTGGTGTTTTTATACGGTTTTCGTGTTTTAAGATATTTCAGGAGATGCTATGTAAAATGAGTTTAATCCGGTGTATTTACTGGATTTGTGACTCAAGATTGTTCGAGAGCCGGAATCATTAATAAAGGACCTATAAAGGACCAAAAACAAGTCAAGGATTAAAGAAGAATGAAGTTGAGAAGAGAAACGGAGCAAAGAAGATGAAGTGCAAAAAGTTAAGGTGAAGAACTACTGAGTACTCGGTAGAACCTTCATCGAGTACTTGGTAGAGTGTGAAAGTCCGTGCACTTACACGGAGGATGGAAATTTTTCCTGAGAGGTTTTGCACACTTGCGTTGGTTTTCGCGAGACTTGAAGTCTACCGAGTACTTGGTAGAGACTTCACCGAGTACTCGGTAAACCCTAATGCGGCCAATAACTGTAACCATCTGTATACAAATCTGTGGGACCCGTTTCAACCCAACCCAACATGGAATGATCTTTAGGCTATTTTAGATGCAATATTGACCATATATGAAGATATTATATATCATTCTTCAATACATATCACAAGATACATTCCTAACTTGACCGTGAAGCAATCAGATTACCAAATTAAGACGCCTCTTTTTCTATAAACGAGAGGGGTTTCCCCTACAACAGAGAGGATTAATTGGAGTTTTGTCTTGGTGTTATATTGGAGTTTGCAGCAGAATATCAACCATGGAGGGTTCGTCTACATCAACAATGAAGACGAACACTACCATGAATAATTAAACCGGTATCTATGATTTTTAATAAAACCCTAGCCAAGTAATGTACTCTTTCTTATTTTTATTGTATAAAGGGAAACTGAAGGACACATATGTGATGATTGTGTAGATGAGTGATTACGTTTGATTTGATATAAGATTCTACGTTTATTTTATATCTTGTCTTAGCTTGAGTGAATGTTTTATCTTACACAATCATGGTTATTTAACATGGGCTAGAACTCGGATGCTTAACTCATGATTTTCTACATAATAGTGGTTATTTGTAACACCCCGTGTTATTTTCCTTTTTCCTGAAATTATATTTATTTAATTTCGGTAATGACGTCACTTGTTCGTGACGTATTATTTATTCTTGGTATTTGATACCTGTAAATTTTTTGCGTTTAGTTTTAAAGTCGACTGGACGACACTACGCGAATTTTTATTCTCGACTACGCGGTATCGTTCGACATTTAATGATTAGTGTCTTGACTGGACGACGACACGTTGTAATTAATCGGGCTTGTTTAAGTGTTCCGACATTTGGATTCCTAACCCCGATATAATTTTGATTGGACGTCCCGTTATTATTTCGGGCTTACGAAATTATGTTTGGGCGTTCCGGTAATTGTTGGAATTTATTATATATATATATATATATAATTATATATATATATATATATATATATATATATTGATGTGGGGGTTATTTTATAATTATGGAGGATTATAAGGTTAGTTGTGCAATATAGTACATATATATATGTATACTTGTACGCAACAGACCACAAGCCAGCATATCTGCTCCTACACGACTGCAGGTAGCTACTCTCCTTCTCTGCTACACGCCTCCTCTTCTTCACACGGCGACTCCATCCTTCATGGTCGCCGGTCAGGCGAGAGAGAGAGAGGCCGGCTGGAGGGAGCTCTGGCGAGAGAGGGAGCTGTCGACTGAGAGAGGGAGGACGCGACTAGTGGTGATGGCGGATCACGGTGGTTAAGATGGACGGCGACCGTGGCTGGTGGTGGCTTGCACGGAGGAGCATGTAGCAGCGGCTGGTGGCGCAGGGCGGAGGAGTTGGCTCACGCTGGCAGCAGCCGCGCGTGGACGTGGCAGGGACGTGACCGGCTGGGCTTCGGCCATTTTTTCGGCGACCTTCCGGTGATCAGTTTGAGCCGATTTCGGTGAGTAGTTTCGTACCTACGTAGTATTCGTCATATATTAATTTCGTGATTTTAGGATGAACGATTTGCCCGGAAATCGCATTTATAGGTTATAGTTTTCGTTTGGGGTATTTTAGATTTAACCCAATTAATTAACCGATTATTAATGGGCTTCATATATATCGTATAGGTTGTCGAGACGGACATTTCGATATATTCGAAATAGTTTTTGGACGATTTTGGTCGGCGGGCTTCATATTCGGGCGCCGGTACTGTGCTGTTTCGGGCTGTTCGGTAACGTATAATTAGGTGGGAAATTATATTTCCCAGTCCGCATTATTGAAGTAGTTTAGGGGTGCAAAACCCTTATTTAATTTATTATAGATATATTAAATTGCTAGTTTAAATATCTATAAATCGTTTAGGATCAGAATGAGACTTAGGAATTAATTTAAGAAAATTTATTAAATTATTCCTATGTGATTAAATAATACTCTTATTTAAATTAAAAAAGAATGGACGGCTTAGAAACCCTTATGAATTTAAATGGGTTATTAGAGATTCGAAAAGCTTAGACGATGTGCTAGGATCTTTTTGGTATACGTGAAATAATTGTTTAAATTATTTAAAAAAGACATGTTAATTGAAATTGAAATATTTTCTAAAGAATTAAAGAAAATATATTGTTTCTAAAGAACATGAATCTATTTTCTCAAGATTTAAATGCTTTAATATATTTTTAAAAGCATGTACAGAGATTTGAGATTTATGTTGATATTACCATGTGGGTATTTTTATAAATATGGTGCATTACATATTTATGTTGGACATGATTTTGTTGCGTACACCATGTATTGTGAGACATGGGTGTTGGTGCATGTGTTGCATGATTTCACCATTTGCAGAGAGATTCATTTGGTGTGGTCTACTTCCTTTGTGCGTGAGGCACGGGTAGACGTTTGTGTTTGGATCGTCGTGACAACTGGCCAGGGGGTGCTGCACCCACGGAACTAATGTTCTGAGAACGCAGACGATATAGGGGGAGGACACATAGTCCAAGGCCCTATGTTCACGGCTGGGCCGTGGTGGACGTCTTCCTTGGTTAAAAGTGTGAAGTGTCAAAAGCACTTGGGAAGAACGGGACGATAAGTCTACATTCCTTAGTGAGCTGTATCCTCAGGGGAATGGTAGAGAATGATCCAGTACCCTTGAGAAGGGTGTGTTTTTGTGTGTGTGTACCACATGCGGTCTGTGAGTACGGTGCGTTGCATATCATCATGTGATTTATTGATATGTATATATATATATATGTTGGAGCATGATTATTTATGAATATGCAAAATGAATTCATTTTATAAAATGCTCAGTTGAAAGTGATAAATGTAAAAACGGGAATTAAAAGAAGTAATTATTAAAGTATAAACGATGCGTATATCCTTATACTTGTGTTGTATACTTTTGTGCCCGTAGGGGAGGTTAAGTATATTGGTCTGGCGACTTCTGTGGTTAGTTGAAGTTAGAGATGGATTGTAGAATTGAGGTTGAGTTGATGTGGAGTAATGCCTTAGAGAATGTGGTTAAAAGTTTTGTAATTGCGGTTAGTAGCCTTGTGATTATGGTTAGTAGCCTTGTGATCGTGGTTAGCAGTCTTGTGACTGTGGTTAGTAGTCTTGTGATTGTGGTTAGTAGTTTGGTGATTTTGGTTGGCTGTGTGACTTGTTAGAGATTTGAGATCCGAGATTGATTTTAGTATCAGTTATGATTTGGGGCCTTCGAGAAGGCGGGTGATGAGATGTGAGTTGTAGTATGGACCTTTAGGTGCCTTTCACTTTTGAGGAATATGTTATCAATTGTAACTGAGATTTTGATTGGGAGATAAGAGGTTATGGTTGAGGTGAGTTCTATTAAGTACTTAGGGTACTGTAGCGTGGTTTATAGTGCTTAGTTCATTCCCCTAAGCATTTCTTGTACTGTGTTTTGTACACTAGTACGTGGTCGTTGACTTGTATGTTATTCCTTGAGTTGTCGGTTACGGCGTGGTGCCGAACCTTTTCCTGGTGTTGTCATTTGATTCTATAGAGTTGTGTTTTCTCTTATTGGCTGTCATTTCGAAAACGGTGTTTCCTAAGTTTTGAAGTAAACTCTTGTATTTAAAGGGAAAAATCCGTTTTCGCCTACCCCCGTAGAAATGAAAAGTTTTAATACCTTATAAAATGATCTTAGGATCTTCTTTGAAAAGATTTCAACTTTTAAAAGCCGGTGATGGCAACTGACGGAGACCGGGGGCAAGACGGTCATTTCTACTGTGTGATTTTCTAAAAGAAAACTATTTTATTACTTTTCTTGGGATTATGAGGTTACGAGACTTCTTTCTCAAAACCTCGACTTGTAGAGTTTTGAAAGGTGTTCCATTGTTTCACCTTTGCTTCTGATCATTTTTAAGTCTCAGTTTTGAGGCTTGTCGTTGTTCAGTGCACACATATAGTGTTGCCTTTCTCTTTTCTGGGTTATTGGTTTCACCACCTAGGTGATTTGAGTTTTTCTTACGTTAGAGGCATGGATGCCAAATGGATCGGTTCGAGTTTGAAAACATTTTTCTTAAAAACTATTGAATCTCTGGGATTCATCTTTTTATTACTTCCACTCTCGGCCATTCGTTTTTGGTTTCCTTGTTCACTTTTGGTGTTCTTTCTTTGTTCACTTGTGGTGTTCTTTCCTTGTTTGGGTATTCTTAACCTTGACGTTGTTGTCTTGGTTATCTGTTGGTTAGCATTGGGAACTCTTTTCCTTTGCTTCGTTTTGGTGACCCTTAAGTGGTCGTTCTTGGGAGTTGAGTTCTTGTACTCTTAGTGAATTGATCGGGTGGTTTTGTAGCTTATACTGCAAGTGTTAGTGATGGATTTATCCTGTTGGTGACTTATTGACTTGTTGGAGATAACATTAAGGTTTTCGCATAGTGAGATCATGGGGTGATCCCATCCTTGAGGTACAGACTTACTCTAGGAGAGGGATGAGATTTGTTATATATATATATATATATATATATGTATTGATGACGATTGTGTTAGTACGCAAGGACGTGGGTGTTTTCCTTCCTGTGTTATCGGGGTGTAGGATTTGAGCCTTCCTTGGTACTATTGGTGGATTTTGTTTCCTTGTGGATATTAGAGGTGAGTGTGATCTCCTCGGTTGGATCTTCTGAATTGTGTTGTGAGTAATTGGTGATTTGTTAGACTGGACCTTAGTATCGTGTACCTAGTGTACGTTGGTGAGAGTAGTGTAGACTACTGGTGTTGGGTACTTGGAGTACGAGTTTTAGAGACTCATGTTGTGTATTTATATATATATATATGTGTGTGTATATATATATATATTCCCTATATACTTATGTATACTCGTTTACGATAGTATATGAGCGTGTTGACTTGGGTTTGCGTGGATGGGACTAGTTGGGCTATATTTATATCTTATTAGACGGTTTAGCTTTACCTAAACTATCAGAGGATGTGGTAGTTAGGATATCTTTTCCCACAGAGCTTATTTGCTCACAGGGGAATTTCATTCGCCCCCTGGTATTCCACGCCAGGTTGCAGGAATTATACAGCTATGAGCAGGATGCAGTGCAACGGTAGTTTTCTCTTGTTTCCGTGTTACAGGTTTGGAGTCGCGCTGGTGATGCGGTTACGGTTGCAGTACGACTGGTTTGGGGACGATAGGTATCCACTCTCAGTTTCTCTACCCATTGTTATGGGTTGTTATGTATTTTCTTTTGGGAGCCAGTCTGTTGGCATATCCCTGTTGATGTATTCTTTTATTTCCTGTATTTATTCTTTCAGGATGTATTGTATCTATTCTGCACAGTTAGGTGCTCTTCTGTATTTTTATTCAAGCATTTGTGGCTCTGTTAATGTTAGAGGGTTTGGAGGGGTTTTGGTTTCTTTCCACTACCTCGGCCCTATTAGGATTGATGAATGTGGGGCTTGGAAGCCATTGTGATTATTGAATTGCTTTGGGCAGGTTATTGTGTTGTGTTTGGTTGTCCGGATGTTCCATTTACAAATGGAACTCTGCCGGATTTTCGTTAGATTCCGCTGCTTAGTTTTATTAGTCATTTGGGTATTAAATATACCATTTCTATCATTAACCCATATGTTTTCTTGGTTAATGATGTCTTAGTTGGTCATTTGTATTAAGGATCACCTCCTGGATTCCTCGGATGTCCTTGTTCGGGAGTCTTAGGAATTTAGGAGCGTGTCAGTTGGTATTGGAGGATGCTAGTGAGTTTCTAGCATTCTACTTGACATGGAGTATATTTTTATTGTTATTCCATGTGTCTCTTTGTTGTTGTTGACTCTAGTAGTCGCTTGACTAGCGTCATCCCTTGGAGATTCGCTGATTCTCTAGATTTGAGTTTCGGGAATCTTAGGGGCGTGACAGCATGGTATCAGATCATTTTACCCTTTCGTGGGTATTTGATGATTGAATTTCGTTGGTTCTCATTTCTTTTTACTTTCGCAATCACTCCCTTAGCTCTTAGGCTCGGGTTTCGGAGTCCTTGGAATTTGGGGCGTGACATTATTAACATGTAATCTTGATTTAGATAGACCATGCTTGAAAGGGATAATTAGTGACGTGCTTTTAATTTATGTTAGTTTGAGTTGTTTAGAATAGATGCACATACTCGTTATGCTTGATTAGAGATGGCCTGTGCCAATTATGGATGAATTGTTCCTTTTTTAGGATTAGGGTTTGTCAATGTTTGCGACCTTATATCTGATTCATATATAATGGACCACCCTTTACAATTAAATGATTTAGAGAATATATTACATGATTAGTGGTGGATTTAGAAATACCCTAGATCTTTATCTCTATTGTTCACAATCCAAACCAATTATTTCTCATATTTATTTTATGTGTTATTAGTTATAGAAAACAAAACAAACAAACTATCCTTAATAATTTTGGTAGAAGTAATTATTAGAGAGTTGAAGAATCATTAGTCTATGTTGATTCGATATACCCTATCTCATTGGTATTATACTATAATTGACTCGTGCACTTGTGATAGGGAAAACTAGGTCAACTTTAAAGGTTTATCTGCACACATTATTATTATCATTATTATTTATCATCCCTTCCTAGTAGGTCAAACTAATCAAGGTCTGACCACTGTTTAAGTTTTTAGCGCCGTTGTCGGGGACTAAAAAATTTTCTAAACTTTTGCATAATTATTATAGCTAGATTATTTTATTTGCTTTATTTTTATTTTCTTCTTTTAAAAGACAAACCTTTGTGATTTTTGACAGGTACACTAAGATTAGCAGAAGGAACCAGAAAAGCGGTCACGATTGCTTGGCTGGACCGTTTGTGAGTTTTATCGTACTTTGAATTATTGCACAAGTCTTATCTTTAATTTTCTTATTTAATTTCTCTTTTATTTATCTTTCTTTATAGTTATTTAGTATATAAAAAAAATGTATAATGCCTACACAAATTCAGCCGATGTTCCATATTATAACACATATAATCCAAGTTGGTTAGACGATCCCAGTTTTTCATATCACCAACAATATACGGGAAATCAATATCAAATCGTAAATCAAGATCCACTATATTTCGATCAACCATCGAGTTCTCAATTATATAATCAAGGATTAGGTTTTTCATCATATAATCAATAATATCACCCTCAACTATCTAATAGATTCCAATCTGAGGATTCAAATCAATATTTTTCCCAAGAGCTATTGAGTTTTGAAGATAAGGTTTTAACGGCCCTGGGAAATATTGAAACCACCACTCGTGAGTGTGAAGAGATTACATATAAGGTAGATAATTCGTACTTACAATTAGATAATCAAGAATATTATTCCTATGATTTAAATCAACCTCATTATGAAGATTTTGTTCTGGACCTAATTCCAAATCTGCCTCCCCGGTCAAACAATTTTGAAGATAAAGTTTTGATTGCCCTTAGCATGTTAGAAGCCGAATAAGATGTACTCTACTCTCATACACAATCTATTTGTATGTTAGAAACCCAAGTAGGGAAACTGACTACTGCTTTAAATAGAAGAGAAGGGGAACAACCACGTCAAGTGGTAGTTGATACAATAAACCAAAGTATAGTTGAGCAAGGATCCCTTAACGATGAAGAGGAAACTAGTCCCTTCTATATAACTTATGAAGACGAGGATGATGATTATAATCAAATAAAGGAACAATTTGTGGCAAATAATGAAACCTCACAAGAAGAGGTTAGAAATGATAAATTACCTGAAGTAAAGGAGGACTTCACAAATATTGATTGGGATAAACAATTACAATCTAACCTTAATGACATCGCAGCTATAGAAAAAACGCTATATGGAGAGTCATGAAAAAAACCAATAGAGTCGCTACCAATCACCTCCCATTTACTAGCCAGATCTACACAAATAGATGTATCAACATCAAATTCCGAAGAACCTAAAAAGCCAATTGAGACATCTATGAATTGAGAGAACCATTTTCCCTATGTCTCGAGGAAAAACTCCACAACGATAAACAAGGAAGGGAAGAATACTATGAAATTGAGGGGATCGACGAGGTGATGAAGGACACATTACCTCATGCGTTAATTAAAAATTCGGTGGGTACAAATAATAGATATGAGATGAACATAGAGCATGACAAATGAGGGAATTTATTTGATGATTATTATTTGCTTATTGTCATGCTCATTACTAAATATTCACAATGGACACCAATTAACAACTTACTTCCCAAGCTTAGACCAAAATTTGGTGGATGTGTAGCGGAGAGAAAAGGTGTTGGATAGTACAGTTTGATGTTGTCTTGCCAAAGATAGTAATGATTGGCGTCAATAATCCGGAATTGTATATTAATTGGATTTTTTGTTATTTTTGCATGTTTTATGAATTCTTTTATTTTAAGGGATGTTTTTCGGATTAGTTTAATAATTTTTGATGTTTAGGCACTGACTAAGAGAGTTCATGTTCTCTTAGACGGGTATGTAATGATAAGATTTCAATTATCTTATTTTTCTTGTTTAATTAATCTTAAGTTAAATTTAGTTAATTTATGTTTTTATTAAGTTTAGAGGAGGTATAACGATTGGAGTAAGTATTGGAGTGAGTGAATGAATGAATAAGAAATTAAAAAGAAGTTTGAGAAAACAATTTAGTAACTATGAACGACCGAGTACTTGGTAGAATCTATACCAAGTACTCGGCGGAACAATAGTGATAAAAATAGGACAAACCCCAGTATTCCCAATAATTTTATTTTCTCTCACAACCTAAAAGCTCTCATTACTCCACACTTGAATTCATGGATGGGGGAATTGCTAGAAACATGTTGCTATCTTTCCTTATCCATCATCAACCTCTAAAATCGACATGACAAAATCCCTACTCAATTACCTTTTTAAAATCTTTGACACATCTTTTTTACTTTTCTTCATATCTTTGAATATTCTAAAGAAGGGAAGTAAAACATCTTCCAAGATAGGGTTCTTTGTGAGCAATTGATTGAATAAACTGTAAAGAACCTTGTGAGGGTGATTTGTGGGTAGTAAAACTCTAATAGAAGTCAAGTAACCATGACCTCTCTTGTCACCGCACTCTAAGTGTTCGATAGAATGTGTAAATAGAGTCATGGATCCAAAAAAGAAACCACGAACCACCGCATCGTCAAGTAAGAGACAAGTTTCTCCTACTTCATCAAATTCGTCGTCCGACAAGGCAAAAAAATGAAGCGCCAATTCAAGAACTAGAAAAGAAGGCCATTGAAAAAGGGTTCAATGTTGAACGAGTTATAAAAATTTCTGATTTTGAGAATGATGAAGTAACATCTTGGGTGATAGGGTGTATTAGAACAAGGGGGTTACAATCACTATTACGCCCCGCGTCAACATCTATAAGTAAACCGTTACTATATGAATTTTGACTTAATATGAAGAACGAGAGGAAAGAGATAGAAAATGCCGATGATAAAGGACCAATATTTGACACTCGTGGCGAATCAAAAAATATTACTGAAAAAAGTGGAGAAACGATTTGACGATATAGCAGCCCATCAGGATCGGTTAGAGAAAGAGCAGGCGGAGCTTAGAGTTGAGATAGCTCGTGGCTTTCAGGCCATTATGGATCGATTGGGCACCGACTCTACTTCTCATCCACCACCTCCACCACCGTCGTCTTAGATTAAGATTTTAAGAGAGTACCATCACGAGCTGGCATAGATTTTTATTCTATATATTGCCTTAGGCCGAGTTGTGAATCGATATTTTGTAGTTTTATTTTCAATTTCTTTTTTGATTTTGTTTTAAAAGTTCCATTTCCCTATGACTTTCGAATTAATGAGAATGGATATTTTGTTAAATCAAACAAATTATTTGAATTATCTATTTTCATTATAGAAAATAAGTTTAGGGGAAGGATAAAACTTATATAAAAACTATTTTTATAAAAACCTAATATATTTATTTATTTTATAATAACCTTATAAATATTTATGTATAATTTTATATTTAAATATTTTTATTTAAAAATAAAAATATATTTTGAAAATATATATATTTATGTATAATGACTTTTATATATATATTATGTATAATTTTTATTAAAAAATATTTTAAAATGTTGAAGTAAATTTTTGAAAAATGATTTTGGTACAGGAACTACTGAGTACTCAGTAGTTTTATCACCGAGTACTCGGTGAATCCTGGAAAAACTTAATTTTTCTAAAAATCGAAAATCAATTTCTAAAATTATGAAATTTTGATTTTCCTTTCAAAATATGATTTTAACTAACTTATAGAATATAGTATATAGTTTTAATAAAATATAATGAAGGATTACAAGAGTTTTACAAAAACTTTCCATAAATATGAAATCATTTTCAATTATGGACAATTTTCCTTTAAATCTTATTTCCTTTTCAAAATTTCTCATTCTTACAATTCCTATTCCAGATTTTTGCACTATATTAAGTAATTCCTCTCCTAGTAAGGACTCGAGTGTAGTCTATAAATATAAAGCTCTAGAATTGGTAGTAGGAATTCTTCTTCCAAATTCTTCTTTCTTTGTTCACCATGAGAACAACATATAGCTCTAGCTTCCATGCAGCCTTCATCAATCCTTCATCCATGAAAACATGTAATGATGAAGCTAGGAAAGCTGAATCAATAGGATCTTCAACGTATCCTGAAGAAGAACAACTTATGGGATGTACCGCTATATCACCCGAACTACCCCAAGTTACATTAATTCACGGGTATAGTTCATTCACCTATGAAGTAATTTACGATGAAGAAGTTATTAATGCCCCGAGAATGCAAAGTGGTGTTGCGTTATTAGCCGTTCGAGGACTAACTAAGTTATTAAAACCCGCGTCTATAGTAACATATCCTCAATTAGTGCAAAAGTTCTATTACCACATGGGGCATACTACACAAGGAGAGCTTGTCCTTTAAAATTTCTTAGATTCCAAGGTATTTCCCTTCGATGTCACTACCAATACCATAGCAAAACACATGGGACATCCCGCATGAATGCCCAAGAAAGCTAAGTAAGATATTCAAACCCTTACCAAAACCATTCACGTCTACAATTTTTGAGATGATCAATACTATATGTCCACACTATTATGCATCTAAAGGAGAAGTATCACTTGTCAAGCAAGATCTTCATCCCGACTATTGGTTTTTGGATACAATTATTGCATCACAAATTTATCCTAATGAATTTCGCCATTGGCGGGATGAAGCAATGATCAAGATACTTTATGTAACACCCCGCTCCAACATTTGGTATAATATTGTCCGCTCTGGGCCTAGCCCGCACGGTTTTGCTCTTGGGCTCCTCCCAAAAGGCCTCATACCAATTGGAGACAACACTGCACATATAAGCACATCCCCAGACCTCTACCCGGGCGATGTGGGACATCACAATCACCCCCTCTTGGGACCCAGCGTCCTCGCTGGTGTTACCCACGGGCTTGTGCATGCACCCACACTTAATTCCGGTCGGGCTCTGGCTCTGATACCAATTGTAACACCCCGCTCCAACACTTGGTATAATATTGTCCGCTTTGGGCCCAGCCCGCACGGTTTTGTTCTTGGGCTCCTCCCAAAAGGCCTCATACCAATTGGAGACAACACTGCACATATAAGTACATCCCCAGACCTCTACCCGGGCGATGTGGGACATCACAATCACCCCCTCTTGGGACCCAGCGTCCTCGCTGGTGTTACCCACAGGGTGTTACAATTGGTATCAGAGCCAGAGCCCGACCGGAATTAAGTGTGGGTGCATACACAAGCCCGTGGGTAACACCAGCGAGGACGCTGGGTCCCAAGAGGGGGTGATTGTGATGTCCCACATCGCCCGGGTAGAGGTCCGGGGATGTACTTATATGTGCAGTGTTGTCTCCAATTGGTATGAGGCCTTTTGGGAGGAGCCCAAGAGCGAAACCGTGCGGGCTAGGCCCAGAGCGGACAATATTATACCAAATGTTGGAGCGGGGTGTTACAATTGGTATCAGAGCCAGAGCCCGGCCGGAATTAAGTGTGGGTGCATGCACAAGCCCGTGGGTAACACTAGCGAGGACGCTGGGTCCCAAGAGGGGGTGATTGTGATGTCCCACATCGCCCGGGTAGAGGTCTGGGGATGTGCTTATATGTGCAGTGTTGTCTCCAATTGGTATGAGGCCTTTTGGGAGGAGCCCAAGAACAAAACCGTGCGGGCTGGGCCCAAAGCGGACAATATTATACCAAGTGTTGGAGCGGGGTGTTACAAAGCGGACAATATTATACCAAGTGTTGGAGCGGGGTGTTACAATTGTAACACCCCGCTCCAACACTTGGTATAATATTGTCCGCTTTGGGCCCAGCCCGCACGGTTTTGTTCTTGGGCTCCTCCCAAAAGGCCTTATACCAATTGGAGACAACACTGCACATATAAGCACATCCCCAGACCTCTACCCGGGCGATGTGGGACATCACAATCACCCCCTCTTGGGACCCAGCGTCCTCGCTGGTGTTACCCACGGGCTTGTGCATGCACCCACACTTAATTCCGGTCGGGCTCTGGCTCTGATACCAATTGTAACACCCCGCTCCAACACTTGGTATAATATTGTCCGCTTTGGGCCCAGCCCGCACGGTTTTGTTCTTGGGCTCCTCCCAAAAGGCCTCATACCAATTGGAGACAACACTGCACATATAAGTACATCCCCAGACCTCTACCCGGGCGATGTGGGACATCACACTTTATTGTTGCCATATGGGGTACTGGACATTGTTTCCCGAATTTATTTTAGAAAATATGGTTGGATACGTCAAGCTTTGCAAGAACCTTACCGCAGCTACGTGGAGGTTTCCATACCCATTCCTTATTACTAAACTACTAAAAGATGCAATAGGTGATGATATTCTTAATAAGGAGAAGGAATATGTGTCCATAGCTTCATACTTTCATCCTAAAATATTTAACGATGACTATGGAAACGAGGAGCACGAACAAGTAGATACATGGGATGATATAAAGATACCTCAAGGATGGATTGATGAATTTGATAAGGATTCAATGTTTAAATGTGGCTAAAGGAGGAATAGGGAAAATTCGTAGGAATAAGGGAATAGATGTAGAATTTTTAGTATTATTATTTTGTTTTGTTATTTTTTCCCACCAAATCCATTTAAGATTGGTTTTATCGTTTGTTTTCTTTTTATTTTTCTGCAATTTTGATTTATAGGATTGTAGCCCCTTTAAGGCCAAATCATGTGTACTTTTATTAAAATAAAATTCTATTCCTTTGAAAAATTGCTTTATATCTTATATTCCGATCATTCATAATTATTTCTCTACTTGATATGATCTTGGGTATTGCATAGTATTGTATGTTTTAATAGATCATTCAAGACAAGTTTGGGAGAGATACGAGCACTACAAAGCAAAAAACGGAATTACACTCCAAGGGCGGTAACAATTTCTTCCTTTAATTGTTTGTTTTTTAGACCATAAGGACATGGTCCGATTTAAGTTGGGGGGGGGGGGGGGGGGGGGAGGGGGGGGGATTAGTTATTTGCTAAAGTTTTAAGGGAATTAGAAAAATAAAAATATTGAATTTTTTTAAAAAAATCTTGTTAAATTCTTCATTCGAAATATGTGATTGATATTAAGTATTAGATGATTTGTGTACATGTTATGACTAGAAATGTATTATGTATACAATTACCCCACTCATGAGTATGTAATAGTTTGATTAAATTAAAATTTTAAGACGTGGTCCACATGAGTGAAAAAATGAGTGAAATTGAAACCGAGAAGGATAGTTTTGACCTATAAACACATGCACATATTCTCTATGGGACAACTATTGACCTTTGACTATGGAGTTGAAAAAATAGATTTGTTTCAATGACAAGGAGAGAATGGGACTAGTAAAGAATAAAAAGAAAATGGAGAAAAAGTTGAAAATTTATTTTGAAAAAAATATATATATAAAATGCAAAAAGTAGTTTTTTGATTTGATTAACTGGGTCTTGGTATCACCAATATCACTGTTCATGTTTAAAGGGGAGAAAACTAATGAGCATAAATCCCATGAAAGAAGCTCGAGCCCAGTTGGTTGGGACTAAAAATTCCCGCTGGAAAGTTCGGAGACTTAGAAAGACAAAAAGGGATAATGAAAAAAGTATATTGAAGTTGTGTCATGGCAAAGATTGATCAATGAAGTAGAAGAAGGGAGATTAGTCTACTATAGAGAATATTCATAAAAACACGGAAGACTATGTGGATCGTCTGTAAAAATTAACAAGTTTATTTCACTACTGTGGGGACCTTTCTTTTAAGTTTAATTCTTGAAAATTGTTACTTATAAGTGAGTGGGGATAACTTGTGTACATTTTACTCTAACAAAATTATAGCATTGTATAAGTTAATGATTACTTGATTTCATGAACATACAAGAATGAAGAAGGAAAGAATTTGTGGGTAGTATATTTAACCCTTACGTGACTTCACTCGTCTACTCGGTAACGCCGAGGGGTTTAAAAGGCTTATTACACGTGTTAAGTGTAATCGTACACCTTCATGAAAGAAAATGTTAGTTAGATAGTCAATTAGTTAGTTAATTAGATAGATTTTAAATTATTATACTAAAAACACAATCATCACCAATTTTTATTTTTGAAGTGATTGCTAAGGGACTAGCATGTTGAAGTTTGGGGGCTTGATCGGAGCCAAATATATACATTTAAGGCTCCTAATTATAAATTGTTATGTATATGATTATCATTATATTGATGCTTTTATACGGTTTTCGTGTTTTAAGATATTTCAGGCGATGCTATGTAAAATGAGTTTAATCTGGTGAATTAACTGGATCCGTGACACAAGATTGTTCGAGAGCTGAAATCATGAATAGAGGACCTATAAAGGACCAAACAAAAGTCAAGGATACAAAAGGATTGAAGAAGAATGAAGCTGAGAAGAGAAATTGAGCAAAGAAGATGAAGTGCAAAAAGTCAAGGTGAAAAACTACCGACTACTCGGTAGAACCTTCACTGAGTACTTGGTAGAGTGCGAAAGTCCGCGCACTTGTGTTGATGATGGAAATTTTGCTTGAGAGGTTTTGCGCACTTGCGCTGGTTTTCACGAGACTTGAAGTCTACCGAGTACTCGGTAGAGACTTCACCGAGTACTCGGTAAACCCTGATGCGCCCAATAACTACAGTCATCTATATACAAATCTATGGGACTCATTTTGACCTAACTCAACATGGAATGATATCTAGGCTATTTTAGATGCAATATTGACCATATATGAAGATATTATATATCATTCTTCAATACATATCACAAGATACATTCCTGACTTGACCATGAAGCAATCAGATTACCAAATAAAGACGCATATTTTTCTATAAAAGAGAGGGGTCTCCCCTACAACAGAGAGGATTAATTGGAGTTTTATCTTGGTGTTATATTAGAGTTTGGAGCAGAGTATCAACCATGGAGGGTTCGTTTACATCAACAATGAAGACGAGCACCACCGTGAACAATTAAACTGGTATCTAGGGTTTTTAATAAAACCCTAGCCAAGTAATGTAGATTCTTTCTTATTTTTATTGTATAAGGGGAAACTGAAGGACATGTATGTGATGATTGTGTAGATGAGTGATTACGTTTGATTTTATACAAGATTTTACGTTTATTTTATGTCTTGTTTTAGCTTGAATGAATGTTTTTCTTGCACAATCATAGTTATTCAATATGGGCCCGAACTCGGATGCTTAAGTCATGATTTTCTACACAATAGTGGTTATTAACATGTAATCTTGATTTAGATAGACCATGCTTGAAAGGAAAAATTAGTGACGTGATTTTAATTTATGTTAGTTGAAGTAGTTTAGAATAGATGCACGCACTCGTTATACTTGATTAGAGATGGCATGTGCCAATGATGGATGAATTGTTCCTTTTTTAGAATTAGAGTTTGCCAATGTTTGCAACCCTATATTTGATTCATATATAATGGACCACCCTTTACAATTAAATGATTTAGAGAATATATTACATGGTTAGTGGTGGAGTTAGTAATACCCTAGATCTTTATCTCCATTATTTACAATCCAAACAAATTATTTCTCATATTTATTTTATGTGTTATTAGTTATAGGAAACAAAACAAACAAACTATCCTTAATAATTTAGTTAGAAGTAATTATAAGAGAGTTGAAAAATCATTAGTCTATGTGGATTCGATATACATTATTTCATTGGTACTATACTATAATTGATTTATGCACTTGCGATAGGAAAAACTAGATCAACTTTAAGAGTTTATCTACACACACTATTATTTATCATCCCTTCCTAGTAGGTCAAACTAATCAAGGCTTGACCACTGATCAGTATATTTCACCTTCACGAGACTTAACTTGTCCACTTGGTATTGCCGAGGGGATTAAAAGGCTTGTTACACGTGCTAAGTGTAATCGTACACCTTCAAAAAAGAAAATGATTAGTTAGATAGTTTAGTAGTTACTTGTTTTAATTTATTGTACTAAAATCACAATCATCACAAATTTTGAAAAGTTTCTATTGAATTGATTGCTAAGGGACGAACAATGTTTAAGTTTGGGGGCTTGATAGGAGCCAAATATCAGATATTTAACGCTCCTAATTATACATTGTTACGTTCATTTTTATCATTATATTGGTGCTTTTATACGGTTTTCGTGTTTTAAAACGTTTCAGGCCATGTTATGTAAAACAACTTTAATTCGGTGAAATAACTGGATTTGTGACTCAAGATTGTTCGAGAGCTGAAACTATGGATAAAAGACCTATGAAAGACCAAAAATAAGTCAGGGATACAAAATGAGTGAAGATGAGTGAAGCCGAGAAGAGAAACGGAGCAAAGAAGATGAAAACTGAAAATACAATGTGGAGAGCTACCGAGTACTTGGTAGTACAAATGTGAGAGAAATTCCAGAGACATACGCACTTTCTAGTGTCATTGCACAGTCACTGAGTACTCGGTAAGACCAATATGACTAAGGCCATGTTTGGTAGGTGGTCTGGTGTGTTCCAATCTGGTCTGGTCACGTCTGTTCTGGTTTGGTCTTGTCTAGATCCTGAATTTAAAAGTTTATTTGGTAAGCGGTTTGGTATGATGGTCACGGTCTCACAAATATTGAACCAAACCATATTTGGTAAAACATTCTAGTCTGATCTTTTCGTTTTAAAAAAATAAAATAAAATAAAATAATTTTATTTATTATTTATTATTTTTTCATTTATAAATATATTTTATTATTATTTTTTATAAATTAATCAATATTGATTAATTTATTTATTATTACTATATTCATTTTTTTTTATTATGTATTGTTTAATTCATTTTTTATTATTCATTATTTTTATTTTATTTTTAAATATCATTTATTTAATTTATTAATTTATTTGATTCATTTTTAATTATTTCGAAATATATTTTAGTGATTTATTATTATATTAATTTAATATTATTATGATGTATTATTGAATTCAATTAATTTGTTATTTATTATTTATATTTTATTTTTAAATAGTTTTTATTTAATTTATTATTTATTATTTTTTAATTATTTATGGGAGAATGGTAGTAAACACCCTTGAGGTTTGAAAAATTTGCCGAAAACCCCCCTAATGGTTTAAAAACACCCCTCAAGTTTCAAAAAGGGGTGCTAAATACCCTCAAACATCTTTTCCGGTGACGGAAAAGGGAAATTACTTTTATGCCCTTATTTAAACTGTTTAAATTAAATAAGTAAATACATGTAATTATAAAATGTCAAAAATGTCCCTATTGCATATATGTATTTGAAGAAGAAACTTAGGGAATTCTCTTTCTCTCCCAAACCAATGAATCTCTCTCTCTCTTTATGTAAATATATATATATATATCTCTACAAATTTCACAAAGGATTGAACCAACAATCTAATAATCGTTGTAGGTTCAAATTTATCACCTATCTGTTCTTCGGAGTTAGTCCTTCCCTTCACTGTTGCTTCGCCGGAGCAAATCGCGAAACCTCCACAGCTTCGACACCAATCCGGACAAATGGATATACATATATATGGGTTTATATATATACGCATTACTGAAATGGATTTTGATAGGAGATTGAATCTGAAATTGGGTTTGAGAAATTGCTGAGGGGTATACATATATATACGTATGTATTTGCTGAATTGGATTTTGATTTGAGATTCAATATGAAATTGGGTTTGAGAAATTGATGATGGATATGGGTCTGTGTTAAGGTTTTTATTGTAAACAACTATATATATATATGTAAGTATATATTTGAGATTCAATATGATGTAGGGGAAACCTTCTATCCTTTCTCATCCTTTGGTTTCGTGAGTGTGCTATTTCGATTCTAGGGTTCCTAACCATATATGTAATTGCTAAGTTGTATACTTGAAAATGTGAAGTTAGGGTTTGTAGGAGATTATGTGATATAACCCTTGTTTATAGCATACTTGATGAGTATATTGATAAGACTATGATGTATGCTAGTTAGATTATAGTTCTTGGAATTTTGATATAAAAAGTGTCCTTGTATGCCTATATGTGCATATATATATGGGTATGGTTGTGTATGATAAGTGCATAATTCATACACAATTAACCTCTAAAAATATACTTGTTAGTCATTTATTTTAGTTAATACTTGTGTTTTTATATTTTTGTATATTATTGGTGATTTATGGTACAAATGGGTTAAACCCATCTAAACAAATTCAAAATCTGTTTAGACCGTGTTTGGGTCATATATTTCAGCTCATTTATTGGATTTATTCAAGCCCGATGTTTCTGGAAAGATGATTCAATTTGAAAAATATTGATATTTCACATAGAAACCCTAATTCTGATGTTTAGAGGGTGAAAATTGCATTCTAAAATCTGGCACATTTTCTTGCGCGAAAATCAGGACCAGTTTTGGTAATTAAATCATAAGTTGTGAAGGAAATATTATAATGAGGTGAAATCAGTGGCTGTAGAAAGAAGACTTGATTTCCAAGAAAAGTGTATCTGGCTAAAATATTCCAAATCACTCTTTAAATTGGTCAAAAGTGGGCTGTAAGATATCACAAATTAGGAAAGGAAATATGAGAATTTTTATTCTCTCATTTACTTTCCTAGCAGAAAACCTAGAGAACCTCTATAAATAGGACATATATGGATGCACCCAAGGAACATCGACTATCAAGGAATAGAAAGGGAAGACTTGTGCGACCAACAGAGAAATCCAAGACGTCTTCCACTTATGATTTCAGGTTTGGTTGTTTTTGTTTTATTTTTCATGTATAGTTGATTCCCTCGGCCAAAGCCGAGAGGATACCCTAGTGATGTGCAACTTTATGATTTTCAATTGTAGACATTATTGAATATTTTGGCTAATGATTTCTTCTTTTTATTCTTACATGTAAATTAATGCTTTCGATTTTATGTGCTTTTAACCAAGACTAAAATTGAACGTATTTCATTCCTAGCATATAGGTTACTTGTGTTTGACCATGAACATGTAATCTACTTGGCAATTTAAGAAGAAGATAATAAATTATAATTGTTTATTCTTGACCATGGATAAATAATTATGATTTATATATTCCTTAAATAATTTATTTGTTATTTCTGGCTAAGATAATAAATTATTGAATTGAACCTATGCCCTAACCCGGATAGACCATCTATGAACTTAATAATTAGTATTATTTAGATGTGTGAAAATTAATCAGATATTTAATTAGTTTAAATTAAAAATCAGAATTGTGATGATTAGTAGTAGAATCAACGCATTGATATTCTTTTTGTATCATTGTATTTATATTATTTTCTCCAATCATTAATCTTTTGTTGAATTAGTTAAATAATAATTTTTAGAACTAAGTTGTCCTAACCAATCCTCGTGGGAACGATCTCGCAATACATACCACTACTACACTCGATTCGTATACTTGTGAGTTAAGTTTGATTTGGGTTGATCTATTTATTAGGTTGCTCCAAATTACACATCAGTGTATATGTATATTTGTAAGTATACATATGTGTTTATGGGTATTAGTGGTGTAGCTTTGATGGTGTAATTAGGCTAGCCACCTTGGTTAGTATGTTGAAAGGTGGATGTGGATGAATTGTGTTATGTGGGATCATGAATTTAGAGCGTTGTTTTAGTTCCCTCACTCTTGTTGATTTTGAAGTTGTTATCTTGGAAGTTATACTTGTGTATTAAATGGTGATAATATGAATCATGACTTTAATTGAATAAATAACATGTTTAAACGAATGGAATTGTATCCTTGTGAAATAAAGGAAAAACTTGTTGATTTCAAACATGAATTGTGTATGAGAAAGTATTCTTATTGGTTATTGCTTTATTGCGATTTAAAAGCATGTTAAGGGATTTATGGCATTCATGTTGACATTCTAGGGAATGTTGTTCATAAATATGAAGAGATATATATTTGTGTTGATGCATGGGTATTTTGTGACATAGTGCATATGTAGTTCACCTTTTGCATTGAAATTCAATTGGTGTCGGTCTACGCCCGGTCATGTAACCATGGGTGAGTAGACTTGTATCGGATCGTCGTAATAACTAGCCAGATGGTGCTTCTCGCCCCAACGAAACTAGTCTTTCGAGAAACAGAGACGTAGGGTGATGACTTGTTCCAAACTATATTTTCACGACCGTAGTTCGTGTGTACGATCTTCCTTGTTAAAAGTGGAAGTGTCAAAAATCACCTGGGAAGAATCGGTATGGCACTCTACCTTCCTTCGTGAGTCGGTATCCTCAAAAGTGAATGGTTAGACAATGATCCCATTGACCCTTAGAGTTAGGGTATGTGGTCGTGTGTGTACCATGAGGTGTGTGAGTCTGATAGGTGCTCAAAAGTATCCATTTCAAGCCCTTATCTTACTGTTGTTTTGACCTTTCATTCCATTATTTGGTATTTTTATGCTATTTGTGTGTTAAAGCATGTTTCAGGAGCTTAACAAAGAAATGAAGCTAACTTCGGTGAATTAACCAAAGTGAATGTTTTTTCTATCCAAGAGGAGAGTCAAAGAGACAGTCCGAGGCAAAAATGGCTCCCGGAGGGCAAAATTGGCATTTTCAGAAGCCATCGTCTTCAACGAAAAGTATCGTGGGTGCAAGGCGGTCGTTTCGGTGCATTCATAGAGAAAAGTGGTTTTTAAGAAAACAACTACGCTTGTGCCTACGTTTTCAGATTCAAAAAGTGGCTGGAAAACACATTTTTACGCTTGAACCTACGCTTGTACCTATGCTTGAAATGTAGGCTAGGTACGATTGAAGTGTATCTACGGCAAGTTTTTATGATTTTTGATGGTTTTTGCCTGTTCTACCCTCAGTTCGACTCCAAGACGTAGTTGCGACTCCAGACCTCTATATACATGTATATACACACACACACATATATATATATATATATCAAATTTTAGGGTTTTGATGAGGTTTAGTGTGAAAAGACTGAAATGAACTCTCTACATCATTGGCTATATATACACGATCATATATCAGTGTGAGGGGATCATTGGTCGTTGATTTTGGTGGGTTCATTAGTTCTCACGTTCATATTCAGACTGGCTGAAATTGAGAGCCATATTCAAACCTAGAGATCCGAAGAAGAAGACCATGGAGATTATTTCTACATCAGCGATGCAGTCACCTTTCATTATCGCCAACTAAATCGGTATTTAGGATTTTCTACCAAAACCCTAGCCAAGTAATGTAGTTATTTCATTGTTTTCAATTGTAATGAGGGGAAACTATTGACCATACTATGATGATTGTAGTAGTTAATAGCCTGTACTGATTTGTAATATAAAATTCTATGTTTGTTCTAAATTTTTATCTTAGATGGAAATAATGTATTATTTTACACAACTATGATTATTCAATATGAGCAGGAACTTGGATGCTTAATTATGGTTTTCTACATAATGGTGGTAATGAAACTTGAAATCCTAGGTTGACACATGCCATGCGTTAGCGATTAAATATAGACATGCTTTAGTTTATTTTCATGAATTAGTAGTAGATTAGAATAATATAATTGACATGCACTAGTTAGGTCAGTCATGAGATTTGTTATCGCAATCCGGTTAACGATACTCCTTTTTGGGGTCGTATTTAGCTATTTGTGGTACGACCTGATTCACAATTATGGATTGCCCTCTTACAGTTGATAGTGTGAGGAACTATATTATGCGATTAATGGTGGAGCGATGAAAATCCTAATTTTATCTCTTATCTGAATCACAACGAATTTACTTTGCTTTCTAGATAATTTTAGTTAATTTAGATAATTTGGTATTTGACCACCCAAAAAAACCTTTTCTAGAAAATATAATTCAGTGTTTTTGAATTGCTAAAGTGAACAATCTTAGTCTCTGTGGGATCGATATCCCTTACTTAAGCCGTTGCTGTTCTACAATTTATACCTATGCTTGTGTAGGATAAAACTTACCGTCGTTAAGGTGTCATTTTTAACCACATATTTTTACACATCTGACGTCATATTAAGTTTTTGGCGCCGTTGTTGGGGACTAAGCATTATTTATTAGCTTTAGTAGTTTATTTACATTGTGTTATTGTAGTGTACTGAAAGTTGAAATTTTTGTGTGATTGATAGGTACTCTGAAAAGCATAAAGGGATTTGGCGGAGCAGAAGTTACGTCGTTGGACCTTTGGTGAGTTTTAGTTTATCTTAATTTCGTGAATAATTTTAGCTTTATTTTCTGTTAATATTTAGAATAGTTGTGAAGTAAATTTTTTATTTATTTATTTGATGTATGACCGATCAAAAATCCTGTTTTGATCTCAACGTTGAATTAGAACCTTTTGATCCTGAGATCGAACGGACTTTTTATCGAAAACGTCGAGCTATTTAAGAGCGTCATCGTCAATCAGAAGAAGCGATGGGTGACCAAAGAGCCAACCAACCAAGGGCACCGGAGGTGTCCTTGAAAGGATATTACGCACCTGATGCGTATGATTCCTATGCTGATTTTCCAGAAGAAGAAGGAGTGGAGCACTTTGAAATCAAAATGAGCGTTATCAATATGCTTCCAAAATTTTATGGCCTTAGGATAGAGGACCCATACCAACATATTAATGATTTCTTTGAGGTTGCCTTGACTTTTAGGTATGATAATCTGTCTAAGAATGATTTGCGAGTGCGTCTATTTCCTTGGTCGTTGAGAGCAAAAGCTAAAAGATAGTACGTCAAATTAGAAAAGGCAATTGAAATTGATTGGGAAACCCTTAAATCTGAATTCATAGAAAAACATTATCCCATAGGAAAGACCTTAGAGGCACAAGATGTAATTAAAAGTTTTAGAGAATTGCCTCGTGAGAAGTTCTATGATGCTTGGAAGAGATATAGTGAAATTTTGTATAAGTGTCCCCGCCATAGGTTTGCTGAACAGGATATAGCTAAGAATTTTTACATGAGACTGGGAGATAAACATAATAATTTGATAAATGCGACAACACAAGGGCAATTTATCTTGAAGCTAGCAAAAGAACTCTTAGACTTGTTTGACAGTATTAATGAGAATACAATTCAATATGAATCTGAGTTGAGGTCTAGAGGTGAGCTAGATAAAAGATCTGAGAAAGCTTATGTTGTGAATCACGATGATGTGAGAGATTCAGTGGCGTTGATAGGAGAGAATTAGAAAGATCTGAAAAGCTTCTCCAAAGAAATCATTCCCCTAGAAGAGAAGTGTTAGAGGTAGAAGTCAATTATTCCCACAATGAGTGTCAAGGTGGTGAATTCGTTGCTACCAATGCTAATGTTGCATGGAACTACCCAAACAATGCTCCTTTTACCAATTCATACACATCAAATGTCCAAAATTATCCATCTCTTTCATCTCAATCCAGACAGTCATCCACTAATTCTCATGATCTCCAACCATTCAATAATAATTAGGCTGTCCAACCATATAATTATCAAACTCAATCTCAAGGAAACTAAACCCAAGGATTCAATCTAAATCAAGCTTACCCTTCATACCCTCAAAACCATCTCCAACATCAAAATTCAATTCAAAATCCACCACCAAGACCACCTGGGTTTGAAGAAGAGGTGATGAGTGCCCTGAGGGAGTTAAAAGATCAAACTAATAATTATCAGGCGACTATCCAAACAGTGAACTCTCATTCCCAATTCATGGCTTAAATGGGAGCCCAAATGGTACAACTAGCGAATGCTATGGATATGATAGAGAGAATATTGCCTAGCCAGCCAGTGGCTAACCCAAAGGAAGCACTGGAGCTTGAATCCTTTGTTGAGACTCGTCATGAGACAATCCAAACGGTCACAATTTTGAGAAGTGGAAAGAAGGTGGAAAATAGGTCTGAGGGGAGGCTGAAGAAGCAAAAAGCCAAAGAAGTTCAAAGAAAGGCAAAAGAAGAAGCTCATAAGAAAGAGGCTGAGAAATTTCAGACAGATCAACCACAAGTGGAGGAAGAAGAAGAGCCGGAAATGACACCATATGAGGAAGAAACACCATTCCCTCAATGTCTTAGAGAGCCGACCAAAAATGATAAGAATAAATAGTCAGACATGTTGGAGACATTCCGAAAAGTCAAGATTAATCTGCCTCTCTTAGACATTATAGACCGAATACCACCCTATGCAAAGTTTTTGAAGGACGTTTGTACCCAAAAGCGTAAAAGCAGAAGTAAGGTCCCAAAAAAGATTTTGTTGACTGAACAAAGTAAGTTCGATCTTACTGAGTGAAACTCCACCTAAGAGGAAAGATTCCGGTGCTCCCATTATTTCTTGTGTCATTGGTGACCAAAAGATTGGTAGAGCTTTTCTTGACCTCGGTGCGAGTGTTAATTTATTACTTTACTCAGTCTATCAATAGCTAGGGTTGGGATAACTCAATCCTACATCGGTGGTGCTTCAATTGGCGGATAGATCAACTAAACAACTGAGAGGAATTCTGGAGGATGTCATTGTTCAAGTGGGTAAGTTTTACTATCATGTGGACTTTATGGTGTTAGACATGGAACTTGACCACAAATTAAGGAGACAGATCCTTATTATCTTAGGAAGACCGTTTTTGGCTACGGAAAATGCATGCGTTGATTGTAGAATAAGGGTTATGGATATATCTTTTAGGAATCAAGAGATGAGGATGAATGTATTTGATATCAACCATCAATTACCGGAACCAATCGAGTGTTTTAATATTTATTAGATGGTTGAGGAAGTGGTACCTCAGAGGAGTCGAGTAAGGAATTACTTGGATGCTATAATTGAAAGGTCAAATGCAAAGTTTGACACGTGGGATGAGCCAAGAGATTCGCCTGAATCTCCATTTATGTCACCAGCGGCATTGGTGCCCGACAACTCACTTTATAAGATTGGGTTGTATTATGGCACTAAAGGTCGAGAGAAGAGCTTAGTGACGAATAAACAAGATGTAGAGGTTGTTAGGGATGATCAATTGTCACAAACTTTTAAAGAACCTAGTAAGGATGACCCCCCTCTTAAGGACACCCTTCTAGATGAACTAGTGTTAGGTATACACATGGTAGAAAAGCTATATTCCTTGGAAGATCCGCGATTAAGAGATAAGTGTGAGGGGATACAGAGTTGTGCGTATAAGGATACTCAAAGACACATAGTTCGAACAAGAGTACATCATGCTAAGCATATTCGTCTTAAGTTCGTTGAGCTTGGTCGGGAATGATAATGTAATCCAAAGCTGAAAGTGTTTCTAGGTAAATTCTGACAAAGATGGGATGGACCACACAGATTTAAATCGGCGTACCCCCGTGGAGAATTAGGATTTTATAAAAGGTTCGGGATACATGGGCAGAGATTGAGATATTATGAGGAGATTGATCCAGGATCGAAATTTATGGCATTTTTCAGTTTAATGGAAAGTGATAAATTGGTGAAGGGAATATTACATAAGGTATTGAAGGAGGATCTGTTGGCCACATTGACTGTGCATGGGGTGTAGTTAGAATGTGACAGATGAGGTACTTTATGTGGTGATTATTGTTCTATATTTGATGTCATGGAGAGTACTAATTATCCACAGGCGAGAGAACTGAGAGAGTCACCTCCTATATTTTGTATTATGATTAGGGGAAGTGTTATACAAAGGAAGGGTGTTGGATAGCCCTTTGAGGAGCTGTAATGCCAACGACGTTAAACATTGGTCCTAGGTTGTGAAAGTTAGTTTCTAGCCTTGGTTTGTAGAATAGGATATCATTTAATTTATGTCATTTTAATTCTTAGAGATTGGAGTCCTTTAAGGACAAGTCTTTGCAATTTCAATTCTTAGAGATGGTAGACCGTTAAGGCCACGTCTTTGTCTTTGTTTTTATTTTTATTTTTATTTTATTTTTATAAGATTGTAGGCCCTTAAGGCCAAATCATAAAAAAAGAGAAAATAATTTTTAATTCCTTGAAAAATTTGTGTGAATTTCTGGATATTTTTGAAATTTATTTTTCCATTGCTATGATTATGGGTATTTGTGCTTTGTTGTGTATATCTATAAGTGATCCAAATTAAGTTTGGGGGAGGAGATCCAGTGCTTCAATGTTGAATCCAAAATTGAGCTTCAAGGGTAACTGAATATGTTCTCATACTTTATTTTTGACCATGGGAACATGGTCTCATTTAAGTTTGGGGATGAGGGTATAGGATTACAAGGAATTGGAAATTTTTCGAAAAAAATTGAAAATTTAAAAATTTCGGAGCAGTTCTTTGTTTTCACGCATGATTGTTTTGCATTACAATTTGATTGAGTTCATATTTATGATGTATGAGTAGTATGTGATGTGATATTCCCATTCATGAGAGTAATGATTAGATCGATTTAGTGGAGTGATGTGGTTTTACATGGGTGAGTGAATGAGTGAAATTGAAATCAATAAAGACGACTTTGACCTATAAGCACAAACACACATTCACTACGATAAATAAGTTGATCTTTAACTATGTAGTTGGAAAAATAATTTTGCCACAATAAAAGGGGAGATGGGGAGATGTATGGTTGAAATGGAGAAAATTGAAAAAAATTATTTTGAGAAAATAAAATGCAAAAATTAGTTTTTCGATCTGAGTAACCGGGCCATGGTATCACCAATATCATTGTTCGCGTTTAAAGGGGAGAAAAATAATGAGCATAAATCCCATGGAAGAAGGTCAGGCCCAGTTGGTCGGGACTAAAGATCCCCACTTGAAAGTCTAGAGACTTAGAAAGATAAAAAAGGATAATATTGGAAAGATGGAGAGATATATTTTTACCAAAAATGGCAATATTTGATCAATGAAGTAGGAGAAGAGAAATTGAAATATCATAGTTGAGTGTTTAGAAGACCACAGAAGGTTGTTTTGATTGAGAGTATAAAGTAGCAAAATCATTCACTTTAGTGGGAACCATTCAAGACACGAAGCTCGATATAATTATTATTCGGTAGTGAGTGAGAGTATTTGCATTCATGTTGTCTTTTGTATTATATTTTGACTTAATTGAACTTGTGTGTGGATGAATACGTGATTATAGAGAATTGAGATGTTTATAGGTATCATCACTTGAAACCTTCACGAGACATCACTCGTCCACTAGGGGTAACCTAGGGGTTTAAAAGGCTTGTTACACGTGCTAAGTGTAATCGTCAACCCTCACGAAAACAAATGATTAGCTTAGGTTAGTTAGAGTAGATAGATTAAAAATCATCACAAGAAAGTTTCCCTGAGTTCATTACTAAGGGACTAGCAATATGTAAGTTTGGGGGTGTGATAGGTGGTTAAAAATATCCATTTTAAGCCCCAATCTTACTGTTGTTACGACATTTCATTCCATTATTTTGTATTTTTATGTTGTTTGTGTGTTAAAGCATGCTTTAGGAGCTTAACGAAGAAATGGAGCTAACTTCGGTGAATTAACCAAAATGAATGTTCTTTTTATCTAAAAGGAGAGTCAAAGAGGCAGTCCGAGACAAAAATGGTTCCCGGAGGGCAAAAATGGCATTTTCAAAAGCCGTTATCTTCAACAAAAAGTATCGTGGGTGCAAGGCAGTCATTTCAGTGCATTCACGGAGAAAAATGGTTTTTAAGAAAACACCTACGCTTGAAGCGTATCTGTGGCAAGTTTTTGTGATTTTCGATGATTTTTGCCTATTCTACCCACGGTTCGACAACAAAAGGTAGATGCGAGTCCAGACCCCTATATACATGTATACATGTATACATGTATATACATATATATATATCATATTTTAGGGTTTTGATGAGGTTTAGGGTGAAAAGACTGAAAATGACCTCTCTACATCATTGGCTATATATACACGATCGTTTATCAGTGTGAGGGGATCGTTGGTTGTTGATTTTGGTGGGTTCATTAATTCTCACGTTCATATTTAGACTGGCTGATATTGAGAGCCATATTCAAACCTAGAGATCCGAAGAAGAAGACCATGGAGATTATTTCTACATCAGCGATGCAGTCACCTTTCATTATCGCCAACTAAATCGGTATTTAGGATTTTCTACCAAAACCCTAGCCAAGTAATGTAGTTATTTCATTGTTTTCAATTGTAATGAGGGGAAACTATTGACCATACTATGATGATTGTAGTAGTTAATAGCCTGTACTGATTTGTAATATAAAATTCTATGTTTGTTCTAAATTTTTATCTTAGATGGAAATAATGTATTATTTTACACAACTATGATTATTCAATATGAGCATGAACTCAGATGCTTAATTATGGTTTTCTACACAATGGTGGTAATGAAACTTGAAACCCTAGGTTGACACATGCCATGCCTTGGGGATTAAATATAGACATGCTTTAGTTTATTTTCATGCATTAGGAGTAGATTAAAGTAATATAATTAGCATGCCCTAGTTAGGTCAGTCATGAGATGGGTTGTCGTAATCCTGTTGATGGTACTGCTTTTTGGGGTTGTATTTAGCTATTTGCGGTATGACTTGATTAACAGTTATGGATCGCCCTCTTACAGTTGATACAGTGAGGAACTATATTGTGCGGTTAGTGGTGGAGTGATGAAAATCCTAGTTTTCTCTCTGATCTGAATCATAACAAATTTACTTTGTTTTCTAGATAATTTTAGTTAATTTAGATAATTTGGTCTTTGACCACCCAAACAAACCATTTTTCAGAAAATATAATTTAGTGTTTTCGAATTGCTAAAGTGAACAATCTTTATCAAGCCGTTGTTGTTCTACAATTGATATGTGCGCTTGCGTAGGGTAAAATCTAGCGTCTTTAATGTGTTATTTTTTAGTCACATATTTTTACACACCTGACGTCACAACATAGTCACATTGCATTGAGTTGCCATTATGTGATTTATCTTTACACGTGAATCATGATATTATTCAATGTGGGTGTGGAGCATGTTTAATGAGGATTTTGATACTTTAATTCACATGTTATTGAAATGCTCAAATGAAATTGGATAATTTGAGAATATGATTTACTTGCCTTGTTTTAAAGTAAAATATTAGATGAATGCTTATAGTTGTTGATATGTGCTTATATGCCTTAGGGTGGTGATATAAGTTAGTATAGATGGCATGCTTGTGATAAGTTAAAGTCGGTGATGGATCCTAGAGTTGATTATGAGTTAAAGCCTTTAATAAGGCAGGTGATAGTTTTGTGATCTTAGTTTGCGTTGGTGTAGGAATGTGGCATCAATTGTGATATTGAGGTCTTGGTTATGATAGACGAGGTTATGAGTGAACCTAGTTGATTGTGTATTGATGGCCATTTGATCTTGTTAGAAACCTAAGTGATGTGGTTTCAAATGTGAAATTAAGGTTTGAAAGAATCGGAAGAGGTTTTGATTGAAACTAGTTGGTTTTGTGGCTATGACCACTAGGTTCCCTTTAGCGATCTTAAGGATTGGAATGTCATTGGAGTTGTGGTCATTCTTGATTAAGTCGTTATTGTTATGAAGTTTAGGGATTTGGATGTATAGCTAAGTGTGGTTGGATTAAGGTTAGTGTCGTTGTGAATAACCACTTGCCTTTTCCTTTGAGGTACGATTTAATTTAGTTCTTCATTTCCTTGCTCCTTTGAGCGTCTATAAAATTCGCTTTGGTATTTCTGTTGGTGTTTCGGTTTGTTTCCCCGAAAACGGATTTTTCATAACACTTACATTTAAGTTTATTCGGTTTTTAAGTGAAAAACCCATTTTTGCCCACCCTCGTGACCTCGACTAAAACTTTGAGCTTTGGAAAAGTGATTTTGAGTCGTTTGAAAAGAATTTAACACGTTAAAAGTCGGTGGTATGCCAAACTTGAGACCGGGGGCAAGATGGATAATTTTACCAAATTTTAGAGAATCACTTTTATTCAAAGTTGGGTTTTTCACATTTTCTGAGGTTTCGGTGACTATTTTTGAAATCCGCAAATCGAAAACTCATTTTTCAAATATTTGTGATTTTTTGGGACCAACGGCGCGAAGAACGGAGCCCGTATGCAAAATCGGTATATTTCCACTTTTTCCAAAACTACACATTTTTGAAATTTAGTTGCTGGATTTTTTAGTTAACAACATTCCATTTGCACTGAAAACTGTAGTCAGTTACATTTGGGGTTGTAGTAGCCAAGCCTATGCGCACAGTTTCAAAAATGTGTAGTTTCTGCCTCGCATCTTCGAATTAGGTCCCGTTTGTTTCTATAGCTTTCCCTATGTCCAAATATTTGAGACAAAATTTGAAATCATTTATTTGCACTTGAAATGACTGTTTTACCCTTGGTAAAAGAGGGGTACTTTAACTTTTTATTTTGGTCAAAATTCATAATTTCGCTTCGTGACTTTGATTTAGGTTCCGTTTGTTTCTACGGCCTGTACTAAGTCAAAATATTTGAGATAAAATTTTAAATTTCATTTTTACCCTTGAAATGACTGTTTTACCCTCAGAGAAAGTGGGGTACCTTAACTTTCTGTTTTGGATCGGCGTTGTCCAACACTGTTTTCCAAAATTCATATCTCTCGCCTCGTGGCTTTGATTTAGGTTCCGTTTGTTCCTATGATTTGAAATATGTACAAATATGTGGGGTAAAGTTTGAAATTAAATTTTTGCCATTGGAATGACCATTTTACCCTTGGGCAAATATGTGACCTTGAAGGGGTCGGTTTAATGAGTCATTTAATCCTTTTCACTTCCCTTTCATTTTTTGACAACCTTTGTGACTTACCTTAGGTTGAGGTGAATGTTTTACCCCTATATTGGGTCTACGGATGGTGGAGAGTGACACATGAGGTGCTTAGTAGTATAACTTGATAATGATTGGAAGTTTTGGAGCTCGATGTGCTAGTGATTTAGGAAGTGTGATTGTTCTCTTTCCTGGGGTGTTATGACTATGAGTGTTTCTCCAGTAATTTGGGGAAAAATGTTATGTTGATTGTCAGTGTTGGACTGACGGGTATGACTCATAGTGATCTCTGAGGTAGTCTGTACTACGTGGCTTGTATTGGTTGTTAATTTATATATATATACGTATACATATATATATAGATGTGCGTTTGCTACGTGTAGTTGTGTTATGGTTTCACTATGTGCTAGTTGCCCTATTTGTTGATGCATGGTAGGGGACTATAGGGATGTATTTCAGGGGTCTCGTATTGTCATGAGTGCCATGAGGGACGATTGACCAACCTATGATATATGCATGTACATGGGTTGGTTCGCACTAGACTTGGATGGTCGGAGGATGTGACGGTTATGGTTCCCTTTTTCTTACGGTGTTTTGATGAGCTCACCCCGACATTTTATGCCTTGGGTGTGGAACACCAGTTTGCAAGAAATATTTCAGCTACGAATAGCTTGGGGCGTAATGACACCTTTCTTTGTTCCCTCGTTGCAGGTTTTTGATTTGCACAGAGTGATGCGGATGACGTTGCGGGATCGGGACGATTATACGTAGTGTTGTTCCATTTTAGTTTTCCTTTGCTTGTCCCCTGTATTGGGACTGTTATTATTTATCTTGGGAGCCAGTCTGTCGGCGTATCCATTCCTTGAATTTGGTATCATTATAATGTTGTAGAGATGTATTCTTTTGGTGCCTCGATGCGCCTTATGTATCAATTGGTTTTAGCTTTCGCTTAGTTATATGGAATCATATTGTTGGCATGATTCTATTCATTTTATTGATGTTGATGATCTTAGTTGGTCGCTCTTTATATGGATCACACCCCAAAGTCTTAGGATTTTAGTGGCTTGACAGAATCCACGATAGCCAGAGGAGAGCTTTAGGACTATGTCTAGCGGGAGAGACCAAGGACCGAACAACAAACAACTAATGCCCCACGGAACCCCACGATTACACAACCTATAAAAATCATCAATATAATTCATGGTGGGCCCACTTCCCAAGATATAGAGGGAATCAGTAGATCCCAGCTTCACAAGGCCCAAAAGATGAGGAAAATTGGCAAAGTCAACGAGATCCACAATCGAGCAGTAGATGCCCAGATCATTTTCTCTACATCCGACTTCCATAACATCTAGAACCCCATGATGACCCGTTGGTTATCACCCTGATGGTGACAAACTATCTCATCAAGCGGGTTATGATCGATCCGGGGAGCAGTGTAAACATCATCACTAAGTGGGATTTCGATAAACTTGAGATCAATCCCATGGAAATAGTGCCTTCCCAAAGTCCTATAGCAGGATTTGATGGAAAACAAGTCGAACCAATCAGAGAGGTTCAGTTGCCAGTATCCGATGCCCGAAGGACATTCACAGAGACTTTTGTTGTGGTTGATGTGAAGGCATCCTACAACCTACTCATGGGGAGAGGTTGGATCCACCACATACATGGGGTGCCATCAACCCTACACCAGGTAATGAGGTGCGTGGACCCTAACGTTGTTGACATCATCGTCATCAAAGGCGATCAGGTAGTAGTCAAGGAATGTTATGCTATTACCCTGAAGGGAATGAGAAATGAGAAGGGCTCAAGAAAGATCCAAATCGAGGATTAAGCTCCAAGTCCCAAATAGTAATTAAAGGAAGGGGGCTCAGGCCCCCCGATCGTAGTAGAGCCCTTGCAGCAGATAACCATCGTACCTGATCAACCCGAGAAAGTTACTTATGTAGGTACAAATCTCATAACTTTTGATTTAAATAAACTAATCACATTCTTGCAAGATAACTCTGATGTCTTTGCATGAGGACACATGGACATGCCTGGCATAGATTGAACTATTGCCCAACATTCTCTCCACGTCGACCCAAGTGTAAGGCCGATCAGAAAGAAATAGTGACGTATGGGGGCCCATAGAAACCATATCATAGCCAAAGAGGTGTCCCATCTGCTTCAGGCAGGGTTCATCAGGGAGGTAAAGTATCCCGAATGGCTTGACAACGTTGTTGTAATCCAAAAAATGAATGGGAAATGGAGGGTTTGCGTTGACTTCACCGACCTTAACAAATCTTGCCCCAATGATAGTTTTCCTTTGCTAAAAATCAATCAGATGGTGGATGCCACCACTGGTTTCAAGCGGTTAACCTTCTTCGATGCATACTTGGGCTACAACTAGATACATATGAACCCAACCGATGAGGAGAAAATGTCCTTCATCACTGAGACATGTACTTACTATTTTAAAGTTATGCCTTTTGGACTAAAAAATGTATATGCCACTTTCCAAAGATTGGTGAACAGGATCTTCAAGGGAATGATAGGCACCGTGATCGAGGCTTACATCGATGACACTGTAGTGAAAACCAGGGAAAAGGAGGGCCATCTAAGATATTTACAACAAGTGTTTGAGACCCTCCAAAAGCATGGAATGAAACTTAATCATGTAAAGTGCTCCTTCGGTGTATCATCGGGTTAGTTCTTGGGGCAAATAGTGGATCGTATTGGGATACAGGCAAGTCCAACCCAAGTCAAGGCCCTACTGGAGATGAGCGAGCCTCGAACACATAAAAAGAAACAACTGCTGAACGGGAGGGTGGTTGCCTTTAGTTGGTTTATTGCAAGGCTTATCAACCGCTGTAAACCCTTCTTTCGAGCTATCAAGACAAGGAAGGGCGAGGTCTGGGCCCCCGAACAGACTGAGGCCCTCCTAAAGCTAAAAGAATACATGACCAAGCCGCTAATCCTCGCCACTCCAAAGCCCGACGAGGTTCTATACTTGATGTGCGTCTAGGGGTGATAAAAATAATGATTAAGAAACACCCCTTATGACGACAAGGTTTTATCTATCGCAAGTGCACGAATCGTAGTGTACTACAGTTCAACTTGAGTACACTGTAGACACTTTTGCCCTCCGGGAAAAAATCGTATGCTTCCCGAAGTTGCGGCTCCGAAAAATGACGGTTTTGCCCTCCGGGAGACACTTTTGCTTGGAAACACCTCTTTTGCTCTGTCTTTGAATAGACACGAGCACTTATTTAGTCAATTCACCAAAGTTAGCTCTTTTTCTTCATTAAGCTTTTGAAACACGCTAAGATACACGAACCACATAAAAATACAAATAACAGAATGAGAAGACATAACAATAGCAAGTTAGAGGCCTAAAATGTACAACATTTGGAACCTAACACACCCCCAAACTTATATATTGCTAGTCCTTTAGCAATGAACTCAAGAGAATCATAAAACTACCTTGTGATGAATGTTTTAATTCTAAATATCCTATACTAATCCCTTGCTTTCATGAGGGTTGGCGATTACAATTAGCATGTGTGACAAGCCTTTTAAACCCTTCGACAATACCGTGTGGACGAGTTAAGGCTCGTGAGGGTTAACTATACTACCCACAACTTCTCCATTCTTCATTATCACGCACTCATGCATTCACACACTCATTAACCAAATCATGCTACAATTTATAAGATAATATGGATGCAAACATTCCCACTCATTACCGAACAATAACTATCTCAAGCCTATGTTATGAATAGTCCCCATTAAAGTAAATAAATTCGTTACTCTATACTCCTAATCCGGACAACCTTTCATGTTTTCATGAATATTTTACTATATTAGATCAATCTTTCTTCTTCTACTTCATTGATCAAACTTTGCCTTTTTTTTTTATAAACTCCTTCTTGCCATTTATTTCCACTTTATCCCTTTTTGTCTTTCTTAGCTTCAGACTTTCCAGCAAGGATTTTTAGTCTCAACCAACTGGGCTCGAGCTTCTTCCTTTGGATTTATGCTCATTAATTTTCTCCCCTTTTGACGCGAACACTTTGCTACTTTGTGGTAGGAGGCCCGACTACTCAGATCGAAGAACTACTTTATGCATTTTATTCCTTATATTTTCAAAATAATTTCAGATTCATCCATTTCAACTTATCTTCTCCCCTTTTTATAGTGGCAAAGCTAATTTTTCAACTACATAGTCAAAGATCAATTAATTGTCCCATAGTTAATGTATACATGTGCTTATAGGTCAAGACTATCCTTCTCGGTTTCAATTTTTCTAATTCATTCACCATGTAAGCCACATCACTTCACTAATTTAATCTAATCATTACTCTCATGAGCGGGAATATCATATCACATACTACTCATGCATCATAAACAAAAACTAAATCAACTTGTAATGCAAAACACTCATGCGTGAAAATAAAGAATTTTTCCAAAAATTTACAATTTTTTAATTTTGTTTTTCAAAATTTTATGATTTTTAATTTTTTTCAAAATCGTTCCTTAAACTATACCTTCTTACCCAAACATAAATTAAACCATGTCCTCATGGTTCATAATCATACTCATGAGAAAGAATATAGTTACCCTTGAAGCTAGTTCCGGAATTTCCTCTCTTCATGTCCGTTCTTCCTCCCAAACTTGAATTGAGCCACTTGTAGAAATATTCAACAAAGCACACATACCTAATATCATATCAAGGGAAGAAGAAACACAATCATCGCTTTCCGAAAATCATTACTCAGTATAGCACAAGAAATGATTTTTATTTTTATTTTTTTAAAATAAATATGATTTGGCCTTAAGGGCTTACAATCCTGCGAATTGAAATTGCAATGATTTGGCTTTAAGGGCCTACAATCCTACTAAATTAAATTTGCAGAAATTAGATAATATAATATTCTACAAACCAAGGCTAGAAATAAATTTTCACAACCTAGGACCAATGTTTAACGTCTTTGGCACCACGTTTCGCAAAGGGCTATCCAACACACTTCATCTTTTCGACACTTCCACCACATGGCGGAGCAAGTGTGGGAAGTAAATCATTCCACGGTGTCCGTTGTGAACATTCAGTAACGAGCAAGTCATCAAGCACATAACATTCCAAAAACAAAATACATCAAACACATAATAATCGTCATATACTTTCTCTCCTTTGTCATGCTCTACATTCATCCCATATTTAGCACTTATGTCCAACGATTATTCTATCAACGAATAAGGTAATGAGTTCTTTATCACCTTATCAATCCCATCAATTATGTAGTACTCATGCCCTCCTTGTTTATCTTCAAAACGCAGCTCATCAAGACAATGGGTAAAAGTTGCTTTGGTGGTATCTCTTTTGGCTCTTGTGGTAAAGGAATGGTTTGCGCAAACTCGTCCTGTGATATGTCACTCTCCATTTCAAAACTTTCCTCTATTTCACTGTACCTGTCCTCCTTATCTTCAAAATTATCTACCATTTGATTTTTCACTTCCTCCATTCTCATTAAAGTATCAGCTAGTTGACCTATTTGGGTTTTTACCTCACTGAAGGCTTGAGAATGGGAGTTTATCAATTGGATGGCTGCCTAAAGCTGATTAGATTGCTTTTAAACTTTCTCTAGGCACTCATTAGTTCTTCTTCCACATTAGTTGGTCTAGGGAATGAATTTTGATTTTGAACTTGGGGCGGATTTTGGTTGGAAAATTGGAACAATTGGGTATTATTGGACTGAAAATCCTGAGTATTGAATGGTTGTTGACTTTTATGGAAACTTGGTTGAGGATTTTCAATATTAGGAAAGTATGAATTGTTTCCATTGTATGTGATATCCTCACAATTTTGAGGGGTTGCTTCGATTTTGCTCGAAGATACTAAGAATTTCTCTTCAGAATGCAATGATTGCGGACGGGAGTTTGCTCTGATTTATCTCAAATGGGCTAAGAATTTATATAAAAAAGACAATGGCCTTAGACACGAATATACACTGGACTCTTAAAATTGGAATTGATTAGATGGTTGAGGATAATAATCTTGACTATACGATCGATACCCTGATCTATGATCGAAAAATCGTGGATCCTCATTAAAGCTTTGATATGAATTTCCAGTACCTAGTTGTTGTTATTGGAAATTGGGATTATTTCTCCAATCCAGGTTGTATGAATTATAATATGGAACATTTGCCAAAATTGTATAGGAATTAAACAATGTTTTTCATCCGAACAATCACAAAATCGTGGTTTTAAGGTCCTAAATGACGTTTTTCAGCCTAAAATAAACTGTTCTCCATGTATTACTGTGAGTTTTTTTTATTGGCCCTTTTACACTAAAAAACCTCTCATCTTTTGCAAAAATCAGGCTTTCTGCCAGTGTAACTATGGACAGAAAATAAATCTAAGATTATGCGTAAAATTAAGTACACTAGAACTCACAAGCACTGCTCCGCTGGCTCTTTTCACGCTTTTCAGTGCACCTCACAAAAACACATAATCCAACTTTAGATACAATACAAACAATTCAAGTATAATAAATTAATAAAATTCAGAATATCCGTTAGTCCCAAGCAACAACACCAAAAACTTGATGTGCACCTAGGGGTGATAAAAATAATGATTAAGAACGGCCCCTTATGATGACAAGGTTTTACCTATCGCAAGTGCACGAATCGTAGTGTAGTACAATTTGGCTTGAGAAAGGTTATCGATCCCATAGAGACTAAGTCGTATTCTGAATTCTCGTATAGTAATACTCTTAAATTGGTATGAAAGTATGATTTGTTGATTTGTGATTAATTAACTAATTAACTAATAAAGTAAGTAAAGATAGATTAAGACAAGAACAATAGAGAAAAACTAGGGTTTTCATACTCCACCGCTAACCACATAACATAGCTATTTAATTGCGCAATTGCAAGAGGGCGATCCATCACCGTGAATCAGTTCGTACGGAAAATAGTCAAATACGTCCGAAAAAGGATATTATCCACCGGATTCAGTACAACCAATCTCCGAACGGAGTGTGACTAGTACATGCCATCTACTTTACTCCAATCTACTCCTAGAGCATAAAATTAAACTAAAACAGATCTATATCACCTCGTCGAGATATGACCTATATAAATCTAGGGTTTTAAGTGCTTAAGCACCATTGTATAGAAAATCACGCTATGTTTAATATAACATGATTGGTTAAAATAATATATTCATTTAATCTAAGAATAAAATTAGAATAAATATAAGATCTTGTGTCAATAATAACTATGATCACATATGTAACACCCCGCTCCAACACTTGGAAAGATATTGTCCGCTCTGGGCTCAGCCCGCACGTTTTGCTCTTGGGCTCATCCCAAAAGGCCTCATATCAATTGGAGACAACACTGCACATATAAGCACATCCCCAAACCTCTACCCGGGCGATGTGGGACATCACAATCATCCCCCCTTGGGACCCAGCGTCCTCGCTGGCGACCCACGGGTGATGTGCATGCTCCCACACTTAATTTCGGCCAGGCTCTGGCTTTGATACCAATTGTAACACCCCGTTCCAACACTTGGTATGATATTGTCCACTCTGGGTCCAACCCGCACAGTTTTGCTCTTGGGCTCCTCCCAAAAGGTCTCATATCAATTGGAGACAACACTACACATATAAGCACATCCCCAGACCTCTACTCGGGCGATGTGGGACATCACAATAGATCTATATAGTAATCACGGTGTGGTCACAGTTTCCCCTCAATACAATTGAAACAAATAAAGAACTACATAACATAGAAAACCCTTGATACCGTATTAGTTGCTTATGTCGTTTGGTGACTACAACATTGATTTAGAAATGGTATCCATGATCTTCTTATTCGGATCTCTAGGTCTTGAATGACTTTCTTCTTTGAAAGATGTAAATCTCCAGAGATAGTGCTATGGAAATTATGGAATGAGAAGCCCCTTAGATTTGTAGCAACCCTTGTTATTTATAGACAAAGCTGAGGGAAACCCTAATTGCTTTAGACTTCTCCTATTGAGAGTATGATTCCCCTTTTGGTATGACTTTCCTTTCAAACTGATCAAACCATTCAATCTGATGTATTATATGTCTAAAACACATGCTTATAGGTGGTGGGATCAAACACAAAGTCATCCGAGACAGAACATATCAATTCGGGTCAAACTGGGATTTCTGCCCGAATCTGAAATTTTCAGCTTTTTCTGCAGACAGGTCTCACTCTTTTGATAATAACTGGAGCTACACATATTGGATGGAGGCGTGCTATTGCTTGTTGAAAATAGGACTTCAAGCTCTTGATGTTAGGCTCAAGAATCACTTCATTTGGACCTGTTTTAACCAAGATATGTCCATCCGAAGTTGATGCTGAAATTTTTGCCCTACACTCATGCTAAAGCGTAGTTCCTTTTTGGGCCTCAAACTCCAATCGTAGTTCGAGCGTAGTTTTAACACTTTCTAGCCACTTTTAGCTATTGTAAGTTTATTAAATTTATTGGAAATCACTTTTCTTGATAGTTGCTCCGTTGGAACCCCCTCGACTTTGTTGGTATGTTTCCCGATGTTACGTCTCCGAAAAATGACATTTTTGCCCTCCGGAAGACACTTTTGCTTGAAAACACCACTTTTGTTCTCTCTTTGGATAGACACAAGCACTTAATTAGACAATTCATCAAAGTTAGCTCGTTTTCTTCATTAAGCTCCTGAAACATGCTTAGATATATGAATCGCATAAAAATACAAATAACGGAATGTAAAGACGTAACAATGGCAAGTTAGGGGCCTAAAATGTACAACATTTGGATCCTAACACACCCCCAAACTTACTTATCACGCATTCATGCATTCGCACACTCATTAACTAAGTGATGCTAGAATTTATAAGATAATATGGATGCAAACATTCCCACTCACTACCGAACAATAACTATCTCAAGCTTATGTTATGAATGGTCTCCACTAAAGTAAATAACTTTGTTACTCTCTACTTCCAATCCGGACAACCTTCCGTTTTTTTTTGTACAGTCTACCATGGTAGATCAATCTTTATTCTTTTACTTCATTGATCAAACTTTGCCTTTTTATATAAAACTCCTTCTTGCCATTTTTTTCCACTTTATCCCTTTTTGTCTTTTTAAGCTTCGGACTTTCCAGTGAGGATTTTTAGTCCCAACCAACTGGGCCCGAGCATCTTCCATAGGATTTATGCACATTAATTTTCCCCATTTGACGCGAACACTCTCCTACTTTGTGGTAGGAGGACCGACTACTCAGATTAAATAACTACTTTTTGCTTTTTATTCCTTATATTTTCAAAAAAAATTCAGATTTATCCATTTGAACTCCTTTTCTCCCCTTTTTATAGTGGCAAAGCTAATTTTTCAACTACATAGTCAATGATCAATTAATTGTCCCGTTGTTAATGTGTGTATGTGTTAATAGATCAAGGTCGTCTTTCTCGGTTTCAATTTTAATAATTCATTCACCCATGTAAGCCACATCACTTCACTAACTCAATCTAATCATTACTCTCATGAGCGGGAATATCGCATCACATATTATTCATGCATCATAAACAAAAACTCAATCAACTTGTAATGGAAAACACTTATGCGTAAAAACAAAGATTTTTTCCAAGTTTTTTCAAATTTTCAATTTTTTTTTCAAAATTTCCAGTTTTTTAATTTTTTCAAAATAATTCCTTAAACTATACCCTCTACCCCAAACATAAATTAAACCATGTCCTAATGGTTCATAATCATACTCATGAGAAATAATATAGTTACCCTTGAAACGCTGTTCCAGAATTTCTTCTCTTCATGTCCGTTCTTCTCCCCAAACTTGAATTGAGCCACATGTAGAAATATTCAACAAAGCACACATACCCAATATTATAGCAAGGTAAGAAGGCACACAATCATCGCTTCCCGAAAATCATTATTTAGTATAACACATGGAATGTTTTTTTTAAATAAATATGATTTGGCCTGAAGGGCATACAATATTTCAAATTGAAATTGCAATGATTTGGCCTTAAGTGCCTATAATCATATGAAATTAAAATTGCAAAAATTAAATAACATACTATTCTACAAACCGAGGCTAGAAACTAATTTTCACAGACTAGGACTAATATTTAACGTCTTTGACATGACGCTCCGCAAAGGGCTATCCAACACCTTCCTCTCCTCGACACTTCCACCACATGGCGGAGCAAGTGTGGGAAGTAAATCATTCCACAGTGTCCATTGTGAACATTCAGTAACAAGCAAGACATCAAACACATAATAATCATCATATACTTTCTTTCCTTTGTCATGCTCTACATTCATCCCATGTTTAACACTTATGTCCAACGATTCTTCTATCAACGAATAAGGTAATGTGTCCTTTATCACCTTATCAATCCCATCAATTATGTAGTACTCATCTCCTCCTTCTTTGTCATCAAAATGCAAGTCATCGAGACATTGGTTAAATATTGCTTTAGGTTCATTTGGTCTCTTTTTGCTCTTGTGGTAAAGGAATGGTTTGCACAAACTCGTCCTGTGATATGTCACTCTCCGTTTTAAAACTTTCTTCTGTTTCACTGTACCTATCCTCTTCATCTTCAAAATTATCTACCATTTGATTTTTCACTTCCTCCATTCTCATTAAAGTATCATATAGTTGCCCTATTTGAGTTTTTAGCTTGAGAATGAGAGTTTATCAATTGGATGGCTGCCTGAAACTGATTAGATTGATTTTTATACTCTCTCAATGCACTCATTAGTTTCTCCTCCACATTAATTGGTCTAGGCAATGAATTTTGATTTTGAACTTGGGGCGGATTTTGGTTGGAAAATTGGAATAATTGGGTATTATTAGATTGAAAATCTTGAGTATTGGATGGTTGATTAAGGATTTTCAGTGTTAGGAAAGTATGAATTGTCTCGATTTTATGTGATCTCCTCAAAATTTTGAGGGGTTGCTTCAATTTTGCTCAAAGATACTTATAATTTGTGTTAAGAAGATATTGACTCCAGACGGGGGTTTGCTTTGATTTCTCTCAAAGCGGCTAAGAATTTATCAGCAAAAGACAATGGACCTGGACACGAATATACACTGGACTCTTCGAATTGGAATTGATTAGATGGTTGAGGATAATAATCTTGACTATATATTCGATACCCTGATCCGTGATCAAAATATCATGGATCCTCATTAAAACTTTGATACCTGGGTGTTGTTATTGGAAATTAGGATTATTGCTCTAATTCGGGTTGTATGAATTATAATATGGAACATTGGCCGAATTGGTATAGGAATTATACATTTTTTTCTTCTGAACAATCTCAAAATCGTGGTTTTGAGGTCCTAAATGACGTTTTTCGGCCTAAAATAAACTAGGTTCACTATATTATAGTGAGTTTTGTTTATTGGCCCTTTAACACTCAAAATCCTTTCCTCTTTTGCGAAAATTGGACTTTCTGCCAGTTTACACGAAAACTGTAGATTTTTTTTTATTTTTTTTATTTCTCTAAACTACTCTAACTATAGACCAAAAATAAAAGCGAAGATTTTGCGTAAAATTAAGTTATACTAGAACTTACAAGCACTGCTTCGCTGGCTCCGTTCGCGCTTTTCAGTGTACCTCGCAAGAACACACAATCTAACTTTAGATACAATAAAAATAATTCTTGTATACTAAATAACTAAAATTCAAAATATTTGTTAGTCCTCGACAATGGCGCTAAAACTTGATGTGCATCTTGGGGTGATAAAAATAATGATTAAGAACGGTCCTTTATGACGACAAGATTTTACCTATCGCAAGTGCGCGAATCGTAGTGTAGTATAGTTCGGCTCTAGAAATGTTATTGATCCCACAAAGACTAAGTCGTATTCTGAATTTTTGTAAAGTAATACTCTTAAATTGCTATGAAAGTATGATTTGTTGTTTGGTGAGTGATTAACTAATTAACTAATAAAGCAAATAAAGATAGATTAAGACAAGAACAGTAGAGAAAAACTAAGGTTTTCATACTGCACCACTAATCGCATAATATAACTATTTACTTTCTCATTTGCAAGAGAGCGATCCATCACCGTGAATCAGATCATATGGAAAATTATCAAAAACGTCCGAAAAAGGATACTATCCACTTGATTTGCTACAACCCATCTCCGGACGGAGCGTGACAAGTACAAGCCATCTACTTTACTCTAATCTACTTCTATAATAGAAAATTAAACTAAAGCATATCAATATCACCTCGCCAAGGCTTGGCCTGTGTAAATCTAGGGTTTCAAGTGTTTAGGCATCATTGTGTAGAAAATTATGATATGTTTAATATAACATGATTGGTTGAAATAATATATTTATTCAATCTATTACTAGAATTAGAATAAATATAAGATCTCTTGTCAAGAATAAGTACAATCATAGATCTACAAAATCATCACGGTGTGGTCACAGTTTCCCCTAAATACAATTGAAAGCCCCTTAGATTTTTAGCAGCCCTTGGTATTTGTAACACTCCGCTCCAACTCTTGGTATGATATTGTCCGCTCTGGGCCCAGCCCGCACAGTTTTGTTCTTAGGCTCCTGCCCAAAAGGCCTCATACTTGGAGACAACACTGCATATATAAGCACATCCCCAGACCTCTACCCGGGCGATGTGGGACATCACAATCACCCCCCTTGAGACCCAGCGTCCTCGCTGGCGACCCACGGTTGATGTGCATGTATTGTGATGTCCCACATCGCCCGGGTAGAGGTCTGGGGATGTGCTTATATGTGCAGTGTTGTCTCCAATTGGTATGAAGTCTTTTGGGAGAGCCCAAGAGCAAAACCGTGCAAGCTGGACCCAGAGCGGACAATATCATACCAAGTGTTGGAGCGGGGTGTTACAATTGGTATTAAAGCCAGAGCCCGGCCGGAATTAAGTGCGGGAGCATGCACATCACCCGTGGGTTGCCAGGGAGGACGTTGGGTCCCAAGGGGGTGATTGTGATGTCCCACATCGCCTGGGTAGAGGTCTGGGGATATGCTTATATGTGAAGTGTTGTCTCCAATTGGTATGAGGCCTTCTGGGAGAGCCCAAGATAAAAACCGTGCTGGATGGGCTCAGAGCGGATAATATCATACCAAGTGTTGGAGCGGGGTATTACAGTATTTACAGACAAAGCTAAGGGAAACCCTAATTGCTTTAGACTTCTCCTATTGAAAGTAGGATTCCCCTTTTGGTATGACTTTCCTTTCAAACTGATCAAAACCTTAAATCTAAAGTATTATATGTCTAAATCACATGCTTAGAGGTGGTTGGATCGATAACAATGTCATCCGACTCAAAACGGATAAATTCGGGTCAAACTGGGATTTCTGCCTGAATCTAAAATTTTCATCTTTTTCTGCAGACATGTCTCACTCTTTTGATTATAAGTAGAGTTACACATATTGTAATGAGTCATGCTATAGCTTGTTGGAAAGATGACTTCAAAACCATGATGTTAGGCTCAATAATAACTCCATTTGGAACTGTTTTGACCGAGATATGGCCATCCGAAGTTGACACTGGAATTTTCGCCCTACGCTCAACTGTAGCTCCTTTTTGGGCCGTAAACTCCAATTGTAGCTCGAGCGTAGTTTTAGCACTTTCTAGCCACTTTTAGCTACTATAAGAGTAGGTCAAGCGTAGCAAATTTAATTGAAACCATTTTTCTTGATAGTTTCTCTGTTTGAACCCCGTCGACTCCGTTAGTATATTCCCGAAGTTGTCGCTCCAAAAAATGATGTTTTTGCCCTCTGGGGGACACATTTTGCTTGAAAACACCTCTTTTGCTCTCTTTTTGGATTGACACAAGTACTTCTTTAATTAATTCACCAAAGTTAGCTCATTTTCTTCATTAAACTCCTAAAACACGCTCAGACACACAAATCGTGTAAAAATACCAAATAACGGAATGTAAAGATGTAACAATAGAAAGTTAGGGGCCTAAAATGTATAACATTTAGAACCTAAGACTTGGAAACATCTGTAGTCTCAACTAGTGCAGCCCTTATCAGGGAGGACAAGAACTTATAGATGCCCATTTCCTACACCAGTAAGGCCATAGCCAAAGTTGTGACCCATTATAACAGACAAGAGGGGTAAGGTTTATCCTTGGTGAATGCAAAACGATACCTTCAACACTATTTTGAGGCACATCCGATCGTTGTCCCGACCTTAACTCCCATCCGGATGATCATGTCAAAACATGACCTTTTAGTGAGGATCTCAAAATGGGCCATCGAGTTGGGCATCTATGACATAACCTACGTTCCCTGAACGACCATCAAAGGCCAGACAGTGGCTGATTTTTGTTAGTAGAGGAAACCGAAGACGCAGATCAACCAGCTGAACTTGTTTTGTGGAAACTATTTGTGGATGGTTCATTCAATTCAAACGGATTGGAAGTAGGTTTGGAGATTCAGACGCCTGACGGCACCCACCTCCAAATGTCAGTACGGTTACAGTTCCTAGCAACTAACAATGAAGCCGAGTATGAGGCAATCATATCCGAACTTCATCTGGCTAAAAGCCTCCAGATCCAGAGCCTTATGGTGTACAATGACTCCCAGCTAGTCATCCGGCAGATTAGCGGAGAGTACAAAACCAAGGACCCAAAAATGGAATCCTATCAGACACTCGTACTGAAGGAGGCATGATACTTCAAGAAGCTAACTTTCAATCAGATTCCAAGAAATAAAAATACTACAACCGACCATTTAGCCAATCAGGCATCCTCAGCTAGTGAGGACTTGACCCGGGTCGTATTAGTAGATTTCCTAACAAGACTTAGCACTCAGGAACCTGATAAGGTAATGCTTATCCCATGGGAGCCCAGTTGGATGGACCCCCTGGTGGATTACCTAAGGAATGGGACCCTCCCGGAGGCGAAACCCAAATCTCGTAAGATTGGTATGAAGTTAGCCAGATACTCGATCATCAGGGGGCAACTCTACCAAAGGTCATTCTCTGATCCATACCTGAAATGTGTAACCGCCTTTGAGGCATGAGCAGTAATGGAAGAGATCCACAGCGGATCATGTGGAAATCACTCCAGAGGTAGGTCCCTCGCTCATAAGGTACTCTCCCAGGGGTACTTCTGGCCATACTTATCATGAGATGTTGAAGCTTGCGTCCGGAGGTGCAAAAGATGCCAAATGCATGGAGATGTTATCCATCCACCACAGGAACTTCTACACCCGACCATTGTCCCTCATCCCTTCGCCCGGTGGGGAATGAACATCGTTGCTCCTCTCTCGATGGCAATATGATCGACCACCCACGTGTTGTTGGCTACTGACTAATTTACTAAATGGGTAGAAGCTGAAGCATATCCAACGATCAAGAGCAACCACATCATCAAATTCATCTGGAGCCACATAATATGCAGGTTCGGGCTGCCTATGACAATTATGATAGACAATGGGAGAAATTTGGATAACAAGAAAGTTAGGGCAATAGACAGGCAGAAAGAACCAATCGAACCATATTCGACACTCTGGAGAAGAAACTCAAAGAAGCAAAGGGGGTCTGGTTAGAAAAGTTGCCCAAAGTGCTATAGTCATATAGGACTACACCGAGGCAACGCACTGGGGAGACCCCCTTCACTATGGCATCCCCACTGAGGTTAAGGTACCCACCCTAAGGAGTCAAGCATGGGACGAAGGCCTTAACAACCAACACCTGGTCCACAGATTAGACCTGCTGGATGAAAGGAGGGAAGCAACGGGGATCAGGTTGGTAGCTTACCAACAACGCATTCAAAATCACTTCAATAAAAAATTTAAAAGAAGGGAATTTCAGGTTAGGGACATGGTCATTATGCAAAAGATCGGGTTTATTGGAAAACTTAGGGAGGCTTAGGAGGGTCTTTACATTGTCACCAAAGTGATGAGTGGTATAGGTTCTATCTCATGTTTGTCTTCTTCACTTAGTTTTGTAAGAATGCACTAATGCCCGATGGATTACACTTCCTTCAGAAGTTGTTCATCAGTAAAACGTCTTTTCCTTGCAAAGAAAATTCACGAATATATTATGGTTGCAAAAAAATCTAAGTGTTGTGACATCTTTCTCAAGGTCATAAGTGGCCGAAAGACACAACACCGATCCATGTACGATCAAGATATCAAAATTTCACAAAAAATAAATTAAGTGTTGTGACATCTTTCTCATGGCCACAAGCGCCCGAAAGACAGAACACCAATCCATGTACGATCAAGATATCAAAATTTCACAAAAAATAAACTAAGTGTTGTGACATCTTTCTCAAGGGCAAAAGGGACCGAAAGACACAACACTGATCCATGTACGATCAAGATATCAAAATTTCACAAAAATAAACTAAGTGTTGTGACATCTTTCTCAGAGTCGCAAGAGCCCAAAAGACTTAAACACCGATCTGTTATAAGCCACAAAGCATTAAGATTCAAAAACAAACTAAGCATTCACAAATTTCACAAAAATAAACTAAGTGTTGTGACATCTTTCTCAGAGTCGCAAGAGCCCAAAAGACTTAAACACCGATCCGTTATAAGCCACAAAGCATTAAGATTCAAAAACAAACTAAGCATTCACAAATTTTGTTGATATCCAAGCTAGTTCACTAAAGATCAAGCTTCCGTTAAGTTGAGGGCCCCAATGGCCAAGGCTTACAAAAGGTAGAAGAAAAAGAGAAGACAAAAAATATAAACCAAAAACCAAGTCCTATGAACCTTCCTGTTGAACACAGGTTCAAATCTATCTACTATCCTAGCACTATCCTCCATACCCATAGGCTCTGTACTGGCAGGATCAGAAGCTAGACCGGAGGGAGGCAGTAAAGATGGATCAGGAAGAGGGACATGACCAGGCAGTGGTTTTGTCAAGAACTCCCTAAAGAGAAGGTCGTTCGGGTCTACAGCCGGATTGTAATAGGGAGGGGCTATATCAAGGAAACCATTCAGCTCCTCTATAGACTTGAATTGTTGTTCTCCAAGAGGGTGCTGAGATTCCTCCATGCACATCCTCCACCTATATCCGATCCGAAAATTGGAAGTGCCGCTGAACCATTAGTACATCTCGTCCCCCCCCCCCCCCCCCCCGGGTGGCACATTTCAACAGTAGATCTCTCCACTACCAAAATGTTCTCCAACTCAACCTTTCTCTTCCTGAATTCCGAGCTGGGATGCCTTCAGCCCCTCGTTCTGGACCACAAAATCCGTGTTCTGAGCCTCCAAGACCTGCTGTCCCTTCAGGATCTCTTGAAGGGACTTCTCTGTAGTCTCAGCCCGAAGAGTCTACTTAGCAAGATCCTTCTTCAGAAGATCCAACTGTTTATACAATTTTTTCTTTATATCCTTTTTTTTTGGAGCAATTCAGCCCGACTTTGAAGTTATTTTATGTTACTCTCAAGATTAACAATGTATGTTTGGGCATAGTACAACATCTATAAAAATTTATAAGTGCCAACTAGTCAATAAATGGGTGTGTGCTAGCAAGGTGCAAGAAAATAATAAGGCTTATAAATGAAGTCACTAACATTCATGGCTATCTCCGGACCAATCATAGCCAGATGGTCCCGATCCATCTTAAAAATAGCCTTGCGGTCACCGGGGGTCCAGATCTGTAAACCTATTATTCGGAGGGCATCACCGTTCTCGATGGTATACTTCCTAGCAACTAGTGTCTTGTTCCTAGGCAGGACTAAGGTTGGGTGCCAAGCAAGGGCCTAAGTAGTAACGTTGGCATCCCCAAAAATACTGGGTGATATGACTGTCTTCAGTCTGACCCGATGCCCAAACTACATATCACCCGAAGGCTTGGGATGTGAGTCTGAAGACCCCCTGGGTAGTCTCAGAAACCAAAGGAATGACGGGAGTCCCTTCGGTTGGTGGAGGAGGAGGAATGATGGGAGCATCCTCAGTTAGAGGAGGAAGAATGATCGGAGCATCCCCAGATGGGGGATTAGGAACCACTTTGGTGACCGGAGCCACAACGCTGATGGGGATGGATGACGTTGAGGGGTTGTCCGACCGAGGAGTCTTTGATTTGGACCTGCCTGACCTCAGATTAATTGGAGGCATCCTAAAAGACATGACTTCAGCTCCGGATACAGATATTTCCTGCAAGGCACTATTAGTTAGGTACTCAGAGCACAACCTCAGAGTGAAGGAGATCAAAGTGAGAAAGAATATATGAAGGGGATATGTCCCAATCAGGTACCCCTAAAAGTTTATGAACATACTTCCCTCTACGGTCATCACATAACCTACAGAAGGAAGCCCCTTTGTGGTAGGGCTTGAAGAGAGGGAACAAATTTTGGTTGAAAACTTTTGGGATCAGGAGGTTGAAGGAATAGGGATATCTCCAGTTCCACTTACCAAGATCATCCTCTCCTTCCAACCCTTATTCGATTTCTCCAAACCATCACACATCTTTCTCCCTTGAAAGAGACAAAGGTTAAAACGGCCTTTGCAGTCCCTAAGGGAGGCATCGGGATCAACAGAGGATGGAACATGCTCACTAACTGACCGGGTATCATCGCTATTAGACATGTTGGCAGAAAGTTAGAAAAAGTTTGAAGAAGAAACTTACACTATGGTTGACTCCGGTGAGAGTTTCAGAAACCTCTGGGGAATTAACACAGATTCCGGCAGAAGATTGGATAAAAAAGTGTGATATGCAGAGAGAAAAGTTTTCATAAGTGAAGGAAATTGTAAGGTAAGAATATTTTTGATGACAAAGGGAAGGGGTATTTATAAAGGAACTTGAGGGAGGCAAAAGGTCCTATGCACAGAGAATGGGACACCGAGTCATCCTCTCAGCCCCCATTATGAAAAATGAGGTGACATAGGCCATGTATTTGAATTTGAAATGATTGTACATAACTGCCCTATTTAATGAACTACCACGTCACCCGATAAGAGAGATGTACGTAGCCTCCCACCAGTTTACTTTCTAGGTATGGGCTTTCGACAAGGCCCATAACCAGAAATGGGGCCTGTGTACATGTGGAAACATTCAGCCCATGAACCATCAAGGTTCCCAAGCCCGACGACCCAACAAGGACAGTTACGAAGCCCTAAAGCTAGGGTCCATTCCAAGCCCGAAAATAAGGGCCCATTTCAGGCCCACCTTCCGAAATGTTCTAAAACAAACTTGAGGATAAAGCAAAGGACATGGGAAAAATAGGAATGGTGTGGGAAACAAGTAATGTAACCCTAATGGGCCAAAAAGCCCAAGCGAAGGAATGTATAAGAAAAAAAAGAAAAGCTTCAATGAAAGGGATTCTGGTGTTGCGCTATTTTTTGGCATCTACACCCTCTCTACCCAACTAATCTATATATTACTCATGTACTTGCGACTGAGAGGTAAATCTAGATCGTGTTAATTCTTCATATTAAATACTTTTTTTTCACACGACTTGAACCGATCACAAGTTTTTGGCATCGTTGTCGGGGATCAAATGGATATTTCAGATTATTGTATTGCAATTCTTTGAATTATTGTATTAATTTTAGTTTATTTTTTTATTTTTATTGCAGGTTTCCAGCACACTGGTCAAACCTGCAATTTCCATAAAATTCATGAAAGTAAGTGATAGGTGCTGAATGTAGTCCATTCTAGACCCCTAACTTGCTATTGTTATGTTTTATCATTCCATTATTTTGTATTTTTATGCGGTTTGCATGTTTAAGCGTGTTTCAGGAGCTTAATGAAGAAAACGAGCCAACTTTGGTGAATTAACCAAGGACGTGCTTGTATCTATCCAAGAGAGAGCAAAAGAGGAGTTTTCAAGCAAAAAGTGTCTTTTGGAGGGAAAAAATGATATTTTTCAGAGCCGCAACTTCGAGAAACTTACTAATGGAGTCGAGGGGGTTCTCACGGAGCAATAGTCAAGAAAAGTGGTTTCCAAGTATTTTGCTACGCTTGAGCTACGCTTACAGTAGCTAAAAGTTACTGAAAACATAAAAAATTATGCTCAAGCTACGCATATGGAATTGGCCCTATGCTTAAGGCTTAGCTATAGTGCTACGCTCAAGCGTAGGGGCCAATCGTAGGGCCAAAATTTTAGCAAACTTTGGACGACCATATCTTGTTTAAAACATGTCCAAATGGAGTGATTCTTGAGCTTAAAATTAAGCAGTTGAAGTCAACTTTCCAACAAGCTAAAACACACCTCCATCCAATATGTGTAGCTCGAGTAATGATAAAAAGAGTGAGACATGTCTGCAGAAAAAAACTGAAAATTTCAGATTCGAGCAGAAATTCCTGTTTGATCGATTTATCTGTTTTAACCTGGATGACTTTGTGTTCGATTCCAACACCTCTAAGCACGTATTTTAGACATATTTTTATATCAAATCGAAGGTTTTGGCTCAGTTTTAAGGAAAGACACATAAAAGGGGAATTATACTCCAAGCGGGGCAAGTCTAATGCAACTAGGATTTTCCTCAAGTTCTTCTATAAATACCAAGGTTTGATTTAGATGTTGGGAGCTTAAAATTACATAATTTTCAGAGCACTATCTTTGGAGATTTACATATTTCAAAGAAAGGAGTCATTCAAGACCTAAAGATCCGGAGAGGAAGATTATGGAGGGCGTTTCTACATCAACGATGCAGTCTCATTCTACCATGAATATCTAAACCGGTATCTAGGGTTTTTTAGAAAAACTCTAGGCAAGTAATGTAGTTTATTTATTTGTTTCAATTGTAACAAGGGGAACCCAAAGACCACATCTGTGATGATTGTGTAGATCTGTGACCATAGTTATTTGTGATTCGGGTTTTCTATTTATTATAATTATTTTCTTAGATTGAATTAATGCATTATCCCAACCAATCATGTTTATCTTAAACATATCATGATTTTCTACACAATGGTGCTTAACACTTTAAACCCTAGATTTACACAGTCCATGCCTCGGCGAGGTGATATAGACATACTTTAGTTTAATTTTACGTTATAGGAGTAGATTAGACTAAAGTAAATGGAATGCACTAGTCACACTGTCACGTACCTAAATTTCAAAGACTCCCGAACCGGGACATCTAAGGAATCTGGGGTCGCTAATGTGCGTAGGGGTGTGTATAAAATATGTGGATAAAAACAACACCTTACGGATGTCAGGTTTTACCCTACGCAAGCACACGTATCAATTGTAGAATAATAACAACTTGAGTAAGGGATATCGATCCCACAGATACTAAGATTGTTCACTTTTAATAGTTTAAAAAAATGAGTTATATTTCTGAAAATTTGTTTATTTTGGTAATCAAAGACCAAATTATCTAAATTAACTAAATTATTCTAAAAAGCAAAGTAAATCTACTCATAATGCACGAAAATGAATAAAGCATGTGTATATCAACTCGCCAAGGCATGGCCTGTTTCAACCAGGATTTTGAGTTTTATTAACACCATTGTGTAGAAAATCATGAATTAAGCATCTGAGTTCAAGCTCATAGTGAATAATCATGATTGTGTAAGATGAATACATTCATTCAGTCTAAGACAAGAATCAGAATAAATATATAAACTTGTATCAATATAAAAAATGGTCTCTTATCTACTACAATCATCACAGTATGGTCATAGTTTCCCCTCATTAAAATTGAAAACAAATAAGAACTACATTACTTGGCTAAGGTTTTGCTAGAAAACCCTAGATACCGAGTTAGCTGATCATGGCTGAGACTAACTGCATATTTGGTGTAGAATTGCCTTGCATAATCCTCCTCCTTGGATCTATAGGTTTTGAATGGTTCCTCCTTCTGAATGGAATCTCCACACCTTGACGAGAATAAAAATTCTGAATATAAACGTGGAAAAACTCTCTAAACGAACTTACTTTGATGTGAAGCCTTGTATTTATAGACAAAGGTGTAGGCAAACCGTAAGTTCACCCTTTTTGGTAATTTCACCATCAATCAATCAAAACCCTTCTCTCTGATGAATAATATGTGTTTTGCACGTACATTGAGGTGTGGGAGTCGTCTACGCATCATAGAATCAAAACTGGGGCAAATTGGGCATTGTGGCAGAAATTAAAAAAATTCTGCCGCACCTTTGCCTTAGGCGCAATCCTACACCTTAGGCGCACCTTGAGTGTAGGCTTAGACATAGCCTGAGCATAAAACATTACTTTCTGGCTACGTTTTGCTTCTGTAGGCTTAGGTTTTTTCATGAAAAGATCTTTTTTTAAAATTGTGCCAAAATGATCGTCTTGATTCCACGATACTTTTTGCTTGAAGTGATGGCTTTAGAAAATACCATTTTTGCTCTCTAGGAGCCATTTTTGTCTCGGAAACATCTATTTAAGTCTCCTTCTAGATAGAAGCGATTGTGTACTTGGTTAATTTTCCAAAGTTAGCTCTATTTCTTCATTAAGCTCCTGAAACATGCTTAAACACGCAAACGACATAAAAACACCAAATAATGGAATGAAATGACGTAACTATAATGAGTTAAGGGGTCAAAATGTCTAAAATGTGACACCTATCACACCCTAAACTTACATATTGCTAGTCCCTTAGCAATGAACTTAGAAAAACTATCTAACTCTATCCTATGATGATTCTTTTCCTAACTAACCTATTATAATCTACTACTCCCTTGCTTTCATGATGGTAAACGATTAGACTTAGCACGTGTAATAAGCCTTTTAAACCTCTCAACAACACTGATTAGACGAGTGAAGTCTCGTGAGGGTTAGATATATTACCCACAACTTCTCCATTCTTCATAATCACACACATGAGTTCACACAACATTAACCAAGTCATGATATAATGCATAAGACAATATAAATGTAAATATTCCCACTCAATACTGAACAATAACTATCTCGAGCTTTGTGTCATGAGTGGTTCCCACTAAAATAAATGACTTCGTTACTCTCTACTTGCAATCCAGACAACCTCCGTGTGTTTGTGAACATTCTACCATGGTATTTCAATTTCTCTTCTCCTATTTCATTGAACAAAGTTTTCCATTTTCGTAAAAACTCATCTTTCCATCTTTCCACTTTCCATCCCTTTTTGTCTTTATAAGCTTTGGACTTTCCAGCGAGAATTTTTAGTCCCGACCAACTGGGCCCTAGCTTCTTTATTGGAATTTATGATCATTAGTTTTCTCCCCTTCTTACGCGAACAATGATGCATCGTCCGGTAGTTTTACGTTCTAATTTAAAATTTTATTAACACTTAAGTGCTTATGTGATATGTGCTTAATGTGTTTATGTGCTTCACATGACTTCCATGTTTAATGTGATATTAAAATTGTAAGTTGCATGTTGTATTTTTTTTAAGAATAATGAAAATTGTTGAAAACGATTTCGGGAAATAAATTACCAAAGGGTAAATGAGTAATATCATATTATGAGCACTTAGTGGAAAGTGTATCAATTTGGCTAAGTGTTGGGTCATGAGTGGTATGTTAGTAATTAGAGAGGATGACAAGGGGTAAAAGGGTATTTAAGAGTCATGATGGCACTATTGTAAATAACCCTAAGTTGAGAAGAAATTGATCATTTTACACTTTTGGGGTGTTGTCTAAATTCTAGCCATTGATCTTCTTCTCTCATCTTTGTTCTCAACCCTTGGATCATAGGGCCTTGTTTGGTTGGCACTTAAATGGAAGAATCCATTATTCTTGGTCTTTTATTTGACAAGACTTCATGTCAACCCTTGTATCAATTATTCAATTTTCTTACTTTATTTTCAACCATTGGATGGTGAGAATTGTGAGTGGAGAATCTCTATAACCTTTAGGGTTAGCCACTTTGCAAGACTTTCATCTCTCACAAACTCTTGCTCTCTCTTTCTCTCCTTGCTTGTGGTGGATAGCTCTTTGTAGTATCCTTGAAATACTTGGTAAGTCTTCTATCCCATTTTAGGGTTTTGGTTGCTAAGAACCCTAGCTTTCATGTTCATGAATTTCTTTGTGGGGATATTGATTTTTGCCTTCTTTTGTTCATGTTATGGAAGGTAGTGTTTCTTTCAAACTACCAAGTAAGTTCCATTGGTAGTAGCTCTTGGTTTTCATATTGTGAAGAACTAGTGGTGAATTCCCTAACTTGTACTCTTAAGCTTTCAATTCTCCACGGAACCCTAAAATAGAAATCATTAGGGTTTGAATTGATTCTTGTGATTTGAGCCAATTGTGAGAAAAGTTTTGGTTTTTTGTTGAAACCATAGTAATTGTGTTGTTCATATGGTGTGTTGTTAGTGTGGGAAGCTATCCTATTGAGCACTTGAGTTGGTATTGGCTTGGACCTATTTTGAGCATCATTGTATAGCTTACTTGGAATTGAGGCATGGGAAAAATGAATTGTTTTCATCTTTGTATGAGGGTGTGTGCGTCTATGTGTATATATGCGAGTTGTGTCTTGACAACTTAGATGATGAATTAGGGTTTTGAAAGCATGTTCTTGTGATACAAATGCTTGTTGTATTTTATGGCTTATAAATGTGCAATTGTAAGCATTGTGATAATATGAGTACAATATATTGCCTAATGAAATGAGCATGTATTGTGATAGAGCATGCTGAGAAATATTGCTTATAAATATGAACTTGCTTATAAATGTGAAATTGTAAGCATTGTGTTGAGTTAGATCCAATATAATGCAAATTGAGAGAAACATGTATTGTTATGGCATATGGTTGTGATTGAGAACCTTCATGCATTTTGGTTATACCATGTAGTGTCAAAATATGGGTGTTGGTTTATACGGGTTGTGTAAACATGTGTGAGTAGTCTTGTGTCGGATCATCGCAACAACTGGCCAAGGGGTGTCCCAAGCTACAGAACTAGTATGTCCGAGAATCAGGTATAGGGTGAGTCATCTCATTCTCAAAGTCACGGGTCGTCTTGTGCATTCGATATACGAATCTTTAGTCATGGGTCGTCTCATGCAACCGCCTTCCTTGTTGATATTGAGAAGTGTCAAAATCACTTGGGAAGAATTGGTGCGGTACTCTTTCTCATTGTAAATGGCTGGAGTGTGTATCCGTTAACTTGTATTGGGCGGAGTGTGTAATATAAGGTGTGTTGAGTCATATTGCACTTGAACTATCATATATGTGTGATTATGATATTGATATTGAATCATGCTATAATTGTGAATAATTATAATGTGAGCATGTTGGGGGACTTCATTGTTGGGTTCGATGGGATTCCGGATTGGCGTGAGAGGCATGTGGAACAAGAGACCGACCTAGGATTAATGGCATGAACCTTGGTTGGGTGGTACCACTCAGACTACCGAGATTGAGGCGATGACGCTTCCTCTATTGGCCTAGTGAGCTCACCCAACGACTTATATATTTTCCAGGTGGTGATTCCTTTCTGGGAGGTTCATAGTCTCTCGGTAGAGATACGGTATTGATTTTACCCTTTTATGCATAAGGAGACAAACTAATTATTTTGTAGAGCATTAGTGTAACTCACATGTATACCTATACTCTTTTTCTTGTAAACTTGTAAACAAATGATAGATACTTATCTTTTTCTGGGTAGCATGCTAGTCGGGTAGCTTACATGGATGTATGTCCCTTGGAGCGTTGTACGCGGGGACTTTATTCTTTTGGTGCACTTCGGTGTCGGAAATGTAAGACTATTTCATTTTGTGGAAACAATAGCATGTTTGGGCATTTGAATGTTACTCTACGAATCCTTTCATTTAATGATGTGTTGTGGATTCTTGTATTGAATTTGATTATTAGGAGTTTGGCCGAAAACAACATTTTTCTAGGTTTTCAATCAAACCCTTTTCGTTTTGAATGGAAAAACCCGTTTTCGCCTACCCCGTAACCCCGACTAAAACTTTATGTTTTAAAATGATTTGAAGTTGATTGAAAATAATTTGAGCTTTTAAAGTCGGTGGTCTACTAAAAGCGGAGACCGGGAGCAAGACGGATAATTTTATAAAACATTAAATGAGTGTTTTCATTTAAAGTTCTTGTTGTGTTGGAATGACTTGAAATCATGGAATAAATGTGTAACAATCATTGTACATAAACGATATAGGTATGGAAATATTTTAGTTGATGATTCAATCACTTTTTCGGTCATGTTTAGGCGTTTCATATTGAATTAGCCGACTGATGGAGAGCCATCAACCGACTGATGGAAACTTGGCTTCGCTACTCATTTTTGTGAAGCTTCAAATTAGGACAGCCGGTTGACGGAGAGCTAGCAGCCGAATGTTTTCCACGAGCAGCCGACTCTCAGAAATTAAGCCCTATTTCGACCATTTTCGGAAATTCATTTATCTCACCTCGCACCTCCGATTTAGGTTCCGTTTGTTTCTATGGCTTGCCTTATGTCCAAATTTTTTAGATAAAAGTTCAAATCATTTGTTTCCACTTGAAATGACTGTTTGACCCTTGATGAAAGTGGGGTACTTCAGCTTTTTGTTTTGGTTAGCCATGTTCCGATCCATTTTTTAAAATTCGTTTCTTTCACTTCGAACCTCCGAATTAGGTTCCGTTTGTTCCTATAACTTTTGCTAGGTCCAAACTTTGTATTTGTAGTTGAAAATTACTATTTTACCCCTAAGTTGACCATTTTACACTTGGGTAAACATGGGGGGTTGGAATGATTCGTTTAAGGTGCCGAGTGTTTCGGTTTACCTTCTTTTCGATCCCGTGTGATCTTTTTGGTATATTTGAGATGTTGTATGTATATTTTACCCTTGTAAGGGAATTTGATAACTTAAATAGATTTTATTTTGTTTCTATTACTTCCGCATTCACTCCCTTAGCTCTTACACGGGTTTTTGAGTCCTAGGAAATTTGGGGTGTGACAAATGATATTGGTGATACCAAGGCCCAGTTAATCAAATCAAAGAACTACTTTGTTCATTTCAACCATAACATCTCCTTTTCTCCCTTTTAATTGTGGCAAAATTATTTTTTCAATTCCATAATAAAAAAATTAATTGTTTTTCCCATAGTGAATGTGTGCTTCTGGTTTATAGGTCAAGGTAGCCTTTTCAGTTTCAATTTTACTAATTCACTCACCCATGTAAAACCACATCACTTGACTTAGCTCGATTTAATCATCACTCTCATGAATGGGAATATCATAACATATATTACTCATGCATCGTATACACAAAGTTAGTTAAATGCAAAGCAATCATACGTAAAAATAAAGAATTTGTCCAAACATTTTTGAATTTTTTCAAATTTTTTTTTCAATCATTCCTTACACTAACTATTCCTTCCCCCCAAACTTAAATTAAACCATGTCCTCATGGTTCACAATCATACTCATGAGATAGAATATAATTACCCTTGAAGCGCAGTTCTAGAATTTTCCTCTCTTTATGCTCGCTCTCCCCCCAAACTTGAATTGAGCTACATTTAGAAATATTCAACATAGCACAAATACTCAATATCATAGCAAGGGAAAAAGAAATTCATCATCGCTTTATGGAAATCATTACTCAATATAGCACAAGAAATGAGTTTTTTTTTCCAAATAAATAAACCTGATTTGGCCTTAAGGCCCTGCAATCCCTACGAAATTTAAATTGCAATGATTTGGACTTAAGGGCCTACAATCCTGAGGAATTGAAAATTGCATAAATTAAATGACCTACTATTATATACTCCGAGTCTAGAAACTAACTTTCACAACCTAGGACGAATGTTTAACATCGTCGGCACGATAACTTCTCCAAGGGTTATCCAACACCCTTCCTCTCAGGAACACTTCCCCTACTCATAGGATAAAATGTAGGAGGTGACTCTCTCAGTGCTCTCACCTGTGGACAATTAGTATTATCCATGACATCAAATATAGAACAATAATCACCATATAAAGTACCTCATCTGTCATGTTCTAACTTCACTCCATGTACCGTCAATGTGTCCAATAGATCCTTCTTCAACACCTTATGTAATGTTCCCTTCACCAATTCACCACTCTCCACTAAACTGACAGATGCCATAAATTCTGGTCCTGGATCAATCTCCTCATAAATCTTCAATCGCTGCCCATGTATCCTGAACCTTTTATAGAATCCTACCTCTCCATGGGGGTAAACCGATTTAACTCTAAATGGTTCATCTTATCTTAACCAGATCTTACCTGGAAATAATTTCAATCTCGAATTACACCGATGTCCCTTCCAGCTGAGCTCAAAGAAATTAAGATGAGCATACTTAGCATGATATACTCTTGTTGGAGCTATGTAGCTTCAAACATCCTTATAAGCACAACTCCGTATCCCCTCACACTTATCTCTCAATCGTGGATCATCCCAGGCATATAGCTTTTCTACTAGTTCATCTAAAAAGGTGTCCTCAAGAAGGGGGGTCATCCTTAGTTGGTTCTCTAAAAGTGTGTGACAATTGATCATCTCTAATGGCCTCCACATCTTGCTTATTCATCACTAAGCTCTTCTCTCGACCTTCAGTTGTGTCATACAACCCAATCTTATAAAGTGAGTTGTCGGGCACCAATGTTGCTGGTGACATAAATGGAGATTCAGGCTCCTCCCCTAGCTCCTCCCCTGGTTGCAAACCTAGAGCTCTTTCAAATGTAGTGATCAATTCTAAATTAGAGCGGTTTTTATCCTCCTATGTGTCAAACTTTGCATTCGACCTTTTAATCATAGCATCCAAGTCATTTCTTGCTCGAATCTGAGGTACTAGTTCTTTACAAGTCTTAATGACTTCTTCTACATTAAAGCACTCAACCGATGTAGTGATTTAATGACCTATATAAAAAATATTCATCCTCACCTTCATATTCCCGAAAGATAGAGCCATCGCCCCTATCCTGCAATCGATATGCGCATTGGTTGTGGCCAAGAACGGTCATCCTAATATCACAGGGATATGTTTCTTTAAGTCTTGAACATGTTCTGTATCAAAAATTATGAAATCCACTAGGAAGTAGATTGTGTCCACTTGAACGATGACATCTTCCAGAACTCCCCTTGCTTGCTTGTTCGACATGTCTGCAAATTGGAGCTCAAACGAGGTAGGACTGAGCTCACCCAACCCTAGCTATTGATAAACTGAATATGGTAGTAAGTTAACACTCGCACCCAAATCAAGAAGAGCTCTACTAATTTCCTAGTCACCAATGACACATGGAATAGTGGGAGCACCAAGATCTTTAGGCGGTATATTACTTCAATGCAATGAATTCATTTGTTTAGTCAACATGAATTTCTTTACGTACAGAGATCCTTGAAGAACTTAGCATAGGGTGGTATTTGGTCTATAATGTCTAGGAGAGGCAAATTAATCTTGACTTTTTGGAATGTCTCCAACATGTCAGATAGTTTATTCTTACCATTTTTGGTAGGCTTTCTAAGACATTGAGGGAATGGTGCTTCCTCCTCATATGGTGCCATTTATGGCTCTTCATCTTCCTCCACTTGAGGTTAATCTTTCTGAATTTTCTCAGCCTCTTTCTTCTGGGCTTCTTCTTCTACCGTTCTTTGAACTTCTTTGGCCTTTTGCTTCTTCAACCTCTCCTCGTGCTGCTCCTCAGCCTTACTATCCACTTCTCTTCCACTTTTCAAAATTGTGACCACTTGGATTGTCTCATGACGAGTCTCAACAAAGGATCCAAGCTCTAGTGTTGGTTGCGGCTTTGGGTTAGCCACCTGTTGACTATGCAATATTCTCTCTATCCTATCCATAACATTCGTTAGTTGTACTATTTGGGCTCCCATTTAAGCAATGAATTGGGACTGAGAGTTCAGTGTTTGGATGGTTGCCTGAGAATTTTAGATTAATTTTTAAACTCCCTCAGGGAACTCATCACCTCTTCTTCAAAGCCAGGTGGTCTTGGTGGTGGATTTTGAGTTTGATTTTGATGTTGGAGATGATTTTAAGGATATTGAGGGTATGTTTTATTTGGATTGAATCCTTAAGATTGGTTTCCTTGAGGCTGAGTTTGATAATTCTTTAGTCGGACAACTTGATTACTATTTAATGGCTAGAGAGCTTGAGAATTATTGAATGGATGGAGAGCCTAAGAATTATTGGATGGATGTCTGGGTTGGTAATTTGACTGAGGATAATGAGCCATGATTGTTTGTTAGGAGTCGAATGATTGTATTATATAACTGTTGTCTCTCAGTGAACCTTGGTTATGGATTGGGTAATTGTCCTTGTTGGAACCTTGATGGTGGGGTCTCCACATTTGTAGATTTATAGGACAGAAGTGGGTGATTTATGACATTTAAGGTGTATGAATTAGTGAAAGGAGCATTATTTGAATAGTTCCACGATGCGTTGGCATCTACAACCATTATGTTTTGACACTCATTTTTGAGAATACTCAGCTTCTACTTCTAATATTTCTCAAGAAGGGGAATGACTTCGCTAAAGAAACTTGTCAATTCATTATAGTTTCTCTCCTATCAATGCCATTAAATCTCTCACATCATCATGATTCACGACATAAGCTTTCTCAAATCTTCTATCTTGTCCACCTCTAGACCTCAACTCAGATTCATATTGAATCGTATTGTCACTTATTTTGTCAAATAAGAGTTCTTTTGCCTGCTTCAGGGTAAATAGACCTATTGTTGCCGCATTTATCATATTATTATGTGCATCTCTAAGTCCTATGTAAAAATTCTTAGCTATATCCTGTTCAGCGAACCTATGGTGGGGATACTTATACAAAATTTCACTCTATCTCTCCTAAGCATCATGAAATTGCTTACCAGACAATTCTCTAAAACTTTTAATCTCTTCTTGTGTTTCTGAAGTCTTTCCTACGGGATAATGCTTTTCCATAACTTCTTTTTTAAGGGCTTCACAATTAATTTTAATTGCTTTAGCTAATTTGATATACTATCTTTTGGCTCTTTCCCTCAACGACCAATGAAATAATCGCACTCGCAAGTCATTATTAGATAAATTATCATACCTAACAGTAGAAGCTACCTCTAAGAAATCATTTATGTATTGGTATGGTTCCTCAATTCTAAGTCCAGAAAATTAAGGAAACATATTACTAACACTTGTCTTGATTTCAAAGTGCTTTGCACCTTCTTCTTCTGGAAAATTAGCATATGAATCATACGCATCTTGTGCGTAATATCCTTTCAGTGATGTCTCCGGTGCCCTCGGGAGGTTGGCTCTTTGGTCACCGATCACTTCCTCAATGATATGGCTGGTGCCTTTCTCTAATTGAAGATGACGCTCTTCAATAGCTTAATGTAAACGATAGAGAGTATTTTCGATCTCAAGATCGTACTTGACTAATGTAGTGCTAGAATTAGAATGGGTCGATCTATATGTCATACGCTACACTAACGACTATTTTTTTCTTTTTGAAATTTTATGAAATAAAAACTAACTAAAATAACTACTTCTAAATTCCTTGAACTATGAACAGAAAGTAAAGCTAGAATTAAATGCAAAAAATCAAGGCAAAACTAAAACTCACAAACGGTTAAAAACGCAACTTCAGAAGCTCCACTTTCTCCTTTTATGCTCTTCAGAGTACCTATCAATCACAAGAAAATCTAAATTTAGCTACAATTACAATAACGCAATGTAAATAAACTACTAAAGCTATTGAACAATGTTAGTTCTCGGCAACGGCGCCAAAAACTTGATGTGCGTCGAGGTGTGTACAAAATATGTGGTTAAAAACAATACCCTACAGACTCTAGGTTTTACCCTACAGAAGTGCACGTATTAATTGTAGAGTATTAACAGCTTGAGTAAGGGATATCGATCCCACAGAGACTAAGATTGTTCACTTTAACAGTTCAAAAACAATGAGTTATATTTCTGAAAAGTTATTTGTTTTTGTAGTCGAAGACTAAATTATCTAAATTAACTAAATTATTCTAAAAAGTAAATTAAATTAGTTTGTGATTTAAGAGAGAGAAAAACTAGTGTTTTCATCGCTCCACCACTACTCGCATAACATAGTTCTATCAATGTAACAATTGCAAGAGGGCAATCCATAAATTGTGAATCAGGTCGTACCACAAATAGCTAAATATGATCCCAAAAAGGAATACCATTTTTGCCCTCCGGGAGCCATTTTTGTCTCTGAAACACCTCTTTGACTCTCCTCTTGGAGAAAAACGAACATGTGCTTTGTTAATTCACTAAAGTTAGCTCTATTTCTTCATTAAGCTCCTAAAACATGCTTAAACACACAAACGACATAAAAATACCAAATAATGGAATGAAATGACGTAACTATAATGAGTTAAGGGGTCAAAATGCCTAACATATGACACCTATCAGTCGCGATCCCTAAAATGAGCGACCAACTAAGAACATCATCATCAATAAAATGAATAGAATCATGCTAACCACAATGATTCCATACAACTGAGCAGAAACTAATACCAATTGATACACAAGGCATATCTAGGCGTCAAAAGAGAACATTTATACAACGAAGCAATGATACTAAATACAAGGAAGGGATATGCCAATAGACTAGCAACCAAGAAATACAACAACAGTTCCAATACAAGGGGAGCAAGGAAAGGAAAGCTAAAGGAAACAACACCACGCATAAACGTCCCTATCCTACAACATCATCCGCATCACTCTGCTAAAAAATCCATAATTTGCAACGAGGAAACAAAGAAAGGTGCCATTGCACCCCAAGCTGTCCATAGCCAAAACATTTCCTATACACTAGTGTGGAATCCTAGGGTAATAAACGCGGGGGTGAGCTCATCAAAGCCCCGTAGAAAAAAGAGAATGATAGCCATCACATCCTCCGACCGTCCAAGTCTAGTGCAAACCAATCCATGTACATGCATCTATCCTAGGTCGGTCAATTGTCCCTCATGACACTCATGCCCCCCCTGAAACACATCCCTCTAGTCCTCTACCATGCATCAACAAAGACAACTAACACATAACAAAACCATAGCATAACACCATATGAAAAATGCACACCTATATATATATACGTAAATATATACATAGAGACAACAAATAACACCATAGGACCCAAAGGAACTAAACTCACCACGATGTCCATAAGAAGGAACATCCATAACTGGTACCAAGGAAACTCTCACGTCCTTACGTACCTATATAACCATAATCAATGTATATATATACAATACACATATGACGTATCGACCTATTGATAAAGGCGATCCACACTTATATCAATATCACTACTCATGCCACTACATCAATCACATGATAATATCCACAAGGAGATCAATTCTATCACTAACGCACTCACTAAGGACGAGGAAGGCTAATTCCTCAACCATGAAGGGTACGTGGACACTACTCTCAAGAATGGAGATATAAGATATTTTATATTCACAAATATATCTATTTAAAATAAAATAGTAGTGGGTTCGCACACCCAAACCACTTCAATGATACGGAAGTGAGAATATTTTTCCCACCTCAAAATGCGCGCTGCAAGCTAAACCGTCACGTCCACAATAGAACCGAATACTCTGACTCATCGCCAAGACACATGCTTAATTTTGACCCCAAAATAATTTTGGCCAGAATGGGACCCACAGTGAATAGTGTCGCCGCCCGAATATGGGGCCCGCCGACCAAAGTTGTCCGAATAAAATTCGAATATACCGAAATGTTCGCCTCGATGACCTATATGATATACACGAATCCCATTACTAATAGCCTAACAAAATGGAACAAATCTAAAAAATACCGAAATGGAAATCGTACCTATTTCCGTACTTTCCCAACAAACCGCTCAACGGTTTCGCACCAAATTTAAGTATATCATCTTACACGGCGAGAGGATTGTATGCCCGAAATTTTGTCACAAACCATGAAGGGTACGTGGACACTACTCTCAAGAATGGCCATATAAGGCGATGGAACCAAGCAAAGGATGAAAACTCCAATGTTAAACAAACGAATTATCGGGACATAACGTCAATAGGGAAGGACATCCACCCGTGATGATGAAAACACCACTATGTATGTTCACTAGGCCACAATCATCATAAACGAGACTCAGAATGAAAGAAAGTATGAAACACACATATCGAGAGAATACACTCTCAAGTCAACCAAACAACCATAACTCAAGGATTCCTATGACACCCACCAGGATGAAGAAGGAAAAGTGACACACTGGACCCACGGAACACAACGTCCGTTTCCAAACCCATAGACCGAATGCTGACACAAACGATAAATAATTACGAAAGAACAAATACGGAAGCAAAAAGGTGGATCTAAGCCGGTCCTTTAACCTAACTGTAAGTCACTAAAATACCCCAGAGGGGGGTGAATAGGGTTTTAAAAATAATTTCTATTTTCTTTTTATTCTTACTAGAACATGCAACAAGGTTCAATATTAATTTACAAGGTAAAATATGCAATGAATAATTTCACTTAAATTCAACAAGCTATTTACCACAATATAAATTAAGCATGCATGAACATAAAGTAAGGAGATAGAGATAGAGATATTGACACCGTGATTTTTACGAGGTTCGGTAACTCCTACTCCTTGGCTCAAAGAATCCCCTTCGTTGAGACTTTCCCGATCCTCACACTATGGCTCTTCCTTCAATAGGTGAAATAGCAAAACCTTTACAAAAGAGCTAACTAGCTCTTCACACAATCAAGGGAACAATACTCCTTTGATACAATGGGCTTCACTCACCCAAGATCACAAATTTGTGTATGCAATCAATATATCACTCAAGAAACAAAAACACTCAAAACCCTAAGGTTTTTATGGAAGATAGATCAATATAAGCTCAAGTGTTTTTAGGTGATATTTCAAGAACTCAAGATATATATATTCTCACAATATATTTTCAATAAGAGAATAGGCTCAAGGCTCGAGTTTAAATCTTCAAAATGATAAGAGTAAAAAATGAGATTTTGATCTTTCTTGCTATCAAACGATTTTTCAGAAGATGCTTGAGAGAAAATTAGAGATGAACAATATTTGGAAAATTTCTCACACAAGAACCTTAAAGTTTTAATCCATATCTCTTTCTTTATATAGTGTAACACTATTGTTTGGAGAGTGTATCTCACCCTAGACAATGTCGAGAGTAGGACCTGAAAATCAGTAAGAAAAATTATTTCTTTTTGGGCAAAAATATTGTTTAGAAATACTTTTCCTTAAAATCCTGAAGCACCCAGTCGATTGCCTGACGACACCCAGTCGACTGCTTCTATGCTTACATTTAAAATATTTTTCCCAACGACTAGGGTCAGTCGACTGCCTCAAGAAGGCCAGTCGACTGCCTCATGAGTCAGTCGACTGCCTTGGACAGGCCAGTGGACTGCCTCAGGCAATAAAAAATGTTTAAAACTCTCTGGTTCAGTCAGTCGGCTAGGTCCTTAACTGCCAGTCGACTAGGCACAGTCAGTCGACTGCCTCATGCAGTCAAAATGTTTTATAGCTCACTGGTTCATCCAGTCGACTGGGTCACAGTCAGTCGGCTACCATTTCATGGCCAGTCGACTGGGTGACTCCAAAAATTATTTTCAAGGTCCGTTTTTGATCCGTTTGAGTTCGTTTGATTTATTACTTGAGCTTATAAGACCAACCAACACATAAGATACCTTGTTACAATATTCTCTCCCCGACCTATCTACCCCAGGTCTTGAGTCCAGCTTTTGTTCTTTCTTTGATCTTTTTGTCCTTCTTCGAGTTTGCGCTTGAGTTTCCTTATCGCTTGTTACTTTATCGATCTTCCCGAATCATTTTCCTGTACTTGCTGAAACACTTTGCTCAAAGTCATATTAGTACCAAAAACGGTTTTGAATGTTTTGTAAATATCAAAATAAGATTTAGTGCTTGAAATAGAATTTCAATGCCAACAATCTCCCCCTTTTTTATGTTGACAAAACATTTCGTGTTTGCGCATAAATGGTGAAGTATCAAGTGATACTCCCCCTCAATGTGTGCATCTTTCATTTTTATTTGCATGCTCCCCCTTAGGAAATAAAATTTTCAATTTGATATTCATTTACGTAATGCATGGAAAGATAATAGAACCAACATATTTCAATTCATAATTTGCGAGTTCGGTACATGTTGTTTTTCTACTACACATTGCAAAATGATAAAGCATAGAAATGAAACAAAGCATAAACAACAAACATAAAACATAAGTAACGTCCTATGCTACACAAAATAGACCTATGGCCAACACAAACACCCTAATACATTCTCCCCCTTTGACGACATCAAAAAGGTGGAGGGTCACAACGAAAGACGTCCAATGCGGTCGATCTTGTCCTCAAGACGCTTCATATCCTCGGTCGTCTTCCTCTGGACCTCCTCATTGCGCTTTTGGGCCTCTTCAGTGCGCTTTACGATTTCCAAGATTTGGGTAAGAGTTTCAGGATTTCCCCCGAACCCAAAATCTGGAATATCAAAATCGCTACCAAGAGACGGAAAAGAAGAAGTCAGAGCATCCGAACGAGGTGCCTCGGGACGAGGAACATCATGATGAGGAATAGATGAACCAGCCTGATCAGTAGAAGGAGCAACCCTAAGTGAGACCAACACTCCATCGGAATTCTTACCGATATACATCTGCTTGAGATGTGTGCGGTCCAGAAAAATCGGATTGTGCTTCGAAGGCTCTTCATCAAACGGAACGCCACACCGACCAAGAAGATATGATAGATGAGTAGGAAAAATAAGTGCTCCTTTCTTCCTGTGGCACTCGAGAATAGCTGAAATGAAAAGAAAAACAAGGTTGACCTTATGACCAGTCATAACACGGTAGACAAGAAAAGCTTCCATAATCGACACAAGACTCCGGCTTCCTGACTTGGGCAAAATGGAGTATGTAATAATTTTGTGCACAAGTTGAACCTCGGGATTAAGCGAGGAAGAAGGAAACTCAGAAGTGGCAGTGGTGGTTTTATTCACTAAGATGGCCCGAACTGCTTCGAGAGGATCAAAATCACTCGAAGAGTACCAAATGGATGGGCAGAAGTAGGAGATACCGCCAGGAGGTAGCCGAAAAACAGTATTAATTACTGCTTCGATGAACTCAACTGATTTGCCCCCAATAATGGAACTAAGCTTGGTGGAGAGAAGACGTGGTTGAGGTGGATTTTTCAGATTTGAATTTTTCAGATTTGTGTAGAAGGCTTTGACAGCCCGCGGATAATGCGGAACATCAAGCTTAAGAAAGAAATCCCAACCCATATTTTGAAAAAGATTGAACGTATTAGCGCCAATCTCTTCGCACAAGGGTTGAGTCACAACACGACTCTGAGCAAACTTGCGATGAATGAAGTTAGTTTCGAAAAGATGAACACTATCTTCATCACCAAGAAGGGTAGAGAGAGACATTGGACCAGATTCAGCTTCTGAATCAGTGTCCTCATGAACAGGGGACGAAGGTGGAGGAGGTGCAGCCTAAGAGCTTCCACCCCTACGAGCGTGTTTCTTGATGCGTACAACATTGGGAGCCATGAGAGAGAGAAGAACCAAGATGATTGAAAGCATTTTGAGAAGAAAATGAAAATAAATCGAGAAGAAACTGAGAGAGAAGAGAGAAAACTGAAAAAAAATGGTGTAGAGATATGTATATATATATATATATATATATATATATATATGGATATATAAGATTATAAATGAAGAAAGGAGTGGTGATAATGAAGGTGAGGGTCGTGGTGTAGTGGGGAAATGGTTTAAAGGTGAGTAAATGGATAGAAGGAAGGAAGAAATGGGAGAGATCGTGGAGAGAGTGGAGAGAAGACGAAGAGAAAGAGGAAATAAAAACTGGGTTCGCACAGAGGCAGTCGACTAGCCATATGGAGGTAGTCGACTGGCTCATGACCCAGTAGACTGGCCAAAAGAGGCAGTCGACTGGCTGAAGATGAATAAAATCAGAAAAACTCACTGGTTGATCCAGTCAACTGGCCATATACGAGGAAGTCGACTGGCCCTCAAAAATAAAATTTCGAAAAATATTTTAAATTTGTAAAGCCGAGATCGTGGACGAGATTTTGTGAAAATTTAACTGATTACTTCAAAATCCATGGCCATTCCTAATTCCCTACGAATTTTTGAAAAAGGTTCGTCCGAGATGGGTTTAGTAAAAATATCCGCCAGTTGATTTTTAGTGTCAATAAAAATCAATTCAATGTCACCTTTGGCTACATGATCCCTCAGAAAATGATGCCTAATCTCTATGTGCTTTGTGCGAGAATGTTGAGTAGGATTTTTTGAGATACAAATAGCACTAGTGTTATCACACTTAATAGGTACGGGATTAAAAACAAGTCAAAAATCAAGTAATTGTTGCTTAATATAAATAGTTTGGGCACAACAACTACCGACCGCTACGTATTCGGCTTCAGCTGTAGACAGGGCAACCGAATTTTGCTTTTTACTTGACCATGAAACAAGAGAGTGACCTAGAAAATGACATGTACCACTTATACTTTTCCTCTCCACTCTACAACCCACAAAATCGGCATCCGAATACCTAGTGAGATCAAGTGAGGTGCCACGTGGATACCATAGTCCTAAGTTAATCGTCCCACTAAGATAGCGAAAAATACGTTTTATGGCTAGCAAGTGAGATTCTTTAGGACAAGATTGAAAGCGAGCACATAAGCATACACTACACATGATACCCGACCTACTAGCAGTTAAATAAAGTAAACTTCCAATCATGACTCTATATTGAGTAATATCAACACATTTATCATTTTCATCTTTGTCGAGTTTAACAGAGGTACTCATAGGAGTAATGGCATGTTTGGCTCCCTCCATGGCAAATCGTTTTAGCAAATCTTTAGTGTACTTAGATTGGCTAACAAATAAGCCATCCAAACTTTGCTTGATTTGCAACCCTAAGAAGAAATTCAACTCACCCATCATACTCATTTCAAATTCGTTTTGCATACTAGATGCAAAATCTTTGCAAAGAGAAGTATTTGTGGAACCGAATATAATGTCGTCATCATATATTTGGATAATCAAAAAATTATTCTTGACAGTTTTTGTAAAGAGAGTGTTGTCAACTTTGACTTTAGAAAATCCTTTTTGAAGTAAAAAGTCACTAAGTCGATCATACCAAGCTCTAGGAGCTTGCTTTAATCCGTATAAGGCTTTAGATAATTTGTAAACATGATTTGGAAAAAGTTCATTTTCAAAACCGGGTGGTTGTTTCACAAACACTTCTTCATCTATAGTTCCATTTAGAAAATCACTTTTGACATCCATTTGATAAATAATGAAATTTCTAGATGATGCAAATGCAAGAAGCATTCTAATTGCTTCTAATCTAGCGACGGGTGCAAAGGTTTCATCATAGTCATTGCTCTCCTCTTGATTGTAACCTTGAGCTACCAATCTTGCTTTATTTCGAATAATCACTCCATTTTCATCCTTTTTATTTCGAAAAACCCATTTAGTGCCTATTATAGTTTGATGTGTGGGTTGAGGGACCAAATGTCAAACTTGATTGCGTTCAAATTGATTTAGTTCCTCTTGCATGGCTATGATCCAAGAATCATCACATTGAGCTTCGTGGAAGTTCTTGGGTTCAATATTAAACACAAAAGCCATGTGGTTGCATAAGTCTCTAAGTTGAGATCTTGTGCTAACACCTTGTTAAGGGTTACCTATGACTTGGTCAAGACGATGGTTGTGCACAATCCTCCAAGATTTAGGAATGGAGCAAGTCAAGTCATCATTAGATTGATGTCCAACATTGCTCTTATCCATTTGCCTACTTGATGAGTTAGAGATATTGAGATTATTGAAACTATCGTCAATTCCAACAACTTCATCATCATCTAGGTGCACTTTAGGTGAGGGTGGAGGCAGTGATTCATCAAAAATAACATGGATAGACTCTACCATGGTTAAAGTCCTTTTGTTAAAGACTTTAAAGGCTCTACTAGTTGAGGAATACCCTAAGAAAATTGCTTCGTCCGATTTTGAGTCAAATTTTCCCAAGTTATCTTTATCATTTAAGACGAAACATTTACAACCAAACACTTTGAAATAACCAATATTGGGTTTCCGACCATTACATAACTCATACGGAGTCTTACCTAATTTCATTCGGATGATAGCTCTATTTATGTCATGACAAGCGGTGTTCACTGCTTCACCCCAAAAACTTCGGGGAAGGTTGTGTTCATTTAACATAGTCCTAGCCATTTCTTGTAAAGATCTATTTTTCCTTTCAACTACCCCATTTTGTTGAGGAGATCTTGGAGCCGAGAGATCATGAGATACACCAAATTCATCACATAATTTCTCTAGATCTTGATTGTCATATTCTCTACCCCTATCACTTCTAATTTTCTTGATTTTCAAATCCTTTTCATTTTGAATGACTCTATAAAACTTATCAAGAATGGACTGAGTTTCATTTTTATGAGCAAGAAAGTAAACCCAAGTAAATCTAGAGTAGTCATCTACTATAACAAGTACATAGAGTTTCCCGGCTAAGCTAGCCGTTCTTTCCGGACCAAAGAGGTCCATATGAAGTAACTCTAAGGGTTGAGAAGTGGTGATATCTTTCTTTCTCTTGAAAGAAGATTTCACTTTCTTACCTATTTGACATGCACTACATATTTTATCTTTTGAAAAATTAGTCTTCGGGAGGCCTTTGACTAATTCATTTTTAGACAAACGTTAAATGAGGTCCATACTAGCATGTCCTAGGCGTCTATGCCATAACCAACTATTTTCACTCGATGTGACAAAGCACTTAACATCTTCTTCATTTAATTCACATAGCAACATAGTATATAAATTTCCGTTTCTCTTTGCATTGAACAATTGCTTTCCATCTTTCTCAACTATGCATGCATTTGACCTAAAGATAACATCATAACCTTTGTCACAAAGTTGGCTAATACTAAACAAGTTATGCTTTAAACCATCAACTAAAAGTACGTTATCTATAGCAAGAGAAGGAAATATACCAATAGATCCAATTCCAACAATTTTGCCTTGTGAGTTATCTCCAAAAGTAACACTTCCTCCTTCATAAGATTTTAGGGACATGAATTTTGATTTGTCTCCCGTCATGTGCCTTGAACATCCGCTATCAAGGAACCATCTTTCTTTTGAGGTGGACTTCAAGCATACCTACAACACAATGTTACGTGACTTTTATTGGTACCCAATCTATTTTGGGTCCATTATGGTTAGATAAAAATGCAATAGTTCCTTTAGGAACCCAAAATGATTTTGTTACCAAATTTTATTTTGCACGTAGAGATTCAATGGTTCCTTTAGGAACCCAAAACATTTTTGAGACAGTTTTCTTCTTCTTCCTTAGAAAACATGCATTTGCTTTGTGACCTCTTTTCTTGCAATAATAGCATGAGACATGATTATGATCAATAGAAGGTGAGAATGAAGATTGTTTTGAAAAAGTATGCTTTAATGATTTTCTTTTCTTCAATAAAAGTGCATCTTTGTTGAATGCATCAAATCCTAAGCCGCATTTGTTAAAAGAGTTTCTTTGTCTTCCTAGCATGATGCTCAAGTTTTCTTTTCCTTTTGTGAATTTTGCTAAGATGTTTATTTGATCATCGATAGTCTTTTTCAATAAACTATTTTCCTCTTCTATCTTCATACTTTTGTCATTTTTAGCATTTACATTAACTATGGTGTGACAAGTAGAATTACATGAAGATTTAGACTTCTTGAGCAAACTATGTTTCTTAGCTAGTTTTTCAAACTCATCATACAAATTTTCAAATGCATCTTGTAATTCATTATGAGAAAATAAAATCTCATCATATGACAAAATGGAATTATCTAATGCATGTAAATTTAAATGCACCTCATCTTCATTTGCCATGAGGCAAAGATTTGCAATCTCCTCACCATTTTCTTCCTCATCCGAATCACAAGAGTCATAATCATCCCATGTTGCATTCATGGCCATTTTGTTTGGCCTTTTCTCGTTCTCCTTTTTGGGCTTGAAACACTCATTTCTATAGTGTCCCGGTTTACCACAATTGAAACAAGTAATGGACTCCTTCTTGCTTATCTCTCCTCTTGGTTCGTTGCTCTTTAAGAACCTCCGACCTTTAAACTTCTTTCGTTGAAGAAATCTCTTGAATTGTTGAGTGATCAAGGCGATGTCTTCATCAACCTCTTCTTCGATTCTTTCATTTGCTTCACTTTTAGTTGAAGCTTGCAAGGCTATACCTTTTCTAGGCTTGGCCTCTTCTTCACGAGATTTTAAGGTAATTTCCCATGTAAGGAGTGACCCGAAAATCTCATCAAGACTCATAGTACTAAGATCGTGTGCTTCTTTAATAGCTGTCACCTTTGCATTCAATTTTACCGGAAGGCTTCTAAGAACTTTGGGTGCCGCATCGGATCTAGGAACAATTCTACCAAGGTGCTTTAGTCCATTCAAAATGTTAGTAAAATGAGACATCATAGAATTGATATTTTCCTCTTCCTTCATGGCAAAGAGTTCATATTCATGCATAAGTATATCAATTTTAGATTCTCTAACTTGAGTAGTTCCTTCATAAGTAACTTCAAGTTTATCCCACATTTCTTTGGCCGTGGAGCAAGTAGATACACGGTTAAATTCGTTTGGACTTAAGGCACAGTTTAGATTAACCTTAGCTTTGGCGTTAAATGACATAAGTGTACACTCATCATTATCCCATTCGTTGGGCAATTTGGGAATAGTTTTTCCATCAACCACTTTGGTAATAGTAAAAGGTCTATCAACAATAACTAGCCAAATTTGATAATCAATAGCTTGAAGAAAATCTATCATTCTAGTCTTCCAATAGCTATAGTTTGAACCATCAAACCATGGGGGCCTATTGTTTGATTGTCCTTCTACATGAGTGACTATGTTTGAGGCCATGATCGTTCTCTAGGACGGTTAAGTCTAAAACAAGTAGAGATTAGGCTCTGATACCAATTGTAAGTCACTAAAATACCCTAGAGGGGGGTGAATAGGGTTTTAAAAATAATTTCAAATTTCTTTTTATTCTTACTAGAACATGCAACAAGGTTTCATATTAATTTACAAGGTAAAATATGCAATGAAAAATTTCACTTAAATTCAACAAGCTATTTACCACAATATAAATTAAGCATGCATGAACATAAAGTAAGGAGATAGAGATAGAGATATTGACACCGTGATTTTTACGAGGTTCGGTAACTCATACTCCTCGGCTCAAAGAATCCCCTTCCTTGAGACTTTCCCAATCCTCACACTATGGCTCTTCCTTCAATGGGTGGAATAGCAAAACCTTTACAAAAGAACTAACTAGCTCTTATCACAATCAAGAGAACAATACTCCTTTGATAAAATGGGCTTCACTCACCCAAGATCACAAATTTGTATATGCAATCAATATATCACTCAAGAAACAAAAACACTCAAAACCCTAAGGCTTTTATGGAAGATAGATCAATATAAGCTCAAGTGTTTTTAGGTGATATTTCAAGAACTCAAGATATATATATTCTCACAATATATTTTCAATAAGAGAATAGGCTCAAGGCTCGAGTTTAAATCTTCAAAATGATAAGAGTAAAAAATGAGATTTTGATCTTTCTTGTTATCAAACGATTTTTCAGAAGATGCTTGAGAGAAAATTAAAGATGAACAATATTTGGAAAATTTCTCACACAAGAACCTTAAAGTTTTAATCCATATCTCTTTCTTTATATAGTGTAACACTAGGGTTTGGAGAGTGTATCTCACCCTAGACAATTTGGAGAGTAGGACCTGAAAATCAGCAAGCAAAATCATTTGTTTTTGGGCAAAAATATTGTTTAGAAATACTTTTCCTTAAAATCCTGAAGCACCCAGTCGACTGCCTGACGACACCCAGTCGATTGCCTCCATGCTTACATTTAAAATATTTTTCCCAACGACTAGGGTCAGTCGATTGCCTCAAGAAGGCCAGTCGACTGCCTCATGAGTCAGTCGATTGCCTTGGACGGGCCAGTCGACTGCCTCAGGCAATAAAAAATGTTCAAAACTCTCTGGTTCAGTTAGTCGGCTGGGTGCTTACCTGCCAGTCGACTGCCTCATGCAGTAAAAATGTTTTATAGCTCACTAGTTCATCCTGTCGGCTGGGTCCTTAACGGCCAGTCGAATGGGTCACAGTCAGTCGGCTGCCATTTCATGGCCAGTCGACTAGGTGACTCCAAGAATTGTTTTCAAGGTCCATTTTTTATCCGTTTGAGTTCGTTTGATTTATTACTTGAGCTTATAAGACCAATCAACACATAAGATACCTTGTTACAATATTCTCACCCCGACCTATCTACCCCAGGTCTTGAGTCTAGCTTTTGTTCTTTCTTTGATCTTTTTGTCCTTCTTCTAGTTTGCGCTTGAGTTTCCTTATCGCTTGTTGCTTTATCGATCTTCCCGAATCATTTACCTGTACTTGATGAAACACTTAGTTCAAAGTCATATTAGTACCAAACACGGTTTTGAATGTTTTGTAAATATCAAAATAAGATTTATTGCTTGAAATAGAATTTCAAAGCCAACAGTAACAAAACTCATCCCTAAAGGCCACTATCAATGCCGAAGCATAGTAAGAGAAGTGGTGAAGCATAAGGGAGAGAGTGGAAGGAAACTAGAACAAGTGCATAAAACAGATACCACCGAGTTGTACACTGAGTACTCGATGGTGGAAGGTTTGAGTACTCGGTGACCCTTTCACTGAGTTATACATCGAGTACTCGGTATCCTTATAATTGTACAAAACTTTCTGGCGTTTTAGAGTCTTTTGTGCAAGGGCGCCCACTTACTCACTCACCGAGTACTCGGTGTTTTCCAGTATGAAAAGTCAAAGGTTGAACCTAAAAAGCTCCGAAACGAAACCGGACGAGTCCGAGCTAACCCCGAACACACCGAAACATCTACAACACCATACGGAGTGACTCAATATCTGTCATGAACCACGGAGAATAAAGAATGAATAAGGGAGTCCGAAAATGACAACACTTCAACGAAAATGGGGAAGAATGATCTAACTACTCTATCCCCAACCGTGAACTCAATTCAACTCTAAAATCAACAAACTCATCTCAACAACCTAAGATGGTTAAGTTGACAATTCCATCAACATTCCTATTCTTAGGATTATGAAAAGGAAGACCTAGTAGCCAATACTATGGAACTAACTAGGTGAAATCAAAACTTTCTCCGATTCATTCAAACCTCAAAGTATGATAAACGATGCTCTCCTCAATTGCAAATGAATATCAAAAGTCATTCCTACACAACCAACCAAGACCACAAGACTATCACCCGCCTTCTCAAAGGACTTAACTCACAATAAACTCTATAGTCCTCTACCAACTTTAACTCCTAAAAAGAAAGCCATTTAAGCTAACATATATCACCACATAAGGGGCATATAAGTATATATCAACAAGTATAAGCATTCATCTCACATTATACTTTAAAACAAGGCATGTAAATCAAATTCTCACATTATCTAATTTCATTTGAGCATTTTATTAACATATGAATTAAGTATCAAAATTCACATTAAACATGTTCCACAAACACCTTGAATAATATCATAGATAAATCACATAACAGAAACTCAAATGCAATATGACTCAACACCACCTCATGGTACACACATTATGAGGATAGAAGACCCACCCTATATCTTCAATTTCGGACTGAACAATGTCGTAGCTGGGAGACACCTATGAAGATAGGAGACCAAACCTATACTGCCAATTTCGGACTTACACTTCCGTAGTTGGAGACACCTATAAGGATGGGAGACCCAACCTATATATATCCAATTTCGGACTTAACACTTCCGTAGGTGGGAGACACCTATAAGGATGGAATAACCAACCTATATCGCCAATTTTGGACTTAACATTTCCGTAGGTGGGAGATACCTACGAGGATGGAAGAACCAACCTATATTGTCAATTTCGAACTTAATACTTCAGTAGGTGGGAGACACCTATGCACTCAACACAACACGGTGAACCCAATATGCAACTATGTCTCAAAAGACCCATGCCCCAACACAAATATATATCTCATCATATTTAAGAAAAACATTTCCTAGAATACCAACATGAATGTCATCAATCCTTTATCATGCTCTTAAATCTTATTAAAGCAAAAATCAACAAGCATGCGTTCTCATACACAATTCATGTCCCAAATCATCAAGTTGTCCTTTAATTCGCAAGAATAACATTTCTATTCATTTGGCATGCTTTTATCTCAATGAAAACAATTATACACATTAACTCGCTTTCATAATCGAGTTTAATGTTCAAGATAATAATTTCAAGATTAACAATGTAACACCCCGTGTTATATTTCCCTTTTCCTGAAATTCTTTTCGATTTATTTTCGGTTGTGACATCACTTGTTCATGACGTCATGGTTATACTTGATATTTCGTACGTGCAAATTTTTTGCGTTTATGATCAAAGTCGACTGGACGACTTTATGATTTCTCCTTAACGACTTCGTTCACTTTCTTATTGTCGACTATGCGGTTTTGTTTCGACATTTAGCGTTTAGTGCTTCCACTGGATGATGACACGTTTTCTTTATCCGACGTTCAAGGTTCCGATTCGAGTTTCGGTAGGATCGGACTTGTTAAGTGTTCTGAAGACTGGGTTACATGCCCGTGTTACTTATTTTAGTTTACTTTAGTTATTTGGCGTTCCGTGAACTTACAATTTCGCGCGATGTTTATTGGAGGCTCCTGGTATTTTTCGGAATTTATTCTTTATATATATATTTAATAATAATTATATATATGTATATACGTGGGTATTTATAATACATATATATACTATTTTGGGATTATTTTGTAATTTTGGAGGATTAGAGGGTATATGTGCAATTAGGGTATATATGTATATACATGTGTGTAGCCTTGGAGAGAGAGAGAGAAGATTTGATTAAAAATCTGCACCTTCATTCTCTTTTTTCTTTGTGTCACCGTGGTTTTCCAGGTCCTCCATCATTATCATCTTCATCTTGTCCCCGACAAGAAGAGAGAGAGAGGTTGGTTGAGAGAAAAAGAGCTGGAGGTCGCGTATAGCGGCCTGACCTGGTAAGAATGGTTCGCTGATCAAAGGCGACGCGATAGCGACCCAGGTGGTGGCGACGGTGCGACATGGGTCGCCGGGGCTAGAGGCGAGGTGGTTCTCGTAGTGGCAACACGCGTAAAAGTGGCGATAGGCCTTTTTGCTGGCCAGATTTCGCGTCTTCTTTTTGGCAGCTTCCGGTTGTCCGATGGCTGTGATTTTCGAAGGTTAGTTTCGTCTCGGTGTCATGTTTGACTTTCTAAAATTTTAGAATTTTCCATCGAGCGGTTTGTTGTGAAATTCCATTTATAGGTACGAATTTTGTTTCGATTTTTCCCCGTTTTGTTCCATTCCGTTTATCTATTGGTAATGGGCTTTGACTATATTGATTAGGTCGTCGAGGAGGATGTTTTGGCGTATCACGGGGTCCTTTCGGCTTAGTGGTTTGGCCGTAGCGTCACTTTGAGGTAGGGGACTTTTATTCGTGTTTTATTCCAATTTCGTGGGCGTACGTCTAATTAATTCTGGAAATTTATCATAATGTATTATTTGATGTTAGTTGTAAAATCATGGAAATTAATTAGTTTAGATTAATTGGTATTAGTTGTGATCCCTATAATTCAACGAAATTGGATTAGTGGATAATTAACTGGAAATATGTTAGTTGGATTGTCATCGGAATTGGAGTCCCTAGGTTAAATCGGGACCGGACTATTTAGTTATAATTGGACTTTGATATTGGGTAGCTTACCCCTTTCCCGACTCAAGGTTATGTGAGTCGTAAATTAATTTAGAAAGGATTAAAAATCAAAATCCCACATCACACAGATCTTTTATATCCACCTCTCAACATAGTAACCGAGGTAGCTAGCATAATTACACCATCAAAGCTACACCACTAATACCCATAATCACATATGTATACTTACACTTATACAAATTCTCAACCATACCAATATATATACATATATATAGGCATACTATCATACTTTAATATTGATAATCTCAAGAATTATAACCTAACTAGCATGTATCATATCAGTATAATAAAGTACACCATAGACAAGGGTTAAATCACATGAACATGTACAAACCCAATTTCATATTTTTCAAGTATACAAGTTAGCAAATGCATCTAGGGTTAGAAAGCCCTAAAATGAAATTTCACACTCACGAAACCAAAGGATGAGAAATGATAAAAGCTTTCCCCTACCTCAATGAAGAACAAAGCCAAATCACAAAGTAAGATCCATGAAACCTTAGCTTTCACCCAACATCGAAATTGAAGCAACCAATTGGTGAAAAGCTTCATCATAACCTCCTAACAATGAATCAAGACCCAAACCACAAAGAAAACAAGAATCAAAAGGTGGCTTGTCAAGAAAACCCAAAACTAGGGCTTAGGAAGAAAACCCACAAGGAAGGGAAGAACACTTACCCAACCTTAGCTCAAATCAAAGCCAAGAACGCCATCATCAAAATCCAAGCCCAACTAGATGAAATAGGGAAAAAATAGAGAGAAACAAAGTAGGAGCGAGAGAGAGACTCGGTTTTGGAAAGAAGGGGAAATGAAATAATGAATTTTAGGTCAAAACCCATATATATATCAAATCTGTAGACTCTACCGAGTTGTACACTGAGTAGTCGGTAGAACGGTGGCCGAGTACTCGGTGAAACAGTTACTGAGTACTCGGTACCCCTGAAACAACAAAGTGCAAGGAGAGGCTCCAAGGCCCTAAGAAGACACCGGAAACTCCGAAACCATCCGGGACACATCCACACACTCCAGAACATATAGGACTCTCATATTTCCTCACCAATTCATACACAAGTGAAATACCGAGAATACCCCTCAATCTAAAAAGTTCTAAAAATAAATATAAACACATAATCACATAAGTGCTACACCAGAATGTCTATAATAAACTAAGTAACACATTCTAGAACGAAACACAATCACCGAAGCATCAACAAGAAAGCATTGCAACGAACCCATGTAGTTGCCAACAAAACACAAATCCACGAAGCATTAAACAAAAGTCCACGAAGTCGTTTCACGTCCACGAAGTCGTTTCACTAAGTCCGAAACATAAACGCGAAAAATCAACACGTACCAAGATTGCACAAGACGTCATGAATAAGTGACGTCAGAAAACGTTAGCACTTAGCAAATAATTCCAGAAAGGAGAAACGAAATGTGGGGCATTACAACCTTACCTCCTTAGGAGATTTCGTCATCAAAATTAGGGAATACCTTAGTCCGCGAGCCATATATGGTTGATCAGACCAAATGATCTACTCACATTCTTCGGTAGCTAACCCATGATACAAGTATGAAAAGAAAAAGTGACTGAGGAATGGTCCTACGATCCATTGGGACTAAATCACAACGAGATGCATCTAGCAAGACACATCCTCGACATAACATAGTGAAACACAAACAGAGAAGCACACAGAGAGAACGTAAATCAAAATCGTAGATAACATCAAATGTCGAATGGACCACCAACCTTCACTCGTCGTCCCTAAGATAGTGAAACCTAATGCTCTGATACCATGTTGTCACGCCCCTAAATTCCAAAGACTCCCGAACCAGGACATCTAAGGAATCCGGGGTCGCAATCCCTTAAATGAGCGACCAACTAAGAACATCATCATCAATAAAATGAATAGAATCATGGTAACCACAATGATTCCATACAACTGAGCGGAAACTAATACCAATTGATACACAAGGCATATTTAGGCGCTGAAAAACAACATCTATACAATGATGCAATGATATTAAATACAAGGAAGGGATACGCCAACAGATTGGCTCCCAAGTAATACAATAATAGTCCCAATACAAGGAGAGCAAGCAAAGGAAAACTAAAGCGAACAACACCACACATGAACATTCCGATACCACAACATCATCTGTATCACTCTACTAAAAATTCCAGAACTTGTAACGAGGAAACAAAGAAAGGTGTCGTTGTGCCCCAACCTGTCAATAGACGAAACATTTTCTTCAAACTAGTGTGGAATACCAGGGCAATAAATGCCAGGGTAAGCTCATCAAAGCCCCGTAGAAAAAATGAAATCATAGTCGTCACATCCTTCGAACGTCCAAGTTTAGTGCGAACCATCCTGTGTACATGCATCTATCCTAAGTCGATCAATAGTCCCTCATGGCACTCATGCCAATACGGGACCCCTGAAACACATCCCTCTAGTCCTCTTCCATACATTAACAAAGGCAACTAGCACAAAACAAAACCATAGCATAACATTATATGGAAAATGCACACCTATATATATATACGTATATATGTACCTAAAGATAACAAATAAGTACAAGACACGTAGTTCGAACCTCACAAGAGAATACTATGACTCGTACCCACTGATCCAACATTAGTAGTCTACACTACTCACATCAATGTACACCAAGTACATAATTCCCTAACGTAACATAGCCAATCACTGTAGTGGCCACAATAATAATGCCATAGGACCCAATGGAACTAAAATCACCACGATGTCCATAAGAAGGAACATCCATAACTGGTACCAAGGAAACTCTCACGTCCTTACGTACCTATATAACCATAATCAATGTATATATATACAATACACATATGACGTATCGACCTATTGATAAAGGTGATCCACACTTATATCAATATCATTACTCATGCCACTACATCAATCACATGATACTATCCACAAGGAGATTAATTCTATCACTAACGCACTCACTAAGGATGAGGAAGGCTAATTCCTCAACCATGAAGGGTACGTGGACACTACTCTCAAGAATGGAGATATAAGATATTTTATATTCACAAATATTTATATTTAGAATAAAATAGTAGTGGGTTCGCACACCCAAACCACTTCAATGATACGGAAGTGAGAATATTTTTCCCACCTCAAAATGCGCGCTGCAAGCTAAACTGTCACATCCACAATAGAACCAAATACTCTGACTCATCGCCAAGACACGTGCTTAATTTTGTCCCCAAAATAATTTTGGCCAAAATGGGACCCACAGTGAACAGTGTCGCCGCCCGAATATGGGGCCCGCTGATCAAAGTTGTCCGAATAAAATACGAATATTCCGGAACGTTCGCCTCGATGACCTATATGATATATACGAAGTCCATTACCAATATCCTAACAAAACGGAACAAATCTAAAAACTACCGAAATGAAAATCGTACCTATTTTCGTAATTTCCCAATAAACCGCTTAACGGTTTCGCACAAAATTTGAGTATATCATCTTACACGGCGAGAGGATTGTATCCCCAAAATTTTGTCGCAAACCGTCACTCGAATGTTGCCTAACCAGCCGACTAAAATTTACAGCTATGACTCACCCAAACTGGGTTGTTCAGCATCACCATCGCGGCTGAGCTACACGAACTCCAGCATCGCGCGATCATCCCTCTCAGTCGCGCCACCGCCACCAGCTTGTCATTCCTCCATACCCGATCCCCCTTCATTAGGTCGCGCACTATGCGCGACCTTCCTCTCCCTTTTTTTCTCTCTCTCTCTTTCTGCGAGCCATAGTGATGTAGATGAAGTAGGCACAACGATGAGAAGGGGAAGGAAAACAATCAAGTTATAAGGAAGAAGAAGAGTTGCGTTGACCTGTGCAGACGTGAATATGTATATACATATATATGATAAAATGTAAAAGTAACTCTCCCATTATCCAAAATTACATAACAACCCCAATACTTGACTAAAACGACCAAACGATGTCTAAATAAAACATCAAAAAAGTTACGGGACGCCAAATAAAAAATATCAACTGATATAAATAACCCGGGGTATAAAAACCAACAACCGGAACATCTAACACGTCCTGAACTCACCGAAACTCCTAAAAGAAGGAAACACACAAGTTTACCAAATTGGTCTAAAAATACGCGTCACGTAAATACAACAAGTACTAATACCGTAACCGAAATAATCAAGTCGAAACCTTAAACATCGGATAACAGAATGTTTCGCCACCTCGTCGAAGCACTAACGCTAAATATCAAAATCAAATAGCTTAGTCGACAATAAGAACCCGCGTAAACGTCGTCCCGCCAAGTCAGAACGTAGAATGCAAAAAATTTACATGGACGAAATATAAAGAATAAACACAACATCATGAACAAGTGACGTCATAACCAAAAATAACTTAGAATGACTTTGAAGAATAAGGTAAATAACACAGGGTGTTACACAACACTTAAGAGATCCTATTCCTTATGAAAAGTAAGGAGAAAAGATTCAGAAGATGTTTGTGATGAGACAAAAATATTTGATATTATGGGCGTTAATATACCCTTTGTTAGTCTCTTTATTCTATTAATTTTGTATTTTTATCCGAGTTGCATGTTTAAGCATGTTTCAGGGCCTTAATGCAAATAGGAATTAATTTTGGGTTTTTAGCAATTATGCCTGATCCAGGGCAACACTTAGAAGAGAAATGCATTCAAGGTACAAGTTAATGAAACAAAGTACAAGTTGGTAAAGTACAAATTCGCAGAATAAATAAATATTAAAATTCAGGAACCATTGATCAATCGGTGGAACCTACGATCGATCAGCCGTCGCCGCCTTGGAATATGTCCGAATACATATTGCAGAATTATGACTTTGTGTGCAAGAATATCAAGGGGTAGAATCGTCCATTCACCGCCATTACTTAGTCCCCAAGTTCTCTTGGATCGCAAGCAAAGAACATGTCATTTTTACACCAACTTTTGTCTATAAATACAGGTGGAATTCATTAAGAGAAGATATCTTTTTGGGAATCTTTGATATCTTCAAAATATCTCTTATATCATTCATAAAAAGTCTCTCTTTTTTAGAGAGGCTTTCTTCCTCAAGAACTCAAGAACCAACTATCCAATATAAGTCTCCCCTTTCCATAAGCGGCTAGTCAGTATCTAGGGCTTCCAACAAAACCCTAGTCGAGTAATGTAGACTTTTATTTATTTATATTGGAAAGAGGGGAAGCTGTACAACACTTATATGATGATTATGTAGTGAGAGATCAAAACAATAAGCTAAATAAGATTTATTTATTAATTTTCTTATTAAGCTGATATTGAATTAATGATTTATCTTGAACAACTATGTCTAATCATTAGGAGCAAGAACCTCTGTAATTTAATAACAGTTTCTACATAATGGTACTTATTGGGCATGATAAAGTCTTAGGTTTACACAGTCCATGCTTAGAGAAGATGATTATTATTGTGTTTTTAATTTCATGTTTTAGGATTAGTTGTAGTATAGATGCATACAATAGTCATACTAATCGCAGATGGACTGTAGTGAAAACGGACCGATTGCATTCTTTTTGAGATTAGGCAACTTTTTATAGCATTACTAATCTGATTCATATAAGCTGTATCGCCCTCTTGCAATAAAATAATTAAAGGAATACATTGCAAGATTAGTGATGGAGTTAGAACAAAACCCTAGTGATCGGTGGCCAAACCTAGATTCGTTTACTCTACTAGGCTTGGGTAATAAATAATAATAATAATGTTGTGTGCAAATAAGCCCTTAAATTTGACATAGTATTCCCTATCGCAAGTGCACGAATCAATTATAGTATAATATATATGAGATAGGGTATATCGTATCCACAGAGACTAATGAATTCATAACGTCTTCTACAATTATTGTAAATAAATTATGAAAGATGATTTGTTTGCTTTGTTTTCTATAACTAATTTGACAAGAAATAAAATAATATAAAAGTAAAGATAGATTTTGGTTTTATTGTTTGAAAACAGTGGAGATAAAGATCTAGGGTATTTCTAACTACACTACAAACTGCATAATATAGCCTCCTAATCATTTAATTGTAAATGGTGGTTCATTAAATGTGAATCAGGTATAGGGTCGCAAACATTGGCAAACCATAATCCCAAAAAATGAACAATTAATCCATCATTGGTACAATCCATCATTAAACAAGCATAACTAGTACATGCATCTACTCTAAAATACTCCTACTAACATAAATTAAAAACATGTCACTCGTTATCTTTTCTAAGCATGGTTTGTCTAAATCAAGATTACATGTTAATTTCCAACATTGTGTAAAAAATCATGAGTTAAGCATCCGAGTTCTAGCCCATATTGAATAACCATGACTGTGCAAGATAAAACATTCATTTAAACTAAGACAAGATATAGAATAAATGAAGAATCTTATATATAATCAAATGTAATCACTCATCTACACAATCATCACATACATGTCCTTCAGTTTCCCCTTAAACAATTAAAATAAGAAAGAGTCTACATTACTTGGCTAGGATTTTGTTAAAAACCCTAGATACCAGTTTATTTGTTCATGGTGGTGGCTGTCTGTATTGTTGATGGAGACACGCCCTCCATGGTTATTATTCTTGCACAAATCTCCAACAACAGTTTGTCAATTCAACGTATGAAGACTCCAATATAACACCACAATATAACACCACAATATAACACCACAATATATCACCACAATATATCACTACCCAATTGTAAGGGCGACCCCTATCTTTTATAGAAAGAGAGGCGTCTTTCTTTGGTAATCTGATTGCTTTATAGTTAAGTCAGGAATTTGTATCATGATAGTCCTTGAAGAATGGTCTAAAATCTAATCACATATGGTCAATATTGTATCCAAAATAGATTAGGGATCATTCCATGCTGAGTCTGGCCGTAACGGGTCTGAAAGGTGCATATACAAGTTGCTGATGTGTATTGGTCGTATCTTGTCTGACTGAGTACTCGATGAGAATTCCACTAAGTACTCAGTGGCTACGCAATGGCGCGATGACGTGCACAGGTCTCTGGAAATTTTATCACTTTTGCACTACCGAGTACTCGGTGAAGGGACTACCGAGTACTCGGTTGTTCTTCATCTTGTATTTTCATGCTTCATCTTCTTTGCTCCATTTCTTTTCTTGGCTTCATTCCTCTTCAATTCTTTCGCATTCTTGACTTATTTTTGGTCATTCATAAGTCTTTCAACCATGGTTTTAGCTCTTGAGTAGTCTTGAGTCACAAATCCAGTTATTTCGCAGAATTAAACTCGCTTTACATGACACAGTCGTAAAACGTCTTAAAACACGAAAACTGTATAAAAGCACCAATATAATGATAAACATAAACATAACAATGTATAATTAGGAGCCTTAAATGTATGATATTTGGCTCCTATCAAGACCCCAAACTTCAACATTACTAGTCCCTTAGCAATAAATTGAATAGAAATTTTTTAAAATTTGTGATGATTGTGTTTTTAGTATAATAACTTAAACTATCTATTTAACGAAACTATATAACTAATCCTTTTATTTCGTGAAGGTGTACGATTACACTTAATTCTTGTATGCTCAGGAAATACCGAGTAACATCTAACTAATCCTTTAATTCTTGTACGATTACACTATTTATTTAACTAAACTATCTAACTAATCAATTTAATACTTAGGCATGTAACAAGCCTTTTAAACCCGTCGACAATACTGAGTGGACAAATGAAGTCCCGTAAGGGTTAAATATACTACCAACAAATTCTTTCATTCTTCATTCTTCTATGCTCATGAAATCGAATAATCGTTTTTCATGCAAATGCCATAATTTCGTCAGAATAAAATGCATACAAGTTATCCTCACTCATTTATACACAATAATTATCATATATTAAATTTAAAAGAATGGTCCACAAAGTGGTGAAATAAACTTGCTAATTTCTACAACCGATCCACATAACTCTCCGTGTTTTTGTGAACATTCTCTATGGTAGACCAATCTCCCTTTTTATACTTCATTGATCAAGTTTTGTCATGACACAACTTCAATATATTTTTTTCATTTTTATCGGTTTTTATCTCTCTAAGTCTCCGGACATTTAAGCGAGGATTATTAGTCCCAACCAACTGGGCCCAAGCTTCTACCATGGGATCATCAGTTTTCTCCCCTTTTAACGCGAACACTCTGCTACTTTCTGGTAGGAGGCCCGGTTACTCAGATCGAAGAACCGCTTTTTGCATTTTCATTTTTTTTCTTTTCTCCATACAACTTATATATATATACATAATTTTTGTTTTATTCTTTACTACTCCCCTTGTCATTGAAACAAAACTATTTTTTTCAACTACACAGTCAAAGGTCGATTAGTTGTCCCATAAAGAATGTGTGCATGTGTTTTTATAGGCCAAGACTATCTTTTTTGGTTTCAATTTCACTCATTTATTCATTCATGTGGACCACATTTTAAAAATAAATTTAATAAACTATTACACACTCATGAGTGTGGTAGTTGCATACATAATATTTTTCTAGTCATAACATCTACACAAATCAACTTATATAAAATCTCAATCACATACTTCGAATGATGAACTTAATAAAAAAATTCAAAAATTTCAAAATTTTTATTTTCTTATTCCCTTAAAGCATATAATAACTATTTTCTACCCCCCAAACTTAAAGTGGACCATGTCCTCATGGTCTAAAAATAAAAATAAAAATAAAGTAAGGAAGAAATTGTTACCGCCCTTGAAGTGTAATTTTGGTTGCTTCGTTATATTGCTCATATCTCCCTCAAACTTGCTTTGGTTGATCTAGTCAAAAATAAAATACTATGCAATACTCAATATCATATCCAATAGAGAGATAATAATTAAAGAAACCAAAATAGTAATTATGAAGTATATTTATTTTTTCCATGGAATGGAATATTATTAATAAAAGCACGCATGATTTGTCCTTAAAGACCTACAATCCTAAAATATAAAATTGCAGAAAAATAAAATAAATTAAAATAAATTCAAAACATGCATAGAACCAATCCTAAACGGATTTGGCGAAAAAGAAATAAAAATAAAAATAAAGTAACAAAATCCTAGAGAGTTTTATATCCATTCCCTAATGCTACAAATTATTCCTCTATTGCCCTTTTAGGCACATTCAGTAAAGTTATCGTTGCATGTATTGAATTCCTCTATTATGATCAATTTTCTTAGGACCCGTATGTATTGGTTCATCAGTCGCATAAAACAATTCACCTAATTGATCTTCGATTAATGTCATGATAAGGAAGGGAAAGAACAACTTCACATCCGTTGTATCGAAGCACATGAATTTTGCTCAAGAGTTTGTCAACACTTCATCATCTTATCATAAATCAATTTCAGGATAGAACCCAAAATACCTTCTTAAAGCAGTAGAGTGTATATACCATCTCACTCCCATCAATATACCAAAGCTCCGTGTAACACCCCGTGTTATTTTCCTTTTTCCTGAAATTATATTTATCTTAATTTCGGTTATGACGTCAATTGTTCATGACGTATTATTTATTCTTGGTATTTGATACCTGTAAATTTTTCGCGTTTAGTTTTAAAGTCAACTGGATGACATTACGCGAATTTTTATTCTCGACTACGCGGTTTCGATTCGACGTTTAATGATTAATGTTTCGATTGGATGACGACACATTTTAATTGGTCGGGCTTATTTAAGTGTTCCGACATTTGGGTTTCTACCCCGATGTATTTAATTGGGCTTCCCGTTATTAATTCGGGCTTACGAGATTATGTTTGGGCGTTCCAATAATTGTTGGGATTTATTATATATATATATATATATATATTGAAGTGGGGTTGTTTTACAATTACGGATAAATAGAGGGTTAGTTGTGTAATATAGCATATATATGTATATATGTGCACGCAATCACCTGCTATACCACAGACTTGTCTTCTTCAGTCTCCTTGTAGGAATGACTGAATACACGCCTCCTCTCATCTCTTCTATCTGCACCATGACCGACTACCTCTTCTCTTCTTCTTCACCTTCGCCGGCGATATTCGCCGGCGAGGGAGGGAGCTCTGGCGAGAGAGGGAGCTGTCGACTGAGAGAGGGAGGACGCGGCTGGTAAAACAATCCGTGAACTGGTGGTGTTGATGGCGGCCGGTCTGGACGGCGGTGGTGCTAGTGCTGGCAAGCAACGGCGGCGGCGCAGGGATTGCAGGCTGAGCAGCCGTGAAGGAGTGGCGCAGCTTGCGCAATGGCTACGCGAATAGGGGCTAGTCTGGCCGAGCTTCGGCCGGTGTTTCGGGTAACTTCCGGTGATCGGTTTGAGCTGATTTTTGGTGAGTAGCTCCGTATATACATGGTATTCGTCATATATTAATTTCGTGAATTTATGATGAATGGTTTGCCCGGAAATCGCATTTATAGGTTATAGATTTTGTTTGGGTTATTTTAGATTTACCCAATTTAATTAATCGATTATTAATGGGCTTTGTATATATCGTATAGATTGTCGAGACGGACATTTCGATATAGGTGAAATATTTTTCAGACGACTTTGGTCGGCGGGCGTCATATTCGGGCGTCGGTACTGTGCTGTTTCGGACTGTTCGGTAATGTATAATTAGGTGGAAAATTATATTTCTCACTCCGCATTATTGAAGTAGTTTAGGGGTGTAAACCCTTATTTAATTTAATATAGATATATTAAATTGCCAATTTAAATATCTATATTTGGGTAGAATCGGCGTAGGATTTAGAAATTAATTTTGAGAAAATTAATTAAATTATTCCATACGAGATTAAATATATTCCTAATTGAATTGAATAGGAATAGGCGGCTTAGAAATTCCCTTGAGAATTAAATGAGCTAGAAGATTTTGTAAACGTTGGACGTGAGAGACTTAGACGCTATTCTAGGTCCCCTTTTATTACGTGGATTATCTGTTTAAATTATTTTAAAAAGGCATGTTAATTGAAATTGAAAATATTTTCTAAGGAATTAAAGAAAATATATTTTGAAAACATGAAATGTATATGAAACTGTTTTCATATGATTTAATTGCTTTATTGTATTTTAAAGCATGAAAAGAGATTTTGAGACATATATTATCATGTGGGTATTTTTTTTATAAATATGATGTATTACATATTTATGATTGAGATATGATTTGATTGTACACCATGTCGTGTGAGCACATGGGTGTTGGCGCATGTAGTGCACGGTTTCACCATTGGCAGAGAGAGTTCATTTGGTCTGGTCTACTTCCTTTGTGCGTGGGGCACGAGTAGACGTTTGTGTCGGATCATCACAACAACTGGCCAGGAGGTATCACGCCTACGGAACTAAAAAGCCGGCAAATGTGAGTTAGGAGTCCAGGTAGAGGCTCATGTTCTTGACTCAAGGGTAGTCATGGCGTACGGAGTTGCAAGTTAGGCTCTCGTATAACCGCCTTCCCTGTTGAAGTGATAGAGAGAAAAATCACTTGGGAAGGGTCGGTGTGGTAACTCTACACTACTTGATGAGCTTGTATCCTCAAAAGTATGTGGACAGAGTTTGTATCCGTTACCCTTGGGAAGGGTATGTTGTGTGTGAGTATCACGGGGAGTGTCGAGTCACATTACACTGCATACCCTTTATGTGATCTCGTTTGACATATGTGCTATATTACATGTGTTGTTGGAGCATGCTATTTATGAATATTGTAAATTAAATTCATATTTTATAAATGCTCAGTTGAAGGTAATTAATGTGGAATAAAATGACAATATGTCATAATTAATAAGTATAATGAACGTATATCCTTGTACTTGTTGTATACTTTAGTACCCTTGGGGGAGGTTATGCATGTTGGCATAGTGATCCATGTGGCTAGTTGAGGCTAGTGGTGGATCGTAGGCTTGACTTTGAGTGGAGGCCTTAAAGATTGTGGTTAGCAGCTTTGTGATTGTGGTTAGTAGCCTTGTGATTGTGATTAGTAGTTTGGTGATTGTGGTTAGTTGTGTGAACTCTTTTGGAGATTTGAGGTTAGGGATGATTTTTTTGTCAATTGATAATTGAGGCCTTAGAGAAGGTGAGTGATGAGTTGTGTGAGATTTTGATTGGTGAGAAGAGGTTATGATTAGGGATTCATTAAGTACTCGAGATACTGTAGTCTGTCAGTCTTGATTCTTATGCTTAGTCCATTCCCTTAAGCATTCCTGGTACTGTGTTTTGTACACTAGTACGTGGTCGTTGACTTGTATGTCATTCCTTGAGTTGTCGGTTACGGTGTGGTGCCGAACCTCTTCCTCGTGGTGTCATTTGATTTGGTGGAGTTGGAACGGATGGTTGTCTTCCGTGAGTCCAACGTGTTGCTCTTCCTTTACTATCCTCTCGGACATTACAGGAATTCATAGATTGTGTTTCTCTTATTTGACTATCATTTCGAAAACGGTGTTTTCTAAACTCTTTGTATTTAAAAGGAAAAAATCGTTTTCGCCTACCCCCGTAGAAATGAAAAGTTTTAGTACTTTATAAATGATCTTTGGATCTTCTTTAAAAAGATTTAATTTCTAAAATCCGGTGATGGCTACTGACGGAGACCGGGGGCAAGACGGTCATTTTTACTATGTGGTTTCTTAAAAGGAAAACTATTTTATTACTTTTCTTGGGATTCTGAGATTTCGAGACTTCTTTCTCGATATCTCATCTTATAGAGTTTTGAAAGGTGTTCCATTGTTTCACCTTTGCTTCCTATCATTTCTATGTCTCGGGTATGAGGCTTGGTGTTGTTCAGTGCACACATATAGTGTTGCCCTTCCTGTCTTCTTGGCTTTTGATGTCACACTTAGGTGATTCGAGTTGTTCCACATGTTAGGGGTATGGATACCGAGTGGATTGGTTTTCTTTTGTCCGGGTGTTCTCCTTAAACACTCGTGGTGTTTTAACCTGGACATTGTTGTCTCGGTTAATTGTTGGTTAGTATTGGGACTTCTTTCCCCTTGCTTTTGTTTCCTTGTTCGGGTGTTTTCACTAAACACTTGTGGTGTTCTTAACCTTGACATTGTTGTCTCGGTTATCTGTTGGTTTAGCATTGGGAAGTCATTTCCTTCGCTTTGCTTTGGTGACCCTCAGGTGGTCTTTCATAAGAGTAGTGTTCGTGTACTCTTAGTGATTTGATTGGGTGGTTTCCCTCGCCTACAGTGAGAGTGTTAGTGATGTGATTGACCCTATTGATGATAGTATTATGAGGTCGATATGGTTTATGGCATGGTGATATGATTGAGGTGATCTAGCCTTTGAGAGGTAGATTTTCCTTAGGAATGGGATAAGGTTTGTTATATATATATATTGTACATATGTATATATATATATATATAGACGATGATTGTGTTAGTACGCAAGGATGTGAATATTTTTCCTCCTGTGTTCTCGGGGAGTGAGTTATGAGTATTCCTTGGTACTAGTGGTGGATTTTGATCCCTATGGATATTAGAGGTGAGTGTGTTTCCCCTCTGTTTAGATTTCTGGTTAGCGTTGTGAACGCTTGATGAATTGTTAGATTGGACATTAGGGTCGTGTACCTAGTGTACGTTGGTGAGAGTAGTGTAGACTACTGGCGTGGTATTTGGAGTACGAGTCTTAGATGTACCTGGTAGGCTCATGTTGTGTATTTATACTTATATATATATGTGTATATATATATATCCCCGTTATATACTTACGTACGGTAGTATATGAGCACGTGCCTTGGGTTTTGCGTGGATGGGATTAGTTAGGCTATATATATATCGATAGATAGTTTAGCATTACCTAAACTACTAGAGGATGGGGTAGTTAGAGTATCTTTTCCCACTGAGCTTATTTGCTCACAGGGGTATTTGATTTGCCCCCTTGTATTCACACGACAGGATGTAGGAAATATACGGCTATGGGCAGGATGCGGTGCAACGGAAATTTTCCTTGGTTTTCTTGTTACAGGTTTGGAGTTGCGTTGGGTGATGCGGTTACGGTTGCAGCACGACTGGGTTTGGGGACGATTGTTATGTATTTTCTTTTGGGAGCCAGTCTGTTGGCATATCCCTGTTGATGTATTCTTTAGTTCCTGTATTTATTCTTTCTGATGGTTATTGTATCTATTCTGCACAGCTAGGTGCTTTACTGTATCTTATTCGAGCATTTGTGGCTCTGTCGATTATTAGAGGGTTTGGAGGGGTTTTGGTTTCTTTCCATTACCTCGGCCCTAGTAGGATTGATGAATGTGGGGCTTGGAAGCCATTGTGATTATTGAATTGCTTTGGGCAGGTTATTGTGTTGTGATTGGTTGTCCGGATGTTCCATTTACAAACGGAACTCTGCCGGATTTTCGTTAGATTCCGCTGCTTAGTTTTATTAGTTATTTGGGTATTAAATATACCATTTCTATCATTAACCCATATGTTTTCTTGGTTACTGATGTCTTAGTTGGTCATTCGTATTAAGGATCACATCCTGGATTCCTTGGATATCCCAGTTCGGGAGTCTTAGGAATTTAGGAGCGTGTCTGTTTGTATCTGAGGATACTATTGAGTTCTAGTATTCTATTTGACATGGAGTATATTTTTCATTGTTATTCCACGTGTCTCTTTGTTATTGTTGATTCTAGTGGTCGCTTGGCTTGCGTCACCCTTTAGGGGCGTGACCGCATGGTATCTGAGCATTCATTGTAACCCTTTCGTGGGTGTTTGTTGGATGAATGTTGTTGGTTTTCATTTCTTTTCACTTTTGTTCACTCCCTTAGCTCTTAGACACGGGTTTCGGAGTTCTAGGAAATTTGGGGCGTGACACTTCGGTTCTAACTCATTATTCGTAATCCAAAATTTAGTTGGTGGATTTTCAAGTCCATCGCAAATCTCTCTAACCATATCATGAAATGATGGAATCGGATGTGGAATAAGGCGAAACATACCATCAAGATCTTGAATTATATCGTATGGTTTTACGAGCCATCAAACCTCCTTCACCTTGAACATTATACCTCATGTTGTAGTGGAAATCACGCACAATGTTGGGAAAAGCCTGTAAATTCGCCGGCTTGTAAAGCTTGTCCAATCGCCGTTTCTTTAAAGCTCTATCTGTCATTATCTCCAATGGATCGTACATGATATGCTTATAGAACACACACGCATACTTGATCTTGTAATCTGCAAGAGGATCACCCTTAGGGGTAGCATCCTTGATCTCCTCCTCCGTCAAACTTCCAATGGCCATACTAGCTTTACTACTTGTCTAATAGTTTTGAAGAATATGGGAAAGAAAGACTACCGGAGGCCTTATATTTATAGATCTTTAAATATAAGTCCTTTCTATGAGAGGAATGATTAAATTTACAGTAGAATTATGGAATAAGAATCATTAGAATGGAAAGTATTGACAAGGTAATAAGATTTAATAATAAAGTTTTCATAGTAGAAAAGGATTCCGTATTTATGGAAATTTAATAAAATTCTCTTTTCTTTATTAAAAGCTACTAAAAGTATATACTATACTATTATATTACAGTCAAAGTTCTTGAAATTACCTAGACAATAGTGAAAACAGCCTAGAAGGGGGTGAATAGTTTTTTTGTCGATTTTATGATCAATTAAAATTATCTAGCCGAAATTCAATTTTAATTAGTCACAAAAACTAATTCTCAATTTAGTTCTCAAAAACAGATCAATCAAGCAAATATGAGTATAAGTGCCGAAGATTAAATCATGAGAATACACAAAGATTTTTACGTGGAAAACCTTGGAAAGACTCCAAGTAAAAACCACGGATACGCTCAGGTATCGATGCACTATGAATCAGAGAATTTGTACACACTCTATGAGAACAAAACTTACAACTGTTGTAATTTGTTGTTTTTCATTCGACATCTAAAAGTCTAGATTCACTCGCGCCCCACGAAGCTCTCACTCTGATCTCCGTACTCTGACGGCTCTGCTTCTCAATAGATCAAAATCACCACGAAGCCTCCTGTTTCGATCTCCCCACTTAGACGGCTCTGCTTCAAAATGGTGTGTGAATTTTTCAAAATGGATCAAAATAACCTCAAAATGGATCAACACAACCTCGTTGCTATAGATGGTGTGTGAATTTTTCAGCAACTATACCATTCAATCGTGCATAGAAATCATCGATGTAGAAGTACGATTGAAGACGTCCAAAAGCAAAAGAGAACTTGTGTATCTCTAATCACTCAGTAATATTCTATCACCATATGTATATCTCTGTAGAAGAAGAAGATAAAGCTATAGAAAACTTGCAGAGAATATTTAAAGACGTTTCTCCTCTTGTTGTAGACTTGGGTATTTACTGACAATGATTATCCAAACCCTATATTATAGTGAATATATTTTATATAGAATGCACTTTGATATAAGTCGTGGTCATATCATAAAACCATCCCCCGAACAATTTGAACATCGTAGGAAAAAATGGGCAAAAACTTGCTGCAGCTACGCTTCAAGCGTAACAGGGCCTACGGTTCAAGTGTAGGGGACCTATGCTTCAAGCGTAGGTCCAAGCGTACCTCCAAGCGTAGAAATGTGTTTTCCAGCCACTTTTTGAAACTGAAAGCGTAGGTTTTTTTGTTAGAACCACTTTTCTTTACAGCTGCGCCAAAATAACCCACGATACTGTTTGCTTGAAATGACGGCTTCGGAAAATGTCTTTTTCGCCCTCCAGGAGACATTTTACCTCAATATGCTCACTTTCGTGCTTCACTTGTATTCTTCATTACTTCAACGCTTGATTCTACCTTCTACAAAGTTTATGATTGTTATTGAAACCAAACCAACCTATCTAACACTCAACATGGTTATTGTCTAGAACATTCCATAAATAAACAGTACACAAAAATGTTCTTACAATCTCCCCCCTTGGCATTTCTGAGACAAAACCATGTTTTACAATATAACCTCACAAATAACAATATAACATCTATACCTATGAACACACACCAACAAACATAGATATAAACTGTCACCTTGCTTTCATGACGACCAATCCTGTTACCACAATACTGAACAAACAATGAAACTCAAGAGTGGAAAATAGATATAAACCAACATAATGATCATCAGAAAATCATAACAATACACACATAATGATTATCATTCTCCCCCTGAGAATAAACTCCCCCTTGCTAAATACTTCTTCCTCTTAATCAAACAGTCTTAACTAACCAATCTCTTCCCCTTACTTAATAGTTTAATACTTCTCCCCCTTTTTGTCACTGAAATGTCAAGCAAAAAGTGTATATGCCATATCAACAATGTAGAGAGATGCAAGGAAGTACTCAAAGAAAAAACACTAAGATATAGAACTCTATCAGATCATATCCAGATTCTCAGGGTAACAGAAATCTCTACTATGCATGACCCCAATACTAATGCATGAATGAAAAATGTCATAAATAAAAACAAAACAAAATATTTTTGTTTTTAGAAATATGTGAGCAAGGCATTAAAGACAAGAAACAAACCATTTATACATCATATTATTAGATCTATCTCAGCCATTATACACACTGTATAGAAGAAAATCAACACATACCTTATAGACTCAATAATGCATAAGTCAAGTTTGCAAATATATATGTATGGAAAATTCTCATGTGCAAGTACTATGGTAAGATGAAAACAATACATACTAAACCTGATAATCTCCGTATCAACTGTGATGATAATTCAATCCAAGATCCAAACTAAAAGGCAAAAATAAAAAATACTTTCTCTTTGTCACACAATTTCCTCTTTTTCATCTTTTCAACTTTTTCACCATCTCCCTTTTTATCTTTCTAAGCTCCGGACTTTCAAGTGAGGATTTTTAGTCCCGACCAACTGGGCCCGAGCTTCTTCCATGGGATTTATGCTCATTAGTATTCTCCCTTTTTTACGCGAACACTCAATGCTTACTGAGACAAGAGGCCACGTTACTCAGATTGAAGAACTATTTTTTGTATTTTTATATTTTAAATATCTCATTTTCTTAACATCACCACAACATTCATACACATGAAAAAAAATATTTCATGCATAGACCAATCTAGCATAGCTCATGAACCTTCATACCACTTCGAGTTAAATACAAAAATTAACAGATTCAGTAGGCATTATAATCATCACCGAAGAAACTAGCACCTAAGATTAAAGTTTTGTAACATAAAATAATCATGACAAGTGATCATCCAAAAATCTTAGGTGAGACTGATACCTCTTCTTCACATATGGATAATGAGAGAAGTAATGTGAAAATAGAGTAAAATATGACAACTTTTGTACTCTAGCCAAACTCAACAGTCTCAAAAATTTTATTGTCATTTATTTCAAAATAATATACATGCATGAATAAAAATAATACAAATGCATTATTACCTATCAATTCTAGGAAAAATAAAAAAAATGCAATGTCTTCCTAGAATGATAGATAAGAAGATATTTATTCTAAAGAAAGCATACCAATAGATTTCCTAAGACTAACATGCTTTTGAAAATCTAATGGTTTTGTAAACATATCAGCCAACTGAGAATCTGTATATATGAACTCTAGAGATACTATACCATCTTCAACAAGATCACAAATGAAATGATGTCGAATATCTATATGCTTTGTCCTATAATTTTGAACGTGATTTTTAGAAATATTTATCGCACTCGTGTTATCACAGAATATTATTTTAAATTTACATACTCCTTCATCTCGTTTACATACAAAGCATATGGATACAATGTTCTGTCGATTGCAATACGTAATAATGGATATGAAATTACACCAAAAGAATTGAGCCATGCCATTATTCTTGTTTTAAACATAATGGAGATTACATTCTGGTTCGATAGACGAAATGAAGGTTTTAATCTAACATAATATTGTAAAAAACAAGAACGGATGTGTAAACGTTTTCTCAAATTATAATTCATCCGGATCTCGAACATGAACTAGTTTTCGCCATTGAAAAGAGTTTTAAAATATATTGGATTTGGAAAATCCTCTATATAAACCCCTTCCATTATTTTTTCTGTTCGCGCAGCGCCTAGAATAGCGGATTGTCGATGAAGATGAAGTCCGCTACTCTCTATGTCCACTCCAGTAAATTTGGCTTCGTCTGTAACCACTGATATATTGAAGAATTTGTGTCTTTACAGATAAGAAGATATTTATTCTAAAGAAAGCATACCAATAGATTTCCTAAGACCAACATGATTTTGAAAATCTAATGGTTTTGTAAAGATATCAGCCAACTGAGAGTCTATGGATATGAACTCTAGAGATACTATACCATCTTCAACAAGATCACAAATGAAATGATGTCGAATATCTATATGCTTTGTCCTAGAATTTTGAACATGATTTTTTAGAAATATTTATCGCACTCGTGTTATCACAGAACATAATACTGCAACATTTGACGAATCCACAAAACTTGAGTACAACAACTAGCAACTGCTATATACTCAGCCTCAGCAGTGGAAAGAGAAACACAATTTTGTTTCTTGCTATGCCAAGCAACTAAGAAATTTCTAACATAATTCACTGTCCCTTTAACACACTTGATAATCCTTTTTACAACAGTAATATGAGACTCATTAGGACTTTCCTGGTAACGTGCACACAAACCAATCATACGTCAGGTCGACTGACAGTCAAATACAACAAACTCCCAATCATACTCCTATAAAGTGTAGGGTCAACATCTTTGCCTTTAGTATCTATGCTAAGCTTGACACTGGTACTTATAAGAGTGCGAGCATCCTTAGCCTTTTCCAAACTAATATTTTTTACTAATTCCAAGGCATAGCGAGTTTGAGAAATAAAAATCCCATCATTTAATTACCTAACTTGAAGCCCTAGAAAGAAGTTCAATTCTCTAATCTTGCTCATCTCAAATTCATGTTTCATTTTATCTCCAAAATAATGAGCAAGCTGATCAGAAGTGGAACCAAATACGATATCATCAACATATATTTGAGCAACAACTCTATCACTCTCAATTTTATGAATAAATAGTGTTTTGTCCACTCCCGCTCTAGCAAAAACTATTCCCAATAGGTAATCAATCAACCTTTCATGCCAAGCTCTAGCAGATTGCTTTAGCCCATACAAAGCCTTTTTCAGTCTGTAAACTTGACCCAAACAATGAGGATCTTCAAATTCTTTGGGCTGCTCCACATATACTTCCTCATGAAGAACACCATTCAAAAATGTACTCTTCACATCCATTTGATACAACTTGAATCCAAGATAACAAGCAATAACAAACAAAATTTGAATAGATTCAAGCCTAGCAACCGGAGCGAAAGTCTTATCAAAATTAATACCCTACATCTGAGTATATCCTTGAGCAACAAGCCTAGCCTTATTCCTAACAACTGTACCATTTTCTTCCTTTTTATTCTTGAAAAATGCACTTGGTAAATCACGTTTATCTCTTTTGGTCTAAGCACGAGATACCACACATCATTCTTAACAAACTGCTGAAGTTCTTCTTGCATAGTATTTATCAACTCACTATCTTGAAGAGCTTCTTTGACATTTTTAGGTTCCAAGGAAGATGTATAGCATGCATACGAAACCTCATTCCTAGCCTTTCTCTGTGTCACCATAATCTGACCAATAGATCCTATAACATTATCCAAAGCATGGTACAACTTTACCCTTATAGATGGTTCCTTCGAAGAAGTAGGCTGAATATCACCAATTTGATAATGTGATTCTGCAGGATTTGAAGTATCATCATTAACCACATTGTCCTTGTTATAAACCTCATAAGAATCATTATCCAATATAAAGAACAGCTCACCATCTTCCTCCTCAGCAGACGTTAGAGACTTATCAACACATGAGTCATCAACCACTACATTGGTAGATTCCAACATTGTTTGAGTTCTAAGGTTAAACACCCTATATGCTCGACTAGTCAATGAATAACCCAAAAATATTCCTTCATCACTCTTAGAGTCGAACTTCCCAATAGATTCACAATCTCTAAGAATATAACATTTTGCTCCAAAAACCTTGAAATATTTCACATTGGGTTTCTTGTGATTCCACAGTTCATAAGGAGTTTCTAAGGGGCCAGGCGTAAGATAAACTTTATTTGAGGTGTAACACATTGTGTTCATCGCCTCGCCCCAAATATTTCTAGGAACATTCCTACCCTGTAGCATAACATTGGCCATTTCCAGAATAACCCTATTTTTCCTCTCAACTACTCCATTTTGTAATGCAGTTTTCGGTGCTGAAAATTCTTGTTTTATTCCTCTCTCATCACAGAACACTTCAATTTCTGAATTTTCAAACTCCCTTCCATGACCACTTCTTACTCTAGAAATGAAATAATTCTTCTCAGTCTGAATTCTTAAACAAATCCTCTTAAAACTTTCAGGAGCTTCAGACTTTTCACTCTGAAATCCAACCCATGCAAACCTTGAGTAATCATCCACCATGATAAAAATATACTTCTTTCCTCCTTTGCTCATTGTCCTAGTGGGACCCATTAAATCACTATGCAACAACTCTAAAGGTCTAGAAGTACTAATGACATTTATCTTTTTGTGCTGACATCTGACTTGTTTACCCTTCTGACATGATTCATACACAATCCGTTTTGCATAATCAAGCTTAAGGACTCCCTTAACAATTTTACTCTTAGTCATTTTTGTTAATTCACAAAAATTAACATGTCCCATCTGCTGATGCCAAATTTCAACTTCATCAATTTTAACTCTAGTGCATGACAATTCAGAACTAGGAATAATGCAATAATAGTTATCATTTTAACGCATACATTCCATCATGCAATTCCCAGAAGAGTCAATGATCGAACACTTATCAAGAGAAAAAGTGACTTTATGATTGTTATCACATATCTGACTTATGCTCAACAAATTTTCTTTAAGACCCTCTACAAAAAGCACATCTTCTATTTTAGGTAGACCAGGAGTCACAATCGTACCTTTTCCTATAACTTTCGACCTCTTTCCATCACCAAAAGTGACTATCCCACCATGACACTCCTCGAGAAATCCAAACAATGACTTATCTCCTGTCATATTCCAAGAAACATCCACTATCTAGATACTAAGAAGTACATTTGCATGCTCTAAGAGCAGTATAAACTACAAGAAAGTGTAGCTCACCTTTGCAAATCCATGCCTTCTTCATCTTCGGAGCTCCATTCTCCAATCTTGACAAATTCTTCATTTTTTCATTCAGGATTCGAATTTTGATTTTGAACATGATCTCTATGTTCAACTCTTTGTTCCTTCACTGATTTCAATAGTTTCCCTAGCAGCTTAGAACACCTAGGTTTAATGTGACCTTTGACACCACAGTGGTGACATACAGGAACAAACCTCTAAACTCTATCAGTCAACCTCCTATGATATCTAGCGGTAAGAAAAGGCTTGCTTTCAATATGTCTTTTGACATAGGCTTGAACACCAGGATTCCAATTTGAATTTCCTTGTGAAGAACTAGACGCTTCATGGGAGACCTTTATAAAGGTGGTTTTTGCAACAACATTCGAATTCGGGATTACTCTAACAAAACCCAAACCCTTCGTATTTCCTACTGATTTTCCCTTACTCAACATCTCATCAAGCTTAAGGGTTCCTTTAGACCATTTACAAAGACTCAATTTAGCATATTTCAGCTCTTTTTCCAAATTCTCAATTTTAGTAAATTTCTGAACCACTTCCTTATTAAGATCATCTACCAAATTCAATGATTGAGTTCTTTCTAGTTTAGATTTCTTCAAATCCTCAACCAATTTGGCCTTTTGAGTCTGTAGGAGATTTTGAGTTTTAGAACTATTGACTAATTCATCTTCTATAAAGTGTAATTATTTGTCAATGTTAAGACTCTTAGTCAACAGTTTCATGTGATTTTTATGAAGTTATGCGGTCTTTTCAAGTAATGTTTCATAAGACTCTTGAAGCGTATCATCACAACCATCATCACTCTCAGAACCTTCTTCTTCAGACATCGTCCAACTTATGGCAACTTCTTTGACCTCCTTGCTTTATGTAACAAACATAGTGAAATACTTAGAATCATCAGCTATATCTGAGTCTATCGCATCACTAGCTGATCTATTGTCAAAGTCATCATCCTAACTGATAGCTAATCCTTTGGATTTCTTCAAAGTGTTTGCACATTCTGTAGCTATGTGACCATATCCTTGACATTCAAAACATTGGGGTTTCTTCTTTTTAGGATCAGACTTATTCTTCCTAGTTTGAGTCTTATTTCTACTTCTAGACTCACCTAACTTATCCCCAAATTTTTTTCCTTAGCAATTCTGTTTATCCCTAACAAATTTTTTCAACCTCTTAGCAAACATGGCTATGTCATTCAAACTCAACTCTCTTTCTTCATCAGGTTCAACAAGATCCTCCCTAGTTGTTTTGAAAGCTATGTTCTTTTCTTTTGTGCCAGTAGCCTTCTTAGGGGTTTTTTTTGAACATCTCCATCTTATAAGATTTTAAATTTCCTGCCAATTCTTCAATGAATAGTGACCTCTGAGATGACAGTGACCTTATATCGAAAACGTTCCGGTAGAAACCTAAGGATTTTCTTTACTATGGTAGTCTCATGAATAGGCTCACCTAGGTTAAGACAACCCATTACAATATCAGTTAACCTAGCCTCAAAGTCGGTGTAGACTTCATCCTTCTCCATCTTCAGCTTCTCAAATCGAGAATTCAGAATTTGAAACTTTGATTGTTTCACCTTCGACGTTCCTTCATGAGTGACTTGGAGAATGTCCCAAGCTTCTTTGGCAATTACGCACGTAGCAATCCTCTTAAACTCACTCGGAGTAACAACATTATATAACACATTCAATGCCTTCGAGTTCTAATTAACGCTATTAATCTCAGCAGCAGTCTAATCGCTTGATGATTTTGATTTCACTTCATTAGTCGCATCGTCTTTCACAGTGGGAGGTGAGTATCCTACTTCTACAACATTCCACGCTCTCTGATCTAAAGATTTCAAAAATGCTCTCATTCTCGTTTTCCAATATGTGCAATTTGAGCCATCAAATAAAGGGGACCTAGATATAGAAGTTCCTTCACGAGGCATCTCCATTATCTAAGTACAAAATCTAACCTTTGGTAATTAACCTAACAAGGGGCAACCATGCTCTGATACCAATTAAAATTACTAAGACGATAGTGAAAATAGCTTAGAGGGGGGTGAATAGGCTTTTTATCGATTTTATGATCAATTAAAATTATTTAGCGGAAATTCAATTTTAATTAGTCACAAACCCAAATTCTCAATTCAGTTCTCAAAAATAGATCAATCAAGCAAATATGAATATAAGTCCAGAAAATTAAATCATGAGAAGACATAGATTTTTACATGGAAAACCTTGGAAAGACTCCAAGTACCGAGTAGTCGGTAGTCCCTGTGCCAAACATTTTCCACAATTGATTTTCTTTAATAAATATATATATAGTATATATATAAGAAGTCAGTATATAAACGCAAATAACATATTTGAAATGAAATAAAATAAATATATATATATAATACATAAATAATTATATAGAATTAATTAAAATTGAACTATATATTTATATAAGTTAGAATTTTATAAAACAAATAATTTTGAAAAATCGTACCCTCCCCCCAAACTTATATCGTTATGTCCTTATAATTTAAAAATAGATAAAATCAAAGTAATTTGCTCGAAAAATACCAAAATATCCATTTTCATTAATTTCTAATAATTTTCATTTGAGTTTGAGTACAAAAAAATATAAACAATAAGAAATAAAGCAAAAAGTACAAAATAACGATTCATGGCTCAGCGTAAGATAATATCTAGAATAACAAATCTATGCCGGCTCATAATTGACTATTCTCTCTCAATTGTAAGTCTCGGACGGTGGTGGTGGATGAGAAGTGGAGGTCGAGCTTTTCTCCATTAATGAGTCTACCTTTAGGGTTAGTTCCTCCAATTTCTTCATCATCTTCACTTGATTTGCCACAAGTTTTTCATATTATGTTTTAGTTATTGGCATTGTCTCACCTTCCTTCTTGTCATCCTCTTTACGTAGTCGAGATACCATGTTATGCCAAGTAAAAATCTTAAAATGTTTTGACTTGTTCTCATTTTTTCCTATCTTCTCTATTGGCACACCATTATATTTCGTTAACTTCATAGCCAATGTCGGGAATCGAACCAAATAGGATGAGGCATCAACCTTGTTAAGACTACCCATGTCGACCCATGTTTCATAGATATTTGTCCAAATTACCTCCGGAATCGAGTTACAATGGTTCATTGCAAAAGCATAAAAAACCTTTTGAAAAATCCTACGACGTTCATTGGTGTGTCCTCGTGGATGTGCATGGCATCTAATAATGGTATCTATTATCCACATCTCCAGTGCATAATGTTTCTTGTTTGTGCAAGTGTGGTACTTATTTCCAAACCTCCTGTCCTTTACATTTTTAACAATAAGAGGAGTTTTTGGGAAAAGTTTAGGTAACACCGAAAATGTAGTCTTATGATCGGCGGGACATTCACGTGGAATACCCCATGCTCGACCAAAAGATAATGGTGTGATGACAATAGTCCTCCCCTTAACTTTTGTGTCCATCCTTTTGTCCACCCCGTCACACTCTTCCTTCATATTAAGTCAAAACTCATGTAGTAATGATTTAACTATGTATGACGACGCGGGTTGCAGCAACGACTTTAAATCCCTATCCTTGATACATATTATCTCCCAAGATGCTAGCTCCTCATGTTCAAACTCTGAAACTTTGAAAATAATTTCTATAATAAACCCTTTTGCTATTTCTTTCTTAACTATTTCTTTGATTAAAGGTTCATTCTTGATTTTGTTGGATGAAGAAGAAGATGGTGTAGGGGAAATTTGTTTACTTGACGACGCGGTAGTGCGTGGTTTCTTCTTTGGAGCCATGACTATTCTTACACATTTTATCAAACACGTAGAGTGCAGTAGTTAAAAAGAGTATGGTTACTATGCTTGGAATCACTTCGAATACCCACACATCAATCTTTACAATGCTTGCTAGAATGGAAGATTTCCCTTCCTCTTTTATAGGTTTTCTTCAAAGAAATAAAGAGAAAGTAAAGACGAAGTTTCAAGGAATCTATGATGTACCAAAGTACGAATTTGTATCTTTGTCGTGTCGATTCAAGGGATCTAGAGTGAAAAAGGGAAGATTAAAACATTGTTCAAGTAACACTTCTCGTCTGGAGTTTCAGTGCAGAGTTTTGAAAGTGTTCAGGTTGAGAAAGGAAATTGTAAATGGCCAAACATAAGGCCTCTCCCATTTTTATCACTACTACTCAATCTAGTACTCAGTAAAAATTCTACCGAGTACTCGGTAGTTCTTTTCTCCCGATTTTTGAATTCTTTCCAAATCATCTCGTGGTATCGTCTCTGATTTTAAACTTAAATTAAATAACTATAAAACAAATCACAATATTAAGAAAATGGCCAAACAATATGAATTATGCCTAATGGTGCCTCTTTTTAATGTCGTTGGCCCGACGTTCGTAATTTTTATTAATCTTTATCATAAGTGAGTTCTATCAAATTGATAGAATCCATACCTCCTAATTCATGGTTAATTTCTTCGAACCATTCCAATTGTTGATCACATTTCTTATATCGCATTCTTTTCCTCAAACATTTCAGTTTTAACGTACTAACACTAAATAATTCTTGTCCGAGAAATAATCCATTAGTGAAGCATTATCCATTATAGATTCTAACACTATTCTTGATAGATGATCTGCCACTACATTTTCCGTACCCTTTTTATCGTGTATTTCAATATCAAATTCTTGTAATAATAATATCCATCTCATAAGTCCGGGTTTGGAATCCATTTTTGTTAGTAAATATTTGAAAGTTGCGTGGTTAAAGAAAACAACTACCTTGGTTCTTAATAAATACGATCTAAATTTGTCCAAGGCAAAAAATATAGCTAGCAATTCTTTTCGGTAATAGTTTAATTAATTTGGGCATCAACAAATATTTTACTAGCGTAATATACTACATGTGGTAGCTTATCTTTTCTTTGCCTTAAGACTGCTCCTATAGCATAATCGGATGCATCACACATTAACTCAAATAGTAGAGACCAATCTAGTGGTTGCATTATTAGCGCAACTAAGAGTAAATTACGCAACTTCTCAAAAGATTGAAGACATTCTTTATTGAAATCAAAAGTTGCATTTTTAGCAAAGAGATTGCATAATGGCCGAGATGTTTTGCTAAAATCTATAAGAAATCATCTATAAAACCCGGCATAACCTAGGAATGATCGAATTTATTTGACCAATGTAGGAGGGGGTTGATTAGACTTTAATTCAACTTTAGCTTTATCCACTTCTATCCCTCTTTTTGAAATAACATGTCCTAGGACTATACCCTATTGAAACATAAAGTGACTTTTCTCCCAACTTAATATTAGATTTGTCTCTTTACATCTCTGTAATACTAGTGCTAGATGTTTTAAACAATCCGCAAAAGTAGTTCCTAATACCGAAAAATAATCCATAAATACTTCTAGGAACTTTTCTACCATGTCTAAAAATATTTACATCATACATCTTTGAAATGTTGTGGGTGCATTGCATAAGCCAAAGGGCACTCTTCTATATGCAAACGTACCATAAGGACAAGTAAATGTGGTTTTTTCTTGGTCTGTTGGATCAGTTGCTACTTGGTTATAACCGAAATACCCATATAGAAATCAGAAATAACTTTGTCTAGCTAAGTGTTTTAAGACTTGATCAATGAATGGTAATGGAAACTAATCTTTCCTTGTATGTGAGTTTAGTTTTCTATAATTGATACACACACGCCACCCGGTGGTGGTTCGTTGTGGGAATAACTCACCTTTTAAGTTTGGCACAACTGTGATACCGATTTCTTTGGTACCACCTGTGTTAGACTAACCCATGAGCTATCTGATACGGGATATATAATTCATGCATCGAGTAATTTGACTACTTCATTATTTACCACCTGCTTCATATTGGGGTTTAGCCTTCGTTACATCTCTCGTATTTGTTTTGCATACTCTTCTAAGTTTATACGATGCATTTAAATCGAGGGATCAATTCCCTTCAAATCAGCCACACTTCATCCAATTGCTTCTTTATGGTCAGATAATACTTGAATTAATTGTTCTTTTTGTTTTGTAGTGAGCTAGGAAGAAATTATTACAGGAAGAGTATTGTCCGGACCTAAGAAAACATATTTGAGTTGTTTAGGTAATTATTTAAGTTCTAATTTTGGTGAAGATGTAAGTGACGGAATAGGTAGAGTACTTGAAATAATAGGTAATGGCTCATGAAGTTGTTTCCAGGATTCCCCATATAGTGCGGTTTCTAAAATTGCAACGTCCTCATTTTTAAATTGTACTTGTTCATTTTTATTAGTGTCCTGTGACTTAGTTATTATTGTTTCCAACTCATCTTTTATTAATATTTCTTACGCCACTTCTTCCACAAATTCATCTATCTCATCAACGTTAAAACAATCAGTTTTTTATGGAAGTTGGCTATTTGTATTAAACACATTTAGTCTTAGTTTCATTTCCCCAAATGATATATCCATTACTCATGTTCTATAATTACAGCACGCGTTAGCTGTTGCTAAGAATGGTCATCCTAAGATTACAGGTATCTAAGATTATGAAATCGATAGGGAAATAAAATTTGTCTACTTGAACTATCATATCTTCAACTATCCCTCTTGGCCGTTTAATTGATCTATCTGCTAATTGAAGTACAACCGTAGTCGGGTTTAATTCTCTTAATCCCAATTGTTGGTAAACTGAATACGGTAATAAATTGACACTAGCACCTAAATTAATGAGGACCCGTCTTACTACATGATCTCCAATTATACATGATATTGTAGGCGCTCTTAGATCTTTATATTTGGGTGGCGTATCATTTAACAATTACGACCTTACTTGTTCAGTCAACAATATCTTTTTATGTACCTTAGCTCTTCTTCTACGCTTTTGCGTACATAAATTTTTCAAGAATTTAGCATAAGGTGGGATTTGAGATATGATGTCTAATAAAGTCCAATTGATTTTTACTTGTCTAAATACTTTTAAGATTTAATTATTTTACTATCTTGTTTGCCATAATAGTTTGATCCTCGGAGACGTTGAGGAAATGGTGCTTTTGGCTGATATTCCTTCTCTGTTGGTTTTTCAGGTATTTCTTTAACCGGTTCATCTTCTGTTGGATGTGATGTTTCTTTAGGAATGTTTTCTAAGACTTCTTCTTATGCTAGTATTTCTTCAAATTTCTCCTCAACTCTATTATCCACTATCTCACCACTCCTTAAGGTTGTAATTGCTTGAACAATTTCATATGTCGGTTCTTGTAAAGTTCCTAACTCAATCATGTGTTACCCTTTAGGATTCATCACTGGTTGACTCGGTAATTTACTCTCTTCTCTTTTACTAAGCATGTTCTTTATTTGTCCCATATGCATTTCTAATTTCAAAATAGCTTGTGAATGAGTATGTAACAGTTGTGTCACGCCCCAAATTTCCAAAGACTCCCGAACTGGGACATCTGAGGAATTCGGGTCGTGATCCATAAAATGAGCGAAAAACTAAGAATATTAATACCAATAAAAAGAATAGAATATGCTTAACAACAATAATTCCATACACAATAAAGCGGAAGCTAAACCAAATGATACATAAGGCACATCTAAGTGCCGAAAGAATACATCTCTATAAAGATACAACGATGCCAAATACAAGGAAGCGATATGCTAATAGAATGGCTCCCAAGAAGTACAACAACAGTCCCAATACAGGGGACAAGCAAAGGAAACTAAGATGGAACAATACTACATACGAATGTCCCAAATCCCGAGCAACATCCGTACCACTATCCATCCTGCGATAAAACTTGATACCTAGCCGAAACACCGCCTGTAAACTGGTGTAAACCACCAGGGCAAACCAACACTAGGGTGAGCTCATTGAGCCCCGTAGGAGAAAATATCCTAACTGTCACATCCTCCGACCGTCCAAGTCGAGTGAAAAACAACCTGTGTACATGCATCTACACAACGTCGATCAAACGTCCCACATGGCACTCATGCTAATACGAGACCCCTAAAACATCCCTCTAGTCCCCTACCATACATCATCAAGGCAACTAACACATAACGAATCGATAATATCACATCATATGGAAAACAAACACCTATATATCTATATCTATACGTATATATATATATAGAGATACAACAAATAAGTACAAGTCACGCTGTCCTAACCTCATGAGAGAACACTATGACTATCACCCACCAATCCAACACTAGTAGTCTACACTACTCACATAATCGTACTCCAAGTACACAATACCCTGTCGTAACATAGCCAATCACTCTAATGGCCACAACAATAACCATAGGCACCAAAGGAACTAAAATAACCACGATGCCCATAACAAGGAACATCCATAACCAGTACCAAGAAAACTCTCACGTCCTCACAAACCAACATAATCTCGTCAATGTATATATACACAATACACATATGACACATCCACCTATTCACAGGCAAACCCTACTCACATCAGTAGCACTACTTATGCTAGTACCTCAATCTCATGATACTATCCACAAGGAGATTAGTTCAATCACTAACGTCCTCACTAGGAACAAGGAAGGATAGCTACTCAACCATGAATGGTACGTGAACACTACCCTCAAGAATGGCCATACAAGACGATGACATCAAGCATGGGATGAAACTCCAATGCTAACCAAAAGAATAACTAGAACATCTCGTTAACATGGAGGGACATCCACTTTTGATGAGGAAACATCCCTACATATGTGCAATAAGCCGCACACATCATAACAGGGACTCAGAATGAAATAAAGTATGAGATACACATACCGAGAGAAAAACATTCTCAAGTCAACCGAACAATCCTAACTCTAGGATACCTATGACGTCTTACAAGGATAAAGAATGAACAAGTAACACGCTAGAACCACGGAACCCAATGTCCGTTTCAAACCCCACAGATCAAATGATGACACAAAAAGGAGTGGCTTGACATCACGCCACGACCAACACTCAAGAATGGTGGATCTAAGCCGATCCTTAAACCTAACAAAACTCATCCCTAAAGATCACTAATCAACGCCTCAAGCATTAGGAGAAGTGGTAAAGCACAAGGGAAAGAACTAAAAAAACCTAAAAAGTGTACACAAATCAGTTTTCATCGAATACTCGATATCATACCCAACGAGTATTCGGTAAACATTTTTACGCCCAAAAGTCTCAAATTATCGGGTGGATTTATGGCCTCTCGCGTAAGTGTACGGACTTAATGCACTCACCGAGTAGTTGGTGGCCCCCAGAATGCAAAGTCAAGGAATGAACCCGAAAATCTTAGAAATGAAACCGGACAACTCTGGGCCAAACCCGAACACACTGAAACATCGACAATACCATACGGAGTGACTCAACATCTAACATGAACCACGAAGAATGAAGAATGAAGTCTAAAAATGACAACAGTTCAACAAAAACTGGGAAATAACAATCCCATAACCCTATTGTCAACCGGGAACTCAATCAAACTCTTAAATCAATAACTCATCTCAACCACCCCAAGTGGTTAAGGAAACCACCTTAAGAACACTCCTATTCTTAGGATGTAAAAAGGAAAACCGTAGTAGCCATAATTCGGAAACTAACTAGGTTCAACTAAAACCACCTCCAATCCATTCAAACATCGATTCCCATGTAATATCTTTTCTCTAACAATTCTAATGGAATCAAGAACCATTACCACACAAGTGACTAGGATCAATCATCACCTCATCTAATCAAACTCATAACCTCATAGTATAATCAATGATACCTTCCTCAAATGCAAAAGCCGTATCAAATGGCCATCAGTACTTATCCAATCAAAATCCCAATCTATCAAGGATCGTACACCCCTTAAGGGTGGAAAAACATCAAGTGGTCAATACCCCACTACCAACCAAGGTTACAAAACTATCACCCTATTCTCAAAGGTCACGTTTGACAATTGATCCCATCATCCACTATCAACTTTATTTATAACAAGAAAGCCATAAAAAACCAACTCATAACCCCACCTAAGGGCATATAAGCACATAACAACAAGTATAATTATTCATTCCACATTATACTTTAAACAAGGCATGTAAATCATGTTATCACATCATTTCATTTCAATTTAGCATTTTAATAACACGTGAATTATATATCGCAAAATCCACATTTAAACATGCTCCTCAACAACATAGGATAATATCATGATCTATATGTAAACATAAATCAGATATTAGTAGCTCAAATGCAATATGATTAACACACCTCATGGTACACATAGATCCCACAATAGTTCAACGAATATGTACTCTACCCGTTTACACTGAGAAAGAGTACCGCACCGATTCTTCCCAAATGATTTTGACATTCTCACTTTCAATAAGGAAGGCGGTTGCACGAGATGACCCGTGATGAAAGATCCAGAAAATGGATGTTGCACGAGGCGACCTGGGGCGAAAGATCCAGAGATCGGATGCATGAGACAACCCGCGACTTTGAGGATGGGACGACCCAACCTATATCAACAATTTTTAGCTTTTTAGTTCCGTAGGTGAGGGACACCTCCTGGCCAGTTGTTGCGACGATTCGACACAAGACTACTCACCTATGGTTACATAACCATAGGTGTACCATGCCCTATGTCCAATGAGTTCTCAATACGACACAAGCCCAACACAATTTGAGCTCTCAATATAAATGGTGTAACATGCCCTATGTCCTCAATGAACCATACATCAACATAAATATGTATCACATCATATTTATAACCAACATTACCAAAATGTCAACACGAATGATTTTCACCATTCGACATGCTTTTAAATTTCATTTAAAGCAATAATTAACAAGCATGCTTTCTCATGCACATTCATGATCCCAAATTATCATGTTGTCCTTTTTATACGTAAAGATAACTTTTTCATTCACTTAACATGCTTCTAACTCAATTAAAGCATTTATCTCAAAAGGATACATTATTATGCACAAATAATGTTCCAAAACATCAAGTTATCCTTTAGTTCATAAAGATAATATTATCATTCATTTAACATGCTTTTATCTCAATTAGAGCATTTAATCAACACATTAACTCATTTTCATGCATAAGTTTAATGTCCAATATAGCAACTTCAAGATTTACAAGAATGGAGTACTAGAATACACTGTAAGTTCATAATCCCATAAACCACCAATAATCTACTTCCAAATCTCAATTGACTAACCAAGTAGCTAGCTTACTTACGCTATCAAGGCCACACAACTACAACCCATAACCCTATATGGATAATTACACTTATACATATACACCTCAATACTTATATTCATGTATATATTCATACAAGTATATTTTCATCCCAAAAGTCCACAACTCATAATCCATCTAGTATGCATCATAGACCTATTTTAAGGACGATATAAACATGGATTATAGCACATAAACACCAATAAACCCTAATTTCATATTCTCAAGTTTACACTTAGCAAAATATTTCTAGAGTTATAAAGTCCGGAAATGAAATCGCAGACTCACGAATAAAAAAACAAGAGATTAGAGATTCTTTCCCCTACCTCAAATGAAAAAACAAGCCACCCTCCAAACAAGGCCTATGAAAACCCTAGCTTTCACCCGAAACCGAAACCGAAATCGACGAAACCAATCAGTGAAAAGCTTTGTCATAGCCTCCTAAGAATGAATTGAGACTCAAACCAGAAGAAAAACATGAATCAATACATGATTTGACAAGAAAATCCAAAACTAGGGTTTCGAAAAATAACTCACAAAGCGGAGAAAACTCTTACCAATCCACGGCTCAAACCAAAGGCAAGACTACCACGACCAACTTCCATGTTGAAACTATGACAAAAATCCAAGCCTAGATAGTTGATATAGGCAAAGATAAAGTGAAAAACCAAATGGGAGAGAGTAGGCTAAGTTTGGAGAAGAAATGAGAAAAGTTGGAATGTTTTTAGGTCAATACCTCCTTATATAGGCAATCTGTGAAATATGCCGAGTTGTACCTCGAGTACTTGATAGGAACAGTAGCCGAGTACTCAGTATGAATAATTACCGAGTACTTGGTAACCCTAAAACTGCAATTGCAAGAAAATGCTCCAAGGCCCCAAGATGACACTAGAAAACTCCGAAACATTCTGGGACACATCCAAACACTCCAAAACACCTAGGAAAACTCTCATACTTCCTCAACAACTCCCACACAAGTGAAATACAGAGAATACCCCTCACTCCCAAAAGTTTGAAAATAACAGTAAATACAAAATCACATAAGTACTACACCAAAACGTCTATAATAAACTAAGAACATGTTTGAGCACTAAACACGATCATCGAAGCATCAATGACAAAACGTTATGACGAACCCACATAGTCGTCAATGAAATGGAAATCCACAAAGCCGAAAACAAACCACCACGAAGTTGTCCTGCTAAGTCCAAAACTTAAACGCGAAAAATTTAGACGTACCAAAAATACACAAGACGTCGTGAATAAGTGACATCACAAAACGTTAACACATGGAAAATAATTTCAAAAAGGAGAAAGCAAAACGTGGGGCGTTAAAAGTTGGCTATTAACTTCTAAATTACCAAGGGCTGCTAAGACTTTATCCTCAAAACAAGATGATCTTTGTGGTGGATTAGGGTTTTGAATTTGATTCCTAAATTGAGGTTGGATTGGTAGAAAAGATTGAAATACTTGTGTATTATTTTGAAAATTTTGATTACTATTGAATGGTCTTGGATTTTGATTGAAATTTTAAGTTTGGACAAGATTTTCTACGTTTTTAGAACGATAAGATAAATATAGATGGTTCTGCCAGCCTTGATTAAAAGAATTTGAATATGGATTATTATTATTATTTTTTTGAATGGTAAGATGATATATAAAGAAAAGCCAATGCTTTACAATGTGCTAAGGGGCATACCCTGATTACAATATGGAAACCAAACTGCAACCACAAAGAAAAACAAGAAAGCTGACCCAAGTTCCTATAAGAGTAGCAATAATAAAGAGTACAATGGCAATCCAAAAAGACATAAACATGCTGGACATTGAGCTTGACAATCAGAGCCAAAAACATGAAGAACTTGAATTGCTTGAAGGTATGAATCAATAGCACATCAATCTCTTGAACAGTCACTGAACCATAATCCATCAAAGCCTTAGTCCAAAAAGAATGCATCCAAACCAGATTGAATATCATCTTGAGTAAAACCATATCAGGAACCAAAGAAGACTTCCAAGTCACAAAAATCATGATGCTAGAATCAAACTTTGCCTCATCGTGTAATGCTGAAAAGATAAGACTCCAACTCCTTGATAGAACCAAAGCCATCATTCCACCAAGAAACCAGATGCAAGAACCATTCCTACTGTGAACAGAAGAAGTTAACAAAGAGAAATCCCAAGGCCAACAACTAGAAAACAACTCCATTACAATAATACAGAATTTGGTAACGTCCATGCCTGAACTGACAACTTGTTTTGATCCGAAGCTGGAAACTTAGACAATGAGAACATAACATGTCTCACATTATCTACAATATTCTTTAACATCTGATCTTGAGTGAGATACTCATTAGAATAAAGCCTTTTGCCTCTTTCAATACATATCTCATATATAGTAGCCGAGAAAACAATTTTATTGAGAAGAGAAACTAGAGATTTGCCTTGAAGTTGATCAATCATCTATTGAAATACGCTACTTCAATCTCCATTAGGCCATTCCAATAAACCCTGCGGAATAACAAATTTCCATAACCTTGAGGTGAAGCTACACTAAAAATAAAGGCGATCTCTATCATCCTGCCTTGAACCACAAAATAAACAAGTTTCTTGATGAACAAGACCAATAGATAGCAAAAAATAAAGAGAAGGAATTTTGTCTAAATTTAAAATCAAAAGCAAGAATTAATGCTTAGGAATGGAATGCTTAAAACATAACACCTTCCTCCATTGCACCTTGTCAAAATGATCCCTTAAGAAACCCCAAGCAGAATGCACATAAAATTTACCATTAGAAGGGACCCAAACTAGTAAGTCACTTTTTGATAAATCTGGGAGAAACTCATGAGGGAAACAAACCTTGAAATCAAGCCAAAATTGAGAATTAAGGGCTGGGAAATGCCAACATGTTGAGCTTATCAATCTTTTCATAATTGCATTAGGTCCTATGCCAGAGGATCTTATTATACTCATTGGACAAGTAGCATAGAGTGGGCCTTGTGGATGCAAAGTATCAAACCATAGGGAGGTAGCTCTACTATCACAAACTATCATTTTGAAAGCATTTCTGATTAGAGGTCTGATCTTAAGCAATTGTTTCCAAGTCCATGAACACTGCTAAGGAATCCACAACTCTCAAATGTTTTTTTGTTTGATAGCATGAGTTTTGATCCAAGAAACCCAAAGATAATTATGATTGGGATTAAGGATATTCTAAAATGTTTAACCATAGCTGCATGATTTCAATCTTCAAGCACTTTTATACCCTCGCACATCTTAGAAGTTGTCCACAAAAACTTCCTCAAAAGAGTAGTGATATCTTGGAGAATAGACTTAGGCAAAATGAATGTTGAAACCCAGTAAACTTGGATGGAAAATAAAAATGATATAACTAGCTGCAACCTTCCCCCAAAAGAAAGAAACTTTGATGACCAGCTAGAAATTGTTTTAGAGATCTCATCAACAAGAATAACACAGTCCTTTTTGGCCAATTTGAAAGACAAAAGAGGCACACCCAGGTATTTAACAGGAAGTTGACCAACTTGAAAGCCTAATACTATCAATCCCTGCAAGAAATAAAAGTACTTTGTTTGAAGATTCGGCTTCAAACATGAAATATTTCCAAACAACTCCAAAGTAGACATTAGACATTCATTAGAAGCCATATGACCAGCTGAAAACAACAATAGTTCATATGAAAACAAGAGATTAGTAATATTATGTTCTTTGCATTTCCAATGATACTTGAAATCAGCGTAAGACTCAACCTTCTTAACTATCATCCCAGTTAACACCTCCATGGCAAGAACAAACAAATAAGGGGATAAAGAATCCCCTTTCCTTATGCCTCTGTTACTGTGAAAGTATCCTTTAAAAGAGCCATTAATGTTTAGAGTAAACATAGAAGTAGAAAGACAAGTCATAATTAACTTGATCAAGTGAGGAGGAAATTTGAAAGCAGCAAGAACAACTTGCAAAAAATCCCAAGACAAAGTATCAAAGGCCTTTGTTAAATCAACTTTCATTGCAACTCTAGGATCACCATCATCCTTATGATAGCCTCATAAAACCTCTTGAGCTAGAAGGATGTTATCAGTTATACTTCTTTTAGGAATGAAGGTACCTTGATTCAAACTAACACAATCCTTGCGGCAACTCTTGAGCTTAGTAGCAATAGCTTTAGTAATGCACTAATAAAAAGTTGAACAAAGGGAGATAGGCCTGTAATCTGATACCTTATTAGGAGTGTCAGTCTTGGCCACCAAAGTAATGACAGTAGAGTTGATCTCCTTCAACATATGGCTAGAATAGAAAAAGCTTTAACTACCTTAGTAACATCAGCTCCTACAATTTCTGAAGTTTTTTTTGTAGAAAAAAGCATTGAACCCATCACTTCCTGAAGCTTTTCCATCCTTTATAAAGAACATGACCCTCCTTACCTCTTCATTAGAGATTGGCTTAATCAAATCTTGAATATGAATATCAGAGAGGGGCTGACTAATATATTCACTGAGATCAGGCACACCTACAGAACCTCTATCCTGTAATAACTCTTTGAAGAACCTAATAAATTCATCTTGAATAAATAGAGGATCTTCCAATCTAATTCCACCCCTTGATCTTATTGAAAGAATGGTGTTAAACTTCTTTCTATAATTTTCAATCTTGTGAAAATAAGAAGTATTTTTATCACCCAACTGTAGCCATTGAACTCTGGATCTTTGCTTATTCTAAGATTCCTCTACCATAGCTAGATAAAGGTAATTAGCTAGACAATCTTTCTCTTGAAAATGGAGGTCCTCATTATCAGGATTGAGATCAGTAAAATTTTGAATAGTAGACAACTCATCTTTGTAAGTTGTAACTCTAGAAGTAATATTATTGTATAAAGTACTCATTCAATTTCTTCAACTCAAGCTTAAGAAGTTTAAGTTTGTGACAAACTTGAAACATGTAAGATCCAGGAAGAGATATAGATCATACTAATTTAACAAGCTCAAAAAAACCATTATGAGAAACAAGATGATTATTGAATCTAAAAGGAGCCCCTTCTTTCTTGACTAAACATTGAGTCTTAAGATGAATCATAGCATGATCAGAAATCAACTTAGGCTTAAAAAAAACCTCAGAGTTTGGATAAGAATCATTCCAGCACTCATTAACAATCACTCTATCTAACTTTCTGAAAATAGTACCATTAAACCAAGTGAACCTGATTCCTGTGTGTTTCAAATCTAGTATAGAAGCAGCATCAAGACATTCACCAAACTCTTTCATACTAGAATCCCAAACTATGGACCACCAAACCTTTTATTAGGGTATCTGACGACATTGAAATCTCTTGAGAAGAATAAAGGCATGCTAGAATAATTCTGGGCAAACTGAGAATATCCTTTCACAAACTTATTCTACCAATAACATCATTCTTGGCATAAATAAATCTTCCAATACAACTAAATGTTGAAGTAGTATCCTTAATAGAACATAAAATAAGTTGCGGAGAGTCATAAAGTTTGGTAATATAATACTTTACTGGATCCAAAAAATCCAGAATCTGCCATTATGAGCATGATCATAATTGGCAATATTGCTCCAACCTCTCACCAAAGTATTAAGCACTCTACTAGCTTTTTGCTCTTTAATTTTGATCTCTAATAAACAAACATAATAAACAAACAAGAGAAAATTTAGATCTCCTGATCACACCACCAACTTCACATTGTTTTTCAGGGGAATTAAGATCCCTTATGTTCCATATACCAAAAGACATTAGGAATTAAAGAGAGAGCAAATTAAGCATTGGTATTAGCTCTTCTAGTCTTAATACTAGAAGTAGGGATCTTACCCTTATTCTTCTCAGCAAGCTTTGAAATGTTCTCAACACCCTTTACCCCTATACCATTACCCTTGACTAGAGAGCTTGAACTTGTGACATTTGGAGCCTGAGCACTAACTGTCTCCTTAGGGTCAATCTTAGCTGCGAATTGATGAACATCCACTTCAATAGCAGAAGAAGCAGCTACAGTTGGAGCATTCACATCAAGAATTTCAGGAACAACACTTTCTGTAGATTTATGAACAATCTCAGTTCCATCAAAAGGAGTTTCCAACACTACATCAACTTCGTCATCCTCATCATCAACATCCTCATCACCATCTTCACTTTTTCCTTGACATCTTGATGAGCCTGAAAACTATTAGTAGCAAGATTAAGACCATCATTATGTATGTGAGGATTACCCTCAAGTTGAGTATTGTCATATGCAACAACCTTGTCTTTCCTACTCATAACCCACCATTCAGTAGTAACAACTTCTTTATTTTGATTAGTCTTTTCATTTGCACCTTCAATAACCTTCACTATCTTTGGGCATGATCTATCCCAATGGCCAAAGACAACACAACTACCACATCTTGGAGGAGTCCACTGATATTCAACATGAATTGTCTTTACTTCTCCAGATGGAAAAGTAAGATCATACTCTTTCACCATGTCATGATTCGCTGACATCTCCACACAAACCCTAGCAAATCCAATCCTATCACCTTTCTCAGTCAATGAATCTAGATACAATGGAGTACCCAATGCACTAGCCACATAACTTAGACCAAGTTCTGACCAGTACTCAGTTAGAGCCCCATACAATTTCACCAAAATAGGGAGAGTTGACACTAATTCTTTATGTAAAGAGAGACCCTCTTTCCACTTTTGCAGAACAAGAAATTGATTAGCAAAGTGCCATGGACCATTTTCCAAAATCAATTCACATTCAATCTCTGAAGAAAATTGGAAAAAATAAAACCCATTCTCAGTACCCCAATACCTTTTGGAGACCTGCAGAGCTCCATAGCCGATGAGCAATTGAGTTAACAACTGGATGTGGAAATGTTTTATACAGAAAATACCCTACCAAGGATGTCTTCCACTTGAGACAGCTAACAACCACTACTTTCGGTGGTGGTGCAACGAAAATTCTGTCCCCCACCTTTGATGGAGGGAAGAAAGCTAACTTTATTCTAGGTGTTGTTATGGGAGTGACAATAGCTGCCCAAGAAGTACCCATATTAACACTTGTTTTAGGCTGTTGAACACCTTCTTTCAATGGAGGGAAAGATGAGTCAACACCTAGTTGTGGAGCCTTATCATGATCGGGAACTCTAGCAGTATGTGCATTCTGAGAATGACCACGACTGTGATGCCTTCCCTTTGAGATCCCTTGATTGGATGTTAACGTACGAACCAGATCATTTACACTCTACAATTCCTCAAGAATACGCTGATATTCCTTATCAAACACCATTAATGTAACGGAAGCAGTGTAATAAAAGCACAAACCCTAACAGTTAATGTACCAAGAAAACCCTAGCGTAACAAAACACAAGGTAATAAATGAAACCTGCGCAACAAATGTTGCCGTAAATAGCGTATACCAACCCTAGATGAATGAGTTAAGTGAAAATGAAAACCCTAAATAGTTATCAGTTTAAATAAGGAAGCAAAAGAGAAACCATAGAGATTAAAACCTAGTTCTTGGAGTCATCATCATCTCCAAAATCAACTCCCTCGTTGCCTTCTCCAATATCATCTCCAAAATAAACTCCCTAAATAGTTACCTACTCCTAAATAGTTACGAATAATATGGATTATTATTGGTACTTGTAAAGGTTGTGTTAACATCATACGGTATTATATCTTCTTGATATTTCATTGGACATCCACAAGCTAAATGGGAAGGATCAGAACAGATCAACCTGACTTCTCTATGAGTATTTTGAGTGAAATTAAGAAAGATGTCTGATTTTCAACTTATCTCGATAACTTGACCCGTAACGCCGTCAGTTCTTTCTATTTCTTTAAAAATTTCCATTATTCCGGGGTTACTAAGTATTAATCTAGCTCTAGCTTCTAACGCATTTTGTTGTGAATTTTCACTCAATCTTTTGATTATTTTCCATATGTCTTCGACTGGTTCTATCACGCCCCAAATTTTCTAGGACTCCAAAACCCGAGCCTAAGAGCTAAGGGAGTGAATGCGGAAGTAATATGAAAAAAATAAAATCCCTTGAAGTCGTCAAATACCCGTACAAGGGATTCAAAAGAAGGTAAACCGAGAAACTCGGCACCTTGAACAAATCATTCCAAACCCCCATGTTTACCCAAGGGTAAAATTGTCAACGCAGGGGTAAAAATAGTAATTCCAAACTACAACTACAAAGTTTGGACCTAGCACAAGCCATAGGATCAAACGACACCTACATAAAAGCCACGAGGCGAGAGATATGAATTTTGGAAAACGGTATCGGACAATGCTGACCAAAACCAAACAACAACGGGTAAAACACGAATTCGGACGCGAAAACTGAGGCTCTAATAATCCCATAGAAAGAAATGGAAATTAATTATGGTAAGTGAGCCAAAAAATATAAATTTCTAAAGAAAGACCGCAACATGGAAAAGTTTAAGATATACAGTCACCTTCGAACGAACATAAATAACTCAAAAATACGTTAACCTGAGTGATTCAAAAGCCTAAAAACAATTTCAAGATGTCATCTTTCCAACAAAAAAAAATCCTTGCATTGATACGATTAACTGAGAAAGAGATATGAGGTTTTGAAAACTGTCGCGCGTTATGTAAGAATTTGCGATAAAATGACCGTTTTGCCTCCGGTCTCCGTTTTAGCATTCTATCAACTTTTTAAGTGCCAAAATCTTTTCAAATGACCCAAAATAATTTTATAAAGCCAAAAGTTTTAGTCGGGTCATTGGGGGTAGGCGAAAACGGGTTTTTCAATCAAAACGAGAAGGGTATGTTTGAAAACTTAGAAAAACACCATTTTCGGCCAACTTTCTAATAAGCACATTTAATAGCAATAATCCACTTCATAACTCAAAATAAAAAGATTCGTAGAGTCAAACACTTTAATAATAAAATGCCTCATGGCGAAGAAACATCATAATTATACCAAATAAGGCATTAACTAGCATTCCGACACCGAAGTGTACCAAAAGATTTAAGTCCACGCGCTTAGCGCTCCGAGTGAGGTACAACGCTATCAACCCAGCTAACACACTAGCCGTCAAAGTAGTACTTTTATACAGTTTTAGTACATGATTATTACAACACAAAAGAGCATATAACATGGGAATACTCTATAAAATATAAACCACTATGGATATGTCAAGACTTAGCGGAACAACGTGCCCATCAAACCATCGACACTAGAAGCCTCCCTTGGAGGGATCATCACCTGGAAAAAAAATGTCAAGGGGTGAGCTCACTATCCCAGTAGAGGAAGCGTCATCGCCTCAATATTGGTATTCCGAATTGTTCAACCCAACCAAGGTTCATGATACTAATCCTAGGTCGTTCTCTTGTTCCACATAGCTCTAATGCTAATCCAGAACCCCATCGAGCCCGAAAAATAATTCCCACAACACGCTCACATCATAATTAATCACAAATATAACATGTTTCAATATCAAAACCATAGTCCCATATATATGGCAGTTTAGATGCAATGTAGCTCAACACACCTCATGATACACACTTTGCCCAACACATGTCAACGAATACATACTCTGACCATCTTACTTTTGAGGAAACAAGCTCATAAAGTAAATGTAGAGAATCGCTCCGATTCTTCCCAAGCAAATTTTCTCTCTTTCACTTTCAACAAGGAAAACGGTTGCACGAGAACTCTGTTTGCAACTCCGTGTGCCATGACTCCAAATGTAACACCCCGTGTTATTTTCCTTTTTCCTAAAATTATTTCTGATTTAATTTCGGTCATGACGTCACTTGTTCATGACGTTCATGTTATCCTTGGTATTTCGCGTTTAGTTTTAAAGTCGACTGGATGACATTACACAAATTATTGTTACCGACTACGCGGTTTCGTTTCGACGTTTAGCATTAGTGCTATGACTGGATGGCGACACGTTTAAATTGATCGGGCTTGTTAGGTGTTCCGACGTTTGGGTTCCTACCCCGGTATATTCAATTGGGATTGTTTATTGGACGTCCCGTTATTATTTCGGGTTTGCGAGATTACGTTTAGGTGTTCCCTATATATTTTGGAATTTATTATATATATTTAATTGTAATTATATATATTGTTTTGGGTTAGTTGTAATTTTGGATAAAAGGAGGGTAATTTGTGCAACATAGCATATATATATGTATACGTGTTAACACCACCTCTGCAGACAACTCCCGCACGCCTCTATCTCCTTCTTCCTCTTTATCTCTTCAACCGACAGATACGAACTCTCTTCTTCTTCATTGTCGGTCATTTAGAAAGAGAGAGAGATGAGTTGCGTGAGGGAGAGACGAGAGTCGCGCACAGAGGCACAACTTTGTGGAGGTCGCCAACGTTGCGGCGAGTGGCGGCGACGGCGAGGGTTGGCGCGACCTGGGAGGAGGTCATCGACGAAGTAGGTGGTGGCTGCTGGTGGGTTGTGTAGTGGCGACGCACGTGGCGGAGGCGAGCAACGTCGGTTTGGCCAAACTTCGGTCGACGTTTCGGTCAGCTACCCAACCTCGGTTTGGGCTGAAATTTGGTGAGTAGCTTCATCCCTACGTATTGTTCATCATACTTAAATTTTGTAATTTTCCGTTGAGCGGTTTGTCAGGAAATCGCGTTTATAGGTTATAATTTTCGTTTGGGTTATTTTAGATTTACTCAAATTGATTAACCTATTGCTAATGGGCTTAGTATATATCGTATAGATTGTCAAGGCGGACGTTTCGGTATATTCAAAATATTATTCGGGTGACTTTGATCGGTGGCCTCCATATACGGGCCCCGATACTGTTCACGGTGGACTGTTTCGGGCTGTTCTATAAGCGTACATTCAGGTGGAAAATTTTATTCTCACTTCCGTATCGTTGATGTGGTTTGGGTGTGCAAACCCGTATTTATTTTAATATAGATATATTAAATTATGAATTTAAATATCTATAATTGGGTTAGAATTGAAGCAGGGCTTAGAAATTAATTGGATAAATTAATTAAATTATTTTCCTACAAAATTAAATAAATTCCTATTTGAACTGAAAAAGAATTGGTGGCTTAGTTCCCTTTTTAAATGTGTTAGGGAATACGTGAACGGGAGGGACTTTAAAACTTAGACGTTATGCTAGGTTCCCCTTATAATACGTGGACTATTTGCTTTAAGGGAATTAAAAGCATGATAAATTGAATGAACTTGTATACTTGTGAATTAAAGTATAATTTAATGAATTGCAAGCATGATTATGTGATATAATTGTTTATCGTGGTTTATTGCTTTATTGTTTTATAAGCATGTGAAAGATATTATGAGATTCATCTGGTAGCATATGGATATTTTCATAAATATGATGCATTACATATTTATGTTGAGATATGATTATTATTGAGGACCTGAATGCATATTGAGAACATCATGTAGTGTAAAATCACGGTGTTGATATATGCGGGTTGTGAAGTCATGTGAGGGTGTCTTTGTGTCGGATCATCATAACAACTGGCCAGGAGGTATCACGCCTACGGAACTAAAAAGCCGGCAAATGTGAGTTAGGAGTCCAGGTAGAGGCTCATTTTCTTGATTTTTGTAGTCATGGCACACGGAGTTGCAAGTTGGGCTCTCGTGAAACCGTCTTCCTTGTTGAAGTGATAGAGAGAAAAATCACTTGGGAAGAGTCAGTGTGGTAACTCTACATTACATGATGAGCTTGTTATAGGTAAAAGTATTATTTTAGGGTGCACTCGACTCGTAGAAGGGTCTCATTTAGGGTACTGGGCTACCGGGTAGAGCCTCGGACCCGCCCCACCGAAGTTGGCATACGGGTTGACCCAATGTGTCCGATTTCGAGGCAAATTACTCATGGCAACTCAAAAGCCTTCTAAAGGTGCTCCTATTGTGGCAACACACCTCTGGAGCTGAAGAGCTTACACAGGAGTAGTACCTCTATGGAGTACGAGTCCTGATGACGTAGCAGTCTCTCAAGGGTGTTTACCACCATTTATGCATAGCTTTAGCGGTATATCCATGTACTGCGAAGGCTATTGGGGAGTGATCCATTGTACGACTGATCCGGCTGTGGCCATAGATGCTGCGTAGCCATGACATGTGGACAGCGCGACACCATCCTCATATTATGAAGGGATTGGAAAGAACATGTGGCATGGAGGCTTGGAGTGTAGTTTAGTCATGATAAAGGCACATAATGTGGATTCTACCCATTATTCATAATGTGGAAAGAATTCTCCTTATAGGCCCATATCATGGCCCTCATCACCTTATTAGAGAAAAGTGGAGCATTGCTAGGACTTGGGGACCACTACAATTAGGGCAACATTTGAATCCAAGTCACCTATAAATAGAGGGCAATAATGCATTGCCTAGGGATCCTCTCCTCTCTTTAGGCTGACTCATTCTTTTCACCACATTCCCTTTCTTTTTCTTCTCTCTTTGCTTGGAGGTTACTCCTTTAAGGACGGTTACCATTTTTCTCCTCTGTTTTCTGGTTCTCTCTATGCTTCGGGCATGGAGATCTGATTTTGCCTTCTTCACGCCTGACCCTTCTTCTCCACTTGCTTCTCCTTTCACCATTTCTTGGTCTTTAGCTATTTTGAGGGTATTTCATTCTTGGGGCTTTTTGTGGTTTTAGATCTATCAATGCTCACTACCCATTCTCTAGCTATGATGAGGCTACTCTCTTTACTCTTCTCCACCATCTCTTTTCTCTCATTTCCTTCTCTTTACTTGAGATTTTTGACCATGGATTGTGACCTCTTTGTTCTGACTTGCTAGTGGAGCCTTGTCTCCATTTTTCTCTTGTTTCTCACCTTTTTCACCCACACTTGTATCCTCAAAAGTAATTGGACAAAGTATGTATCTGTTACCCTTGGGAATGGTGTGTTTTTGTGTGAGTATCACGGGGAGTGTCGAGTCACATTACACTGCATACCATTTATGTCATCTCATTTGACATGTATATGTGCTATATTACATATGATGTTGGAGTAGGTTATTATGTGTTATTATTGCCTATTGGATTTTGGAGCATGTTATGTATGAATATTGCGAATTAAATTCATATTTTTTTTAAATGCTCAACTGGAAATGAATAATGTGAAAACATAAATTAAATAGTTTTGTGATCGTGATTAGTTGTGTGACCTCTTTGGAGATTTGAGGTTAGTGATTGATTCTAGTATCAATTGAGATTTGAGGCCTTCGAGAAGGTAGGTGAAGAGATTGTGAACTTAGTGGATGTTGTTGTATAGGCCTTTAAGTGCCTTTCACCTTTTGAAGAATAAGTTATCAACTTTATTCGAGGTTTTGATTGGGTTAGAGGAGGTTATGGTTGAGGTGATTTTATTAAGTACTTAGGGTACTGTAGTGTTGTTCCTTATGCTTATTTCATTTTCCTAAGCATTCGTTGTACGGTGTTTTATACACTAGTATGTGATCGTTGACTTTTATGTGACTCCTTGAGTCATCGGTTACGGCGTGGTGTCGAACCTCTTCCATGTGTTATCATTTGATTTGTGGAGTTGGAAATGGATGGTTGTGTTCCGTGAGTCTAACATACTGTTCTTCCTTCATTGTCCTCTTAGACATTATAGGAATCCATGGGGTTGTGTTCACTCTTATTTGGTTGTCTTTCGGAAACGGTGTTTTCTAAGTCTTTAATAAACTCTTGTTATTTAAAAGGAAAAACCCGTTTTCGCCTACCCCCGTTGCAACTAAAAGTTTTAACTCTTTATAAAATAATCTTGGGATCTTCTTTGAAAAGATTTTCAACTTCTGAAAGTCGTTGAGGGCGACTAACGGAGACCGGGGGCAAGACGGTCATTTTTACTATGTGAATTTTTAAAGAAAACCTATTTTATAGAAATTATCGGGATTCTGAGGTTACGGGACTTGTTTCTCTAAAACCTCGACCTGTAGTGTTTTGAAAGGTGGTTTCTTGTTTCATCTTTTCTTCGGATCATTCTAAGTCTCGGGTATAAGGCTTGGTGTTGTTCAGTGCACACATATAGTGTTTCCTTTCACTTCTTCTTGGTTGTTGGTGTCACCACTTAGGTGATTTGAGTTGTCACACGTGTTAGGGGCGTGGATACCGAGTGGATTGGTTTCTTTTGTTCGGGTGTTCTCCCTAAACACTTGTGGTGTTTTAACCTTGACATTGTTGTCTCGATTATCTGTTGGTTAGCATTGGTATTTCTTTTCCCTTGCTTTGGTTTCCTTATTCAGTGTTTTCACTAAACACTTGTGGCGTTCTTAACCTTGACGTTGTCGTCTCGGTTATTTGTTGGTTTAGTATTGGGACTTCTCTTCCCTTTTTTTTGGTTTCCTTGTTCGGGTGCTTTTACTAAACACTTGGGGTATTCGTAACCTTGACGTTATTGGCTTGGTTATCTGTTGGTTAACATTGGGAATTCTTTTCCTTTGCTTTGTTTTGGTGACCCTTAGGTGGTCGTTCATGTGAGTAGAGTTTGTGTACTCTTGGTTTTTCCTTGTCTATAGTGAGGGCGTTAGTGATTTGATTGACCCTACTGATGATAGTATTATGAGGTTGATGGGATGATGTGATTTATGACATTGATGAAGATATGTGTTTGAGGTAATCTAGTACTTGAGAGATAGGTTTCCTCTAGGAATGGGATGAGGTTTCTTATATATATATATATTGCACATATATATATATATATATGATGATTGTTTTAGTACGCAAGGATGTGAGTGTTTTTCCTCCTGTGTTATCGGGGAGTGAGTTATGAGTATTCCTTGGTGCTAGTGGTGGATTTTGATTCCTGTGGATATTAGAGGTGAGTGTGTTTCCCTCCTGTGTTATCGGCAGTTCCCTTTTGTTTTCTTTGTTACAGGTTTTGGAGTTGCGCAGGGTGATGCGGTTACGGATGCAGCGAGATTCGTTTGTGGACGATAGTTATCTCCTGTCAGTTTCTTTACCCATTTTGTATGGGATTGTCATATATTTCTCTTGGGACCCAGTCTGTTGGTATATCCCTATTGGTGTATCTTTTATTTCCTCTATTTATTATTTCAAGATGGTATTGTATCTATTCTACACTACCAGGTGTATTTCTGTACTCTTATTCGAGCATTTGTGGCTTTGCTGATTATAGAGGGTTGTGTAGGGGTAGCGGTGCTTCTTTCCACTACCTCGGCCCTAGTAGGATTGATGAATGTTGGACCTGTGAGCCATAGATATTATCGAACTATTATTGGCAGGTTATTTTGTTGTGGTTGGGTGTCCGGATGTTCCATTTACAAACGGAACTCTACCGCACATATCCTGCATTCCTTGGATGTCCCAGTTCGGGAGTCTTAGGAATTTAGGGGCGTGACAACATGGTATCAGAGTTTGATGACTGAAGGTCATTTGTTCTAGTTTTTTTTTACTTCCGCATGCACTTCCTTAGCTCTTAGGTTCGGGTTTCAGAGTCCTAGGAATTTGGGGTGTGACACTAAAGGTCATGAATACAAGAGGAGCTCACTTGCGACTCCTATCTTGGTTTCATGTTTTCGGACTTACTAATTTCCTTAGGTGTGAAACACCCACTGGTTAGTTGTTGCGACGATCGAAAACAAAACTACCCACACATGATTACACGACCCGCATATACCAACACCATGATTTTGACACTACACAATGTACTCAATATGCATCAAGGTTTCCAATAACAATCATGTTCCATCACAATATATGTTTTTCTCATTTGCAATATATTGTACTCAATATAACCATCATGCTTACAATTTCAAACTTACAAGCAACGGTTCACAATATGCTCAATCACAATACATTATTTTCTCATTAGGCAATATTTTGTACTCCATTTATCACAATACTTAAAATTTCACATTTATAAGCAATAAATCACAACAAGCATTTATATCACACAATCATGCTTTTAAGTGCCTAGTTTATTGTCTAAGTTGTCAAGACTCAACTTGTATATATATATACGACATATATACACATATACGCACACACCCTCGTACAAGGACGAAAATAATTCATTTTCCCCCTAGCTTAATTCCAAGCAAGCTTACTCAAGAATGCCCAAGAGAAGTCCAACCAAACTACCATTCGAAGTGTTCAATGGAATAGCTTCCAACTAGCAATACATCATTCATGAACCACAAGATTAATATGGTGTCAAGAATAAACAAAACATTTACACACAAGTAGCTCCAACCACAAGAATCAATTCAAACCCTAATGATTTCTAAGCTAGGGTTCCATGAATAGAATACTCAAAAGGAAAGTGCTAGTTATGACACTTACCAAAATCCCCAAACCAAAAGTGAGCTCAAAACACAAGATGAACTACAAGCTTCCAATAACCGAAAATCGGCGACAAGGTTCAACTTATGGTCCTTAACAAGATTAAAGAGAAAAAGGAGAAGTGTAGAGAGAAAATAGGTTTGAAGAGAAGTAGAAACGTCGTGGAATGAAAGACTTATGGATTTGTAGAGATTCTCCACTCACAATTCTCACGATTCAAGGGTTGAGAATAATGCAAGGAAAATGAATAAATGATCCAAGAGTTCACAGGAAGTCTTGTCAAGTGAAAGACTAAGAATAATGCATTATTACAAGGCCCTATGATCCAAGGGTTGAGAACAAAGATGGGAGAAGGAGATCAATGGCTAGAATTGAGATAACACATAAATGTGTAAAATGACCACTTTCTTCCCAACTTAAGGTTAATTACAAGAGTGCCATTGTGACTCTTAATTACCATTTTACCCCTTGTCATCCTCTTTAATTACCAACATGCCACTCATACCCCAACACTTAGCCAAATCTCTCCACTTTCCACTAAATGCACTAAATATGAAAATACCAATTTACCCTTTGGTAATTTCTTTCCCAAAATCGTTTCCAACAATTATCATTATTCTGAAAATGAGAATAAAACATACAATTTACAATATTAATATCACATAAAACATGTAAGTCATGTTAAACACATAAGAATATTAAGCACAAAATCACATTATACACATAATCACGTATGCATTTAATCATAAATAAAAAAATTAAATTAGAACGAAAAAATACCAGATGCTACAACCTCCACACCTTAGGAGATTTCGTCCTCGAAATCAAAATGTTACTAAAGAAGAAACAAGTCCGGGTCTATTCCCCGAACTTCACACTCACGTTCATAAATTGCTTCCTTGACATCGTGATAGTGCCATGAGGCCTCAACTAATGAAATAGTTTTGTCTCACAAAAAATCTGCTCTCAAGTACTTAAGATCCTCACGGTTCACTCCCCGTAGGACACGTCCTCGGAAACAACTACACCCGTCCAACTCAGAGATGGATCTGGCTCGCACATGAGAAAGATGAACACAGGGAACAAACACCGCGAACCCTGGTGAGCTCCTATGGTAACACAGGTGGTAGGCCACTTCACCATAATCACCCAAAAGCATAAAAGGATTAATCCCAGGTCCAAAACTCAAGGTAGGACTAGAAGTCTAATAATCACTATCAACTCTCCTATAATCACAATGATCATACGTCAAGTCCATGCGCTACATTAACCTCAGCAAGGAAGATCAAATCTTCAACCTCAAGAGCACCAAAAGGATGCATTACCTAGCAAAACATATGCTAAGGCCCTAAATCAAAGCACCTAATCCTCGAGTAATAATTTTTATCCTTAGCCCTATAACCATATCACTTTGTTCACTATTTCAACCATTACAACACTAAATCCATAATCACGATCATAGTCAATAATACACATATAATGACCTCGAACAATTTCTTCAGCTTCCAATTCTACAATCATTTCCTTCCTGAATCAATCATTTTGAACCTCAAATTCTCAATTGGCTCAAGTAATACTCACTATATCATAATGTTAAGGTTGCACTTTGAATCTCCAATGTCTAATCATAGTTAAACCTCGATTACAACCCACCGTCTCGTGGATAAGCTATAATCAAACCTCGATTACTCAAATCGCCAATCTAAAAGATATAAAAGTCTCCCAAGAAAATATCTCAATCTAATCATTTAATTAATGATTCAATGACTATAGTACCTCAGCACAAGTCATTACTTTACATACCGCATGTAACCTTTCGTCTAAGGTTCTAAACCACATAGATGTTACCCCAGACCATAGTACATCATACTTTACTACTCACTCTCTAATGTCCATAAACTTCATTGCTCAGTTAAACCAGACTGTTTCAAAGTCAAGTCCCCAATACTAAAATCGAATGATACGACTAGTTCTACCATAACCCACCCATCAAAAGGTAACACAAGTCACATGTCCCTAAGAATCCCTTAATATATATAAACAGGGTAGCTAAAACGTACATCGACGAAGTCCTTAATCCTCAATAAAAATGGCTTCTACTTTCCTCATAGCACCAACACAGTTAAATAATGTAACCTTATACTAGGTACAATCAACCTCAACTCATGTGACGAGGTACATTACCGAAAACTGGTAGAAGTAAACCAACTACACAACCATGAAGCAAGAATTACCGTACTCCAAGTACGCGATGAAGGAAAAGAAGAAACACGAAAAATTCTCTACTCACGTGAATACATAGACACGAACAACAACATGAAAGACTAGGGAAATCTACCACAGTAACTCATCACTGCCAATGCCCACATTATCACTCAACACCTGACACATGAAGTGTTGACAAGGGAACACACACTCAATCCGACTTCATGAACTCTAGTGATAAACCACTAACGAACCTCAATGTTACAAGTCATAAATCCTTCCTCATAGAAACCGCAATCATGTACTAACTATCATTCATTGTGCTAAAATCACACTACCTCATACCTCAATCCACGGTAATCTTAACATCTCCTAGTGTTCATGCTTTCTAGATCAACAAAGGCCTAAAATCATTTTCTAACCACAGCATACACCATACAACACCAATAACTATTTACCAAATCCGCAATCTCTTCGTGACAAATAATCACACTCATAAACTATTCCTTAAATCATGTTTCGATAATAAATACTCTCATATACTAGCTATAAATCATGCCTCAAGTGAATCACCAAATTATATTCCCGAAATTAAAAGCTTAAATGACAATTATTAGCTACAATACTACCCAAAAATCAACATCAAGATCTCCAATCAAAATCATCACTAATAAGTGAGCCTAAACGTACACCCCCCCTTAAAATTTTAACCATCACCTAATAACTAACAATTGTTCCCTCGAACACCATTCCTATTTTCAATAAATAATCAAGAATTATACACAAGTCCACTACTTACAAACTAAAGAATGCAAGTTCATACTTTCCATCTCCAAGTCATACACAATGATTCACAACTCTCTCGTCACCAATTACCACTCCAAGGCTCATAAAACACATCTCTTAGTGTTACACAAACTTCAATTCACAATCAATGAATCACTACTCTTAGACCTCAAGTCCATTGATAACAATGGAAGGATACAAATACATCATAACTCTAAATAAAACAACCTCTAACCACTAAAATGATACTCAGTAACACCCATTGAATACCACAAGAGACAACATCTATTTACAACAACTCCTATAAGGAAAATCCACCTCATGTTTCCTACACAAGGGCACCTAACCACTAAACCGTTTACTGGTTCAAGCTAAATGAAAACAAAAATCAAAGCTTAGGGGATACACCACTTAATCTCCAATGACATGTTATCGCTACATAATGTGTCAAAGTCGCTAAATCCCCATAGGAGACCTACTAAGATATAAGGGAAAGAGGAATTCATCTTCAAACACAGAATGATACCTAAGCGGCTCAAGGCCGGACAACAAAATTGCTCATCCATCCTAGGCATACACTCTTACGTGAAACATCACCAAAACAACTTAACAAATGCCTCACTAGGGTTAGGTTAAAATCGGAGACGTAGTCAATCATGTCATTCACTAGAGGATAGCCCTTCACACTTGCCATCCCGCATGAACCTAACGCTCTACCGCGTAATTCGAAACACTGTAGCACAAGGCATAAAAGAAAGTTCCTAATAAACCATCTGTAAATACTTGCTCACTCAAGAAGCTATGAAATTCAATACATTAGTCAATCGGTTCTATGTCAACACCACTTTGAACTTTAAAAGATCAATCAAGACACTACCTTTTGAAACAACACACTTCATGAACATGTCAAAGAAGTGGTTTACAAGACTCTTGTATGATGGTGGTGTCATCCGATACGATGCCACAGAAAAATAGGCACGATACATGGCCTAACCCAATAGAAAACTTTACATCATGGTGAGGAAATAATAAAAATTTAAATCATCAGGAAGTACATCCTAACACTCGTACATACACTAGTGTCACTCCAAAGCCACCTGCTTCTTCATCGGCCACTCTTGCCAACAAGAAGCTAGGTAAGTCACGATTTTCACAAACCATGAAAAGCAACACTAGTGTCACTCCAAATGCCCATGAATGAAGTACTCGCTCTCTAGCATACACACAGTTACAAAACCTTTATCGTAATAGGAAGCAAAAGAAGAGTTGTTGTGATCGCCAAATAGGAGGAAGTGATCTCCTGAAAGCGTGCCCATAGACACACGAACTCAAAAGCAATTAATTCACACACGAAAGGTGGATAACCAATCCATGCCCAAAATGACGTCGAAGCTCGTCATGTCAAAGGGAGTGAAGCCAAATGATAACGACCATCGAGCAATCGCGACTTCACAATCATAGGGGTGTAAATTGGGTGGGTTGGCCGAATTTCGGGCTTGGGTCGGGTTCGGGTTCAATTTGAGTCAGTACGGGTTGGGTTTTATTGGGTCAATGTTTAAAATTGGTTTGGTTTGGGTTAAACCCAAACCCAACCCGAAACCCGATTTTGGTTAATGATAGAATGAGAGATTGAGATTGGCTTTGCAAGAGCAGAGAAAGCAACAACTATCAGTGCTTTTGAAGACATTGGAAGCAAAAACAAATTTGATTTTGAGACAGAAAGAGGAAGAGATGGCAAAAGCTATGCAGAGAACAATGGAGCTTGAAGATTTCTTGAGAAGAATGGAGATAGAGATAGAGATACATATATATATATAGTGATGTAAACGCTCGTATTTTGCAGAAAGGGAAACTAATGCTCTTTGTAATATATAGATGATTATGTGATTTCATGATGTTCTTATGGTTTATCGACCCTCCTCCTCCTCCTCTGCCTCATCTCGATCGAAACCCTAATCACACCCACAACAATCGTCGAAACCATCACAACAATCATCGAGATCATCACGATCCAGAGGGATGTGATCCTCTCCGTTGATCTCCCCAACTCAGGCTCTCTTCGCATCGCCCCTCTCGTACGGTAAAAACCCACAAGTTATTTTTCCATATATGTATCTGTGATTATATAGAGATACAAATACATATATCCACCATGGAAATCATCAATCTATAGTACAGATACATATATATATATATATATAAAGATAGATAGATAGATAGATAGATAGAGATAGAGACTGTTGCAAGAATTTTGGTTTTGCCGGTTAAAGTTCAAACAAAGTTAAGAGAGAGAGAGAGAGCTGTGATGTGGTGAGTGGTGTGACTGAGAAACAGAGGTCTGGAGTTCAAACAAAAAGTAGAGAGAGAGAGAGGGGGGAGACTAGGAGTGGGTCTAGGAGGAAATGTAATTGGGGGTGATTTTGTTTTGTCTATAATGTATATCTATATGTTTTGTTTGGTATATAAGATCATAGATATTTACCAAAAAAAAAGGCTCAACCCGACCCGACTTATGAATGAATGGGTTGGGCTCAACCCGAACCCGAACATGTCTCAAGGACCGGCCCGACCCAACCCAACCCGGATCTGGCCCAGCCGGGTTGGAGTTGGGCTGGCCCAAGTTGCAGCCTTACACAATCACGACACACTTGATTCAAGTACATACTACATATCACTAGCGTATAGACAAACCATGCATACTCAAGTGAGGAAAAAGCTAGTCCCCAAGATGAAACAAGAGAGAAACAAAGGCTAACGTGACAAGGAAAATAATGATCCCAGATCATAAATAAGCTATCCAACTCCCGAAGACAAGGAGGAAGGAATAAAAGCAACACTAACCTAAAGGTATGCCAACCACATAATACCGCTATGTCGACATATGCACAAGCGAACCGATAAAACAACCACCACTACTAGGTGACAAGTCGTAATCCAAAGACCACAAAGCAAAAAGTGATAATGGCCCTCTCCCATCATCCCATAGAGAAATAACACGATCTGATACCAAGTTGTCTGGCCCCAACTTTCCTAGGACTCCAAAACCCAAGCCTAAGAGCTAAGAGAATGAATGCGGAAGTAATAGGAAGGAAAAAATCCCTTGAAGCTGTCAAATAACCATACAAGGGTAAAATAGACATAGAACATCTCAAAGATGTCAACAAGATCACACGGGATTGAAAAGAAGCTTGAAAGAATCATTCCAAACCCCCATGTTTACCCAAAGGTAAAATTGTCAACTCAGGGGTAAAAATAGTAATTTCAAACTACAAATATAAATTTTGGACCTAGCACAAGGTATAGGAACAAACAAAACCTAAATCAAAGCTACGAGGCAAGAGATATGAATTTTGGAAAACGGTATCGAACAACGCCGACCAAAACCAAACAAAAATGGGTAAAACAAGAGTTCGGGCACCAAAACCGAGGCTTGGACCACCACTCAAAAAATTAAGATATATATGATAAAGGAGGCTCTAATAAGCCCATATAAATAAACGGAAATTTATTCCGGTAAGTGAGCCGAAAAATATAAATTTTTAAAGAAAGGTCGTGACATGTAAATCACTTACAAATACGTTAACTCGAGTGATTCAAAACCCTAAAAAACATTTTAGGATGTCATCCTTCCAACAAAAAAAACTTCACCTCGATACGATAAATAAAAAATGAGATATGAGGTTTTGAAAACTGTCGCACGTTACGTGAGAATTTGCGATAAAATGACTGTTTCAAATGCCAAAATTATTTTGCCTCCGGTCTCCGTTTTAGCATTCTACCGACTTTCTAAGTGCCAAAATCGTTTCAAATGACTCAAAATTATTTTCTAAAGCCCAAAGTTTTTATCGGGTCACATAGGTAGGTGAAAACCGATTTTTCATTCAAAACAAGAAGGGTTTGTTTGAAAACCTAGAAAAATGCCGTTTTCGGCCAACTTCATAATAACCACATTTAATAGCAATAATTCACTTCACAAATCAAAATAAAAGGATTTATAGTTTCACACACTTTAATAATAAAATGCCTCATGGTGATGCAACATCATAATTATACAAAATAAGGAATTAACTAGCATTCCGACACCAAAGTGCACCAAAAGAGTTAAGTCCCCGCGCATAGCGCTTTGAGGGACGTACAACGCTATCAACCCAGCTAACACATTATCCATCAAAGTAGTAATTTTATACAGTTTTAGTGTATGATTATTAAAATACAAAAGAGCATATAACATTGGAATACTCTATAAGAGATCAACCACTAAGGAGATGACAAGACTTAGCGGAACAATGTGCACATTAAACCATCGAAACTAGAAGCCTCCCTTGGAGGGATTATCATCTGAAAAAAAATATATATGTCATGGGGTGAGCTCACTAGCTCAGTAGAGGAAGCGTCATCGCCTCAATCTCGGTAGTTTGAGTGGTTCAACCAAACCAAGGTTCATGATACTAATCCTTGGTCGGTCTCTTGTTACATATAGCTCTCATGCCAATCCGGAACCCATCGTTCCCAAAAAATAATTCCCACAACATGCTCACATTATAATTATTCACAAATATAGTATGTTTCAATAACAAAACCATAGTGACATATATATAGCAGTGTAGATGCAATGCGACTCAACACACCTCATGATACACACTTTTTCCAACACAGATCAATGAATACATATTCTGGCCATCTTACTTTTAAGGATACAAGCTCATCAAGGAAATGTAGAGTACGTCACTTATTCTTCTCAAGCGAATTTTATCTCTTTAACTTTCAACAAGGAAAGGGGTTGCACGAGAGCCTTGTTTGCAACTCCGTGCGCCAAGACTCCAAAGGTCAAGAATACGAGATGAGCCCACTTGCGACTCCTAACTCAGTATCACATTTTTGGACTTACTAATTTCCATAGATGTGAAACACCCACTGGCCAGTTGTTGCGGCGATCCGAAACAAGCCTACCCACACATGATTACAAGACCCGCATATAACAACACCATGATTTTGAAACTACACAATGTACTCAATATATATCAAGGTTTCCAATAACAATCATGTTCCATAACAATATATGTTTCTCTCATTCGCAATATATTATACTCAATATAACCATCATGCTTACAATTTCACACTTACAAACAACGGTTCACAACATGAACAATCACAATACATGATTTTCTCACTAGGCAATATATTGTACTCCATTTATCACTGTTGGCTTTAAAATTCCATTTCAAACAATAAATCTTATTTTCATATTAACAAAACATTCAAACCCTGTTTGGTACTAATATGACTTTGAGCTAAGTGTTTTAGCAAGTACAGGTAAATGATTCAGAAAGATCATACAAAACCAAAAAGGGACAAGCGATAAGGAAACTCAAGCGCAAACTTGAAAAAGGACAAAAAGATCAAAGAAAGAACAAAAGATGGACTCAAGACCTGGGGTAGATAGGTCGGGGTGAGAATATTGTAACAAGGTATCTTATGCGTTGATTGGTCTTATAAGCTCAAGTGATTAATCAAACGAACTCAAACGGATCAAAAACGGACCTTGAAAATATTTCTTGGAGTCACCCAGTCGACTGACCATGAAATAGCAGCCGACTGACTGTGACCCAATTGACTGGCCAATAAGGACCCAGCCGACTGGATGAACCAGTGAGCTATAAACAGTTTGACTACATGAGGCACTTGACTGGCTTGTCCAAGGCAGTCGACTGACTGTGACCAGTCGACTGGCAGTTAAGGACCCAACCGACTGACTGAACCAGAGAGTTATGAACCTTTTTGATTGCCTGAGGCAGTTGACTAGCCTATCCAAGGCAATCGACTGACTCATGAGGCAGTCGACTGTCCTTCTTGAGGCAGTCGACTGACCCTAGCCGTTGGGAAAAATATTTTAAATCTAACCATGGAGGCAGTTGACTGGGTGCTTCAGGATTTTAAGGAAAAGTATTTCTAAACAATATTTTTGCCCAAAAACAAATGATTTTGCTTGCTGATTTTCAGTTTTACTTTCCATATTGTCTAGGGTGAGATACACTCTCCAAACCCTAGTGTTACACTATATAAAAAAAGAAATATGGATTGAAATCTTAAGGTTTTTGTGTGAGAAATTTTCCAAATATTATTCATCTCTTATTTTCTCTCAAACATCTTCTGAAAAATCTTTTGATAGCAAGAAAGATCTAAATCTCGTTTTTCACTCCTATCATTTTGAAGATTTAAACTCAAGCTTTGTGTTTATTCTCTTATTGAAAATATATTGTGAGAATATATATATCTTAAGTTCTTGAAATATCACCTAAAAACACTTGAGCTTATATTGATTTATCTTCCATAAAAACCTTAGGGTTTGGAGTGTTTTTGTTTCTTGAGTGCTATATTGATTGCCTACACAAATTTGTGATCTTAGGTGAGTGAAGCCCATTGTATCAAGGGAGGATTGTTCTCTTGATTGTGTGAAGAGCTAGTTATCTCTTTTGTAAAGGTTTTGCTATTCCACCTATTGAAGGAAGAGTCATAGTGTGAGGATTGGGACAGTCTTAAGGAAGGGGATTCTTTGAGCTGAGGAGTAGGAGTTACCGAACCTCGTAAAAATCACGGTGTCAATATCTCTATCTCTATCTCCTTACTTTATGTTCATGCATGCTTAATTTATATTGTGGTAAATAGCTTGTTGAATTTAAGTTAAATTATTCATTGCATGTTTACCCTGTAAATTAATATAGAATCCTTTTGCATGTTCTAGTAAGAATTAAAAGGACTTAGAAAATTATTTTTAAACCCTATTCACCCCCCTGTAAGGTAAATTAGTGACTAACAATCACAATTCTGACAATTTCCTATTTATCAGCAATAAATCACAACAAGAATTTATATCACACAATCATGATTTCAAGGGTCTAGTTCATTGTCTAAGTTGTCAAGACTCAACTCGCATATATATATGGCCTTTATACACATAAACGCACACACCCTCGTATAAAGACAAAAATAATTCATTTTTCCCCTACCTTAATTCCAAGAAAACCTACTCAAGAATGCCCAAGAGAGGTCCAACCCAAGCTACCACTCCAAGTGTTCAATAAAATAGCTTACAACTATTAATACACCATTCAAGAATCAAAATATTACTATGGTTTCAACAATAAACCGAAAATTTACACACAAGTGGCTCCAACCACAAGAATCAATTCAAACCCTAATGATTTCTATGTTAGGGTTCCATGAATAGAATACTCAAAAGGAAAGAGTTAGTTATGACACTTACCAAAATCCCTAATCCAAAAGTGAGCTCAAAACACAAGATGAACTCCAAGCTTCCAATAACCGAAAATCGGTGACAAGGTTCAACTTATGGTCCTTAACAAGATTCAACATAAAAGGAAACCAAAAATCAATAGTTGAACACGCAACTTCATGAATATACAGTCTAGGGTTTGAAGTTCGAAAACTCAAAAGAGTTAGAGACCTACCTCAGTACATTGAGTAAATGGAAGAGGAGAGAAACCATAGCAATCCCCATGTTGAACAATTCTTCAAACTCCAAATGAAATGAGATGAAATCAAATGATGAAGTGATGAAGAACTAGAGGGAAGCAAAAGTATAGAGAGAAAATAGGTTTGTAGAGAAATAGAAAAGTCTTGCAATGAAAGACTTATGGATTTGTAGAGATTCTCCACTCACAATTCTCACCATCCAAGGGTTGAGACTAAAGCAAGGAAAATGGATAAATGATCCAAGAGTTCACATGAATTCTTGCTAAGTGAAGACTAAGAATAATTCATTCTTGCATTTAAGTGTCAACCAAACAAGGCCCTATGATCCAAGGGTTGAGAACAAAGATGGGAGAAGGAGATCAATGGCTAGAATTGAGACACCACATAAAAGTGTAAAATGACCACTTTCTTCTCAGCTTAAGGTTAATTACAAGAGTGTAATTGTGACTCTTAATTACCATTTTACCCCTTGACATCCTCTTTAATTACCAACATGCCATTCATACCCCAACACTTACACAAATCTCTCCACTTTCCACTAAGTGCACTAAATATGAAAAATACCAAATTACCCTTCTGTCATTTCTTTCCTAACAATTTTCATTATTCTTAAAATGAAATTAGAACATGCAACTTATAATTTTTAATATCACATAAAACATTTAAGTCATGCTAAGCACATAAGCATATTAAGCACAAAATCACATTAAACACATAATCACGTATGCATTTAATCATTAATAAAAAATTGAAATTAACACGTAAAAATATCGGACACTAGAGATTCACATGCAAATGTTCTTCCGTATGCCGCATCTATATGATGTTGTTGTATGTCACCTACTCCATGATAGATATTACGCACCAAATCGTATTTTGTGAATTTATGGTGGGAACATTTAGCCAAAATTTCTTTAAAATGTTCCTTGATTTCATGGAATTGTTCACCCGAAATTTGGGCAAAGTTCATTATAGCTGCTTGGGCTTCGTGTGTCTTTCCCATAGGGTAGTATTTATGTACAAATTCTTTTTTAAGGTTCTCCCAATTAATTCTCACTGGTTCTTCTTAACTATTATACCATCTTTTAGCTTTTTCTCTGAGTGAAAATGAAAATAATCGCACACGTAAGGCATCAGAAGGCATCCCATTCATCTTAGTTGTGGAACTAATTTCTATAAACTCAGTAATATGCTCATAAGGATCTTCATGTTTAATTCCATAGAATTTAGGCAACATATTCAAAATAATAGCTTTAATTTAATAATGAGACATTATTTTTCCTGGTATTATAATGTCCGCTGGTGATTCGAAATTAAAAGGTGTGTAATAATCTTTCAAGGAACCTAGTGGTTGTACTTGAGGGTCGCTGGTTGTACTTGAGGGTCGCCCATATCGTTAAATTTTTATGTATCTTTTTCAATCCTTTGTTTATTAGTTCTTAAGTTTTTACGATAAGTTCTATTAACGTCAAGATCAAAATGAGCAAGTTCTTTAGATAAAAATAAACTAATCTAAATAATAAACTAAAAATAAATAAAAATAAAATAGAAAGTAAATAAGAAAATGGTAGATAACATTGAACAATAATTTAAGATGCAACTAAAACTCACAAATGGTCCAACAAAGCAATCGTCACCACTTTTCTGGTTCCTTATGCTAATTAATGTAATGTCAAAAATCACACAATCTTGTCTCTTAAAAGAAGAAAATAAACACAAAACAAGTAAATAATATACTTATAAAAATTATTTAAAAGAATGGAAAAATTTTAGTCCTCGGCAACGGCGCCAAAAACTTGATTGATTGCCAAACCTCGATTGGTTTAGCCTACTAGGCTTGGGTAATAAATAATAATAATAATGTTGTGTACAAATAAGCCTTAAATTTGACATAGTTTTCCCTATCGCAAGTGTATGAATCAATTATAGTATAGTATATATGAGATAGGGTATATCGTATCTGTCAGAACAGTTTTAAGTATTGGTTATTTATGGCATGTTGTAGATAATAACCATGTTGAGTGTTAGATTGGTCGGTATGGTTTCAATGACATATACAAGCTTCGACAAACGCAAAATCAAGCATTGAAGTAGTGAAGAGTACAAGTGAAATGCAAAATTGAGCGTATTGAGTAAAAATGTCTCCTAAATGGAAAAAATAGCATTTTTCGAAGCCGTCACCTCAAGTAAAAAGTATCGCGGAATCAACACGGTCATTTTGGCGCAGTTACAAAGAAAAGTGATTTCCATGAAATTACTTGCGCCTACCGAAGCAAAAAGTGCTTGGAAAGTGAAGATTTACGCCTGAGCTACGCCTTACCCTACGCCTGATCTATGCATGAGGCATAGATTATACGCCTAGCTACACCTAAGGTGTAGTGACAACATGAATAATTAATTCACGCTGCAATGTCAATTATGCACCAATTTGATGTTATATGAGGCGGCTACGACTTTATACATTGGGATACATACCATACATATTATATTCATCAGAATATAGGGTTCAATACAGTTGTGTGTGAAATTATGAGAAAGGGAAATATTAGGGTTTGCTTCATCATTGGCTATAAATACCAAGGTCTACAAGAGAGGAAGTTACGTATTTCAGAGATCTCTGCAAGTTTTCTACAGATATATTCTGGTGAGAGAATATTATTGAGTGTTCAGTTATATACACTTCTCTCACGTTATTGAGTTTGTCCAATTGTGTTTCTACACCGACAATTCTCGTGCACAATTAGATATTCTAAATTCTGGAAAAATCAACACACCATTGATTGCTACGTGATTGCATTAATCCGTTGAAGAATAGAGCCATCTGAGTGCGCAGATCGAAGTAGTAGGCTTTGTGGTAACTTGATCCATTGAGAAGCTGAGCCGTCAGAGTACGGAGATCAGAGTGAAAGCTTCGTGGAGTGCGATTGAATCTAGTTTTTTAGACGCCGAGTGAAGAACTGTAATGCCCCGCATTTTCCTTTCTCCTTTCTAGAATTCTTTTCGATGTGTTAATGTTTTGTGACGTCACTTATTCATGACGTCTTGTGTATTTTTGGTAAATGTAAATTTTTCGCATTTCTGTTTAGGACTTAGCAGGACGACTTTGTGAACTTTCATTTCCGGCTTCGTGGATTTGAGTATCGCCAATGAATACATGAGTTCATGCAACATTTTCTTGTTGGAGCTTCGACAATCATATTGCATTCCCAAATGTGTTACCCTATTTTATTATAGACCTTCCAGGGTAGGACTTATGTGAATTACTTTATATATTTTCATTTTGTAATTAATGAAAATTATTTTCTGAAAGAAACAACCGGAGGGCAAATGAGTATTTTCATATTTAGAGCACTTAGTGGAAAGTGTAGAGATCTGGTTAAGTGTTGGGGTATGAATGGCATGTTGGTAATTAGAGAGGATGAGAAGGGGTAGAAGGGTAATTAAGAGGCATGATGACACTCTTGTAATTAATCCTAAGTTGGGAGGAATTTGGTCATTTCCCACTTTTCAAGTGGTGTCTCATTCCTAGCCCTTGATCTCATTCTCCCATCTTTGTTCTAGACCTTTGGATCATAGGGCTTTGTTTGGATGGAACTTAAATGTAAGAATCCATTATTCTTGGTCTTTCACTTGGCAAGACTTCATGTGAACCCTTGGATCCTTAATTCAATTCCATTGCCTTATTATAAACCCTTGGATGTTAAGGCCTTGTTTAACAACTTAATGGGTTTTGTGAGTGGTGTGTTTAGTATTCTATTGCAAGACTACTTTGTGACCCTTGGATTAAGTCTTCATTTGCTAGCTTGAAGCATGGCCATTGGATGGTGAGAGGTGTGAGTGGAGAATCTCTACACATTGAAAGTCTTTCATTGCAAGACTTCATCCTTTCCTCTCCATTTTTCTTCTTTTCTCCCTCTTGGTTCTTCTTCACTTAGAGGTGGATTTGATCACCCTAGGTTGGAATTTTGGTGTGGCCATCAACATGGAAGTTGTTCATGGTGCTCTTAACTTTGGTTTGAGCCAAGAATTAGTAAATGTTCTTCCTACTCTGTGTATATTCCATTAAAAACCTAGTTTAGGGTTTCTTGTTAAACCACTTTATTATTTTTGTTTCCCTCTTGTGTTGGATTTGGATTCATGGATAGGAGACTATGGTGAAGCTTTCCACCGGATTGCTCCTTTGATTCAGTGTTGGGTGAGAGCTAGGATTTCTTGGCCTTGCTTGTGGTTGTGCTTTGTTCTTCAAGAGGTAGGGGAAAAGTTTCTAACTAGCCATCTTGTGATTATGTAGTTGGGTGAATTTGATTCTAGGATCCTTAACCTTAGTTGTAATTGATAAGTGTATCCTTGGAATTGTGAACTTAGGGTTTGAACATGTCTTGTGAATGAACCCTTGTGTATGGAGTACTTGGTAATAAAATTGCTAGGAATATGAGGCATGCTAGTTGGGTGGTTATTCTTGAGAATTCCCATATTGAAGTATGTTTGTATGCCTATATATATGTATATGGGTATAGTTATGTATATGTGTAAGTGTAATTATACATGTGTAAGTGGGTGGTAGGAATATAGCCTAGGAATGAGATTAGACTAGCTCCTTTTATTAGTACCTTTGAGGTATGTTGGAAATTCATGTCATGTTTGAGATGTGAATTATGATAAACTTGCTTGAATTGAACTAAGAGCATGTTTAAATTGATGGAATTGTTTTCCTTGTGAATTAAAGAATAAGTTGATGAATTGGAACATTTCTTGTGTATGAGAATGTATCCTTGCAATTTAAATGCTTTAATTGAGAATTAAGCATGTTAAATGAATGAAAATGTTATCCTTCTGAAATAAAAGGACAACTTGATGAATTGGAGCATGAATGTTACATGAGAAGATATTATTGTTGGTTATGGCTTTAAATGAGATTTGAAAGCATGTTGAATGGTGAAAAACATTCATGTTAACATTTTGAGAATGTTGTTTATAAATATTATGAAATAAATATTTATGTTGTTGCATGGCCCATTGAGACACATTGCATATAGGTTCACCTTTTGTAGAGAGAATTCAATTGGTGTTAGGCTACTCCTAGTCGTGTAACCATGGGTGAGTAGTCTTGTGTCGAATCATCATAATAACTGGCCAGAAGGTGTCCCCCACCTACGGAACTAAAAAGCCAAAAATTGTTGATATAGGTTGGGTCGTCCCATCTTCAAAGTCACGGGTCGTCTCATGCATTCGGTGTACGAATCTTTAGTCTCAGGTCATATCGTGCAACTGCCATCCTTGTTGAAAGTGAGAAGTGCAAAATCACTTGGGAAAAATTGATGTGGTACTCTTGCTCAGTGTAAATAGGTGAAGTGCGTATTCGTTAACCTATGTTGGGCATGGGGTGTATCATGAGATGTGTGAGTCAAATTGCATTTGAGATTGGTAATATATGATTTATGTTGACATGTGTATCATGATATTACTCTATGTGGTTGAGGAGTATGTTTAATGTTAATTTTGAAATATATAATTCAAATGTTGTTAAAATGATCTAGTGAAATTGAAGGATGTGAAAATATGAATTACATGCCTTGTTTAAAGTATAATGTGAGAGAAACGCTTATACTTGTTGATATGTGCTTATATACCTTAGGGGGGTGATATGAGTTGGTTTAAGAACTTTCTTCTGATAAGTAAAGTCGGTTATGGCTATTGAGTTGAATGTGAGTTGAAGCCTTGAGAAGGTGGGTGATGGATTTGTGGTTTAGTTGGCATTGGTGTAGCAACGTGGCATCAATGGTGAGATTGACGTTTTGGTTATGGTAGACAAGGTTATGAGTAAACCAAGTCGATTGTGTACTGGTAGCCCTATGATATTGTTAGAAACCTAAGTTAGGTTGTTTCGAATGTTGAATTGAGGTTGAAAGAATCGGAAGAGGTTTTTGGTTGAAACTAGTTGGTTCCGTGGCAATGACCACTAGGTTCCCTTTAGTGATCTTAAGAATAGGAATGTCATTGAAGTTGTGGACGTTCTTGAATAAGTCATTGTGGAGTTTAGAAATTTGGATGTCGAACTAGATATGGTTGTGTTAGAAATAGTGCATTTGCATATGGTCACTTGCCTTCCCTTCGAGTTGCATTTTTCCTCGGTTATTCATTTCCTTGCTCCATTTGAGCGTCTCTAAATTCGCTTTGGTTTTTTCATTGGTGTTTCGATTTATTTTTCTGAAAACAAATTTTTCATAAGACTTGTATTTAAGTTCATTCAGTTTTTAAGTGAAAAACCTGTTTTCGCTAACCCCCATGACCCCGACTAAAAATTTGAGTTTTGAAATGGTTGTAAATTCATTTTTATAAAAATATTTAAACCTTTTAAAGTCGGTGGTGTGTAAAACGGAGACCGGGGCAAGACGAAAAATTTTATGAGCTTCTAAAGAATCACTTTATTCAAAGTTCACGTTTTGCACGTTTCCCGAGGTTTCGGTGACTATTTTTGAAATCCATAAATGAAAAACTCACTTTTCAAATATTTGTGATTTTTCAGGACTGACGACGCAAAGAACGAAGTCTGTATGAAAAATTGGTACATTTTCACCTTTAGAGGGGCATTTGTGCATAGCCTAGGGGCGTCACAACACCCATTTGGTTCGCATTTGGGTGCCAGGTTAGGTGTAGAGTCGTTCAATGATTAATTTTCAAAAACTCATTTCTCCCAGCTCGTAACTCGGATTGAGGTACCGTTTGTTTCTATGGCTTATCCTATGTCCAAATGTTTGTGATAAAATTTGAAATAATTTAATTTCACTTGAAATGACTGTTTTACACTTGGTGAAAGTGGGGTACTTCAGCTTTCCGTTTTTGTCGGCGTTGTCCGATACCGTTTTAAAAAATGCATATCTTTTGCCTCGTGGCTTTGATTTAGGTCTCATTTGTTTCTAGGGCTTGGCCTATGTTCAAATATTTGATAAAAAATATAAAATCATTTATTTTCACTTAAAATGACTATTTTACCCTTGCTGAAAGAGGGGTACTTTAACGTTCTATTTAAGTCGGCGTTGTCCGATGCCCTTTTCAAAAATTCATATCTCTCGCGTTACAACTTTGAATTCGATTCCGTTTATTTCTATGGTTTAACCTATGTCCAAATAGATGGGGTAAGCCTTGAAAGTACATTTTTCCCTTCAAATGACAATTTTACCCTTGGGCGAACATGTAACATTTGAGTGGTCGGTGTGATGGATTATTCAATCCTTTTTACTTCCTTTCGGTTTTCAACAACCTTTATGAATTACCTTAGGTTTAAGTGATTGTTTTACCCCTGTATTGGGTTTACGGATGTTGGTAGTGAGATGTGAGGTGATTGATTGTATGTGTTGATACTGATTTGAGGTTTTGGAGCTCGGTATGCTCGTGGCGTAGGAAGTGTGAGTGTTATCCTTCCTGGAGTGTTATTAATAGGAGTGTTAATCCCATATTTTGGTGATAAATGTTGTGTTGATTGTCAGTGTGGGACTGATGGGTATGAGTCGTAGTAATCTATGAGGTGGTCTATATTATGTGACTTGTATTGTTTATGTATCTCTATATATATATGTGCATATATATATAGGTGTGAGTTATTATACGTTGTTTTCCTATGGTTTCACTGTAACACCCCGTGTTATTTTCTTTTTTTCCTGAAATTATTTCTGATTTAAGTTTGGTTATGACATCACTTGTTCATGACGTTCTGGTTATCCTTGGTATTTTGCGTGTAAATTTTTCGCGTTTAGTTTTAAAGTCAACTGGATGACATTACAGTTTCACTTTGGCGAGTTCAAGAATTCTTGTTACCAACTAAACAGTTTCGTTTCGATGTTTACTGTTTGGAGTTTCGACGGAGTGACGAGACATTTAGTTTATTCAACTATAGGGTTCCGACGATTTGGGTTCCTACCCGGGTGTATTTATTCAGGACTATTTTAGTTATTTGGCGTTCCGTGGACTTACGGGGTCAGGCAATATTATTTGGAGGCTCCCGGTATTTATTGGGATTTATTGTATATATATATATATTTAATTGTAATTATATATATATTGTTGTGGGGTTAATTTGTAATTATGAATATTAAGAGGGTCACTTTCGCAATATAGATATATATGTATAAAAGGTGTCACACATTTCAATTTAATTATTTTGGTCACATGGTAATTCACATGGAACCATTAGAATTAAGTTGTACAAAATTCAATTTGATTCATATTACTTTTATCAAATTAATATACATGATATAGTATATGTATATGTCAGCTGATGAACCACCTTATCCTTCTCCTTATTCGTTTTTCATCTCCTCTCCACAGACCTGGCCGTTATTCCTCTTCTCTACTTTAACTCGTTGAGAGAGAGAGAGAGGTCAGGCTGGATGAAAGAGAGAAGGAGAGCCGCACGTAGAGGTGTGGTTTGGTGAAGGTTGTCGGCGCAACGGTGATGGCCAGAAGTTGCAGAACCGACGGCGATGGAGAGTTGAGGTAATGCGAAGGCCTGAGGGTGCTGGTCGCGCACAGGTGGAGCCGGGTTCGATAGCCATGAAGTGGTGGCGTAGCGTGAGATAGAGGGTGTTTGGTCAGTTTCCCGATCTCGGATAACCGCTATTTTTGGAGGGTAGCTTCATATCAATGCTAGGTATGTCATACTAAAATTTCGTAATTTTTTGTTGAACGGTTTTCCGGGAAATCGCGTTTATATGTTATAATTTTCATTTGGGTTATTTTAGATTTACCCAAATTGATTAACCTATTGCTAATGGGCTTCCTATATATGGTATAGGTCGTCGAGGCGGACGTTTCAGTATATTTGAAATATTATTTTTGTGACTTTGGTCGGCGGGCTCCATATACGGGTGCCAGTACTGTTCACGTTTCGGTACTGTTCTGTAAGCGTAAATTAAGGTGGGAAATTTTATTCTCACTTCCGTATCGTTGACGTGGTTTGGGTGTGAAAACCTGTATTTATTTTAAATTAGATATATTAAATTATGAATTTAAATATCTATAGTTGAGTAAGAATGGAGGCAAGACTTAGAAATTAATTTGATAAAGTAATTAAATTATTTTCCTGCGAAATTAAATAAATTCTTATTTTAATTGGAAAAGAATACGTGGCTTAGTTCTCTTTTTAATGTGGTAGGGAATATGTGAACGTGAGGGACGTGAACTTAGACGTTATGCTAGGTTCCCCTTATGATACGACGATTATTGCTTTAAGGGAATTAAAACATGTTTAAATGAATGAACTTGTATACTTGTGAATTAAAGTATAAGTTGACGAATTGCAAGTATGATTATGTGATATAATTGCTTGTCGTGGTTTATTGCTTTATTGTTTTAAAAGCATGTGAAACAGATTATGAGATTCATTTGGTATCATATAGATATGTTCATAAATATGATGCATTACATATTTATGTTGAGACATGATTATTATTGAGGCCCTGGATGGATATAGAGAACATTGTGTAGTGTCAAATCATGGTGTTGGTATATGTGGGGTGTGTAATCATGTGGGTGTCTTTGTGTCAAATCGTCGCAACAACTAGCCAGGGGGTGTTCCCAACCTACGGAATAATGAGTCGGGAATGGGGTATACGGTGAGTCGTCACATTCTTGAAGTCGCGGGTCATCTCATGCATCCGTTATTCGGATCTTTTGTCACGGGTCGTCTCGTGCATTCATTATACGAATCTTTTGTCACGGGTCATCTCATGCAAACCGCCTTCCTTGTTAAAAGTGAAAGATAAAAATCACTTGGGAAGGACCGGTGCGGTGCTCTGTTAACTCATAGTATGGGTAGAGTGCGTATTCGTTAACCTATGATAGGGCAAAGGGTGGTATTGAGTCACATTGCATTGTATAGCATTATGTGATTTCATTAGACATGTATATGTGATATTATTACATGTGATGTTGGAACAGGTTTATATGTGTTATTATTACCTGTGAATTTTGGAGCATGTTAATTATGTATTTTATTAAAATGCTCAACTGAAAGTGAATAATGTGAAAACATGAATTAAATGCAGTAATTATTCAGGTATAATGAAATGTATATTTTCATACTTGTGATTATATACCTTGTGCCCTTGGGGGAGGTTAAACATATTAGCATAGTGACGTTTGTGGTTAGTTGAGGTTAGTGATGGACTGCATAGTTGATTTTTGAGTTGATGCATTATAGAAGGCAGGGTTAATAGTTTTATGATTGTGATTAGTTGCGTGTCCTCTTTGGAGATTTGAGGTTAGGTATTGATTCTAGTATCAATTGAGATTTGAGGCCTTAGAAAAGGCAGTTGATGAGGTTGTGGACTTAGTGGATGTTGTAGTATAGACCTTTAGGTTCCTTTCACCTTTTGAGGAATGGGTTCTCAACTGTAGTTGAGATTATGATTGGGCTAGATGAGGTTACGGTTGCAGCGCGACTGGTTTGGGGGACGATAGTTATCTGCTGTCAGTTTCTTTACCCATTTTGTATGGGATTGTCATATATTTCTCTTGGGAGCCAGTCTGTTGGCATATCCCTATTGGTGAATCTTTTATTTTCTGTATTTATTATTTCAAGATGTTATTCTATCTATTCTGCACTACCATGTGCTTTTCTGTATTCTTATTCGAGCATTTGTGGCTCTGTTGATTATAAAGGGTTGTGTAGGGGTAGCAGTGCTTCTTTCCACTACCTCGGCCCTAGTAGGATTGATGAATGTTGGGTCTGTGATCCATAGTTATTATCGAACTGTTATTGGCAGGTTATTCTATTGTGGTTGTGTGTCCGGATGTTCCATTTATAAATGGAACTCTAACGGATTTTTGTTAGATTCCGCTACTTTGTTCTATTATTCATTTGGGTATGAATATACCAGTTTTATCATTATTCCATACTTTTTCATGGTTAACGATATCTTAGTTGGTGGTTCGTATTAAGGATCACATCTTGGATTCCTTGGATGTCCCGGTTCGGGAGTCTTAGGAATTTAAGGGCGTGTCAGTTGGTATCAGAGGATACTATTGAGTTTTTAGTATTCGATTAGACATGGAATATATTTTTCATTGTTATTCCATGTATTTCCTTGTTATTGTTGACTCTAGTGGTTGTTCGACTTACGTCACCTTTTGGAAATTCGTTGATTATCTGGATTTGAGTTTTGGGAATTTTAGGGGCGTGACAGCATGGTATCAGAGTATTTTTACCTTTTTATGGGTGTTTGATAACTAAAGGTCATTGGTTCTCATTTATTTTTACTTCCGCATTCACTCCCTTAGCTCTTAGGCTCGGGTTTCAGAGTCCTAGGAAATTTGGGGCATGACATTCACTATGTGCTAGTAGCCTTATTTATTGATGCATGGTAGGGGACTAGGGGAATGTGTTTTCGGTGTCTCGTATTGACGTGAGTGCCATATGGGACATTTAACTGACCTAGGGTAGATGCATGTACACGGGTTGGTTATCACTCGACTTGGATGGTCAAAGGATGTGACGGTTAGGATACTTTCTCCTACGGGGCTCAATGAGCTCACCCCAGCGTTGGTTTGCCCTGGTGGTTTACACCAGTTTGCAGGTGATGTTTTAACTAGGCATCTGGTTTTCTTGCAGATGTTGTTGTGGGTTTTGGGACGTATGTACGTAGTATTGTTCCATCTTAGTTTGCTTTACTTGTCCCCTATATTGGGACTGTTATTGTAGTTCTTGGGAGCCAGTCTGTTGGCATATTCCTTCCTTATATTTTATATCATTGCATTTTTGTAGAGATGTATTCTTCCGGCACCTCGATGTGCCTTGTGTATCATTTGGTGTAGCTTTCGCTATGTTCCTTATGGAATTATTATTGTGAATAATATTCCATTCGGTTTATGGTATTGATATTCTTAGTTTGTCACTCATTTCATGGATCACGACCCTGAATTCCTCGGATGTCCCGGTTTGGTAGTCGTTGGAAATTTTGGACGTGATAAGAACAACAAATTACATCTATTGTAAGTTCTATTTTCATAGAGTTTGTACAATTTATCTGATTCATAGTGCATTGATACCCGAGCGTATCCGTGGTTTTTACTTAGAGTTTTTACATGGATTTCCACGTAAAATCTCTATGTCTTCTCATGATGTTATTTTCTGTACTTATATTCATAAGTGCTTAATTGACCTGATTTGAGAATTAAGTTTTGTAACTGATTAAAATTGAATTTCTGCTAAATAATTTTAATTGATTATAAGATCGATAAAAAATCTATTCAGCTCCCTCTAGCCTATTTTGATTGATCGTCTAAGTAATTTCAATTGGTATCAGAGTGTGGTTGCGCCTAATTTAGGTTAACTACCTAGGGTTAGATTCCGAATTTACACGATGGAGATGCCTCATGAAGGAGTATCTATATCTAAGTCCCCGTTGTTTGATGGATCGAATTACATGATTTGGAAAGCAAGAATGAGAGCATTTTTAAGGTTGTTAGATGAGAGAGCTTGGAATGTTGTTGAGATAGGATATTCACCTCCTACGGTGAAAGAAGCGACTAACGAAGTTAAAGCAAAACCGTCGAACGAGTGGACTGTTGCTGAGATGAACAGTGCAAATTGGAATTCAAAAGCTTTGAATGCATTGTACAATACGGTGACCCCAAGTGAATTAAAAGAATCGCTACATGTGAGATTCCTAAAGAAGCGTGGGATATTCTCCAAGTGACCCATGAAGGAATTCAAAGGTCAAACAATCAAAACTTCAAATTTTGAATTCTCAATATAAACAACTGAAGATGGAGGATGATGAAGTCTACGCTGACTTTGAGGTGAGACTAACTGATATTGTAACAGGTTGTAATAATCTAGGTGAACCTATTCCTGATACAACCATAGTGAAAAAAATCCTTAGGTCTCTACCTGAACGTTTTCGATATAAGGTTACTGTCATCTCATAGGTTATGAGTCTTAAAGAAGTTAAAGTTGAAGAATTGACAGGGAACTTAAAATCTTATGAAATGGAGATGTTTAAAAATTCCCTTAAAAAGGCTAGTGACACAAAAGATAAGAAAATAGCTTTCAAAACCACTAGGGAGGATCGTGTTGAATCAGATGGAGAAAGTGAGTTGATTCTGACTAATATCGCCATGTTTGCTAAGAGATTGAACAAATTTTTTAAGGCTAAGCAGAGTGGCCAAGGACAAAAATTTGGAGATAAATTGGGTTACTCTATAAATAGGAATAAGACTCAAATTCGGAAAGACAAAACTGATCTTAAAAAGAAAAAACCTCAATGTTTTGAATGTGAAGGATATAGTCACATAGCTGCAGAGTGTGCAAACACTTTGAAAAAATCCAAAAGTTTAGCCGTCAGTTGGGATGATAAATCTGATAATGGATCAGTTAGTGATTCAACAGACTCAGAGATAGGTGATGATTCTAATAATTTCACCATGTTTGCTGCTCAAAGTATGGAGGTTAAAGAAGTTGCTACAAGTTTGGCGATGTCTGGAGAAGAAGATTCTGAGTGTGATGAAGATTGTGATGACACGCTTCAAGAGTCTTATGACAAATTACTTGATAAGACCACACAACTTCACAAAAATCACATGAAACTGTTGACTAAAAGTATTAGCATAGACAAGGAATTTAACTTCTTTAAAAGAATAATTAGTACATAGTTCTCAAAATCTAAATCTCCTACAGACTCAAAAGGCCAAAATGGTTGAGGAATTGGTTAATTCTGAACAAGAAAGGACTCAGGCTTTGAAGATAGTAGATGATCTCAAGAAGGAGTTAGTTGAGAAATCTACCAAGATTGGAAATTTGGAAGAGTAATTGAAGGATGTTAACTCTAGTATTCATAATGGTTTAGTGGATCTCTTAAGCTTAATCATATGTTGAATATGGAAAAATCTACAGGAAATACAAAGGGGCTTGGTTTTGATGGAATATCAAATAATTCGAATGTTATGTCAAAAACCACCTTTGTAAAAGCTTCCCAAGTATCATCTAGTTCTTCTCAAGAGAATTCTAATGCTAAATCTATTCTGAGATAAGGTCTTCAAAGAAAGTTAATTTTTACCTATAGATATCCTAAGAGGTCAACTAATGAAGTTCATAGATTTGTTCCTATATGTCACCACTGTGGTGTCAAATGTCATATTCGACCGAGGTGTTCAAAGCTAAGAGGTAAGACTTTGCAATCGATGAAGGAACAAAGAACTCGACAAGGAAATTGCATTCAAGATCAAATTTCAGTGTTGAATGAAGAGATGAAGAATTTTTCAAAACTGGCAAATTGAACCTCAAAGATGAAGAAGGCATGGGTTAGAAAAAGTGAGTTTTACTGTTCTGTTGTTCATACTGCACTTAGAAGACATAATTCGAGTTCTTGGTATCTAGATAGTGGATGATCGAGGCATATGACTGGAGATAAGTCATTGTTTGGATTTCTCGAGGAGTGTCTTGGTAGGATAGTCACTTTTGGTGATGGAGAGAAGTCTAAAGTTCTAGGGAAAGGTACCATTGTGGTTTCTGGTCTACCTAAGCTAAAAGATGTGCTATATGTTGAGGGTTTAAAAGCAAATTTGTTGAGTATAAGCCAGATATGTGATAACAATCATAATGTCAATTTCTTTCCTGATAAGTGTTCAATCATTGACTCTTCTGGGAATTACGTGATGGAAGGTATGCGTTCATCTGATAATTATTATTGAATTGTTCTTGATTCTCAATAATCTTGCAATAGAGTTAAACTTGATAAAGTTAAAATTTAGCATCAGTAAACAGGACATGTTAATTTTTGTGATTTAACGAAAATCACTAAGAGTGAAATCGTTAAAGGTGTTCCTAAAATTGGTTTTGTGAAAGGGATTGTGTGTGGACTATGTTAGAAGGGTAAACAAGTTTGGTGTCAGTATAGGAAGATAAATTCCATTCGTACTTCTAGACCTTTAAAGTTGTTGCATATTGATTTAATGGATCCTATTTGGGGCATGAGCAAAGGTGGTAAAAAGTATATCTTTGTTATGGTTGATGATTATTCTACATTTACCTAGGTTGGATTTTTGAGTAAAAAGTCTGAAGCTACTAAAATTTTTAGAAAAATTTGTTTGAAAATTTAGACTGAGAAGAATTAACCCATTATTAATGTAAGGAGTAATCATGGAAAGGAATTTGAAAATTCATGGAATGATACTTTTTGAGATGAAAGAGGAATAAAACATGAATTTTCAACACCACGTATTCCACAGCAAAATGGAGTGGTTGAGAGGAAGAATAGAGTTCTTCAAGAGATGGCTAATGTTATACTGCATGGTATCTTTTGGGTGAGGCAGTAAAGACAACGTGTTACACCTCAAATAGAGTTTATCTTTGGCATGACACTTTAAAAAAATCCCTATAAACTGTGGAATGGCAAGAAACCACATGTGAAATATTTCAAGGTATTTGAAGCAAAATGCTATATTCTTAGAGATCGGGAGTCCATTTGGAAATTCGAGTCTAAGAGTAATGAAGGAATATTTCTTGAATATTCATTGATGAGTCAGGCATATAGGGTTTTTAGCCTCATAACTTAAACAATGATGGAATCTGCCAATGTAGTAGTTTATGACTCATGTGTTGATGAGTCTCCAACATCTGTTGAGGAGAAAGAGAGTGAGCCATTCTTTTAGTTAGGAAATGATTCTTCAGATGTTGGTAAAGCGGCCAATGTGGTTTATGATTACAGTTCTAGTCCTATAGAATTGCATGATCGAACTTGTGATGTTCAGGCTACTCCTTTTAAAGAACCATCTGCAAGGGTAAAGTTGTACCATCCTTTGGATAATGTCATAGGATCAGTTGATCAGATGATGATGACCCGTAGAAAGGCGAGGAATGAGGTCTCGTATGCATGTTATACATCTTTTTCAGAACCAAAGAATGTCAAAGAAACTCTTCAAGATAGTGAATGGATTAATGATATGCAAGAAGAACTTCAGGTGTTTGTTAAAAATGATGTGTGGTATCTTGTGCCTAGACTGAAGGAGATGAATGTGATTGGTACCAAATGGATATTCAAGAATAAAAAGGATGAAAGTGGTACTATTGTTAGGAATAAGGCTAGGCTTGTTGCTCAAGGTTATACTCAATTAGAGGGTATAGACTTTGATGAGACTTTCCCTCCAATAACTAGACTTGAATATATTTGGATTCTATTTGCTATGGCATGTCATCTTGGATTTAAGCTGTATCAGATGGATGTGAAGAGTGCATTTTTTAATGGTATTCTTCATGAGGAGGTATATGTGGAGAAACCTAAATGATTTGAAAATCCTCATTGTCCTGGTTATGTTTACAAGCATAAAAAGGCTTTGTATCAGTTAAAGCAAGCTCCTAGAGCTTGGAATGAAACATTGAATGACTACCTATTGGGAACAGGTTTTATTTGAGGGGGTTTAGATAAAACACTGTTTATTCAAAAACTTGAGAGTGATACAGTTGTTGCTCAAATATATGTTGATGATATTGTGTTTGGTTCCACTTCTAATAAACTTGCTCATTATTTTGGAGATGAAATGACACATGAATTTGAGATGAGCATCATTGGTGAATTGAACTTCTTTCTTGGGCTTCATATTAGGCAGTTAAGTGATGGGAATTTTATTTCTTAAACTCGTTATGGCTTGGAATTGGTGAAGACGTTTGGTTTGGAAAAGGCTAAGGATGCTCGCACTCCCTGAGTACTAGTGTTAAGCTTAGCATAGAAACTAAAGGCAAAGATGTCGATCCTACACTTTATAAGAGTATGAATGGGAGTTTGTTGTACTTGATTGTCAGTCAACTTGACATAGCTTTTAGTGTTGGTTTGTGTGCACGTTACCAGTCATGTCCTAAGGAGTCTCATATTACTGTTGTGAAAAGGATTATCAAATATGTTAAAGGGACAGTGAATTATGGATTGTGGTATCCATCAGGTACTCATACTGATATTGCATCTTTTTTTTATGTTGATTGGGCTGGTAATGTAGATGATAGAAAAAGTACCAGTGGAGGGTGTTTCTATATTGGTAATTGCTTAGTTGTTTGGCATATCAAAGAATTGTGTTTCTCTTTCCACTATTGAGGCTGAATATATAGCAGTTGGTAGTTGTTGTACTCATGTAATGTAGATGTGTCAAATGTTGTAGGATTATGGTTTTTCACAAGGCACGATGACTATGTTCTGTGATAACACGAGTGCAATAAATATTTCTAAAAAGCTTGTTCAACACTCTAGGACAAAGCATATAGATATTCGACATCATTTCATTTGTGATCTTGTTGAAGATGGTATAGTGTCTCTAGAGTTTATATTCACAGATTCTCAGTTAGCAGATATATTTACAAAACCATTAGATTTTCATTAGCATGTTAGTCTTAGAAAATCTATTAGTATGTTTTCTTTAGAATAAATATCTTCTTATCTATCATTCTAGGAACTCATTGCATTATTTTCCTAGAATTTATAGTTAATCATGCATTTGTATTATATTTATTCATGCATGCATTTTATTTTGAAATAAATGACAATAAAATTTTTGGGAATGTTGAGCTTGGCTAATACAAAAGTTATCATATTTTACTCTATTTTCACATTTATTTGTCTAATTATGTATATGTGAAGTGGAGGTATCAACCTGACCTAAGATTTTTGGTTGATCACTTGGCATGATTATTTTATGTTACAAAACTTTAATCTTAGGTGCTAGTTGCTTCGGTGATGATTGTAATGCCTGCTGAATCTGCTAATTTTTTCATTTAACCCGAAGTTGTATGAAGGTTCATGAGTTATGCTAGATTGGTCTATGCTTGAAATATCTTTTGCATGCGTATGAATGTTGTGGAAATGGTGAAAGAAAAGGAAAGGATAAGAGGATAAAAAATAAAAATGAAAAAAACAGTTCTTCAATTAAAAAAGGAGAGATAACTGATGAACATAAATCCCATGGAAGAAGCTCGGACCCAGTTGGTCGGGACTAAAAGTCCTCGATAGAAAGTCCGAAGATTAGAAAGACAAAAAGGGATATGGTGAAAAAGTTAAAAATGAGGAAATTGTGTGTGAGAGAGAGTTTTTTTTTTACTTCTAATTTGGATCTTAAATTGAATTATCATCACAGTTGGTGCGGAGATTATCAAAGTTTAGTATGTATTGTTTTCATCTTACCTTAGTGCTTTCATGTGAGAATTTTCATACATATATATTAGCAAAACTTGACTTGTACATTCTTAAGTTTAGAAGGTATGTGTGCTGATTTTCTTCTATACCATATGTATGAGTTAGATCTGAGAATATGATGTGTTAATGATTGTTTGTTGTCTCTACTACCTTGATCATAGATTTCTAAAAACAAAAAAAAAAATTATTTTTATTCATGACATTGTGCATTCATGCATTAGTATTAGGGTCGTGCATAATAGAGATTTATGTTAATCTGAGAATCTGTATATGATCTGATAGAGTTATGTATATTGGACTTTCATTTAAGTACTTCCTTGCATCTTACTACATTTTTTATATTGCTTGACATTTCAGTGACAAAAAGGGGGAGAAATATTAAGTAAGGGGGAGAGATTGTTTGGTCAAGAGGGAGAAGTTTTTAGCAAGGGCGAGTTTGAGAATGATGATCATTATGCATGCATTGTTGTTATGTTTTTCTAATGATAATTATGTTGGGTTATATCTGTTTTTGACACTTGCGTTTAATGGTTTGTTTAGTGTTGTGGTTACAAGATTGGTAGTACCTCATGAAAGCTAGGTGACAGTTTATATCTATGTTTGTCGGTGTGTGTTCATAGGTAAAGATGTTATTTGTGAGGCTATATTGTAAAATATGGTTTTGTCTCAAAAATGCCTAGGGGGAGATTGTAAGAATAGTTTTAAGTATTGGTTATTTATGGCATGTTCTAGACAATAACCATATTCAGTGTTAGATAGGTCGGTTTGGTTTCAAATACATCTACAAGCTTCGACAAAGGAAAAATCAAGCATTGAAGTAGTGAAGAGTACAAGTGAAGTGCCAAGGAATATATCTTGTGACATATATTGAAGAATGGTACATAATCTCTTTATATATGGTCAATATTGCATCTAAAATAACCTAAAGATCATTCAATGTTGATTTGGGTCGAAGCGGGTCCTGCAGATATGTATACAGATTGCTAAAATTATTGGCCGCATCAGGGTTTACCGAGTACTCGGTGAAGCCTCTACCGAGTACTCAGTAGACTCCAGGTCTTGCGACAACGAGCGCAAGTGCGCTAAAACTCTCAGGCATTTTTTCTTTCCTCCGTGCAAGTGTGCAGACTTTCGCAGTCTACCGAGTACTCAATAGTTCTTCACCTTGAATTTTGTACTTCATCCTCTTCGCTCCGTTTCTCTTCTCAGTTTCATTCTTGTTCAGTCCTTTTATATCCTTTACTTGTTTTTGGTCTTTAATAGGTATTTTATTCATGATTTCGGTTCTCGAACAATCTTGAGTCACATATCTAGTTAATTCATTGAATTAAACGTGTTTTACATATCATAGTTCAAAATATCTTAAAACACAAAACCTTATAAAAGCACCAATATAATCATAATCATAGACACAACAATGTATAATTAGGAGCTTTAAATATATGATATTTGGCTCCGATCACATGTTACATTTTTTAGAGATCTTTGCAAGTTTTCTACAGATTCATATTCTTCTACAAAGATATATGGTGAGAGTATATTATTGAGTGATCAGATATAAACATTTCTCTCTCGTTATTGATTTTATCCAATTGTGATTCTACACCGATAATTCTCATGCACAATTGGATGTTCTAAATTATGGAAAAATCAATACACCATTAATTGCAATGTGATTACATTAATCCGTTGAAGAATGACACCGTCTGAGTGCGAAGATCGAAGCAACATCCTTCGTGGTTAGTTGATTCGTTGAGAAGCGGAGCTGTCAGAGTACAGAGATCGGAGTAAAACCTTTGCGGAGCGCGAGTGAATCTATATTTTTAGACGTCGAGTGAGGAATAACAAATTACATCGGTTGTAAGTTCTATTTTCATAAAGTCTGTACAATTTCTCTGATTCATAGTCCACGTAAAATATCGGTGTTTTCTCAAGATTTATTTTCTCCAATTATATTCATATTTGCTTAATTGACTTGATTTGAGAATTAGTGTTTGTGACTGATTAAAATTGAATTTTTGCTAAATAATTTTAATTGATCATAATATCAACAAAAAGCCTATTCACCCCCCTCTAGTCTATTTTCATTGATCATCTAAGTAATTTCAATTGGTATTAGAGCGTCGTTGCTCCTGATTTAGGTTAACTACCTAGGGTTAGATTCTGAACTTAGACGATGGAGATGCCTCATGAAGGAGGTTCCATAACTAGGTCCTCATTGTTTGATGGTCAAATTACACATATTGGAAAGCAAGAATGAGAGCATTTTTAATTTTGTTAAATGATAGAGCTTGCAATGCTATAGAGATAGGATATTCACCTTTTACGGTGAAAAATGATGCGACTAACGAAGTTAAAGCGAATCCGTGGAATGAGTGGACTGCGGTTGAGACAAACAATGCAAATTAGAATTCAAGATCTTTGAATGCATTGTATAGTGCGGTGACCACTTAGTGAATTTAAGAGCATCGCCACGTGTGAGATTGCCAAAGAAGCGTGGGATATTCTCCAAGTGACCCATGAAGGAACTTCAAAGGTAAAACAATCAAAACTTCAAATTTTGAATTCTCAATTTAAACAGTTGAAGTTGAAGAACAACAAAATACATCGGTTATAAGTTCTGTTTTCATAGAATCCGTACAATTTATCTGATTCATAGTTCATTGATACCCGAGCGTATATGAGGTTTTTACTTGGAATCTTTCCAAGGTTTTTCACGTAAAAATCTTTGTGTCTTCTCATGATTTATTTTCTGCACTTATATTCATAATTGCTTGATTGACCTTATTTGAGAATTAAGGTTTGTGACTGATTAAAATTAAATTTCCGCTAAATAATTTTAATTGATCATAAGATCAACAAAAAGCCTAATCACCCCCCTCTAGGCTATTTTCATTGATCGTCTAAGTAATTTCAGTATCAATAAAGACTAATGAATTCACAACTTCTTCTATAATTATTGTAACGAAATTATGAAAGATTATTTATTTGTTTTGTTATCTATAACTAATTTGACAAGAAAGAAAATAACATAAAAGTAAAGATAGATTTTGGTTTTAGTGTTTGAAAGCAGTGGAGGTAAAGATCTAGAGTATTTCTAACTCCACTACTAACTGGATAATATATCCTCCTAATCATTTAATTGTAAAGGGCGGTCCATCATATGTGAATCAGATATAGGGTCGCAAACATTAGCAAATCCTAATCCCAAAAAAGAAACAATTAATCCATCATTGGTACAGTCCATCATTAAACAAGCATAACTAGTACATGCATATACTCTAAACTACTCCTACTAACATAAATTAAAAACATGTCACTAGTTATCTTTTATAAGCATGGTTTGTCTAAACAAGATTGCATGTTAATTACCACCATTTAGTAGAAAATTATGAGTTAAGCCTCTGAGTTCTAGCCCACATTGAATAACCATGATTGTGCAAGATAAAACATTCATTCAAGTTAAGACAAGACATAGAATAAATGAAGAATCTTATATAAAATCAAACGTAATCACTCATCTACACAATCATCACATACGTGTCCTTCAGTTTCCCCTTATACAATTAAAATAAGAAAGATTCTACATTACTTGGCTAAGGTTTTGTTAAAAACTCTAGATACCGGTTTACTTGTTCATGGTGATGGTTGTCTGCATTGTTGATGGAGATACCCCCTCCATGGTTGATATTCTTACACAGATCTTCAACAGCAGTCTGTCAATTCAACGTATCAAGACTCCAATATAACACCACAATATATCGCCACTCAATTGTAAGGGAGACCCGTCTCTTTTATTGAAAAAGAGGCGTCTTTCTTTGGTAATCTGATTGCTTCATGGTTAACTCAGAAATGTGTTTCGTGATATTCCTTGAAGAATTATACAAAATCTTATCACATATGGTTAATATTGCATCAAAAATAGCGTAGAGATCATTCCATGTTGAGACTGGCCAAAACGGATCCCACAAGTCCATATACAAGTTGCTGATGTGTACTGAACATATCTGGTCTTACCAAGTACTCGGTGAGAATTCCATCGAGTACTAGGTGGTTGTGTAATGGCGACGCAATGGCGTGAGATTACGTGTAGGTATCTGGAATTTTTCTCACTTTTGTACTACCAAGTACTCGGTGAAGGCACTACCGAGTACTCAGTACTTCTTCACCGTGTATTTTCATGCTTCATCTTCTTTACTCCGTTTCTCTTCTCAGCTTCATTCCTCTTCACTTCTTTCACATTTTTAACTTATTTTTGGTCCTTCATAGGTATTAATACCGTTTTAAAAATTAGAACAGTATGTTGTAAAAGAATTTTTCATGGATAAGTAATCACCACCACAAAAATAATCCTTAGGATAGTTAAGTTCACTACTTCAAGGACAAGAATATCACCACCTTAAAGATAAGAACTGTAATTTAGCTCACCACTCAATGGAATCCTCCAAAGAGATAAGAAACTAAGAAAGGTAATCACAAAGATTAAAATTTTAAATCTTAAATCGATCAAGTCCCTTTAATTTTCGTAATTCCCTTCTCTTATACTTGGAACAACCCTCCAAGAATAGGAATAGTCATAATTAATGTTCCAAGACCTTACAAAAATCAATACATATCAAAAATAACATTTTTGACTACTAATAATGGCTCTTTAACTTAAAGACTTCTTGAAAATAGCCAATAACCAAATTCAATGCATCTAAATGGCCAAGTAACATTTTGAAAGGTTATACCAACTAATGGGCTGGTCAAAAACGAAATTTGAAGCCCACATATCTTCATGGACTATTAAAGCAAGCTAGATGGGCTCCTTTAGGTTCAAATTGACATAACTCTTATTGGACTTGGGCTCAATTGTGTGATTCTCCCCTGGTTGGAAAGGGCTCGTCCTCGAGTCGAGTGGTGAATCATTTTGGTATGGAGAAAGATCCGAAACATTAAAAGTTGCTGAAACTACATAGTCACTAGGAAGCTCCACTTTGTATGTATTGTCATTAAGCTTCTTAACAATTTTGAAAGGACCATCAGCTCTCGGTTGAAGTTTAGAAAACCTTCTTTTTGGAAACCTTTCCTTCCTTAAATGAATCCACACCAAATCGCCTTCATTAAACACAACTTTGTTTCTATGTTTATCGGCTTGCTTCTTGTACTTTTCAGTTTTCTTCAAGATCTTGTTTCTCACTTGTTCATGAATTTTCTTGATAAATTTAGCTCTTTCATCAGCTTCCCCACTAAAATGGTGATCAATATGAATAGGAGATAAATCCAAAGGACCAACAGTATTTATACCACAAACTGCTTCAAACGGAGAACAACTAGTAGTTTGACTAGTAGAACGGTTGTAAGCAAACGCGGCATGAGGAAGTAAGCTCTCCCACTCTCTAACATTTTTCTTTATCAAGCTTCTAATCATAGCTCCCAAAGATCTGTTAACAACTTCAGCTTGTCCATCCGTTTGTGGGTGGTGAGATGAACTAAATTGAAGCTTAGTTCCCAACTTCTTCCAAAGAGTTCTCAAAAAATGACTTAGGAACTTCGAATCTCGATCAGAATTGATTGAATTTGGAATGCCATGAAGTTTAACAATTTCTTTGAAGTAGAGGTCAACAACATTAGTAGCATTCGAAGTCTTGTTGCAAGGAACAAAATGAGCCATTTTAGAGAATTTGTCTACTACCACCATAATTGAATCTTTTCCTCTTTGAGTTCTTGGCAAACCCACAACAAAGTCCATACTCACATCTTCCCATGGTACTCTTGGAATTGGGAGAGGTGTATATAAGCCGGCATTGGTCCCATGCATCTTAGCTTTGCGATAAGTAAAACATCTTTTCACAATCTTCTCAACATCTTGCACAAGCTTAGGCCTATAGAAGTTTTCTTGCACCATGATCAAAGTTTTGTCTCGGCCAAAGTGTCCAGCAAGCCCTCCACCATGAGCCTCTCGAATTATAGCTTCCCTAAGTGAGCAATTTGGTATACAAAGATGTTTACCCCTGAAAAGATAACCATCATGAATAAAGAATTGGTTCTTTGGTCCACTTAAACAAGTTTTCCAAAGATTGCCAAAGTCAGAATCATCTTCATAAAGGGTTTTAATAACCTCGAAACCAATCACCACAGATTGCATAGTGTTCAACAAAGCATGTCTCCTACTCAATGCATCAGCCACCCTATTCAATTATCCAGGCTTATGTTCAAGAACAAACTGAAAAGCTTGTAGGAATTCTACCCAATTTGCATGTTGTGCACTTAGCTTGTGTTGAGTGCTTAAGTATTTCAATGCTTCATGATCTGAATAAAGCACAAACTCCTTGGGCAGCAAGTAATGACTCCAATGACTAAGAGCTCGAATTATTGCATAGAAATCCTTGTCATATGTTGAATAATTCCTCTTTGCATCATTCAACTTCTCACTGAAAAAAGAAGTGGGTCTTCCTTCTTGGCTAAGAACAGCTCCAACTCCCACATTAGAGGCATCACACTCCACTTCAAACACTTTGCTATAATTTGGAAGTGTCAGAACGGGGGCTGTGGTCATCTTCTTCTTGATAAGATCAAAGCTTGTTTGGGCCTCCTTGGTCCAATTGAAAGTTCCTCCCTTCATGTATTCAGTGATGGGAGCCATAACACTACTGAAATTCTTGATGAACCACCTATAGAAAGAAACCATGCCATGAAAATTTCTTATATCATGAATGGATTTAGGAGCTGGCCAACTTTCTATAGCTTCCACCTTGCTAGGATCCATTTTGATTCCTGCACTAGACACCACATAGCCCAAGAAAACAAGGTTATCCGTAAAGAAGTGACATTTTTGCAGGTTAGCAAAACTTTTATGCTCCCTCAAGGTTTGAAACACACTCCTTGGATGTTCCTCATGTTCTTGCAATGATTTATTATAAACCAGAATGTCATCAAAATAAACAATAACGAACTTTCCCAAGAAGGGTGAAAGGATATGTGTCATGAGCCTCATAAAAGTACTTGGTGCATTTGAGAGACCAAATGGCATTACAAGCCATTCATAAAGCCCTTTTACGGTTTTGAAAGCCGTCTTCCATTCATCTCCTTCTCTCATTCTGATTTGGTGGTATCCACTTCGAAGATCAATCTTGGAAAACAACTAAGCTCCATAAAGTTGATCAATTAAATCATCCAATGTTGGAATGGGAAACCGGTACTTGATAGTGATCTTATTGATGGCTCAACTATTAACACACATGCACCAAGTTCCATCCTTCTTTGGAACCAGAAGAGCCAGAACAACACACGGACTCATGCTTTCACGAATCAAGCCTCGAGTAATAAGATCATCCACTTGCCTTTGTAACTCCGCTTGTTGCATTTGATTCATTCGATAAGCAGCCTTGTTTGGTAGTGAAGAACCTGGAACAAGATTAATGTGATGTTGAATATTCCTAATTGGTGGCAAACCAATTGGAATCTCATCCGGTACCACATCTTTAAACTCCTCCAATAGTGGTAACAATAGCTCATGAAATGGTGCTTGTTGAGTGGTTGTAGCATCCATAATAAAGAGAGCATAAATCTCATCTTGCTTGATCAAAACATGCTCTAGTTGTATACCTGTTAAAAAGGCATTCCCAATCTCAGAATGTTTCAAATCTGGTCTCAATGGAGCTGGAACAATGCGAACGCCATCTTTGACAAAAGAAGAAGTATTTTTAAAGCCATCATGAGAGACCTTCCGGTTATACTGCCATGGTCTTCCAAGTAACAAATGGAATGCATCCATTGGTACAACATCACACCAATCTTCATCTTTGTAAGTTTTCCTAATAGAAAAAGACACCAAGAATTTCTTTATAACTTCAAACCACTGCCCTTTTGGAACCATTGGATCTTGTATGGTTGAGGATTGGGCTCGGTTTTCAAATTCAACTTAGTTACCATTTATTCAGACACCACATTTGTACAACTTCCACTATCAATAATCACATTACAATCTTTCCCTTGACTAGTGCACCTTATTTGAAAGATGTTGTCTCGCAGCCATGACTCTGTAATCTCCTGAATCACATTAAGACTTCTTCGAATCACCAAAGCTTCCCCTTCATCAGCATAATCGGTGATTTCTTACACGCTCCCTTCGTCTGGGTTTAATTCTACCTCATCTTTATCAATCACATCCTCAATGATGGTCACTACCTTTCGGTTTGGACAATCAGAAGCTATATGCCCATAACCTTGACATTTAAAACATTTTCGTGCAGAATTGGAGTTGTTTGATGCTTTTTGAATAGTACATCCATCCCCCTTGACTTCATTCTTGCTAGAAGTTGCACCTTTGACAAGAGTTTTGTTGGAACTAGAAGTAACACTCCCCTGGTTAGAAGAACTTGCTTTAGGAACTGTTTTTGGCAAATACTTCATTCACTGTTGTTCAATGGTGATAGCAAGCTTTCTAACATCATTAAAAGTCCAAAATGGTTGCAGCCGAATTGCATCAGCAAGCTCCCATTCAATCCCCCCAAAATCCGTGCAATGCTTGGTCCTCTGGTTCATTAATATCACACCTAAGCATCAAATACTCAAATTCCCTTATATACTATTCCACGGGTAGATTGTATTGCTTAAAATTATAGAACTTGGTATAATTTTCTTGTTTATAATTATCAGAAAGAAATCTCCTCTTTAATTCCCGTTTCATTTTCTCCCAAGTTCTAATAGGCCTCCTCCCTTCTCTATTCCTCTCCCTTTTTAGATTTTACCACCAAAGTGAAGCATAACCCTTCAGTTTAATAGCCGCTAACTTCACTTTCCTTTCCTCCGAAAACTCCTTAAATTCAAAAATTCTTTCAACAGTGAATAACCAATCTAGAAAAACATCACCTTGCATTTGTCCATCAAATCCTGGACTGGTTGCCTTCTTTGCCTTCGGTTGTTACGATCTTCATCACTAAAATCATTATCAATAGCTAAGGGATTATGATCATCCACCTCCCCATATGCTTCACGTTGGTTTCTTCTTGGTTGGGCATTGTTTTGTTGTTGTTCCAATTGTCTTTGCAGTAACTCAACCGTCCTCCTTAGCTCTGCAATCTCCAAGTCACGTTCATGGTCATTCCTGACTTGAAAATCTTGAGGAATAGGATTTCCACATCTAGCCATCCTCGAACCAAAGCTCTAATACCAAATAATACCGTTTTAAAAATTAAAACAATATGTTGTAAAAGAATTTTTAATGGATAAGTAATCACCACCACAAAAATAATCCTTAGGATAGTTAAGTTCACTACTTCAAGGACAAGAATATCACCACCTTAAAGATAAGAACTGTAATTTAGCTCACCACTCAATGGAATCCTCCAAAGAGATAAGAAACTAAGAAAGGTAATCACAAAGATTAAAATTTTAAATCTTAAATTGATTAAGTCCCTTTAATTTTCGTAATTCCCTTCTCTTATACTTGGAACAACCCTCCAAGAATAGGAATAGTCATAATTAATGTTCCAAGACCTTACAAAAATAAATACATATCAAAAATAACATTTTTGACTACTAATAATGGCTCTTTAACTTAAAGACTTCTTGAAAATAGCCAATAACCAAATTCAATTTGAAGCCCACATATCTTCATGGACCATTAAAGCAACCTGGATGGGCTCCTTTAGGTTCAAATTGGCATTACTCTTGTTGGACTTGGGCTCAATTGTGTCAAGTATTTTATCCATGGTTTTGGCTCTTGAAGAATCTTGAGTCACAAATCCAGTTCTTTCACCAAATTGAACTCGTTTTACATGACATAGTCCTAAAACATCTTAAAACACGAAAACTGTATAAAAGCACCAATATAATGATAAATATAAATATAGCAATGTATAATTAGGAGTCCCAACTATTTCATGCGTAATAGAAGTTCAAGAAATTGGGAAAGCTCTTCTTAACTTAGGAGCTAGTGTAAATTTACTACCTTACTCTGTTTATCAGCTGTTAGGCTTAGGAGACTTAAATCCAACATCGGTTGTCTTACAACTTGTTGATAGATTAACCATTTAACTCTAACATCGGTTATCTTACAACTTGTTGATAGATTAACCAAACAACCTAGAGGAATAATAGAGGACCTCATTGTTCAAATCGATAAGTTTGACTTCCTTGTAGACTTTGTGGTCTTAGATACCGAACTTGTTTACGATCCTACTAAGTAAATACCCATAATCCTAGGTAGACACTTCTTAGCAACTGCTAATGCATGTATAAACTGTAGAACTGGGGTTATCGACCTATCTTTTGGAAATATGAAGGTTCGGAAGAATATTCTGAAATAATACGCCAGGGTAGGAACCCAAATGTCAAACACCTAACAAGCCCAATCCAATCAAACGTGTCACCAATCAATCGAAGCACTAATGCTAAACATCGAAACGAAACTGCGTAGTCGGTAACAAGAACTTGCGTAAGGTAGTCCCGCCATGTCTTAAACGTAAACGCGAAAAATTTAGACATGAAATACAAGGATGACATGAACATCATGAACAAGTGACGTCATAACTGAAATAAAAATTGAAATAATTTCAGGAAAAAGGAAAATAACATGGGGTGTTACATCCATCCCACTTTAGGAGATTTCATCCTCAAAATCAGGGAGTACCTTAGTCCGCGAGTCAGATTCGGTTAGCTAGGCCAAATGATCTAATCACATTCCTCGGTAACTAACACCATGATACAGGCACGAAAGAATAAATGTGACCGAGGTATTGTCTCACTCCGTTGGAATTAAATCACAATGGGATGCATCTAGTAAGACACGCCCTCAACACAACATAAGTGAAAAACACAGAAACACTGAAGCACACAGAGAACACGCAGATCATAATTGTAGACAAACCCCGAACGTCGAAAGTCCCATCGACCATCACCCGTCGTCCCTAAGACAATGAAACCTGGAGCTCTGATACCAAATTATCATGCCCTAACATTCCTGAAACTCTAATCCAGAGAATCAACAAATTTCCAAGGGATGACGTAAGTCAAACCGACCACTAGAGTCAACAATAATAAGAAAATACATGGAATAATAATGAAAAATATACTCCATGCCTAATCGAATACTAGAAAATCGATAGTATCCTCTGATACCAAACTGACACACCCCTAAATTCCTAAGCCTCCCGAACCGGAATATCCAACAAATCCAGGATGTGACCCTTAATACGAACGACCAACTAAGATACCATTAACCATTAAAACGTATAGAATAATGATAAATATGGTATATTTCATACCCAAATGAATGATAGAACAAGCAGCAAAATCTAACAAAAATCCGGCACAGTTCCGTTTGTAAAAAGAACATCCGGACATATAACCACAACAGAATAACCTGTCAATAACAGTTCGATAATATCAATGGTTCATAGGCCCAACATTCATCAATCCTACTAGGGCCGAGACAGGGGAAAGAAGCACCGCTACCCCTACACAACCCTCTATAATCAACAGAGCCACAAATGCCCGAATAAGAATACAGAAATGCATATGGCAGTGTTGAATAGATACAATCACATCCTGAAATAATAAATATAGGAAAATAAAAGATACACCAATAGGGATATGCCAACAGACTGGCTCCCAAAATAAATATATGACAATCCCATACAAAATGGGTCAAGAAACTAACATAAGATAACTATCGTCCCTAACCTAGCCGCGCCGCAACTATAACCACATCACCCTGCGCAACTCCAAAACCCGTAACAAGGAAAACAAAGGGAAACTTTCGTTTCACCGCATGCTGCCCCATAGCCGTAACATTTCCTGCAACCTGACGTGGGAATACCACGGGGCGATAAAATACCCCTGTGAGAAAATAAGCTCAATGGGAAAAATAATATCCTAACTACCACATCCTCTAACTGTTTAGGTAATGCTAAACTATCTAGCAAGATATATAGCCCAACAAATCCCAGCTACGCAATCCTAAGACACGTACTCATATACTACCGTAAATAAGTATACATATCGAGAATAAATATATATATATACATATATATAAGTACACAACATGAGTCTATAAGGTACGACTAAAACTTGTACTCCAAGTACCAACACCGGTAGTCTACACTACTCTCACCAATGTACAGTAGGTACACGACACCCAGGTCCAATTTAACAAATTATCAAGCGCTCATGACGTTGACCAGAAAATCCAAATAGAGGGAAAATACACTCACCTCTAATATCCACAGGGATCAAAATCCACCGAGAACACAAGAGGAAAAGCACTCACGTCCTTGCGTATTAACACAATCATCATCTATATATATATATGTACAATGTATATATATATAACAAACCTCATCCCATTCCTAGAGAAAATCTACCTCTCAAGGACTGGATCACCTCAATCATATCACCATATGAATCTCATAATACTATCTCCACTATGATCAGTAATTTACCAGCACTCTCATTATGTATCAGGAAAGCTAACCAAATCAAAACCCAGAGAATACATGGACACTACCCTCATGAACAACCACACAAGAGTCAAGGAACTAAAGCAAGGGAAAAGAGGTCCCAATGCTAAACCAAAGGATAACCGAGACAACAACGTTAGGGTTAACACCACAAGTGCTTAGGGAGAACACCAGGGCAAAAGAAACCAATCCATTCGATATCCATGCCCCTACTGTGTAACAACTCAAATCACCTAGGTGGTGACATCAACAACCAAGAAGAAGTGAAAGGCAACACTATAGGTGTGCACTAAACACACCAAGCCTCATATCCGAGACATACAAATGTGACCCGAAACAAAGGTGAAACAAGAAACAACCTTTATATTGATGATGATTATGTTAGTATGCAAGGACGTGAGTGCTATCCATTCTATGTTCTCAAGGAGTGGTTTATGAGCTTTCCTTGGTACTAGTTATGGATTTTTCTCTCTTTAGATATTAAAGGTGCTTAGAATTCTCCCTGTTTGGATCTTCTAGTTAGCGTTGTGAGCACTTGATGATTTGTTATATTGGACTTGAGTGTCGTGTAATTAGCGTACGTTTGTGAAACTAGTGTAGACTACCGGTGTTGGTACTTAGAGTACGAGTCTTGGTTATACCTTGTGAGGCTGATTGTATACTTATAGATATATATGTACTCATATGTCGGGATATGATTAGTTACCATTACGGTATATATATATACTTGACTGTGTTTTGTACATGGGTACGTGATAGTAATTTATCATCACTCTTGTATTCTATGTTTCTTGCCTTACCGTGCTTCCCTAATACATGATTTGGTTATTTATGAGGTTATTTGGGGTCTTGAATTGTTGTGAGTGCCATGTGAGATGACAGATTGACCTAGGGCAGATGCATGTACATAAGTTGATTAATACTACTTGGACGGTTAGTGGATATGACGTTTATGATATTACTTTTCATACGGGGCTTTGATGAGCTCACCCCGGTGTTCTTTTGCCATGGTGTCCCATACCAGTTTGCCAAAAATATTTCGACTACGGGCAGTATGCAGTGCAATGACACCTTTTCTTTTGTTTTCCTCATTATAGGTTTTAGAGTTGCACATAGTGATGTGGTTACGGTTGCAGTGCAACTGGATTGGGGACGATAGTTATCTACTATCTTCTTTACCTTTTAGTTCCTTTACCCATGTTTTGTGGGATTGCCATGTATTTCTCTTGGGAGCCAGTCTGTTGGCATACTCCATAATTGTGTATCTTTATTTATTGTATTTGTTATTTCAGAATGTCATTCTATCTCTTTGGCAAAGACATGTGTCTTTCTGTATTCTTATTCGAGCATTGTGGCTCTGTACATTGCCGAGGGTTTTATAGAACATACCGGTGGTTTTCTTTCCACAACCTCGGGCTTAATAGATTAAAGAATGTTGGGTTGTGTCCCATTTTTGTTATAGCTTTGTTATTGTCAAGTTATTCTGTTGAGTTTGTGTTTTCGGGATGTTCCATTTACAAATGGAACTCTACCGGATTTTTGTTGGATTCCGCTATAGTATTCTATAATTCATTTGGGTATGGAATATATCCTTTTTATCATTATTCCATACATTTTATCATTATTGATATTCTTAGTTGGTCGCTCATTGTAGAGATCAAACCCCGGAGTCCTTGGATGTCCCGATTCGGGAGTTTTAGGATTTTAGGGTCGTGAGAGTTTGGTATCAGAGCTTTAGGTTTCACTGTCTTAGGGACGATGGGTGAGGGTCGGTGGTACATTCAATGTTTGACATTTATCTACGATTTTGATCTGCATTCTCAGTGTGCTTCTGTGTTTTCCCTTGTGTTGTGCCGATGGCGTGTTTTGCTACACCCATTCCGTTGTGATTTAACTCAAGCGGAGTGAGATAATACCTCAGTCACACTTTTTTTTCCGTGCTTGTATCACGGTTTGATCCACCGGATTTCACTCGCGGACTAAGGTACACCCTGATTTTAAGGATGAAATATCCTAAGGTGGGAAGGTTGTAACACCCCGTGTTATTTTCCCTTTTTCCTAAAATCATTTCTGATTTATTTTCTGTTGTGACGCCATTTTTTCATGACGTCTTGGTTACTCTTGGTTTTGGTACGTGTAAATTTTCCGCATTTACGTTTTATACATGGTAGGATGACATTTATGCGGGTTATTATTGTCAACTATGCGGTTTCGTTTTAACGTTTTGCATTTAGTGCTTCGAATGGTTGGCGACACATTTTGTTTTCCCAACGTTTAAGGGTTTTGATGTTTGAGTTCATACACAGGCGTATTTATTTCAGACGGTATTAGTTATTTGGTATCCATTGGATTTTTGGGTTCACGTGCTTTTGTTTAGGAGTTGATCCGTTATTTTTCGTGATTTATTGTATATATATATTTAATTGTAATTATATATATATGTGGGTAATTATTTATATTTATATATGAAATTATATATATATATATAGATGTATATCTAAGATAAAGATGACCGACGATTGATGAAGCAACAGACCACCTCTTCCTCCTCTTCTCTCCACGCAACGACCTGCTACCTCTTCTCATCCTTCTCTACATCGGCAACCACATTCTTCTTCTTCATCCCCGTTACCGGAAATGAGGGTTGAGATAAAAAGCAACAGTGAAAGGGAGAGGGAAGTCGCGCACTGTGCGCGACCTGGTGAAGGGAGTCATCAGCTATGGACAAACAGCTCTGCAAAGGTATCGCGTGGTGGTGGTGGAGCTGTGTAGAGGTGGGTCGCGCATGGGAGACGCGCGATAGTGCAGATCTGGCCGAAGCTTTGGGGCTTTGTTTCGGGGTCGATTTTGTGCTCAATTTAGGGCAATTTTTGGAGGAAAGATGCATCTTGGCATCATGTACTAAATACTAAAAATTTGGCTCGATTCGTTGAACGGTTTATTGGGAAATCGAAGAAAGAGGCACGAATTTTGTTTTAGTATTTCTCAAATTTGTTCATTTTCATTAAGTTATATTGCTAATGGTTTTCATATATATTGAATAGGCTGTCGAGACAGACATTTCGGTTTGAGAAAATTTTCATTCGAACAAATTTGGTCACGCGGGCCCCATTTTTGGGCATGGGTACTGTTCACGATTGGCCCCATTTCGGCCAAAGGTGTTTTGGGGTAGATTTGAGCATGCATCTTGGGCGACATGTCAGTATATCTGGCTCGGTCATGGGTGTGACAGTTATTCCGTAAACACGCGTCGAGAGGTAGGCGAATTCACTACCAGTACAAATGACTCTAGACTTATATATGATATTATGATTTGAGCATGCTAATTAAATAAAATGAATTATAAATCCTTCTTAGGATTAATTACCATGCTTGTGTGTGTATATATATATATGAGTAAATTTATATATATATATAGGAGTTGTGTTTTGACTTTGGATAGTGCAATAGGCTAGTTCCATTTAAGTGATTGGAATTAGTAGCGCTAGACGTAGTTTAGTGTATACGTGTAGGCACAATTGAGTACGTTTTCATTTTCTGTGATTAGTGGAACCTAATATGAATTTAGGTGATTTATGTGACATGGCTTCTCAACTTAGAACGTTATTTTAGTTTCCCTTATACTTGTGGATTATTGTTTAATAAATTGGAAAGCATGCAAAAAGAGATGTGATTAAATGTTTATGGATTATGGCTTTAATAAATTTAAAATCATGTCAAAAAGAAATGAAATTGATATTCGTGTGGATTATTACTTATATGTGCGTAATTATGAGCATTTTAATGAATTGGGCATGATATATTTCATAATGACATAAATGCATGTATTATGATGATGCATGCTTTTTATTGAGGCCCTTTATGCATATTGAGTACACTGTGTAGTGTTGAGTGCATAGTTGTTGGTCTAAGCGGGTCATGTAACCATGTGTGAGTTTGACTTGTGTTGGATAGTCAAATGTTTTCATAAATATGATGAGATATATATTTGTGTATGATATGTGTCGGATCTTCGCAACAACTGGCCAGGGGTGTTCCCAACCTACGGAACTAGTGTGTCCGACATTCGAGAATAGGGCGGGTAGTCTCATCCTCAAAGTCGCGTGTCATGTCATGCATTAGATCTTCAGATCTTTAGTCGCGGATCATCTTGTGCAACCTCTCTTCCTTGTTGAAAGTGAAAGAAAGAAAAATCACTTAGGGAGAATCGTTGCGGTACCCTTTCTAATTGTAGTGTATATATCCGTTAACCTATTTTGGGCGAAGTGTGTATCATGAGGTGTGTGTTTATGTGTCTACCACGAGGTGGTGTTGAGTCACATTGCATTCATGTTGCATTTATGTGATTCTGTTATACACGTGAATCATGATATTATTATATATGATTTTTGAGCATGTTTAATATGAATTTTGAGATTTGATTCACATGTTATTAAAATGCTCCGCCGAAAGTGAATAATGTGAAATCAATATGATTTACATTTCTAGTTTTAAAGTATACTGTGAGATGAATGCTTATACATGTTGATATGTACTTATATGCCCTTATATGGTGCTATAGGTTAGTTTAAATAGCTTTCTTTTGAGGAGTTAAAGTCGGTAGAAGACAATAGAGTTTATTATGAGTTGAGACCTTTGAGAAGGAGGGTGATAGTCTTGTGATCTTTGTTTGTTTTTGTAGTACTGACCAAATAGATGTTTCTTTCACACTTAGATAAATGTATCATTTATCGTACTTTTGACGTTTTGAGTCTGGTTAGACAAGGTTATGATTGAACCTGTCTGGTTGCGTGCGAACAGTTACTTGATTCTGTTAGTGATCAATAGAGTTGGTATCAAATGTGAATTTTAGGTTTCAATAAATTGAAAGAGGTATTGATTGAAACTAATTAGTTCCTTGGTAACGGTCACTATATTCCTCTTTTATTGATCTTAAGGGATCAAAGCGTTTCTAATAAGTACTCGACGTACTGCAGCTTTACACATTGTTTCTAGTGCTTAGCTCATTCTTATAAGCATTTATTTCACTCTCCTTTGTATACTAGTATTTGCTTTTTACTTATATGTCACTCCTTGAGCCGTTGGTTATGACGCGGTGTCAAATATTTTCCTTATGTTGTGTTTTGATTTCATGGGGTTTGAAACAGATCGTTGTGTTCCGTGGATCCAATGTGTTGCTCTACCTTCATTGTCCTCTTGGACATTATAGGAATCCTTGAGTTGTTATTTTAGTTGGTTTGAGAGTACAGTCTCTCGGTATGATTGTTTCATACATTCTTTCATTTTGAGTCTCGGATATGAGGCATGTTGTTTAATGCACAGACGTAGTGTTGCCTTTCCTATTCTTTTGATTTTTTTGTCTAGGTGTTTTCCTTAAACACTTGTGAGGTTCTTAACATTGACATTGTTATCTTGGTTATTCGTTGGGTTGCATTGGGATCTATTTTCGTTTGCTTTGTTTCTTGACCCTTATGTGGTTGTTCACAAGTGTAGCTTTCATGTACTCTCCGTGATTTGATCGGTTAACTTTCCTTATTCATAGTGAGAGTGTTAGTGATATATTGATCATATTGGAGATAATATTATGAGATTTATATGGTGATATGATCGAGGTGATTTAATCCTTGAGAGGTAGATCTCCTATAGGAATGGGATGATGGTTCTTATATAGATATATATTTTATATATATATATTGATGATGATTATGTTAGTACACAAGGACGTGAGTGGTTTCCATCCTATGTTCTCAAGGAGTAGTTTATCAGCCTTCGTTGGTACTAGTTGTGGAATTTTCTCTCTTTGGATATTAGAGGTGATTGGGATTCTCCTTATTTGGATGTTCTGGTTAGCCTTGTGAGCGCTTAATGATTTGTTAGATTGGACTTGAGTGTCGTGTATTTAGTGTACGTTTATGAAAGTACTGTAGATTACCGGTGTTGGTACTTAAAGTACGAGTCTTGGTTATACCTTGTGAGGCTGATTGTGTACTTATAGATATCTATATATATATGTACTCATATGTCGGGATATGATTAGTTACCATTAGGGTTTGTATATACGTGTATATATATATACTTGACTGTGTTTTATACACGAGTATGTGATAGTGATTTATCGTTAGCATTGTATTCTATGCTTCATGCCTTACCATGCTTCCCTGATACATGAGTAGGTTATTTGGGGTCTTGGAGTGGCGTGAGTGCCATATGAGATGATAGATTAACCTAGGGTAGATGCATGTACACGGGTTGGTTAGTACTACTTTAATGTATAGAGAATGTGACGGTTATGATATTACTTTTCCTACGGGGCTTTTATGAGCTCACCCTGACGTTCTTTTGCCCTGGTGTCCCACACCACTTTGTAGGAAATGATTTGATTACGAGCAATATGCGGTTCAACTGCATAGTGATGTGGGTTTGGTTTTAGTGCTACTGGATTAGGGACGATAGTTATCTACTGTCTTCTTTATCATTTAATTTATTTACCCATGTTTTAAGGGATTGCCATGTATTTCTCTTAGGAGCCAGTCTATTGGCATACTCCCTATTGGTGTATCTTTATTTCCTGTATTTATTATTTTATGATGTCATTATATCTCTTCCGCACTGCCTTGTGCCTTTCTGTATTCTTCATCTAGCATTGTGGCTTTGTAGATTATCGAGGGTTGTGCAGAGGTAGCGGTGGTTTTCACTCCACTACCTCAGCCCTAGTAAATTAACGAATGTTGGGTCGTGTGTCATTTTTGTTATAGCTTTGTTATTAGTAAGTTATTCTGTTGAGTTTATGTTTCCGGGATGTTTAATTTACAAACGGAATTCTGCCAGATTTTTGTTCAATTCCGCTGTTGTATTCTATAATTCATTTGAGTATGGAATATATCATTTTTATCATTATTCCATACGTTTTATCGTTATTGATATTCTTAGTTGGTCGCTCATTGTAAGGATCACACTTCGTAGTCCTCAAATGCCCTGATTTGAGAGTCTTAGGATTTTAAGGGCGTGAAAATATGGTATCAGAGCTCTAGGTTTCATTGTCTTAGGGACAACGGGTGAGGGTTGGTGGTACATTCGACATTTGACGTTTATCTACGATTTTGATCTTCGTTTTCTATGTGCTTCAGTGTTTTCCCTTATGTTATGCCTAAGGCGTGTCTTGCTAGATGCATCCCATTGTGATTTAACTCCAACGGAGTGAGACAATACCTCAGTGACACTTCTTTTTTCGTGCCCGTATCACGGTGATAATTTCCAAGCAATATGAGCATAATATTCGGTCTGATCCACCGGATGTAACTCACGGATAAGGTATACCCTAATTTTGAGGACAAAATCTCCTAAGGTGGGGAGGTTGTAACACCCTGTGTTATTTTCCCTTTTTCCTGAAATTATGTCTGATTTATTTTTGGTTGTGACGCTACTTGTTCATGACGTCTTGGTTATGGTACGTGTAATTTTTTCGCATTTACATTTTGGACTTGGTGGGATGACATTTACGTGGGTTCTTATTGTCGACTACGTGGTTACGTTTTGACGTTTTACATTTAGTGCTTTGACTTGGTGGCGACATGTTATGTTTGCCCAACGTTTAAGGGTTTTGATGTTTGAGTTCATACCCAGGCATAGTTATTTCAGACGATATTAGTTATTTGGTGTCCCATGGATTTTTGGGTTGACATGATTTTGTTTAAGAATTGATCTGTTATTTTTTGAGATTTATTTTTATATATATATGTGTGGGTAATTATTTATATCTAATATATGAAATTATATATATATATAAATGTATTTTTGAGAGACAGATGATCTACGATTGAGGAAGCAACATACCACCACTTCCTCCTCTTCTCTCCACGTGACGACCTGCTACTTCTTTTCCTCCTCTTCTTCATCGGCAACCACCTTCTTCTTCTTTATCCTCGTCGCCGGAAATGAGGGTTGAGAGAGAGAGAGCGATAGTGAAATGGAGAGGTAGGTCACGCACTATGTGTGACCCGGTGAAGGGAGTCATCGGCTATAGAGAAATCGCGGCGCTAGGGTGTCGCGTGTTGGTGGCGTAGCTGTGCAGAGGTGGGTCTCGTATGGGAGACGCTCGATAATATAGATCTGGCTAGAGTTTCGGGGCTCCGTTTCACGGTCGATTTATGCTCTATTTAGGGCAATATTTGGAGGAAAGATGCGTCTTGCCATCATGTACTAAATACTAAAAATTGGGACCAATTCGTTAAGCGGCTTATCGGGAAATTGAAAAAATAGGCACGAATTTCGTTTTAGTATTTCTCAGATTTATTCCATTTCGTTAAGTTAGTGCTAATGATCCTCGTATATATTGAATAGGTCGTTGAGGCGGATGGTTTTGTAGAATTTTTTTTTCATTCGGACAACTTTGGTTGGCAGGCCCCATTTTAAGCGCGGGTACTCTTCTTGATGGGCCCAATTTCGGGCAAAGGTGTTTTGGGGTAGATTTGAACATACATCTTGGGCGACATGTCAGTAAATTCGACTCATTCGTGGGCACGATAGTTAGTCCATAAACACGCATCGAGAGTTAGGGGAATTCACTACCGGTAGATATGACTCTAGACTTATAAGTCATATTATGAATTGAGCATGCTAATTGAATAAAATGTGTAAGAACATTTTTGTGTATTGTTTATTTATGGCATGTTCTAGATAATAACAATGTTGAGTGTTACATAGATTGGTTTCATTTCAATGACATCTATAAGCTTCGTTAAAGGCAAAATCAAGCATTAAAGTAGTAAAGAATACAAGTGAAGCACGAAAGTGAGCACATTGAGTAAAAATGTCTCTTGGAGGGCAAAAATGACATTTTCCAAAGCTGTCACTTCAAGCAAAAAGTATCGTGAGTTAAAGAGGGTCGTTTTGGCACAGTTGCAGAGAAAAGTGGTTTTAACAAAAATACAGATGCTTAAGCTTACGCTTTCAGAATAAAAAAGTGGTTGAAAATAGGAGTTTTACCCCAGAAGGTACCCTCAAACCTACGCTTCAAGCATAGCTGTGGCAAGGATTTTTCTAAATTTTGTTACGATGTCTATATTTGCCCGTGGTGGATTTTAAGATATGTTCACGACTCATACACATTATAGTGTGTGCTATATACATGATATACACCAGAGAAGAGGGTTTGACTTGGATAGGTGTGAAATTACGAGAAAGGGCAAACTTAGGGTTTCATTCATCATTGCCTATAAATACCAGGTCTACAATAAAAGGAGGCACATTTTTTGGAAAATATCTGCTAATTTTCTGCAACTTCATCTTCTTCAGAGATATATGGTGAGAGAATATTTTTGAGTGAACAGATATACAGAACTTTTCTCGTGTTATTGAGTGTCTCCAATAATGCTTCTACATCGACAAATCTCATGCACAATTAGATGTTCTAGTTGTTGAAAAATCCACACACCGTCTATAGCTATATGGATGCATTGATCCGTTGAAGAACAGAGTCGTCTAAGTGTGGAGATTGAAGTAGGAAGCTTCGTAGTTATTCGATTTTTTGAGAAGTAGAGCCGTCAGAGTACGAAGATCGGACCGAGAGCGTCGTGGAGTGCGAGTGGATCTAGACTTTCAGATGTCGAGTGAAGAACACCAAATTACAATGGTTGTAAGTTCTATTTTCATAGAGTCAGTACAAATTCTATGATTCATAGTGCATCGATGCCCGAGCATATTCGTTCCAAGGTTTTCCACATAAAAATCTCTGTGTCTTCTCATGATTTAAATTTCTGCACTTATATTCTTATTTACTTGATTGATTTATTTTTAGAATTGAATTGAAAATTAGGGTTTGTGAGGGATTAAAATTAATTTTTCGCTAAATAATTTTAATTGATCATAAAATCGAAAAAAGCCTATTCACCCCCCATCTAGGTTGTTTTCATTAATCGTCTAGATAATTTCAATTTGTATCAAAGCGTGGTTTCCCCTTTTAGGTTAACTACCTAGGGTTAGATTATGTACTTAGACGATGGAGATGCCTCGTGAAGGAGGTTACATATCTAGGCCCCCTTTGTTTGATGGGTCAATTACACATATTGGAAAGCAAAGATGAGAGCATTTTTGAAATCTTTAGATGAGAATGCGTGGAATGATGTAGAAGTAGCATACTCATATCCTATTGTGAAAGACGATGCGACTAATGAAGTGAAAGCAAAACCATCAAGCGAGTGGACTACTGTTAAGATGAATAGCGCGATATGGAACTCAAAAGCGTTGAATGCATTATGCAATCCTGTTACTATGAGTGAGTTCAAGAGGATTGCGAAGTGCATAATTACCACGGAAGCTTAGAACATTCTCCATGTTACTCATGAAGGAACTTCGAAGGTTAAACAATCGAAACTTCAAATTTTGAATTCTCGATTTGAGCAACTGAAGATAGAGGGGGATGAAGTCTATGCCGACTTTGAGGCTAGGTTAACTGATATTGTAACAGGTTGTCATAACCTAGGTGAGCCTATTCATGAGACTACCATAGTAAAGAAAATCCTTAGGTCTCTTCCTCAACGTTCTTTATCTAAGCTCACTATCATCTCAGAGGTCTTGAGTCTTAAAATAATTAAGATTGAAGAATTAGCTGGAAATTTAAATTCTTATGAGATGGAGATGTTCAAAAATTCCCTTAAGAAGGCTAGTGGCACAAAAGAAAAGAGCATAGCTTTCAAAACCACTAAGGAGGATCATGTTGAACCTGATTAAGAAAGTGAGTTAAGTCTAAATGATATTGCCACGTTTGCTAATAGGTTGAACAAATTTGTTAGGGCTTAACAGAATGGTCAAGGACAAAAATTTGGGGATAAGAAGGGTGAGTCTTGAAGTAGAAATAAGACTTAAACTAGGAAGGACAAGTCTAATCCTAAGAAGAAAAAACCCCAATGTTTTGAATGTCAAGGATATGGTCACATAGTTACAGAGTGTACAAACACTTTTAAGAAATTCAAAGGATTAGCTGTCAGTTAGGATGATGACTCTGACAATGGATCAGCTAGTGATGCGACAAACTCGGATGTAGGTGATGACTTTGAGAATTTCACTATGTTCGCTGCACAAAGCAAGGAGGTTAGAGAAGTTGCTACAAGTTGGGAGATGTCTGAAGAAGAAGGTTCTGAGAGTGATAAAGGTTATGATGACACTCTTCAAGAGTCTTATGACGAATTACTTGATAAGACCTCACAACTTCACAAAAATCACATGAAATTGTTAACTAAGAGTCTTAACATGGACAAAGAATTACATTATTTAAAAGATTAATTAGTCAAAAGTTCTCAAACTCAAAATAACCTACAGACTCAAAAAGCCAAGCTGGTTGAAGATTTCAAGAAGTCTGAAAAAGAAAGAACTCGGGCTATGAAGTCAGTAGATGATCTCAATAAGGACGTGGTTGAGAAATCTACTAAGATTGAAAATTTGGAAAAAGAGCTGAAAGATGCTAGATTAACTCTTTGTAAATGGTCTGAAGGAACCCTTAAGCTCAATAAGATGTTGAGTAAAGGAAAATCAGTAGGAAATATAAAGGGTTTGGGTTTTGTTGGAATCATGCCGAATTCAAAGGTTGTGGCAAAAACCACCTTTGTAAAGGCCTCCCATGTAGCGTCTAGTTCTTCAGAAGGAAATTCAAATTGGAATCCTGGTGTTCAAGCCTATGTCAAAAGACCTGTTGAAAGCAAGCCTTTTCTTACCGCTAGATATCATAAGAGGTTTACTGATAGAGTTCAAAGGTTCGTTCCTGTATGTCACCACTGTGGTGTCAGAGGTCACATTCGACTGAGGTGTTCAAACCTAAAAGATAAGGTGTTGAAATCAATGAAGGAATAAAGAATCCAACAGGGAGATCATGTTCAAGATCAACTTTGATTTTGAATGAAGAAGTGAAGAATTTTTCAAGATTGGAAAATGGAGCTCCGAATATGAAAAAGGCATGGATTGGCAAAGGCGAGCTACACTGTTTTATAGTTTATACCACTCTTAGAGCATGCAAGTCTAATTCTTGGTATCTGGATAGTGGATGCTTGAGGCATATGACTAGAGATAAGTCATTGTTTGGATTTCTCGAGGAATGTCATGGTGGGATAGTCACTTTTGGTTATGAAAAAAAGTCGAAGGTTATAGGAAAATGTACGGTTGTGACTCTTGGTCTACCTAAATTAGAAGATGTGCTTTATGTAGAAGGTCTTAAAGCAAATTTATTGAGCATAAGTCAGATAAGTGATAACAATCACAAAGTCACTTTTTTTCCTTATAAGTTTTCAATCATTAACTCTTATGAGAATTGCATGATGGTATGCGTTCAACTGATATCTGTTATTGCATTGTTCCTGGTTCTGAATTGTCATGCAATAAAGTTAAACTTGATGATGTGAAAATTTGGTATCAGCGGATGAGACATGTTAATTTTCGAGAATTAACAAAAATTACTAGGAGTGAAATTATTGAGGGAGTCCCTAAGCTTGGTTATGCAAAAGGGATTGTGTGTGGATCATGTCAGAAGGGTAGACAAGTCAGTTGTTAACATAAAAAGAAAAATTTCAATGGTACTTTTAGACCTTTAAAGTTGTTGCATATTGATTTAATGAGTCCCACTAGGACCATGACAAAAGGAAGAAAGAAGTATATTTTTGTCATGGTGGAAGATTACTCAAGGTTTTGCATGGGTTGGATTTTTAAGTGAAAAGTCTGAAGCTTCTGAAAGTTTTAAGAGGATTTGTGTAAGAATTCAGACTGAGAGAAATTGTTCCATTTCTAGAGTGAAGAGTGATCATGGAAGGGAGTTTGAAAATTCTGAAATTGAAGTGTTTTGTAATGAGAGAGGAATAAAACATGAATTTTCAGCACCGAAAACTCCACAACAAAATGGAGTTGCTGAGAGGAAGAATAGGGTTATTCAAGAAATGGTGAATGTTATGTTACATGGTAAGAATATTCCCAGGTATTTTTGGGCCCGAGGCGGTGAACACAACACGTTACACCTAAAATAGAGTTTATCTTAGGCCTGACACTTTAAAAACTCCCTATGAATTATAGAATAGCAAGAAACTCAATGTGAAATATTTAAAGGTTTTTGGAGCAAAATGCTATATTTTTAGAGATCAGGAATCCATTTGGAAATTCGAGACTAAGAGTGATGAAGGAATATTTCTTGGGTATTCATTTACAAGTCGGGCATATAGGATTTTTAACCTTAGAACTGAAATGATGATGGAATCTGCCAATGCAGTGGTTGATGACTCATGTGTTGATGAACATCCAACATCAGTTAAGGAGGAAGATAATGAGCCATTCTTTTAGTTAGGAAATAATTCTTCTGATGTTGGTGAAGAGGACAATGTGGTTCATGATGGTAGTTCTAGTCCTATAGAATCACATGATCAAACTTGTGATTCTTAGACTACTCCTTCTAAAGAATAATCTGCAAGGGTAAAGTTGTACCATCCTTTGGATAATGTTATAGGATTTGTTGATCAGATGATGGTGACCTGGAGAAAGGCTAGGAATGAGGTTTCGTGTGCATGCTATACATCTTCCTTGGAACCTAAAAATGTCAAAGAAGCTCTTGAAGATAGTGAGTGGATAATTGCTATACAAGAAGAACTTCAGCAGTTTGTTAAGAATGATGTGTGGTATCTTGTGCATAGAATGAAAGAGATAAACGTGATTGGTACCAAATGGATTTTCAAGAATAAAAAGGATGAAAATGGTACCATTGTTAGGAATAAGGCTAGATTTGTTGTTCAAGGTTATACTCAGTTAGAGGGTATAAACTTTGATGAAATATTTGCTCCAGTGGCAAGACTTGAATCTATTCGGATTTTATTTTCTATAGCATGTTATCTTGGTTTTAAGTTGTATCAAATGGATGTAAAGAGTGCATTCTTGAATGACATTCTTCATGAGGAGGTGTATGTGGAATAGCCAAAAGGATTTGAAGATCCTCATTATCCTAGTCATGTGTATAAGTTGAAAAATGTTTTGTGTGGGCTAAAGCAAGTTCCTAGAGCTTGGCATGAAAGGTTGCCCGACTACCTATTGGGAACATATTTTATTCGAGGGACGAAACACTATTTATTTAGAAAATTGAGAGTGATACAATTGTTGCTCATCATTTTGGAGATCAAATGAAACATGAATTTAAGATGAGCATGATTGGTGAATTGAACTTCTTTTTAGGGCTTCAGGTTGGGAAATAAAGTGATGGGATTTTCGTTTATCAAACTCGTTATGCCTTGGAATTAGTAAAGAAGTTTGTTTAAAAAATCCTAAGGATGCTCGCACTCTTACGAGTACAAGTGGCAAGCTTAGCATAGATAATAAAGCCAAAGATGTAAATCATTCACTCTATAGGAGTATGATTGGGAGTGTGTTTCTATGTTGGAAATTGCTTAGTTGCTTCGCATAGCAAGAAGCAAAATTGTGTTTCTCTTTCCACTGCTGAGGCTGAGTATATAGCAATTGGTAGTTGTTGTACTTAGGTTTTGTGGATGCGTCAAATGTTACAGGATTATGGTTTTTCTCAAGGCACAATGACTATGTTCTGTGATAATACGAGTGTAATAAATATTTCTAAAAATCCTATTCAACATTCTAGGAGAAAGTATATAGATATTCGACATCATTTCATTCGTAATCTTGTTGAAGTTGGTATAGTGTCTCTAGAGTTTATATCCACAGATTCTCAGTTGGCGGATATCTTTACAAAACCATTAGATTTTCAAAAGCATGTTAGTATTAGGAAATATATTGGTATGCTTTCTTTAGAATATATATCTTCTTATCTATCATTCTAGGAACACATTGCATTATTTTCCTAGAATTGGTAGGTAATCATGCATTTGTATTATATTTATTCATGCATGCATTTTATTTTAATTAAAAAAAATTAGGAATGTTGAGCATAGATAGAGTACAAAATTTGTCATATTTTACTCTATTTTCACATTTACTTGTCTAATTATGCATATGTGAAGTAGAGGTATCAGCCTGACCCAAGATTTTTGGATGATCACTTGGCATGATTATTTTGTGTTATCAAACCTTAATATTATGTGCATGTTGCTTCGTAGACGATTGTAATGACTGCTGAATCTGTTAATTGTTTCGTTTTAACCGAAAGTGGTATGAAGGTTCATAAGCTATGCTAGATTGGTTTACGCATGAAATATTGTTTTTGCATGTTTATGAATATAGTGGTAATGGTGATAGAAGAGGAAAGGATAAGATGATAGAAAATAAAAATGCAAAAAACAGTTCTTCAATCCAAAAAGAAAAGATAACTGATGAGCATAAATCCCATGGAAAAAGCTCGGGGCTGAGTTGGTTGGGACTCAAAATCCTCGCTGGAAAGTCCGAGCTTAGAAAGACAAAAAGGGATACGGTGAAAAAGTTGAAAAGATGAAAAGGAGGAAATTGTATGAAAAGGAGAAAGTTTTTTTTTTTTACTTCTAGTTTGGATGTTGGATTGAATTATCATCACAGTTACTGAGGCGATTATCTGGTTTAGTATGTATTGTTTTCATTTTACCTTAGTGCTTGCACATGAGAATTTTCATATATATATATTTGCATTCTTGAGTTTACAAGGTATGTGTTGATTTTCTATACTATATGTATTGAGTTAGATATGATGTTAATGATTATCTTGTTTTCTCTATTATCTTGCTTACAGATTTCTAAAAACAAAAATATTTTTTATTATTATTATTCATGACATTTTGCATTCATACATTAGTATTAGGTTCATGCATAGTATAAATTTTTGTTAACTTGAGAATTTGGATATGATCTGATAGAGTTTTGAATCTTGGTGTTTTCTTTAAGGACTTCCTTGCGTTTCTCTATATTATTGCTATTGCATATTGTTGGCCATATATTGACACCTAGAGGGGGGTGAATAGGGTCAATGACAAACTTTGAGACTTTTTCGGTTTGACTATATTTAGAGAAAGATAAGCATCACAAGACTCTAGTCAAACACTTAGTGGTTTATATAATCTCTTAAGTGAATTTCACATTTCATACTTGTAATGATACATTAGTAATTTATACAATTGAATACATGCATCATTGATTCAAGTAAAGGTGAATTGTTCTATTAACCAAGTAAACAATTTGACCAAACATGTTGAAGCCCTTATCTCATAATGATAATACATGCATTATGTATTCAAGTAGCATATGAAACAATTCAAGCACCAAGTGAATATGTTATTCAACTAAACATGTAAAACACTATTATCATATATAGGCTTAATGTATAAAGTGTTATTTGTCATGAAAAATATATTCATAGAGTTTTTATAAAGTGATTAAATATTAAGAGTACACAGAAACTCTTAAAGAGAAGGTTGTATTGAATATGGATTTTGTCAAACACTAGGTGTACAAATGGAATTTCAATGCTATTGTTTGTGAAAGATGCATTTTATCAAACACTTGGTGAGCAATTATATTATAGATAAATAAAATAGTAGATAAGTTATAATCTATACCTTATCTAACCAAGTTCACAATTTAATTCACTTCAAGTATCCATTTTCTAACCAATTTGTTAATACACAAACACAAGCAATTTCATAGCATTTATATATTATAAATGACAATTGATTTTATGTTATGGTGTATCAAACACTTGGTGTGCAACTAGATTATAGCAAACTAATGAGCAAGTAGAGAATTTATAATCTAAGCTATAGTCAAGTTCACATTGCAATTTACTACAACCAAGCATTTTCCCAATCTCCTCATGAATATTTAAGCACACACAATTTACAAGCATTGATAAATAAATCTCAATATTGAAATGAAATTTCTTGTAAAGTAAGGAGTTAAGGGATAGAGAAAATGCAAACCAAGACACCGAGTTTTTACATGGTTCAACCAAAGCTTTGGTCTACGTACATGCCTTGAGAAAACCTCTCAAGGATTTCACTATCGTGTTTTTATTGCGGGTGAAAAACAAACCCTTACATGCTCCTTCTTTTGGGTGAAGAGCCAACCTTGCTCACTCTTGCGGGTGGAGAGTCAACCTTCGAACACTCTTGCTTCCGGGTGAAGAGCCGACCTTTGCTCACACTTACGGGTGGAGAGCCAACATAATCCTCTCTTTTTAAGGTAGATAAAAAATTTTACAAAGCTTGAACAAGCCCATCCCATGCCAAGACAACTTCTTGGTCTTTCACTCACAAAGAATAAGAATGGAATTTGAGTGTACAACATTTTCTCTCAATAGATAGATATGAAAATTCAAAGCTCACTTCCTCACATACTTAGAGTCATAAAGGAAATAATCAAATGAAAATTTCAACTCAATATGTGGAAGAAATGAATCACAAGAAGATGATATGAGTGATGCACAATGGTGTGATTCCTATAGGAGAGTTTTCTACCCAAATATAAATTCAAAAATGAAGCCCAAATGGTAGATTTATTTCATACTCCTTTCCCTCTCTTCTCCAACCCTATTTTGGCTCATATATGGCATATATATAGCGTAGGAAACAATTCTATCCATTTGGGGGTGTTTTGGGTAGTTTAGGAGAAGTTTGAATAAAAAATAGTCGTTGGAAGTCGTTCCAGGCCGAGTCTGTCGACTGAAAAAAGTCAAAAAATTTCCCAAAAGCCTCTGGAGGATTTGGTCGACTGACCATTTAGTGTCAGTTGACTAACAGTTCATTTCGGATATGTTATGTCCAGTTCCACTCTTTTGGTCATAACTCGAGTTTCGTTCATCGGATTGAGGCGTTCTTTATCTTTTTGAAAAGAGGACTTCAAGATATTGATTTTAGACTCTTTAATTACTCCATTTAACCCATTTTTTATTATGATATGGTCGTTTCAATATGACGGTCCATTTCAATCTCTTAAACCACATAACTGTTTTTCGGGAAATCTTTTGGGATATTTTCGAAATGGATTAGAGACATTCCTCGGATGTCTTAGAGACTTATTAAGGTCCTTGACATTCCTAAAAATATAATTGCGATTATAAAATAATATTTTCATTTAAATAAATTCTCAATATTTGATAAAAGTTTTTCATGATTGAAACAATTTTGCTTAAAGCTTTAATACATGTCTAGAATCCATTTCAAGTTATATGAAATTAGTTTAGGTTCTAGGACAACCTCTTTGTTGAGTTCTTTCATAGCTTATGAAAACTTGAACTAACTCAACTATAGTAAAGACTATATATATAAATGTATCATCGAAGATGTTCGTAGTATAGTATTAATTGTTCAAGGACTCATGATTGATATAAATGATATCCTATATGCTAATTTGTCAAGAGATAAGCTTTCCAATAAGTTATTTCAAAAATAACTTTACATTTAATCTAGCACTCACCCAAGACTATTTTACCCAATTCTTTGATCTTCAATTTCTTTAAGCTTTGGGTTGATATCTCCATCCTTGTCTCTAATGTATTTTGAGCTATAAACATCTTTGCTTGATTTTTACATGAATCCCCAAGCTCTCTTGAGTTGTTCTTGATTATTCAACCTATTAAACATAACTCAATTAGACATTAAATTCACCATATTAAATGGTTTGTTATCATCAAAATGTCATGTTTACCCATGGTGAAAATCCTTGGGTCAACATCTAAAGGCAAGAGTAGAGCCGAGGCTCTGATACCAATATTTAGGATCTAACGCTTATCCACTTTGCTAAATGTTATAGTTGTTTACAAGGGCGCAACTTTATTCCCTTAGACTATGGTACCGTAAAGCCCAACACTAGGCGGTGGATGAACAGGAGGGGTGCACCAAGTGTTGGTGCCAACGGGTTGGGTTGTCAAGCACCGATACCATTTGATAGCGAGTCCCTTAAGGAAGATTGCTGGATCCGATAATTCCAACAATCCCCCCCAGCAACTACCCTTGGGGGACTCCAACCCGTGACCTCGCTCTGATACCAGCATTTAGGATCAAACGCTTACCCACTTTGCTAACAGCAATGGCGCAACTTTATTCCCTTATAATATGGTAGCGCAAAGCATCACACTAAGCGGTGGATGAACATGAGGGGCTGCACCAAGTGTTTGTGCCAATTGGTTGGGCTGTCAAGCACTGATGCGATATGATAGCGAGTCCCTTAAGGAAGATTGCTGGATCCCATAATTCCAACACATATTTTCTTTGCTTGTCATTTTAGTGACAAAAGGGGGAGAAGTATTAATATATGGGGAGTGATTGTTTGGTTAAGAAGGAGAAGTATTTGGCATGGGGGAGTTTATTCTTATGGGGAGAATGATGATCATTATGTGTGCATTGTTGTTATAATTTTATGATGATCAGTATGTTGGTTTATATCTGTTTTCCATTCTTCCATTTAATGGTTTGTTCAGTGTTGTGGTTACGGGTTTGGTAGACCATCAAAAAAGCAAGGTGACAGTTTATATCTATGTTTGTCAGTGTGTGTTCATAGGTATACATGTTATGTTGTTATTTGAGAGGCTATATTGTAAAACACGGTTTTGTCTTAGAAATGCCAAGGGGGAGATTGTAAGAACATTTTTCTGTATTATTTATTTCTGGCATGTTCTACACAATAACCATGTGAGTGTTAGATAGATTGGTTTGGTTTCAATGACATCTATAAGCTTTATCAAAGGCAAAATCAAGCATTCAAGTAGTGAAGAATACAAGTGAAGCACGAAAGTGAGCATATTGAGGAAAAATGTCTCCTGGAGGGTAAAAATGACATTTTCCAATGACGTCACTTCATGCAAAAAGTATCATGGATTTAAGAGGGTTGTTTTGGCGCAGTTGCGGAGAAAAGTTGTGTTAACAAAAATACCTACGCTTTCAGAATCAAAAAGTGGCTAGAAAGTGGAGTTTTAAGCTTGAAGGTACTTTTAAACCTGCGCTTCAAGTGTAGGGGACCTATGCTTCAAGCGTAGCTACGACAAGGATTATTTTAAATTTTACTGCACTGTCCAAATTTGCCCGTGGTTGATTTTATGATGTGTTCACGACTCATACACATTATAGTGTGTTATATATATTATATACACCAGCGAAGAGGGTTTGTATTGGATAGGTGTGAAATTACGAGAAAGGGCAAACTTAGGGTTTCATTCATCATTGCCTATAAATACCAGGTCTTCAGCAAGAGGAGGCATGTTTTTTGGAAAATCTCTTCTAATTTTCTACAGCTTCATCTTCTTGAGAGATATATAGTGAGAGAATATTATTGAGTGAATAGATATACACAACTTCTCTCGTGTTATTGAGTGTCTCCAATTATGGTTTTACATCGACAATTATCATGCACAATTGGATCTTCTAGTTGTAGAAATATCCACACACCGTCTATAGAAACGTGGATGCATTGATCTGTTGAAGAACGGAACCGTCTGAGTGTGGAGATCAAAGTAGGAGGCTTCGTGGTTATTCGATATGTTTAAAAACAGAGCCGTCAGAGTATGGAGATCGGTGCGAGAGCTTTGTCGAGTACGAGTGGATCTAGACTTTCAGACGTCGAGTGAAGAACAACAAATTACAGTGGTTGTAAGTTATGTTTTGATAGAGTTTGTACAAATTCTCTAATTCATAGTGCATCGATACCTGAGCGTATCCATGATTTTTACTTGGAGACTTTCCAAGGTTTTCCACGTAAAAATCTTTATGTCTTCCCATGATTTAAATTTTTGCACTTATATTCATATTTACTTGATTGATCAGTTTTTAGAATTGAATTGAGAATTAGGGTTTGTGACTAATTAAAATTGAATCTATACTAAATAATTTTAATTGATCATAAAATCGACAAAAAGCCTATTCACCCCCCCCCCCCCCTCTAGGCTATTTTCATTGATCGTCTAGGTATTTTCAAAATGAATTAGAAATCCTCCTTATGATTAATTACCATGCTTGTGTGTTTATATATATATATAAGAGTAAAACAAATATATAAATAGGAGTTGTGTTGTGACCTTGGATAGTGGATTAGGCTAGTTCCATCTAGGTGATTTGAATTAGTAGCGCTAGACGTAGTTTAGTGTATACGTGTAGGTGCAGTTGAGTACGTTTCCATTTTTTGTGATTAGTTGAACCTAATATGAATTTAGCTGATTTTTGTGACGTGGCTTCTCAATTTAGAACGTTATTCTAGTTCACCTTATACTTGTGGACTGTTGTTTAATAAATTTTAAAGCATGTAAAAATAGATGTGATTATATGCTTGTGGATTATGGCTTTAATAAGTTTAAAAACATGTTAAAAAGAAATGAAATTGATATCCCTGTGGATTATTGCTTATATGTGCGTAATTATGAGCATTTTAATGAATTGGGCATAATAAATTGCATAATGACATAAGTGCATGTATTATGATGAGACATGGTTTTTATTGAGGCCTTTTATGCATATTGAGTACATCGTGTCATGATGAGTGCATAGATGTGTGAGTTTGACTGGTGTTAAATAGTCAAATGTTTCCATAAATATGATGACATATATATTTGCGTATGATTTGTGTCGGATCGTCACAACAACTGGCTAGGGGGTGTTCCCAACCTACAGAAATAGTGTATCCGAGAGTTGGGTGTAAGGTGGGTCGTCTCATCTTCAAAGTCGTGGGTCATCTCGCGCATTTGATCTTCAGATCTTTAGTCGCGGATCATCTTGTGCAACCGATCTTCCTTGTTGAAAGTGAAAGAGAGAAAAATCACTTGGGGAGAATCGGTGTGGTACTCTTTCTAAGTGTGAATGGTTAGAGTATGTATCCGTTAACCTATATTGGGTGAAGTGTGTATCATCTGGTGTGTGGTTGTGTGTGTACCTTGAGGTGGTGTTGAGTCACATTCATGTTGCATTTATGTGATACCGTTACACATATGAATCATGATATTATTATATATGATTTTGGAGCATGTTAAATGTGAATTTTGATATTTAATTCACATGTTATTAAAATGCTCAGCTGAAAGTGAATAATGTGAAAAACAATGATTTACATGTCTTATTTTAAAGTATAATGTGAGATGAATGCTTATACTTGTTGATATGTACTTATATGCCCTTATGTGGTGACATAGGTTAGTTTAAATAGCTTTCTTATGGTTAGCTCATTCTTCTAAGCATTTATTTCACTCTTCTTTGTATACTAGTATATGTTTTTGACTTATATGTCACTCCTTGAGCCGTTGCTTACAGCGTGGTGTCGAATATTTTCCTTGCGTTATCATTTGATTTCATGGGGTTGGAAATCGATCCAATGCGTTGTTTTCCCTTCATTGTCCTCTTGGACATTATAGGAATCCTTGAGTTGTTGTTTTGGCTGTTTTGAGAGTGCGTTCTCTCGGTATGATTGTTTCATGCATTCTTTCATTTTGTGTCTCGGGTATGAGGCTTGTTGTTTTAGTGCATACACGTAGTATTGCCTTTCCTCTTCTTTTGGTTTTTTTGTCCGGGTGTTTTCCCTAAACACTTGTGGTGTTGTTAACCTTGACATTGTTGTCTCTGTTATCCATTAGTTAGCATTGGGATCTCTTTGTCTTTGCTTTGTTTCTTGACCCTTATGTGGTTGTTCAAGAGACTTGCTTTCATGTACTCTTTGTGATTTGATCGATTAGCTTTCCTTATTCATAGTGAGAGTGTTAGTGATTTATTGTTCATATTGGAGATAGTATTATGAGATTCATCAGGTGATATGATTGAGGTGATTCAGTCCTTGAGATGTAGATTTCCTCTAGGAATGGGATGATGGTTCTTATATATATATATATTGATGATGATTATGTTAGTACACAAGGATGTGAGTGTTTTCCATCCCGTGTTCTCGTGGAGTGGTTTATGAGCCTTCCTTGGTACTAGTTGTGGATTTTTCTCTCTTTGGATATTAGAGGTGATTGGTATTCTCCCTATTTGGATGTTTTGGTTAGCGTTGTGAGCACTTGATGATTTGTTTTATGGGACTTGAGTGTCGTGTACTTAGTGTACGTTTGTGAAAGTAGTGTACACTACCGGTGTTGGTACTTAGAGTACGAGTCTTGGTTATACCTTGTGAGGTTGATTGTGTACTTATAGATATCTATATATATATGTACCATTAGGGTATCTATATACGTATATATATATATACTCGACTGTGTTTTGTACATGGGTACGTGGTAGTGATTTATCGTTAGCATTGGATTCTATGCTTTATGCCTTACCGTGATTCCCTGATACATGATTGGGTTATTTGGGGTCTTGTAGTGGCGTGAGTATCATGTGAGATGAAGGACTAAGCTAGGGTAAATGCATGTACATGGGTTGGTTAGTAGTACTTGGACGGTCAAAGGATGTGACAGTTATGATATTACTTTTCCTACGGGGCTTTGATAAGCTCACCACGACGTTTTTTCTCCTTAGTGTCCCACACCACTTTACAAGAAATGATTCGACTATGGGCAGTATGCGGTGCAACGATGCCTTTTCTATTGTTTTCCTCGTTACAGGTTTTGGAGTTGCGCATAGTGATGCGGTTTCGGTTGCAGTGCGGCTGGATTAGGGACAATAGTTATCTATTGTCTTCTTTATCATTTATTTTATTTACCCATGTTTTATGGGATTGCCATGTATTTCTCTTGGGAGCCATTCTATTGGCATACTCCCTATTGGTGTATCTTTGTTTCCTTTATTTATTAATTCAGGATGTCATTGTATCTCCTCGACACAACCATGTGCCTTTCTGTATTCATATTCAAGCATTGTGGCTTTGTATATTACTGAGGGTTATGTAAAGGTAGCGGTAGTGTTCTTTCCACTACCTCAGCCCTAGTAGATTAATGAATGTTGGATTGTGTGCCATTTTTGTTAGAGCTTTGTTATTGCCAGGTTATTCTATTTAGTTTGTGTTTTCGTGATGTTCCATTTACAAACGGAACTCTGCCAAATTTTCATTGGATTCCGCTGTTGTATTCTATAATTCATTTGGGTATAGAATATATTATTTTTATCATTATTCCATATGTTTTATCGTTATTGATATTCTTAGTTGGTCGTTCATTGTAAGCATCACACCCCGGAGTCTTTGGATGTCCCGATTTGGGAGTCTTAGGATTTTAGGGGCGTGGCAGCTTATGTGATTATGTGCTTAGCATGAATTTTATGTTTTATGTGATATTAAAATTGTAAGTTGCATGTTGTATTTTAAGTTTGAGAATAATGAAAATTGTTGAAAATAATTACGGGAAATAAATGACCAAGGGGTAAAAGGGAAAGAATTACGGGAAATATTTGTATTTTTAAATTATGAGCACTTAGTGGAAATTTTAGAGATTTAACTAAGTGTTGGAGGATGAGTGGCATGGTGGTAAATAGAGAGGAAGATAAGGGGTAAAAGGGTAATTGACTGTCTGGATGGCACTGTTGTAATTAACCCTAAGTTGAGATGGATTTGGTCATTTCACACTTTTTAAGTGTTGTCTCATTCTCAACCATTGATTCAATTTTTCCACCTGGATCATAAGGCCTTCTTTGGATGGCACACAAATGTAAGAATGCATTATTGTTGGTCTTTCAATTGCAAGACTTCATTTCAACCCTTGGATCATTTAATCATTTTCCTTGCTTTATTCTCAAACCTTGGATGGTGAGAAATGTGAGTGGAGAATCTATACATTTCTTAAGTCTTCTTCACTTCGCAAGACTCCACATTTTAGTGCTGAATTTACCTAGACGACAGTGAAAATAGCCTAGAGGGGGGGGAGGGGGTGAATAGGATTTTTGTGGATTTATTGACAAATTAATATTTAATTGTGGAAAAATCAATTTTAATCCAATCACAAAACCCTATTTCTCAAACCACATCATTCAAGCAATACCAAACAAACATCAATATAGTGCAGAAAATAAAGCAAGAGACGACACGAAATTATACGTGGAAAAACCAAAGAAACGTTCCAAGGAAAAAATCACTGGTACACTCAGGTACTGATGCACTATGAATCAACAAGTACAGACTCTGTGAGAGTTGTAGATTTACAATCACTCCTGATATGTCTTCCTCTACTCGCGGTCTAAAACCCATGACTCACTCGTACTTCACGAAGCACGTTTGCTCCACCAGACAATATGAGAGACTCACAAATCACGCCTGATTTGCCTTTCTCTACTCACGGTCTGAAATCCTCGAATCGCTCCATACTCGGACGGATCAAAACAACCTCGTTTCAATGGATGGTGTGATGATTTTTTAGAAACCATCCATCCAATCGTGCATAAAGAACTTCGGTGTAGAAGTAGAATTGGAGAACCTCAACATAAGAAAGAACACCAATATGTATGATCACTCCATAATCACCTCTTTGTGTATATCACTCTGTAGAAGAATATGAGCTATAGAATATTGCAGAGCTCTCACCAAAAACCCTCTTGAAAAATCGTCCTAAAAATCATAGCCTCTTCTCTTGTAGAACCTTGGTATTTATAGACAAGTCATAGAAAACCCTAACCTTGCCCTCTTACGTAATTTCACAATACCTTTATAAATCATCTAAAATCTGATGTAAATATGTGTATACGCCAATATGTAGAGGTCTGAAGTCATTCATCACTTAAAAACTCGAAGTAGGGACCAAACTGGAAAAATCCGAAAGCACCCCAAAACAAATCCTGCATAACAAGTGATCATGTGACCAAGCATTGGGACCTACGCTTAGGCGTAGTTCTAGGGCGTAAGACCCCTTCCCATCTCAAAAACCACAATGTAGGTCAGAGCCAATTTGTCTTGTTTGAGCCTCTGACAACGTAGGTATGTTGTATCTTTTGCAGTTTTTTCATATTTGGGCTAGACTTGTCATCTCGAACTCCCGATGCTTTTGGTTTATGTCATGATGTCTGGAAATGATATTTTTGCCCTCCGGTGAAGTGACGAAGTCTAGAAAAGATGATTTTGCCGTCCGGTAGCTTCTTTACTTTGACATACTCCTTGACTTCTTTCTCGAGATAGAAACGAACATACTAACAACTCGATTGCAAATACACAAAACTCTCGACATGAAAATTCACTATAAATGTTCTTAAAATCTCCCCCTTGGCATTTCTGAGACAAAATCATGTTTTACAATATAGCCTCACAAATAACAATATAACATCTATACCTATGAACACACAGAGACAAATATAGATATAAACTGTCACCTTGCTTTCATGACGGTCAACCAATCCTGTAACCACAACACAGAACAAACCATTAAACGTAGGTGTGGAAAATAGATATAAATCAACATAATGATAATCATAAAATCATAACAACAATGCACACATACTGTTCATCATTCTCCCCTTAAGAATAAACTTTGCTTTGATAAATACTCAATCTTAACCAAACAATCTCAATCTCTCCCCCTCACTTAATACGTCTCCCCCTTTTTGTCACTGAAATGTCAAGAAAATAGAGTATATGGCATAGCAACAATGTAGAGAGATGCAAGGAAGTACTCTATGAAAAACACCAAGATATAGAACTATTATAAAATCATATCCAAATTCTCAGGGTAACGAACATCTCTACTATGCATGACCCTACTACTAATGCATGAATGCCAAATGTCATGAATAAAAAAAATATATATATATTTTTTTTAGAAATATGCGAGCAAGAGAGGTAGAGACAACAAACAAATCATTTATACATCATATTCTCATATTTAACTTGACCATTATACACAGGGTATAGAAGAACATCAACACACATACCTTGTAAACTCAAGATTGCACAAGTCAAGTTTTACCTTGAAAATTCTCTTGTGCAAGCACTAATGGAAGATGAAAACAATACATACTAAAGATGATAATCTCCCTACCAACCGTGATGATAATTCAATCCAAAATCCAAACTAAAAGTTACTTTCTCTTTGTCACACAATTTCCTCCTTCTCATCTTTTCAAATTTTTTACCATATCCCTTTTTATCTTTCTAAGCTCCGGACTTTCCAGCGAGGATTTTTAGTCCCGACCAACTGGGCCCAAGCTTCTTCCATGGGATTTATGCTCATTAGTCTTCTCCCCTTTTTACGCGAACACTCAATGCTTAGTGAAGCAAGAGGCCCGGTTACTCAAATTGAAGAACTACTTTTTTCATTTTTAATAATTTAAACATCTCTTTTTTTTCAACATCACCACAACATTCATACACATCCAAAAAATATTTCATGCATAGACCTATCAAGCATAGCTCATGAACCTTCATACCACTTTAGGTTGAATAAAAAAAATTAACAGATTCAACATACATTATAATCATCACCGAAGCAACTAGCACCTAAGATTAAAATTTTATAACATAAAATAATCATGCCAAGTGATCATCCAAAAATCTTAGGTCAGTCTGATACATTTACTTCACATATGCATAATGAGAGAAGTAAATGTAAAAATAGAGTAAAATATGACAACTTTTGTACTCTGGCCAATATCAACAGTCTCAAAAAAAATTTAGTTTATGAGTTTCTAAAATAAAATGCATGCATGAACAAAAATAATACAGATGCATTATTACTTATCAATTTTAGGAAAATAATGCAATGTGTTTCTAGAATGATAGATAAGAAGATATCTATTCTAAAGAAAGCATACCAATACATTTCCTAAGACTAACATGCTTTTGAAAATCTAATGGTTTTGTAAAGATATCTGTCAACTGAGAATCTGTAGATATGAACTCTAGAGACACTATCCCATCTTCAACAAGATCACGAATGAAATGATGTCGAATATCTATATGCTTTGTCTTAGAATGTTGAACATGATTTTTAGAAATATTTTTCGCATTCGTGTTATCACAAAACACAGTCATCGTGCCTTAAGAAAAACCATAATCCTGTAATATTTGACGCATCCACAAAACTTGAGTACAACAACTACCAACTGCTATATACTCAGCCTCAGTAGTGGAAAGGAAAACACAATTTTTCTTCTTGTTATGCCAAGCAACTAAGAATTTTCCAATATAAAAACACCCTCCACTGGTACTTTTTCTATCATCAACATTATCGGCTCAATCAACATCAGAAAAGGATGCGATATCAGATGAATACCACAGTCCGTAATTCACTGTCCCTTTAACATACTTAATAATCCTTTTCACAACAGTAATATGAGACTCCTTAGGATTTACCTTGTAAAGTATACACAAATCAATACTAAAAGCTATGTCAGGTTGACTGGTAGTCAAATACAACAAACTCCCAATCATACTCCTATAAAGTATATGATCGACATCTTTGCCTTTAGTATCCAAGCTAAGCTTAACACTTGTACTCATAGGTGTGCGAGCATCCTTAGCCTTTTTTAAACCAAACTTCTTCACCAATTCTAAGGCATAACGAGTTTGAGAAACAAAAATCCCATCATTTAATTGCCTAACTTGAAGCCCGAGAAAGAATTTCAGTTCACCAATAATGCTCATCTCAAATTCATGTTTCATTTGATCTCCAAAAGAATGAGCAAACTTATCAGAAGTGGATCCAAACACAATATCATCAACATAGATTTGAGCAACAACTGTATCATTCTCAATTTTCTAAATAAACAGTTTTTTGTCCACTCCCCCTCGAGTAAAACCTGTCCCCAACAGGTAATCAGTCAACCTTTCATGCTAAGCTCTAGGAGTTTGCTTTAGCCTTTTTCAGCCTATAAACATGATCTCGACAGTAAGGATCTTAAAATCCTTCAGGCTGCTCCACATATACTTCCTCATGAGAAACACCATTCAAAAATGCACTATTCACATCCATTTGATACAACTTGAATCCAAGATGACACACAATAGCAAACAAAATTCGAATAGATTCAAGTCTCACTACTGGAGCAAACATCTCATCAAAATTTATACCCTCCAACTGAGTATAACCTTGAGCAACAAGCCTAGCCTTATTCCTAACTACTGTACTATGTTCGTCCTTTTTATTCTTGAATATCCATTTGGTACAAATCACATTTATCTCCTTCGGTCTAGGCACAAGATACCACACATCATTCTTAATAAACTGCTAAAGTTCTTCTTGTATAGCATTTATCCACTCACTATCTTGAAAAGCTTCTTTGACATTTTTAGTTTCCAAATAAGATGTATAACATTCATACGAAACCTCATTCCTAGCCTTTCTCAGTGTCACCATCATCTGATCAACAGATCCTATAACATTATCCAAAGGATGGTACAACTTTACCCTTGCATATGGTTCCTTAGACGGTGTAGGCTGAACATCACCAATTGAATCATGTGATTCTGCAGGACTTGAAGTATCATCACAAACCACATGTATCATCACTAACCACATTGTCGTCTTTTTCAACCTCAGGAGAATCATTATCCAATATAAAGAATGGCTCACCATTTTCCTCCTCAACAGACGTTGGAGACTCATCAGCACATCAGTCAACACTCAATACATTCGTAGATTCCATCATAGTTTGAGTTCTCAGGTTAAATAACCTATATGCTCGACTAGTCAATGAATAATCCAAAACTATTCCTTCATAACTCTTAGACTCGAACTTCCTAATAGATTCATGATCTCTAAGAATATAACATTTTGATCCAAAAATCTTGAAATATTTCACATTGGGTTTCTTACCATTCCACAGTTTATAAGGAATTTTCATGGTGTCAGGCCTAAGATAAACTCTGTTTCAGGTGTAACACGCCGTGTTCACCGCCTTGGCCCAAAATACCCAGGAACATTCCTACCTTGTAGCATAACATTTGCGATTTCCTGAATAACCCTATTCTTCCTCTCAACTACTCCATTTTCTTGAGGAGTTTTAGATGCTAAAAATTCATGTTTTATTCCTCTTTCTTCACAAAATAGTTCAATTTCTGAATTTTCAAACTCTTTTCCATGATCACTCCTTACTATAAAAATGGAACAATTCTTCTCAGTCTGAATTTTTAAACAAATTCTCTTAAAAATTTCAGGAGCTTCAGACTTTTCACTTAGAAATACAACCCATGAAAATCTCGAATAATCATCCACCATGACAAAAATATACTTTTTTCCTCCTTTTCTCATGGCCCCAATGAGACCCATTAAATCAATATGTAACAACTCCAAAGGTCTAGAAGTACCAATGACATTTGTCTTTTATGCTGACATCTGACTTGTTTACCCTTCTGACATAATCCACAAACAACTCCTTTTGCATAACCACGCTTAGGGACTCCCTTAACAATTTCACTCTTAGTAATTTTTTTAATTCACGAAAATTAACATGTCTCATCCGTTAATGCCAGATTTCAACTTCATCAAGTTTAACTCTATTGCATAACAATTCAAAATTAGGAACAATGCAGTAGCAATTATGAGTTGAACGCATACCTTCCATTACGCAATTCCCAGAATAGTCAATGATCGAACACTTATCATGAGAAAAAGTGACATTATGATTGTTATCACATATCTAACTTATCCTCAATAAATTTGCTTTAAGACCCTCTATATAAAGCACATCTTCTAGTTTAGGTAAACCAGAAACCACAATGGTACCTTTGCCTAGAACCTTCGACTTCTCTCCATCACCAAAAGTGACTATCCCACCATGACAGTCCTCGAGAAATCTAAAAAAAGACTTATCTACAGTCATATGCCTTGAAAATCCACTATCCAAATACCAAGAAGTAGACTTGCGTGCTTTACGTGGAGTTTGAACTACAAGACAGTGTAGCTCACTTTTTCTCACCCAAGCCTTCTTCATCTTCGAAGCTCTTTTTACCAATCTTGACAAATTCTTTATTTCTTCATTCAGTAAACGAATTTGATCTTGAACACAATATTTATGTTGAACTCTTTGTTCCTTCACCAATTTCAGAGTCTTCTCTCTCAAGTTCGAACACCTTGCTCGAATGTGACCACTAACACCACAGTGATGAGAAATAGGAACAAACCTCCAGACTCCAACAAAACCTAGTCCCATTGTATTTCCTACGGACTTTCCTACACTCAACATACGATTAAGCTTAAGAGTTCCACTAGACCACTTTTGAATAGTTGAGTTAACATATTTCAGATTTTTTCCAAATTTTTAATCTTAGTAGATTTCTCAACCAATTCCTTATTAAGACCATCTACTAACCTCAAAGCCTCAATTTTTTCAAGTTTAGACTTATTCAAATCCTCAATCAAATTGGCCTTTTGGGTATGCAAAAGATTTAGAATTTGAGAACTATTGGCTAATTCGTCTTTTAAAGAATGCAATTCTTTGTCCATGTTAAGACTTTTAGTCAACAATTTCATGTGATTCTAGTGAAGTTGTGTGGTCTTATAAAGTAATTTATTATAAGATTCTTGAAGCGTTTCATCATAATATTCATCACTCTCAGAACCTTCCTCTTCAGACATCACCAAACTTGAAGCAACTCCGTTAACCTCCTTGCTCTGTACAACAAACACAATGAAATTCTCAGAATCATCACCTACTTCTGATTCTGTTGCATCACTAGCTGATCCATTATCAGAGTCATCATCCTAACTGACGGCTAATCCTTTGGATTTCTTCAGAGTGTTTGCACACTCTACAGCTATATGACCATATCATTAACATTCAAAACATTTAGGTTTTTTATTTTTAAGATCAGACTCATCCTTCCTAATTTGAGAATTATCTCTACTTCTAGACTCACCTAACTTATCCCTAAATTTTTGTCCCTGGCCATTCTATTTAGCCCTAACAAATTTGTTCAATCTCTTATCAAATATGGTAATATCATTCAGACTCAACACACTTTCTTCATCAAGTTCAACCCGATCCTCCCTAGTGGTTTTGGAAGCTATGCTCTTCTCTTTTGTACCACTCGCCTTTGTAGGAGGATTTTTGAACTTCTTCATCTCATAAGTTTTAAATTCACAACCAATTATTCGACCTTAATTTCATTAAGACTCATGACCTCAGAGATGATAGTGACCTTAGATCGAAAATGTTTGGGAAGAGACCTAAGGATTTTTTTTAGTATGGTAGTCTCACGAATAGGCTCACCTAAGTTATGAAAACTGTTACAACATCAGTTAACCTAACCTCAAAGTCTGCGAATACCTCATCCTCCCCCATCTTCAGTTGTTCAAATTGAGAATTCAAAATTTGAAGTTTTGATTATTTCACCTTCGACGTTCCTTCAAGAGTAACTTAGAGAATATCCCAAGCTTCCTTGGTAATTACGCACGTAGCAATCCCCTTGAACTCACTCGGAGTTATAGCATTATACAACGCATTCAATGCCTTTGAGTTCCAATTGGCGCTATTCATCTCGGTAGTAGTCCACTTGCTTGACAGTTTTGGTATTGTTCATTGGTCGCGTCGTCTTTCACAGTAGGTTGTGAATATCCTACTTCAACAACATTCCATGCTTTCTCATCTAAAGATTTTAAAAATGATCTCATTCTTGTTTTCCAATATCTGAAATTTGACCCATCAAACAAAAGGGATCTAGATATGGAACCTCCTTCATGAGGCATCTCCATTGTCTAAGTTCACAATCTAACCCTAGGTAGTTAACCTAAATTGGGGCAACCAAGCTCTGATCCCAATTGAAATTACCTAGACGATAGTGAAAACAACCTAGAGGAGGGGTTAATAGGCTTTTTATGGATTTATTGACAAATTAATATTTAACCACGGGTACACTCAGGTACCGATACACTATGAATCAACAAGTACAAACTCTATGAGATTTTTAGACTTAGAATCACTACTGATATGCCTTCCTCTACTTGCGGTCTGAAACCCTTGAATCACTCGTACTTCACAAAGCACGCTTGCTCCGCCAGACAATATGAGAGACTCAAAAATTATGCCTGATTTGTCTTTCTTTACTCACGGTCTAAAATCCTCGAATTGCTCCGTACTCGGACGGATTAAAAAAACCTAGTTGCAATGGACACTGTGATGATTTCTCAACAATCACTTTTCCAATCGTGCATAAAGAACTTTGGTGTAGAAGCATGATTGGAGAACCTCAACACAAGAGAGAACACCAATATCTATGATCACTCCATAATCACATCTCTGCGTATATCACTCTCTAGAAGAATATGAACTATAGAATGTTGCAGAGCTCTCACCAAAAACCCTCTTGAAAAATCATCGTCAAAAACCGTAGCCTCTTCTCTTGTAGAACCTTGGTATTTATAGACAAGTCATAGAAAACCCTAACCTTGCCCTCTTATGTAATTTCACCCTTGATAAATCCTTTAAACTCTGATATAAATATGTGTATACACCAATATATAGAAGTCGTTGATCACTTAAGAACTCGAAGTAGGGACCAAACTGGAAAAATCCGAAAGCACCCCAAATTAAATCATGTATAATAAGTGATCATGTGACGAAACATTGGGACCTATGCTTAAGCGTAGGTCTAGGACATAGGGTCCATTCTCAGCTCAAAAACCACAGCATAGGTCAGAGCCAATTTGTCCTGTTTCAACCTCTGATAACGTAGATATGTTGCATCTTTTGTAGTTTTTTCATATTTGAGCTAGATTGGTCATCTCGAAATCCCGATGCTTTTGGTTGAAGTCATGATGTCTGAAAATGACATTTTCATCCTCCAGTGAAGTGACGATGTCTGGAAAAGACGATTTTGCCCTCCGGTAGCCTTTTCTGCTTTGACACTCCTTGACTTTTTTCTCGAGATAGAAACGAACATTCTAAAAGCTCAATTTCAAATACACAAAACTCTCAACATGAAAATTCACTCAACATAGTTACTGTCTAGAACATGCCAAACACAAATAATACTATAAATGTTCTTACAAGTGTAACATTTTTCATTCCTCTCCTCCATAGTACTTCACTCCTTCTTGCTCCATGGATGCCAATGTTGATCTTCTTTTGCTTGGTTGGTAGGGAAGTTGTTTTTGAGCTTGTGTTCTTGCTCTTCCCTATTTGAGTTGAACTTTGTAAGCACTTCTCATCTCTCTTTGATTCTTGTAAATTTGGAAACCCTAGCTTTCATTATTTTGGGAAGACTCTTTGAATTCATACGGGTTCTTAAATTCCATTATTGAATCCATTATTAAAATCATGGTGGAGATCTTTTTTTTCCCATTGACTTTTTGTTGCTAGCTTGGAGGAGATTTGGATTTTAACTCTTGAAGAACTATAAGTGTTCTTGGTTCCTTGGTGCTGGTTCTCTCTTGGGTTCCATTTTTCGGTTGAATTATTGTTAAGAGTTTCATCTCTTGATTCATTTAAATTTCAAAACCCTAGTTTAGATACCATTGTAATCTTGTTTTTATTATATGGAGTACTGAATAGAATTATGAAGGTTGTACAACCAACTTGTTTGTACTCTTTAGCATCTCTTGGTTAGCTTTGCTTGGATTGAGGTAGGGGAAAAATAAGTTGTTTTAGTTTTTTGATGAGGGTGTGTGCGTCTATGTGCATATATGTCGTATGTATATATTCGAGTTGAGTCTTGACAACTTAGATGATGAACTAGGCCCTTAAAAGCATGATTATGTGATATAAATGCTTGTTGTGGTTTATTGCTTATAAATGTGATATTATGAGGATATTGATAAGTTGGGCATAATATATTGCATAAAGAGATAAAGTATGTATTATGATGGACAATGGTTATATGGTGTACAACATATTACAAAATGAGATAAGTATATATTGTGATGGAGCATGATTGTCATTGAAATCCTTGATGCATATTGAGTACATCGTGTAGTGTAAAAGACATGGTGTTGGTATATGCTGGTTGTGTAATCATGTGTGGGTAGTCTTGTGTCGGATGGAGTCAACAACTGGCCAGGAGGTGTTTCACAAATACAAAATTAGTAAGTCCAAAAATGTGATACTGGATTGGGAGTCACAAGCGGGGCTCATATACGTGACCTTCGGGTCTAGGGGCACGAGAGTTGCAAGCGAGGCTCTCGTGCAACCGCTCTTCCTTGTTGAAAGTGAGAAGCATCAAAATCACTTGGGAAGAATCAGTGCGGCATTCTACATTACTTGAAGAGCTTGTATCCTCAAAAGTAAATGGCCAGAGTGTGTATCCGTTAACCTGAATTAGGCGAAGTGTGTACTATGAGGTGTGTTGAGTCTTATTGTATTTAAACTATCATATATGTGATTATGATTTCAATGTTGAATCATGCTATGTTTAAATGACTATAATGTGAGCATGTTGGGGAAAATTGCTTGTTGGGTCCGATCGGGTTCCGGATTGGCGTGAGAGCCATGTGGAACAAGGTACCAACCAAGGATTAGTAGCATGAACCTTGTGTGGTTGTACCACTCGGACTACCAAGATGGATGCGATGACGCTATCTCTACTGGGCTAGTGAGCTCACCCTACGACATATTATATTTTTCGGGTGATGATTCCGTTATGGGAGGTTTGTAGCCACTCTATGGATTATGGCGTCTTATCCGTTCTTTTGTATTTATAGTGATGGACCTTACTATTTTATGAAGTATAGGTGATATATGTATTTACATGCTTTCTTTTGTGAACTTGTAATCAAATGTTTAAAAACCTTGTTTGACCGGTTAGCATGTTAGCAGGGTAGTTTACATTTTATGTACATCCCTCGGAACGCTATGCGTGGAGATTATATGCTATTGGTGCACTTCGGTGCCGAAAATGTAAAACTAAGTATTTTTTATAAAACTATGACATGTTTCACCTTAGTGCGTTTTAATGTAGACTTGAATCCTTTTATTCTGATTTGTGAAGTGGATAATTGTTATTAAATGTGGTTATTAGGAATTTGGCCGAAAATGGAATTTTTCTAAGTTTTCAAACAAACCCTTTCCTTTTGAATGGAAAAACCCAATTTTGCCAACCCCCATAGCCTCAAAAAATTTACTTGTTTTAGAAATGGTTTTAAACTCATTTTCTTAAAGATTTCGACTCTTAGAAACCAACAGTAGTTAAAACGGAGATTGGGAGCATGACGGAAGATTTTACGAGATTTTAAAGAATTACTTTTGTTCAAAGTTTGAGTCTTATGCGTTTCCCGAGGTTTTAGTAACAATTTTTGAGATCCGCAAATGAAAAACTCACTTTTTGAGTATTTGTGATTTTCGGGATCGACAGTGTAAAAAACGGAGCCATATTGCAAAATACGAAATTTCGCATGCTTTGAAACATCTTGAAAAACCAGTGGCTCAACTTCCAAACACTTCAAAAAATAATCAAGATTTTTGAAACTTTCAGTGGAAGGCTGTTTGAGTGGCATCCGACATCCGATTTTCAAAAATCTTTTTCTCCCACTTCGCAACTCCGAATTGAGTCCTGTTTATTTTGATGGCTTGTCCTAAGTACAAAATACTATTTTGACCCTGAAATGATTATTTTACCCTTGGTGAAAGAGGGGTATTTCAACTTTTTGTTTTGGGTCGGCATTGTCCGACACCATTTTCAAAACTTCATAACTCTCTCCTCGTTGCTTCCATCTATGTTCCGTTTATTCCTAAGGCTCGTGCTAGGTCAAAACTTTGTATTTGTATTTTGAAATTACTATTTTAACCCTAAAATGACCATTTTACCCTTGGGTGAACATGGGGTGTTCAAATGATTCGTTTAAGGTGCCGATTGATTCGTTTCACCTTCTTTTCGATCCCGAGTGATCTTTTTGGTATCTTTTAGGCATGGAATAAATTTTTTACCCTTGTGTGGGTATTTGATGACTATATGCTACTTTTTTCTATTTCTTTTTACTTTCACGTCATACCCTTAAAGTCTTAGGCTCGTGTTTCGGAGTCCTCGGAAATTTGGGGCGTGGCAACACACATGATCTCTATAGTTTCATCTATGAGCATATAAAGTATTTTCTCTCGAAAAAAAATGCATACACTGAAAAAAATATATATGTACGTAAACATTCTCCCTCTTAAATAATACACACTCAAATATGAAAGAGTGGAGAATTGCGTATTGGAAAAAAAAATATAGAGCGGAAAAAGAAAATAGGAGAAGAAAGCCTTCTCCAAGAAAAGAAAGAGAAAACAATATATATTTATATGAGAGGAAAAAGCAAAAATAGAGAGGAAAGCCCTCTCCAAAAGGAAAAATATATATAAAGAGATATGCTATAAATGGGAGTAGATGTGCTATAAAAAAAGTATACGAAACATGGAAGATTGTTGGCTCTAGAAGTAAAGATTAGCAAAGTTTAACCACTAGTGAAGACCATTCTTGACACTAATCTGAGATAATTATTATTTTGTATAAGTAGGATTTATTTGCTTGCATTTATTTTAGGAATTATATCATCTCCTAGTTGACGAACAAGAATATTTATTAATATGTGCAAGTAAAGATTATAAAGAAGTCGTAGGTAGTCTATTTAACCCTCATGAGACTTCACTCGTCCACTAGGATTTTTCCTAGGGGTTTAAAAGACTTATTACACGTGCTAAGTGAAATCGGTATCCCTCACAAAAGGAAGGGATTAGTTTTAATTAAATTAGATTTAGTTATTCTTAATGAGTTCGTTTCATCCTTTATTGCTAAGGGACTAGCAATACTTAAGTTGGGGGCTTGATGAATTGATATTTTGGGCGTTAATATACCCTCTGTTAGTCTCTTTATTCTATTAAGTTGATATTTTTATCCGGGTTGCGTGTTTAAGCATGTTTTAGGGTCTTAACGGAAATATGAGTTAATTTCGGATTTTTAGCCATTATGCCTAATCTGCAGCAACACTTAGAAGATAAATGCACTCAAGGTACAATTCAGTGAAGCAGAGTACAAGTGACTAAAGTACAAATTCGCTGAATAAATAAATATTAAAATTTTGAAACCACCAATCGATCGGTGGAACCTGCGATCAATCAGCCATCCCCGCCTTGGAATTTGTGCAAATACATATTGAAAAATTCTTATTTTGTGTGCAAGAATATCAAGGGGCAGAATCGTCCATTCACCGCAATTACATAATCCCCAAGTTCTCTTGGAGTGCAAGCAAAGAACATGCCATTTCTGCACCAACTTTTGTCTATAAATACGGGTGAAATTCATGAAAAGAAGATATCTTTTTGGGAATCTATGATATCTTCAAAATATCTTTTATATCGTTCATGAAAAGTCTTTCTCTTTGAGAGAGGCTCTCTTCCTCAAGAACCAACTATCCGACCAAGAAGATGGTGGCTACATCTATGATGGAGTCTCCCCTTTCCATGAGCAGCTAGTCAGTGTCTAGGGTTTCCAATGAAACCCTAGCCGAGTAATGTACACTTTTATATATTTTTATTACAAATAGGGGAAGCTGAAGAACACTTATATGATGATTATGTAATGAGAGACCAAACAAATAACCTAAATAAGATTTATTTATTAATTCTTTTCTTAAGCTCATATTGAATTAATGATTTATCTTGAACAACTGTATTTTATCATTAAGAGCAAGAACCTCCGTAATTTAATAACGATTTCTACATAATGGTACTTATTGGGCATGATAAAGTCTTCAGCGCACCTTTGGTGCAATGGTATAACCTCACCTTTAGGGAAGTGAGGGGTTCGAGCCTCCTATGAGGCATTGTGGGTGTGGTGTGTAAGTTTCTTACCATTAAAAAAAAAGGTCTTAGGTTTACACAGTCCATGCTTAGAGAAGATGATTATTAGTGTGTTTTTTAATTTCATGTTTTAGGAGTAGTTGTAGTATAGATGCATATAATAGTCATATTAATCGCAGATGGACTGTAATGAAAACGAACCGATTGCATTCTTTTTGGGATTAGGCAACTGCTTGAAGCGTTACTAATCTAATTTATATAAGTTGCATCGCCCTCTTGCAATAGAATAATTAAAGAAATACACTACAAGGTTAGTGGTGGAGTTGGAACAAAACCCTAGACTTTTATAATTATCTTTTTATTTATTTTATGTTTAGTATTTTAATCAAACAAACCAATCAAATAACTTTTATAAAATATAATTCAATTTGTTACTTTATAATTATTTGAAATATAGCTTTAATCTCTATGATTTGATACCCTCTCTGCCCAATTATATTATATTCTACTCGCGTACTTGCGACTGAGAGGTAAAACTAGATTGTGTTAATTCTCTATTTTAAACACTTTTATTTTCATACGACCAGAACCGATCAGGTTTTGAAACTTTCCAACATGTAAATATTAATCTTCCTTTTCTTGAATCTATCAAACAAATACCTGCTTATGCTAAATTCTTAAAAGACTTATGTACTCATAAAAGGAAGAATCAAACTCATACTGCTAAGAAAATATTATTAACTAACCATGCGAGTTCCGTAATATCAAGCACTATGCCTCCAAAATATAAAGATCCTGGAGCTCCAAGTACTACTTCATGTGTAATAGGAGACCAAGAAATTAGGAAATCTCTTCTTGATTTAGGAGCTAGTGTAAACTTACTACCTTACTCAATTTATCAACAATAAGGGTTAGGAGAACTTTCTCCCACATATGTTTTTTTACTGCTTGTTGATAAATCAACTAAACAACCAAGAGGTTTAGTAGAATACGTTATTGCTAAACTTGTCTATGATCCAAAAAACCAAATTCATTTAATCTTAGGTCGACCATTTTTAGCAAGTGTTAATACGTGCATAGATTATCGAACTGGGTTATGGATTTATCATTTAGTAATATGAAAGTTATAAAGAATATTTTCGAGGCGGGTTGTTAGTTAGCTGGAGAAGGAGAATTTTTTATAGTAGATACTATTAATAAATCAATGAAATAAGTATCACCTCAACCCATAACTGAAGTTTTTTTAGGAAGTATCTAGGATTATTATATTAAAGATATACGAAAACAACATTCGTCCGAATTAGAAAAAATCACTAAAAAGGTAGTCACAAATTCTGAACCAGTTCTACAAAGTTTACCCTTACTAAGAACGAAACGCGATCTTCTTGTTGATCATGGCTTAAAGTATGAGTGCATCTTCTTTAATGATGAACATTCAATATTAGTGTTGGCCACATATTGACCCCTAGAGGGGGGGGGGGTGAATAGAGTCAATGACAAACATTAAGACTTTTTTGCTTTGATTTTGTTTTGATAAGGATAAGCTTCATTAGACTCTAGTCAAACTCTTATTGAATAGGATGATCTCTTAAATGACTATCTCATTTTATGCTTTGAATCACACATTAGTGATTTACACAAGTAACTACACACATCATTAATTTGAGTGGAATATGAAATAGTTCAAGCAACCAAGTATGCAATTCAACGAACCATGTAAAATATATAATAGCACATTCCTCATTGAGACATAATACATAAGGTGTTATTGTCAAGAAAATCATCCTTGTAGAGTTGAGAAAGGATAGTCAATCATTTTGTGTGCATATAAACTTTCAAGGTAAAGGTTAGGATGAATATACATTTTGTCAAACACATGGGATGCATATAGACATTCAAGGCTTTGGTTTGTTGAAGAAATATTTCATCAAACACTTGTTGTGCAATAAGATTTATAGCAAAATAAATTAGATTGTAATCTAAACTATAATCCAATCATGTTCACAATCCAATCAACTACTTCAACATAATATTTTCTCATACCCCTTATGATTTTATAACCACAAGAAATTTCATAGCATAACATTGATATGGAGTTCAAGATTGTAAATCAAAACTGCATATAGAATAAGGAGTTAAGGGATAGAAAAAATGCAAACCAAAGACACCGAGAGTTTACATGGTTCAACCAAATCTTTGGTCTACGTCCATGCCTTGAGAATCCTCTCAAAGATTCTGCCATCGTGTTTTTCTTGTGGGTGAAAATCAAACTCTTACATGCTCCTTCTTCCGAGTAAAGAGCCAACCTTGCTCACTCTTACAGGTGGAGAGCCAACCTTCCTTTCTCTTGCTTTCGGGTGAAGAGCCGACCTCTACTCACTCTTGTGGGTGGAGAGAAAACCTAATCCTCTCTCTTTAAGGTAAAGATAAACCTTTACATAGCTTCAACAAGCCCATCCCATACCAAGATAACTTCTTGGTCTTTTACTCACAAAGAATAAGAATTGAGATTTGAATGTTACAACATATCTCTCAATAGATGGATATAGAAATTTAAAGCTCACTTGCTCACATACATAGAGTTATAAATGAAATACCAAATTGAAAAGCTCAACTCAAGTATGAAGAATGAATCATAAGAATGATATGAATGATGCACAATGGTGATTCCTATACGAGAGTTTTCTACCTAACAATAATCGCAAACATTATGCCCAAAGTTGTAGATTTCACTCGTACTCCTATCTCCGTCTTTTTGTCAACTTTTCATAGCTCTATATCAACATATATATAACCCGAACAGAAGAATATAGTTGTTGGGATTGTTCTAGGGGCTTTTGGGTAATTTCTTATTTCAAAATTAACTGTTGGAAGTCATTCTAGGGAAAATCAGTCGACTGAAAAAAGCCATCAGTCGGCTGACAAATAGCAACCAAAAACTTAAACGTTTCTTGTACATCAGCTTGCTGACGAAAACATTCAGCCTTCTAAAATGGTTGTTTCTGAACAAAAATATTTTCCGCCTTCTATATCGGTTCTTTTTTAACACCTAACCAATATAAAACATGTTTCAAAGTATTTAATCAATTAATAACATGTTTATAAGTAAGAATACATTTAAATTCAATGCAAATGCCAAATAATTGTAGGGACATTTTAATAAATCATTTTGAGTGCAAGTCCTAGAATTCAATATGCCAAGAGTAGGTACTTCAAAAGCTATGATAAGTTTGATCTTCTCTAGAAAATAATGGCCTTATAAGATTACTGATTTAAGTTCATGGCCTCTAATTAAATGTCAAAAGATAAAAATCAAGATTATTAAAAATTCTTGACATTCTCAAAAGTTAATATTGAGATTGTGAAATAATATTCCAAATTAGACAAATTTTCTATATTTTGACAAAAGCTTCTCATTATTATACCGATTAAGTTCAAAGCCTTAACATGTATCCTGAAACTATTTCAAGTGATATGAATTGAGTTTTTGGTTCTAAGACAACCTAATTGTTAAGTTATTCCAAAGCTTATAAAAGCTTGAACTAACTTAACTTCAACACAGACCATACATATAAATGTGTCTTCAGTGATGTTCGTAGTCTTTTGCTAATGATGCAAGGACTCGTAAATGATATGTATGGTCCTATGTACTATATGGTCAAGAGTTAAGCTTTCAAATAAGTTATTTCAAAAATAACTTTACATTTAGTCTAGTACTCACCCAAGACTCTTTTACCTAATTCTTTGATCTTCAATTTCTTTAAGCTTTGGGTTGATGTCTCCATCATTGTCTCCAATGTATTTTAAGCTCTAAGCGTCTTTCCTTGATGTTCTTATGAATTCATAAGCTCTCTTGAGTTGTTCTTGAATATACAACCTACTAAGCATAACTCAAGTAGACATTAGTTAACAACATTAAATTGTTTCCTATCATCAAAATGTCTCATTTACCCATTGGTGCAAATCTTGAGTCAACAATCTCTCCCTTTTTGATGATGACAAACATTTATGTGTGTCAATAACCAATTGAGGGCATTTTATAAATTCTCCCTCTATCTATATGCAATCAATGAATATAACAATAAATCATATGCATAATCTTTGGGATTTTTTCCCTATCACCATGCTTTAAATGATGTTAACAATTAAATATATATCATGTGATCATTTCACCGAGCAAAGCTCCCCCTATGAATGTGCATTTATATACACATCAACTAATCTTTCTCCCCCTTTGACATCATCAAAGAAAATATGTAAGAACATTTATAGTATAATTTGTATTTGACATGTTCTAGACAATAACCATGTTGAGTGAATTGTCATCTTAAGAGTCTTATGTATTTTCGAGAAAGAAGTCAAGGAGTGTGTCAAATCAAAAAAGCTATCGGAGGGCAAAATCATCATTTCCAAACATCGTCACTTCACTAGAGGGCCAAAATGTCATTTCCAGACATTATGACTTCAACTAAAATCATCGGGAGTTCGAGATGACAAGTCTAGCTCATATATGAAAAAACTACAAAAGATGCAACATGCCTACGTTGCTAGAGGTTAAAATAGGACAAATTTGCTCTAACCTACGTTGTGGTTTTGAAGCTGGGAGGAGACCCTATGCCCAAGCATAGTGTAGGCCTACGCCCTAAACCTACGCCCAAGAGTAGGTCCCAAGAATTTGTCCCAATGCTTGGTCACGTGATTACTTGTTACGCATGAGTTATTTCGGGGTGCTTTCGGATTTTTCAAGTTTGGTCCCTACTTCGAATTTTTAAGTGATCGACGTCATCAGACTTCTATGTATTAGCATATACACATATTTACATCAGATTTTAGAAGATTTATCAAGGTATTGTGAATTAACATAAAAGGGAAAGGTTAGGGTTTTCTATGACCTCATTTATAAATACCAAGGTTCTACAAGAGAAGAGACTACGATTTTTTACGACGATTTTTTAAGAGGGTTTTTTGTGAGAGTTTTGCAATATTATATAGTTCATATTGTACTACAGAGTGATACACACAGAGAGGTGATTATGGAGTGATCATACATATTGGTGTTATCTCTTGTGTTGAGTTTCTCAAATCGTGTTTCTATATCGAAGTTCTATATGCACGATTAGATGAATGATTGCTGAAAAATCATCACACCGTACATTGCAACGAGGTTGTTTTTATCCGTTTGAGTACGGAGCGATTCAAGGATTTCAGACCACGAGTAGAGAAAAGCAAATCAGGTGTAATTTGTGAGTCTCTCATAGTATCTAGTGGAGCAAGCATGCTTCGTAAAGTACGAGTGATTCATGGGTTTGATACTGCGAGTAGAAGAAGGCATATCATGAGTGATTGTAAGCCTAAAACTTTCATAGAGTCTGTAATTTTTAATTCATAGTGCATCGGTTCCTAAGTGTACCCGTGATTTTTTCCTTGGAATGTTTCCTTGGTTTTTCCACGTATAATTCTTTGTGTCATCTCTTGCTTTATTTTTTGCACTACATTGATGTTTTCTTGATATTGCTTGATAGATCTGTTTTTGGATTTAAATTAGAAATTAGGGTTTGTGATTAATTAAAATTGAATTTTCGCTAAATAATTTTAATTAATCATAAAATCGACAAAAAGCCTATTCACCCCCCCCCCCCCCCCCCCGTTTAAGGTTGTTTTCACAATCGTCTAGGTAATTTCAATTGGTATCAGAGCAAGGTTGCCCCGATTTAGGTTAACTACCTAGGGTTAGATTGTGAACTTAGACGATGGAGATGCCTCATGATGGAGGTTCCATATCTAGATCCCCTTTATTTAATTGGTCGAATTACACATATTGGAAAATGCGGATGAGAGCATTTTTGAAATCTTTAGATGAAAGAGCGTGGAATCCTATTGAAATAGGATATTCACCTCCTATTATGAAAGATGACACAACCAATGAATCAACACTAAAACCATCGTGCGAGTGGACTACTGCCAAGACGAATAGTGTGGATTGGAACTTGAAGGCATTGAATACATTATACAATACTATAACTCCGAGTGAGTTCAATAGGATTGCTATGTGCGTAATTGCTAAAGAAGCTTGGGACATTATCCAAGTCACTCATGAAGGAACGTCGAAGGTGAAACAATCAAAGCTTCAAATTTTGAATTTTGAATTTTCAATTTGAACAACTGAGAATAGAAGAGGATAAGGTCTTCAAAGACTTTGAGGCCTGGTTAACTGATATTGTAACATGTTGTCATAACCTAGATGAGCATATTCATAAGACTACCATATTAAAGAAAATTCTTAGGTCTCTTCCTAAACGTTTTCAATCTAAGGTCATTGTCTTCTCAGAGGTCATGAGTCTTAAAGAAATTAAGATTGTAGAATTGGCTGGAAATTTAAAATCTTATGAGATGGAGATGTTCAAAAACCCTTCTAAGAAGGCTAGTGTATCAAAAGAAAAGAGCATAGCTTTCAAAACCACTAGGGAAGAAGAAAGTGAGTTGAGTCTGTCATGTTAGGGCTAAAAAAAATGGCCAGTGACAAAAATTTGGGGATAAGTTGGGTGAGTCTATAAATAGAAATAAGACTTCAATTAGGAAGGACAAGTTTGATCCTAAAGCAAGGAAACCCAAATGTTTTGAATGTCAAGGATATGGTCATATAGCTACAGAGTGTGCAAACACTCTGAAGAAATCCAAAGGATTAGTTGTCAGTTAGGATGATGAATCTGATAATGGATCAGCAAGTGATGCAATAGAATAAAAAATAGGTGATGATTCTGAGAATTTCACTGTGTTTGTTGTACAAAGCAAGAAGATTAATGAAGTTGCTTCAAGTTTGGCGATGTCTGAAGAAGAAGGTTTTGAGAGTGATGAAGATTGTGATGAAATGATTCAAGAGTCTTATAATAAATTACTTGATAAGACCACACAACTTTAAAACAATCACATGAAACTGTTGACTAAAAGTCTTAATATGGACAAAGAACTGCATTCTTTAAAAGACAAATTAGCCAATAGTTCTCAAACTCTAAATAATCTACAGACCCAAAAAGCCAAGTTGATTGAGGATTTGAATAAGTCTGAACTTGAAAAAACTGAGGCTTTGAAGTTAGTAGATGGTCTCAATAAAGAATTGGTTGAGAAATCTACTAAGATTGAAAATTTGGAAAAAGAGCTGAAAGATGTTAACTAAACTATTTAGAAGTGGTCTAGTGGAACTCTTAAGTTTAATCATATGTTGAGTGTAGGAGAGTCCGCAGGAAATACAAAGGGACTTGGTTTTGTTGGAGTATTGCAAAATTCGAATGTTGCTGCAGAAACCACCTTTGTAAAAGCCTCCCAAGTAGTATCGAGTTCTTCAAAAGGAAATTCAAATTGGAATCCTAGGGTTCAAGCCATTGTCAAAAGACCTATTGAAAACAAGCCTTTCCTTCCCCTAGATATCCTAGGCAGTCAACTAAAAGAGTCTGGTGGTTTGTTCCTATTTGTCATCACTGTGGTGTCAATGGTCACATTCGACCAAGGTGTTCAAAGTTGAGAGGGAAGACTCTGCAATCGGTGAAGGAATAAATAGTTCTACATGGAGATCATGTTCAAGATCAAATTTGAATGTTGAATGAATAAATGAAGAATTTGTCAAGATTGGCAAAAGGAGCTTCAAATATGAAGAAGACTTGGGTGAGAAAAAGTGAGCTACACTATCTTATAGTTCATACTGCACTTAAAGCACGTAAGTCAACTTCTTGGTATTTGGATAGTGGATGTTCGAGGCATATGACTGGAGATAAGTCATTGTTTAGATTTATCGAGGAATGTCATCGTGGGAGAGTCACTTTTGGTGATGGATAGAAGTCGAAGGTTCTAGGAAAAGGTACCATTGTGATTTCTGGTCTACCTAAACTAGAAGATATGCTTTATGTAGAGGGTATTAAAGCAAATTTGCTGAGTATAAGTCAGATATGTGATAACAATCATAATGTCAATTTTTCTCCTGATAACTGTTCGATCATTGACTCATCTGGGAATTGCGTAATGAAAGGTATGCATTCAACTGATAATTGCTATTGCATTGTTCCTAATTCTAAATTGTTATGCAATAGAGTTAAACTTGATGAAGTTGAAATCTGGCATCAACGGATGGGACATGTTAATTTTCGTGAATTAACAAAAATTACTAAGAGTGAAATTGTTAAGGGAGTCCCGAATCTTGGTTATGCAAAAGGAGTTGTTTGTGGATCATGTCAGAAGGGTAAACAAGTCAGATGTCAGCACAAAAAGACAAATGTCATTGGTACTTCTAGACCTATAGAGTTGTTGCATATTGATTTAATGGGTCCCACTAGGACCATGAGCAAAGGAGGAAAGAAGTATATCTTTGTCATGGTGGATGATTATTCGAGATTTGCATGGGTTGGATTTCTAAGTGAAAATTCTGAAGCTCCTGAAAGTTTTAAGAGAATTTGTTTAAAAGTTCAGACTGAGAAGAATTGTTCCATTTCTAGACTAAGGAGGGATCATGGAAGGGAGTTTGAAAATTCAAAAATTGAAGTGTTTTGGTAAGAAAGAGGAATAAAACATGAATTTTCAGCACCTAAAACTCCTCAACAAAAAGGAGTAGTTGAGAGGAAGAATATGGTAATTCAGGAAATGGCCAATGTTATGCTACAGGGTAGGAATGTTCCTAGGTATTTTTGGGCCGAGGCGGTGAGCATAGCGTGTTACACCTCGAACAGAGTTTATCTTAGGCCTGGCACCTTAAAAACTCCTTATGAATTATGGAATGGCAAGAAACCCAATGTAAAGTATTTTAAAAATTTTGGAGCAAAAAGTTATATTCTTAGAGATCGTGAATCTATTGGGAAGTTCGAGTCTAAGAGTGATGATGGAATATTTTGGGGTTATTCATTGAGTAGTTGAGCATATAGGGTTTTTAACTTTAGAACTCAAACGATGATGGAATCTACCAATGTAGTGGTTGATGACTCATCTATTGGATAATATTGAGTAGTCGAGCATATAGGGTTTTTAACATCATATTGGATAATGATTCTTCTGAGGTTAAGAAAAAGGACAATGTGGTTAGTGATGATACTTCAAGTCGTGCAAAATCACATAATTCAATTGGTAATGTTATAGGATATGTTGATCAGATGATGTTGTACCATATGCAAGGGTAAAGTTGTACCATACTTTGGATAATGTTATAGGATATGTTGATCAGATGATGGTGACACGGAGAAAGGCTAGGAATGAGGTTTCGTATGCATGTTATACATCTTATTTGGAACCTAAAAGTGTCAAAGAAGCTCTTCAAGATAGTGAGTGGATAAATGCTATGCAAGAAGAACTTCAGCAGTTTGTTACGAATGATGTGTGGTATCTTGTGCCTAGACAAAAGGAGAAAAATATGATAGGTACCAAATGGATATTCAAGAATAAAAGGGATGAACATGGTACAGTAGTTAGGAATAAGGCTAGGCTTGTTGCTCAAGGTTATACTCAGTTGGAGGGTATAGATTTTGATGAGACGTTTGCTCTACTAGCAAGACTTGAATCTATTCGTATTTTGTTTGTTATTGTGTGTCATCTTAGATTCCAATGGATGTTAAGAGTGCATTTTTGAATGGTGTTCTTTATGAGGAAGTATATGTGGAGCAGCCCAAAGGATTTGAAGATCCTTATTGTCAAGATCATGTTTACAGGCTGAAAAAGGCTTTATATGGGCTAAAGCAAGCTCCTAGAGCTTGGCATGAAAAGTTGACTGATTACCTAATGGGGACAGGTTTTACTCGAGGGGGAGTGGACAAAACACTATTTATTCAAAAATTCAGAGTGATACAGTTTTGCTCAAATCAATGTTGATGATATTGTGTTTGGATCCACTTCTGATGAGTTTGCTCATTATTTGGAGATCAAATGAAATATGAATTTGAGATGAGCATGATTGGTGAATTGAACTTCTTTTTAGGGCTTCAAGTTAGGCAATTAAATGATGGGATTTTTGTTTCTCAAACTCGTTATGCTTTAGAATTGCTGAAGAAGTTTGGTTTGGAAAAGGCTAAGGATGCTCGTACTCCTTTGAGTACAAGCGTTAAGCTTAGCTTGGATACTAAAGGCAAAGATTTAGATCCTACACTTTATAGGAGTATGATTGGGAGTTTGTTATATTTGACTGCCAGTTAACCTGACATAACTTTTAGTGTTGGTTTGTGTGTACATTACTAGGCAAGTCCTAATGAGTCTCATATTACTGCTGTGAAAATGATTATCATGTATGTTAAAGGGACAGTGAATTACGGACTGTGGTATCCATCGGGTACTAATACTGATATCGCATCCTTTTCTGATGTTGATTGGGCCAGTAATGTTGATGATAGAAAAAGTACTAGTAGATGGTGTTTTTATATTTGAAATTGCTTAGTTGCTTGGCATAGCAAGAAGCAAAATTTTGTTTCCCTTTCCACTTCTGAGGCTGAGTATATAGCAGTTGGTAGTTGTTGTACTCAGGTTTTGTGGATGCGTCAAATGTTGCAGGATTATGGAAAACTCAAGGCACGATAACTGTGTTTTGTGATAACACGAGTGCGATAAATATTTCTAAAAATCTTGTTCAACATTCTAAGACAAAGCATATAGATATTAGACATCATTTCATTCGTGATCTTGTTCAAGATGATATAGTGTCTCTAGAGTTCATATCCATATGTTCCCAGTTAGCAAATATCTTTACCAAACCATTAGATTTTCAGAATCATGTTAGTCTTAGGAAATCTATTGGTATGCTTTCTTTAGAATAGATATCATCTTATCTATCATTCTAGGAACACATTACATTATTTTTCCTAGAATTGATAGGTAATCATGCATTTGTAATATATTTGTTCATGCATGCATTTGTTTTTAGAAATCATAAAATAAATTTTTTTTTGAGACTGTTGAGCTTGGCTAGAGTACAAAAGTTGTCATATTTTACTCTATTTTCACATTTACTTATTTCATTATGCACATGTGAAGTAGAGGTATCAGACTGACCTAAGATTTTTTGATGATCACTTGGCATAATTATTTTATGTTACAAAACTTTAATCCTAGGTGCTAATTGTTTCGGTAATGATTATAATGTATGTTGAATATGTTAATTTTTTTATTTAACCTGAGGTGGTATAAAAGTTCATGAGCTATGCTAGATTGGTCTATGCATGAAATATGTTTTGCAAAAAGTAGTTCTCCAATCTGAGTAACAAGGCCTCTTGCCTCAGTAAGCATTGAGTGTTCACGTAAAAAGGGGAGAAGACTAATGAGCATAAATCCCATGGAAGAAGCTCGGCCCCAGTTGGTGGGGACTAAAAATCCTCGCTGGAAAGTCCGGAGCTTAGAAAGACAAAAAGGGATATGGTGAAAAAGTTGAAAAGATGAGAAGGAGGAAATTGTTTGACAAAGAGAAAGTATCTTTTAGTTTTTGCCTTCTAGTTTGGCTTTTGGATTGAATTATCATCACGATTAGTGGGGAGATTATCAGCTTTAGTATGTATTGTTTTCATCTTACCTTAGTGCTTGCACATCAGAATTTTCATATATATATATTTGTAAAACTTGACTTGTGCATTCTTAAGTTTATAAGGTATGTGTGCTGATTTTCTTCTATGCCATATATATAATGGTTGAGTTAAATCTGAGAATATGATGTGGTATTGATTGGATTTGTGTCTCTACTGCCTTGCTCACAGATTTCTAAAATTAAAAATATTTTATTTTATCATGACATTTTGCATTCATGCATTAGTAGTAGGGTCATGCAAAATCTTTTGGATTTCTTCCCTATCACCATGCTTTAAATGATGTTAAGAATTAAATATATAGCATGTGATCATTTCACGGAGCAAAGCTTCCCCTATGAATGTGCATTTATATACACATCAACTAATCTTTCTCCCCCTTTGACATCATCAAAAAGAATATGTAAGAACATTTATAGTATTATTTGTGTTTGACATGTTCTAGACAATAACCATGTTGAGTGAATTGTCATGTTGAGAGTCTTGTGTATTAGTAATAGAGTTTTTAGTATGTTCGTTTCGATCTCGAGAAAGAAGTCAAGGAGTGTGTCAAAACAAAGAAAGCTACCAGAGGGCAAAATCATCATTTCCAGACATCGTCACTTCACCAGAGGGTAAAAATGTCATTTCCAGACATTATGACTTCAACCAAAAGCATCAGGAGTTTGAGATGATCAGTCTAGCTCATATATGAGAAAACTATAAAAGATGCAACATACTTGTCACGCCCCAAATTCCTAGGACTCCGAAACCCGAGCCTAAGAGTTAAGGGAGTGAATGCGGAAGTAAAAAGAAATGAAAACCAATGACTGAATGTCATTAAACACCCACAAAAGGGTAAAATACTCTAATACCATGCTGACACGTCCCTAAATTCCTAAGACTCCCGAACTGGGATATCCAAGGGATCCAGGATGTGATCATTATGATGAGCAACCAACTAAGATATCATTAGCCATGAAAACGTATGGAATAATGATAGAACGGTATTTTTCATACCCAAATGAATAATAAACAAAACAGCGGAATCTAACGAAAATCCGGCAGAGTTCCGTTTGTAAATGGAACATCCGGACAACCAACCACAACACAATAACCTGCCAATAGCAATTTGATAATAACAATGGCTTCCAAGCCCCACATTCATCAATCCTACTAGGGCCGAGGTAGTGGAAAGAAACCAAAACCTCTCCAAACCCTCTAACATCAATATAGCCACAAATGCTCGAATAAGAATACAGAAGAGTGTCTAGCTGTACAGAATAGATACAATAACATCTTGAAAGAATAAATACAGGAAATAAATGATACACCGATAGGGATATGCCAACAGACTGGCTCCCAAAAGAGATAAATGACAAACTCACAAAACATGGGTAAGGAAGCTAATAGAAGACGACTACCGTCCCCAAAACCAGTCGTGCTGCATCCGTAACCGCATCACCCAACGCAACTCCAAAACCTGTAACAAGAAACTAAAGAAAACTGTCGTTGCACTGCATCCTGCTCATAGTCGTATTTTTCCTTCAACCTGGCGTGTGAATACCAGGGGGCAAATGAAATACCCCTGTGAGCAAATAAGCTCAGTGGGAAAGAATACTCTAACTACCATATCCTCTAATAGTTTAGGTAATGCTAAACCACCCAGTGAGATACATAGCCCACAACATAACCCAGCCACGAAAACCCAAGGTACGTGCTCACATGCTACCGTAAATGAATATATATATATATATATATATATATATATATATCAGGGATAAATATATATGTATATATATATAATTACACAACACGGGCCTATAAGATACGACTAAGACTCGAACTCCAAGCACCACACCAGTAGTCTACACTACTCTCACCAACGTATGCTAGGTACACAACCCTAAGGTCCAATCTAACAAATCATCAAGCGCCGACAGAAACTCCAAACAGAGGGAATCACACTCACCTCTAATATCCACAAGGATCAAAATCCACCACTTGGCATCCATGCCCCTAACATGTGTAACTACTCAAATCACCTAGGTGGTGACATCAACAACCAAGAAGGAAGGAAATGGCAACACTATATGTGTGCACTGAACAATACCAAGCCTCATGCCCGAGACTTAGAAATAATCCAAAGGAAATGTGAAATAATGGAACACCTTTCAATACTCTACAGGTCGAGATCTTGAGAAAGAAGTCTCGGAATCTCGAGAAGGTAATAAAATAGTTTTTCCTTAAAGAAATCACACAGTAGAAATGACCGTCTTGCCCCCGGTCTCCGTTGTTGTCTGTCCTGACTACGGGGGTAGGCGAAAACGGGTTTTTCCTTTCAAATACTATGAGTTTGTTTTTAAAACTTGAAAAAACTCCGTTTCTGACAGACAGTCAGATATGAGTGACTAAAATAAATCCATAACCTCAAATTTCCAAAGAGGTCACACAACTAATCACCATCACAAAACTGTTAACCCCGCCTTCTCTAAGGCATGAACTCAAAACTTTCTCTGCAATCCATCCCTAACCTCGACTAATCACAAGGTCACTACACAAATATACTTAGCCTCCCCTAAGGGTACAAAAGTATATAATCACACGTATATAAAAATATACATTTTACCATACTTTATTAATTACAACATGTCTCATTTTCCTTCACATTAATCACTATTAGTTGAGCATTTAATAAAATACATAATTAACATGCTCCACAATCCACAAGTAATAATAACACATATAAACCTGTTCCAACATCACATGTAACAATATCACATATACATGTCAAATGAAATAACATAATGCTATACATGGCAATATGACTCATAAACCTCATGACAGAAACCCCATGAAACACTCTTTGCCCAAAACAGGTTAACGAACACGCACTCACTCATACTATGAGTAACGAGCACCGCACCGATTCTTCCCAAGTGATTTTGAAACTTCTCACTTCAACAAGTAAGACGGTCGCATGAGAGCCCCACTGGCAACTCCCATGCTTCAAAGATCCGAGAGTGGCGCATACCACCACGATGGGGCAGCAACCAACCCTATATCCCAAATTCCCAGATTACTAGTCCGGAGGTGGGAGACACCTATACCTGGCCAGTTGTTGCGACGGTTCGACACAAAGACATCCATACATAATTACACCCCACATATATCAACTCAATATGCATCCGGGGCCTCAATAATAATCGTGCCTCAACATAAATATGTCTTGCACCACATTTATGAAAATATCCACATGGTAATATCAACATAAATCTCAAAATCACTTTGCATGCTTTAAAATACAATAAAGCATTTAAACCATATGAAAACAAATTCATATACTATTCATGTTCTCACAAATATATTTTCTTTAATTCCTTAGAAAATATTTCAATTTCTCTTGACATGCCTTTAAAATAATTTAAACAGATAACCCACATATAATGAGAGGAACCTAACATAGCGTCTAAGTTTCACGTCTCTCACGTTCACATAATCCTCTAGCTCATTTAATTCTCAAGGGAATTTCTAAGCTGCCTATTCCTATTCAATTCAATTAGGAATATATTTAATCTCGTAGGAAATAATTTAATTAATTTTCTTAAATTAATCCCAAGTCCTACATCGCTTCTAAACCAATTATAGATGTTTAAATGAACCATTTATATCTATATTAAATTAACTAATGGTTTGCACACCCTAAACTACTTCAATAATGCAGAGTGCGAAATAAAATTTCCCACCAGATATTTCGCTTACAAAACAGCCGTTTCGGGCCCACCGTGAACAGTACCGGCGCCCGAATATAACGCCCACCGACCAAAGTCGTCCGAAAAATATTTCACATATATCGAAACGCCCATCTCGATAACCTATACGATATATACGAAGCCCATTAGTATTAGGTTAATTAATTTGGTTAAATCTAAATTAACCCAAACGAAAACTATAACCTATAAATACGATTTCCGGGCAAACCATTCATCCTAAATTCAATAAATTAAAGTATAACGAATACATGGTAGAGACAAAGCTACTCACCAAAAATCGGCTCAAACCGATCACCGGAAGGTCGCCGAAAAATTGGCCGAAGCCCGGCCGGATCGCCCCTGCCCACGTGCGTCTCCCCTGCACGAGCTCAGCTCTGCCCTGCGCCACCCTACACCACCACGGCCTCCTGCGCCGCCGCCTGGTCCAACCGACGACCACCATGGGTCGTCGACCCAGCTCGGTCGCCGCCGCTGCTCCTGGTTGCGCGCCTCCAGCCGCAACCCGTTCTCCTGCTGCTGCCGACCCTCTCTCTCTCTCTCTCACCGGCGACCATGAAGGTGGAGGAGAAGAAGGCAAGGAGCAGCTTCGGTCGTCAATGAAGAATGAGCAGCAATGGAGTCGTGGAGAAGAAGCTGAGTCGTTCAGCAAATCAGTATATACATATATATATATATGACCTAATTACGAAGTTGACCCTTCAAGTATCCGTAATTGCGAAATGACCCCACCTCAATATATATATAATTAAATATATATATATAAACCATAATTTCCAATAATTATTGGGAATGTCCAAACATAATCTCGTAAGCCCGAAATAATAACAGAATGCCAAATAACCAAACTAGTCTGAAAGAAATACACCGGGTTAGGAACCCAACGTCAGAACACTTAACAAGTCCAATTAATTACAACGTGTCGTCATCCAGTCAAAACACTAATCATTAAATGTCGAACGATATCGCGTGGTCGAGAATAAGAATTCGCGTAGTGTCGTCCAGTCGACTTTAGAACTAAACGCGAAAAATTTACAGGTATCAAATACCAAGAACAAACAATACGTCAAGAACAAGTGACGTCATTACCGAAATTAAATCAAAAATAATTTCAGTAAAAAGGATAATAACACGGGGTGTTACAATACCTACTTTGTCAAAGGCTGAAACAAGACAAATTGGCTCTGATCTAGGCTGTGGTTTTGAAGCTGGGAGGAGACCATATGCCCAAGCGTAGGTCCCAAGCATAGGCTTACGCCCTAGAGCTACACCCAAGTGTAGGTCCCAATGCTTGGTCACGTGATTATTTGTTACACAGGAGTTGTTACGGGGTGCTTTCGGATTTTTTCAGTTTGTCCGTATTTCGAGTTTTTAAGTGATCGACGTCTTCAAACTTCTATGTATTGGGATATACACATATTTACATTGGAAATTTTAGAGAATTTATCGAGGTATTGTGAAGTTACATAAAAGGGCAAGGTTAGGGTTTTCTATGACTTGGTCTATAAATACTAAGGTTCTACAAAAGAAGAGGCTATGGTTTTTGACGGCGAATTTTCAAGAGGGTTTTTGGTGAGAGCTCTACAATATTCTATAGTTCATATTCTACTATAGAGTGATACACACGGAGAGGTGATTATGGAGTGATCATATATATTGGTGTTATCTCTTATGCTAAGTTTCTACAATCGTGTTTCTACATCAAAGTTCTATATACATGATTGGATGAGTGATTGCTAAAAAATCATCACACCATCCATTACAATGAGGTTATTTTGATATGTTCCAGTATCGAGCGATTCAAGGATTTTAGACCGCGAGTAGAGAAAGGCAAATCAGGTGTGATTTGTGAGTCTCTCATAGTGTCTGGCAGAGCAAGGGTGTTTTGTAAAGTACAAGTGATTCAAGGGTTTTAGACTGCGAGTAAATGAAGGCATATCATGAGTGATTGTAAGTCTAAAACTCTCATATAGTCAATATTTGTTGATTTATAGTGCATCGGTACCTGAGTGTACCCGTGGTGTTTTCCTTGGAACGTTTCCTTGGTTTTTCAATGTATAATTATTTGTGTCGTCTCTTGCTTTATTTTTTGCACTACATTGATGTTTGCTTAATATTGCTTGATAGATCTGTTTTTCGATTTAAATTGAAAATTAGGGTTTGTGACTAATTAAAATTTAATTTATGCTAAATAATTTAAATTAATCATAAAATTGAAAAAAAGCCTATTCACCCCCGCTCTAGGCTATTTTCACTATCGTCTATGTAATTTCAGAATAGATACAATAAAGTTGAAGGAGAAAATCATCACATCAAGTTGCATATATAAATTGTGAGCATGAAATATATTCTTTGAAGTATCACAATCTCATATTGGCAATGAATAACATGAATACTAAAAAAAATGATACCATATAAATTAATGATGACAATAAGGACATGGTAGCAAATGCAATAATAAAAATTGATAGTATCATTTGCTTGCGTATCATAGACAAGTAGGATACATGATCAAAATAGATTTTCATATAATAAGTATTTGTATCAAGTGAATGACTCAAATAGAGAGTGACTTAATGCTCAAGTGTGTGTGTTTGAATGATAAGGTCAAATCATAAGTATGATACACCCTAATTTTCAAGCATAGGTTGGCCAGGCCTATACCGAAAACTAAGGTGTGTCAACACTCAATAATAAACAAGCATGGAAGCAAAAGACATATTTAAGAAATAATAGAGTCTCAAAAGTTTATTTCTCACGAATAAACAAATTCAGAAATCTAAATCCCCAAAGGGTACAACTCGGGAATCCCATATCTATGGACCCCTAAAACCTTAAACAAAAATGTAAGTCCGAAAGAAAATACTAATATAGAGTCCCTACTCTGAAACAAAACAAAAAACTGAATAACTAAAGAAGAAACGAGATGAACCCTCAACCCTGTGGCTGGAACTGCTGATGACCTGAAATGTTAACAATTATGGTTTAGACCCAAAAGCAGAGTAGACTCTACATGATCCCAAACAGAGTACCCATAATCCCATCATCTACCCAACCAAAAATAAGAGTAAAATTATAATTCCTATAACTTTAAATATCACTCCTCCATAAACATCCTCCAAAAATAAATAAATGCATAAATAGATAAAACAAATAAAGCACAACCATAATTAAGTCACAAATCAATAGACAAAAACATATAAGTGCAACATTAATTAAATCACAAGTCAATAGGAAAAAACATACAAGTACAACATTAATTAAATCATAAGTCAATAGGCAACTTAACCATGCCTAATCATAACCACGTACCCAACAACTTCTCAATATCGTGACTAGTCGACTATGGTACAAATGAGACTAGCTTATTAGTCAGTTCATCATAGTTTCCTCCATTTCTCCATAACAGAAATATATATACAGATATATATATGTATATATATTATTCACTAAGTATGTCTCTAATTAAAGAATTTATTAATTCTTATAAAATAATTCCACTAATATGTAAAATCCATTAATACATTAAGCGTGGTGTTCTAAAAATATTCTAAACAATACCGGATGCCAAAACACTCACAAATTGGACATGGAAAAATGACTACAATTTTTTTAAATTAATTCATTACTGGAAATACCACCGGTCACTGATAAATAAATTTACCCATGTATATACTAATTTATACAAGATCTACAACATATATGTATATATATATATATATATATATATATATATATATATAACAAAATCCAATATATTGCTCTGTAATGTAACAATTTTCGTAAGACCACTTGAGAGCTTCTGTTATACCCATATAATCATGGACAAATTACTATATAAATATATATATACATTGTGATTACAACTTCAGGAACAAAATTGATTCACTCAATTCATTTAATGGTGGGTCCGTTAACTACCAAGCCTGAAACAAATAATTTGATACCCAAATTGATTTCTACCTTATGCCCAAAATTATTTCCAGCTCTATACATATAAAGTGATCGTTGATGATTTGATTACTACAACCCCTACCACACCTATACATATATTTACCTATATACTTATGTATATACACATATAATCATAGACACTGACTTTAAATTTCTTTGCCCCAGCAATCCTCACACGAATTAGGAGCAAGTGACTAAGTCTGTTGCGCACTTAACATACATCGTATATATATATATTAAATAGTGCAACGACATAAATATACGGAATATAGATATTAACAGATAACATGTATGTATATAATAACATGAATTTATACATACGTATATATATATATAAGCTCCTCATAGATATTAACAGATAACATGTATATATATATACATACATACAAATTTAACCAAAATTACCATATATAGAAGATGCTATCACGGATTCAAAGGGGAAGAGAAGAACATTCTACTTGCCTGATCGTTGGGTTAAATCACGCACGAACTATAGGTCGATCGATGCTCTCTCCTGAGAACTATAGGTCGATCGTTGGGTTAATGATTCATTGGGCTTATAAGCTCAACTTATATTATTTAATTAAATAAATAAAATTTATCCAACTTAATTTATATATATATTTAATTTATTTATCCCAAAAATCACGGGGTATTAAAATAAGTATTCAACATACTATATGCAAATGAGAAACACACAATCACAATATCATTTAAAATCACATAGTCATGTAAGTAAATTCACTTACTATTCTTTCACAAAACATCAACATAGCTTGACACCCTTTCCTTTTAGTATAAAAAAATTAAGTTTAAGGTGCTCTAACATATTTTCAATCATGATTGATCAAAAGATATAATCCATAGAGACATCATATGTAATGTCTGGTATTTTTACGTGCTAATTAAAAACATTTGTTAACAATTAAGTGCTTATGTGATTATGTGCTTAATGTGGTTTTTTTCTTAGCATGACTTGCATGATTTAATTGAGATTAAATTTGTAAGTTGCATGTTGTATTTTCATTTTGAGAATAAAGAAAAGTGTTGATAATGAACTTGAGAAATAAATGACCAAAGTGTAAATTGGTATTTTCATATTAAGAGGACTTAATGGAAATTGTAGAGAAATGATTAAGTGTTGGTGTATGAGTGGCACGGTGGTAAATGGAGAGGAAGACATGGGTTAAAAGGGTAATTCAGGATCATGATGACACTCTTATAATTAATCCTAAGTTGAGAGGGATTTGGTCTTTTCACACTTTGGAGTGTTGTTTAATTTTCCACCCTTGGATCATAAGGCCATGTTTGGCAAGCAAATGAGTTAATGTGTGATGTGTATAGTCTTCCACTTTGCAAGACCAACTTTGGACCCTTGGATCTTTCCTATATTTTCTAGCTTTTATGTGCACCATTGGATTGTGAGAAGTGTGAGTGGAGAATCTCTACACTTTGATAAGTCTTCCATTGCAAGACTTCTATACTTCTCTACAAATCCATTTTCTCTCTACACTTATCTTTCTCTTTTCTCCTTAATCACTTCTTCATTGATTTCATCTCCTTCCACTTGGAGCTTGAAGAAGTGTTCAACATGGGAATTGCTTGGATTACTCTCCTCTTCAATTTGCTCTAAGTATTGGGGTAAGTTTCTAACTCCCTTGAGGTTTTGAACTTCAAACCCTAGAACTTCCATTCTTGAATTGTTATGTTCAAGTTTTGATTTTTGGTTTCCTTCTCTCTTGAATCTTGTTAAGGACCATAGGTTGAACCTTTTCACTGGGTATTTCGATAATTGAAAGCTTGGAGTTTATCTTGTGATTTTTGGCTCATATTGTGGTGGAGCTATTGGTAAGTTGAAATCCTTTATCTTGCGAAAATTCTTTTATGAAACCCTAGTTTAGTAATCATTAGGGTTGGTTTAATTCTTGTGGTTGGAGCCACTTTAATGGTTTCGGTTTATTGTGACACTATTGTAATATTGTTGCTCATTAAATGATGTGTTGCTAGTTAGGAGCTATCCTTTTGATGACTTGGTAGCTTGGTTTGGACCTCTTTTGGCATCCTTGTGTTAGCTTGCTTGGATGGAAGTAGGGGAAAAATGATTTGTTTTAGTTTTTGTACGAGGGTGTGTGCGTCTATGTGTATTTATGTCATATATATATATGCGAGTTGAGTCTTGATAACTTAGACGATGAACTAGGCACTTGAAAGCATGATTGTGTGATATAAATGCTTGTGGTGGTTTATTGCTTATAAAAGTGAAATTGTAAGCATTGTGATAAATCGAGTACAATATATTGCATAATGAGATGAGAATGTATTGTGATGGAGCATGTTGTGAACTATTGCTTATAAGTTTGAAATTGTAAGCATGGTGATAAATTGAGTACAATATATTGCATAATGAGATAAACATGTATTGTGATGGAGTATGGTTGTTATTGAAATCTCAGATGCATTTTGAGTACACCGTGTAGTGTTAAGTACATGGGTATTTGTCTATGTGGGTTGTGTAACCACGGATGATTAGTCTTGTGTCGGATTGTCGCAACAACTTGCCAGGAAGTGTCCCCCACCTACGGAACTAGTAACTCCAAAATTATGATATAGGTTGGGTCGTCCCATCCTCACCGTCGCGAGTCGTCTAGTGCATTTGATCTACGAATATTTTCTCACGGGTCGCCTCGTGCAACCGCTCTTCCTTATTGAAAGTGAAAGTGTCAAAAATCACTTGGGAAGAATCGGTGTGGTACTCTTTCTCATTGTGAATGGGTAGAGTGTGTATCTGTTAACCGTATCGGGTAAAGTGTGTACCATGAGTGGGTTTAGTCACTTTACATTTAAATTTTCATATATGTAATTGTGATATCTATGTTGATAGTACGCCATAATTGTGAATAACTATGACGTGAAAATGTTGGGAAAATTGTTTGTTGGGTTCGATGGGGTCCCAGATTAGCGTGAGAGTCATGTGGCGCAAGAGACCGACGTAAGATTAGTAGTATGAACCTTGGGTAGGTGGTACCACTTGGACTACCGAGATTGAGGCGGTGATGCTTCCTTTACTCAGATAATGAGCTCACCCCACGACTTATATATTTTTCAGGTGATAATACCTTTTTAGGAGGCTCGTAGTCTCTCCGTAGAGATACGGTGTTGATTTTGCCCTTTTGCGCATATGGAGGTGGAGTACTTATTATGTAAATCATACTTGATGATTGTATAAATGTGCTTATTTTGTTAAGTATTACAATAAATAAAATTATTCTTTTGTCAGCTAGCATGTTAGCCGAGTAATTTACATTGATGTATGTCCCTTGGAGCGCAATGCGCGGGGACTGTATTCTTTTGGTGCATTTCGATGCCGTCATGTAGAACTATTTCAATTTCAATGAAAATAGTGCTATGATTTTCCTTGGACATTTTAAAGGATGAAATCCATGAATTTCTTTCGTTTTGTCCATTTCAGAGTTGAAATGAGATTGTTGATGTTAATTGGTAATTTTTCGAAAAACGACGTTTTCACGGTTCATGAGTGAACCCTTTTAAATCTTGAAGGAAAAATCCGTTTTCACCTTCCCTCGTGATTTCGAAATAAATCTCATGTTTTAGAAATGGTTTTAGAATCTACTTCGATGTAAAATTAGCTTTGAAAACTCGAGAAATCATAACGGAGATCGGGGCAAAAATGGAGAATTTATGTAATATTCCGAGACATTTAAAATGACTTTTCAAACTAGAGGCGACCGAGTACTCGAAGCTGATTCTACCGAGTACTCGGTGAGTGTGCAAGTGTCTAAACTTGTGCAAAAGCCTCTAAAACGTCGGGGAAATTGTTTGTTGGGTTTGATGGGGTCTTGGATTGGCGTAAGAGCCATGTGGGGCAAGAGAACGACCTAAGATTAGTAGTATGAACCTTGGGTGGGTGGTACCACTCGAACTACCGAGATTGAGACAATGGCTCTTCCTCTATTGGGATAGTGAGCTCACCCCACGACTTATATATTTTTCAGGTGATGATCCCTTTTTGGGAGGCTCGTAGTCTCTTGGTAGAGATACGGTGTTGATTTCACCCTTTTGTGCATATGGAGGTGAAATACTTATTTTGTAGAGCATACTTGATGATTGTATACATGTGCTTATTTTGTTAAGTATTACAACAACTAAAATTATTCTTTTGCCGACTAGAATGTTAGCTGAGTAGTTTACGTTGATGTATGTTGCTTGGAGCGCTATGCGCGGGGACGTTATTCTTTTGGTGCATTTCGATGCCGTCATGTAAAAGTATTTCAATTTCAATAAAAACAGTGCTATATTTTTGCTTGGACATTTTAAATGATGAAATCCATGAAGTTCTATCGTTTTGTACAATTTAGAGTTGAAATGAGATTGTTGATGTTAAATGGTAATTTCCCAGAAAACGGCATTTTTCATAATTCATGAGTGAACCCTTTTAAATGTTAAAGGAAAAACCCGTTTTCACCTACCCCCGTGATTTCAAAATAAATCTCATGTTTTTGAAATGGTTTTAGAATCTATCTCGGTGTAAAATTAGCTTTAAAAACCCGAGAAATCATAAACGGAGACCGAGGGCAAAACGGAGAATTTACGAAATATTTCGCGACATTTAAAATCACTTTTCAAACTGGAGGCCACCGAGTACTCGAAGATGATTCTACCAAGTAGTCGGTGAGTGCGCAAGTGTACGAACTTGCGCAAAAGCCTTTAAAACGCCATCAATATTTAGGCCTTTAAAAGGTTACCGAGTACTCTCTGGAATTTGTTTTGTACACCTCTTTCCAACTTGTTTTCGTTCTCTCCCTTATGCTTCACCACTTCTCCTACTATGTTTGGGGTATTGATTAGTGGCCTTTGGGATGAGGTATGTTAGGTTGAAGGATTGGTTTAGATCCACATTTCGTCTTCCACATTTATCCTTTTGTGTTTAGTATACGGTTTACGTCACCCTTGGGTTTCTTAGGCTCCGTTGAGGAGTTAGGAAATTCGGTGCGTGACATGATATAATCATTCATGCACAAATTTACATCAAGGTTATAAGATATTTGGGTATTAAAATAATTAATCAAAAATTTGAGTAAACTTGTACCTACCTCATATGAAAGTCATTCTCGTATTTTCCTTATAGTTTTATTGATAATGAAATGACTACCACAAGGAAGAATCAATCCTTATATATAGCAATCATCTTAAACAATATACTAATTGTAACACCCCTGTTATTTTCTCTTTTTCCTGAAATTATTTCTGATTTATTTTCAGTTGTGACGTCACTTGTTCATGACGTCGTGGCTATTTTTGGTGTTTCACGTGTAAAATTTTCGCGTTTACGTTTGGAGCTAACTGGGCGATTTTGGTGATTGTCTCTTTGAGGACTTCGTGAATTTTCATTGGTGATTACGTGACTTGACATGATGGTAGTATTTCGAACTTAGTGAAACGGTTACATGGGTTCTTATCATTAACTACGTGGGTTCGTTTCGATGTTTGGTGTTTGGTGCTTTGACTGAGTGGCAACACGCTTTGAGCGACCGACATTTAAGGTTCCGAATAAGTTATACGAGTTCGGTATTTAATACTTTAGGGGTTCCACATTTTGTTTCCCCTTGTAAGTGGATGAGTATGTGCCTTATTTAGCTGGCCTTAAGAGTATTTGTATTCTCTTTGCTCGTTTTCTCTGTGTTTGTATGTACGAGATTTATTTGTTTGGCTGTGTGCTTAGGGGTATTTGCGTTAGATTATTTGTTTCCCTGTACTTGTACTTATGTGACGCGTATTCTTAGACTTATTTGTTTAACTTTTAGAGTTTCCTTGTTTTAGGATATTCGATGGGTTAGTATATACCCGGTGTTCCGGAGGCTGTGTTTTGTACCCTAGACTATTTATCTCCGTTTATTGTAGTTATTTGGCGTTTCATTTATTTTCAGGGTATTCGTGAATTCATTTAGGGATTTTCGGAGGATATTCCATTTATTATTAATAGAGGTTAAATGTTTTATTTTTGTTCAATGCCTGTCTCGAAGGATCTTTGGGTCGTTTCTTTGTGAGGACTTGATCTGTTATTGTCTCGGATTTCATTACCGAGATCTTTCGATCTTCGACTTGTAGTATCGAGTATTGAGTTGGAATTTTGGGGATTATTATTATTACATTATAACTAGATGGTGTAATAATAATTAATATTACTAATTTATTTAAGTTAATATATATAGAAATATATAATATATGTGTATAAATATTTTTGGGAGAGAGACCACCGATCTGTGTCATCTTTTCCACGTGATGCCAAGCCCGGTTGTGTTTCTTCTTCTCCGATCAGTTTCATCTCCATTTTCCACCATTCATGATCGGCTTCTCCTTCACCTTCTCTTCGCCGCCAATCTGTTGAGAGAGAGAGAGAGAGGGGGGGGGGGGGTGAGAGTCGCAGAGAAGAGGGTGTGACCTGTGGGGAGGTCGTCGGCTGAGGTAGAGTAGCGACGACTGTTGATGGTGGATGAGACAGGTGGTTCGTTGCGCCGTGGTGTTGGCCGCGAACGGTGGAGGTTCGTGCAGGGAGAGGCTTAACGACCTAGGGTTTGGTGGAGGTCGTAGGTGGTATAGCGCTGATGACAAGGGTCAGGCTGGGTCGACGGCGTCATTCGGCTGGTGGCGCTGGTCGCGGCGCGTGGTGGCTGTGGCAAAGCTGTATCGGGTCCGACCAATTGGTTTTTGCTCCAGATCAGGCGGGTTCATGCTCCGTTGGGCATGAAACTCGGAGGAAAGTTGTGTCTGGATGTAGTGTATAATATACCCAAATTTGGCACGAAACCGTTGAGCGATCCGCGGGGAAATTCAGATTTTTGGTACGAATTTCAGTTTAGTTTTTTTTCAGATTTGTTCTCTTTCGTTAATTGGTTGTTAATAGCAAAGTTGTTTCGGTCCGAGTGGGAAACGTTTTGGACAACTTTGGTCAGCGGGTCCCATTTTCGGGCACCAACACTGTTTACGGTGGGCCTATTTTGGGGCTATTTTGTAAGCGTAAATTTAGGTGAGATATTTTTTAAAAATATATCTAACTCTCACACTCGTGGCGTAGGGAGCCATAGATTGTATTATTGTTTATTTATCGAACATGTTTTAAATGTTTAGGAAATTATAATTTTCCTGATATGGTATATTTACATATATATGATAGCATGCTTCATGTTTCTAGCTGTTTATGTGACTTATAAGTTATTTTTTTACGAACTCGATAATGGAATGCCCCTGGATGGGCTAGAAAGGAAGCGGAATATAGTAATTTCCTCTAGAAATTGGAATAATTAAAAACCTACGTGATTTGATTAAAATAGGCAGTCTAGTACCCCTAGTAATTTAAAGTAGGTTAATGAAATTGTAGAAATTGGACTTGGACTTAGACGTGTTAGTAGTTCCCCTTCGGCTTGTGTTTTACTAAAATTAAAACATGTTAGGGGAGATTGGAAACTGAGGGACATGAAAACTTAGACGCTGCTCTAGTTCCCTTTTTATTTTTCTCGTAAATTTTAAAGAGTTGATAAATTGTGAATTAATGTTCCCTTGATGGATTATTCGTGGTTTGCTGCTGTAATTTGATTATAAACATGCTTTGAATGGAAAATGGAAATTTATGTTATATCATTGATCATGGGGTCCATGTAGAGGCATTTTTCATTCATATAGTACCATGGACATATATATTGAGTCGGTGTGAGTTGCATTTTTCTCATTTATATCATATATACGAATGGACTGTTTGGATAGTCGCAACAACTAGCCAGTGGGTGTTCTAGCACCCAAGAACCTAGCATCTCTCGAATCCTTAGAAGTTGGGGGTGAGGGCCGAAGCCTCACTTGCCATTCCGGACAGACTTGTGGTCTCCGTACTCTATTCGGCGACACCCACCTTTCCTTATATGGGCTTGTTACCCCCATAAGTGATCAATTTGGGATTCCTTGTTATCTGATTAACCGTCATGTAGATAGGGTTACACTGGAGTTGCATTGGCACTTTCACGAGCATTGACACTGCATTTGCATTCACATTGAGTATTAATTTGATATATGATTAACTGTTGAGATTTTCTATTATTAATGATCACTGATACTGAGCATGATTGCATGTGGAATATTTTAAAATTTTATATTGTCCCCTTGAGAACTACGGCGCAGTAGTTGTGACTATGATCATGCTCTTGGATATAGAGATCCCTTGTTAATGTTATAAAATTGATTAACGATATTCTCAATGTGAATGAAGGCTTAAAAACCTTTAAGTTGGAAAGTATAGAAATTTAATGATATTAAGAACCAGAAACGATAGAAGGACGGTTGTCCTGGGTTCAAGGTGGTTATGTGGAGTTGATTAGAGAGTTGCCAAATTTCATATTGTTTTTCTTAGAGTCAGGCTTCTAGTTGAGCTGGTCAAACCCTCATACCGGGACTTAGATGAGGTTGTGGTTTACGACCATATAGGCCTTTGTTTTGGCAATTGATGCTACCGCAGGGTGGCTAACATACCCTTCCGATGCTGTGGTGAGTTTATTAAGTTAAAAGTCAATCTAGGCTCGTTAATCTTACCGTATCATTTCCGACTGTTGATATTTTTGAGCTTATCACTCTACACTTCCATTTTGGGAAATGTTTCGAGAAATAGACAATGTTTATTTACTGTACCTTGAAATCTCGGCTACGGTTTGGATCTTTGGGGTCGAACCATGTTTCCCTCAAGGTTTTGAAAACTTAAGGCTTTTAGATGTTTATGAAGCTTCATTTTTCACTTACCCCGAGGCCCGTGATCTAATTTTTTGAAAACCCTAAGTTAAAAATTGTGTTATAAAATTTTTCTTTTTAAGTCTTTGGACCAGGAGTGTCTAAAGTAAACCCCGTTTCGAAAAATGTCAAAAAATTCTAATGAAGAACGTTCTGGTGGACACAGTGAGTACAAGGTACTGTTTTTTCCATGTTCTTGGAATCTCGAGGTTGCTTCCGGGATTTCAACCGCGTTGGAGTTCGAGAACTCTAGGTTTCTCTTAGTTAGTTTCTCGGATTCCTTCTTGTGGCCGGTTTTGTTTGAGTATTCTTTCACAATTTTCCATAAATTATTAAAATATTACTAGAGGTCTTAGGACCGGTTTTGAAAGAAAATTAAAGGAGATTTTAAAATGGTTTTAATCTTGGACCCTTGTAGTCATTCTCCTACCTCATCAGCGTTTCCTTGATTGTATAGCAGACTTGGGTATTTTAGGGTCTCAGTTGTTAATGCGGTCCTTATACTTATTTCCTTTGGTGCTCTTCTTATCATATTCTCGGGTAAGAGACATGACGTTGATTTGTGCACACATAGTGCGATTTCTAATACTATTAGTGGGTTTAGAGACATTGGAACCAAACAGATTTGACCGGGTCCTAAACCGTTTCCTTCAAAAGTAGTTGAATCCTTCGGGGTTCAGCATTTTTCTTTAAAACCCGAGTGGATCGGCATCCGTTTGGGGCTAAATGACTCTGGTATCCATTTCTTGTGCCACGATAGGCGGTGTGAGATGGAAATAGTTTTTGTTGGCTATCAAATTTGAATTGGTGATAGTATATCTTTCCGCTTATGTTCCTTTGAGTGAACGGATTAGTTCACTAGTTATTATGGATAAAAGGACCGGATTGAGTTAGAAATTGAGAGAGTGAGACTCTTAAGGGATGATTTGATAGTGGTATGGCATAGAAGTGCAATATCGTTGAGTTGTGGGCGTGGTTATGATTATTCCTTTCAGGTAATCAATAGGAATGACTCATTTATCTCCTAGGAACCTTGAACGATGTGCTTGGTGCACGATGTGATGGATAATTACTTTTTATGGTATCTCAGGGCGAGAGTGCGTATTAAAGTATATGTATATACGGGCGGACATGATTAGTCATTTACAAGGTTATATATATATATCTTATATACCTAGATATATATATTCGATTGTGCTTATATGTTTTTATAGGCATGAGACTTGTGGATTTATTTATGTTTCATACTATGTGTCTTTTTGTGTGGCATTGATATATGATTGAGATTAGTTGTGGGGCTATTTTGGGGTCTCGGATTAGCGTGGGTGCCAGGTCAGACAACTGACTGACCTAGGATAGATGCATGCACATGGGTTTGTTAGAGGTTCCTGGCCGCTAGGGGTGTGTTTGTTTGGGATATTACTGCTGAGCCGTGGTTTTTGCTCACCCCCCCCCCCCCACATGTTGTAGGATTGCAGGTGGATGCAACACGACATGTATAGAGGCAACGATACTAGTGATTTGGGACACTGTTGGTTTAGATTCGTTCATTTTATCTGTAGATATTATTTATATCATGTTTCTCCTCCTTTTGTTATTCGGAGGCTAGTGTTGTAGTTTGAGAGCCAGTTTGTTGGTATATATTCCCTTTTGGTGTATCATTTATCTCCTGTATATTTTATTTTAGGGTGTCATCGTATCTCCTTGGCACTGCCGTATGGTTTTCTTTGTAATTTTATTCGAGCATTGTGGCTCTGTAAGTTTTAGAAGGGTTGTGTAAAGGTAGCGGTGGTTTTCTTTCCACTACCTCGGCCCTAGTAGGTTTCTTGAATGTTGGGTTGCGTTCCATTGTTATTATTAAATTGTTATTGGCGGTTTACTCTATTGTATTGTTTTTGTGTTTTCCAGATGTTCCATTTACAAACAGAATTCTGCCGGATTTTCGATAAATTCCGTTGTTAAGTTTCTATCACTCAGGTGGGCATGGAATACCTTGTTTTCATTCTTATTCCATGTATTTTCTTGTTATTGCTGATTCTAGTGGTCTTTTTTCACTGACGTCATACTTCAGAATTCGCTGATTCTCCGGATGGGAGTTTCAAATATTCACAAGCCATATGCTAACACATTAACATTCGAAGACATTCAAATTTCTCTACGAATTTTACAAAATAAGTCCTCTTTGAGGAAATTGGTGAGAATATTGGCTAAATAATATATAATCGTGAAAATGAGTTCAATACCTTCCGTAAATAATGTCTTTAAGGATGTAATGTAACACCCCGTGTTATATTCCTTTTTCCTGAAATTATATTTATATTTAATTTCAGTAATGACGTCACTTGTTCGTGACGTATTATTTATTCTTGGTATTTGATACCTGTAAATTTTTCGCGTTTAGTTTAAAGTCGATTGGATGACTTTACGGTTTTTCTTTGACGACTACGCGAATTCTTATTCTCGACTACACGGTATTAGTACTTTTACTGATCCGGTGTGAAGCGTATTAAATTACCTTCTTGCTGTTCCGGTTGTTGGATTTCTAAACCGGTATAATTCTTTCGGACTAATTTGGTAAATTGGTGTCCCGTGTAATTTCCAGTTACCTAAATTACACTTGGGGGTTGGTCCATAATAAATTGGGATTTATTATATATATATATATATTTAATTATATATATATATATATTGAAGTGGGGTTCATTTTGCGATTATAGAGAAGTTGGGGGTTAGTTGTGTAATTAGTACATATATATGTAGATGTGTATACGCAACCACCAATCCATTCTCTGCAACTCCACAGACCTGCTTCTCTTCCTTTCCTCTCCTTCTCTTCTGCAGCAACAGCCACTCCCTCACGCCTCCATCCTCCATGATCGCCGGTCAGGCGAGAGAGAGAGAAAACCGGACGGAGAGGTCACGGCTGGGGTCGCTCGCTTGCTGCGATTGGCGGTAGCGGCTGGAGCTAGGGTCGGCGACCTGGAGCGGGAGCAGCGGCGGCGAGCTGGCGGTGCTGGGTGGTGACGACGAGCTAGTGGCGAAGCTGGTGGTCGCACAGGGGTCGGCGACTGTAGCCGTGGTGCAGTTCGTTCGACAGGACCGGTTCGGCCGGACTTTGAGTGGCCGGTTCGATGACTTCCGGTGATCGGTTTGAGCCGATTTTCGGTGAGTAGCTCCGTATATTCATGGTATTCGTTATATATTAATTTCGTGATTTTAGGATAAATGGTTTGCCCGAAAATCGCATTTATAGGTTATAGATTTCGTTTGGGGTATTTTAGATTTAACCCAATTAATTAACCGATTATTAATGGGCTTCGTATATATCGTATAGGTTGTCGAGACGGACATTTCGATATATTCGAAATAGTTTTTGGACGATTTTGGTCGGCGGGCTTCATATTCGGGCGCCGGTACTGTGCTGTTTCGGACTGTTCGGTAACGTATAATTAGGTGGGAAACTTTATTTCTCACTCCGCATTATTGAAGTAGTTTAGGGGTGCAAAACCCTTATTTAATTTATTATAGATATATTAAATTGCTAGTTTAAATATCTATAAATTGTTTAGGATCAGAATGAGACTTAGGAATTAATTTAAGAAAATTTATTAAAATATTCCTATGTGATTAAATAATATTCTTATTTAAATTAAATAAGAATAGACGGCTTAGAAAACCCTTACGAATTTAAATGGGTTAGTATAGATTCGTAAAGCTTAGACGATGTGCTAGGTTCTTTTTGGAATACGTGAATTAATTGTTTAAATTATTTTGAAAAGGCATATTAATTGAAAATGAGATATTTTCTAAAGAATTAAAGAAAATATGTTTTTGGAGAATATGAATGGTATATGAAATTATTTTCATGTGATCTAAATGCTTTAATATACTTTTAAAAGCATGTAAAGAGATTTGAGAATTTTGTTGATATTATCATGTGGATAATTACATAAATATGATGCATGATATATTTATGTTGAGATATGATTTGATTGTACACCATGTCGTGTGAGCACATGGGTGTGGGTGCACGTAGTGCACGGGTTTCACCATTTGCAGAGAAAGGTCTTTTGGTGTGGTTTACCTCATTTCGTGTGGTATATGAGAGGGATTGTGTCGGATCATCACAACAACTGGCCAGGAGGTATCACGCCTACGGAACTAAAAAGCCGACAAATGTGAGTTAGGAGTCCAGGTAGAGGCTCATGTTCTTGCCTCAAGGGTAGTCATGGCGTACGGAGTTGCAAGTTGGGCTCTCGTACAACCGTCTTTCCTGTTGAAGTGATAAAGAGAAAAATCACTTGGGAAAGGTCGGTGTGGTAACTCTACACTATGATGAGTGGACAGAGTTTGTATCCGTTACCCTTGGGAAGGGTGTGTTGTGTGTGAGTATCACGGGGAGTGTTGAGTCACATTACACTGCCTATTATTTATGTGATCTCGTTTAACATGTATATGTGCTATATTACATGTGTTGTTGGGGCATGCTATTTATGAATATTGTAAATTAAATTCATATTTTATAAATGCTCAGTTGAAAGTAATTAATGTAGAAGAAAATGATAATATGCCATTATAAATAAGTATAAATGAAACAAATATATTTATACTTGTTGTTGTATACCTTAGTACCCTTGGGGGAGGTTATGCGTGTTGGCATAGTGATTCATGTGGCTAGCGGAGGCTAGTGGTGGACCGTAGGCTTGACTTGAGTTGAGGCCTTAGAGATTGTGGTTAGTAGCCTTAGAGATTGTGGTTAGTAGCCCTGTGATTGTGGTTAGTAGTTTGGTGATCGTGGTTCGTTGTGTGAACTCTTTTGAAGATGTGAGGTTAGGGATGATTTTTGTATCAATTGATAATTGAGGCCTTAGAGAAGGCGAGTGATGAGTTGTATGAGATTTTGATTGATGAGAAGGGGTTATGATTAGGGATTTATTTAGTACTCGAGGTACCGTAGCTTGACAGTCTCGGTTCTTGTGCTTAGTTCATTTCCCTAAGCATTCCTTGTACGGTGTTTTGTACACTAGTACGTGGTCGTTGACTTGTATGTCATTCCTAGATTCCTTGGTTACGGCGTGGTGCCGAACCTCTTCCTCGTGGTATCATTTGATTTGGTGGAGTTGGAAACGGATGGTGGTCTTCCGTGAGTCCAACGTGTTGTTCTTCCTTTATTGTCCTTTTGGGCATTATAGGAATCCGTGGAGTTGTTCATTCTTATGTGGCTGTCATTTCGAAAATGGTGCTTTCTAGGTTTTGAAAGTAAACTTTTGTATTTAAAAGGAAAAACCCGTTTTCGCCTACCCCCGAATAAACGAACAGTTTTAATACTTATAAAATGATCTTGAGATCTTCTTTGAAATGATTTTCAACTTTTAAAAGCCTGTGATGGCGACTGACGGAGACCGGGGGCAAGACGGTCATTTTTACTGTGTGATTTCTAAAAAGAAAACTATTTTATCACTTGTCTAGAGATTCTAAGATTTTGAGACTTCTTTCTCAAAATCTCGACTTGTAGTATTTTGAAAGGTGGTTTCTTGTTTCACCTTTTCTTCGGATCGTTCTAAGTCTCGGTTAGGAGGCTTGGTGTTGTTCAGCGTACACTTATAGTGTTGCCTTTCCTTTTCTTTGGGTTGTTGATGTCACCATCTAGGTGATTGGGGTTTTTCACTTGTCAGGGGCATGGATGCCGAATGAAATGGTTTGAGTTTTAAAAACATTTTTCTTAAAAACTATGGAAATCCTTGGGATTCCTCTTTTATTTACTTTCATACTCGGCCATTCGCTTTTGGTTCCCTTGTCCACTTGTGGTGTTCCTTTCTGGTTCATTCGTGATGTTCTTTCCTTGTTTGGGTATTCTTAACCTTGACATTGTGTCTCGGTTATCTGTTGGTGTAGCATTGGGACTCCTTTTCCCTTGCTTGGGTTCTTGACTCTTACGTGGTTTTTCATATCCTTAGTGAGAGCGTTGGTGATTAATTGACATTGTTGGAGATAGCAATTGAGGTTTGTTATATATATATATATGTATATATATATATATATATTGGTGATAGTATTATGAGGTTAATGTGATGATGTGACTTATGGTATCGAGGAATAGATGTGATTGAGGTGATCTAGTTCCTGAGAGGTAGATTCCTCTAGGAGTGGGATGAGATTTGTTATATATATATATTGTATAAATATATATATATATTGATGATGGTTGTGTTAGTACGCAAGGACGTGGGTGTTTTCCTTCCTGTGTTATCGGGGTGTAGGATTTGAGCCTTCCTTGGTACTATTGGTGGATTTTGTTTCCTTGTGGATATTAGAGGTGAGTGTGATCTCCTCGGTTGGATCTTCTGAATTGTGTTGTGAGTAATTGGCGATTTGTTAGACTGGATCTTAGTATCGTGTACTTAGTGTACGTTGATGAGAGTAGTGTAGACTACTGGTGTTGGGTACTTGGAGTACGAGTTTTAGAGACTCATGTTGTGTATTTATATATATATACGTGTAGATATATATATATATATATATATATATCTTCCCTATATACTTATGTATACTCGTTTACGATAGTATATGAGCGTGTGACTTGGGTTTGCGTGGATGGGACTAGTTGGGCTATATTTATATCTTATTAGACGGTTTAGCTTTACCTAAACTATCAGAGGATGTGGTAGTTAGGATATCTTTTCCCACTGAGCTTATTTGCTCACGGAGGGAATTTCATTGGCCCCCCTGGTATTCCACGCCAGGTTGCAGGAAATATACGGCTATGAGCAGGATGCAGTGCAACGGCAGCTTTCTTTTGTTTCCTTGTTACAGGTTCGGGAGTTGCGTTGGGTGATGCGGTTACGGATGCAGCACGACTGGTTTGGGGACGCTAGTATTCTTCTGTCAGCTTCTTTACCCATTGTTATGTATTCTCTTTTGGGAGCCAGTCTGTTGGCATATCCCTATTGATGTATCATTCATTTCCTGTATTTATTCTTTCAGGATGTATTGTATCTATTCTGTACAGTTAGACGCTTTTCTGTATTCTTATTCGAGCATTTGTGGCTCTGTTGATTATAGAGGGTTTGGAGGGGTTTTGGTTTCTTTCCACTACCTCGGCCCTATTAGGATTGATGAATGTGGGGCTTGGAAGCCATTGTGATTATTGAATTGCTTTGGGCAGGTTATTGTGTTGTGTTTGGTTGTCCGGATGTTCCATTTACAAACGGAACTCTGCCGGATTTTCGTTAGATTCCGCTGCTTAGTTTATTATCCATTTGGGTATGGAATATACCATTTCTATCATTAACCCATATGTTTTCATGGTTAATGATGTCTTAGTTGATCATTCATGTTAAGGGTAACATTCTGGATTCCTTGGATATCCCAGTTCGGGAGTCTTAGGGATTTAGGAGCGTGTCTGTTGGTATCTGAGGATACTTTTGAGTTCTAGTATCCTATTTGGCATGGAGTATAGTTTTCATTGTTATTCCATGTATTTCCTTTGTTATTATTGACTCTAGTAGTCGCTTGGTTTGCGTCACCCTTTAGGGGCGTGACAGCATGGTATCTGGACATTCATTGCAACCCTTTATGGGTGTTTGATGACTGAATGTCTTTTGGTTCTCGTTTCTTTTTACTTCCGCAATCACTCCCTTAACTCTTAGGCTCGGGTTTCGGAGTCCTAGGAATTCGGGGCGTGACATGTAACGTGATGACATAGTATGCATTCTCTTCCAAAACTAGAAAATATCTCTAAAATATTTAAAGTATACTATATCTATCATAAATGTGGTAAAAATGAAGATCTAAAATTGAAAACTAAAATATTTAATATATATTATATCACTCATAAATATATATATATATATATATATAAAATAAACCAATGTAATGTACATATATATATATATATATTATAATATACTTTCATTTATAGTACTAATGTCATCTAAGTAAAATATAAATGAACCAAGAAAGTCACATAGTCCCGAAACCAAAGTGTCAAAAAGTATGTGCAATTAATTTCAAGACACTTAGATAACTCTTACCCAAGAAGGAAATAAGTTAATCTATCATGCTCATTTTGAAAAAGTTCGCATGCTTGTGATAAACTTCTTTGCACAACACATCAAATATTGGTAAATATAATATTCTCATGTAAGTGAAGTTACAAAATTTGATGAGTCATAAATGATAAACAAAAATAAATGTTTATCAATATAGGTTCTAAAATAACCTCCATTCATATGAAAATCGTTTCAAGCCATTCAAAACAACCTTTTGGAGCATATTTGAAGTTAAGCACGGCTTACGGTAGCTTTAAAACCCATGGTCTAAAACTTATACATTTCAAATCATTATGATTTTCTACATGGAAAATTTTTGATGTAAAATCATAGAAGAATGCATTTGATAAAATCATTTCATGAAAAGAGGCATGTGACATTCTTAGTACTTTTATTCCATTCACATGTGCAAAGAATAATATATATCCTTCTTGGTTAAGATCTTGGGACAACAATGGTCAAATCTTTGGGTCACTACTCTTAGTCTTTGGCAACAACAACTTTTACATTATAGAATATACACGAGTATGAATGCATGATCATAATATAAAATTATAAGATATTCATATACATGAACATTATATGCATTAAATTTTATTTCTCTTAAGTTCATATCAATCATGTTATGCTTGAAAACCAAATGAAACCACTTAATTTCATAAATGTCATGTCTTTTATGATATATGCACATTGGACTAATGATTCATGTTTTTCAATAAACATTAAAGATAACCACATATAAGCACAATATTTCCTCTTATCAACATGCTTCCTTCAATGAAGGACTCTTAGTCCCTTTTGCATAATAGAGATCCAAGCATGCAATATTTAGTCTCAAACAAATTTTAACTTCAAACTACAATGACCAAATATTATGGATAAGATATTATGAGGATCATAAAAAAGCACATTTAGAATGTTCACCAATAATCTAACAAATGGATAATGGTGCATCATTCTAAAACTCTTAGGAGCCCATTAGATAATTCTTATTCTAATTTTCATGAGTTGGCTCTTTCAAAGAGTTGGAATCTCTTGAGGTTTCTAGCTAGTGTGGACTTAGTTGATTAATCATTTATCTCTTGTCCAACTTAATTACTCTTCAAGTTCAAAAACCTCAATTCAATATGCAATATGTGATATCACGAAGATTTAGATAAAGCAATAAAATCATAGAAGCACATACATAACTACCAAGACATAGCTACTCAAATAGATTCGACCAAATTCAAGTGAAGTAGCCTTGATATTCTAGATGTGGTCATGGTAATTTTATTTAAGTGTTGTGCATAATTAAAACATTTCTTTCATAAATCTAGTCTTTCAAAATGATTACACTAGATGTGCTTGAAAAGATAAGATACAAAAATCAGGATATCATATGTCCGCATCTCTTTTCAAAACAAGTTACTTTCAAGAATTCATTAAAATCTATGGCCTAATCATATTCAATTGCATGCACCAAGAAGCCGATCAACGTCATCACCAATCATCAAATTTATGACATGACATATCAATAAAGATTAATCTCATCAATGAAAGCGCATTAGTAATGAAGGATAGAAAATATTTACCCATAGTTCTAGCTCTACTCATTATAATTGGAGTTGCTTGTAGGTGATTTGCACCCTGCACTCATGTGACGCCCCTAAATTCCTAAGACTCCCGAACCGGGACATCCGAGAATTTTTGGTTGTGATCCAAACAAAGAATGACCAATTAGGAACATCGAACACGATGAAATATATGGAATAATGACAAAAATGATACATTCCATACCCAATTGAATGGCAGAAAAACAACAGCAGAATCCAGCGAAAATCCAACAGAGTTCCTTTTGAAAATGGAAAATCCCGAAAACACAAACTCAACAGAATAACCTGCCAATAACAAGTGCTATATTATCAATGGATCACAACCTAACATTCGTCAATCCTACTAGGCCAAGGTAGTGGAAGGAAAACCACTGCTACCTCTACACAACCCTCGATAATATACAGAGCCACAATGCTCGAATAAGAATACAGAAAGGCACATGGCGGTGCCGAAGAGATACAATGACATCCTGAAATAATATATACAGGAAATAAAAGATACACCAATAGGGAGTATCCCAACAGACTGGCTCCCAAGATAAATACATGGCAATCACATACAACATGGGTAACGAAACTAAATGATGAAGAAATAGATATCTATCATCCCCAATCCACTCACACTGCAACCGTAATCGCATCACCTTGCGCAACTTCAAAACCTTTAACGAGGAAAAAAATAAAAAAGGTGTCGTTGCACCGCATACTTCCCATAGTAGAAACATTTACTGCAAAATGGTGTGGGACACAAGGGCATACAATGTCGAGGTGAGCTCATCAAAGCCCCGTAGGAAAATAATATCATAACCGTTATATCCTCTGACTGTCCAAGTAGTACTAACTAACCCGTGTACATGCATCTACCCTAAGTCAGTTCATCATGTCACATGGCACTCACACCACTTCAAGACCCCAAATAACCCAATCATGTATCAGGCAAGCACGATAAGGCACGAAGCATAGAATATAATGCTAATGGTAAATCACTATCACGTACCCATGTACAAAACATAATCTATTATATATATATAAACGTACATATATACCCTAAAGGTAAGTAATCATATCCCGATATATGAGTACATATTTATATATATGTATATATATATATATCTATAAGTATACAATCAGTCTCATAAGGTACCATCAAGACTCGTACTCTAAGTACACCTGTAGTCTACACTACTCTCACAATGTACGTTACGTACATGACACCCAAGTCCAAACTAACAAATAACCAAGCGCTGCTCACAACGCTTACCAAAGGATCCAAACAAGGAGAATCACACCCACCTCTAATATCCAAAGGAAGAAAAATCCATAACTACTACCAAGGAAGGTTCATAAACCACTCTCGGAGAACACATGATGGAAAACACTCACATCCTTGCCTACTAACATAATCATCATCAATATAAATATATATAAGAACCATCATCCCATTCCTAGAGGAGATTTACCTCTTACGGACTAAATCACATTAATCATATCGCCTCATCAATGCCACTAAGCGCATTACCACATCAATCTCATAATACTATCCTCAATAAGGTCAATCAAACCACCAACACTCTCACTATAGGTGAGGAAAACTAACCGAATCAAAACACGGAGAGTACATGAACACTACCCTCATGAACGACCACATAAGAGTCAAGAAATAAAGCAAGGGAAAAGAGGTCCCAATGTTAACCAACGGATAACCGAGATAACAATGTCAAGGTTAAGAACACTCACAAGTGATTAGGGAAAACACCCAGACAAAAGAAACCAAAAGCGAATGGCTGAGAGTGAAAGTCATAAAAAGATGAATTCCACGGATTTAATAGTTTTAAGAAAAAGTTTGTAAAACTCAAACCAATCCATTCGGCATTGATGCCCCTAACATTTGTGAAAATATAAATCACCTTAATGGTGATATCAAGGGACCAAGAGGAAGGAAAAGGTAACACTATGTGTGTACACTAAACAACACAAGCCTCATACCCAAGGCTTAGAAATGATTGAAAGTAAAGGTGAAACAAGGAAACACCTTTCAAAACACTGTAGGTCGAGATCTTGAAAAAAAAGCCTCAGAATCTTTAGAAATGTTTAAAAAGTACGTTTTCTTTCAGAATCCATATAGTGAAAATGACCGTCTTGCCCTCGGTCTCTGTCATTCGCCATCACCAACCTTTAAAAGTTAAAAATGTTGTTAAAGAAGGTCCTAAGTTCACTTTTTAATGTATGAAACATTGTCGTGGCTACGGGGGTAGGAGGAAATGAGTTTTTCCTTTAAATAAAAAAGAGTTTGATTATAAATCTTGAAAAATGTTGTTTCCAAATGACAACCTGATAAGAGTGACTACGACTCCAAGGAAGAACACAATCACTAAGGATTCTAAGGTCATAAATGACATTTTCCGTGAAATCAACTAAGTTCAATTCCCACATAGTCTGATTCAACAAAAATCTCAAAAGTACGGTTGAGAATACATTCCTCAAAATGTGAAAGGCACCTAAAGGCCTATACTACACAATCAACTAAGTTCACAATTTCATCAACCGTCTTCTCTAAGGCCTTAACTATCCAAAGAGGTCGCTAACCCATCATACTTAACCCTCAAAGGGATAAAAGTACAGAACCACAAGTATAAGAATTTACATTTCATTATACTTTAACAATTCTGCATGTAATTCATATTTTCACATTATCCGCTTTCAGTTGAGTATTATATTAAAATATGAATTCATTTATCAATATTCATAATCAACATGCTCCAACATCACATGTAATAATATCATGATTTACATGTATAGACAATCACATAATAGCAACTCAAATTTAATGTGACTCACACACCTCCTGGAATACATTTCGCCCAATACAGGTTAACAGATACATATTCTAACCATTCACGCTTAGAAAGAGTACCGCACGGATTCTTCCCAAGTGACACGCCCCAAATTCCTAGGACTCCGAAACCCGAGCCTAAGAGCTAAGGGAGTGATTGCGGAAGTAAAAAGAAACGAAAAAAAAATGAAAACCAATGACTGAAGGTCATCAAACACCCACAAAGGGTTGCAATGAATGCCCAAATACCATGCTATCACGCCCCTAAAGGGTGACGCAAACCAAGCAACTACTAGAGTCAACAATAACAAAGAAGTACATGGAATAACAATAAGAATATACTCCATGCCAACCCGAATACTAAAAACACAAGAGTATCCTCAGATACCAACAGACACGCTCCTAAATCCCTAAGACTCCCGAACTTGGACATCCAAGGAATCCAAGATGTGATCCTTAATACGAATGACCAACTAAGACATCATTAACCAAGAAAACACATGGGTTAATGATAGAATTGGTATATTCCATACCCAAATGACTAATAAAACTAAGCAGCGGAATCTAACGAAAATCCGGCAGAGTTCCGTTTGTAAATGGAACATCCGGACAACCAAACACAACACAATAACCTGCCCAAAGCAATTCAATAATCACAATGGATTCCAAGCCCCACATTCATCAATCTACTAGGGCCGAGGTAGTGGAAAGAAACCAAAAACCCCTCCAAACCCTCTAATATCAACAGAGCCACAAATGCTCGAATAAAAATACAAGAAATGCACCTAGCTGTGCAAAATAAATACAATAACCAACTGAAAGAATAAATACAGAAAATAAAGGATACATCAACAGGGATATGCCAACAGACTGGCTCCCAAAAAGGAAATACATAACAATCCCATAACAATGGGGAGAGAAGCTAACAGTAAATACCTATCGTCCCCAAACCAGTCGTACTGCAACCGTAACCGCATCACCAGCGCGACTCCAAACCTGTAACACGGAAACAAGAGAAAACTGTCGTTGCCCTGCATCCTGCTCATAGCCATATATTTCCTGCAACCTGGCGTGTGAATACCAGGGGGCAAATCAAATACCCCTGTGAGCAAATAAGCTCAGTGGGAAAGGATATTCTAACTACCACATCCTCTGATATTTTAGGTAAAGCTAACCTGTCTAATAAGATATAAATAGCTCAACTAGTCCCATCCACGCAAAACCCAAGGCACACGCTCATATACTACCGTACGTAAGTATATAACGGGGATATATATATATATATATACACATATATATATAAGAATAAATACACAACATGAGTCTGTAATGTACAACTAAGACTCGTACTCCAAGTACCAACACCAGTAGTCTACACTACTCTCACCAACGTACACTAGGTACACGACACTAATGTCAAATCTAACCAATCATCCAGCGCTCACAACGCTAACCAGAAAATCTAAACAGAGGGAATCACACTCACCTCTAATATCCACAAGGATCAAAATCCACCACTAGTACTAAGGAATACTCATAACTCACTCCCCGAGAACACAGGAGGAAAAGTACTCACGTCCTTGCGTACTAACACAATCGTCATCTATATATATATATATTATAAATGTACAATATATATATATATATATATAACAAACCTCGTCCTATTCCTAAGGAAAATCTACCTCTCAAAGGCTAGATCACCTCAATCATATCACCATACCATAAATCATATCGACCTCATAATACTATCATCAATAGGGTCAATCACATCACTAACACTCTCACTGTAGGCGAGGAAAACCCAATCAAATCACTAGGAGTACACGAACTCAACTCACAAGAATGACCACCTAATGGTCACCGAAACAAAGCAAAGAAAAAGACTTCCCAATGCTAAACCAACAGATAACCGAGACAACAATGTCAAGGTTAGAACACCACAAGTGTTTAAGGAGAACACCTGGACAATGAACCCAATCCACTCGGTATCCATGCCCTTAGCATGTGGAACAACTCGAATCACCTAAGTGGTGACGTCAAAAACAAAGGAGAAAGGAAGGGCAACACTATATGTGTGCACTGAACAACACCAAGCCTCATACCCGAGACATAGAAATGATAAGAAGCAAAGGTGAAACAATGGAACACCATTCAAAACTCTACAAGATGAGATATTAAGAAAGAAGTCTCGAAATCTCAAAATCCCAAGAAAAGTAATAAAAATAGTTTTCCTTTTAAGAGACCACATAGTAAACATGACCGTCTTGCCCCCGGTCTCCGTCAGTTGCCATCACCGGCTTTTAAAAGTTAAAAATATTTTTAAAGAAGATCCTAAGATCATTTTATAAAGTGTTAAAACTTTTCATTTCTACGGGGGTAGGCGAAAACGAGTTTTTTTCCTTTTAAATACAAAGAGTTTAGAAAACACCGTTTTCGAAATGACAGTCAAATAAGAGAAACACAACTCTATGAATTCCTGTAATGTCCAAGAGGACAGTAAAGGAAGAGCAACACGTTGGACTCACGGAAGACAACCATCCGTTCCAACTCCACCAAATCAAATGACACCACGAGGAAGAGGTTCGGCACCACGCCGTAACCACTGACTCAAGGAATGACATACAAGTCAACGACTACGTACTAGTGTACAAAACACAGTACAAGGAATGCTTAGGGGAATGAACTAAGCACTAGAACCAAGACTGTCAAGCTACAGTACCTCGAGTACTTAATAAAGTCACCAACAATAACCTCTTCTCGCCAATCAAAATCTCAACTACAGTTGATAGGAATTCCTCAAAAGTGAAATACATCTAAAGGTCCATACTACAACTCACAATCTCATCACCCGTCTTCTCGAAGGCCCCAATTCATAACTGATACTAAAATCAATCTCTAATCTCCAATCTCCAACACGGTCACACGACTAACTACAATCATCCCAAAAAGATTACTACACGAATATACTTAACCTCCCCCAAGGGTACGAAAGTATGTATACTCACAAGTATAAAAATAAACATTTCATTATACTTGATTTATTACCACATGTAATCATTTTCTTTCACGTTAATCATTATCAACTGAGCATTTTACAAAGATATGAATTTAAATTCGCAATATTCATACATAACATGCTCCAAAATCAAACATCACATGTAATAATATCACGTAAACATGTCAAATGAAATCACATAAATGCCATGCATATTCAATGTGACTCATACACCACCCTTTGCCCACATCACGTGGTTAACAAATACGCACTCCACCCATGTACAAGGAGAAAGAGTACCGCACCGATTCTTCCCAAGTGTTTTTGACACTACACTTTCAACAAGGAAGACGGTTGCACGAGAGCCCTACTTGCGACTCCCCTGCGAGAGCGGCGCATACCACCACGATGGGGCAGCAACCAACCCTATATCCAAATTCCGTAGGTGGGAGACACATTTTCCTGCAATATACTCAGGACCCGAGAGTGGCGCATACCACCACGATGGGGCAGCAACCAACCCTATATCACCTTCTGGCTTTTTAGTTCCATAGGTGGGAGACACCTTTACCTGGCCAGTTGTTGCGACGATTCGACACAAAGACACCCCCACATGATTTCACAACCCACATATATCAACTCATTATGCATCCAGGTCTAAATGACAATCATGCCTCAACATAAATATGTAATGCATCATATTTATGAAAATACCAACATGGTAAATATCAACATAAGTCTCAAATCTCTTTTCATGCTTTAAAATGCAATAAAGCAATTAAATCATATGAAAATAATTTCATATACCATTCATGTTCTCCAAAAATATATTTTCTTTAATTCTTTAGAAAATATTTCAATCTCCCTTATCATTCATTTAAAATAAATTATACAATTAATTCACGTATAATAAGAGGAACCTAGCATGCCGTCTAAGTCTCTCACGTTCCACGTTTACAAAGTCCTTTTCGCCCATTTAATTCTCAAGGAAAATTCTAAGCCGTCTATTCCTATTCAATTCAAATAAGAAATTATTTAATCACATAGGAAATAATTTAATAAATTTTCTTAAATTAATTCCTAAGTCCAATTCCGATTTTAAACGAATCATAGATATTTAAATTAACGATTTAAAATATCTATATTTAATTAAATAAGGGTTTTGCACCCCTAAACTACTTCAATAATGCGCAGTGAGAAATATAATTTCCCACCTAAATATACGTTAGCGAACAGCCCGAAACAACACAGTACCGGCGCCCGAATATGAAGTCCGCCGACCAAAATCGTCCAAAAACTATTTCAAATATATCGCAAATGTCCGTCTCGACAACCTATACGATATATACGAAGCCCATTAATAATCGGTTAATTAAATTGGGTAAATCTAAATTAACCCAAACGAAATCTATAACCTATAAATGCGATTTCCGGGCAAATCTATGACGAATACCACGTAGGTACGAAACTACTCACCGAAAATTGGCTCAAACCGATCATCGGAAGGTCGCCGAAAAATTGGCCGAAGCCTGGTCGGAGTCACCCCTGCTCACGCGCGTAGCCACTGCAATAGCTGCCGGCTCCTTGTGCCACCACCGGCGCCACCACACGCCGCCTCCTCCAGGCCACGACGCCACCGCCGTCGCTACCAACAACCGCCATCATCATCCTGGACCGTTGCTGTAGCTCCTGGTTGCGCGCGTCCAGCCGCAGCCCTCTCGTCTAGTTGCCGACTCTCTCTCTCTCGCCATGACCGGCGAAAATGGAGATGAAGGGCAGAGAAGCAGCTCGTGTGTGGAGAAGAAACGTGAAGCAGAGAAGGAGATGTATGTGTATCGTGTAGGAGATGATAGAGCGAAGGCTAGGTCGTTCGTTCATAACAATATACAGATATATATATGCGTATACATATATATTCAATTTACATAAGTTACCCTTCATTTGTCCATAATCACAAAATAACCCCCACTACAATATATATATATATATACAGTAAACCACAATAATTATCGGGAACGCCCAAACATAATCTCGTAAGTCCGAAATAATAACGGGACGCCCAATTCAATATACCGGGGCAGGAACCCAAACGTAGGAACACTTAACAAGCCAGATCCAATTAAAACGCGTCGTCATTCAATCGAAACACTAATCATTAAACGTCGAATAAACTAACGTCGAAACGAGACCGTGTAATTGACAACAAGAATTCGCGTAGTCGTCAAAGAGAAACCGTAAAGTCATACAGTCGACTTTAAAACTAAACTCGAAAAATTTACAGGTATCAAATACCAAGAATAAATAATACGTCATGAACAAGTGACGTCATTACTGAAATTAAATTATAAATAATTTCAGTAAAAAGGATAATAACACGGGGTGTTACACCAAGTGATTTTGACACTTCTCACATTCAACAAGGAAGAGCGGTTGCATGGGAGCCCCGTTTACAACTCTCGTGCCCAAAGATCTGAGAGTGGCACATTCCACCATGATGGGGAAACAACCAACCCTATATCCCAATTTTTGAGCTTACTAGTTCCGTAGGTGGGAGACGCCTCCTGGCCAGTTGTTGCGATAATCCGACACAGACTACTCACACATGTTTACACGACCCGTATAGACTAACACCCATGTTTTTTACATTACATGGTGTACTCCATATGCACTATGTCTCAAAAGATCCATGCACTAACACAAATATGTATCTCATCATATTTATGAAAACATTCGACTATCCGACACAAATCAAACTCACACATGGTTACACGTCCCGCTTAGACCAACAATTATGCACTCAACACGACACGGTGTACTCAATATGCATAAAGGGTCTCAATAAAAACTATGTCTCATTATAATACATGCATTTATGTCATTATACAATATATTATGCCCAATTCATTAAAATGCTCATAATTATGCACATATAAGAAATAATCCAAAGGTATATCAATTTCATTTATGTTAACATGCTTTTAATTCAATTAAATAAAAAATTCACTATTTTATCAATTTTATCTCCTTTAACATGCTTTTAATTTATTAAAGCAATAATCCACAAAGATAGGGGAACTAGAATAACGTTCTAAGTTCACATCACTGAACCACATAACTTCATACGCGGTTCCACTAATCAAAGAAATGGAAGGTACATAACCGCGCCTACACGTATACACTAACTACGTCTAGCGCTACTAATTCCAATAACCTAGATGAAACTAGTCTAATCCACTATCCAATGTCACAACACAACTACTATATATATATATATATTTTTTTTATACTCCTATATATATATATAAACATATAAGCATTGTAATGTCTGGTATTTTTACGTGTTAATTAAATTTTTTATTCAAAATAATTAAGTGTTTATGTGATTATGTGCTTAATGAGTTTGTGTAATTAGCATGAATTACATGTTTTATGTGATATAAAAATTGTAAGTTGCATGTTGTATTTTCATTTTGAGAATAATGAAAATTATTGAAAACGATTTCGGGAACGAAATGACCAAAGGATAAATGAGTAATTTCACATTTTCAGCACTTATTGAAAAGTGTAAAGATTTTGGCTAAGTGTTGGGGTATGAATGGCATGTTGGTAATTAGAGAGGATCACACGGGGTAGAAGGGTATTCAAGAGTCTTGATGATAGTCTTGTGAATAATCCTAAGTTGAGAAAATATTGGTCATTTTACACTTTTGGAGTGGTGTCTCATTTCTAGCCCTTGATCTTCTTCTCCCATCTTTGTTCAAAGCCCTTGGATCATAGGACCTTGTTTGGTTGGAACTCAAATGTAATAATCCATTATTCTTGGTCTTTCATTTGACAAGATTTCATGTCTACCCTTGGATCATCTCTTCATTTTTCTTGCCTTATTCTCAACCCTTAGACGAGGAGAAGGTGAGTGGAGAATATCTACAACCCTTTAGGGTTAGCCACTTTACAAGACCTCATTCATCTCAGAAACCCTTGCTCTCTCTTCCTATTCTTGCTAAGCTGGGGATAGTTCTTGGATGTGTTCTAGAAAAACATTGGTAAGTCTTCTAATTTACTATAGGGTTTGTTGCAAGAACCCTAGTTCTCATGTTTTTAAGTTCTTGATTTGATATTGATTTGAGTCTTCTTTTATTCATGTTTATGGAGGGTTGAGTTGCTTTTATCTACCATAGCTCTTGAGTTTCACCTTGTGAAGAAGATAGTGGTGAGTTCCATAACTCATACTCTTAAGATTTTATTTCTCCATAAAACCCTAAAATAGAAATCATTAGGATTTGAATTGATTCTTGTGGTTGGAGCCACTTTTGTATAATTTTTGGTTTTCTTGTGACACCATAGTAAATCTTGTTGTTCACGTGGTGTGTTGATAGTTGGGAGCTATTCGATTGAACCCTTGGAGTGGTAGCTTAAGTTGAACCTCTTTTGGGCATTCTTGAATAGCCTTGCTTGGAATTGAGGTAAGGGGAAAATGAATTATGTTCATCTTTGTACGAGGGTGGGTGCATCTAAATGTATATATGTCGTGTATATATATATATGTGAGTTGCGTCTTGACAACTTAGATGGTGATTTAGGACCTCGAGAACATGATTTTGTGATATGAATTCATGATGTGCTTTATTGCTTATTAAATGTGAAATTTTAAGCATTGTGATGATGTGAGTGCAATATATGGCATAATAAAATGAGCATGTATTGTGAAAGAGCATGTTGAGAAGAATTGCTATAAATGTGAACATGCTTATGAAATTGTAAGCCTTATGATAATTTGGATCCAATATTATGCTAATTGATAGAAGCATGTATTGTGATGGCATATGGTTGTGATTGAGAACCTTCATGCATTTTGGGATACACCATGTAGTGTAAAAAACATGGGTGTCAGTTTATATGGGTCGTGTACTCATATGTGAATAGTCTTGTGTTGAATTGTCGCAACAACTGGCCAGGGGTTGTTCCCAACCAACGGAACTATTGTGTCTGGGAATGGGGTATAGGGTGAGTCCTCTCATTCTCAAAGTCGTGGGTCATCTCATGCATTCGATATACAAATCTTTAGTCACGGGTCATCTCGTGCAACCGCCTTCCTTGTTGAAAGTGAGAAGTGTCAAAATCACTTGGGAATAATCGGTACAATACTCTTTCTCATTGTGAATGGGTAGTGTGCATATTCGTTAACATGAATTGGGCAAAGTGTGTAATGTGAGGTGTGTTGAGTCATATTGCACTTTAACTATCATATATGTGTGATTATGATATTGATAATGGGGCGTGCTATAATTGTGAATAATTATGATGTGAGCATATTGGGGAACTTGTTTGTTGGGTTCGATGGGGTTCTGGATCAGCGTGAGAGCCATGTGGAACAAGAGACCGACCTAGGGTTAGTGGCATGAACCTTGGTTGGGTGGTACCACTCGGACTATCGAGATTGAGGGATGACGCTTCCGCTAATGGGCTAGTGAGCTCACCACACGACTTAAATATTTTTCAGGTGGTGATTCCTTTCCGGGAGGTCCGTAGTCTCTAGAGACACGGTAGTGTTTTCGCTTCTTTTGTACATATGGAGGCAGATTACCTATTTTGTAGAGTCTACTTGATGAATTACACATGTGCTTATTTTGCTAAGTGTTCTAAACATTAAAATTATTATTTTTCTGTCTAGCATGTTGGCCGAGTAGGTTACCTTGATGTATGTTCCTTAGAGCGCCATGCGCGGGAACTAGGTTCTTTAACGGCATTTCAATGCCATTATATAAAACTATCTTGAATTTGTGAAAACAATGCTATTTATTACTTTAGACATGTTAAATGATGAAATGATGAAATTCTTATGTTTTGTCCATTTTAGAATTGGAATGAGATGGTTGTGGTTAAATGATGATTTTTCGGAAAATGGCATTTTTCACAGTTCATAAGGGAACCCTTTCAAAAAATTTAAGTAAAAACCTGTTTTTTCCTACCCCCATAGCCAGAAAATTTTCTTGTTTAAAAAATAATTTTAAACTCATTTTATAAAGATTTTGAATTTTAGAAGCCGACGGTAGTTAAAACGGAGACCGGGGCAAGATAGGTAATTTTTGCGGATTTTTGAAAAAACTTGTATTTTTGTTTTGAAATTTCAGACCTGGGATTGATCCCACCAATTGTAACACCCCGCTCCAACAATTGGTATAATATTGTCCGCTCTGGGCCCAGCCCGTACGGTTTTGTTCTTGGGCTCCTCCCAAAAGGCCTCATACCAATTGGAGACAACACTGCACATATAAGCACATCCCCAGACCTCTACCCGGGCGATGTGGGACATCACAATCACCCCCTCTTGGGACCCAGCGTCCTCGCTGGTGTTACCCACGGGCTTGTGCATGCACCCACACTTAATTCCGGCCGGGCTCTGGCTCTGATACCAATTGTTGGGCATTACGGGCCCCACATATCTCAACAATGGTGTGATATTGTCCGCTTTGGGCCTAGCCCGCACGGATTTTCTCTTGGGCTTCCCCAAAAGGCCTCACACCAATTGGAGACAACACTGCACATATAAGCACATCCCCAGACCTCTACCCGGGCGATGTGGGACATCACAATCACCCCCTCTTGGGACCCAGCGTCCTCGCTGGTGTTACCCACGGGCTTGTGCATGCACCCACACTTAAGTGTGGGTAGAGGTCTGGGGATGTGCTTATATGTGCAGTGTTGTCTCCAATTGGTATGAGGCCTTTTGGGAGGAGCCCAAGAACAAAACCGTGCGGGCTGGGCCCAGAGTGGACAATATTATACCAAGTGTTGGAGCGGGGTGTTACAATTGGTATCAGAGCCAGAGCCCGGCCGGAATTAAGTGTGGGTGCATGCACAAGCCCGTGGGTAACACCAGCGAGGACGCTGGGTCCCAAGAGGGGGTGATTGTGATATCCCACATCGCCCGGGTAAAGGTCTGGGGATGTGCTTATATGTGCAGTGTTGTCTCCAATTGGTATGAGGCCTTTTGGGAGGAGCCCAAGAACAAAACCGTGCAGGCTGGGCCCAGAGCGGACAATATTATACCAAGTGTTGGAGCGGGGTGTTACAATTGGTATCAGAGCCAGAGCCCGGCCGGAATTAAGTGTGGGTGCATGCACAAGCCCGTGGGTAACACCAGCGAGGACGCTGGGTCCCAAGAGGGGGTGATTGTGATGTCCCACACCGCCCGGGTAGAGGTCTGGGGATGTGCTTATATGTGCAGTGTTGTCTCCAATTGGTATGAGGCCTTTTGGGAGGAGCCCAAGAACAAAACCGTGCGGGCTGGGCCCAGAGCGGACAATATTATACCAAGTGTTGGAGCGGGGTGTTACACCAATGGTCGCTGATTTTGTTGAAGTTCAATTAGGATCTATCCCAGTTGTTTGGGATAGATCCCACTTTGCACTAGTGGCGAAGTCCGATTTTCGGACTTCCGTATTTTCCTCCTCAAACCTCAGAATTAGGTCCCGTTTATTTCTATGGCTTGTCCTATGTCTAAATTCTTGAGATAAAATTTGAAATCATTTATTTTCACTTGAAATGACCATTTTACCCTTGGTTGATCATAGGGTCTCCCAATGCTTCGGTTAAGGTATCGATTGTTTCGGTTTACCTTCTTTTCGATCCCGTGAGATCTTTTTGGCATCTTGAGATGTTGTATGTCTATTTTACCCTTGTACGGGTATTAGATGACTTAAAGGGATTTTATCTCATTTTTATTACTTCCACATTCACTCCCTTAACTCTTAGGCTCTGGTTTTGGAGTCCTAGGAAATTTGGGGCGTAACAAGCATGATAATTAATCCTAAACAAGATTTCTTATTCATTTTATATAATTAGAATGCTCAAATTATAATATCACATATATGTCTAGAGTCATCTGTACCGATACTGATTCCCCTACCTCTCGATGCGTGTCAACGAACTAATCGTCACGCCCATGACCGAGCTGGATATAGTGACATATCACCCTAGCGTACACTAAAATATGCCAAAAAATGATTTTGCCCAAAGTGTAGTCCATCGTGAACAGTGCGGTGCCCGAAAATTGGGCCCGCCGACCGAAGTTTTCTGAATTAATTTTCGCTTAAATCAAATGACCATATCTATGTCCTATACAATATAGTCGAAGCCCATTAGCCATTGATTTACAAAACGGAACAAATATGAGAAATACTAAAATAATTTTCATCCCTATAATCGCGATTTACCGATGAAACGCTCAACGAATCAAGCACAATTTTTAGTATGTTGTACAAGATACCGATAGGAAGCTATCGAAAATTAGCCCAAGCAGAGCTCGGGAAACCGCCAAACCAATGGCGCAAAGCTCGCAACTGCCGCCGCTCTTTACAACCACGCCCACCTACGGGAACTGCTATTGCAGCCCATCTCCGGCCACCTCCATGCCGTCGCCCACCAGCCACCGTCAGTCGCCACAGCTGTTGCTGGCGAACGACCAGACCCCAGGTTGTGAACCAGTAGCGATTCCCTCTATCTCTTCCCCTCTCTCAACCCGACTGCTCTCTCTCCCGATCTTAATCTGTGAAGAAGTGGAGAAGAATGAGCTAGTTGCTTTGAGGAAGAAGCAACAACAGATCAGTCATCAAGTGGAGAATATAAAGATGTGTGGCGTCGTCTCTCAACTCTCTCTCATATATACATATATATATAATTTCATATATTTATATATACATAATTACCCAAATATATATATAATTACAATTAAATATATATATATATACAATAAATCCCGAAAATACCGGATCAATCCCAAACGAAATGACGCAAACCCGAAAATCCACTAGATGCCAAATAACTAAAATAGTTTGAAATAAATACAATGGGGTATGCACCCAAACATCGGAACCCTTAAACGTAGACAATCAAAATATGTCACCCAGTCGAAATGAAACCGCGTACTCGACAATAATAAAGTCCATGGAATCATCAAGGAGAAATCGTAAAGTCATCTAGTCGACTTTAAATGTAAACGCATAAATTCCAAGAATAACAAGGACGTCATGAACAAGTGACGTCACAATAAAAAATAATTTCAGGGAAAGGAAAAATAACACGGGATGTTACAACTCATCTTGTGAGAGACCTTGATTTCATCTCCCCTTTTGAGTTATAACATTAACTATTCAGGAACCAATAGTTCTTTAGTAAGGAATCAATCCACACCTACAACACACTCAAGTAGCTTTCTTTAGTACCCATTTTCTTATTGGGTCCATTTATGTTAGCATATTTATGAGCATAATTCTTAATAAGCACATTAGCACAAAATGAGTGATTCTCCACAAACAATATGCTTTAATTGAATTTATCATTTAAGTACATTATCATGAAGTGCGTTTGTCAATTCAAATAGTATGATATGCTCATGGTTATTTCACAAGTAAATGAACCAATATGGAATTACAAATATGAGTGAAACTCTATTTCATATATGGATCATACATGGGTCACTACAAACAACCATATGCAGTATCCATATTCAACTTCAAGAATTAACAAGAAAACCAAGATAACTTTCCTTGATTGGCAAAACTAAATTATATTCCCTTTTTCAAAATTTATCAAAGTTTTAACACATAGGATGATTTATTTCCTTTAATTTCAAAATTCTTTGAGCATTTGAAAGCTTAATGAAAGGATATTTGTTTTCATAAGAGTCATATTTTCAAAAATATTTCTCTCTAAACCAAGGTGTTACTCTTCACATGCAATTTCATGATATGCAAGAGAATGTGATGTATGAACAATGATTATTCATTGATAAATTAAAAAATTTATAAAATAAATTTATATACCAATGAATACAAATATCAAGTCAATACAATGTAAAAATTATCACATTTCACCTAAACATCTCGAACATTGCATACCATCATCAAAATTCTTCTTTTATGACATGTGCATATTCAATGGTCATTGAGCACTAGAGATCATCTAAAAACACTCTTCCCTTTAATAAAATATAAGAACATTCTCCTTTAGCTTTTAAATGCATATAACTAATTTGAATACATCATAGGAGATTAAAAGGTCAAATAACCTTACGTAGGGGAAAGTCCTACAAAGTTTGTCATTGATCAACTCTAAGCCATTTAAGGCAAGAATAGAGCCGAGGCTCTAATACCAATTGTTGGCCACATATTGACCCCTAAAGGGGGGGTGGTGAATAAGGTCAATGACAAACTTTAAGACTTTTTTTGTTTGACTTTATTTTGATAAGGATAAGCTTCATTGGACTCTAGTCAAACTCTTAGTTAATAGAATGATCTCTTAAATGACTATCTCATTTAATGTTTGAATCACACATTAGTGATTTTCACAAGTAACTACATGCATCATTAATTTGAGTGGAATATGAAATAGTTCAAGCAACCAAGTATGCAATTCAACTAACCATGTAAAAAATATAATAGCAAATTCCTCATTGAGACATAACACATAAGGTGTTATTGTCCAGAAAATAATCCTTGTAGAGTTTACAAAGAATAGTCAATCATTTTGTGTGCATATAAACTTTCAAGCTAAAGGTTAAGATGAATATGCATTTTGTCAAACACATGGGATGCATATAGACATTCAAGGCTTTGGTTTATTGAAGAAGCATTTCATCAAACACTTCTTGTGCAACAAGATTTATAGTAAAATAAATGAGATTGTAATCTAAGCTATACTCCAATCATGTTCATAGTCCAATCAACTACTTCAACATAACATTTTCTCATACTCCTTGTGATTTTATAACCACAAGCAATTTCATAGCATAGCATTGATATGGAGTTCAAGATTGTAAATCAAAATTGAATTTAGAGTTAGGAGTTAAGGGATAGAGAAAATGCAAACCAAAGACAGATAGTATACATGGCTCAACCAAATCTTTGGTCTACATCCTTGCCTTGAGAAAACCGCTCAAGGATTCCACTATCATGTTTTTCATGCGGGTGAAAAGCAAACCCTTACATGCTCCTTCTTCCAGGTGAAGAGCCAACTTTGCTCACTCTTGCGGGTGGAGAGCCAACCTTCCTTTCTCTTGCTTGCGGGTGAAGATCCGACCTTTGCTCACTCTTGCAAGTGGAGATCCAACCTAATCCTCTCTCTTTAAAGTAGAGAGAAACCTTTATATATCTTTAACAAGCCCATCCCATACAAAGATAACTTCTTGGTCTTTTACTCACAGAGAATAAGAATTGATGTTTGAGTGTTACAACATATCTCTTAATAGATGAATATTGAAAATCAAAGGTCACTTGCTCACATACTTAGAGTTATAAATGAAATACCCAATTGAAAACTTCAACTTAAGTATGAAGAATGAATCACAAGAATGATATGAATGATGCACAATGGTGATTCCTATAGGATAGTTTTCTACCCAAAAATGATTTCAAACATTATGCCCAAAGTGGTAGATTTCACTCATACTCCTATCTCCCTCTTTTTCTCAACTTTCCATAGCTTTATACAACATATATTTAGCACAAAGAGATGAATATAGCAGTTGGGATTGTTCTAGTGGCTCTTGGGTAATTTTTCATTTCAAAACTAGCCGTTGGAGTCATTCCAGGGAAAATCAGTCGACTGAAAAAAGCAACTAGTCGGCTGATGACCACCCAAAAAAATTTCATTTCTGGTACATCAGCTTGTTGACGCTGCAGATCAGCTTGCTGACACACTTACATCAGCTTGCTGACGAAAAAAATCAGCCTTCTAAAATGGTTGTTTTTTAACAAAACTATTGTCCGCCTTCTAAATTTGGTTGGTTTTTAACACCTAACCAATATAAAACAAGTTTCAAAGTATTTAATAAATTAATAACATGTTTATAAGTATGAATACATCAAATTAAAAAGTTTTAATCTCTCCATATTTTGTAAAGACATTTTTGAATAATACATTTAAATTCAATGCAAATGCCAAATACTTCTAGGGAAATTTTAATAAATCATTTTGAGTGCAAGTCCTAGAAATCAATATGCCAAGAGTAGGTATGTAACGCCCCGCACTTTCCTTTCTCTTTTCTGGAATTCTTTTCCAAGTGTTCACGTTTTATGACGTCACTTATTCATGACGTCTTGTGTATTCTCGGTACGAGTAAATTTTTCGTGTTTGAGTTTCGGACTTAGCGGGACGACTTCAGGCAAGTTCATTTCCGGCTTCGAGATTTATTGTTCGTTGACGACTACGTGGGTTCGTGCAACGTTTCTCGTTGGAGCTTCGGCAATCGTGTTGCGTTCCTGAAAATGTTACCCTTGTTTAGTGTAGACGTTCGGTATAGCACTTAATGTGAATTTCTTGTTATATTTTTATGCTGTAAGTAATAAGAATAGTTAGAATGGATTTCGGGAAAGAAATGACCTAGGGGTATATGAGTATTTTCATATTTGGAGCACTAGTTCCTAGTCCTTGATCTCATTCTCCCATCTTTGTTCTAGACCCTCGGATCACAAGGCCTTGCTTAGTTGCCACTTAAATGAAATTATTCATTATTCTTGGTCTTTCACTTGGCAAGGCTTCATGTCTACCATTGGATGGTTTATTCATTCCCATCTTTATTCTAAGCCCTTGGATGATAAGGCCTTGTTTGGCAAATTATTGGGTTTTGTGATTGGTGTAATAAGTCTTCCAATGGCAAGACTTATTCATAGCACTTGGATTAGGTCTTCGCTTGCTAGTTTTATTATTGGCCATTGGATGGTGAGAGTTGTGAGTGGAGAATCTCTACAACTCTTAGGGTTAGCACACATTTGGCAAGACTTCTCCATTGTCATCTCTTCTTCTCTCTTTTCTCCCTCTTGCTTCTTCTCCCCTTAGGGGTTGATTTGATCACCCTAAGTAGGGAGTTTGGTGTGGCCATCAACATAGAAGATGTTCATGGCGTCCTTCTCTTTGGTTTGAGCCAAGAAGTGGTAAGTGTTCTTCATTTCTTATGTATTTTCCATTAAACCCCAAATTTAGAGTTTCTTGTTAAACAACTTGGTAATTTTTGTTTCCCTCATGTATTGGTTGTATATTTCTATATGTATATATATACATGCATATATATCTATATAGGTGTGAGTTATTACATGTTATTGTGATATAGCTAGTTGCCCTATTTGTTGATGTATGGTAGGGGACTAGGGGAATGTATTTTTGGGGTCTCGTATTGGCGTGATTGCCATGTGGGACATTTAACTGACCTATGGTAGTTGCATGTACACGGGTTGGTTTACACTCGACTTGAATAGTCGTAGGATGTGACAATTATGATTTATTTCTCCTACGGGACTCAATGAGCTCATCCCGGCAGTGGTATGCCTGGTGGTTTACACCACCAGTTTGCAAGAAATGTTTCGGCTATGGACAACTTGGAGTGCAGGATGACTCATGGCACTGATGCCGTTGCGGGATTTGGGACGTTAATATGTAGAATCGGTCCTTTTATTTCATTTACTTGTTCCATGTATTGGGACCGTAGATGTTGTATCTCTTGGGAACTAGTCTGTTGGCATATCCCTTCCTTTTATTTGGTATTGTTGCATCGTTGTAGAGATGTATTCTTTGGCATCTAGACGTGGCTTGTGTATCATTTGGTTTAGCTTCCGCTTAGTATGGAATTATTATTGTTAATAAGATTCCATTTGGTTTATATTTGTTTAGGATCTTAATTGGTCGCTCATTTTATAGATCACGATCCGGATTCCTTGGATCTCCCGGTTTGGGAGTCTTTGGAAATTCGGGGCATGACAGTTTGGTATCAGAGCACTAGGTTTTACCGTCTTAGGGACGACGGGTAAGGGTCGGTGGTATGTTGACGTTAGATGTTATCTATGATTTCCATATGCGTTTTCTGTGTGCTTCTGGATTTTTGTGTTTTCGTTATGTGGCTTTGAGGACGTGTCTTGCTAGATATATCCCGTTGTGATTAAATTCCAATGGATTAGGACCAATCCTTAGTATCTTTTTTTTTTCGTGCTCGTATCAGGGGTTAGCTACCGAGGAATGTGAGTAGATCATTCGGTTTGATCAATCAGATGTGTCTCGCGAACTAAGGCACTTCCTGATTTCGAGGACAAAATCTCCTAAGGTGGGAAGGTTGTAACACCCCACGTTTTCCTTTCTTTTTTCTGAAATTCTTTTCCAACTGTTAACGTTTTGTGATGTCACTTATTCATGACGTCTTGTGTATTCTCGGTACGAGTAAATTTTTCGCGTTTGAATTTTGGACTTAGCGAGACAACTTCATGGACATTCATTTCCGGCTTTGAGATTTATTGTTCATTGACGAGTACATGGGTTCGTGCAACATTTCTCGTTGGAGCTTCGACAATCGTGTTACATTCCCGAGAGTGTTACCCTAGTTTAGTATACACGTTCGGTGTAGCAATTAATGTGAATTTCTTGTTATATTTTTATGTTGTAAGTAATAAGAATAGTTAGAAACGATTTTGAAAAAGAAATGACCTAGGGGTATATGAGTATTTTCATATTTGGAGCACTTAGTTAAAAGTATAGAGATTTGGCTAAGTGTTGGTTTATGAATGGCATAGTGGTAATTAAAGAGGATGACAAGGGGTAGAAGGGTAATCAAGAGGCTTGATGACACTCTTGTAATTAACCCTAAGTTGAGAATAATTTGGTCATTTCACCATTTCAAGTGGTGTCTCATTCCTAGCCCTTGATCTCATTATCCCATCTTTGTTCTAGACCCTTGGATCATAAAGCCTTGTTTGGTTGGCACTTAAATGCAATAATCCATTATTGTTGGTCTTTCACCTTGCAAGACTTCATGTCAACCATTGGATGGTTTATTCATTATCATCTTTATTCTAAGCCCTTGGATGATAAGGCCTTGTTTGGCAAATCAATAGGTTTTGTGAGTGGAGTAATAAGCCTTCCAATCGCAACACTTATTCCTAGCCCTTGGATTAGGTCTTCACTTGCTAGTTTTATTATTGGTCATTGGATGGTGAGAGTTGTGCGTGGAGAATCTCCACAACTCTTAGGGTTAGCACACATCCGGCAAGACTTCTCCATTGTCATCTCTTGTTCTCTCCTTTCTCCCTCTTGCATCTTCTCCACTTAGGGGTTGATTTGATCACCCTAAGTAGGGAGTTTGGTGTGGTCATCAACATAGAAGATGTTCATGGTGTCCTTCTCTTTGGTTTGAGCCAAGAAGTGGTAAGTGTTCTTCATTTCTTGTGTATTTTCCATTCAAAACCTAGTTTAGGGTTTCTTGTTAAACCACTTGGTAATTTTTGTTTCCCTCTTGTATTGGTTGTATATTTCTATATGTATATATATACATGCATATGTATATATAGGTATGAGTCATTAAATGTTGTTGTGATATAGCTAGTTGCCCTATTTGTTGATGCATGGTAGGGGACTAGGGGAATGTATTTCCTGGATCTCGTATTGGCTTGATTGCCATGTGGGACATTTGACTGACCTAGGGTAGTTGCATGTACACGAGTTGGTTTGCACTCAACTTGAACGGTCGTAGGATGTGACAGTTACGATTTCTTTCTCCTAAGGGGCTCAATGAGCTCATACCGGCAGTGGCATGCCTGGTGGTTTACACCACCAGTTTGCAGGAAATGTTTCGGCTATGGACAACTTAGAATGCAGGATGGCTCATGGCACTGATGTTGTTGTGGGATTTGGGACATTAATATATAGAATTGGCCCTTTTGTTTCATTTACTTGTTCCCTGTATTGGGACCGTAGATGTTTTATCTCTTGGAAACCAGTCTGTTGGTCTATCCCTTCCTTGTATTTAGTATTGTTGCATCGTTGTAGAGATGTATTTCTTGGCAGCTAGACGTGGCTTGTGTACCATTTGGTTTAGCTTCCACTTTGTTTTGTATGGAATTATTATTGTTAATAAGATTCCATTCGGTTTATGGTTGTTTAGGATCTTAATTGGTCACTCATTTTATGGATCATGACCCGGATTCCTCGGATGTCCCAGTTCGAGAGTGTTTGGAAATTCGGGGCGTGACAAGGTACTTCGAAAGCTATGATAAGCTCGTCCTTCTCTAGAAAATAATGGCCATATAAGATTACTGATTTAAGTTCATGGCTTTTAATGAAATGTGAAAAGATAAAAATCAAGATAATTAAAGATTCTTGACATTCCCAAAAGTTAATATTAAGATTGTGAAATAATATTCCAAATTAAACCAATTCTCAATATTTTGACAAAAGTTTTTCATGGTTGTACCGATTAAGTTCAATGCCTTAACATGCATCTTGAAACCATTTCAAGTCATATGAATTGAGTTTTGGGTTCTAAGACAACGTAATTGTTGAGTTCTTTCAAAGCTTATAAAAGCTTGAACTAACTCTACTTTAACACAGACTTTACATATAAATGTGTCTTCAATGATGTTTGTAGTCTTTTGCTAATGATGCAAGGACTCATGAATGCTATACATTTAGTCTAGTACTCACCCAAGATTCTTTTACCAAATTCTTTGATCTTCAATTTCTTTAAGCTTTGGGTTTATGTCTCCATCATTATCTCGAATGTCTTTTGAGCTCTAAGCATCTTTTCTTGATCTTCTTATGAATTCATAAGCTCTCTTGAATTGTTCATGAATATGTAACTTACTAAGCATAACTCAAGTAGACATTAGTTCACCACATTCAATTGTTTGTTATCATCAAAATGTCTCATATACATCAACTAATCTTTCTCCCCCTTTGACATCATCAAAAAAGAATAGATACAATAAAGATCAAGGCGAAAATCATCACATCAAGTTGCATTTATGAATTGTGAGAATGAAATATATTCTTTGAAGTATAACAATCTCATATTGGCAATCAATAACGTGAATACTCAAAAAACATGATACCATATAAATTCATGATGACAATAAGGACATGCTAGCAAATGCAATAATAAAAATTGGTAGAATCATTTGCTTTCATTTCATAGCCAAATAGGATACATGATCAAACTAGATTTTCATATAATAAGTATATGTATCAAGTGAATGACTCAAATATAGAGTGACTTGATGCTCAAGTGAGTGTGTTTGAATGTTAAGGTTAAATCATAAGTATTTCGTAACACCCAGTGTTATATTCAATTTTTTCTGAAATTATTTTCGATTTAATTTCGGTTGTAACTTCACTTCTTCATGACGTCTTGGTTACTCATGGTGTTTGGTATGTGTACATTTTTCGCGTTTATGTTTAGAGTCGACTGAATGACTTTACGATTTTTCCTTGACGACTATGCGGTTTGGTTTCGACATTTAACGTTTAGTGCTTCGACTAAGTGGCGATATGGTTTGATTATCCGACGTTAAGGTTCTGACTCAGTTGTTCGTTTATTACATTAGTGCTATTAGGGATTTGACGTAGCGCTTAGTGTTCTTACTTGTTTTATTTGATTATTTTCTTGTATTGGTATTTATTTTTTATGTGTATATATCTGTGATTGTGCTTTGTGATCTACTTGATACGTGTTAGTAGATTTATTTGATAAATGGGATTATTCAGTAGTCCTTGGGATATCGGTGAGTTCGGATGTGTTCTATGTTCCGATGGTTATGTTTCATATCTGGAGTAGTTATTTTGACTTATATTATTTATTAGCTATCCGTAAAGTTTCCGGGCTTGTGTGAAATTATTTGCGAGTCGATCGATTATTTGTTTTGGATTATAAATATATATGTATATGTAGATATCAAATTTTATACCCCGAGTTATTTATACCAATTCATATTGTCTATCGAACATCCTGTTTATTTTTCGGGTTTAAGCGATGTTATTTGGAGGTTTCCGATATATTTTCTGGATTTATTGGACATGTATATTATTAATTGAAATTATAATATATATTGGGTATTTATATATGTATTTATATGAATATATATATATTGGGGATTTATATATATATATAGAAATTAATGAAATACTAATATATATGTATATGTGTGTGTATCGGTGAGAGAGAGAGTTGGATGAGCAGACCACACCCCTTTTGTCCTTCTTCCTCAGGAGCAGGCCACGCCTGGTCTTCTTCTTCGGCCAGCTAATCGCTGTCGGCGAGAGAGAGAGAGAAAGAGAGGACGGGATTGAAGGGGAGAGAGGAGATCGCGACAGACGAAGGGGCAGCTGGTGGGTCGGTAACCTGGAATGCTCCGGCGATGGCATAGGGACGACAACGACGGTGCTGGGTGGGGCAGGTCACGCAAGTGGTGGTTGTACGATGGTGGCAGTTGCCGGTGACGCGTGGACATCGTCGTTTCTGGCCGGAAATTCATGCCTATGTTTAGTTGACTTCCCTAGTTTGGATGGCTGCGAGTTTTGGAGGGTAGCTTCATCTTGGTGTCGTGTTCGACATACTAAAATTTCAGAATTTTTCGTAGAGCAGTTTGTCAGGAAATCAGGAAAGTAGGTACAAAAATTATTTTGGTATTTCTCAGATTTGTTCAATTTGGTTAGGTTATTGCTAATGGGTTTGGCTATATGGAATAGGTCATCGAGGCGGACTTTTTGGTCTGAGCGGAATTTCATTCAGACAAATTTGGTTAGCGGGCCCCATATTCAGGCGCTAACACTGTTCATCTTCAGGCTCCGCTTTTGGACGTGGATGCGTTCCGGAGCTGATTTTAGCATGTGTATTACGGTGGGAGTCCCTCTAACCCTCTCACTTTTGGCCTAAGTTTATTCCGTTTGTTAGTTTATGATTTGAGCATGCTAATTGTATAATATGAATTAGAAATACTGTTTAGGATTAATTATCATGCTTGTATGTTTATATATATATATATAAATGTTGTGACCTTGGATAGTGGATTAGGCTAGATCCATTTAGGTATTTCGAATTAATAGCACTAGACGTAGTTTAGTGTATACGTGTAAACGCAATTGAGTACGTTTTTATTTTCTTTGATTAGTAGAACCGCTTAGGAATTTATGTGATTTGTGTGACGTGAAATCCGTGAACGTAGAACGTTATTCTAGTTCTCCATATAATTGTAGATTATTATTTTATTAATTTAAAGGCATATAACAGAGATGAGATTATATGCATGTGGATTATTGCTTTAATAGATTTAAAAGCATGTTAAAAGAAATTAAATTGATATTCTTGTGGATTATTGCTTTAGTTGATTTAAAAGTATGTTAGAGAATATTTTCGTAAATATGATGAGATACATATTTATGTTGATACATGGTTCATTTGAGGCCCCGTATACATATTGAGTACACTGTGTAGTGATGATGTCACGCCCCTAAATTCTAAAGACTCCCGAACCAAGACATCCGAGGAATCCGGGGTGTGATCCATACAAAGAGCGACCAACTAAGATCATAATTAACAATAAAACGAATGGAATATTATTAATAACAATAATTCCATACACAACCAAGCAGAAGCTAAAACCAAATGATACACAATGCACATCAAGGCGCCGAAAGAATACATCTCTACAACGATGCAACGATACCAAATACAAAGAAAGGACAGGACAACAGATTGGCTCTCAAGAAATACACAATAGTCTAAATACAAGGGAGAAACAAAGGAAAACAAAAAGAGAACAACACTACGTAAAGACGTCCCAATCCCGCAACATCATCCGTAACACTCTGGGCAAATCCAGAAACTGCAACGAGGAAACAAAATAAAAGGTGTCGTTACACCCCAAGCATCCCATAGCCAAAACATCCCTGCAACGTAGTGTAGGGCACCAGTACAAAAGAATGCTGGGGTGACCTCATCAAAGCCCCATAGGAAAAAGGAAATCATAATCTTCACATCCTTTGACATGTGCAAACCAACCCATGTACATGCATCTACCCTAGGTCGATCAATCATCCCACATGGCACTTATGCCAATTTGGGATCACTGAAATGTATCCCTCTATTCCCCTACCATGCATCATCAATGCAACTAGCATATAACGAAACCTTAATATAACATCATATGGAAAACGTACACCTATATATATATATATATATCTATACGTATATATATATACATAGAGATAACAAATAAGTACAAGTCACGCAGTTCTAACCTCACGAGAGAACACTATGACTCGTACCCAGCAATCCAAAACTAGTAGTTTACACTATTCACATAAACGCACTCCAAGTACACAGTACCCTAGTGTAACATAGCCAATCACTCTAGTGGCCAAAATAATATCCATAGGATCCAAAGGAACTAAAATCACCACGATGCCCACAAGAAGGAACATCCATAACCAATACCAAGGAAACTCTCACGTTCTTCCGTACCTACATAACTATCATCAATGTATATATATATATACAATACACATACGACACATCAACCTATTCATAAAGGCGATCCACACTCACATCAATATCACTACACATGCCATTACATTAAACCTCATGACTCTATCCACAAGGAGTACAATTCCATCACTAACGCCCTTACTAAGGATTAGGAAGGCTAATTGCTCAACCACAAAGGTACGTGGACAGTACCCTCAAGAATGGCCACCTAAAGCCATGAAACCATGTAAGGGATGGAACTCCAATACTGAACAAATGAATAATCAGAACATCACGTCAATAAGGAAGGACATCCTCATGTGACGAGGAAAACACCATTGTGTATGTGCACTAAGCCACACACATCATAACTGAGACTCGGAATGAAACAAGGTATGAGATACACATACCGATAGAATACACTCTCAAGTAAACTAAACAACCACAACTCAAGGATTCCTATGAAGCCCACGAGGACAAAGAAGGAAAAGTGACACGCTGGAACCAGAGGACACAACGTATGTTTCGAACCCCGCGGATCAAATGATGACACAAAGAAGTCACTCGGCATCATGCCACGACTAACACTCAAGAAAGGTGGATCTAAGACGATCCTTCAACTTAACAAAACTAATCCATAAAGACCACTAATCAATTCCTCAAACATAGTTAGAGAAGTGGTGAAGCACAAAGGAAAGAACAGAAAGAAGTTGGTAGAAATGCATAAACAAGTACCACCGAGTTATACACCGAGTACTTAGTGGTGGAAGTTTCGAGTACTCGATGACCCTTCCACCGAATTGAATACCGAGTACTCGGTAGCCTTATAAATGTAAAAACTCTCTGGCGAAAATGAGAATTTTGCGCAAGTGCACCCACTTACATACTCACCGAGTACTTGGTAGAATCATCATTGAGTACTCGGTGGCCTCCATAATTGATAGTCAAGGAATGAACCTGAAAAGCTCCGGAACGAAACCGGACGACTCTGAGCCAACCCTGAACACACAGAAACATCTACAACACCACGAGGAGTGACTCAACATCTGACATGAACCACGGAGAACGAAGAATGAAGAAGGGAATCCGAAAATGACAACACCTCAATGAAAACGGGAAAGAACGATCCAATAACTCTATCCCCAACTGGGAACTCAATTCAACTCTCAAATCAACAAACTCATTTCAACCACCTAAGATGGTTAAGTTGACAACTCCAAGAACACTCCTATTCTTAGGATTATGAAAAAGGGAACCTAGTAGTCAATACCACAAAACTAACTAGTTCAATCACTAGCTCTTCTGATCCATTCAAACCTCAATTCACATGTAATATCACCTCTATTAGATTACAAACGGAATCAAGAAACCGTTTCCACACAAGTGACTAGAATCAATCCTCACCTCACTTAATCAAACTCCAAACCTCAAGATATGATAGATGATACATTCCTCAAGTGCAACAAAAGTATTAAATGGCCATCACTACATAACCAACCAAGTTTAAAAAACTATCAAGGATGATATACCCCTTAAATGTGCAAGAACATCAAGTGATTAATACCATACTACCAAGCAAGGTCACAAAACTATCACCCGCTTCTATAAGGTCTCATTTCACAATCGACCGTATAATCCACTACCGAGTTTAACTTATCAAAAGAAAGCCATTAAACTAACTCATATAACCATCCTAAGGTATATAAGCACATATCAACAAGTATAATCATTCATCTCATATTATAGTTTAAAACAAGGCATGCAAATTATATTCTCACATTATCCAATTTCACTTGAGCATTTTAATAACAAATGAACTATATATCGAAATTCACATTAAACATGTTCCACAACTACATTGAATAATAACATAATCCAAATGTAGCGATAATCACATAATAGCAACTCAAATGCAATGTGACTCACACACCTCATAGTACACACTTCGCCCAATACATGTTAATGTATACATACTCTGCCATTTACTTTTGAGGATACAAGCTCATCAGTAATGTAGAGTACCCCACCGTTTCTTCTCAAGTGCTTTTGACACTTCACACTTTTAACAAGGAAGAGCGGTTGCACAAGAGCCCAACTTACAACTCCATGCCCTAAGACTACAAAGGTCAAGAATATGAGCCTCTCTTACAACTCCCAAACCATTATCACATTTTCGGACTTACTAGTTTCGTACGGGTGAAACACCTCCTGGCCAGTTGTTACGACAATCCGACACAAGACTACCCACACATGATTACACAACCCACATATACCAACACCGTGATTTTGATACTACACGATGTAATCAATATACCTCAAGGTTTTCAATAACAATCATGTTCCATCACAATATGTGTTTTTCTCATTTGCAATAAATTGTACTCAATAAAAACATCATGCTTATAATTTCACACTTATAAGCAATAGTTCAGAACATGCTTTTAAATCTCATTAAAGCAATAATCAACAAGGATGTTCTCTCATACACCATTCATGTTCCAAATTATTAAGTTGTCCTTTAATTCACAAGGATAATATTCTCATTCATTTAACATGTTTTTATCTAAATTAAAGCGATCTTTCAAGATAATAACTTCCAAATTCACAAAAATGGGGGAACTAGAATAACGCTCTAAGTTCATAATCCCACACCCCACAACTCATCTACATACACATCCCAACTCACTAACCAAGGTAGCTAGCTTACTTACGCTATCAAGGCCACACTACGAAAACCCATAATCCTATATGTATACTTACACTTATACATATACACCTTAATACTCATATACTTATATATAGGCATACAAACATACTTTCATCTTTAAAGCCCAAGAATCATAACCAATCTATCATACATCATATACATATCTCAAGTATGACATAAACATGGATTATAGCACATAAATACATACAAACCCTAAATTCATATTTTTCAAGTGTGGAACTTAGCAATTATATCTAGGGTTAGAAAGCCCTAAAACAAAATCGCACACTCGCGAACCAAAGAATGAGAGATTAAAGATGCTTTCCCCTACCTCAAATGAAGAGCAAGCCAAACCACCAAACAAGGCCAATGAAACCCTAGCTTTCACCTTAAATCGAAATCGAAGAAACCAATCGATGAAAAGCTTCACCATAGCCTCCTAACAATGAATCAAGACTCAATCCACAAGGAAAACAAGAATCAATAGATGGTTTGTCAATAAAACTCAAAACTAGGGTTTGAGAAAAAAACTCACAAAGAGGAGGAGACACTTACCAATCCATGGCTCAAATTGAAGCCAAAAATACCACAACCAACTTCCGTTTTGAAGTCGTCATCAAAATCCAAGCCCAAGTAGATGAAATAGGGCAAAGATTGAGAGAAAACTAAGTGGGGGAGAGAGAGTGGTTCGGTTGGAGAAGAAGAGGAAATGAAATAATGAAGTTTTAGGTCAAACCCCACTTCTATACAAAATATGCAGACTCTACTGAGTTGTACATCGAGTACTCGGTAGAATAGTGGTCGAGTACTCGGTGAAATAGTTACCGAGTACTCGGTACCCCTAAAATAGTAAAGTGCAAGAAAAGGCTCAAGGCCCCAAGATGACACTGGAAAACTCCAAAACAATCTGGGACACATCCAAACACTCCAAAACACAGGAAAACACTCCAGACTCTCATACTTCCTCGCCAACTGACACACAAGTGAAATACCTAGAATACCCCTCACTCTCGAAAGTTCTAAAAATAAACATAAACACATAATCACATAAGTGCTACAACGAAACGTCTATAATAAATTGAGTAACACGTTTAAGCACAAAAACGATCGTCGATGCATTAACGAGAAAGCGTTATGACAAACCTACATAGTTGCCAACGAAACATAAATCCACGAAACCAAAAACAAAATACCACGAAGTCGTCTCGCTAAGTCCGAATCATAAATGCGAAAAATCAACACGTACCAAGATTGCACAAGACGTCATGAATAAGTGACATCACAAAACGTTAACACTTGGAAAAGAATTCCATAAATGAGAAAGGAAACGCAAGGCATTACAATTGAGTACATGAGGTGTGTTGATCTTGGTTGACAGGGGGTGTGCCATGACTTGTGTTTATCTTGGTTGACAATGGTTGTGCCATAACTTATGTTGATGTTGGTTGACAGAGGATGTGCCATGAGGTGTGTTGATCTTGGTGGACAGGGGGTATGTCATGACTTGTGTTGAACTTAGCGGACAGGGGGTGTGCCATGAGGTGTGTTGAGTCACATTGCATTCATTTTTCCATTATCGCCACGGTTTATCGGACCTTTCGATATTTTGGATCGTGTTGGTGAGGTGGCTTATCGATTGGCTTTACCACCAGAGTTGTCCAGAGTTCACAATGTTTTTCATGTATCTATGTTGAGGAAGTATGAGCCAGATCTCACATGTTTTGGATTGGGTCGATGTGGAGGTTGATGTGGATGTCACATATGAGGAGGGACCAGTTCAGATTTCAGACTCTAGAGATCAGGTTCTACGTGGAAAGGTGATTCCTCTAGTTAAGTGTTGTGGCATCATCATGGCATGGAGGAGGCTACATGGGAGCGTGAGGAAGAGGTCCGTGCCAACTATCCTGATCTTTTTGCCACTTAAGGTACGTCACGATTTCGGGGACAAAATCTTTTTAAGGAAGGGACGTTGTAATGACCGGCTTAATTTAAATAATTTATTTTTCTTCGGTTAATATATATATATTTTTATCTTGTGCATTACGTGGCATTGCATGTGTTTTCGTGCATTAAGGATTTCATGATTTGAATTTTTGGGTTCATTCCTATGTTTTGTAAAATTTTCATTTTGTCGTTGACCGGGTAGTTTCGATATTTTAATTAAATGTGGGGGTTACTTTTGAGTTTGATAAAGATGAGGATAACTTTTGCAATATATTCATTATGTGTAAATGTGTGACCAAATTCCATATGTCTATTTTTATTTTTATCTTCAACTTTCCAAAAGCATATTCCTCCATCATTTAAAGGTGCAATCATACATCTATTATATTGACACCACTTTATGAAATTATTGATGAAAGTTTTCAGCCATTATATTGATGTGTTGAGGTTGGCTTTTGCATATTCTCAACAATCAAGCAAAACCCTTTTTCCATCATCCTCTATTTTTCTCCTATCTTCTTCTCTCTACATTTTGGGCATCTTAGAGTGGGGATTCAATTTTGTGTTCAACTAGGAAGTTGTTCTACGTGTTCCGATCTTCGGTTTAATACCAATTATGGTATGTGATCTATATTATTTTATTTGATTTGATTTTTCAAAAATTCCAGTTTACTAGTTTACATGTTTAGTGAAAATCAAGGCTTTATATCTCTAATTTATAATATATGTACGGATGAAAATTAATTTTACAGATCATATATAGGTATGTGATTATATGTTCCTGAAAATTTCAGAATTTATAGATAATTAGAGAGTTAATTAAAAATCTAGGAAAAACATGTTATTCGGATATTGTTGTTGCTGCAGACCGTTTTAATGTACTCGGTTTGAGCAATTTATAGACCATGTTAAATTATTTATAAATTTTTTAAACTTTTAAACTATGCTTTTGTATATGTCTATTATCATCTCTCAAAAGTTCAGATCATTTAGATAAATATTCAATTTTCTACAAATCACGGAAGTAGGCTGTCCAGTGATATTTTACTGCTTGCTGATCCGATTTCGGTTTCGGTTTAGCCAATTGTTTCATATGGTTTCGTATTCTTATAAATCTTGAGACTTTTATTATAACATTTTGTATATGTCTAGGACATATGTATTAAAGATCAAGAATTTTAAGTTAATTTATATAGGTAATAAAAATTGTTGAGTAGCAACTGTTCAGTTTCAATCGTAGTTTAAAACCGGAACTTTTGTTACCAATTTGAGCTATCTATAATTCTAATTTTGTACTTATAATTTTATCACCTGATCTTGGAGTGTATGTTATCTATAATGTAATCATATAATTCATGGATAGGTTTGTAAAAATCTTGGAGTAAAGGGTGTTCAGTTTTCGAAACTGTTAGGAAAGCTGTCTTTTATAATTATTTTGGACCACTGTCCTTTGATTAACGCTTATGAAAATTTTACAGTAGACCTACGTAGAAGTTTGGAGTGTATTCTGTAAATTTTATTTTTTTATCAAACCTGTAGATTTGTCTAAAAATCATAGATTACCTACTGTCCATTTTATGGTAGTATTCGAAACTGAACTTTTCGACTCTTAATTAAGTAGCTAAATTTTGTCTATTAATCCCGAATATTTTTTAGTATATATTTATATATATCAGAATGTTTATTGGCAAATCTTATTATAAAAATAAATATGGTTATGTATATAAAAATTATTCAATATGCGTTAATTGGTTTCGGGCATAACAGGGTACAAATGAAGACGTGAAGGGAGAACCGTTCGTTTCTTCATTATCTACACAACCATATTGTTTTGATTGTTGGTATTTTACTGGATATTTTATCAAGTTTGAGGTAGGGATTTATTGGGGTATCGTGTGAGTTTAAGAATCTTCATTTATGCATTTTAATGTTTATATATAGATTCATCATCTTATTGTGCTATGTTTGACATGAGTTGTGAAATTGCATTAATGTGTTTAAATGCATTGATTCATGCCACGATAGAATTTTATTAGGTGGATCATGGAGTGCGGATATATTTATTACTTATATGCGCATGTGAATGACATTTATGAATTATGAATTGTGAATGGTGGATTGGTTGTTAATTTTGGGAAATGGTCATGTGGTGAGAGCAATGGGGGCACGAAGGAGCTCCAGGGGTGCAAGTCCTCGAATTATCGCGCGATTGGTTGACGTCACCGTAGGGTTAGTAGCCCCAAGACGGCTAGGCAGATGAATAGGTAGTTCATGTCCTAGGGTTTGTTTCATGACATAATTTTCCCATTTGATGATTTTGAATTTGATGATATCTCTGTTGTGATAGTTGGATTTGAATTCGTATTGAGAATATTGGTTTTAATTTCGTGATTATAGAACTTTTAAATTATCTTGATGATATTATTTAAATTGTTCTACATGAGTTTATATTATGATTCCTTATGCATTTATATCATGACATTGGACTAGGGTAGAGACTTGACCCTATACGTATTCATTAATTTACATACTTGCGGAATCTTACGCTTCATGATTTTTCTCTACTGGGCCGTTTGTGCTCACCCCTTATCATTTTTCAGGAAACGAACCATTGGTGGATGATGCATGAGCTATTGGAAATTTGTGGAATTTGAACTTATAATAATTACATCTTTATGTAATAATAAAGATTGCAAGCTTATTATGATTTGTAATTGTTTGGTTTTGGACTAGTGTGTACCTGTTGTAATTTGATTTGATTTCGGGATATGTGTGTGATTTTATTATTTCTATTTCGCTTCCGCGCTAGTTACCATGTAAACAATGTCGGTTGACCATTTTGACCATTTGATATCTTAGGAATTTTAATTAAATTTAAGTCATTATCCGGGTTTTCGGACTCGAGGCGTGACACCTTTAGGTGCCTTTCACCTTTTGAGGAATGAGTTATCAACTGTATTCAAGGTTTTGATTGGGTTAGAAGAGGTTATGGTTGAGATGATTTTATTAAGTACTTGGGTGACTGTAGTGTTGTTTCTTATGCTTAGTTCATTCTCCTGAGAATTTCTTGTACGGTGCTTTTGTACACTAGTATGTGATCATTGACTTCTATGTCACTCCTTGATTATTCGGTTACGGCGTGGTGCCGAACCTCTTCCTTGTGTTATCATTTGATTCTGTGGGGTTGGAAACCGATAGTTGTATTCCGTGAAACCAATGTAGTACACTTCCTTCCTTGTCCTCTTGGACATTATAGGAATTCGTAGAGTCGTGTTCACTCTTATTCGGCTGTCTTTCGGAAACGGTGTTTTCTAAGTCTGTAATAAACTCTTGTTATTTAAAAGGAAAAACCTGTTTTCACCTACCCCCGTAGCAACTAAAAGTTTTAGTACTTTACAAAATGATCTTATGATCTTCTTTAAAAAGATTTTTAACTTCTAAAAGTCGTTGATGGCGACTGACGGAGATCGGGGGCAAGACGGTCATTTTCACTGTGTGGTTTCTTAAAGAAAAACTATTTTATTACCTTTTTGGGATTCTGAGATTTCGAGACTTCTTTCTCAAGATCTCGCCCTGTAGAGTGTTGAAAGCTGTTTTCTTGTTCACCTTTGCTTCAGATCATTTCTAAGTCTCGGGTATGAGGCTTGAGTTGTTCAGTGCACACATATAGTGTTGCCTTTCACTTCTTCTTGGTTGTTGATGTCACCACCTAGGTGATTTGAGTTGTTACACATGTTAGGGGCATAGATGCCGAGTGGATTAGTTTCTTTTGTCCGGGTGTTCTCCCTAAACACTTGTGGTGTTTTAACTTTGACATTGTTGTCTCGGTTATCTGTTGGCTTAGTATTGGGACTTCTTTTCCCTTGCTTTGGTTTCCTTATTCAGGTGTTTTTCCCTAAACACTTATGGTGTTCTTAACCTTGACATTGGTGTCTCGGTTATCTGTTTGTTTAGCATTGGGAACTCTTTCCCCTTTGCTTTGTTTTGGTGACCCTTAGGTGGTTGTTCATGTGATTAGAGTTCGTGTGCTCTTGGTTTTCCTCGCCTATAGTGATAGTGTTGGTTATTTATTGACCTAGTTGGAGATAGGAATTGAGGTTTTCATATGGTGATATGATGAGGTGATTCCATCCTTGAGGTATAGATTTTCTCTAGGAATGGGACTATATTTCTTATATATATATATATTGTATATATATATATGTGGATGACGATTGTGTTAGTACACAAGGACGTGAGTGTTTTTCCTCCTGTGTTCTCGGGGAGTGAGTTATGAGTATTCCTTGGTACTAGTTGTGGATTTGATTCGTGTGGATATTAGAGGTGAGTGTGTTTTCCCTCTATTTGAATCTTTTGGTTAGCGTTGTGAGCGCTTGATGATTTGTTAGATTGGACCTGGGTGTCGTGTACCTAGTGTACGTTGGTAAGAGTAGTGTAGACTACCGGTGTTGGTACTTAGAGTACGAGTCTTAGTTGTATCTTTTAGACTCTTGTTGTGTACTTATATATATATATATACACACATATATATATGTATATATCCCCGATATATACTCATTTACAGTAGCATGTGAGCACGTACCTTGGGTTTTCATGGCTGGGTTATGTTGTGGGCTATGTATCTCACTTGGTGGTTTAGCATTACCTAAAATATTAGAGGATGTGGTAGTTAGGATATCCTTTCCCACTGAGCTTATTTGCTCACAGGGGTATTTCATTTGCCTCCTGGTATTCCCACGCCAGGTTGCAGGAAATGTTATAACTATAGGTAACATGCGGTGCAACGGCAGTTCCCTTTTGTTTTCCTTGTTACAGGTTTTGGAGTTGTGTAGGGTGATGCGGTTATGGATGCAGCGCGACTGGTTTGGGGATGATAGTTATCTGCTGTCAGTTTATTTACCCATTTTGTATGGGATTGTCATATATTTCTCTTGGGAGCCAGTCTGTTGGCATATCCCTATTGATGTATCTTTTGTTTCCTGTATTTATTATTTTAGGATGTTATTGTATCTATTCTGCACTGCCATATGCTTTTCTGTATTCCTATTCGAGCATTTGTGGCTCTATTGATTATAGAGGGTTATGTAGGAGTAGCGGTGCTTCTTTCCACTGCCTCGACCCTAGTAAGATTGATGAATGTTGGGCCTGTGAGCCATTGTTATTATTGAATTGGTATTGGCAGGTTATTCTGTTGTGGTTGTGTGTCCGAATGTTCCATTTACAAACGGAACTCTTCCGGATTTTCATTAAATTCCGCTGCTTTGTTCTATCATTCATTTAGGTATGAAATATACCATTTTTATCATTATTCCATATGTTTTCATGGTTAATTATATCTTAGTTAGTCGTTCGTATTAAGGATCACATCCTGGATTCCTTGGATGTCCTGGTTAGGGAGTCTTAGGAATTTAGGGACATGTCAGTTTGGTATCTGAGGGTACTATTGAGTTTCTAGTATTCGATTAGGCATGGAGTATATTTTTCATTGTTATTCCATGTATTTCCTTGTTATTGTTGACTATAGTGGTTGCTTGAGTTACGTCACCCTTTGGAAATTCGTTAATTCTCTATATTAGAGTTTCGGGGATTTTAGGGGCGTGACAGCATGGTATCAGAGCATGATTGCTGAAGGTCATTTGTCGTAGGGGTGAAATGACATTTTTACCCTTTTGTGAGTGTTTGATGACTGAAGGTCATTTGTTCTCGTTTCTTTTTTACTTCTACATTCACTCCCTTAGCTCTTAGGCTCGAATTTCGGAGTCCTAGGAATTTGGGGCGTGACAAGTTGGTTATAAGCCTTCCCTGGTACTAGTTGTAGATTCTTTTTCCTTTGGTTATTTGAGGTGATTGTGATTCTCCCTTTTTGGATCCTCTAGTTAGCGTTGTGAGCGTTTATGTGATTTGTTTATTTGGACTTGGGTGTTGTGGACTTATCGTATGTCTGTGAGAGTAGTGTAGACTACCGGTGTTGGTACTTAGAGTACGATTCTTGGTTGTACCTTGTGAGACTAATTTTGTATTTACAAATATATATATATATATATATATATATATATACTCATATATCGGGATATGATTAGTTAACTTTAGGATATATATATACGTTGGTTTGTAATACAGATTTTTCATTTGCATTAGATTCGATGCTTCGTGCCTTATTGTGCTTCCCTGATATATGATTGGCTTATTTATGGGCTTGTTTTGGGTGCTTGCATTGCCATGGTTTCCATGTGAGACGACAAATCGACCTAGGATAGATGCATGCCCATGGGATGGTTAACATTACATGGACGACTAGAGGTGTGTTTGTTATAGATTTTATTGTGAACCCCCGAGGTTGTGCTCAACCCCACAGATATTGCAAGTGGATGCTGACGACATATATAGTGGTGATGACAGTACAGATGGTTTAGGTCGTTGTACTTAGTATTTGTCCTCCTCCTTTATTCATTTATGCTCTTTTTTCTCCTCCTCTTTTCACCAGGAGATTATCGTTGTAGTTTTGGGTGTCAGTATATTGGCATATCCCTTTTGATGTATCTCTTTATCTCCTAGTGCCATTGTATCTCTTCAGCACAGTCATGTATCTATATGTACTTTATTTGAATATTGTTGTTAGTGGATTATAGAAGGTTGGGTAGAGGTAATGATCGTTTTATTTCCACTACCTCGACCCTAGTAGGATTGTCGAATGTTGGGTTATGAGCCATTGATATTATTGAACTTGTTATTGACATGTTATTCTGTTGAGTTTGTGTTTCCGGTATGTTCCATTTACAAACGGAGCTCTGTTGGATTTTAGTTGGATTTCGCTGTTGTATTCTATCATTCAGTATGTATTGAATAGATCATTTTTATCACTATTCCATATGTTTTATTATGATTGATATTCTTAGTTGGTCGCTTATTGTATGGATCACACCCTAGAGTCCTCAGATGTCCCGATTCGGGAGTCTTAAAATTTTAGGGGCATAACATATTCAATATACTATATACAAATGAGAAACACACAATCACAAGATCATTTAAAATCACATAGTCATGTAAGTAAATTCACTTACTATTTATTCTTTCACAAAACGTAAACATAGCTTGACACCCTTTCCTTGTATTATAAAAACAAATTAAGTTTAAGGTCATCTAAGACATTTAAAATCATGAATAATCAAAATATATAATCGATAGAGACATAATATAATCATTCATGGAAAAATTTACATCAAGGTTATAAGACATTTGGGTATTAAAAGAATAAATCACAAATTTGAGTAAACTTGTACATATCTCATATGAAAGTCATTCTCATATTTTCCTTATAGTTTTATTGATAATGAAATGACTACCACAAGGAAGAATCAATCCTTATATGCAACAATCATCTTAAACAATATATGAATTATGTGTAGAGAAGATGACACAAGGATTAGAGCAATGAGAAGTCATTAAATATGAGATAAACAAATTTGACATCTGAGCATTTAAGAAGAAGTCAACACCACCTTCATCTTAGCCATATGAAATACAATACACGCATATGCAACATCTAATCATAGAATGTAATGTGAATGAAATAAAAATGACAATAATGACAAAAAAAAATGAATATCATAAAATATGCAAGTGAGAAATTCACAAGACATTCCAATTTCTCTACAAATTTTACAAAATAAGTCCTCTTGGAGAAAATTGGTGAGAATATTGGCTAAATAATATATAACATGAAAATGAGCTCAATATCTTCCGCAAACATGTCTTTAAGGATGTAATGTAATGAAATAATTTGCATTCTCTTCCAAAACTAGAAAATATCTCTAAAATATTTAAAGTATACGATATCTATCATAAATGTGATAAAAATGATGATCTAAAATTGAAAACTAAAATATTTAATATATATTATATCACTCATAAATATATATATATATAATAAACCAATGTAATGTACATATATATATATATATATTATATAGTATACTTTCATTTATGGTAGTAATGGCATCTAAGTGAAAGATAAGTTAACCAAGGAAGTCACATAGTCCCAAAACCTAAGTGTCAAAAAGTATATGGAATTAATTTCATGACAGTCAAATAGCTCTTACCCAAGAAGGAAATAAGTTTATCTATCATGATCATTTTGAAATAGTTCGCATGCTTGTGATAAACTTCTTTGCACAATACATCAAATATTGGAAAATATAATATTCTCATGTAAGTGAAGTAACCAAATTTGATGAGTCATAAATGATAAAAAAAAAAAATTGTTTATCAATATAGGTTTTATAATAACCTTCATCCATAAGAAAATAATTTAAAACCATTCAAAACAACCTTTTGAAGCATATTTCAAGTTAAGCACGGCTTACGGTAGCTTTAAAACCCATGGTCTAAAGCTTATACATTTCAAATCATTGTGATTTTATACATGGAAACTTTTGGATGTAAAATCATATAAGAATGCATTTGAAAAAACAATTTCATGCAAAGAGGCATGTGGCATTCTTAGTACTTTTATTCCATTCACATGTGCAAAGAATAATTTATATCCTTCTTGGTTAAGATCTTGGGACAACAATGGTCAAATCTTTGGGTCACTACTCTTAGTCTTTGGCAACAACTTATACATTATAGAATATACACGAGTATGAATGCATAATCATAATATAAAAGTATAAGATATACGAGATCAAAATTATTTTATATTATCGAGAAGCTTATATGCAAAAAAAAACAAAACAAAAATAATATAAGAAAAAAATATATATAAATCATATGGACTCTCATGCAATACAAGACATTCTTCATGTCATGAAACAAAATACAACATCAAGTTTAAATAAAACATATATCCATGTACATGAACATTATATGCGTTAAAGTTTATTGCTCTAAAGTTCTTATCAATCATGTTATACTTGAAAACCAAATGAAACCACTTAATTTCATAAATGTCATGTCTTTTATGATATATGCACATCGGGCTCATGATTCATGTTTTTCAATAAACATTCAAGATAACCTCATATAAGCACAATATTTCCTCTTATCAACATGCTTCCTTCAATGATGGAATCTTAGTCCCTTTTGCATAAGTGAGATCCAAGCATCCAATATTTAGTCTCAAACAAATTTTAACTTCAAACTATAATGACCAAATATTATGGATAAGACATTATGAGGATCATAAACAAGCACATTTAGAATGTTCACCAATAATTTAACAAATGGATGATGGTGCATCATTTTAAAACTCTTATGAGCCCATTAGATAATTCTTATTCTCATTTTTATGAGTTGGCTCTTTCAAATAGTTGGAATTTATTGAGCTTTCTAGCTAGTGTGGACTTAGTTGATTAATCATTTATCTCAAGTCCAACTTAATTACTCTTCAAGTTCAAAAACCTCAATCAATTATGCAATATGTGATATCACAAAGATTTATATAAAGCACTAAAATCATAGAAGCACATACATAACTACCAAGACATAGCTACTCAAATAGATTCAACCAAATTCAAGTGAAGTAGCCTTGATATTCTAGATGTGGTCATGGTAATTTTATTTAAGTGTTATGCATAATCAAAACATTTCTTTCATAAATCTAGTCTTTGAAAATTATTACACCTGATGTACTTGAAAAGACAAGATACAAAAATTATGTTATCATATGTTCGCATCTCTTTTCAAAACAAGTTACTTTCAAGAATTCATCAAAATCTATGGCCTAAGCATATTCAATTGCATACACCAAGAAAACGATCAACCTCATCACCAATCATCAAATTTATTGTGACGTCCCACATTGCCCAAGTATAGGTCTGGGGATGTGCTTATATGTGCAATGTTGTCTCAAATTGGTATGAGGCATTTTGGGTAGGAGCCCAAGAGCAAAACCGTGCAGGCTGGGCCCAAAGCGGATAATACCGTACCAAGTGTTGGAACGGTTTGTTACACTATGGATGGTCGTACATGCTTATATTGATTTATTCTTACATGATATATCTTGTATTTGCTTGAGGATCAACACAAACACTAGAAAAAGTACACAAGAAATACTCAAAAGACACAAATCATTAACCTTTTGTCACTACCTCCAATATTTTCAGAAAATCATCTCTATTCTCACCCAAATTTGGGTTTTCCACTTCAAACATTTAATTTTCAAATCTCTACTCAAAACCCCCAAATATTGCGGTGATTTTTACATAATTCATTCATTCAATTGTACATATTTTACTTATTTGTACATATTTCATTCTTTACATGTAGATAGACATCCTTTTGTGAATATAACAATCTCTACACACATTTGTGTGTCATTCTTTCATTATTTGGACTCGTTGTCCTACATGTCACTTAACACTTGCACAAGTTGCATTTATTAGTGCATATTCCATTTATTACAACATATGTCACTCAATATTTACATAAGTTGTATTTATTGGTACATATTACATTTATTAGTAGATATACCATCTAATATTTGCACAAGTTACATCTATTAGTGTATATTCCATTCATTACATGTCAATACATACATTCTTTGTGAAATGTTTGCTTTATGTGCATTCTTTCCAAATGATTCATTAACAAATGATCCTTCCAAGGGGATGGCAGGATAAGAGAAAAAGTCAAACTTTAACAATCACTCTTACTTGTTTTGATAATGGTATTCCTTACATGTTTTAATACCTTGTCAATACATATGTATGCACTTTCAATTCAATTTCTTCTAACCCTCTCTCTAGAGGTTATAGTATTACTATTTTGTATACTATACAAGATATCAATATACATACATATGTCATTTAAATTCCACTTTCTTTTAACCCTCTCTCTAGAGGTGATAGTAAGCTATATGAAAATATTATATACATTGCTTTTTTTTTTACAAATGATCCTTATGGCGATGGTCCGTGAAGTAAGAGGAGTTGCATCGACGCTCTCACACGTGGTTTATACATTTTTCTATATTACCTCGTTACTAAATGAGTATTTTGCACGTACCTAATTTCATGTCTATTCTCTCCTTATTAGAGACCCTTTGTGCAATACATGCCAATTTGTGTACATACATATTTCTTAAATCAATACATAATAATTTTTATATATTCAATATTTTCAAAGTCAAAAATTCATTCAAAACACTTTTTAAAAGGCCTTTTCAAAACTCAATTTCAAAACACTCTTCTCCCTAAAATGAACTTTTTCATTACTTTATGCATCATGTTCAAAATATTCAATTCATTTTTATCCACTTTTGGACCACATTTCAAAAAATCTATTTTCAAATAAGCCCTCTCAAAGAGGCAAAATTATTTGTATACATTCTTTGCCCACTTTTGGGATTTATAATTTTGTACACGCATGTGCCAACACATGCCTCATTCTTTGTCTGCCTCCAGACCATTCTCTGACAAAACTATTTTTCAATTAAGCCTTCTAAAAGAGGTGAAATGTAGCGTCTGGTATTTTTACATGCTAATTTAAAAACTTTATTAATGATTAAATGCGTACGTGATTATGTGTTTAATGTGATTTTATGCTTAATATGCTTATGTGCTTAGCATTACTTACATGTTTTATGTGGTATTAAAAATTGTAAGTTGCATGTTCTATTTTCATTTTGAGATTAATGAAAATTGTTAGAAACAATTTCGGGAAAAGAAATGACTGAAGGGTAAATTGGTATTTTCATATTTAAACCACTGATAGGTGCTCAATATTGGTCATCGTTCGCCCCTATCTTGCGTTTGTTATGTCTTTACATTCCATTACTTGGTATTTTTATCTCGTTTGTGTGTGTAAGCATGTTTCATGAGCTTAATAAAGAAACAACGCTAATCTCGGTAAATTAACTGAGTTCGTGTTTGTTTCTATCTCGAGAAAGGAATCAAGAGATGCACCAGAGCAAAAAAGAGCTATCGAAGGGTGAAATTGTCATTTTACGACATCATTATCTCACCGGAAGGACAAAAATATCATTTTCAGACATTATTACTTCACCAAAAAGCATCGAGAGTCAAAGGCGGTCAGACTAGCTCAAATATGAAAAGATGGGTTTTTACATAAAAAAATGCGTTATACCCTACGTCACCAGAGAGAAAATGGGCAAATTGGTCTCAACCTACGCTCCTGAGCTACGCTGTGGTTTTGGACCCTACGCCCAAGCGTAGGTCAGGAGCGTAGGTCCCACCGTTTGGTCACGTGATCCCTCGACGTGCTAAAGTTGTTTCGAAGTTGTTTCAGAATTTTCCAGTTTTGTCCCTACTTCGATATTTCAAGTGATCGGTGATTCCAGACCTATACACATTCAGGCTTATACACATATTTACATCTAATTTTAAGAGATTATTAATGTATTATGAAATTATAGAAAAGGACAACCATTAGGGTTTCCCTCACTTGTCTATAAATATGAGAAGATTAAGGTTTAGAAAAGGGGATGCTTTTAGGGTTATTTTTAGTTCTGTTTTGGACATACATGTTCATTCATAGAGTTCTCTTCCATTGAAGAGAACCACCATTGAAGACCTAGAGATCCGGAGAAGAAGGCTATGGAGAGTGTTTCTACAACGATAATGCAGATTCTCTCAGTCATGATCAACTAATTCGGTATCTAGTGTTTTCTCGCAAAACCCTAGCCAAGTAATGTAGTTCTGATTTTATATTCAATTGTAGAGAGGGGAAGATGTGACTATACTGTGATGATTATGTTAGATGAGATACCATTTTTATTCGTGATACAAGTTTATTTATTTGAATTGATTCTTGTCTTAGACTTTTTGAATATATTTATCTTACACAATCATAATTATTCATTATGGTTCTGGAACTCGGATGCTTAATCTGTGATTTTCTACACAATGGTGGTCATAAAACTTGAAACCCTAGGTTGACACAGGTCATGCCCTGACAAACTGATATAGAGATGCCTTAGTTTATTTTCATGCTTAATTTACTACTTAAATTTACTTTATGTTAGTAGTTGACATGCACTAATCAGTTTAGTCTTGAGATGGGTTGTCGCGATCCAGTTGAGAGTAATCTTTTTGGGGTCAAATTGCTAGCGTGGTGCGACCTGATTCACAGTCAATGGATAGCCCTCATACAATTGCATTAGAATTTGGACTACGTTATGCGGTTAGTGGTGGAGTGAGGAAACCCTAGTTTTCTCTCTCTCTGAATCACAACCATTATTCATTATTGTTTTCTATTTTATTTTTATTAGTATTAGATAATTCACTAAACCAAATTCTTTTTGGGAAAATATCAGTCAGTATTTTTAGACTATTGAAGTGAATAATCCTCGTCTCTGTGGGATCGGTATTCCCTGACTCAAGCAAAATTCTCTACAATTGATCTGTGCGCTTGTAGAAGGGTAAAATTTAAAGTGTTGTTAAGGTGTCATTTTTAACCACATATTTTGCACACACCTGACGCTCACCAAGCACTTAGTGGAAAGTGTAGAGATTTGGCTAAGTGTTGGGGTATGAGTGGCATGTTGGTAATTAGAGAGGATGACAAAGGGTAAAAGGGTAATTAAGAATCACAATGGCACTCTTATAATCATCCCTAAGTTAGGAAGAAAGTTGTCATTTTACACTTTTAAGTGGTGTCTAAATTCTAGCCATTGATCTTCTTCTCCCATCTTTGTTCTCAACCTTTGGATCATATGGCTTTCTTTTGTTGGAACTTAAATGCAAGAATGCATTATTCTTAGTCTTTCACTTGGCAAGACTTCATGTGTACCCTTGGATCATTTATCCATTTTCCTTGCTTTATTCTCAACCCTTGGATGGTGAGAATTGTGAGTCGAGAATCTCTACAAATCCATATGTCTTTCATTGCAAGACTTTTCTATTTCTCTACAAACTTATTTTCTCTCTACACTTATCCTTCCCTCTTGCTCTTCATCACTTCCTCCTTTGATTTCATCTCCTTTCACTTAGAGTTTGAAGAAGTGTTCAACATGGGAATTGCTAGGGTTGCTCTCATCTTCCATTTCCTCTAAGTATTGGGGTAAGTTTCTAGCTCTCTTGAGGTTTGAACTTCAAACCCTAGATTTTCCATACTTGAATTATTATGTTCAACTATTGATTTTTGGTTTCCTTTTCTCTTGAATTTTGTTAAGGATCATAAGTTGAACCTTGTCACCGATTTTCGGTTATTGAAAGCTTGGAGTTCATCTTGTAGTTTTGAGCTCACTTTTGGATTGGGGACTTTTGTAAGTGTCTTAACTATCTCCTTTCTTTTGAGTACTCCCTTTTATGAAGCTTAGAAATTCATTCATTAGGGTTTTAACTCTATTATTGTGGTTGAAGCTACTTTTGAAAATTTCGGTTATTGTTGACACCATAGTAATCTTGTGGTTCAAGAATGGTGTATTGCTAGTTGGAAGCTATTCTATTGAACACTTGGAGTGGTACCTTGGGTTGGACTTATTTTGGGCATTCTTGAGTAGCTTGTTTGGAATTGAGGTAGGGGAAAAATGAATTATTTTCGTCTTTGTACGAGGGTGTGTGTCTATGTGTATATATGTCGTATATATATATATATATATATATATATATATATATGCGAGTTGAGTCTTGACAACTTAGACAATGAACTAGGCCCATTAAAGCATGATTGTGTGATATAAATGTATTATGTGATTTATTGCTTATAAATGTGAAATTGTAAGTATTGTGATAAAGGGAATACAATATATTGCCTAATGAGAAAATCATATATTATGATTGAGCATGTTGTGAACCATTGTTTGTAACTGTGAAATTGTAAGCATGGCGGTTATATTGAGTACAATATATTGCAAATGAGAAAAGCATATATTATGATGAAACATGATTGTTATTGGAAACCTTGATGCATATTGAGTACATTGTGTAGCTTCAAAATTATTTTGTTAGTATATGTGGATCATGTAATCATGTGTGGATGGTCTAGTTTCAGATCATCGCAACAACTAGCCAGTGGGTGTTTCACACCTACGGAAATTAGTAAGTTCGAAAACGTGATACTGAGTTAGGAGTCGCAAGTGGGCTCCTCTCGTATTCTTGACCTTTGGAGTCTTGGCACACGGACTTGCAAGCAGGGCTCTCGTGCAACCGCCTTCCTTGTTAAAAGTGAAAGATAGAAAATTCGTTTTGGAAGAATCGGTACGATACTCTACATTTACTTGATGAGCTTGTATCCTAAAAATAAAAATGGCCAGAGTATGTATTCGTGAACCTGTGTTGGGCAAAGTGTGTATCATGAGGTGTGTTGAGTCGCATTGCATCTAAACTGCTATATATGTGAGTATGGTTTTGATGTTGAAGCATGCTATAACTGTGAATAATTATGATGTAAACATGTTAGGGGAGTTATTTGTTGGGTTCGATGGGGTTCCGAATTGGCGTGAGAGCCATGTGGAACAAGAGACCGACCTAAGATTAAATACATGAACCTTGGGTGGGTTGTACCACTCAGACTACTGAGATGGGGACAATGACGCTTCGTCCACTGGGCTACTGAGTTCACCCCATGACATATTATATTTTTCTGGTGATGGTTCATTTACTAGAGGTCCATAGCCACTCGATGGATTAAGGGGTCTTGTCTATCCTTTGTACTTATGGTGATGGACTTTATCTTTTTGTGAAGTATAAGTGATACGTGTACTCACATGCCTTATTTTGCGAACTTGTAATTTAAATGATGTATTACTTTCTTTTAATGGCTAGCATGTTAACCAGATGGGTTATAGTTTCATGTATTGTCCCTCAAAGCGCTATGCGCGGGCATTCCTTTCTCTTGGTGCACTTCGGTGCCGGAAATATAAAACTATGTATTTTGCTCAAACTATGACATGTATCGCCTTAGGGCATTTTATATATAATCTACGACTCCTTTCGTTTAGTATTGTGTAGTGGATTCTCCTTATTGAATGTACTTATTAGGTGTCCGGCCAAAAATGGTGTTTTTCTAGGTTTTCAAACAAACCCATTCATTTTAAATGGAAAAATCTATTTTCGCCTACCCCTGTAACCCCGGTAGACTTTCTAGTTTTAGAAATGACTTTAAATAAACTCATTTTCTTAAAGATTTCAACTTTTAGAAACCGGCGGTAGTTAAAACGGAGACCGGGGGCAAGATGGAAGAGTTTACCAAAACTTACAAAAATCACTTTTATTTTAAGTTTACATTTTATGCGTTTCCCGGGGTATCGGCGACTATTTTTTGGTTCCGCCAATGAAAAACTCATTTTTCCAATATTTATTATTTTTCAGGACCGACGGTGCAAAAAACGGAGCCATGTCGGAAAATCTCACGTTTTTGCAAATTTGAACTTTAGAGCAAAAGCTGAAATCTGGCAGTGGTTAAGCTTCTCAACACTTAGAAAAAATTTCAGTATTTTATAATTTTCAGTACAGGGCTATTTGAGTGGCATCCGACATCCTATTTTCAAAAATCGTTTTCTGCCTCTTCGAAACTCTGAATTGAGCCCCGTTTTTTCCTATGGCTTGTCCTAGGTACAAAATTCATATTTGTACTTTGAAATGACCATTTTTCCCCTAAAATGACTATATTACCCTTGGTGAAAGTTGGGTACTTTAACTTTCTATTTTGGTCGGCATTGTCCGATACCGTTTTTCAAAATTCATATCTCTCGCCTCAGGCCTTTGTTTTAAGTTCTGTTTGTTCCTAAGGCTTGTGCTAGGTCCAAAATTTTTAGTTGTACTTGGAAATTTCCATTTTATCCTTGAATTGACCATTTTACCCTTGGGTAAACATGGGGTGTTGGAATGATTCGTCTCGGAGTAATCTTTTTGGTATCATTTAGGTAGAAAATGACCTTTTTACCCTTGTGTACGTGTTTGACGACTATTTATGATTTTATTTTATTTATTTTCACTTCCGCATTCATTCCCTTAGCTTTTCGGCTTGGGTTTCGGAGTCCTAGAAAATTAGGGCCGTGATATGAAATCCATTTTCATACATTATTTACACACTTTTGAGATTTATACATGATGTACATGCTATGTGCCAACACATGCCTCATTCTTTATCCGCCTCCAAACCATTCTCTGACAAAACTATCTTTCAATTAAGCCCTCTTAAAGAGGCAAAATCCATTTTCATACATTCTTTGCCCACTTTTGGGATTTATACATGTTTTATGTGCTATATGCAAATCCATGATACATTCATTGTCCGCCACCGGACCATTCTTCTTCAAAACACACTTTCAAGTAAGTCCTCTAAAAGAGGCAAACTCCTTTTCAATACATTCTTTGTTCACCACCGGACCTTTTTTCGCAAATCTCGAGCAAGTCCTCTCGAAGAGGAAACTCCATCTTCAATATTTTCTTCGCATCCTTTAAATGTTTACATACATTTTCCATGCATACATGTCAATTTTCAAAAAATTCTTTTTCAAAAAAAACTTCCCCAAAGGGGTGGGGGGAAAATTCATAATTCACAAATTTTATTCTCGAAAACCTTCATCCATGTTATGAAGAGTTCTACTCCTTCAAGAATGCCTTTTTAAAATAATGTCCTATATTTGGATATTTTTTCCCTTATTTCGCTTTCTCGAGCATGCATCCTCAAAACAATTTTTAAAATCTTCACCTCGGGAGTTCTTAAATTTACTTTCTTCTCAAGGACCGCAGCCCATGTTGTCACGTGTTCTACCTTCCCGATAAGTTTCTCTTTAAAAAATAAAGACCCCCATAAAGGTCACATTTGAAGCCGAATATGAATGAGGTGGTGATGAAAGATATGGTAAAGCTATTAGATGCGGGTATTATTTACCCCATATCCGACAGTACATGGGTGAGTCCTACTCAGGTGGTGCCAAAGAAATCAGGTATCATAGTTGTACCTAACTCGAAGGGTGAGTTGATCCCATAGCACACAACCACAAGTTGGCGTGTGTGCATTGATTACAGAAAACTCAACTCTTATACTAGGAAAGATCATTTTCCATTGTCATTTATTGATCAAATCCTAGAGAGATTAGCAGGACAGAGCTATTACTACTTCTTGGATAGATATTCCAATTATAATCAGGTGTCGATTGATCCTCTTGATCAGGAGAAAACCACTTTTACTTGCCCATATGGTACATTTGCATATAGGAGAATGCCTTTTGGATTGTGTAATGTGTCAGCTACATTCCAAAGGTGCATGATGTCAATATTTTCTAATATGGTGGTGAAATTCCTAAAAGTGTTCATGGATGACTTTCAGTTTTTGGGACAACCTTTGAAGACTGTTTAAAACATCTAGCACTCATGCTTAGGAGATGTAAAGAGATGAATTTAATTCTAAGTTGGGAGAAGAGCAATTTCATGGTTCAAGTGGGGATAGTACTTGGTCACATTGTATCAAAAAAGGGGATTGAGGTAGACAATGCGAAAGTTGAATTGATTTCAAAATTGTCTCATCCCACATCTATTAAATAGATAAGATCTTTCTTGGGCAATGTCGGGTTCTACAGACGATTTATAAAAGATTATAGTAAGATCATTCTCATATCAACTACACAACCACAGAAAATGAGTTGCTGGCAGTTGTGTTCGCCTTGGACAAATTTTGGTCAAACTTATTGAGAACCAAGGTAGTAGTTTATTCGGATCATGCGACATTAAGATATTTTATGACAAAGAAAGATTCCAAACCCAGGCTGATTAGATGAATTTTGTTGCTACAAGAATTTGATTTGGAGATTAAGGACAAAAAGGGTTCGAAAAATGTAGTTACTGACTATTTGTCAAGGATCATTGTAGAGACTACAAAGGAAACTACTCCTATTAAGGATTCATTCCCAGATAAACATTTATTTGGTGTGGCTGTCATGGAGTAGATACCGCGGTATGTTCATATTGTGAATTATATAGCTATGGGTCAGATTCCAAAAGGTTGGTCTAAGAATGAAAGAGATCAATTCTTCAACTAGGTTAAATTTTATATCTAGGATAATTCGTGACTATACAGGTATTGCTCTAATTAGATTATTAGAAAATATGTCCCTGAAAGTGAGGTACAGAGTATTTTGAAGTTTTGCCACACGCTAGAATGTGGAGGGTATTTTGGAGCTCAAAAAACAGGTCATAAGGTGTTGCAGAGTGGGTTCTATTGGTTAACCATATTCAAAGAGGCATTTGAATATTATAAAGCGTGTTTGCGATGCCAGAAGTTGGGATCCATATCTCGACGTGATATGATGCCTCTAACCCTGATTTTAATCGTTAAGTTGTTTGATATATGTGGGATACATTTCATGAGACCATTTCCACAAGCAGGCAGGAAAGATTATATACTTATGGGGGTTGACTACGTGTCAAAATTGGTAAAGGTTTTAGCTACCACACATGTAGATCATGAAACTATGGTGGAGTTTGTGCAGTCTAATATCTTTGCAAGATTTTGTATTCTACGTGTGATAATCAGTGACGGCGGAAAACACTTTGATAACCGTTTTCTTAGTGGTCTGTGTCAGAAGTACATCGTCAATCATAGGATTGGTACACCATATCACCCTTAGACTAGTGGACAAGTGGAACTTTCTAATAGGGAAGTAAAGAATATCTTGGAGAAGACTGCAAGTTGATTTAAAAGATTGGCCTCAAAGGTTAAATGACGCACTGTAGGCTTATAGAACGGCGTACAAGACTCCGATAGGTATCACACCGTTCAGCTGGTCTATGGTAAGGCTTGCACCTTCCTGTTGAGCTAGAGCATCGAGCATATTGGGCAATTCGAAGGTTGAATTTTGATTTAAAGAAGTCTGGTGCTCAGTGGAAACTCCAACTTGCAGAGCTTGAGGAGTTGTGTAACAATGCTTATGAGATGTCACGCCCCTAAAATTCCCGAAACCCTAACCCGAAGAATCAGCAAATTTTCAAAGGGTGACGTCAGTCAAGCGACCACTAGAGTCAATAATAACAAGGAAATACATGGAATAACAATGAAAAATATACTGCATACTTAATCGAATAATAGCAACTCACTAGAATACCCTGATACTCAACCAGACACGCCCCTAAATTCCTAACACGCCCCAGATCTGGGGAATCTGGGGTGTGAGTCTTAATATGAACGACCAACTAAGATATCATTAACTATGAAAACATATGGAATAATGATAAAAATGGTATATTTCATACCCAATAGAATGAAAGAACACAGCAGCGGAATCTAACGAAAATCCGGCAGAGTTCTGTTTGTAAATGGAACATCCGGACACCCAACCACAACAGAATAATCTGCCAATAACAGTTTGACAATATCAATGGCTCACAGGCCCAACATTCATCAATCCTACTAAGGCCGAGGTAGTACAAAGAAACCACCAACCCCTACACAACCCTCTATAATCAACCGAGCCACAAATGCCCGAATAAGAATACAGAAATGCACATGTCAGTGCCGAATAGATACAATGACATCCTGAAATAATAAATACAGGAAATAAAAGATACACCAATAGGGATATGCCGACAGACTGGCTCCCAAGAGAAATATATGACAATCCCATAAAACATGGGTAAAGAAATTGACAGAAGATAACTATCGTCCCCAAACCAGTCACGTTGCAACCGTAACCGCATCACTCAACGTAACTCTAAAATCTATAATAATGAAAACAAAAGAAAACTGCAGTGGCACCGCATACTGCCCGTAGCCGCAACATTTCCTGCAACCTAGCGTAGGAATACCAGGGGGCGATGAAATACCCCTGCGAGCAAATAAGCTCAGTGGAAAAAATGATATCCTAACTACCACATCCTCTGACTGTTTAGGTAATGCTAAACTATCTAGCAAGATACATAGCCCGATAAATCCCAGCTATGCAACCACAAGGCACGTACCTATATACTACCATAAATAAGTATATATATCGGGAATATATTTATACATATATATAAGTACACAACATGAGTCTATAAGGTGCGACTAAGACTCGTACTCTAAGTACCAACACCGATAATCTCCACTACTCTCACTAGCGTACACTAGGTACACGGCATCCAAGTCCAATCTAACAAATCATCAAGTGCTCACAACGCTAATCAGAAGATCCAAACAAAGGGAAAACACACTCACCTCTAATAACCACATGAATCAAATCCACAACTAGTACCAAGGAATACTCACAACTCACTCCCCGAGAACACAAGAGGAAAATCACCCACGTCCTTGCGTACTAACACACCCATCATCAATATATATATTGTTGGCCTTGAAATTTATTCTCGGACAATAAATCCAATTTTGATATTAACAAAACATTTAAAGCGTGTTTAATACTAATGAATTATCAAGTTCATCTTTTCAGCAAAAGACAGGTGAACGACTCGGAAAACAAACACGGAAAGAAAACGACTCGGAAAGAAAGATTGAATAAAAGCGAAAAGTTGTGAAAGAAATTGAAGCGCAAATGGAAAATCAATTTATTCAACGGCATAAGCGAAAGTCGAAGACTCGAGACTCGGGGTAGATAGGTCGGGGAGCGATCACTGTAACAAGGTAATTTTATGTGTCGATTTTATCGTATAAGCTCAAGTATAAAATGAACCAAACTCAAATGGAATGGAAAACGCTTTACCAAACTTAAATGGAAAGAAAAATATTTTTATTAAATATTTTTCATGTTGTAGTCGACTAGAATAGACCTGTGTATTTTCTAGTAGTCGACTAGAACAATCAGTAGCTATTGGTTTTTCATCCACATCAAAAGAGTCGACTGAATGACCATTTAGTCGACTAGACTACAAGAAGTAGTCGACTAGAACTCATTCTAGTCGACTAGATTAACCATTGTAGTCGACTAGAACTCAATCTAGTCGACTAGATGAAGCAATGTAGTCGACTCAAATGCAAAGGAGTCGACTAGTTAATCCTTAAAATCTGCAGATTTTTCAGAAAACATTTCCCCTGTTTTGTGGATTGTTTGTAATGGTGTTCAAACGGCTCTTGTCTTTCAATTACAATATTCACTCTTCAAAACTCTAATACAATGCTATATATAGAATGAGATGTGTATTGTGAAGACTAAGAGATTGAAATATAAAGAGAAAGAAAGCTAGCAAAAATTCTGCAGAAATTTTCTCTACAAAAGCCATTGAAACCAAGCTTTGAAAATCTGATTTTCTTCAAGTTTCTTTGAAAATCAAAACCTCTAGTATCTCTTCTTATTCTCCAAATATCATTCATTGATTATATCCTTTGAGAATACATTTCTAGAGCTATTGTAAAATCACCAAAAACACTTGAGCTTATATTGATTTATCTTCCATAAAAACCTTAGGGTTTTGAGTGTTTTTGTTCTTGAGTGATTTTATTGATTACATACGAATTTGTAATCTCGGACAAGTGAAGTCCACCGATTTTTCAAGAGAGGGTTGTTCTCTTGATTGAGAGACAAGCTCGAGAGGCTTGTATTGTAAAGGTTTGCCATTCCACCTGTGAAGGAAGGGCCATAGTGAATGGATCGGGAAAAGTCTCAAGAAGGGGTTCTTGAGCCGAGGAGTAGGAGTTACCGAACCTCGAAAAATCACGGTGTCAATCTCTCTATCTCTCTCTCCTTATTTCATTAATTTGCATGATATATTTACTTGAATATCTTGTATGCTAATTAGTCTTGTGATTAGTTGTTAGATAAATTGAATTGAATTTATTCATTTGACTATTGAAGAAATTGAGTATTGATTATATATTGTTCCAATTTCGAAAAGGAGTAGAAATATTTTGAACACCCTATTCACCCCCCCTCTAGGGTTATTTAGTGACTAACAATTGGTATTAGAGCCTAATCTCTATTTTTTGGACTTAACCGTCTTAGAGAACAATCATGGCCTCACATTTAGTCACTCACATTGAAGGACAATCTATTATTAGACCCCCTTGGTTTGATGGTTCAAACTATAGCTATTGGAAGACTAGAATGGTAGACTTTCTTCAAGTTATTGATTTTCATATTTGGCAAGTTATTGTTAATGGACCTTTCACTATAACAAAAATAGTAAATGGAAAAACTATCCCCAAATTGCCCAACGAATGGGATAATGATGAACGTAGGCTTATGTCATTTAATGCTAAAGCTAAGGTGAATATAAATTGTGCCTTAAGTCCAAACGAATTTAATCGTGTCTCTACTTGCTCCACTGCAAAAGAAATGTGGGATAAACTTGAAGTAACTTATGAAGGTACTACTCAAGTTAGAGAATCTAAAATTGATATACTTATGCATGAATATGAATTATTTGCCATGAAGGAAGATGAAAATATTAATTCTATGATGTCTCATTTCACTAACATTTTGAATGGACTAAAGCATCTTGGTAGAATTGTTCCTAGATCCGATGCGTCACGCAAAGTGCTTAGAAGTCTTCTGGCTAAATGGGATGCAAAGGTAACGGCAATCAAAGAAGCTCATGATCTCAACAACATGAGTCTTGATGAGATTTTCGGCTCTCTACTCACTTGGGAAATCACATTGAAATCTCGTGAAGCCGACATCAAGCCAAGAAAAGGTATAGCTTTGCAAGCCTCTACCAAAAATGAAGCCATTGAGCCGAATGAAGAAGAAGTGGATGAGGACATTGCTTTGCTCACTCAAGAATTCAAGAAATATCTTCAAAGAAAGAAAGCCAATGGTGGAAAATTCATGAGGAGAATCGAATCAAAAGGCGAGCCTAAGAAAAGGGAACCTCCAACGTGTTTCAAATGTGGAAAGCCGGGACACTACAAAAGTGATTGCTTCAAGCTCGAAAAGGAGAACGAGAAAAGACTAAGCAAGATGGCTATGAATGCCACATGGGATGACTACGACTCATGTAACTCGGACGAGGAGGAAAATGGTGAAGAAATGGCAAACCCTTGTTTCACGGCAAATGAAGAAGAGGTACATTTAAATTCACATTCATTAGATAAAGATAAATTGTCATATGATGAACTTCTCTCTTCTTATGATGAATTACAAGATGCATTTGAAGAATTGCATGATGGATTTGAAAAGTTAGCTAGAAAATATATTCTTCTTAAGAAAGCTAAATCTTCATGTAGCTCTATTACTTCAAACTTAGAAGTTTCAAGCAATGACAAAAGCATAGAGCTAGAAAAGGAAAACAATCGGTTAAAAAATACTATAGATGATCAAATAAATGTCTTAGCTAAATTTACAAAAGGAAAGGAAAACCTTAGCATTATGTTGGGAAGACAAAGAGGATCATTTGATAAATGTGGTCTAGGGTATGATGCTTTTGACAAAGATGCAATTATCTTGAAAAAGAGGAAATCATTAAGGCATACATTTACAAGACAATCATCTCATGCATCCTCAAATGATTATAAGCATGTTACATGTTATTATTGCAAGAAAAAGGGACATAAAGCAAATGCATGTTTACTTAGGAAGAAGAAAGTGATAACAAAAATGATTTGGGTTCCAAAAGGAACCATTGCATGCTTGCATAGAAAGGAAAATGTTGTACCAAAAATGATTTGGGTTCCAAAAGGAACCATTGCATCTGTCTCTAACCCTAGTGGACCCAAGATAAATTGGGTACCAACAAATGTTACTTAAATTTGTTTTGTAGGTATGTTTGAAGTCTGCCTTAAAGGAAATGGCTTATTGGTAGTGGATGCTCAAGGCATATGATGGGAGACTAATCAAAATACATTTCTCTAAAAACTTATGAAGTAGGAAACGTAACTTTTGGAGACAACTCTAAAGGCAAAATTATAAGGATTGGCTCAATTGGTATATCTTCCACTCTTTATAGATAGCGTGTTTTTGGTTGATGGTTTGAAGCATAACTTATTTAGCATTAGTCAAATTGTGTGACAATGACTATGATGTTATTTTTAGGACCAATGCATGCTTAGTTAAGAAAGATGGGAATCAATTGTCAAATGCTAAAAGAAACGAAAATTTATACTATGTTGCTTTGAGAATGTTTTCATTGATTGATAAATGATCATTATTCATGTATCACATTCTTTTGTTTCTTGAAATTGCATGAGAAAAATGTCACATTGATTTAGAGTGAAATTATTTCAAAAGGGTGACTCTTATGGAAATATATTTTCATTGTACTTTCATATGTTCAAAGAATTTTGAAATGAAATGAATCTTCCTATGTGCTATAGCTTTACAAATCTTGAAAAAGGGCATATAATTTATTTTTGCTAATCAAGGGAAGTTATATTGGTTTTCTTGTCAATTCTTGATGATTGAACATGAATAATGCATATGGTTGTTTACTATGATTCATATATGAAATGGAGTCTCATTCCATTACTAATTTCATATTTGGTTCATTGACTTGATAATTAACCATGATCATATCTTACCATTTTGAATTGACAAATGCACTTCATGATAATGTTCTTAAATGATAAATTCAATTGAAGCATAATGGTTGTTGAAGATCATTCATTTTGTGCTAATATGCTTATAATGAATTATGACTAAAACTGTGCTAACACAAATGGACCCTAGAGCAAAAAGGGTACCAAAGAAAACCACTTGAGTGTGTCTTGTAGGTGTGGATTGATTCCTTACTCAAGATCAATTGATTCTTCAATTGTGATGCTATAACTCAAAAGGGGAGATGAAATTAAGGTTTCTCACAAAATGAGTGGACATTACAAATCATCTACAAGCAACTCTATGTAAAATGGGTAAAGCTAGCATCATGGTACACATTTTCTATCCTCAATTACTAATGTGATTTCATTAATGAGATTATACATGACATACATATGCTCATTCAAGTATGTTGAATCGTTATTGATATGTCATGGAATAAACTTGATGATTGGTAATAAGAGTGATTGGCTACTTGGTGCATACAATTGACTATGCTTTTGATGAATACTTGATAGTAGTTTGCTTTGAATTGACTTGGATATATGAAAGAAAGTCTTGATCATGCATGATTTTTAAAAAATATAGTCATGACCATCTCTAGACCATCAAAGCTATTTCACTTGATTTTGGTTGATTACTTGAGTAGCTATGTCTTATTTTTGTTCATGGGCCTTCATGTTTTTAGTGCTTTATCTAAATTCTCTTGACATGACATATTGCACATTTATTTGAGGTGTTTAATTTTGAAGAGAAATTTGGACGGACTTGGAATATATGTTTAATCAAATATATCTTCACTAGTAAACCTCAAGAGAGCATAATTTCTTTGAATGATCTATCTAATGCAAATGAGGATAAGGAATATGTGATGAAATTCTATGCGATTAAATGATTCATCATCCTCTATTATATATCTTCTTGGTAATCATCCTAGAGGGATTTGCATAAAGATTTTCATAAAAATGATTTTCATGATAATTAGCCTTTGTTGTTTCAAATTGAAATCTTGGTTGAAGCTATTTAATATATGCTTGGATCTTTATTATGTAAAGGAACTATAGGTTTCTCTTTGAAGGAAGCATGTTGAAAAGATGGAGATTTTGTGCTCAAATGTTGCTATCTTGAATGTTTATTGGAAAAACATGATTCATGAGTTTTATGTGCACATATCATGAAAGACATACGTTTTTATTGTTCTTGCATTATTATGATTTTCTCAATGATATATAATATTTTCTATATCTTAAACTTTGATATCATTATCATACATGCATACTCTTGTATATCTTATAATGTATATTGATGTTGCATTCTATGTCTAATAATGGTGACCCAAGGTTTTGACCGTTATTATTCCAAGATCTTAACCAAGAAGGATATAGATTTTTCTTTGCACATATGAATGAAATTAAAATTCTAAAAATGCCACATGCCTCTTTGCATGAAATGTTTTTATCTAATGCATTCCTATATGAAAAATTTTCATGAAGTGATTCACAATGCTTTGAAATGTATTAGTTCTAGAAAATGGGTTTAAAACTATCATGAGCCGTATTTTTATTGAAAAATGATCCAAGAGGGTGTTTTGAATGGCTTTAAGTGATTTTCTTATGGATGAAGGATATTTTAGAACCTATTGATAAACATTCTTTTTGTTGTTTATCATTTATAACTTGTCACAAATTTGGTTATAAGATTCATTGGAGTATTATGTTTACCAATTTTTGATGTCTTGTGTAAAGACGTTTATCACAAACATGCAATCTATTTCAAAATGAGCATGATAGATAAATTTATTTTCCTCTTGGGAAAAATACATTTAAGTGTCATGACATAATTTCAAATACTTTTTGACACTTCGGTTTTGGGATTATATGGTTTCCTTGGTTGACTACTCTTGGACTTAGATGTTTAGTAACATAATTAAGCCTAAATTATATGTTATCTTGGTTCATCTCTTATTATTTTAGATAAACATTTTTACCATATATATAAGAGATATATCTTGTGTTTCTAGCACTTGTGAAGATTACATATCTTTGCCATTACATTAAAAGTTTTCAAAGACATGCACTTATGAGAAATGAGATCACCTTCATGATTATAATTTTCTTCGTCAATATTCTCACAAAGTTTATCCAAAAGAACTCATTGTGTAAAATTTCATAAAGATATGGAAATGCCTTTGAACATTAGTGTGTTAGCATTTGTCTTGTGTATTTTTCACTTGCTTATTTTAGAATATTCTTTTCTTAGTCATCATCATGATTTTTACTCTATTCACATTACATGTTATGATTAGATGTTGCATATGTGTTTATTTATTTTCACGTGATTAAGATGAAGGTGTTGTTGACTTATTCTTAAGTGCTCATATATGATTTTAAGTGAATTTTCATACATGACTATGTGAGTTTAAATGATCTAGAGTTTGAGTGCTCTTTGTTTACATATAGTATGTTGAATACTTATGGTTTGAGCTTTAATTCAAACACACATACTTGAACATTAAGTCACTTTTCATTTGAGTCATCAACTTGATATTTGTATTTGATTTATGAAAATCTATGTTGACAATATATCCTATTTGTCTATGAAAATCAAGCAAATGGTTTAGTCATCATTGATGACATGTGCTAACATGTCCTCGTTGCCTTCATGAATGCAAAGTTATGTTTGTAATTTGATAATCATCTTAAGCATATTAATGAAATGTGTGGACATTATGAGATTGTATTACTTCGAATGATATATTATATGATCACAATTCATTTATGCAACTTGATTCTCTTCTTGTACTTGATTGTATTTACTCTTTTTAATGATGTCAAAGAAGGAGAAAATTAGTTGATGAGTATATGTTGTATGCACATTCTTAGGGGGAGCTTTGCTCCTTGGTGATAGGGGAAGAAATACCAAACTTTATACATATGACTATGTGCTTATTTTCAATCATGTGCCCTTTGCATGCGTTTTTACAAGCGTTATTTGTATGTCAAAGAATCCTTGTCATCATTCACGAACTAAGCATATCGAGATTAGGCATCATTTCTTATGTGATCAAATTGCAAAAATAGACGTTGTATTGGTTTTTATTAACACGAAAAATCAATTAGCGGACATTTTCACAAAGCCTTTTTCCGGAGGATTCTCTTTCAAAATTCGTAGAGAAATTGGGTTGGCTTTGGGCGTTGATGTATTAGCATGATAAATTCTTTATTCAAACGTCATTTCCCACCTTTTTATGTTGCCAAAGGGGGAGAAGTAAGTTGCTTTCATGTATCATGCTTTCGTGTATGTAAGTCATGTTTATGTATGCCTCCATGCTAGTGTATGAAATTGCCAAAATATATTTACTAAGGGGGAGCATGTAATGCACACATTGAGGGGGAGGATCACTTGATACTTCACCATTTACACGTAAACACGAAATGTTTTGTCAACATCAAAAAGGGGGAGATTGTTGGCCTTGAAATTTATTCTCGGACAATAAATCCAATTTTGATATTAACAAAACATTTAAAGCGTGTTTAATACTAATGAATTATCAAGTTCATCTTTTCAACAAAAGACAGGTGAACGACTCGGAAAACAAACACGGAAAGAAAACGACTCGGAAAGCAAGCTCGGAAAGAAAGATTGAATAAAAGCGAAAAGCTGTGAAAGAAATTGAAGCGCAAATGGAAAATCAATTTATTCAACGGCATAAGCGAAAGTCGAAGACTCGAGACTCGGGGTAGATAGGTCGGGGAGCGATCACTGTAACAAGGTAATTTTATGTGTCGATTTTATCGTATAAGCTCAAGTATAAAATGAACCGAACTCAAATGGAATGGAAAACGCTTTACCAAACTTAAATGGAAAGAAAAATATTTTTATTAAATATTTTTCATGTTGTAGTCGACTAGAATAGACCTGTGTATTTTCTAGTAGTCGACTAGAACAATCAGTAGCTATTGGTTTTTCATCCACATCAAAAGAGTCGACTGAATGACCATTGAGTCGACTAGACTACAAGAAGTAGTCGACTAGAACTCATTCTAGTCGACTAGATTAACCATTGTAGTCGACTAGAACTCAATCTAGTCGACTAGATGAAGCAATGTAGTCGACTCAAATGCAAAGGAGTCGACTAGTTCATCCTTAAAATCTGAAGATTTTTCAGAAAACATTTCCCCTGTTTTGTGGATTGTTTGTAATGGTGTTCAAACGGCTCTTGTCTTTCAATTACAATATTCACTCTTCAAAACCCTAATACAATGCTATATATAGAATGAGATGTGTATTGTGAAGACTAAGAGATTGAAATACAAAGAGAAAGAAAGCTAGCAAAAATTCTGCAGAAATTTTCTCTACAAAAGCCATTGAAACCAAGCTTTGAAAATCTGATTTTCTTCAAGTTTCTTTGAAAATCAAAACCTCTAGTATCTCTTCTTATTCTCCAAATATCATTCATTGATTATATCCTTTGAGAATACATTTCTAGAGCTATTGTAAAATCACCAAAAACACTTGAGCTTATATTGATTTATCTTCCATAAAAACCTTAGGGTTTTGAGTGTTTTTGTTCTTGAGTGATTTTATTGATTACATACGAATTTGTAATCTCGGACAAGTGAAGTCCACCGATTGTTCAAGAGAGGGTTGTTCTCTTGATTGAGAGACAAGCTCGAGAGGCTTGTATTGTAAAGGTTTGCCATTCCACCTGTGAAGGAAGGGCCATAGTGAAAGGATCGGGAAAAGTCTCAAGAAGGGGTTCTTGAGCCGATGAGTAGGAGTTACCGAACCTCGAAAAATCACGGTGTCAATCTCTCTATCTCTCTCTCCTTATTTCATTAATTTGCATGATATATTTACTTGAATATCTTGTATGCTAATTAGTCTTGTGATTAGTTGTTAAATAAATTGAATTGAATTTATTCATTTGACTATTGAAGAAATTGAGTATTGATTATATATTGTTCCAATTTCGAAAAGGAGTAGAAATATTTTGAACACCCTATTCACCCCCCCTCTATGGTTATTTAGTGACTAACATATATATAAACCATCATTCCATTCCTAGAGAAAATCTATACCTCAAGGATGGAATCACCTCATCATATCACCATGTGAAAATCTCAAAATACTCTCTCCAACAAGGTCAATAAATCACCAACACTCACTGTGGATAAGGAAAGTTAAACGGTTGAATCTCGGAGAGTAACTGAACACTACTCTCATGACAACCATATAAGAGTTAAGGAACCAAAACAAGGGAGAAGAAGTCCAAATGTTAACCCAACAGATAACCGAGATAATAATGTCAAGGTTAAGAACACCACAAGTGCTTAGGGAGAACACCCGAGCAAAATAAACCAATCCATTCGGCATCCATGCCCCTAAAATGTGTAATAACTCAAATCACCTAGGTGGTGACATCAATAACCTAGAAGAAGTGAAAGGTAACACTATATGTGTGCACTAAACAACACCAAGCCTCATACCCGAGACTTAGAAATGATCTGAAGGAAAGGTGAAACAATAACCCACATTTCAAAACACTACAGGTTGAGATTTTTGAGATAGAAGTCTCGTAATCTCGAGAATTTCAATGGAATAGGTTTTCTTTAAAAATCCACACAATGAAAATGACAGTCTTGCCCCCAGTCTCCGTCGTTCGCCTGTCCTGGCTACGGGGTAGGCTAAAACGAGTTTTTCTCATTAAATACGAATGAGTTTATTTTCAAAATTTGAAAAACTCCGTTTCTGACAAACAGCCAGATAAGAGTGACTACAACTCCAAGGATTCCTATAATGTCCAAGAGGACAATGAAGGAAGAACAATACGTTGGACTCACGGAACACAACCATCCGTTTCCAACTTCACAAAAATAAATGACACCACGAGGTAGAGGTTCAGCACCACACCGTAACCGACGGCTCAATGAGTGAGATACAAGTCAAAAACATATCCTCTATTATACAAAGGATAGTACAAGGAATGCTTAGGAAAATAAACTAAGCACAAGAAACAAGACTGCAAAGTTACAGTACCTCGAGTACTTAATAAAATCACTTAGACCCCTTAATATCATGAAAAGGGAATACTAGTGGCCGATATCACGAAACTAACTAGTTTCAATCAATACCTCTTCCAATTCATTATAACCTCAATTTTGCATTTGATACTAACTCTCTAGATTACTAACAGAATCAAGAGACCATTGCCACTCAACCAAACATGTTCAATCACAACCTCATCTAATCGCACTCAAAATCTCAAAAGTACGATAAAGGATACATCCCTCTAAGTGGGAAAGAAACATCAAGGGTCAGTAATATGCAACCAACCAAAACCATAAGACTATAACCCGCCTTCTCAAGGCCTCAACTCACCATTGATACTACACAATCAACTAGGTTTACAATCTCGTCACCAGCCTTCTCTAAGGCATCAACTCAAAATCGACTCTACAGTCCATCACTAACCTCAACTATCCACAAAGGTCACTACGCCAATATACTTAACCCCCCAACGGCACAAAAGTATATAATCACAAGTATAACAATATACATTTCATTATACTTTAATAATTACTACATGTAATCACATTTTCACATTTTTGCACTTTCAGTTGAGCATTTTAATAAAATTTGAATTTATTTCGCAATATTCATAATTAACATGCTCCCAAATCAACAGGTAATAATATCACATAATAAACCTGCTCCAAAAATCCACATGTAATAATATCACATATACATGTCAAATGAAATCACATAAATGGTACGCAAATGCAATGTGACTCAACACCATCTGTGGTACACACGACCACACACCCTATCCACTAAGGGTCAACGGATCCAGAATCTTTACCATTCACTCTAGCTCACGAAGGAATGTAGCGTGTTGCACCGAATATTCCAAAAGTGATTTTTCTCTCTTTCACTTTCAATAAGGAATATCAGTTGCACGAGACGACCCACGACTTAAGATTCAACGATCAAATGCACGAGATGATCTGCGACTTTGAGAATAGGATGACCCACCCTATATCACATTTTTGGCTTTTTAGTTCCATAGGTGAGAGACACCTCCTGGCCAGTTGTTGCGACGATCTGACACAAATCAACACAAATATGTATTTCATCATATTTATGATAACGTTCGACTATCCGACACTAGTCAAACCCAGACATGGTTACACAACCCGCATAGACCAACACTCATGTACTCAACATGACACAATGTATTCAATATGCATACAGGGCCTCAATAAAAACCATATCTCAACATAAATATGTAATGTATCATATTTATGAAAATATTCTCCAACATGCTTTTAATTCACTAAAGCAATAAACCATGAGAATATTAATTTTATTTATCTTTACATGCTTTTATTTCAATTAAAGCATTTAAATTACAAGGAAATAATTTCACATTTCTTTTTAACATGCTTTTATTTTCATTAAATAAATAATCCACATATCATAAGGGAAACTAGCATAACGTCTAAGTTTTCACGTCTCTCACGTTCACATATCCCCTAACACAGTCAATAGGGGAACTAATATCGCGTTCTAAATTCACGTCCAACTTTTACAAAACAATTTAACCCATTTTAAATCTCAAGGGGTTACTAGGCCACCTATTCTCTTTTAATTCAAATAGGTATTAATTTAATTTTGCAGGAAAATAATTTAATTAATTTCTCAAATTAATTTCTATGTCCTGTTTTGATTCTAACCCAATTATAGATATTTTAAATTCATAATTTAATATAGCTAAATTAAAATAAATACGGGTTTGCACATCCAAACCACGTGATTCATACAGAAGTGCGAATAAAATTTCCCACCTTAATTTACACTTACAGAACAGCCCGAAACAGCCCACCGTGAACAGTGTCGGGCCCGAATATGGAGCCCGCCAACTAAAGTCATTCGAAAATAATTTCAAATATATCAAAAATGTCTACCTCGACAACCTAATTAATATATCCTAAGCCTATTAGCAATAGGTTAATTAATTTGGGCAAATCTAAAATAACCCAAACGAAAATTCAAACCTATAAATCAAATTTTCGGACAAACCGCTCAACGGAAAAATACGAAATTTTAGTATGATGTACCTAGCATCGAGAAGAATCTACCCTCCAAAAATCAGCCCAAAGGAGGCTTGGGAGGTGGACCAAAAAAATGGCCGAAGTCTGTCTGAACTCGCCCCTGTTGCACGAACTGCTGCTGCTCCACCGCGCGCAGCTCCAGCGACCACCAGTAGCCACCACCTACTTCCCTGATGACCTCCCCCAAGGTCGCGCCAACCCTCACCATCGCCGCCACTCGCTGCAACTGTTGCCGGCGAACTCCAGCTCGCACAGGTCGCGCCTCTACGCGCAACCACCGGTCCTCCATGCCGACTCCTTCCTCTCTCTCTCTCTCTCTCAAGTTGCGATGAAGAAATTCAATGGAAGAGCAACGCTAGTTGTCGCGTGAAGAGAAGAGGAGGAAGAAGGAGATGTGCGTGAGTTGTCCTGTGCAGATGTGTATATACATATATATGTTATATTGCAAAAGTGACCCTCGAATTATCCATAATTACAAAATAACCCACATCTATATAATTATAAATAATAATCTATATAGGCTTGTTTAATCCATAAAAATAACGGATCAACTCTCAAGTGTGGTCACACGAACCGAAAAATTCACGGGACGCCAATTAACTAAAATAGTCTGAAATAAATACACCGGGTTAAGAACCCAACAACCAAAACACAAGTTGCCTCCCGAACTATACCGAAACAATTGAGTCGGAACTCAAACGTGGATAAATAGAACGTCTCACCGCTCCGTCGAAACGCTAAACACTAAACGTCAAAATGAAACCGCATAATCGAAAACAAGAATTCTCGAACTCGTCCAGGAGAAACCGTAATGTCGTCCAGTCAACTTTAAACATAAACGCGAAAAATTTACACGCACGAAATACCAAGATAACCAGAACATCATGAACAAGTGACGTCATAACTAAAATTAAATCGAAAATAATTTCAGGAAAAAGGAAAATAACACGGGGTGTTACATGAAAATTCTTGGATTTACAAAGCTCGGACGAAGGGTTTTCATGACAAACACATTCGAAACGAAATCTATATAGTTTATAACTTATAGTTTATAGGTTAGTCGTTAATCGTTGTATCGAGTCATAAGATCGAGTCATAATGTCCTTAACATCATGATCGATGTGGTGAATCATTCATTGGGATATACGGAAGGTGTAGAGAGTAACTGCGTTAAACAAAGTACGGAAAAAGATGAAGAGATGGAGCGGGAAAAATTTTAAAGACCTGTGAGTTACGCCCTGTGCGTAGCTATACTTACGCGTTGCACGTAGGCCAACGCGAACAGAGCTCATTCGTTTTGGATTTTAAATTTCTCCCGCACTCTCATTTCTCCGCCAAAAGCTCTGAAATCACTCCCAATCCCTTCCTCATCCAATTTCGAATCATTCCACCCCATTCTTGCGTCAGATCTGTCTGTTGATTGTCCAAATTCTCATGAAGAACTCGGAGAGTCTCAAAAACTAATTTTTGGAGAAATCATCAAATCCTTTAATTCGGTGAGTTTTTCTTCGATCTTTGTGTTTCTAATTAATTTTCTAATCATTCTAAACTGATATTGATGAACGAATCCAGTCGAAAACATGTTTTAATCCATTTCTCAAAAGTTATGATTATTGGCTTAGAGAATGGGTTGAATTTCAAAAACAATCGCATGTTTTTTATTTGAGGGTTTGTTTAAACGTCATATTAGATTAATTTGGATATGATTTTGAGTTTGATTCAGTGCCCGTAAGGATCCGCTTATTATTTGTGAAACTCTTGACTAGAGGAATAAAGGTGAGACCGCATAGAGGAGGTGTGGGTCCTTCACATACTAGATAGAGGTCTCCCAACCCAGAGCTAGCAGATAGGACACAGACAAGGACTCGTAGACAATTAGTATTACTGGCTATATCATCTTCTTCGTCTGGGGCCACATACAGTGATCGTCCGGCTTCACTAGTTACGTCACCAGTTGTGTCACAACCTGCGTCACCACCAGTAGCACCAACTGAGCCACAGATAGTTGATGATGAATCAGGAGTATTAAGTTTGGTTGTGTCGGTACCACCTATTGCCGTGGTGAAGGATTTATTGAAAAAGGTGATAAACAATGGGTATTCGCAAGAGTAGATTTATTCTGCGACTGCCTTTGAGAGGATTGAGCTAGTGCCAACATGGAAGATCCGTTGTTTACGAAGACGACGATTACTACCGATCATCACCCCTCCATCTGAGTTCATCTGTGAGGACATGATCAGTGATTTCTGGTTGCACATGCAGCACTATAGTCCGGAGATGAGGATGGAGACTAAGGTTCGAGGGGTTAGATTTCATATTACGCCTCAGACCATTGTCGAGGCATAAGGTATTCCAGACACATGCCCACCAAAGTTGGAGGGAGAGTTCCCACCCCCACTGGAGCAATTCCCGTGTGTAACAGAGATAGCCCAGTTGCAGATCAAGGGCGAGTTTGGGGATGATATGAACAATTGCACAAAAAAGTCAAATTACCATCCCAAGTTGTTGCTTTTGGATACAATCTTCAAGTCAGAGGTTCACCCACATGGTCATAAGAATCAGAGTTCGGCCGATGGGTGTCGATTCCCCATATCCTATAGCGAGGTATTTTCCATCATTATGACTAGTTACAGACCACACCCAAGGTTGGACAGCGTACATTTCAGATGTTTATTTGGTATTTTTATGCCATTTGTGTGTTTAAGCTTGTTTCAGGAGCTTAATGAAGAAAAATAGCTAAATTTGGTGAATTAACCAAGGACGTGTTCATTTATATTCAAGAGGAGAGCAAACAAGTGTTTCTAAGAGAAAAGTGTCTCCCAGAGGGCAGAAACATCATTTTTTCGAGCCGCAACTTCAAGAATCCTTCTAATGGAGTCGAGGGGGTTCAAACAGAACTATTCCCAAGAAAAGTGGTTTCCATGAATTTCACTACGCCCAGCCTACATGCCCAGTAGCTAAAAGTGGCTAGAAAGTGTTATTTTTACGCTTAACCTACGCCCGGTGATTTTTGGCATACGCGCCATGCATAGGAAAGCTCACGCGTCGCGCGTAACTTATGCCTATGTGTTGTGCGTAGCCCCTCTATGAGACACGCGTAGTTGTTCTGCGTAAAAGAGCTATGAAATTCCAAAATTGACCCCGACTTGTTTTCCATTATGGCGGCTGGGACTTCTACACCTCTATACAAGTGATATACACATAATATACATCCGACTTAAGGGTTTTGCTTGGTTTGGTTTGAAATAATGAAAAAAGGCAACCTTAGGGTTTCCCTCATCTTTATCTATAAATACAGAGGTCTGCTACAGATTTGAGAGACCTTCTACACACGTATAATTTTCATAGCAGCATCTGGAGATTCATATAGCATTCCAAGGGGAAGCCATGTAAGACTTAGAGTTCTGGGGAAGAAGAGAATAGTGAGCGATTCTACATCAACGATGCGATCTCCATCAACCACGGTCACCTAAACCGGTATCTAGGATTTTATAGCAAAACCCTAGCCAAGTAATGTAGTTTTTATATTTGTTTTCAATTGTAACAAAGGGGAAGTTGTGACTATACAGTGATAATTGTTGTAGATAAGTGATCGTTTTTATTCTTGATACCAAATTATATATTTGTTCTTGATTCTAACTCAATCATCATTATTTACTATGGGCTGGAACTCGGATGCTTAATTCATGATTTTATACACAATAGTTCTTAACACCTAAAACCATAGATTTACACAGGCCATGCCTCGGCAAGGTATCATAGACATTATTTAGTTTAATTTCATGCATTAGGAGTAGATTAGAGTTAAGTAAATAGCATGCACTAGTTACACTGTCTGGAGATGGGTTGCAGCAAATCCGGTTGACGGTATCCTTTTTGGGAGCCTATTCGACTATTTGTGGTATCTTCTGATTCATGGGAAAAGATCGCCCTTTTTACAATTGTGCAAATTAGAAACTACGTTATGTGTTTAGTGGTGGAGCGATGAAAACCCTAGTTTTCTATATATCTTGATCAAACTCTCAATTTACTTTTTATTCTTAGTTAATTTAGTCATAATTCTCAAAATCAAATCAATCAACTTTTTCAACCATAATTCAATATTTTGGAACTGCTGAAGTGTATAACCAAGTCTTTGTGGATCTGATATTCCCTTTCTCAAGTCGTTTCTATACTATAATTTGACTTGTGCGCTTGCGATAGGTAAAACCTAGGCCGTCCCAAGGGGTCATTTTTAATCATTATTTTTGACAACCCTAGGCGGACATCAATATATGTAAAAGACCCTAAGATAAGCAACATTTTGCACACGACTGTACAGGGGCATGAAGTGGAAATATCCCCTGACACCATTGGAAAAGCATAGTGTATTCCCAATAAAGTACCCCCGGATTTAGAAGAATTTTTTTTGAAAACCTCTACTCTCGACTTCACAAACCGTTAAATGGCTAGAAAAATTAGTAGCGATAAGGATACAAAATTAAAAAATGGGAGAGATTACGAAAGCTAAGCTTAAACCTAATTAAGTTCAGTAATATACGAGGGTCATCACTTATTAAAATGTTTTATTGTATGGATCAAGGTTATTGTGTTTTGATCCATGATATTATTTACGATCATATAGAGACATTTTGGGAAGCCGTGATATACTGTGAACTTCCTTTCGACCGAAAATGGAAAATTTTGCTCGCATTCTTAGTACAACCCCTGATAAAAGATCAATTAGGATCAAAATTCGAAATTCCATCGGAAACGGGAATATTCGTTATCAAAGAATATGACCATTGGAAGTTTTTCAATACACTAAGCTACGAGGAAATGGGTCGATGGTGGGAATTTCAATTAAAACTTATTAAACAACAAAGGAATCAGGTTAAGGAAAATAAATTCAAAATTCAAAATATTATTGAGTCAATCAAATTGATAGACTTCGCTGATAAACATGGTCAAAAATGATAAAGTTGTCATGCCATCAACATTAAATAATGGTCTCGGCCTGAAAATTTCCTAATGTTTCAGCAGAGTGTAGTAATTAGGAGTTATTGTATTTTAATTTCTCTTACAGTATTTATAATTATAAGTCTATTAAAATATTTAAAAAGGGTTTTCATAAACTATATAAATATATATTTATTAAATATTTTTCACATTCTAAAATATTATTTTTATATATACTAAAAACTAAAAATTAAATAAATATTATACTCCCGATCGATCGGTAAACTTCTCGATCATTTGGGGTATCTAAAAGATGAAAAATAAATTCTCTCGTAGTTAATATAATATTCCTCAAATATTTTACCACATATAGGAAAAATACATTTCATTTTCATATACCAGAAAGGAATCCTGAACAATTCTAAATTATTCTCTCCCAAGACCTTATGCATATATATCAAGAATATATGCACAAGTAAGATATAGTTTTTTCAATTATATGATCGATTGATTGTTATTCTAGAGGTTCTTCACGCGATCAATTGATTATTCACCACGATCGTTCAACCATTTTAGCGATCGTTTGCTAGCTTCAGCGTTAGATCGAACTATTCTGCGATCGTTCGAGGAGAGTTAGTTCATTATTTTCCAGTATATTTTAGTATTTTTCTCGAGAATTCTGATGGTACGTGCCAAGAAAGCTACTGAGGGCGAGTCGAGTACTGTAGGGCATAAGAGAGGCCGTTCACCGGCCCTTCAGGAGATCCGAATTACTGTTTACCGAGCTTTCCATAAGCCTTTCCGCCACGAGCATAAGTAGGATATCAACTACTTTATGGGTGATAGGTAGACTACCTGGGCGGTCCAGGATTTTATTTCTCAAAGGTTGGGCCCATTGTTGTCTACCCCTTTGAGCATATTTATGAGGAGATGCTACGAGAGTTCTGGCTCTGGTTAGAGATTCAGTTGGAAAAGGATAGAGTCTGGCTACTCACCTATGTTCACGATCAGGAGCTTAAGATCACCCATGTGTCGATAGGCCAGACTTGGGGGTTGCCGATAGAGTGTCCTCTTGACCTATAGGGGACGTACCCCCCTCTGCTGACACCAGAGCCGTCGATGGATCAGATTTCACTGGATTGTTGTGGTCACAAGTTTGGAGCAGACTCCAGGACTTGTACCAAAAATGTAAACTTGACAGAGTGGATCTGGTTTGTTAATGAGGTGCTTAGAGCACAGGTCCACCCACAAGGGCACAAGACTGAGCGATGAGGGTCACTCAACCTGGCTCTTCATGCCTTTTAGCAGGGGTTTTGGATTTATATCCCCCATATCATTTTTTAGCAGATGTGGTTGGCGATGCAGAAGATGACGCAGAGATCTGTAATCGAAAAGTAGAGCTATGAAGTTATTTTCCCCGCATTAACGATGAGCTTCATTTGGGATACGGGTATCAGAGCTGATGATGATGACATGGTTGTACCTGCAGGTCTGCTGGTGCACAGGACTAGACGACCTCACGTAGTCATCTCATTCCTCGGAGCCAGTGAGAACTAGCAGCAGTAGTATTTCCACCACCAACACCAGCCGCAGCTCTTGCGATGGACACGCCAGTCCCTGCAGAGGTAGTTACTATTCCTAGGACTAAGTGGGAAGGAGCTAGGGCAAATATAGTCGCTCTCCGAGAGGGTATGGCTACACTCACGGAAGAGATACACTTACTTAGAGGTATACAGCCTAGCCTTCCCCAGGATCCATCTGCCCATTATATATGAGTGATAACCATGAGTGTGAGCGATCCTTGTAGACATCTTTTGTCAGTCACTCGTGTTTTCTAATGTTTTTATTTCTACCAAAAATGGTATACATTCTGGTATTATCTAGTGAAAGAAAGAAAAACTTAGAAAAATTTATAAAAAGGAAAATTTAAGACATTTTGTAGTATACTTACCTAACTTATTTATTTACACATAAAAATAATAGCTATACTAATATAATAAATATATTTCTATATGATTTCATCTATTGGATTTATGATATTTTAAAAATATATATATTGACACATCTACTATAATCTAATACTCCGTATTTATTTATTTTTAAAGTAATATTTTACTCTTTTCTAAATAAGTTTGGGGGAGGGATTAATATTTTTTATTATTTATTTTTCATAGGAATACTTTTTACTAATATTATATCTTTTCATATAGATATCTATATTTACTACCTATGTCTTCCAAACAAATTATTAAAAGGTGAACCGATCAATCGAGCATACTTGCGATCGATCGATAGTTCAATTTATCAAAATTTTATTATTTTTTGTGGGAAAATATTGGTTTTTGCCCTTTTTGGGACGAATTTGGTAGAAATTCTAGTCCAACTTACAAAAATTATAATATTACAGGTCTGGAAAGGGCTGATATTCTCCTATTTAAACTTATATATTACTATATACTTATTCCATAGTATGTAATTTCTTCATAATCAAGTATAAACTTACCTTTATGATTATTTCCTAGTATTAGGAAGACTTTAATTATTTTTATATAAATACACCCCTTTGGGTTTAGTCTTTTATATCTCAAGAAACCCTGATACCATTATTGACATACACCATGTGTCACATCTCTTATTCTTCTGATGCCTCTCTTTATGTTTGGCCCACAAAATTTAAATATGAGTGTATCCTCTTCCATGATGCATTCATTGAACCTGTTATTGAGCATTGTGTGCAGATGTTTAGAAAGAGACAATTAGAGGCAATCTTTGTTCCTGCTACAGAGCTTATTTTTCCATCTATAGTAGATGATTTTTATAAAAAATTGAATTTTGAAGAATACAGTGGAGATAGAGTAATGATTACCACAGTCAACACTAATTATATTATCAAAGTTTCACTTGAAACTATTGCTAAGGTTTGGAAGTTGCCTTTCGCTCCAACTCGAGAAGAAAAACATTTTCCTTCACCTTCTCCTTCATTCAAAACTATGGTTCAAAATATATACGATGGGTTTAAGGTCAAGCCTAAAGTTTCTGTAATTCCTCGGGTTAAGGTTGCTCCATGCTACTGGATGGTTATTAATATGTTAGGGAGACAACTTTGTTTAGAGGTACCTAAATATAAGTGTGACTATACCCTTGTGAAAATAATTTATTGTCTTGAAAATAGTTATTGGATCTCGTTCCCTGAGATTATTAATGGTCGACAGGGGGGTATCTAAAGCTACCCTATCCTTGTCTATTTTATGCGCTAATTCAAGATCAATTTGGTGACCAAGTTGGTTTTCATATGTCATCCTGTTATTGGTACCCTACAGAATATGATTCATGGAAATTTCTTGATAATGTTGGAGGAAAAGATATGGACATATGGGGCGAACATATGAATCAAGTTCATAAGGAAGAAACTGGCCAACAAGTTGAGATGAAATTTTATTAGGATGGAATAGTTTTTAATTTGCAATTTTGAAGTTCTACAACTATGTTATTTTTCTTTGCTACAAATTTCAATTTTATTATAGGCATTTGGCCATGTTATCTTTTATTTTCTATCAATAAAATTCCATTTCTTTGTATTAATTGACTCTATTCAATGATTATACTATAATCTTGGTTTTAGTCTTGATTAGAATGCAAATTATGGAACACACCAAGTTTGGGGGAGGTTTCGAATTCATTCGGAAATCTTGCTCGAACAAGTGGTAATATTGTCATATCCCTATGTTTTAATGTTTATTAGAAGCATGAGGACATGGTTTGTTTTCAAGTTTGGGGGGATGGGATAATGTAGGCATATAATATAAAGGAACAAAAAAATTTAGTTTTTGAAGAAAAGGAAAGACAAATGCAGTTTAGCTACTGTTTGCTACTGTTAAAAACGTGTAGAGCAGTGGACGATCGATCGGCTTGTGTTGCGAACGATCAACTGGCTTAAAAAAACGTGTCTTTAATATATATATATATAATATATTTACTTAATATGTGAAGATATATATATAAATAATACATGTATAACTAACTCGTAATTTTTATATATATAAAATAAATAAATACTTATTATTCTAAAATACTATATTTTTAGTTATCTTTATTTACATATATTTCTAATTAAACTTGTGAGTTAATTAGGAAAATGAGACTAGTCTGCTAAATGTATGTGATATTTTCTGCTTATCTGAATAATGATTAAATTAGAGAAGTGTAAAGATGTGGTTCTCCATAGATGAGTAAACTGATGAAATTAAAACTTGAAAAGACAATCTTGACCTATAAGCACATGCACATTATCTTTATAGTTTCATTTATGATCATATAAGGCATTATCTCTAATATATATATATATTGTCAAGCCCCGAATTTCCAAAGACTCCCAAAGCGGGACATCCGAGAAATCTGGGGTCGTGATCCATAAAATGAGCGACCAATTAAAAATATGAACATCAATAAAATGAATAGAATCAAGCTAACAGTATGATTCCATACAACTGAGTGGAAGCTAATACCAATTGATACACATTACATCTAGGTGCCAAAAGAATACATCTCTACAAGGATGCAACGATACCAAATACAAGGAAGGGATATGCCAACAGACTGGCTCCCAAGAAATACAACAACAACAGTCCCAATACAGGGGACAAGCAAAGGAAAACTAAAAATGGAACAACACTACATACGAACGTCCCGAATCCCGCAACAACAACCGTACCAAAAGCCATCCTGCAAGAAAATTTGATACCTAGCCAAAACATCAACTGCAAACTGGTGTAGACCACCAGGGCAAACCAACATCGGGGTGAGCTCATTGATCCCCATAGGAAAAAAGGAATCCTAATTATCACACCCTCCGACCGTATAAACCTAGTGCGAATCAACCCATGTACATACATCTACCCTAGGCCGGTCAATCATCCCACATGGCAATCACACCAATACGAGACCCCTGAAACAAATCCCTTTAATCCCCTACCATGCATCATCAAGGCAACTAGCACATAACGAATCCATAATATCACATCATATGACAAACACACACCTATATATATAAATTCATAGAGACAACAAATAATTACCAGTCATGTAGTTCTAACCTCACAAGAGAACACCATAACTTGTACCCCCAATCCAACACTCGTAATCTACACTACTCACATAAACGTACTCCAAGTACACAATACCCTATTGTAACATAGCCAATCACTCTAGTGGCCACAACAATAACCATAGGATCCAAAGGAACTAAAATCACCACGATGCCCATAACAAGGAATATCTATAATCAATACCAAGGAAATTCTCACGTCCTTGTATACCAACATAACCATCGTCAATGTATATATACACAATACACATACAACACATCCACCTATTCACAAAGGCGAACCTTACTCACATCAGTAGCACTACTTATGCCACAACATCAATCTCATGATACTATCCACAAGTATGTCAATTCCATCACTAACGCTCTCACTATGAATAAGGAAAGTTAACTACTCAAGCACGAAGGGTACGTGAACACTACCCTCAATAATGGCCACAAAAAACCATAAACCAAGAGCATAACCGGAACATCACGTCAACATGGAAAAACATCCACCCATGATGAGCTAACATCACTACGTATGTGCAATAAGCCACACACATTATAACTGAAACTCAAATGAACGAAAGTATGATATACACATACCGAGAGAAAGACACTCTCAAGTCAACCGAACAATCCCAACTCTAGGATTCCTATGATGTCCCACGAGGATGAAGAAGGAACAGAGTAACACGCTGGAACCATGGAACCCAACGTCCATTTCCAACCCCACGAATCAAATGATGACACAAAAATGAGTGGCTCGGCATCACGCCAAGACCAACACTCAAGAAAGGTTGATCTAAACTGATCTGTCAACCTAACAAAACTCATCCCTAAAGACCACTAATCAATGCCTCAAGCATAGTAAGAGAAGTGGTGAAGCAAAAGGGAAAGAATAGAAAAAAACTACAAGAAATACATAAACATGTGCCACAAATTTGTACATCGAGTACTCTATGGTAAAAGCTTCGAGTACTCGGTGGCTCTTCCGCCGAGTTGTACACCGAGTACTCGGTTGACATACAAAGGCCAAAACTTTTTAGCGAGAAATGAGGCTTGTGCACAAGTGCGCGAACTTATGCACTCACTGAGTACTCGGTAGAATCATCACCAAGTACTCAATTGGCCCCTAGAATAAAATGTCAAGGAATGAACCCGAAAAGCTCCGAAACGATACTGGATGACTCCGAGCTAACCCCGAACACACTGAAAGATCTACAACACCATGCGGAGTGACTCAACATCTGACATGAGCCAAGAAGAAGGAAGTTCAAAAATGACAACACTTCAATAAAATCGGGAAAGAATAATCCACAACTCTATTCCTAACCGTGAAATCAATCCACTCTCAAATTAACAACTCATCTCAACCACCTACGATGACTAAGTTGACAACTCAGATAACACTCCTATTCTTAAGATGTGAAAAGGGAAACCCTAGTAGCCAAAACTATGAGACAAATAGGTTTAATCAAATCCTCATCCAATCCATTCAAACCTCAAAACACACTTAACATCACTTCCCTTAGATTACTAATAGAATCAAGAGACAGTTACCACACAAGTGACTAGGATCAATCCGCACCTCACTTAATCAAACCTCAAAGTGTAATAAACGATACATTCCTCAAATGAAAAAGAAGTATCAAATGGCCATCACTACATAGCCAACCAAAATCCCAAACTATCAAGGATCGTACACCCATCAAAGGTGCAAAAACATCAAGTGATCAATACCCCACTACCAATTAAGGTTACAAAGCGATCACCAGCTTCTCTAAGGTCTCATTTCACAATCGACCATATAATCCATTATCGACTTTACTTATCACAAAAAAGTTGTTAAACCAACTCATATCACCACCCTATGATATATAAGTACATATCAACAAGTATAAGCATTCATATCATGTTATACTTTAAAATATGGCATGCAAATCATATTTTCACATTATCCAATTTCACTTGAGCATTTTAATAACATATGAATTATATCACAAAATTCACATTAAACATGCTCCTCAACCACATGGAATAATATCATGCTCCACATGCCAACATAAATCACATAACGACAACTCTATACAATGTGACTCACACACCTCGTGGTACACACACAACCACACACACCCTAACTCCAAGGGTCAATGGATCATTCTCTTACACTTCATTTTTATTTCTCAAAAATGAAGGTAGATTTATTGTACCGATTCTTCCCAAGTGATTTTTCTCTCTTTTAACTTTTAACAAGGAAGACATCAAACATGACGCGGTCGTGCACATAGGATTTGGACAAGTCCTCCCCCTACCGTCTGTGTTTCTTGGAAGATTAGTTCCATGGGAGCGAGAAACACCTCTTGGCCAGTTGTTACGACGATCCTGAACAAGTCTACTCACGCATAATTACACAAACGAACGTAGACCAACACCAATTGAATTCTCAATACAAAAGGCGAACCCATGCACTATGTCCTCAATGACCCATACATCAACATAAATATGTATCACATTATATTTATAACCAACATTCCCAAAATGTCAACACGAATGCTTTTCATCATTCAACATGCTTTTAAATTTCATTTAAAGCAATAATCAACAAGGATGATTCCTCATGCATCATTCATGATCCCAAATCATCAAGTTGTCCTTTAATACACAAGGATAATATTTCCATTCATTTAACATACTTTTATTTCAATTAAGCATTTAACTCACAGGGATACATTATCATGCACAAATAATGTTCTAAATCATCAAGTTATCCTTTAATTCACCGACATAACTTTACCTTTCATTAACTCATTCTCATACAAAAGTTTAATGTCAAGATAACAACTTCAAAATTAACAAGAATGGGGGAACTAGAATAACGCTCTAAGTTCATAATCCCATAATCCACCAATCATCTACAGCGGTATCCCAAATCACTATCCAAGGTAGCTAGCCTACTTACGCTATCACGGCTACACTACCAAAACCCATAATCTTATATGTATAATTACACTTATACATATACACCTCAATACTCATATTCACGTATATATGCATACAAGTATATTTCAACTTCAAAAGTTCACAACTCATAACCCATCTACCATGCATCATATAAATATTTCAAGGATGATATAAACATGGATTATAGCACATAAATACCAATAAACCCTAAATTCATATTTCTCAAGTTTACCCTTAGCAAAAATATATCTAGGGTTATAAAGCCCGAAAATGAAATCTCACCCTCACGAATCAAAGAACGAGAGATTAAGAATGCTTTCCCCTACCTCAAACGAAGAACAAGTTCAATCACCAAACAAGGCCTATGAAACCCTAGCTTTCACCCGAAACCGGAATCGAATAAACTAATCGGTGAAAAGCTTCGCCATAGCCTCCTAAGAATGAATCAAGACTCAAACCACAAGGAAAACATGAATCAATATATGGTTTGACAAGAAAACCCAAAACTAGGGTTTAGGAAAATAACTCACGAAGAGAGAAAATCACTAACCAGTCCACAGCTCAAATCGAAGGCAAGACTACCACGACCAACTTCCGTGTTGAAACCGTAACCAAAATCCAAGCCCAAATAGATCAAATAGGACAAAGATTGAAAGAAACCAAATGAGAGAGAGTAGGCTGAGTTTGGAGAAGAAAATGAAATGTTTTTAGGTCACATTAACTTATATAGGCAATCTGTGAAAACTGCCGAGTTGTATACCGAGTACTCAGTAGATTATTAGTCGAGTACTCGGTAAACAATCTACCGAGTTGTACACCGAGTCCTCGGTAGACCTGAAACAGCAATTGCAAGAAAAGGCTCCAAGGCCACAAGATGACACCGGAAAACTCCGAAACAATCCAGGACACATCCAAATACTCCAAAACACATAGGAAGACTCCCATACTTCCTCACCAACTCACACACAAGTGAAATACCAATAATACCCCTCACTCCCAAAAGTTCTAAAATAAACATAAAAACATAACCATATAAGTGTTATACCGAAACGTCTACCATTAACTAAACTAACACGTTCGAGCACAAAACACGATTGCCGAAGCATCAATGAGAAAATGTCACAACGAACCCATGTATTATCCAACAAAATGCAAATCCACAAAGCCATAAACGAACTACCACAAAGTCGTCTGGTTAAGTCCAAAACATAAACGCGAAAAATTTATACGTACCAAGATTACATATGACGTCATGAATAAGTGACGTCACAAAACATTAACTCTTGAAAAGGAAATTCCAGAAAGGGGAAAAGAAAACGCAAGGCGTTACATATATATTGAAAATACAAAGAAAAGATATACGTAAACATTCTCCTTCTACAAAATAAACACTCGCATATAAAAGAGTGGATAATAGTGTATCAAAAAAATGAGTGGAAAAAGCAAAATAGGAGAAGAAAGCCTTCTTTAAGAAAATAAAGGTATATAAAGATATATATATTATGAGTGGAAAAGCAAAAAAAAAATAGGAAATCCCTCTCCAACAAAAAGAAAAAAATATATATGAGATATACTATAAATGATATTAAATGTGCTATAGAGAAAATTCACCAAAACACGGAGGATTGTTGGCTTTGGAAGTAGAAATTAGATAAGTTTAAACACTAATGGGGACCATTTTTTATACTGATCTAAATTGATTATTGTTTTGTATAAGTAGGATTTATTTCCTTGCATGTATTCTATGGATTATATCATCTCCTGATTAATGAATGAGAATATTCATGAATATGTGCAAATAGAGATTATAAAGAAGTTATGAGTAGTTTATTTAACCATCCCGAGACTTCACTCGTCCGCTAGGATTTTTCTAGGGGTTTAAAAGGCTTGTTACACGTGCTAAGTGTAATCGTTTTTCCTTTACGAAAGAAAGGGATTCGTTAAGTACATTTAATTAATTTAGATTTATCTTTCATGTTGTTTTCTTTTATTTTATTGCTAAGGGACTAGCAATACATAAGTTTGGGAGCTTGATGAAATCAAATATTCAATATTTTGGGCGTTAAATAAACCTTTGTTAGTCTCTTTATTTTATTAATTAGATATTTTTATCCGAATTTTGTGTTTAAGTGTGTTTCAGGACCTTAATGCAAATTTGAGTTAATTTCGAGTTTTTAACAAATATGTCTAATCTAGAATGATACTTGGAAGATGAATGCACTCAATTCAGAGCAAGGTACGCAGAGTACAAGTGGCTGAAGCATAAATTTACATAATAAATAAATATCAAAATTCAAGAACCACCGATCGATCGGTGGAACCTGCAATCATTCGATAGCAGCCGATATTGGAATCTGTGCGAACTTATATTGTAGAACACTGACTTTGTGTACAAGTATATCAAAGGGAAGAATCATCCATTCACTGCTAATACTTGGTCGTCACGTCAAGTCCTCTTGAAGTGCAAGAAAAGACATGCCATATCTGCACCAACTTTTGTCTATAAATATGTGAAGACTTCATGAAGAATGTATCCTTGAATATCTCTTGGAATATCTTTGACACATATACAAAGAGAGAGACTCCTCTCAAGAACTCAAGAACCAACTACCAATCATGAAGATGGTTTTTACATCAGTGATGCAGTCTTCTCCCTCCATGAGCGACTAGTCGGTATCTAGGGTTTCCAACGAAACCCTAATCGAGTAATGTAGAACTTTAATTTATTTCATTGCAAAGAGGTGAAGCTCATGAGCACTTATATGATGATTATGTAGTGAGAGACCGAACGAATTACCTAAATAAGATTTCTTGTTAATTCTCTTCTTAAGCTGAGATTGAATTAATAATTTATCTTGAATAATTGTGTTATATAATTAGGAGCAAGAACCTCCGAAGATTTAATAATGGTTTCTACATAATGGTTTTAATTGGCATGATAAAGTCTTAGTTTTACACAGTTCATGGTAAGAGAGGATGATATAGACATGTTTTTAATTTCATGTTTTAGGAGTAGTTGTAATATAGATGTATGCACTAGTCATACTTTAATCTAATATGGATTGTAGCGAAACGGAATGATTGCATCTCTTTGGGGAATATGCAAGACTAGTGGTGGAGTTGGATCAAAACCCTAGACTTGTTTATTTTGAGTGAAAACTAAAACAATTATTTTTTTATTTTATTTTATGTTCAATAGTTTTATCAAACAAACCAATCAAACAAATTTTATAAATATAATTCAATTGGATACTTTATAATAATATGAAGGGTAAATTACACTTTCACCCCCTACTGTTAATGTAAATTACACCCGTACCCCCGGTGATTTCGCTAATTACACTTTCACCCCCATAAAACCCATTGGCATTAATATCTGGCCACCGAAGAATGGAAATGAACATTATTATGCCCATGATGTTTAATTCCTTTTTAATTATAATTTTTTTTATATTTAAATTATCCATTTATCCTTTTTAAATATTTTAGGATTTTGAAGAAACACATCTTTCCATCTCTTCCACCATTTTCCGGCATTAAATCCACCGTCATTATGGTCGCCGCCGCCTCTTCCACCACCTCTCGCCGAAAACTCTTCTCAATCGCCGCCTCCAGCCTTACACCCTTCAATTTCACAACCCTTCATACTCTCCCTCTTCCCATCCCTTCTTCCCATCCCTTCCTCTCAACACCCTAATTAACCCTAAAAAATTCTGAAAATCGGTAAACTAAACCCTAAAGGTACGATCTGAAGAAGAAGATAGTGGATAAGATGAGAAAGAGAGTGGAAATTATATAATATATATATTTTCTTGTCTATATATATATGCCTGTCTATATGTATAGAGTTCTTTCCACAATTGTTTTTTAGCTTTTTAAACGCATCTTATCCCCAATTTGATTACCCATCTTTCGGTTTCATCAGAAAAACTATTGTTTCTTCCATGGATTTTGTTTTTATAAAATCAGAAAATGTGTGTATATATATATGTTCCTTCCTTATATGTGTTATATATATGTTATTTCCTTCCTTAGGGCTATATATATATGATCTTATATATATAAAAGCCTTTTTTATATAGGCTCATTTTCCCTTCAACAAATTGTTCCTTCTTTCTCTAATCACCAGGCATAGTCTGTGTATTTTCCGATAAATCATGCATGTAACGCCTCAAAATCCACAACACCTCCCGTACTAGAGTCTAGGATCACTAGAGTGCCACCTGGCAAACTAACAAAAATCAAGCAGAGTTCCATCTGTACGGGAACCCTCCGGTGGATAAGGTCTACTCCAAAATCACCATGTATATACATTCATGACAATAACTCAATAGACATCCTATCCACAATGACAACATGGGATCGGGATCAATGACACAGTAATGTCGCCACCCTTAAAGCCCCATAACCAACCTATAATCTATATACATGATAATACCCAACATAAATAAAGCACGTTCCAACCTGACAATAGATGCAGACCACTACACTCATAGGTGCCAAAAATCAAAAAGGGCAAGGTAAACACAAACTAGCCCTAAACATGACCTGAACAATAAAATGCAACAGTAGGTCCCAACATACCAACAGCATCACAACAACTACATCCGACCATGTCCGGTCACATAACCTGGAAATAATAAACATAAGGGAAATGAGCTCGCAATGCTCAGCAGGGAAACGCCATTTGTCTCCGCCCTAACTGGCGAGACTAACTAGCTCTTCCCAAAACCAAAACTGGATCCCATCCTGGAACAAATATAAAATATACATCTTGTCTCGGTCTACGTGCCCATGATATTCATAACTTAACAAACTGAATACTCATTAATCCAACTATTACAACAGTAAGAGAATCATAGAGCAAGTTTATATATATACACCGTCTCAACCAACTAGTATCATGAAATGATGTGAGAATGTGATACATGTCCATGTCTACCTACATTTCAAGACACGAGTCTCAGGCGTAGCTCTCTCTGCTACCCTATAGTCATCCTGTACGACCAACTACGTTCGTGACTCATCTAGGATATTCGTAACCCGGAGTCCTAGGAACAAGCGGGCTTTTCGTACCTCGGAATCCCTAACGTAACGCAAAAACCAATTCCCAAGCATAAATCTCTCTGGTACCCTGCAATAACCTCCTGTACGACCAACTGCGTAAGTGACTCATATCCCAGGCATAGCTCTCTCTGCTACCCTTAGTTACCTCCTGTACAACCAACTGCCTACGTGACTCATCTAGGATGTCCGTAACCCGGAGTCCTAGGAACAGGCTGAATCTCCGTACCCCGAAATCCCTACACCAGGATGGTCGTACCCCGACGTCCGGTGTTCAATGCAATCATGAATCTCTTATCTCCCATAGACTACATGCTCGTGAGATGAATATGACATATAATAGTACCATCATGCCATCGCTAGCACCCTAGGCATACAAGCATGATTTTAAAATCAATTTTATTTAATACCCACATAGCATGCTCGAATAAAATCAAATTGGGCACGTAACACATCATCATATCATCAATTCAAAATAATATCAACTTATTATTTAATTACCTTTCCAATAATAAAATCAATTAAATACATACGCAACATGCTCTAATAAAATCATATAAGCATGAAACATGTCAATTCTCAATAATACTTAATTAATTTATTTATTTATTTTCCCCAGATAATTTAATTTATTTATTTACCCAATTAATTGAATTTTATTTATTTATTTATCTTAATTCTTTCAATTTAAATGGTTTGAACACAAATTCTATGCCATCACAACTTCCGAACATCACAACTATAATTTCACACGCCCCACAGTGCGTGAACTCGTAAATAAAGCAACGGTTTCCCTATCTCTAGAAGCGTGCACAAAAACAACAACTCGGTTTCTAAACTGCAATCCCGAAAAATAGCCTTTTCACACAGCTAACCTAATCGGACCCCGCAATGTGCCAAAGCGACCACCACGACACTTAGAACAACATACTAAAAGATGATTAAAATTTATAGACATTAAGTCAACCAAATCAACACAAACCCAAAAAAGTCAACTCACCTTGAAAACGCGATCTACTCCAAATTGTTTAATAAAATTGTCCCAAATTCGGATATGACGTGTATGACACCAAAGCCCAGTTCTCCATTTAAATTCGAGCCAAACGAAGCCTTGCTCGGGGGCCAAATCAGCCCCAAACAGCCCAACCGAACTACTGTCAAAGGGGCTACCCAACCGTGCCCTCCGCCCCTCAAAGCCACGCCACCACCAGCCGCCACCACTGCACCACCCATAGCCAGGTGATTCCCTCTCTCTCCCATTCAGCCGAAATACTCTCTCTCTCTCTATCTCTCCCTCTCCCTCTCTCTCTCGCAGAGAGCAAATGAAGTCATGAAAAAGCCTGGTGAGGCTGAGTCATGAGGAAGAAGATGATAAAGTGTAGATTTGTGCGCGTGTGCATGTGTCTAGTGTATGTGTGTGTGTAATGTATATATGTATATATATATTACAATATATATATATACCTAGGTTAATAACTTTTAAATACAATAATATTTTATTTACAATTCTTTTAAACAAAAAAATTAATAATTAAAACAGAAAAAATTTCTCGTTCACTACAATGCAGGTTAGGAAATCCAACATCTTTATATATGTGTATATATATGTATAAGTATATAGGGGTATATATATGTATTTAAATTGATGATCTGAGGGACTCTGTGTGGGAATGTGTTGATTGGAGAATTGATTTGGAAGAATTGTAGTAATGGTACTCCATCCACCAGGATGTTTTTTTTTTTCAATTCTAATATATATACACACATATATATATATATACACACACATATATACACACACATATATATATATACACACATATATATGTAAAAGAGGGTATGTTGGTATTTTCACATCTTTATGGGTGGAAAAATTAGTCTTCATACACATTTATGGGTAATTTAGTCATTTCACAAATCAAAATTGGGTCGACCGAGTTTGACCTCGCCGAAGGTTTGCCGGAGGGGGTGAAAGTGAAACAAATAAGGGGTGAAAGTGTAATTAACAAAATCGCAGGGAGTGCGGGTATAATTTACATTAACAGCAGGGGATGAAAGAGTAATTTACCCTTATTTGAAATATGACTTTGATCTTTGTGGTTCAATACCCTCTCTACCCAACTATACTATGTACTACTCATGTACTTGCGACTGAGAGGTTAAAACTAGATCGTGTTAATTCCTTATTTTAAACACTTTATTTTCACATGACTGGAACCAATCACTCATGGTAGAAGGAGACTGCATCGTTGATATAGAAATGCCCTCCATAATCGTCTGCTCTAAATCTCTGGTCTTCAATGGCTCCCCTCTTCAAAAGATGTAAATCTCCAAAGATAGTGCTCTAAAAATTATGTAATTAGAAGCTCTCTAGATTTGTAGCAGAGCTTGGTATTTATAGAAGAAGTTGAGAAGAGTTCTGCTTGTATTCAACTTGTCCCACTTGAGTAGGATTCCTCTTTGATGTGTTTCTCCTCAAATCTGAGTCAAACCCTTCAATCTGATGTATAATATGTCATATACACGTCCTTAGAGGTGTTGGAGTCAAAAATATGTCAAAAGAGTTCAATTCGGATCGGGAATCAAATTCCCAGCTATCCTCTACGCTTGCTTAAGAATAGGAGAGCTACACTTAAGCGTAGTTTAGTCATAGGCCAAAATCCACAAGTGTAGTTTTTGATGTTTCTAAGCACTTTTAGCTACTATAAGCGTAGCTCAAGCATAGCAAAATACTTGGAAACCACTTTTCTTAATTATTGCTCCGTTAGAACCCCCTCGACTCCTTTGGTATGTTTCCTAAAGTTTCGGCTCCAAAAAATGCCGTTTTTGCCCCCCGGGAGACACTTTTTGCTTGAAAACTCCTCTTTTACTCCCTTTGTGGATAGATACAAGCATGTCATTGGTTAATTCACCAAAGTTAGCTCGTTTATTCGTTAAGCTCCTAAAACACGCTTTAACATACAAACCTCATAAAAAACCAAATAATGAAATGATAAGATGTAACAATATTTGGCACCTATCACACCCCCAAACTTACATATTCCTCTATGTTAGCACTGAACACAGAAGAACTTTGAAACTACCTCATGATGATTATTTTTATTCGAACTATTATACACTAATCCCTTACTTTCATGAGGGTCAACGATTATACTTAGCATGTGTAACAAGCCTTTTAAACCTCTCGGCAACGCCGAGTGGACGAGTTAAGTCTCGTGAGGGTTAGTTGTACTACCCACAACTTCTCCATTCTTCGTTATCACGCAATCATCCATTCACATACTCATTAACCAAGACATGCTACAATATACAAAATAATACAGATATAAACATTCCCACTCACTACCAAATAATGACTATCTCGAGCTAATATTGAGAATGATCCCCAATAAAGTAAATAACTTTGTTAATCTTTACTCCCAATCCGGACAAACTTCCATGTTTTCGTGAACATTCTCTTATGGTAGATCAATCTTTCTTCTTCTACTTCATTGATCAAACTTTGCATTGTTATACTTATATGTAACACTCCTTATTTCCATATTTTCCACTTTATCCCTTTTTATCTTTCTAAACTCCCGACTTTCCAGCGAGGATTCTTAGTCCCAACCAACTAGGCCCGAGCTTCTTTTTTGGGATTTATGTGCATTAGTTGTATCCCCATTTTATGCGAACACTCTGCTATTTTGTGGTAGGAGGCCTAGTTACTCAGATCGAAGAACTAATCTTTGCATTTTTTTTTCTTTTCCTATTTTCAAAAAATTTCTGATTTCCTCTATACTACTCCCTTTCTCCCCTTTTCATAGTGGAAAGCTAATTTTTCAACTACATCATCAAAGATCAATTAATTATCCCATAGTAAATATGTGCATGTGCTTATAGGTCAAGATCGTCCTTCTCAGTTTCAATTTCACTAATTCATTCACCTATGTAAAACCACATCACTTCACTAACTCAATCTAATCATTATTCTCATGAGCAGGAATGTCGCATCACATACTACTCATGCATTATAGACAAACTCAAGCAACTTGTAATGCAAAACACTTATGCGTAAAAACAAATAATTTTTTCTTAAATATTTTTTCAATTTTTCACTATTTTTCAATCATTCCTTATACTAACTATAACTTCCCCCCAAACTTAAATTAAATCATATCCACATGGTTCACAATCATACTCATGAGAAATAATATAGTTACCCTTAAAGCACAATTCTGGAATTTCCTCTCTTTATGCACCTTCTCCCCCCAAATTTTATTTTTTTTTTAATGGTAAGATAATTTTATATAAAAACAAAGGTAAAATCCTTACATGAATAAAAGGGGTATGCCCCTGATACATATATGAAACCCTGATATCCACCAAAAAAAGAAAACTAAACAAACCCAATGGAAACTAGAAAACCAAAGACAATTAACATCTAAAGCCTCTCTAAAAGAAGCTTTAGGAGCCATGGAACATAAATGGAAGCAAGCATAATATTATATCTGGAACCCTTCGTGCAAGAATAAAACCAAACTTGATGAACTAAAGTAACCATGGAGAGAACAGCAGCTCCCATGCCTAGCAAAAGGGAAGAAAACCATATCAGTCACGTTCCTAAAATCCTAAGACTCCCGAATTGGGACATCCAAGAATTTCAAGTTGTGATTGATACAATGAGCGACCAACAAAGAATATCAATAACCATTGAAACGTACAGAATAATGATTAAATTGGTATATTCCATACCCAATTGAATGATATAAATGAAACAGCGGAATCCAACGAAAATCCGGCAAAGTTTAGTTTGTAAATGGAACATTCGGATACACAACCACAATAGAATAACCTGTTAATACCAAGTGTTATAGTATCAATGGCTCACAGTCCAACATTCGTCAATCCTACTAGGGTCGAGGTAGTGGAAAGAAACCACTGTTACCTCTACACAACCCTCCATAATCAACTGAGTAACAATACTCGAATAAAAATAAAGAAAGGCACATGGTGGTGTTGAAGAGATACAATAACACCATGACATAATAAATACATGGAATAAAATATACATCGATAGAGAATATTCCAACAGACTGTCTCCCAAGAGAAATAGATAGCAATCCCATACAACATGGGTAAAGAACTAAATGATAAAGAAGACAGTTCATAACTATCGTCCCCAATCCAACAGCGCTGCAATCGTAACCGCGTCATTCTGCGCAACTCTAAAACCTGTAATGACGAAAACAAAATAAAGGTGTCATTGCACCGCATACTGCTTGTAGTTGAAACATTTCCTGAAAACTGATGTGGGGCACTAGGGCAAAAGAACGCCGGGATGAGCTCATCAAAGCCCCGTAGGAAAAGTAATATCATAATCATCACATCCTCTAACCATCCAAGTAGTACTAACCAACCAGTGTACATGTATTTACCCTAGGTTAGTCTGTCATCTCACATGGTACTCACGCCACTGCAAGACCCCAAATAACCCCCCAAATAACCCAATCATGTATTAGGGAAGCATGATAAGGTACAAAGCATAGAATATAATGCTAACGATCAATCACTATCACATACCCATGTACAAAACATAGTATAGTATATATAAATAAACGTATATATATACCCTAAATGTAATGATATCCCGATATATGAGTACATATATATATATATATATATATATATATATATATATATATATATCTATAAGTATACAATCATTCTTACAAGGTACCACCAAGACTTGTACTCTAAGTACCAACACCAGTAGTCTACACTACTCTCACAACGTACGTTAAGTACACGACACCCAAGTCCAAACTAAGAAATCACCAAGCGCTCACAACGCTAACCAGAGGTCCAAACAGGGAGAATCACACTCATATCTAATATCCACAAGAGAAAGAATCCATAAATAATACCAAGAAAGGCTCATAACCCACTCCACGAGACCACAAGAGGGAAAGAACTCACATCCTTGCGTACTAAAACAATCATCATTAATATATATGTATAATATATATATATATAAGAACCATCATCTCATTCCTAGAGGAGATCTACCTCTCAAGGACTAAATCACCTCAATCATATCGCCTCATCAATGTCATTAAGCGCATTACCACATCAATCTCATAATACTATCCTCAATAACATCAATCAAACCAACCACGCTCTCACTATAGTTCAGAAAAGCTAACCAAATCAAAACACGGAGAGTACATGAACACTACTCTCAAGAACGACCACATAAGGGTCAAGAAACAGAGCAAGGGATAAGAGATCCCAATGCTAACCAACGGATAACCGAGATATCAATGTCAAGGTTAAGAACACCACAAGTGTTTAAGGAAAACACCCGGAAAAAAAAACCAAAAGAAGAGGAAAGGCAACACTACGTGTGTACACTCAACAACAAGCCTCATACCCGAGACTTAGAAATGATCGGAAGTAAAGGTGAAATAAGAAAAAACATTTCAAAACCCTGTAGATCGAGATCTTGAGAAAAAAGCCTCGGAATGTCGAAATCTCGAGAAATGTTAAAAAGTAGGTTTTCTTTTAAGAATCTAGATAATAAAAATAACCGCCTTTCCCCTGGTCTCCATTAGTCGCCCTCACTAACTTTCAGAAGTTAAAAATCTTTTTAAAGAAGATCCTAAGATCACTTTTTAAAGTATAAAAACTTGTCGTGGCTACGGGGGGGTAGGCAAAATTGGGTTTTTCCTTTAAATACAAATGATTTTATTTTCAAAACTTGAAAAACACCATTTTCGAAAGACATCCTGATAAGACTGACTACAACTCCAAGGAAGAACACAATTCCTAAGGATGCTAAGGGTCCTACATGGTCGTTGCCATGAAAACAACTAAGTTACATCGTCACCTAGTCTAACTCAACCAAAATCTCAAAAGTACGGTTGATAATCCATTTCTCAAAAGGTGAAAGGTATTTAAATTCCTACACTACACAATCAACTAGGTTCACAATCTCATCACTCGCCTTCTCTAAGACCTCAATTCACAGTTGATACTAAAATCCACCACTGACCTCAACTCTCCAAAGAGATCGCTAATCCCACATACTTAACCCTCCAAGGGCATAAAAATACATAATCACAAGTATAAGAATTTAATTCCATTATAATTTAATAATTACTGCATGTAAATCATATTTTCATATTATTCACTTTCAGCTGAGCATTTTAATAACATGTGAATTAAATCTCAAAATCCACATTAAACATGCTCCCAAATCATATATAAATCATGATGTACATGTAAAAATGAAATTCACATAATGGTAACTCAATGCAATATGACTCAACACACCCTATGGTACACATTATGTCCACTAAGGTCAACGGATACACACTTTAACCATTCACGAGACGACCTGTGACAAAGATAGAATCTTAACACACCTCATGGCACACACATGTCCACTAAGGTCAATGGATACACACTCTAACCAATCACTAGACGACCCATGACAAGCAAAAGGTTTCAATACAACATAAGGTACACACTCTGTCCACTAAAATCAACTAATAAACACTCAAACCATCCACGAGACGACCCGTGACAAAGATAGATTCTCAACACACCTCATGTTATACATTTTGTCCAATACAAGTTAACATATACCCACTCCACCCATTTACAATGAGAAAGAGTACCGCACCGATTCTTCCAAAGTGATTTTGACATTCTCACTTGCAACAAGGAAGGGCGGTTGCACGAGATGACCCGTGACTAAATATTAGTATATCAAATGCATGAGACGACCCACGACTAAATATCTGAATATAGGATGCACGAGACGACCCACGACTTTGAGGATGAGATGACCCACCCTTTACCCGATTCTCGGACACACTAGTTCCGTAGATTGGGAACAGCCCCTGGCCAGTTGTTGCAACGATCCGACATAAGACTACTCACCCTTGATTACACGACCGGGCGTAGCCCAACACCAATTGAATTCTCAATACAAAAGGTGAACACCATATACGTATAATAAGGGAAACTAGAATAACGTTCTAAGTTCACGGATTTCACATCACATAAACCACCAAATCACATATACAGTCCCACTAATCAAATAAACTGAAACCGTACACAACTGCGCCTATACGTACACATTAAACTACGTCTAGCGCTACTAATTCCAATCACCTAGATGGAACTACCCTAATCCACTATTCAAGGTCACAACACAACTCCTCTATATATATATATTTATACATACAAACATGATAATTAATCCTAAACGGGATTTCTAATTCATTTTATACAATTAGCATGCTCAAATTAAAATATCACATATTAGTCTAGAGTCATCTGTAGTGATAGTGATTTCCCCAACCTCTCGACGCGTGCCTACGGACTAACCACCACTCCCGCGATCAAATCGGATACATCGACACAATGCCCAACACGCTCGCTCAAATCTTCCTCATATAATTTTTACTCGAAATGGGCCCACCGTGAACAGTGTCGCCGCCCGAAAATGGGGCCCATAGACCAAAGTTCTCCGTTTAAAATTCTGAATACACCGAAACATCCATCTCAATGACCTATTCAATATAGTGGAAGCCCATTAGCAATAGGTTAACAAATTTGGACAAATCTAACAAATACCCAATTTATTTGCATACCTATTTTCTCAGTTTCCCGACAAACCGCTAAACAGTTTTGCACCAAATTTGAGTATGTCCTCGTACACAGCAAACGATTGAATCCCTAAAATTTCATCATAATTCGTTGCCCAAAAGTTGGAAACTGTTGGCCAAAAATTTTCAGCCGCATCACACCAAACTGGGCTTTTCGACAAAGCTTACCATCGCGCGACCACCATCCCACAACACCATCCTTTGTTGTCATCCTCAGCTTTCCATTGCCGTTGTTCTCCAGGCGTCACCGCTGCTGGCGGCGACAACAACCACCATAACCCAGTTGCGCCTTTTCGCGCGACTCTTCAGTCCTCCCCTCAGCCCAACTCCTCTCTCTCTCTCGTTCAAGGAAGAAGAACACGCAACTCGTCATCGTGGAGAAGGAGGAAGAAGAAGGCTGAGACACGCAAGAGAGAAGCTGCGTGAGTGGGTTGACCCGATCCATATAGCTATACATATATTTTTCATATATATTTATATATATATATATAATTTAAATGAATATATATATACATAATAAATGGCCATATATATCCCCAATTAATACATATACGTATAATAAATCCTGAAAATATATCGAGAATCTCGAAATAAAATCACGCGAGTCTGAAAAATAAAGGGGACGCCCAATAACTAAAATAGTATGAATTTAATAACCCAAGGTATAAAACCCAAACATCGAAACCCTTAAACGTCGGGTAAACAAAATGTGTCACCACCCAGACAAAGCACTAAACGCAATCATCAAAACGAAACCGCGTAGTTGGTAACAAGAAAGTCCACAAAGTCGTCATGGAGAAATAGTAAAGTCATCCAGTCAACTTTAAACGTAAATGCGAAATATTTACACATACCAAATACTAAGAGTAACCAAGACGTCAAGAACAAATGACGTCACAACTGAAAATAAATTGGAAATAAATTCAGGAAAAAGGAAAATAACATAGGGTGTTACAATAGCAAACCAAAATACACAACCTCTACAGACCAATCATACAACAATTGACAACTGCCATGAATGGAGTAATACAAAACAGAGCCAGTCTCCATATAAGCTAAATACTGAAGACAGTCTGCCATTACATGCAAATAACAATTGAAGAAAACAAAACCCGAAGCAATAAAAACTGAGAGAGACAGCATGAAGAGAACCATAGCGGTATCAAGCATTAGACCCAACCAAGGCAATCCCTATACAAGCCCAGAGCAACCAACCTCCTTTAGCAATAGTAGATTCCCTTATGTGTAAACCAACAAAGCATTACGTCATGGCAATAGAATTGAATTTTGCAAATTCCAGGCATGAAGCACTTCTCTATTCTGAGCTAAATTAACAAACTTAGAAAAAGGAAACAATGTATATCTCAAAGAATCAACAATCCTCTAAAGAAGCTTCTAAAAGGTATTGTATTCATCAGAATAGAGACTTTTATTTCTCTCAACCCAAACTTCATAGATTGTGGTTGATAGGAGCCAAATAACATACATTTAAGGCTCCTAATTATACATTGTTATGTTTGTATATATCATTATATTGGTGCTTTTATACGGTTTTCGTGTTTTAATACATTTCAGGTTATGTCATGTAAAACGAGTTAAATTCGATGAAATAACTGGATTGGTGACTCAAGATTGTTCGAGAGCCCAAACCATAGATAAAAGACCTATGATGGACTAAAAATAAGTCAAGGATGTAAAAGGAGTGAAGTGGAATGAAGTCGAGTAAAGAAACGGAGCAAAGAAAATAAAGTTCAAGGTGAAGAACTACCGAGTACTCGGTAGTGCCTTCACTGAGTACTCAGTAAAGTGCGAAAGTAAGCACACTTGTGCTTAACAAGAAAAATGACCAGAGCTTGTAGCGCACTAGTGCCCGTTTGCGCAGCATTCAGAAGCTACCAAGTACTCGGTGAGACCAAAAACGGCCAAGGCACATCAACAACTTGTATATACAATAGTGGGACTCGTTTCGGCCAGAATCAATATGGGATGATTTCTAGGCTATATTGGACACAATATTGATCATATATGATGAGATTTCATACTATTCTTCAAGGAATATCACGATACACATTCCTGACTTAAACATGAAGTAATCAGATTACCAAATAAAGACGTATTTTTCTATAAAAGAGAGGGGTCTCCTTTGCAATGAGAAAGGAGATAGACATTGGAATATATATACATATTTTTTTGGAGAGTACGTAGAAGATCAACCATGGAGGGTGTGTCTACATAAACAATGCAAACAGACACTACTAGGAACAACTAAATCGGTATCTAGGGTTTTGTTACCCTAGCCAAATAATGTAGACTCTTTCTTATTTTATTATATAAGGGGAAACTAAAGGACATGTATGTGATGATTGTGTAGATGAGTGATTACGTTTGATTATTATATAAGATTCTTCATTTATTCTATGTCTTGTCTTAGCTTGAATGAATGTTTTATCTTGCACAATCATGGTTATTCAATATGGGCTAGAACTCAAATGCTTAACTCATGATTTTTTACACAATGGTGATAATTAACATGCAATCTTGATTTAGAAAAACCATGCATAAGGAAAGATAACGAGTGACATGCTTTTAATTTATGTTAGTAGGAGTAGTTTAAAGTAGATCCATGTACTAATTATGTTTGTTCAATGATGGCTTGTGCCAATGATGGATTAATTGTTCCTTTTTTGGGATTAGGGTTCTGATTCACATATGATGGACCACCCTTTACAATTGAATGAATTAGAGAGTATATTATGCAGTTAGTGGTGGAGTTAAAAATACCCTAGATCTTTATCTCCATAGTTTTCAACCAAAACTAAAATCTATCTTTACTTTCATGTTATTTTATTTCTTGCAACTTAAATCTAGAAAACAAAACAAACAAATTATCTTTCATAATTTAGTTACAATAATTATAAACAAGTTGCAAATTCAATAGTCTTTGTGGATTCGATATACCCTATCTCATTTATACTGTATTACAATTGATTCGTGTACTTGCGATAGGGAAATCTAGGGTCACTTTAAGGGCTTATTTGCACACACTATTATTATTATTATTTATTACCCAAGCCTAGTAGTCTAAACTTAACAAGGTTTGGCCGACTGATTAGTGGCTAAAAACGCTATCTTATTAAGCACTAAAATTAGAGACTTTCCTCTTAAATTATCCATCTCTATGAACTCGTTAACATGTTGATATGGATCCTCATTCCTGAGTCCATAAAATTTATGCAACATGTTGATAACACTAGATTTAATCTCATAGTGCTTGACCCCCTCATCTTCTGGAAATTCAGAATACGATTCATGAGCTGAAGGTGCATAGTACCCCTTCAAGGACATTGTTGGGGCTCATCGCAGTTGCATTGTTGTTTGCCATCCTCTCAAAATCCAACTTCCTTCGAAGCTCTTCTAATCTAGCTTGACGATTCCTTCAAAAAGTTCTCTTGATTTTTGGATCAAAAGGTATTAATTCAGCATTGGGATCTAAAGGGAATTGTCGATCGCTCATGCACTGGGCAAAAATATTTTTTTATGCAAATAAAACTAACTACTTCTAAATTATTCTAATTATTAATATAAATTAAAGCTAAAACTATGCACGAAATTAAGCTAAACTAAAACTCACAAGAGGTCCAACGATGCAATCTTCACTGCTCCACCAAAACCCTTTATGATTTTCAGTGTACATATCAATCACACAAAAATTCCAACTTTAGATGGGCTAAACATAGACGAAAATTTAGGAGAGAGAATGGATTAGGGGCGATGAAGGTTCCTTGCTTGTGTTTTGCATCTCTCTTCTACGTCATTAGGGTTCTGTATGTTAATAGGGTTTTATACAGAGTGTGAGTTTTTTGCGTAGCATTAATTAGGGTTTCTCTTAGCATTTATTGATAGGGTCTCTATTGAATGCTTTGTTTTCTTTCATTATTCTGTCCGATCCGTTCGTGTCTAACCCTAGTTTCATATCTAGGGTTTCCCTTAACGTTTTCAATCATCTTTTTTTAGTTGCTAGGGTTTCTTCTGTTTGTTTTTTTCTCTAGGGTTTTGGGTAGTCCCTTCCCTCTCCGTCTTTTCTCTTTGCTCTGTGCTTTTTTTTGTCTTGTGTTACGCTAGGGTTTCTCATGGCGGCTAACACAGATTTTACTAAGCTTCTAACTAAACTAGAAGGGGTGGTTAAAGCTTTGGCTTCCAAGCAGTCTTGGAAGTCTTCTTCTTCGATAATTGTGCAGCAACCACAACCAGTAGTCAATTCAAAACCATCTATTTCTACTGCAGGAAAATCTTAGGCAAGTTTGGTCGCTCCGATTGACACACAAAGAACGAAGCTCTCTTATCATCCACCATCTATTGTCAATGATAGAGTCAATATGACTACGCCTACTGAAGTGACTGATGTTGGGGCTTTGAGGTGGAAAACTTGCCTGGTAGGTTACTTTTTGGATAAGAAGTTGCCTTATAATGTGGTTAATTCTATTGCCACCAAGTAATGGAGTAATAATGGTTTGAAAGATGTTCATGGTTTAGATAAAGGTTTTTATTTCTTTCAGTTTGCTTTTGAATCTGATTGCAAACAGATTCTTGCCCATGGCATTTTGCAAATAATTTTTTGATTCTTAAGTAATGGCATGTATGTTTATCTTTGCATAAAGAGATGGTTTATACTATTCCTCTATGGGTCAAGCTCTATAAAGCTCCTGTTGAATGCTGGTCCCCTGAGGGTTTGAGTTTTTGCTGCCAATGCTATAGGAACACCTTTATACATAGATTCTCCAATAGAGAAGGGTCAAAGATATAATTTTGTAAGGGTTTGTGTTGAGGTGTTTCATAACTCTGAGATTCTTAAGTAGTTTGATATTACTCTGGCATCTGGTAAAGTGGTTCTTATTTCAGTTGAGTATCAATGGTTTCCTGCTGGGTGTGGTAAGTATGGTGTCTTTGGACATTGGGATCGGAATTATCTAAAGAATGTGGTATCTACCAATTCTACTTAGGGCCAAGCTCCTAAACCTTCAATTTCCACTGAATGGAGAGTTGTAGGTAAAAAAGGGAAAGAAATAACTCTTGGGATTTCTTCTCCTATGGAAGGTAGTTCTAAGCAAGTTGACACTATTTTAGTGGAGAATTCCCATAGCCAGTCTCATAATAGGTTTGATGCTCTTCAGGAGTTGGATGGTGAAAATTCTTAGTCTTAAGATGTTGAAATCCATCATGATCCCCATTTAGAAGTTGTTGTTCCTCTAGCTAAGGAGGTGGAGGTCAATGTTCCTTTAGTTGATTCTGCTATAAAAGAGGTTAAGGACAATGTGACTAGGTTAGAGCCTGACTCTGGCGCTCTTCAGATTATTGATTCTAGCCAAGTTTCTTCTATTTCTTTGGGATCTATCCCTGAGGAAGGTATGACAATTCCTCATGTTATCAATACTTCTCAGCCTTCTATTCTAGATATTGCTTAACCTTCTATCAATACTAAGCCTTCTAAAGGCCTTGATAAATCTAAATCTAGAACTCAGGTTATTGGAGTAAAAACTAGAAGAGGGTTAACTGCTACCTCTCCTAAGGGAGGGGGTCAATGATTTTTGTGGATTTTTATCCTTGTATTTTTTGTACTCCTTTATTTTCTCATGCAGTTTGGAATTTGGAATGTCAGAGGTTTCAACACCTCAAGTAGGCATATGGAGGTGAGGAAGATGATTAAGAATTTAATCTCCCTCTTTTTTGTGTGGTTGAATCTAAAGTTAAGGACAAGAATCTTAGTAGGATTATCAATTCTTTTAAGAAGGATTGGAGTGTGCTTACTAATCATGATCATGCTCATAATGGAAGGTGGTTGGTTTGCTGGGATCCAAGTAAAATTCATGTGTTTCCTATTCATATCACTGATAAGTTAATGCTTTGTTCTATCTCTGTTCCTGAAATCAAGTTGTAATGTGTTTGGGGCTTTATCTATGGGTCAAATGATCCAATTGTTAGAAGAACCCTTTGGAGGCATATTTTGGATGTTGTTACCACGTATTCTTCTGTTCCTCTTTTTTTTTGTTGGGGACTTTAAAGCAGTCAGATTTTCTTGTCACGCCCCAAATTCCTAGGACTCCGAAACCCGAGCCTAAGAGCTAAGGGAGTGATTGCGGAAGTAAAAAGAAACGAGAACCAAAAGACATTCAGTCATCAAACACCCACAAAGGGTTGTAATGAATGCCTAAATACCATGCTGTCACGCCCCTAAAGGGTGACGCAAACCAAGCGACTACTAGAGTCAACAATAACAAAGAAGTACATGGAATAACAATAAAAATATACTCCATGCCAACACGAATACTAAAAATACAAGAGTATCCTTAGATACCAACAGACACGCTCCTAAATGCCTAAGACTCCCGAACAGGGACATCCAAGGAATCCAGAATGTGATCCTTAACATGAATGACCAACTAAGACATCATTAACCGTGAAAACATATGGGTTAATGATAGATATGGTATATTTAATACCCAAATGACTAATAAAACTAAGCAGCGGAATCTAACGAAAATCCGGCAGAGTTCCGTTTGTAAATGGAACGTCCGGACAACCAAACACAACACAATAACCTGCCCAAAGCAATTCAATAATCACAATGGCTTCCAAGCCCCACATTCATCAATCCTAATAGGGCCGAGGTAGTGGAAAGAAACCAAAACCCCTCCAAACCCTCTAACATTAACAGAGCCACAAATGCTCGAATAAAAATACAGTAAAGCACCTAGCTGTGCAGAATAAATACAATAATCTCCTGAAAGAATAAATACAGGAAGTAAAAGATACATCAACAGGGATATGCCAACAGACTGGCTCCCAAAAGAAATACATGATAATCCCATAACAATGGGTAAAGAAGCTGAAAGAAGAATACTACCGTCCCCAAACCCAGTCGCGCTGCAACCGTAACCGCATCACCCAACGCAACTCCAAAACCTGTAACAAGGAAACAAAAGAAGCTGCCGTTGCACTGCATCCTGCCCATAGCCGTATAATTCCTGCAACCTGGCGTGGAATACCAGGGGGGCAAATGAAATTCCCTCCGTGAGCAAATAAGCTCAGTGGGAAAAGATATCCTAACTACCACATCCTCTGATAGTTTAGGTAAAGCTAAACCGTCTAATAAGATATAAATATAGCCCAACTAGTCCCATCCACGCAAACCCAAGTCACACGCTCATATACTATCGTAAACGAGTATACATAAGTATATAGGGAAGATATATATATATATATATATATCTACACGTATATATATATAAATACACAACATGAGTCTCTAAAACTCGTACTCCAAGTACCCAACACCAGTAGTCTACACTACTCTCATCAACGTACACTAAGTACACGATACTAAGATCCAGTCTAACAAATCGCCAATTACTCACAACACAATTCAGAAGATCCAACCGAGGAGATCACACTCACCTCTAATATCCACAAGGAAACAAAATCCACCAATAGTACCAAGGAAGGCTCAAATCCTACACCCCGATAACACAGGAAGGAAAACACCCACGTCCTTGCGTACTAACACAACCATCATCAATATATATATATATATATTTATACAATATATATATATAACAAATCTCATCCCACTCCTAGAGGAATCTACCTCTCAGGAACTAGATCACCTCAATCACATCTATTCCTCGATACCATAAGTCACATCATCACATTAACCTCATAATACTATCACCTATATATATATATATATATATAACAAACCTCAATTGCTATCTCCAACAATGTCAATTAATCACCAACGCTCTCACTAAGGATATGAAAAACCACGTAAGAGTCAAGAACCCAAGCAAGGGAAAAGGAGTCCCAATGCTACACCAACAGATAACCGAGACACAATGTCAAGGTTAAGAATACCCAAACAAGGAAAGAACATCACGAATGAACCAGAAAGGAACACCACAAGTGGACAAGGGAACCAAAAGCGAATGGCCGAGTATGAAAGTAAATAAAAGAGGAATCCCAAGGATTTCTATAGTTTTTAAGAAAAAGGTTTTTAAAACTCAAACCATTTCATTCGGCATCCATGCCCCTAACAAGTGAAAAACCCCAATCACCTAGATGGTGACATCAACAACCCAAAGAAAAGGAAAGGCAACACTATAAGTGTGCACTGAACAACACCAAGCCTCCTAACCGAGACTTAGAACGATCCGAAGAAAAGGTGAAACAAGAAACCACCTTTCAAAATACTACAAGTCGAGATTTTGAGAAAGAAGTCTCAAAATCTCAGAATCTCTAGACAAGTGATAAAATAGTTTTCTTTTTAGAAATCACACAGTAAAAATGACCGTCTTGCCCCCGGTCTCCGTCAGTCGCCATCACAGGCTTTTAAAAGTTGAAAATCATTTCAAAGAAGATCTCAAGATCATTTTATAAGTATTAAAACTGTTCGTTTATTCGGGGGTAGGCGAAAACGGGTTTTTCCTTTTAAATACAAAAGTTTACTTTCAAAACTTAGAAAGCACCGTTTTCGAAATGACAGCCACATAAGAATGAACAACTCCACGGATTCCTATAATGCCCAAAAGGACAATAAAGGAAGAACAACACGTTGAACTCACGGAAGACCACCATCCGTTTCCAACTCCACCAAATCAAATGATACCACGAGGAAGAGGTTCGGCACCACGCCGTAACCAAGGAATCTAGGAATGACATACAAGTCAACGACCACGTACTAGTGTACAAAACACCGTACAAGGAATGCTTAGGGGAATGAACTAAGCACAAGAACCGAGACTGTCAAGCTACGGTACCTCGAGTACTAAATAAATCCCTAATCATAACCCCTTCTCATCAATCAAAATCTCATACAACTCATCACTCGCCTTCTCTAAGGCCTCAATTATCAATTGATACAAAAATCATCCCTAACCTCACATCTTCAAAAGAGTTCACACAACTAACCACGATCACCAAACTACTAACCACAATCACAGGGCTACTAACCACAATCTCTAAGGCTACTAACCACAATCTCTAAGGCCTCAACTCAAGTCAAGCCTACGGTCCACCACTAGCCTCCGCTAGCCACATGAATCACTATGCCAACACGCATAACCTCCCCCAAGGGTACTAAGGTATACAACAACAAGTATAAATATATTCGTTTCATTTATACTTATTTATAATGGCATATTATCACTTTCTTCCACATTAATTACTTTCAACTGAGCATTTATAAAATATGAATTTAATTTACAATATTCATAAATAGCATGCCCCAACAACACATGTAATATAGCACATATACATGTTAAATGAGATCACATAAATAATAGGCAGTGTAATGTGACTCAACACTCCCCGTGATACTCACACACAACACACCCTTCCCAAGGGTAACGGATACAAACTCTGTCCACTCATCATAATGTAGAGTTACCACACCGACCTTTCCCAAGTGATTTTTCTCTCTATCACTTCAACAGGGAAGACGGTTGTACGAGAGCCCAACATGCAACTCCGTACGCCATGACTACCCTTGAGTCAAGAACATGAGCCTCTACCTGGACTCCTAACTCACATTTGCCGGCTTTTTAGTTCCGTAGGCGTGATACCTCCTGGCCAGTTGTTCTGATGATCCGACACAAACGTCTACTCGTGCCCCACGCACAAAGGAAGTAGACCACACCAAATGAACTCTCTCTGCCAATGGTGAAACCGTGCACTACATGCACCAACACCCATGTGCTCACACGACATGGTGTACAATCAAATCATATCTCAATCATAAATATGTAATACATCATATTTATAAAAATACCCACATGGTAATATAAATCTCAAAATCTCTTTTCATGCTTTAAAATACAATAAAGCATTTAAATCATATGAAAACAATTTCATATATAACTCATATTTTCAAAAATATATTTTCTTAATTCTTTAGAAAATATTTCAATTTCCCTTATCATTTCTTTAAAATAATTTAAACAGATAATCCACGTAATAAAAAGGAACCTAGAATAGCGTCTAAGTCTCTCACGTCCAACGTTTACAAATCTTCTAGCTCATTTAATTCTCAAAGGAATTTCTAAGTCGTCTATTCCTATTCAATTCAATTAGGAATATATTTAATCTCGTAGGAAATAATTTAATTAATTTTCTTAAATTAATTCCTAAGTCCAATTCCGATTCTAAACGAATTATAGATATTTAAATTAACGATTTAATATATCTATAATAAATTAAATAGGGTTTGCACACCCAAAACTACTTCAATAATGTGGAGTGAGAAATAAAGTTTCCCACCTAATTATACGTTACCGAACAGCCCGAAACAACACAGTACCGGCGCCCGAATATGAAGCCCGCAGACCAAAATCGTCCAAAAACTATTTCGAATATATCGAAATGTCCGTCTCGACAACCTATACGATATATATGAAGCCCATTAATAATTGGTTAATTAATTGGGTTAAATCTAAAATACCCCAAACGAAATCTATAACCTATAAATGTAATTTTTGGGCAAATCGTTCATCCTAAATTCACGAAATTAATATATGATGAATACTACGTATATACGGAGCTACTCACCGAAAATCGGCTCAAACCGATCACCGGAAGGTCGCCGAAAAATTGACCGAAGCTCCGGCCGGACTCCCCTGTCGCGCGAACAGCACTGGCCGTCCCTGGCGCCGCCACCTGCACGACCACCACCCAGCTCGCCGACCCTTGCCCTTGCGCCACCAGCCGCCGTCGACCACAGCCACTGCGAACCGCCGCTGCTACGCACTACAACCAGTCGCGCAGCTCAGCCAACTCTCACTCTTTCCCGCCATGGCCGGCGACCTCACTCTCTGTGTGTGGACGTTCGTCCATGAAGAGGAGAAGGTTTTGTGGCCTGGTCTGTTGAGAGGAGAAGATGAGGAGAATCAGGCGCCAGCCGTGGATAAGAAGGTGGTATGAGAAACTAGGTCGTCATCCTCCCTTATACAGATACACGTATATATCTATATATATTTTTATATATATATTTATTTAATATATATATATATCCTAAAATTGAATTTTGTACAACCTAATTGTCAATAGGCTCATGTGACATGCCATGTGACCAAAAGAAATAAATGTGACAATAGCTTCCCAAATTACAATACTAGCCCTATATTTATCCATAATTACGAAATAACCCCCAAAACTATATATATATAATTACAATTAAATATATATATATATACGATAAATCCCAATAAATACAGGGAGCCTCGAAATAATATTGCGTCAACCCGTAAGTCCGCAGGACGCCAAATAACCAAATTAGTCCGAAAGAAATACACCGGTTTAGGAACCCGACAACCGGAACACCGAGAAAGTAATTTAATACGCTTCACACCGGTTCCGTAAAAGTACTAATACCGTAACCGAAATAATCGAAACGATATCGTGTAGTCGAGAATAGGAATTCGCGTAGTCGTCAAAGAGAAACCGTAAAGTCATCCGGTCAACTTTAAAAGTAAACGCGAAAAATTTACAGGTATCAAATACCAAGAATAAATAATACGTCATGAACAAGTGACGTCATTACCGAAATTAAATTAAATATAATTTCAGGAAAAAGGAAAATAACACGGGGTGTTACATTTCTCCTGAAAAATTTGGAGGTTTAAGTCAATGGGATTCTTCTATGCAAGAGTGTGGAGATTGCCTTCAACAATCTTCTTTTTTGGATTTAAGATATTCTGGGGTGCAATACACATGGAATAATCACACTTATTTCAGCAAGCTTGATAGGGTTATGGTGAATGAATCTTGGAACAATTCTCTTTCCATTTCTGAAGCTATTTTTGAACTTGGTTGTGTTAGTGATCATGTTTTGATTCTCCTCAATTTGGGCAGTGCTCATCCAAAGAAAAGTGTTCCTTTTAGATTCAATAACCATCTCATTCATCATCTTTGTTTCATGGATGTTGTGAAGAAGGTTTGGCAAACTCCTATTTGTCGTTCTTATATGTATCAAGTGGCCACTAAGTTGAAACTTCTGAAGAAGGAGTTGAATTATTTAAATAAGCCTTGCTACAATGATTTATATTATCAAGTTAAAGCTGTTGAGACTAAATTGAAGTCATTACAAATTCAGGTTGATGCCAACCATAGCAGTGTAATTAGGAAAAAGTTTGTCTTGTTGAGTATGCTCTTCTCTCAAATGCTGAGGAATCATTTTACAAACAGCAGTCAAGGGTTCAGTGGCTCCAATTAGGTGACAAGAACACTTCTTATTTCCACAAAATGGCCAAGTTTGGGAAAAGGGCTAATAGTGTTTCATCTTTAACCTCTACTGCTGGTGTTAGGCTTGATCAACCTGGTGTTATCCAACAAGAGATTGGTAGTTTTTATGAGGGGTTTCTTGCAGCTCTTTCATCTCCTTCTGTTCCTAATCTTTCTGACTATGTGAAATCTCCACTTTCTGATGCTCAAATTTCAAGTTTGTCTAGGCCTTTTACTAATGAGAAGATTAGAAACTCCATGTTCTCTATGACATATGGGAAAGCTTCAGGATGTGATGGGTTCAATGTTCTCCTTTTCAAGAACACTTGGGCTATAGTTGGGAGTGATGTCACTAGAGCTATTTAAGCTTTCTTTCATTCTGGCCACATTCTCAAGGAAATGAACTCTACCATAATTACTTTGGTTCATAAAGTAGTTAATCCTTCTATTGTGTCTGATTTCAAGCCTATCTCTCTGTGCACAAAAATTTATAAATGCCTTTCTAAGGTCTTTGCCAACATACTCAAAGCTTGCCTTCCAAGTTGCATTAGTTTGAACCAAGAAGCTTTCATTGAAGGAAGGAATATTTTTGATAATATCCTTCTGGCTCAAGAATTATTCAAAGATTATCCCAAGGATTCTGGTGACCCAAGATTATCCCAAAGCTTTTTATACCATTTCTTGGTCTTTTTTGCAAGCTACTCTCCAAGCCTTTCATTTTCCAGCTGGCTTCATCAATTTAATCATGGCATGTGTCTCTTCTCCTATGTTCTCTATCAATGTCAATGGCATGCTCACAGGTTTTTTCAAGAGTTCTAGAGGAATCAGACAAGGAGATCCCCTTTATCCTTATCTTTTTGTCTTGGGTATGGAAGTTCTTTCTAGGTTACTTGCCAAGAAAATTGAAGAGAGGGATTTTAACTACCATTGGAAATGCAGTTCTCAAGGTATTACAAGTCTCTTATTTGCTGATGACTTATTATTTTTTTCTGCTGGGGACATGCCTTCTATTGATTGTATTATGGAAGCTTTGCATCAGTTCAGTCTATTCTTAGGTCTCCATCCCAACCATGCAAAGAGTTTGGTATTTTATGCTGGGGTTGAGCCTTTTTTGATGCAGCAGATTCTTATTAAGCTTGTTTTCAAGTTGGTGTTCTGCCTGTTAAGTACTTAGTTGTCCCTCTCCTATCCTCTAAACATTCTAAACAAGTTTGTGACATCTTAGTTGCTAAAATAGCAGGAAGAGTTACTAGTTGGTCTAGCAAATTTCTATCATTTGGTGGGAGGCTTCAATTGGCAAGGTCAATCATATTCTCTATGCAAGTCTATTGGTCATCAACCTTCCTTATTCCTAAGGCAGTGTTAAGGGAAATTACCTCAATTATTAGGAAGTTCTTATAGACTGGTAAGATGTGTAAAGGAGGTTGTAAAGTTGCTTGGAGCACTGTTTGTTTTCCATTTAAAGAGGGGGGTTTGGGTCTAAAGGACCTTGAAGAGTGGAATATTGCAGCTTTATCTAAACATCTTTGGTCTCTTTTTCAAGTTGATAAACATTCTCTGTGGATTTATTGGGTTAAACAACATCTTAGTAAGCATAAAAAATTTTGGAATCTTCCCATGCCTAGAAGTAGTTCATGGATTTAGAAGGAACTTCTCAAGATTATACCTTTCTTTAGAGCTACTATCAAGTCTGTTATAGGTGATGGAAGGGATACCTCTCTTTGGTATCACAATTGGCATCCTAGAGGTCCTTTAGATTCTTTTTTCAGCTCTTCTGTGATCAACACCTCTGACCTTGGTCTTAATTCTTTAGTTAACACTTCTGGATAGCATTTGCTCACCCTCAATTCTCTTGAGTGGGTAGAGTTTAAGGCAAGTTTCCCTCCCGATTTCCTTCCTATGCTCACCAGGAAAGATTCTTCCAAATGGCTGACTGGAAATGGTAAATATTCCATACATTCTGCTTTGGATTGGGTTAGGTTCAAAGCTGATCAGGTTGATTGGGATGATTCTATTTGGTTCACTCATAATATTCCAAAGCATGCATTCTTGCTATGGATTGTTCACTTGAATCGAATTAGTACTAAGTACTTTATTTAATCCATTGGGCTTCTATCTTCAGCAACTTGTGTGTTTTGTTCCATGTGCATAGAGGATAGAGACCATCTATTTTTTAGCTGCAGTTTCACTCAAAGACTTTGGCAAATGGTTCTTCAAATGGGTCTTGAAAACTGGCATGAGAATGATTGGGATTCTTTTATGAATTGGTCTACTACTCATCTGGGATTCTTTTATGAATTGGTCTACTACTCATCTCAAAGGGAAATCTCTTAAAGTCTTGCTTCACATGTTAGCTTTTGCTGCCTCAGTTTATGAAATCTAGAGAGAAAGGAATAATAGAATCTTTAATGATTATTATAGAACCATTGAAGAGGTTTACCATAAGTTCATTCAAAGCGTGAGGTTAAATCTTTTTCCACTTCATAATTTCCATTCGAATGCTACTAATCATGCTCTCATCTTTAAATGGAATCTGCCTATTTTTATGTTTGCTTCTTGCAACGAGGTGGGTTTTGTTGGATGATCTATACCAATTTATGGATGTTGAGTCACTAATTTACCATAGAGGGGGTGAATAGGGTTTAAAAATAATTTTCTAACACCTTTTAATTCTTACTAGAACATGCAAAAAGATTCTATATTAATTTACAAGGTAAACATGCAATGAATAATTTAACTTAATTTCAACAAGCTATTTACCACAATATAAATTAAGTATGCATGAACATAAAGTTAGGAGATAGAGATAGAGATATTGACACCGTGATTTTTACGAGGTTCGGTAACTCCTACTCCTCGGCTCAAAGAAGCCCCTTCCTTGAGACTTTCCCAATCCTCACACTATGGCTCTTCCTTCAATAGGTGAAATAGCAAAACCTTTACAAAAGAGCTAACTAGCTCTTCACACAATCAAGGGAACAATACTCCCTTGCATTTGTCCTAAAAATAACGTCATAGTTATTGTCACACAATTTACTAATGCTAAATAAGTTGTGCTTCAAACCATCAACCAAAGATATATTATCTATAGAAAAAAAAGAAGATATACCAATTGAGTCAATCCCTATAATTTTGCCTTTAGAGTTATCTCCCGACATATGCCTTGACTATCCGCCATCAAGAAATCATTTTTCCTTTAAGTCGGACTTCAAGCATACCTACAAAACAAATTTAAATAACATTCTTTGGTCCCCAATTTATCTTGGGTCCACTAGGGTTAGATAGAGATGCAATAGTTCCTTTCGGAATCCAAATTGTTTTTGGTATAACATTCTCCTTTCTATGCAAGCATGCAATGGTTCCTTTTGGAACCCAAATCATTTTTGTTATCACTTTCTTCTTTCTAAGTAAACATGTATTTGCCTTATGTCTCTTTTTCTTGCAATAATAACATGTAACATGCTTATGATCATTTGATGATGCATGAGATGATTGTCTTGTAAATGTATGCCTTAATGGTTTTCTCTTTTTCAAGATAAGAGCATCTTTATCAAAAGCATCATACCCTAGACCACATTTATCAAATGATCCTCTTTGTCTTCCCAACATAATGCTCAAATTTTATTTTCCTTTCGTGAATGTTGCTAAGATGTTTATTTGATCATCAATAGTCTTTTTCAACAAGACATTTTCCTCTTCTATCTTAATACTTTTGTCATTTGTTACATTTGAATCAACTACGGTGATGCAAGTAGAATTACATGAAGATTTAGATTTCTTAAGCCAATTATGTTTTCTAGCTAGTTTTTCAAACTCATTATACAAATCTTCAAATGCATCTTGTAATTCATTATGGGAAAATAAAAGCTCATCATATGACAAAATGGATTTATCTAATGAATGTAAATTTAAATGTACCTCATCTTCATTTGCCATGAGGCAAGGGTTTGCCATTTCCTCGCCATTTTTTTCCTCATCCGAAACACATGAGTCATGATCGTCCCATGTAGCATTCATATCCATCTTGTTTGGCCATTTCTCATTCTCCTTTTTAAGCTTTAAGCAATCATTTCTATAGTGCCCCGACTTTCCACAATTGAAGTAAGTTGGAGGCTCCCTCTTGCTAGGCTCACCCCTTTGCTCATTCTTCTTTATGAATCTACCACCATTGGCTTTCTTTCTTTGAAGAAAACTTTGTTGGATGAATAATGCAATGTCTTCATCCACTTCTTCTTCACTCGGCTCATTTGCTTCATTTTTGGTAGAGGCTTGCAAAACCACGCCTTTTCTTAGCTTGGTGTCTTCTTCACGAGATTTTAACGTGATTTCCCAAGTGAGAAGAAACCCGAAAAATCTCATCGAGGCTCATTGTGCTAAGATCATGTGCTTCTTTAATTGCCGTCAGTTTTGCATCCCATTTGACCGGAAGGCTTCTAAGTACTTTGCGTGCCGCATCGGATCTAGGAACAATTCTACCAAGATGCTTTAGTCCATTCAAAATATTAGTGAAACTAGACATCATAGAATTGATATTTTCATCTTCCTTCATGGCAAATAATTCATATTCATGGATAAGTATATCAATTTTAGATTCTCTAACTTGAGTAGTTCCTTCATAAGTAACTTCAAGTTTATCCCACATTTATTTGGCCGTGGAGCAAGTAGAGACGGGATTAAATTCATTTGGACTTAAGGCACAATTTAGATTAACCTTAGCTTTGGCAGTAAAAGACATAAGTCAACTCTCATCATTGTCCCATTCGTTGGGCAATTTGGGGATAGTTTTTCCATCAACCACTTTGGTTATAGTCAAAGGTCCATCGACAATAACTAGCCAAATTTGATAATCAATAGCTTGAAGAAAGTCTACCATTATAGTCTTCCAATAACTATAGTTTAAACCATCAAACCATCGGGGTCTAGTGTTTGATTGTCCTTCTACATGAGTGATTATGTTTGAGGTCATGATCGTCTAAGAAGGTTAAGTCTAAAATAAGTAGAGATTAGGCTCTGATACCAATTGTTAGTCACTAATTTACCCTAGAAGGGGGGTGAATAGGGTTTAAAAATAATTTTCTAACTCCTTTTAATTCTTACTAGAACATGCAAAAAGATTCTATATTAATTTACAAGGTAAACATGCAATGAATAATTTAACTTACTTTCAACAAGCTATTTACCACAATATAAATTAATCATGCATGAACATAAAGTAAGGAGATAGAGATAGAGATATTGACACCGTGATTTTTACGAGGTTCGGTAACTCCTACTCCTCGGCTCAAAGAATCCCCTTCCTTGAGACTTCCCAATCCTCACACTATGGCTCTTCCTTCAATAGGTGAAATAGCAAAACCTTTACAAAAGAGCTAACTAGCTCTTCACACAATCAAGGGAACAATACTCCCTTGATACAATGGGCTTCACTCACCCAAGATCACAAATTTGTGTATGCAATAAATATATCACTCAAGAAACAAAAACACTCAAAACCCTAAGGTTTTTATGGAAGATAGATCAATATAAGCTCAAGTGTTTTTAGGTGATATTTCAAGAACTCAAGATATATATATTCTCACAATATATTTTCAATAAGAGAATAAGCACAAAGCTTGAGTTTAAATCTTCAAAATGATAGGAGTGAAAAATGAGATTTAGATCTTTCTTGCTTTCAAAAGATTTTTCAGAAGATGCTTGAGAGAAAATAAGAGATGAATAATATTTGGAAACTTTCTCACACAAGAACCTTAAGATTTCAATCCATATCTCTTTCTCTATATAGTGTAACACTAGGGTTTGGAGAGTGTATCTCACCCTAGACAATATGGAGAGTAGGACCTGAAAATCAGCAAGCAAAATCATTTGTTTTTGGGCAAAAATATTGTTTAGAAATACTTTTCCTTAAAATCCTGAAGCACCCAGTCCACTGCCTCCGTGCTTAGATTTAAAATATTTTTCCCAACGGCTAGGGTCAGTCGACTGCCTCAAGAAGGCCAGTCGACTGCCTCATGAGTCAGTCGACTACCTTGTATAGGCCAGTCGACTGCCTCAAGCAATCAAAAATGTTCAAAACTCTCTGGTTCAGTCAGTCGGCTGGGTCCTTAACTGCCAGTCGACTGGGTACAGTCAGTCAACTGCCTTGGTCAGGCCAGTCGACTGCCTCATGCAGTCAAAATGTTTATAGCTCACTAGTTCATCCAGTCGACTGGGTCCTTATTGGCCAGTCGACTGGGTGACTCCAAGAAATATTTTCAAGGTCCATTTTTTATCCGTTTGAGTTCGTTTGATTTATTACTTGAGCTTATAAGACCAATCAACGCATAAGATATCTTGTTACAATATTCTCCCCCCGACCTATCTACCCCAGGTCTTGAGTCCAGCTTTTGTTCTTTCTTTGATATTTTTGTCCTTCTTTGAGTTTGCGCTTGAGTTTCCTTATCGCTTGTCGCTTTTATGATCTTTCCGAATCATTTATTTGTACTTCCTGAAACACTTAACTCAAAGTCATAGTAGTACCAAACACGGTTTTGAATGTTTTGTTAATATCAAAATAAGATTTATTGTTTGAAATGGAATTTCAAAGCCAACAATCTCCCCATTTTTTATGTTGACAAAACATTTCGTGTTTGCGCATAAATGGTGAAGTATCAAGTGATACTCCCCCTCAATGTGTGCATTACATGCTCCCCCTTAGTAAATATATTTTTGCAATTATATACACTTCCATGGAGCCACACATAAACATGACTTACATACACGAAAGCAACTAACTTCTCCCCCTTTGGCAACATAAAAAGGTGGGAAGTGAGGATGAATTTTATTTTTATGATAATACATCAACATCCCTTAGTAAATATACAAATGTTTTTGAAAAAGATTCCTCCGGAAAAGTCTTTGTGAAAATATTCGCTAATTTATTTTTAGTGTCAATAAAAACCAATACAACGTCTCTTTTAGCAACATGATCATGTAAGAAATGATGCCTAATCTCACTAAGCTTAGTTCGTGAAGGATGAAAAGGATAACGCTTGTGAAATCGCATTCAATGGGCACATGAATGAAAATAAGCACATAGTCATATGCATAAAGTTTGAGATTTCTTCCCCTATCACCAAGGAGCAAAGCTCCCCCTAAGAATGTGCATACAACCTATACTCATCAACTACTTTTCTCCTCCTTTGACATAAAAAAATGGATACAATTAAGTACGAGAAGAGAATCAAGTTGCATAAATGAATTGTGAGCATAGAATATATCATTTGAAGTAACACTAACTCATATTTACCATACTTTTCATGAATATGCTTAAGATGATACCAACTTACAAACATAGCATTGCATTCATGATGGCAACAAGGACATGCTAGCACATGTCATCAATGATGACAAAAACATTTGTTTTATTTTCATAGACAAAAGGATATATGATCAAAATAGATTTTCATATATGAAGTACATGTATCAAGTGAATGACTCAACCGAAGAGTAACTTAATGTTCAAGTATGTGTGATTGAATTAAAGCTCAAATCATAAGTATTCAACATACTATATGTAAACAAATAACACTCAAACACTAGATCATTTAAACTCACATAGTCATGTATGAAAATTCACTTAAAATCACATATGAGCACTTAGGAATAAGTCAACAACACCTTCATCTTAATCACGTGAAAATAAATAAACACATATGCAACATCTAATCATAGCATGTAATGTGAATAGAGTAAAAATCATGGTGATGACTAAGAAAAGAATATTCTAAAATAAGCAAGTGAAAAATACACAGGACAAATGCTAACACATTAATGTTCAAAGGCATTTTCATATCTTTATGAAATTTTACACAATGAGTTCTTTTGGATAAACTTTGTGAGAATATTGACGAATAAAATTATAATCATGAAGGTTATCTCAATATTTCTCATAAGTGCATGTCTTTGAAAACTTTAATGTAATGGCAAAGATATGTAATCTTCACAAGTGCTAAAAACACAAGATATATCTCTAATATATATGGTAAAAAATGTTTATCTAAAATAATAAGAGATGAACCAAGATAACATATGGTTTATAGTCTTAATTATGTTACTAAACATCTAAGTCCAAGAGTAGTCAACCAAGGAAACCATATAATCCCAAAACCGAAGTGTCAAAAAGTATTTGAAATTATGTCATGACACTTAAATGTATTTTTTTCCCAAGAAGAAAATAAATTTATCTATCATGCTCATTTTGAATTAGATTGCATGTTTGTGATAAACGTCTTTTCACAACACATCAAAAAAAAATGGTAAACATAATACTCCAATGAATCATATAACCAAATTTGTGACAAGTTATAAATGATAAACAACAAAAAGAATGTTTATCAATAGGTTCTAAAATATCCTTCATCCATAAGAAAATCACTTAAAGCCATTCAAAACACCCTCTTGGAACATTTTTCAAATTAAGTACGGCTTATGATAGTTTTAAACCCATTTTCTAAAACTTATACATTTCAAAGCATTGTGAATCATTTCATGAAAATGTTTCATTTAAAATCATATAGGAATGCATTATAAAATATACAAGAGTATGCATGTATGATAATGATATAAAAGTTTAAGATATAGACAATATTATATATCATTGAGAAAATCATAATAATGCAAGAACAATAAAAACATATGTCTTTCATGATATGTGCACATAAAACTCATGAAACATGTTTCAATAAACATTCAAGATAACAACATTTGAGCACAATATATCCATCTTTTCAACATGCTTCCTTCAAAGAGGAACCTATAGTACCTTTTCATAATAAAGATCCAAGCATATAATAAATAGCTTCAACCAAGGTTACAATTTCAAACAACAAAGGCTAAGCACATGAATATCATCTTTATGAAAATATTTATGCAAATACCTCTAGAATGATTACCAAGAAGTTATATAATAGAGGATGATGAATCATTTAACCGCATAGAATTTCATCACATATTCTTTATCCTCATTTGCATTAGATATATCATTCAAAGAAATTATGCTCTCTTAAGATTAACTAGTGTGAACATATTTGATTAAGCATATATTCCAAGTCCGTCCAAATTTCACTTCAAAATTAAACACCTCAAATAAATGTGCAATATGTCATGTCAAGAGAATATAGATAAAGCACTAAAATCATGAAGTCCCATGAACAAAAATAAGACATAGCTACTCAAGTAATCAACCAAAATCAAGTGAAATAGCTTTGATGGTCTAGAGATGGTCATGACTATATTCTATACAATTCATGCATGATCAAGACTTACTTTCATATATCCAAGTCATTTCAAAGCGAGCTACTATCAAGAATTTATCAAGAGCATAGTTAATTTCATGAACCAAGAGCCAATCACCCTTCTTACCAATCATCACATTTATTCCATGACATATCAAGAACAATTCAACATACTTGAATAAGCATAAGTTTGTCATGTTTAATCTCCTCAATGAAAGCATATTAGTAATGGAGGTTAGAAAATATGTACCATGGTGCTAGCTTTACCCATTTTACATAGAGTTGCTTGTAGATGATTTGTAATGTCCACTCATTTTGTGAGAGACCTTGATTTCATCTCCCCTTTTGAGTTATAGCATCACAGTTGAAGAATCAATTGATCTTGAGTAAGGAAACAATCCACACCTACAAAACACACTCAAGTGGTTTTCTTTTGGTACCCTTTTTGCTCTAGGGTCCATTTGTGTTAGCACAATTATGGACAAGATTCATTATAAGCACATTAGCACAAAAATGAATGATCTTCTACAACCATTATGCTTCAATTGAATTTAACATTCAAGAACATTATCATGAAGTGCATTTGTCAATTCAAGTAGTAAGATATGTTCATGGTTATTTATCAAGTCAATGAACCAATATGAAATTAGTGATAGGAATGAAACTCCATTTCATATATGAATCATAGTAAACAACCATATGCATCATTCATGTTCAATCGTCAAGAATTGACAACAAGACCAATACAACTTCCCTTGATTAGCAAAAATAAATTATATGCCATTTTTCAAGATTTGTAAAGCTATAGCACATAGGAAGATTCATTTCATCTCAAAATTCTTTGAACATTTGAAAGAACAATGAAAAGATATTTCCATAAGAGTCACCCTTTTGAAATAATTTCACTCTAAATCAATGTGACACTTTTTTCATGAAATTTCAAGAAACAAAAGAATGTGATAGATGAATAATGATCATTTATCAATCAATGAAAACATTCATAAAGCAACATAGTATATAAATTTCTGGTTCTTTTAGCATTGAACAATTGTTTCCCATCTTTCTCAACTAAGCATGCATTTGTCCTAAAAATAACGTCATAGTTATTGTCACATAATTTACTAATGCTAAATAAGTTGTGCTTCAAACCATCAACTAAAGATTATTATCTATAGAAAAAGAAGAAGATATACCAATTGAGTCAATCCCTATAATTTTGCCTTTAGAGTTATCTCCCGACATATGCCTTGACTATCCGCCATCAAGAAATCATTTTTCCTTTAAGTCGGACTTCAAGCATACCTACAAAACAAATTTAAATAACATTCTTTGGTCCCCAATTTATCTTGGGTCCACTAGGGTTAGATAGAGATGCAATAGTTCCTTTCGGAATCCAAATTGTTTTTGGTATAACATTCTCCTTTCTATGCAAGCATGCAATGGTTCCTTTTGGAACCCAAATCATTTTTGTTATCACTTTCTTCTTTCTAAGTAAACATGTATTTGCCTTATGTCTCTTTTTCTTGCAATAATAACATGTAACATGCTTATGATCATTTGATGATGCATGAGATGATTGTCTTGTAAATGTATGCCTTAATGGTTTTCTCTTTTTCAAGATAAGAGCATCTTTATCAAAAGCATCATACCCTAGACCACATTTATCAAATGATCCTCTTTGTCTTCCCAACATAATGCTCAAATTTTATTTTCCTTTCGTGAATGTTGCTAAGATGTTTATTTGATTATCAATAGTCTTTTTCAACAAGACATTTTCCTCTTCTATCTTAATACTTTTGTCATTTGTTACATTTGAATCAACTACGGTGATGCAAGTAGAATTACATGAAGATTTAGATTTCTTAAGCCAATTATGTTTTCTAGCTAGTTTTTCAAACTCATTATACAAATCTTCAAATGCATCTTGTAATTCATTATGGGAAAATAAAAGCTCATCATATGACAAAATGGATTTATCTAATGAATGTAAATTTAAATGTACCTCATCTTCATTTGCCATGAGGCAAGGGTTTGCCATTTCCTCGCCATTTTTTTCCTCATCCGAAACACATGAGTCATGATCGTCCCATGTAGCATTCATATCCATCTTGTTTGGCCATTTCTCATTCTCCTTTTTAAGCTTTAAGCAATCATTTCTATAGTGCCCCGACTTTCCACAATTGAAGTAAGTTGGAGGCTCCCTCTTGCTAGGCTCACCCCTTTGCTCATTCTTCTTTATGAATCTACCACCATTGGCTTTCTTTCTTTGAAGAAAACTTTGTTGGATGAATAATGCAATGTCTTCATCCACTTCTTCTTCACTCGGCTCATTTGCTTCATTTTTGGTAGAGGCTTGCAAAACCACGCCTTTTCTTAGCTTGGTGTCTTCTTCACGAGATTTTAACGTGATTTCCCAAGTGAGAAGAAACCCGAAAAATCTCATCGAGGCTCATTGTGCTAAGATCATGTGCTTCTTTAATTGCCGTCACTTTTGCATCCCATTTGACCGGAAGGCTTCTAAGTACTTTGCGTGCCGCATCGGATCTAGGAACAATTCTACCAAGATGCTTTAGTCCATTCAAAATATTAGTGAAACTAGATATCATAGAATTGATATTTTCATCTTCCTTCATGGCAAATAATTCATATTCATGGATAAGTATATCAATTTTAGATTCTCTAACTTGAGTAGTTCCTTCATAAGTAACTTCAAGTTTATCCCACATTTATTTGGCCGTGGAGCAAGTAGAGACGGGATTAAATTCATTTGGACTTAAGGCACAATTTAGATTAACCTTAGCTTTGGCAGTAAAAGACATAAGTCAACTCTCATCATTGTCCCATTCGTTGGGCAATTTGGGGATAGTTTTTCCATCAACCACTTTGGTTATAGTCAAAGGTCCATCGACAATAACTAGCCAAATTTGATAATCAATAGCTTGAAGAAAGTCTACCATTATAGTCTTCCAATAACTATAGTTTAAACCATCAAACCATCGGGGTCTAGTGTTTGATTGTCCTTCTACATGAGTGATTATGTTTGAGGTCATGATCGTCTAAGAAGGTTAAGTCTAAAATAAGTAGAGATTAGGCTCTGATACCAATTGTTAGTCACTAATTTACCCTAGAAGGGGGGTGAATAGGGTTTAAAAATAATTTTCTAACTCCTTTTAATTCTTACTAGAACATGCAAAAAGATTCTATATTAATTTACAAGGTAAACATGCAATGAATAATTTAACTTACTTTCAACAAGCTATTTACCACAATATAAATTAATCATGCATGAACATAAAGTAAGGAGATAGAGATAGAGATATTGACACCGTGATTTTTACGAGGTTCGGTAACTCCTACTCCTCGGCTCAAAGAATCCCCTTCCTTGAGACTTCCCAATCCTCACACTATGGCTCTTCCTTCAATAGGTGAAATAGCAAAACCTTTACAAAAGAGCTAACTAGCTCTTCACACAATCAAGGGAACAATACTCCCTTGATACAATGGGCTTCACTCACCCAAGATCACAAATTTGTGTATGCAATAAATATATCACTCAAGAAACAAAAACACTCAAAACCCTAAGGTTTTTATGGAAGATAGATCAATATAAGCTCAAGTGTTTTTAGGTGATATTTCAAGAACTCAAGATATATATATTCTCACAATATATTTTCAATAAGAGAATAAGCACAAAGCTTGAGTTTAAATCTTCAAAATGATAGGAGTGAAAAATGAGATTTAGATCTTTCTTGCTTTCAAAAGATTTTTCAGAAGATGCTTGAGAGAAAATAAGAGATGAATAATATTTGGAAACTTTCTCACATAAGAACCTTAAGATTTCAATCCATATCTCTTTCTCTATATAGTGTAACACTAGGGTTTGGAGAGTGTATCTCACCCTAGACAATATGGAGAGTAGGACCTGAAAATCAACAAGCAAAATCATTTGTTTTTGGGCAAAAATATTGTTTAGAAATATTTTTCCTTAAAATCCTGAAGCACCCAGTCGACTGCCTCCGTTCTTAGATTTAAAATATTTTTCCCAATGGCTAGGGTCAGTCGACTGCCTCAAGAAGGCCAGTCGACTGCCTCATGAGTCAGTCGACTGCCTTGTATAGGCCAGTCGATTGCCTCAGGCAATAAAAAATGTTCAAAACTCTCTGGTTCAGTCCGTCGGCTTGGTCCTTAACTGCCAGTCGACTGGGTACAGTAAGTCGACTGCCTTGGTCAGGCCAGTCAACTGCCTCATGTAGTCAAAACGTTTATAGCTCACTGGTTCATCCAGTCGGCTGGGTCCTTATTGGCCAGTCGACAGGGTCACAGTCAGTCGGCTGCCATTTCATGGCCAGTCGACTGGGTCACTCCAAGAAATATTTTCAAGGTCCGTTTTTGATCCGTTTGAGTTCGTTTGATTTATTACTTGAGCTTATAAGATCAATCAACGCATAAGATACCTTGTTACAATATTCTCGCCCTGACCTATCTACCCCAGGTCTTGAGTCCAGCTTTTGTTCTTTCTTTGATCTTTTTGTCCTTCTTCAAGTTTGCGCTTGAGTTTCCTTATCGCTTGTCGCTTTTATGATCTTTCTGAATCATTTACCTGTACTTGTTGAAACACTTAACTCAAAGTCATATTAGTACCAAACACAGTTTTGAATGTTTTGTTAATATCAAAATAAGATTTATTGTTTGAAATGGAATTTCAAAGCCAACAACTGGCATGAGAATGATTGGGATTCTTTTATGAACTGGTCTACTACTCATCCCAAAGGGAAATCTCTTAAAGTCTTGCTTCACATGTTAGCTTTTGCTGCCTTAGTTTATGAAATCTAGAGAGAAAGGAATAATATAATCTTTTATGATGATTATAGAACCATTGAAGAGGTTTACCATAAGATCATTCAAAGTGTGAGGTTAAAGCTTTTTCCACTTCATAATTTCCATTCGAATGCTACTAATCATGCTCTCATCTTTAAATAGAATCTGCCTATTTTTATGTTTGCTTCTTGCAACGAGGTGGGTTTTATTGGATGATCTATACCAATTTGTGGATGTTGCTGCTTTACTAGGGTTTCTGGTGTTGATCTTTTCTATGTGGTGCTTGAGCTTTGGTTGGGTTGTGTCTTCTGCTTTCAGTGTTGGTCCTTCCTCTACAGCTCATAAGCTTGCTTGGTGGATGTTGATGTTGCTTCCTATAGTGCTATGGAATTCCTTGCTTTATAGGTTCACTTTGATTCATGGTCTTAGGTTTGTTTGGCCTATGCATTACGACTTTAGATTGTTTTTTCTTTTTCTTTGTTGAATCTTTGGATTCCACATATGTATTTTCTTGCTAGGGGTATGCCCCTAAATATTTTGTAGCCTTTGGGTTCTTTCTTTTTAAATAATTTTCCTTACCATTTGTATGAACACTTTTGTTTGTATTAACATTTATTGTAATTATTTATGTATGGCATGTTCTAGACAATAACCATATTGAGTGTTAGATAGGATGGTATGGTTTCAATGACATAGATAAGTTTCGTCAAAGGCAGAATCAAGTATTGAAGTAATGAAGAATACAAGTGAAGCATGAAAGTGAGCATATTGATGTAAAATGTCTTTTGGAGGGCAAAAATGACATTTTCCGAAGCCGTCACTTCAAGCAAAAGTATTGTTGGTTCAAGAGGGTCATTTTGGCGCAGTTATGAAGAAAAGTGATTTTAACAAAAATGCCTACGCTTTTAGTTTCAAAAAGTAGCTGGAAAACATATTTTATGCTTGGAGGTACGCTTGAAACATAGGCCCTGCTACGCTTGAAGCGTAGCTGCGGCAAGTTTTTGCCAGATTTTGCCTGCGATGTCCAAATTGTTCGAGGATTGGTTTTATGAAATGACCACGACTTATATACATCAAAGTGCGTTCTATATACAATATATTCACCAGAATATAGGGTTTGAATGTGAAATTATGAGAAAGGGCAAACTTAGGGTTTGGATCATCTTTGTCTATAAATACCCAAGTCTATAACAAGAGGAGGCACGTCTTGAAGAATTCTCTGCAAGTTTTCTACAGCATCTTCTACTTTTATAGAGATATACATATGGTGAGAGATTATTGAGTAATTAGAGATACACAAGTTCTCTCTTGTTTTTAGACGTCTTCAATCGTGTTTCTACATCGACGATTTATATGCACGACTGAATGGTATAATTGCTGAAAACTTCACACACTGTTTATAGCATCGAGATTGTGTTGATCCATTGAATATGGAGTCGTCTGTGTGCGGAGATTGAAATAAGAGGCTTCGTGGTGATTTTGATCTATTGAGAAGCAGAGTCGTCAAAGTACGGAGATCGGAGCGAGAGCTTCATGGAGCACGAATGAATCTAGACTTTCAGACGTCGAGTGAAGAACAATAAATTATAGTGGTTGTAAGTTCTATTTTCATTCTGTACAAATTCTCTGATTCATAGTGCATCGATACCCGAGCGTATCGGTGGTTTTTACTTGGAGTCTTTCCAAGGTTTTCCACGTAAAAATCTGTGCCTTCTCATGATTTAAATTCCTGCACTTATATTCATATTTTCTTGATTGATTTATTTTGTGAATTGAATTGGGAATTAGGGTTTGTGACTGATTAAAATTGAATTTCCGCTAAATAATTTTAATTGTTCATAAAATCGACAAAAATCTGATTCACCCCCCTTCTAGGTTGTTTTCACTATCGTCTAGGTAATTTCAATTGGTATGAGAGTGTGGTTGCCCTGTTTTAGGTTAACTACATAGGGTTAGATCTTAAACTTAGACGATGGATATACCTAGTGGAGGAGGTTCCATATCTAGGTCCCCTTGGTTTGATGGCTCAAATTACATGTATTGGAAAACGAGAATGAGGGCATTTTTGAAATTGCTAGATGAGAGAGCTTGGCTGGCCGTTGAGGAAGGATATTCAGCACCCACTGTGAAAGATGTTGTTACTAATGAATCTAAGGTAAAACCGTCAAATGAGTGGACTACTGCTAAACTAATAGTGCTAGTTGGAATTCAAAAGCCTTGAATGCGTTATATAATGCTATGACAGAAAGTGAGTTTAAAAGAATAGCCACATGTGAAATTGCAAAAGAAGCTTAAGATATTCTCCAAGTAACTCATGAGGGAACTTCAAAAGTTAAGCAATCTAAACTTCAAATTCAAAATTCAAAATTTGAACAGCTTAGGATGGAGGAGGATGAAGTTTTTGGTGACTTTGAGACTAGGTTAACTGACATAGTAATTAGTTGTCACAATCTAGGAGAACCTATTTCTGAGACGACCATTGTGAAGAAAATCCTTAGGTCTTTGCCTGAACATTTTCGGTCTAAGGTTACCATCATATCTAAAATCATGAGTTTCAAGGAAATTAAACTTGAAGAGTTGCCTGGTAATTTGAAATCATATGAGATGGAGATGTGTGCTCAATCCTCTAAAAAGTCAAGTAGCACAAAAGCAATGGACATAGCTTTGAAAATCACGAAGGAGGGTTTTAGTGAGTCGAATGAAGAGGGTGAGAGTAAACCAAGACAGTTTGACATGATCATGAATCAGTTTCATAAGTTTTTAAAATCTTGTTGTGGACAAGAATTGATTAAAGAACAAAATTTTGGAGATAAATCACATGATTCTAAAAATAGAAAAATCCAAAATAGGAATGATAAATTTGTTCATAAAAAGAAGAAACCTCAATGTTTTGAGTGTCAAGGGTTCGGTCATATAGCAACTGAGTGTGTTAATAAGTCGAAAAAGGAAAAAGGTTAGGCTATTACTTGGATTGATGGATCAGCTAGTGATTCGACAGATTCAGAGGAAGGAGATGAGATTGAGAATTTCACCATGTTTGTTGCACAAAGTAAGGAGGTCGGTGAAGTTGCTGCAAGTTGGGCAATATCTGAGGATGATGATTCTGAAGATAATGAAGATCGTGGGGATTCATATGAAGATGTATACAATAAATTGTATGAAAATTCCGTGCAGGTTAGCAAAGTGTACTCGAAATTTTTGGTTCAATTCAACAATGTTGATACAGAGATATAGTCCTTAAGAGAAAAATTGACCAAGTCTGAATAAGAAAGGACTCAGGCTTTGAAGAGGGTAGATGGTCTCAATGAGGAATTGGAAACTCTAAGATTGAAATTGAGTGAGAAATCTACAAGGATTGAGAGTTTGGAAAAGGAATTGAAGGATGTTAACTCAACTATTCATAGATGGTCTAGTGGAACTAATAAGCTTGATCACATGTTGAGTGTAGGAAAGTCAGCAGCAATACTAAGGGGTTGGGGTTCAAAGGAATGAGTGATCCTGGCATTGTTTCTAAAACAACTTTTGTTAAGGCTTCCCAAGTAGCATCTAGTTCTTCTCAAGGTAAGTCTGATAGGAATCTTAATTCTCGATCTTATGTCAAAAAACCTATTGAGAGTAAGCTTCCCTTTAACTCTAGAGTCAATAAAGGTTCAAATAATTTTTTCAAAGGTTTATTCCAGTATGTCATCACTGTGGAGTGAAAGGTCACATTCAACCCGTATGTTCAAAATTAAGAGGAGAAACTTTAAAATATGAGCGGAAGCATAGAATTCAGAAAAGACCCAATGTTGAAAGTCAAATTTGGGTGTTGAGTGAAAAGGTGAAGAGGTTGACTAGGCTAGCAAATAGAGTACCAAAAATTAAACAAATATGGGTTAGAAAAGATGAATTGCATTGTTTGGTTATTCATACTGCATGTCTAGCACGTGACTCTAATTTTAAGAAAGGTCTCGAGTATATATCCACAGATTCTCAGTCAATAGATATCTCTACGAAACCATTAGATTTTCAAAAGCATATGCAGTTGAGAAAATCTGGTGACATATTATCATTAGGATAAATGTCTTCATATATATCATTCTAGAAATATCTTGTATTATATTTTTATCCTAGAATTGATACATTATCATGTATTTTATTTTATTTGCATGTTTATTTTTTTTGTTTTGTTATTGATATGTGCTCAATATTGGTCATTTTTCGCCCCTATCTTGCGTTTGTTATGTCTTTATATTTCGTTACTTGGTATTTTTATCCCGTTTATGTGTGTAAGCATGTTTCAGGAGCTTAATGAAGAAACAGAGCTAATCTCGGTGAATTAACTGAGTTCGTGTTCATTTCTATCTCGAGAAAGGAATTAAGAGGTGTGTCAGAATAAATAAGAGCTACCGAAGGGCAAAATGGTCATTTCCTGACATCATTATATCACCAAAGGGCAAAAATGTCATCTTTAGACATTATTACTTCATTGAAAAGTATCGGGAGTCAAAGGCGACCAGTTTTGCTCAAATATGAAAAAACGAGTTTTTAAAGCAAAAGATGCATCAAACCCTACGTCGTCAGAGAGAAAAAGAGGCAGATTGGACCTGAGCTACGCTTTGGTTTTGACCATACGCCCTAAACCTACGCCCAAGCGTAGGTCCCACCTTGTGGCCACGTGATCCTTTTACGTGCAAAAGTTGTTTCGACGTTGTTTAGAAATTTTCCAGTTTTGACCCTATTTCGATATTTTAAGTGATCGGTGATTCCAGACCTCTACATACAAGCTTATACACATATTTACATTAGATTTTAGAGATATTATTCATGTATTATGAAATTACAGAAAAGGGCAACCATTAAGGTTTCCATCACTTGTCTATAAATATGAGGGAGGTGTGTTGTTTTGGAGTTCTGGTTCTGATTTTCATTTATAGAGTTCTCACGTTCAAAGTTCAGACTTGCTTCCATTAAAGAGAACTATCATTGAAGACCTAGAGATCCGGAGAAGAATACCATGGAGGGCGTTTCTACATCAACGATGCAGTCACCTTCTACCATGAGCAACTAATTCGGTATCTAGGGTTTTCTCGAAAAACCACAGTCAAGTAATGTAGTTTTAATTTTATATTCAATTGTAGAGAGGGAAAATTGTGACTATACTGTGATGATTGTGTTAGATGAGAGACCGTTTTTATTCGTGATACTAGTTTATATATTTGAATTAATTCTTGTCTTAGACTTTTCAAATATATTTATCTTACACAATCACAATTATTCACTATGGGTTGGAACTCGGATGCTTAATCTGTGATTTTTTACACAATGGTGGTCATAAAACTCGAAACCCTAGGTTGACACAAGTCATGTCCTGACAAACTGATATAGACATGCTTTAGTTTATTTTCATGCTTTAATTTTATTTTATGCATTTACTTTCTGTTAGTAGTTGGCATGCACTAATCAGTTTAGTCTTGAGATGGGTTATCGCGATCTGGTTGAGAGTAATCCTTTTTGGGGTCAAACTGTTGGCGCGGTGCGACCTAATTAACAGTCAATGGATCGCCCTCATGCAATTGATATATAATCTGAACTATATTATGCGATTAGTGGTGGAGTGAGGAAACCCTAGTGTTCTCTCTTTCTGAATCACAATCATTATTCATTATTGATTTCTGTTTTATTTTCGTTAGCATTAGATAATTCACAAAAACAAACTATTTTTGGAAAAATATAATTCAGTGTTTTTAGACTATTGAAGTGTGTTATCCTCGTCTCTGTGGGATCGATATTCCCCTACTCAAGCAAAATTGTCTACAATTGATTTGTGCACTTGTAGAAGGGTAAAACCTAAAGTGTCGTTAAGGTGTCATTTTTAACCACATATTTTGCACACACCTGACGCCCACCAGTTATTTTATCATTATGCATGCATCATGTTTTGCTACTATTAGGATTATTCATGCATGCATCCTTATGACAAAAATTTCATAAAAATTAAAAATAAAAAAATTTCTTAGCATGTTGAGCTTGACTAAGGGTATAAATGATTGTCATATTTCACTATATTCTCATATTTACTTTTCTTATTATGCTTATGAGAGTTGGAGTTGTTAGTATAACCTGAGGTCATTAGTTATTCACTGACATGTTTAAGTATTATTTTTAGAACTCATTAACTTTAGGTGCTTGTTTTACTTCGAAGATGACTGTAATACTTGTTGAAACTTTTAGTCTTTTTCATCTAATCTGATGTGATATGTAGGTTCATGAGCAATGCTAGATTGATCTATGGTTTGAAATACTTTTTGCATGCTTATGAATATTGTGGTGATGTTGAAAAGAGGAAAGAATGAGATGTTTAAAATATAGAAATGCAAAAAGTAGTTATTCGATCTGAGTAACCGAGCATCTTGCATCAGTAAGCATTGAGTGTTCTCGTAAAAAGGGGAGAAGACACATGAGCATAAATCCCATAGAAGAAGATCGGGCCCAATTGGTTGGGACTAAAAATCCTCGCTGGAAAGTCCAGAGCTTAGAAAGACAAAAAGAGATTTGGTGAAAAAGTTGAAAAGGTGCAAAGAATAAATTGTGTGACAATAGGGTATTATTTTTTAAAAATAAGCAATAAGGTCCAAGTGAATGATTTGATTTCTAGCTTAGGTTTTGGACTGAAGTATCAGCACGATTAGTGAAGGAGATTATCAGAATTAGTACGTATTGCTTTCATCTTAGGTGTTTACTTGCACCTGAATATTTTTCATATATATAAATGTTATGTAAAGTTTGCCTTGTGACTGCTTATATCTACAAGGTATGTGTGCTGCTTTTCTTCACTATCATGTGTATAATAGCTAAGTCAAATATGTATATATGATGTGTTAATGACTAAATCATTGTCTCTACTACCCTGCTCACATGGTTCTAAGAACAAAAGGATTTTTTGGTTGTTTTGCATTTTACATTCATGCATTAGTCTTAAGTTCATGCATTGTAGAAATTTATATTACTTGAGAATCTGGATATATTCTAAGTGCACGTTTGGTACGGTTGAATGGAATGGAATGAAAGTGAGAATGAGAATGGAATAGAATAACCATTCTCATTCTTTTGTTTGGTTGTAAATATGAAGCACATTGTGAATGGAATGAACTTTAATTTTTTCTCAAAAATACCCTTCTTAGTATTAAATATTAAATTAAATAAAATAATACTATTTTTTAGTTTTTTTACAAAAAAAAATGGTAAAACGTAACGAGAATAGTAATGACGGACAATAAAAGTGGTGGCGGTGGTGGTGGCTTATTTTTTTAAAATGTGAGAGGGTTATTTAAGTAATTTTATATTTTAAAAGCATTCCTAAAGGAATATAATAACCATTCCACAACTTTAGTAATGGAATGAAAATCCATTCCCAAGAATGAAATTTCATTCCTTTGGAATGGTCATTCCCATTCATTATGTTGTACCAAACCAAGGAATGGAATGAATGAGCATTCCATTCCATTCCATTCCAACGTACCAAACATGCACTAATAGATTACTTTATCTTAGTATTTAGTGTTTGACTTAGATTCTCTTGAGTATCATCTGTGATCCTTTCCCTATGTGTTTCTTCTTGAGGTTTTCCCTTGTTTCTCTCGTGTGCTTTGATTGTTTTTGTTGTTCCTTGTCATTTCAGTGACAAAAAGGGGGAGAAATATTGAGTAAGGGGGAGTAATGGTTTTAGAGGGAGAAGTTTTGAGTAAGGGGGAGTAATGATTTAAGGGGGAGAAAGTGTGTGCATTGTTGCTATAATTTTCTTATGATTATTATGTTGGTTTATATATGTTTTCCACACATGCGTTTAATGGGTTATTCAGTGCATGTTTGGTAGAGGGTGTGGAGTTGGTTTTTGGTTTTGGTTTGGTTGGAGTTGGGTTGGAGTTGGAGTGGTTGGAGTTGGTGTGGTTTTATTTTGGTTCCAAACCATGTTTGGTGCATATGGTTTTGGTGTGAGAAAAAGTGATGCTGAAAAACCAAACCATGTTTGGTAGAGTTGGTATGGGTTGAAATTCTGAATATTAATATATTAATAAATATTAATATTAATATATTAAAATATATTAATATATGAGTTTCACATTTTATTTATTAATAAATATTAATAAATATTAATATTTATTAAATAAATATTAATATATGGGTTTCACATTTTATTTATTAATAAATATTAATATTAATATATTTATTTTTTCATAAATATTAATATTAATATATTAAAATATATTAATATATTAATATTAAAATATTAAAATATATTAATATTAATATTTTTTAATATATTAATATTATAATATATAAATATATTAAAATATTTAATTTTTTGAAATATTTAATTTTTCATAAATATTAATATTAATATATTAAAATATATTATAATATATTAATATTAATATTTATGAAAAATTAAATATTTCAAAAAATTAAATATATTAATATATTAAAAAATTTTAATATTATAATATTAAAATATATTAATATTAATATTAATATTTTTTAATATATTAATATATTTAATTTTTCGAAATATTTAATTTTTCATAAATATTAATATTAATATATTAAAATATATTAATATTATAATATTAAAATATATTAATATTAATATTTTATAATATATTAATATATTTAATTTTTCGAAATATTTATTTTTCATAAATATTTAATTTTTCAGAATATTTAATTTTTCGAAATTTATTAATATCAAAAATAAATTTGCTACAGTGTTGGTACCAAAACCAAAACCATGAACCTTCAAAAATTTGGTTCCAAATTTTGGCTCATTCCTTCACAAAAGTTGCACCATGGTTCAGCTACAGTGTCGACTCCAAATTTTGACTCCATTTGCCAAACATGGGTTTGGTGCCAATTTTTTGAAACCAAACCCAAAACCATGGCTCCACTCCTTAGCCAAACAAGCACTCAGTGTTGTGGTTACAAGTTTGGTAGTTCGTCCTGAAAGTAAGGTGACAGTCTATATCTATGTTTGTTGGTGTGTGTCCATAGGTATAGGGCCCTGTTTGGTAGGTGGTTCGGTTCCAGCTGGTCTGGTCTGGTCTTGTGTTTTTTGGGACCAGACCATGTTTGGTAGCATTGGTCTCAAATTTTTGGTTAGACCAAATCAGACCAAAATGACCTCATTTCAGACAAAAAAAAAAGTGGTTCCTGGTGGTCCGGTTTGGTCTTATTAATAAAATATATTTATAAATAATTAAAAATGAATAAATAATAAATAATAATAATAATAAATAATTGAATAAATAATAAAATATATTTATAAATAATTAAAAATGAATAATTAATAATATAAATAATAAATTAAATAAAACATAATAATAATAAAAAATGAATACAATAATAATAAATAAGTATATAATAAAAAAATGGACTAAATAATAAATAATAATAATAAGTTAATAAAATAAATAATAAATTACATAAAACATATTTAAAAATATAATAAAAATAATAAATAATAAAAAAATGAAATAAATAATAATAAAAAATAAATATAATAAAAAATAAAAAATAGATATAATAATAAATAAATATAATAATAAATAATAAGTAAATATAATAATGAATAAATACTTCATAATAATAATAAAAAATGAGTATAATAATAATAAATTAATAAAATAAATTTTTAAATAATTAAAAATGAATAAATAATTTATAAATAAAATGAATTAAATAATGAAATAATAATAAATTAATAGAATATATTTATAAATTAATATATAAATTAATAAATAATAATATAAATAATAAAATATATTATAAAGTGAAGAAATAATAAAGAAATAATACATAAATAAATATTATAATAAATAATAAATAAATAGTAAGACCAGACCGCTTACCAAACAGACTTTTCCAGATCAGATTAGACTAGACCGGACCGGATCAAACCAGACCAGACCAAACCAGACCAGAAAGACCGCCCTCCAAACATGGCCTAGATGTTATGTTATTATTTATGAGGCTATATTGTAAAACATGGTTTTGTCTCAGAAATGCCAAGGGGGAGATTGTAAGAACACTTTTGTTTGTAAGAACATTTATTGTAATTATTTATGTATATCATGTTCTAGACAATAACCATGTTGAGTGTTAGATATAATGGTTTGGTTTCAATGACATAGATAAGTTTCACCAAAGGCAAATCAAGCATTGAAGTAATGAAGAATATAAGTGAAGCATGAAAATGAGCATATTGAGGTCAAATGTCTCCTAGAGGGCAAAAACCACATTTTTCGAAGTCGTCACTTCCAGCAAAAAGTATCATGGGTTCAAGAGGGTCATTTTGGCGTAGTTGAGAAGAAAAGTGGTTTTAACAAAAATGTCTATGCTTTCAGTTTCAAAACGTGGCTGGAAAACACATTTCTATGCTTGGAGGTACGCTTAGACCTACGCTTGAAGTGTAGGCCCTATTACGCTTGAAGTGTAGTTGCGGCAAGTTTTTGCCAGTTTTGCCTGCGATGTTCAAATTGTTCGGGGGATGGTTTTATGATATGACCACGACTTATATACATCATAGTGCGTTCTATATACAATATATTCACCAGAATATAGGGTTTGGATGTGAAATTACGAAAAAGGGCAGACTTAGGGTTTGGATCATCTTTGTTTATAAATACCCAAGTCTACAATAAGAGGAGACACGTCTTGAAGAATTCTATGCAAGTTTTCTATAGCATCTTCTTCTTCTACAGAGATATACATATGGTGAGAGAATATTATTGAGTGATTAGAGATACATAAGTTCTCTTTTGTTTTTGGACGTCTTCAATCGTGTTTCTACATCGACGATTTCTATGCACGATTGAATGATATAATTGCTAAAAAAATTCACACACCATTTATAGCAATGAGGTTGCGTTGATCTGTTGAAGAACGGAGCCGTATGTGTGAAGAGATCAAAGTAGGAGACTTCGTGGTGATTCTGATCTGTTGAGAAGCAGAGCCGTCGAAGTACGGAGATTGGAGTGAGAGCTTTGTGGAGCGCGAGTGAATCTAGACTTTCAAACATCGAGTGAAGAACAATAAATTACAACGGTTGTAAGTTTTGTTTTCATAGAGTCTGTACAAATTCTTTGATTCATAATACATCGATACCCGAGCGTATCCGTGGTTTTTACTTGAATTTTTTCCAAGGTTTTCCACGTAAAAATCTATGTGTCTTTTCATGATTTAAATTTATGCACTAATATTCATATTTGCTTGATTGATCTGTTTTGTGAATTGAATTGGGAATTAGGGTTTGTGACTGATTAAAATTAAATTTCCGCTAAATAATTTTAATTATTCATAAAATCGAAAAAAAGCCTATCCACCCCCCTCTAGGTTGTTTTCACTATCGTCTAGGTAATTTCACCATTAAAAAAAAATCTAACTTTAAAGAAACTATAGTAACTCAATGCTACGAAACTACTAAAGCTAAGAATAATGTCAAGTCCCTGACAACGGCGCCAAAAACTTGATGCGCGTTGAACGGGGTTAAAACTTGATGCCAAGTTCCATCACTTGTCTACTCTTTGGATTCACCACCAGCTGACTATGCAATCTCCCTTCCTCTCGTCTATTCAACGTGTTAGCTAGTTCCCCCATTTGGGTTTCTAACATCGAAATGGCTTGGGAGTGAGAACCCATCATGTTTTGCAAGCCTCGCAAGGTCTCTGCCAGCTCACTATCATAAAAGCCAGGTGGTTTAGGTTGTGGGGTTTGACTTATTTGCGATTGGTAATTGGTTGAACCTTGGTTGAGGATTCTCCACATTTTAAGATTGATATGATAAATTTGGATGATTACGCCAAATCGAATTATATGAATTTGAATAAGGATTATTGTTCGAGTTGGTCCATGCTGCATTCACATCAGCGATAATTACTTCATTACCCTAATACTCATTTTGGGAATGGTCAGGTCCTATTGTTAAGACTTTTCTCGGGGCTGATTGTCTCAGATTAATAAATTTATCGAGTTTCTGTCCTAATGCGACTATTTGGTCTCTAACGTGATCATCTCTCTCGATAGTAAAGAGCTTGTCAAATTTCCTTTCGACTCCATCTCTAGCACGCATTCCTGACTCATGTTGGAGCGAGTTATCGCTCACATTATCAAATAGCTTCAAGACCTCGTCTACTAGCTTCAGTGTAAACTGACCTTCCACTGCTGCATCTATAAAAAATTTATGAGTGACACCTAGTCTAAGATAAAAGTTACGCACAATATCTTGCTCAATAAATTTATGATGGGGGCACTTTCATTAAATCTATCCCATGCATCGTGGAATTGCTCACCGGGCAATTCTCTGAAATTGGTAATTGCGTGTTGTGCTTCATTGGTTCTACATATTGGAAATTAGTTTTCTAAAAATTCCGCTTTTAAGGTTTCCAAAGTGATTTTTACATCCCTATCCAAAGTTATATACCATATTTTAGATTTTTATTTCAAGGAAAAGGGAAATAATCACACACGCAACGCATGAGTGCTAAGATTCTCAATTCTCGCGGTTGAAGCCATCTCTATGAATTCATCAACATGCTGATATGGGTCCTCATTTATGAGTCCATAAAATTTGGGCAACATGTTGATTACACTATATTTTATCTCATAGTGTTTGACCCCTTCATCTTTTGGAAATTCAGCATATGATTCATGAGTTATAGGTGCATAATACCCCTTCAAGGACGTAGTTGGGGCTCATCGCTTTGCTGCATTACGGTTCACCATCTCTTCAAAATCCAACTTCCTTCGAAGCTCTTCTAATCTAGCTCGACGATTCCTTCGAAAAAGTATCTCGATTTTTGGATCAAAATGTACTAATTCAGCATTGGGATCAAAACGTGATTGTCGATCGCTCATGCACAAGGTGAAAACTCCTTTTTATGAAAATAAAACTACTACTTCCAAACTATTCTAAATATTAACAGAAATAAAGCAAAAATTATGCGTGAAATCAAACTAAACTAAAACTCATAAGAGGTCCAATGACGCAACATTCACTGATCCATTAAATCCCTTTATGCTTTTCAGAGTATCTGTCAATCACACAAAAATTCCAACTTTAAAAATGCTACAATAACGTAATACTTTTAAACTACTAAAGCTAAGAATAATGCCAATTCCCCAACAACGGTGCCAAAAACTTGATGTGCGTCTAAGGGTGATAAAAATAATGATCAAAACAACCCCTTATGACGACAAGGTTTTACCTATCGCAAGTGCACGAATCGTATTGTAATACAAATCGGCTTGAGAAAGGGAATATCGATCCCATAGAGAATTGGATTATTCACTCTAGTAATCTAAAAATATTGAATTATGTTTGAAAAAGGATTGATTTGTTTTGTTTGAGATCTATAACTAATTTAACTAAAAACAGAATTTAAATTGTGATTGTGATTGTGATCAAGGTAGAGAAAACTAGAGTTCTCACGCTCCACCACTAACCGCATAATATAGTTTATCTACTTACTAAATTGCTAGAGGAAAATCCATCACCATGAATCAGATCGTACCACAAATAGTCGAATACGTCCCAAAAAAGATATTATCCACCGGATTCGCTACAACTCATCTCCGGAAAAGTGTGACTAGTACATGTCATCTACTTTACTCTAATTTACTCCTACAACATAAAATTAAACTAAAGCATGTCTATATCACCTCGCTGAGGCATGGTCTGTGTAAACCTAGGGTTTTAAGTGTTTTAAGCACCATTGTGCAAAAAATCATGCAATGTTTAATATAACATGATTGGTTGAAATAATATAGCCATTCAATCTAAGATAAGAATTAAAATAAATATAAGATCTCGTGTCAAGAATAAGTACGATCACAGATCTACAAAATCATCACAGTGTGGTCACAATTTCCCCTCGTTACAATTGAAACAAATAAATAAACTACATTACTTGGCTAGGGTTTTGCTAAAAACCCTAGATATCGGTTTAGTTGTTCATGGTAGAAGGAGACTGCATTGTTGATGTAGAAACGCCCTCCATGATCTTTTTCGCCGGATCTCTAGGTCTTGAAAGACTTATTTCCTTTGAATGATATGAATCTCCAGATAAAGTGCTCTGGAAATTAGGATAAAAATGCAACCACTAGATCTGTAGAAGACCTTGGTATTTATAGAAGTGATTGATAAGAGTTCTGCTTGTATTCATCTTGTCCCACTTGAGTAGGATTTCTATATGATGTGTTTCTCTTCAAATCTGAGTTAAACCCTTTAATCTGATATATAATATGTTATATACGTGCTTAAAGGTGTTGGAGTCGAACACAAGTGAAAGGAGTTCAAATCGGATCGAAACTTTACTTAGCCACCTTTCCTACGCTTGCCCCCTACACTTAAGCGTAGGGGTTGCTACTCTTAAGCGTAGCTCCTTCTGGGCCAAAAATGTCAAGCGTAGTTTTAGCACTTTCTAGCCACTTTTAGCTACTGTAAGCGTAACATAAGCATAACAAAATATTTGAAATCCACTTTTCTTGATAATTGCTCCGTTAGAACCCCTCGACTCCTTTGATATGTTTCCCAAAGTTACTGCTCCGAAAAATGTCGTTTTTGCCATTCGGGACACTTTTTGCTTGAAAACTCCTCTTTTGCTCTTTGTTAATAGACACAAGCATGTCTTTGATTAATTTACTAAAGTTAGCTCGTTTCTTCGTTAAGCTCTTGAAACATGCTTTAACACACAAACCGCATAAAAATACCAAATAATGAAATAATAAGACGTAACAATAGTGAGTTAGGTGCCTAAAATGGACAACATTTGGCATTCATCACTAATAAACTACTAAAGTTAAGAATATTGCCAAGTCCCCGACAACGGTGCCAAAAACTTGATCCACGTCGGACGAGGTTAAAAATAATGTTTAATAACTACCCCTTACGACGACAATGTTTTACCTATCGCAAGTGCACGAATAGTTTCGTAGTACAGTTTGGCTTGAGAAAGGTTATCAATCACACAGAGACTTGGATTATTCACTCTAGCAATCTAAAAGTATTGAATTAAGTTTGAAAAATGTTTTGATTTGTTTTGAGATTTATAACTAATTAAGTAAAAATAATATTTAAATGAGTTTGTGATTCAAGGTAGAGAAAAACTAGGGTTTTCAAGCTCCACCACTAACTGTATAATATGGTTATCTAATTATTTAATTGTAAGAGGGTGATCCATCACCATGAATTAGATCATACCGCAAATAGTTGAACACGTCCTAGAAAAGGATATTATCCACCGAATTCGCTATAACCCATCTCCGGACAGAGTGTGACTAGTACATGCCCTCTACTTTACTATAGTCTAATATACTCCTACAACATAAAATAAAACTAAAGCATGTCTATATCACCTCGCTGAGGCATGGCCTGTGTAAACCTAGGGTTTCAAGTATTAAGTACCATTGTGTAGAAAATCACGATATGTTTAAGATAACATGATTGGTTGAGATAATGCATTCATTCAATCTAAGACAAGAATTAGAATAAATATAAAATCCCGTGTCACGAATAACTACGGTCACAGATCTATACAATCATCACAGTATGGTCACAGTTTCCCTTGGGTATAATTGAAACAAATAAATAAACTACATTACTTGGTTAGGGTTTTGCTAAAAAACCCTAGATACCGAATTAGTTTCTCATGGCAGTGGGTGACTGCATCGTTAATGTAGAAACGACCTCCATGATCTTTAGGTCTTGAATGACTCATTCACTTTGAATGATATGAATCTCTAGAGATAGTGCTCTGGAAATTATGTAATTAGAAGCCCTCTAGATCTGTAACAAATCTTGGTATTTATAGAATAAGTTGAGAAGAGTTCTGCTTGTATTCAACTTGTCCCACTTGAGTATGATTTCTCTTTAATGTGTTTCTCCTCAAATCTGAGCCAAACCCTTCAATCTGATGTATAATATGCCCTATACACATGCTTAGATGTGTTGGAGTCGAAATCAAGTCAAAGGAAGTTGAATCAGATCAGGACTGTAAAACCACTCAGCTTACTACGCCTGAGCGTAGTTTTTGATGTTTCTAGTCACTTTTAGCTACTGTAAGCGTAGTAAAATACTTGGAAATCACTTTTCTTGTTTATTGCTCCGTTAGAACCCCCTCGATTCCGTATGTATGTTTCCCGAAGTTTCGGCTCCGAAAAATGTCATTTTTGCCATCCGGGAGACACTTTTTACTTAAAAACTCTTCTTTTGCTTTCTTTGTGGATAGACACAAGCATGTCTTAGGTTAATTTACCAAAATTAGCTCGTTTCTTCATTAAGCTTCTAAAACACGCTTTAACATACAAACCGCATAAAAATACCAAATAATGAAATGATAAAACGTAAAAATAGCAAGTTAGGAGCCTAAAATGGATAATATTCGGCACCTATCAAAATGCTCTCACACCCGCAAAAATTTTGAGTTGGAATGAAAGAGATAAAAAGTTGTAGGTAAGAGAGAGAAACTCAAAAACAATTGCTAGTTGGTATGGGGGGAAAAAATATATAAATTCAATTTACTAATATGTAATGGGTACTAAAGTCTAACTCGTTAAGAAATAAATTGTGTAGTAATATACTTAAAATAATGGAAGGTACTTTTGACATTTAAAATTTTAAAATTGACAGATTTTTAATTTTTTTTTGATAAATTACACTTTGATCTCTCGAGATATGATATATGACAACCACAATTCCTGTTAGTTGAATAATTACAGTTTTACCTCATCTACTTCAATTCAAGTAACCAGAGTTGTGAAATGACTTATCTACCCATTACTATTTTTCATGTATTTGCATATAGTTGAGGGTATTCTATACATTTTACATATGAAAATGCGATGACGTAAACGTTGACTGAGTTTGACCGTGTCAGAAATTCAACTGAGTGAGTTATTTGTTACAACTTAAAATTTTGAGAGAGTTAACTTGTAATTATTTAAATAATAAAGGGTGCGGGTATAATATATCATATTTCGAAAGAGTGTAAGTATAATTATCCGACTTTATTTATGGTCAACTAATTACTGGGGTATGAGAGCAAGTTTGAACAAACCTTGAGGGGTATTACTGTATTGCTTTTCACTGTTCTATCCGGAAGCAAGAAACTCGTACCTGATGGGGTGTGAGAGCATTTTACCCAAATATTAATTAGAGATTATTTTGTGCACATGAAGCGTGTTATATTACAAAAATATGATATAAGTGGATTAAAAAGCTAACCACAATAATCATGTTCTAAACTTGTAGAAGTTAATTCTAAAAAATTAATTTAATAAAAGCAATTATGATAAATTAAAAGAACTTAGATATTAACTGTTTTTTTTACAGGTTTTAATTTGGTATCGGTTAATCTGTAGAGTGAAGATCTAGTTATTAAACAGTTTTTTTCTCAAGAAGTTATTGGGTAAATAAGTACGAGTTTTAATGGGGAAAAAGGCAAAAAAGAAAAAAAAGAAAAATCTAAATTATTATTTTTGTTTTTTAAAAATTTCAAATTGAAAAAGATTTCACGCGCTTAAATTAGCGCGTCTGGCTCGTTTATCGGCCTCCAAAGCAGGGTTATGATCCATCACTGCTCCTTCTCCCCCTTCTATGGTTACCCATTGGAACAAGTTTTATTTCTCTCTCTAGAAACTCCCCCTCTCTCGCTCAGGACACACACACACACACATATATATATATATATATAAAAAAAAAATATACACACACATTACACCGTTAGACCCGGTCTATCTCTAACCACGGTAACATTCTAAACCTTTTCATTTTCAGCATTTCATTGCCCTCCTTTTTCGTACTCCTTTACACATCTCTCTCTAGGGTTCTGATTCTTCACTACAACTTTTCTCTCTCTAGAGATGAGCACTTCTGTGAAGAACAACTTGTTGCCTCCGGGTCTGGTTTCGAATCTCCAGGAAGTCCTTCTAAGCAGAAAGGGTGGAGAAGAGGAACAATCCAACACCACCGACCCTGACCCATCTTCTTCTGATACTCTCCAACCCAATTCTGATATAGACAGTTCAAAGCCTCTTGTTTTGGTCACCAACGCTGATGGCTTTCAATCACCTGGCCTCACTCACCTTGTTGATGCTCTGGTTCGTGAAGGCCTCTACAATGTCAATGTCTGCGCCCCGCAATCGTCGGTTATCAATTTTTTTTCTTTTTCCTGTTATATATTTATATGAATATGTATTTGTGTATGCCTGTTTTGCTAGTTTGTCATGTGGGGGTATGTGGGTAATTTTCATTTTAGCACATTGGTTTTGAATGTCTGGATGTTCGACCACAAACCCACAATCCATTGCACCTATGATGTTCGTAATATTGTATTCTGGGTACGTTTTTTCTGGAATTTGGGGATTTGTTGATTTGTCGGTGGATTGTTTTAGGGACAAATCATTGTCGGCTCATTCATTGACACTCCAGGAAACAGTTGCTGTTACTTTATCTGATACTAGTCGTGCCACAGCTTATGAAGTTTCTGGTATGATTATTCTCTGGTTACTGTATTTTTGCAATTAGTTTTGATGAATCGTGAAGGGGGGATTGCTTTTTATTTTTTGTTTTCCGGAACTTAACCTGGTTTGATTTGGTTATACTGTTTATGGTTACATGACCCGTTTCTATTAAGTGGCTTTAGTGTAATCTTGTTTGATGCTTATAACATTGTATTAATTTTATGCAAGTTTTGCATTTTATGCATGCTTTTACCTTATCAGGCTTTGGTGTTGGCTCTTTCATTCAGGGACTCCTGCGGATTGCGTCTCACTAGCATTATCTGGGTCACTTTTTTCTTGGTCAAAACCTCTTCTGGTATGGTTTCTTTTTTTTTTTTTTTTTTTTTTTTCATGTATAATGCGATTGTTGATTCATTTGAGTGTTATAATGCCCTGAGGATTCAAATTTTTTATGTGAAATGTAGGTAGTTAGTGGAATCAACAAGGGTTCAAATTGTGGCCATCACATGTAAGTAGTTTGCATATGGTTTTTATTACATTACAAATAGCACAATTCTTCCAGCTTCACTTCACTTTTACTGCAGGCTTCTGTTTCAGTACACTTGCATGTTTATGAGGTCCCTCTTCTCCATCTGCTACAGTTTGTTGTAATATTGCGTGCGAACTTCACTAACAAATAAACGAAGCAATTTAGTAATTTTTTAAACTGCTGGTGTTGGGACTGTTTATCAAGCTGAAATTTATTCAACGCTAAAAGAATGTGAATTGATTTTACATTCACAATAACTGTGAAGAAATTAATTGAATCCCCCATACAGTTAACAGTGTTGGTCTGTGGTTGAATATATTTTCCCTCTTACGTCAGCCCGGTTTAGAGGCCTAATTACTTGCTCATTATGTGAGAATTTCTCTAGGTTTTATTCCGGTGTTGTGGCTGGAGCTAGAGAGGCTTTGCTTAGTGGTGTACCATCTATATCAATATCGCTGAACTGGTGTGTTGTTGATCCTTAGATCTTTGGATTTGGTGACGTTTTCTTACGACTGTTGGTATCTGTTATACATTTAGTTTCATATTAACTTTTCAGGAAGAAGGATGAAAGTCAAGAAAGTGACTTCAAGGATGCCGTAATTGTCTGTTTACCATTATTAAGCGCAGCCATAAGGGATATAGAGAAGGGAAGTTTCCCCAAAAGTTGCTTACTCAATATAGAAGTTCCGACATCTCCTTTGAAAAACAAGGTTTGTTTTGTGATTTTCTGTTTCTGGAGGATATCAGCTGTTCTAATGAAAATAATGAGGCAATTATAGATGCTTGGATTTTTCTTATATAACTACCTTGTTTAAGTGTGGGGTTTCCATTGCCTTTGTTGTTATCTATACGCTCAACGCATTTATTTATTTTATTGGGGAAGCTGATAAAAACTAATTTTCTTTTGTATATCTAATAGCGAATTCTGTATTTATTTTCTTAAAAGAATTTATTTTCCTTTTCCTTTTCAAATTTTGAGAAGGTGTGACACATTAGTTGCCAAATAATGATGGCTACGGCATTGGCAGGGGGAGCAACGGACCCAGACTTTTATTCTTCATATGTTGGAGCATGTGTTATATTCTTCATATTTTATAGATAAAAAAATAGTTATAAAAATCTATTTTTTGTGGCTTCTTTTGACTAGTGTGTAACATGTGTCAATGGGAGATATAGATTCTTTAACTTTTAGTCGTGTTCTTCTTCTTATCATTTTTTTAATTATCATGATATGAGACAGTATATAGTGAAGAAACATGATAAATGATTTGTTTTTTTTCAGATCAAAATGATGAGTGTGTGCATTGAATGTTTGGTGAAACTTGCAAAAATTTGAGTGAAGATATGAGAGTGGTATGAAAGAATTGATATCATGAATGTGGGGCTATATTTTGAAGAGTTGAGAAAATTAGTGGGGGCAAAAATGATAAGTGAAAATAGAGCGAGGGCATATATAACATTTTAATGAAATGTATAGGTAGGACATTGGCCTCCACTGAGCCTATACCTAGGTCCGCGCTTGACAAGTTTAGGAGGTGCTTTTGGAAGAGTACTTTTTTGTTGCAACCTGATAACCACCACCACATGTCGAGGACGGACATTTGATAATTTCCACAAAGATTTTAATTACTAATGAGATATTTTGATTTTTCGTTCAAGATAAGCTCTTGCCTTTGCTTTTGATCGCTGAATGAAGAGGGTTGTTCACTGTCTTGGCCATTTTCTGATTTTATCTAGTTTACCAAGATGAGTTTCCTCTTTGTCTAATGGGAAATTTTGATTTTTGATTTTGATTTTTTTGAAAGTGAAAGCATTTACACGGCCTCCATTTAGGTTCAAAAACTTCCATTTGGGAGTAAGGGCTTGATAACGTTGTGCCATTTATGCCTTTGGTAGAAATTTTTATTTTCAAAATCAAATATTCACTTTTTGCTGGGAGTTACGCCTAGGGAACATGTATTTGTTGAGGTTATCTTTGTTACAACCTGATAGTGACATATTGAGGATAAACATTATTGACAATTTCCACAAGCCTTCTGTAGGAGATAGTATATATCAAGTATGGTATAGACAGGTGGCAAGCATAGAGCCTCAAATCCCCCGCATATTCATTCACCTCAAGAAGGGTTTTATATCCCTCGAGCGGTGTGCTCTTATGACCCAATTATCGACACCGGGTAGGTTGGTCTCGAGGCCACACACTTTTCCTGAGTGGCTTTCAGAAAGTCATCGAGGATTGGAGGGATAAAGGTCGGTTCTACTAGCCTATTTACGACAGCCCGAGTCAGGGGGAGGATGAAGCGTATATCTCGAGCAATGACACCTAAAATCACATTTGATGCTCTCACTTACCGCCGCCCTACTCACGCCAAGGGCATTTATGGCCGACTGTGACAGGGGCAATGGCTGCAATAGAAAAGACTGCCTCACCCTCACATCCCTTGACTAATCATCATTGCCTATCAAAGTAGACACGGATCACAAGTAGACGGAGCAGGACATAGCATGGGGCCATGATTTATCACCAGGAGGCCTATGAATACAAGGCCTCCATGATGAGAAGGACCAATAAGAGAGGTGTTTCGAGATACAAGCAAGAGGATCACCTACTTTCAACAAGATTTCCTTGACTTGTCCACCTTTTCTCTCCCTTATGATGTCTCTCTGATTCACTCATGTATGTTGTATGATATCACCATTAGTATTGTTTCTACCTGATTATGTAGCACAGAAGAACCCCTATACCTTCATTGGTAATGAAATATTTCTACCTCTCACTAAGATGAGGTTTTGCCTTTTCTTCTAGTCGATGAGTAAATAAGGGTTGCTCGCCGTCTTAAGCCTTTGTCAGATTTTATTTCGTTACCAAGTTTTTAGGTATTGGGACCTTCGTAGTTTATGCAAAAGTGTGAAAATCTTTCAAAGGGATCTTGTCTTAAAGAGCAATTAGTAAGATTTTTTAGAGTATAGTAGAACTCATAGCTACTGATAGATAGTAGTGTAGTGTATAATGATGGCCTTCCCTGATGTTTTGCCTTGTGTTCCGGACACTTTTGACCATCAGGTTATTATAGAGTAAATGTGGGTCATATATACACCAGTTCCTTAGATGGTGGCTCGTGCTTCCAATAAGAAAGCCTAGAAAGGTGCTACACCCTTCTCTCATTACCAGATAACTTTTGGTCAACCTTATGAACCGTAGTTTTGAGGTTATACAATCCATCTGCAGTTTTGCTAGCCAGAGGAATTATAAATTAGGATTCTAATGGGTGAACCATACCGGGTCACTGTTCTAGTGTGAAAAAGAACTTGGAAAGCAATTCCATTCCTGCCCCTGTTCCCCCCTATAACTGGAATAAAGTTGTCACTGGTGGTGCAATTCGGAACTAAGCTTCTGATAATTAATGGATTAAATTTCTGTCCGTAAAGGTGTCCTTTTGGACTCAGCTTGCCGGAGGATAAAGGATTTTTTTCCAAAGACAGGTAGAATGTTTCTAATTAGGAACCAACATGGAAGTCCAGATTAAAATATGTGGAAAAAAGTTGAGTTGGGAAACCGAACAAACCACTTCTTGAGCATTATTTTCATAAGAAGCTTAGTAGACCTTGGTAACCATAAAAATACTCTATATGATATATATATATATATATGCCATCTTGTTTACCATTTCCAAGTTTCTTAGTCTGCATTTGGGTAATGAGGCTTACTAAATCACTAATAATAGATTTTGTAGTATGCCGTTTCTCCCCGTCTATGTATCTGTGACCCAAATTGAATGTGGGACACTTAGATCCCACTTGCTGGTTTTGTACAATTACACATTAAATTTAGTGTAACCATCATATATGCCAATCTTATGCAGGAGGGTCGGTGGACTTATCTGTTGCTTAAACTATGACCACCCCTCTTTTAGTCATGAAAAATCAGTTTATCTATATACGAGAATACTGCTTAAGATATGAGGTGGGCTTTCTGTATTATTTCTACAGACTAATTGCTCTTGCCCCGTTGCACTAACAATACCTCTTCATTGGCACTAAAATTGTCACTTTCAGTGTTATTTCTGATAAACATGTTCTTTCATGATATTATTCTCTCTATAGCTGTATCTTTTCAAAAATGTTTTCTTGAACCATATCGTTTTGGTCTTTGGATCGACAGGGCTTTAAATTAACGAAACAAAGTATGTGGAGGTCCACACCAAGCTGGCTAGCCATTTCAGCCAACAGGCTTCCATCCGCCGGACGTTTCATGTCCAATCAGCAAAGCCTTGGGATGCAACTTGCACAGCTGAGCCGAGATGCCTCTGCTGCAGTGAGATTCTTGTTAAAAGTTTTATTACTTTTCTTTATCATCTTTAAGATAACAGTGATCTTTTTAGTTATATTATGAAATTTCTACCTTCTTGTTACTCTCAGGGCGCAGCCCGCCGTTTCACAACACAGAAAAAGGATTTGGAGGTTGTTGAATCCGTTGGAGTTGCTGGAAAATCCGATTCCAACCGGTCGGTGAAGTACTTTAGACTAGAGGTAAGAAAATTTTGATTGAGCAGGGTTTTGTTTGGAAGCTGTACGATTGCTAAGAATTATTCTGGTTATGACTATTTGTGATTGTCATTTTCGCTTATTTGGGAATATAGTAGGAATCGTATCATGCGGAAATATAAATCCCGTGAAAAAGCTTGTTAGGTAGCTTTGACCTCTCAATGATCTTTTGACAAATGTACTCTCTTTATGGGAATACGATGAGGTTTCTTGAATCTATGTTAGTTAGGATTAATCTTTAGTATGGAAGATACATATTTGACACACTAAAATAATAATGCTGTTGGAAGATACATAGTTGATATGCAGTAAAATTTCTAAATTCTGTTAACGCTGCTCCTAAATTTACCCAAAAACTAGGAATCAGTATGTGAAGCAGCTTCCTATGGATTGAACTTCTTAATTTAATTCATCTTCTTCACGAGTTGTTGTGGTCCAGCATGACCGTCTGTTTTTTGTGGACTTGTTTTTTGTTGAAATGATATATCTTCTTCATGATTGCAGTTTCTTGACAAGGCACGTGAAGATGTGGATGATGATCTTGATTTTGGAGCACTTGAAAATGGATTTGTAAGTATTCGATTTTATCTCTTTGGTTTATTAGACTTATTAAATTGTGTAGAATTGAAGCGATCTTGTTCCGACTCTCAAAGGGGCTAAATTGGATGCATTTTGGGAAGTAACAGTGTTGTCTTTAATGTATCATCTCAGAAGCAGGAAGATTTTCGAAAAGAAGATCCAGTTTTAGAATATAATAAGACAGCACTCTTTGCATTTATAGTGACAATTTGTACAAAATTACAAATATCTGTATTTACAACAGAATGAAGCATTGATTCGGTTTGGATGGCAAAGCATATTAAACACTGTTTGACTTGGTAATCAGGAATCCAGGAGTAGTGGCCAGTATCACCTAATTACCAAATGAAAAGAAGAAACAAATTAAGTTGTAGTGCATCTTAAATACATGAAATTTACTCAATTTTGAGAAAACAATTAGGCGCTGCTCAAAATAGACTCGTTGAAATGGAAAGTTTCAAGTCTCATTTGGCTTCTGAAGATGCGTTTACTCTTGTTTCCAGTTGCCTAATTCTTGCATTTTGCTTTGGAACAGGTTGCAATCACTCCGGTTTCTCTTTCGCCAAATATAGAATCAGAAATTCATACGGCTGCTTCAGATTGGGTTTCTACGGCACTCAATGTGGAACAGCAATGATCCATATGATAAAAAAAAGTAAATGTACATTTGGAGCTGTAGTATTATTTTTTTCCTTTTTAGTTATCAATTCCGCATGCAAGCAGATTCAGGATCATGCCGTCATCCTCATTAATTTTCTTATCCCCTTGTCACAACTCCCAGTTTTAAATCCCTTTATTTTTGTTGTGGAGCAAATGCTTCCCACACTGATTTATGTGTTTGGCATTGGAATGGCATTTTTTTTTGAAAGGTCATTAGAATGGCATTGCTGACAAAATTGTCCGAGTTGGGTTGTTTTATTATATATTATTCCTTTCTCCCCCTTAAATTTTGGATGAGTTTGTTGTTGAAACAGTAGAAGGTAACTGGAAATTTTAGATCAGATGACTTTGTTGTAACAAATATTCTCATAGTTGTGTGTTTTGAAGCAGATGGTGTTTGGAACTTAGGCTTCGTTTGGTATGAAGGATTTGGAGTGATTTGGGGAGAAAAGAAAAGAAAAGAAAGGATAGGGAGTTGTGTGTTTGGATTGCCACTTATAAGAAAAAAGAAAATATTTGGAGGGATAAGGGTATAACTACAAAGCTCTTGGTGTTTTCCCTCTAAAAATGAGAACATTTGGAGAAAAAAGAAAACTCTTTAAGTAATATTTTTAAAATGACAAAAATATCCTCTATAATTAAAAGAATAATTTTATAATGACATCTTAGTCCCAATATTAGGGTTTAAGTTACTTCTTACACAACATTCGTTCACTTAGAACACTTCACCTTCTACTGCTCTCTCTCCAGGTTAGTTTGCCTCAACATTTTTTTTCTTTCTTCAAATTCAAACGGTATGATACGTATCATTTGTTCCTCATTAACATGTTTTATACTTCTATATTTATGTATTAGCATATGCATATAAAAATATAAGGGTTTTATGTGCTTTTTGATATTTGGTAATTTTGTCCTTTTCTATTTGGTGGTAAATTTGTTGAGATCAAGCCTGAAATGATTGGGCATTATCCGGCTGAGTTCTCAATCTCTTACAAGCCTGTGAAGCACGGTAGACCCGGTATTGGTGCCACCCACTCCTCCATGTTCATTCCCCTAAAGTGGAGAAATTATTGGTTACAATGGTGATACCAAGCCATTAGGCTGACATGGTATCACCATCCAATCAAATCAATTTTTTTTGCATGTGTCATGAATTCTCAGTTCAGTAATATAATATTCAAGGGAAAAAAAGATGCAATTCCATGTTTATTACATCCATAATGATTAATATAGATTGTCCAAAATTTAATCCGTTGGGTTTTTTTTTCTTCCGTTTAATTAGAATAACAAATTAACTATTCTCACTTCTTCTCTTTCAATCTATCATATGTATCTTAATTTCATATTAAAATTCTCCATTCATTTTTGTTCTACAAACAAAAATCCTCCACCTTATTCTTTATTTTATTTTTATTTTTTATTTTATTTTTTACTTTTTTATTAGTTTCTCTGGATAATAAGTTGTATAAAAGATTCGCAGCACACACACACATATATATATATATATATATAAACTGTTTTAACATATATCTATATATATAAAGAAAATTGTGTATTGAGGGAAGGAGATAATTAGATTGAAAACGAAAATATTAGATATATAAGAGTTATACAATATATTAAATACTAATGTATATGTATAAAGAGAGAGAGAGGTGAGTGGTTTTTTCTTTTTTCCTTTTTATTTTGTGCTTCCATATATATCATAGTGCTGGGTTGGATAATATATATGTAAAAAGATTTGATTTGATTGGATAGTGATACCATATCAGCCTAATGACTTGGTATCACCGTTGTAGCCAATAATTTCTCCCTCAAGTGATATCTTGCGGTTGGCTATAGCAGTTCCCTGCAAGAGCAGCTGCTCATTATTCTTTGGGAGAATGAGTGCTCTCTATCAAAGACTCAGTTTTGAATTCTTCTATTAGTATATGTCCTCATAACTTTATGTTTAGACTGTTTTTAAGAAAAAATCAACAAACTAGTTTGTTATGAATTACTTTTTGGGAATGTATTTGTCAAAAGGATATAATGGTAATTTGGTTGTTATCTTTTCTTTTCTTTTCTCTCATCTACCTTATCTAAACAAAAATACTATAATTTCTTTTCTTTTCCTTTATAATCTATCTGTAGATGCAGAAAAATACACAACGAATTAGGTTTAAACAAAAATCGAATATCTCTTTATTCATCATTTGACCATGTATTTATACATAATTTAGTAGATGGGTCAGACCCATCTACCCAAGTTTACCAATCCCTTAAATCATGGGATTTAATAAACTCCTTTATTTTTTGGGCTATATCTTCCATAAGTGGGACAAATCCCTTACTTGGGGATCACTCATTTTCTAGAGACTTCTATGGGCCAGGCCCATCCGTCTTATTGCCCATCAGTCTTACGGCTCATCAGTCTTGCAGCCCACCAGTCCTATGGCCTATCTTTATTGGGTTATATAAATTTTTGGCTATTACACAGGCCCCTGAGGTTATGGGCTCATGGGCCAATTCATAGCCCATGACCGAATTTATATATACATATATACATTAATGTCTTTATGGCAAATGATGGTGGTGATGTGACAATTCTTTATTTGGCATTTATTTGCATTTCAAAACGTAAGGCCATAACTTCCTCAATTTTTGCACCATGACGGCCTGTCATGTAACGTGCGACCTTCGGGCTTCGTGCGAACTATTGGCTTGCCCCTTTCTCACTATAAAAACACACCCTTAATCATTTGATTTCCTCATTCTTCTATCTCTCAATTCACATTCTTGGAACTCATTTCTCTTTGACTCCTGTAATTTCTTCTGCCGGCATTAGGAACCTCCATCGGAACAGACACTTACCCCTTTCTGAAGTTCTTCTTGCCTCTACTCTGTAAACTGTGTAAGTCAGATAATACTTTCTTCTTTTCAATTTTCATCTCTGCCCCCCATCTGTCTCTTCTACCTTTCTGAAACTATGTCTGATAGTGACGATACTAGGTTAGTAGAGGAGGTCATTCTGTCCTCTGGAATCGACCCTGATTCAACCAGTTGTGATAGTCCTTCTTTCGTCCGCCAAGAGGCCCCTGCTCCAAAAAATGTTCCCCCGAATACTGACCTTCCGGGTTCGTCAATGAATCCAGAAACACCCGTTGCAGGGGGTTCTCATGATAATGATGAGTCTGTGAACCCCAATCCTTTTGAACCTTTCTCGGTTGCCCCTCTTAAGAAAACAAGGCCTGAAGTGGATGTAAAACATCTTCAGGCTGAGACTAATGTACCCGGTGATGCTCGTGTGGCCCCTTACCCAGGCTATTTAGACTTCTCTAAGAATGAGGGACTTCAACCAGGTAGCATTTTGCTATTGGCGGTTCATCTCAAAGTCTTAAGATTTCCTCTTCACCATTTCTTTCATTATGTCTTTTTTATGCTAGGGTTACACCCTCTTCATCTTAACCCGAACAACTTTAGGATTCTGGCCATGCTTCTACTATACAATAGGGACCTGGACCTTAATCTAGGTTTAGCCGACTTGCTTCTTTGCTATTTCTTCCAAAATACTAGAGAAATCAAGGGTAGGTACAACCTCTTTCCCTTCTAGGGTCGAGGCATATGCTATGATACGAAAAAATCTGATAAAGGATGGAAAGAGAGAATGGTAATTGTTAGTGGCAACTAGTTTTACCCATTCTCTCTGACATTCCCGATCCCAAGCACCTTCAGTCCTATTCATTTGCCTGTCTACTATCCCCTCCATAAAGCTTCTTATTTTTGTGAGTTCTGTGACTTACATCGGGGGGAATATGCGTATAGATTTCTAGGCTATGAAGATAGAGAAATTCCCTTATCCCTCATAAAAGAACAATTTGCACTTCTGAAGGCCAAGATCTGGAGTAATGTCCGATCTGCCACTACTCTTCTGACTAAGGCCAATCTGGAGATGATTTCTAACTTGGGCGTTGCTGTTGACAGGATGGATTTGCCCCTCAGGCCCCTATCTGCTAGACGTACTTAGGTTCCTGAAGGGATTAATATGGTTGACGCCATACCACTCTCGACAGCACCCCCGGCACCTCCAGTACCTCCGCCCACACAAAGTCCTGTAAATCCACCTCAGCCTCCTCTTGCAAATGCTGCAACCACCAGGTCTCGATCTGGTACGGGTGGTGGAGCAGCCAACAAAAGACCCAGGACCCATAATACTGACACCTCAACGAGTGAAACTCCTTAGGCTCAGGATACCCCCCCGTACCGCAATTCCCCGAGAGCCAAAGTTTCTCCTTCCCGATGGGACTCCGGTCTGTGCTGACCATCTTACCATCTGTCAGCCAGAAGCTCTTCGGGCTATGGCGAAGGGGGTCTGGACTTCTGTCGATAGGGATGCTCAGTCTATGATTTCCAGGAGTGAGCTTTTCCAAAAAGGCTCATCGATGGCCATGGAGGTTGGTGATTCGACTTTTCTTTTATACCTTAGTTTATTATTTTTACTTCGTTCTGCACTAACATGCACTCTTTTCCCTATCTGTGTAGCTTCTTTATGGGATCCAGACCTACAATCATGCCCTGGAGTCCGATGTTCGGGAAATGGCCAAGATGCAGGCTCAGCTTCAGCAAAATAACAAGCATCGTATCACTCTGGCCAGGGAGGCGGATGGTCTTTGCCAGAGTGTATCAGAGCACAAGAGCCTTCTGGAGAGCGGAGAGGCTGAAAAGAGGGACTTAGCTGCTGAACTAGCAGAGGTGAAGGCAGCCTACCAAAAGATAGCTGCTGAAAAGACGGAGTCAGATAATCTTCTGGCTCTTGAGCGATCTAAGGTAAAGATGTGCCTCTTGGGTGGTCTTGATATGCACAAGCGGTATGTCACAATTTGTGACGTTCGATCGGTAAGGGCATGGCGTGATAGGCACGAGATGGAGCATATTCCCCTTGCTGATCGGGAGTTTAAGACTGCCGAAGATTTTGATGCTTCATGGGAGTGCCCCTTCCTTATAAAAACCCACCGGCCTCTGAGAATGAGAAGAGGTTTGCTTCCTTCCTGAAGGGAGAAGACTAGCTTTCCCCCAGAGTTAAATAGGACTTAGGTTCTCTACACTTCATCATGTACTTACTCCTTTAGAAGGGTATTTTTGTATTTTCTATTTATTTTAATGAAAAAGGATTCTCCCAATTTGGTGATATTTTGTTCTTGTTATTTCAGTTTAGCTATTTGACTAGCCCGAGATAAATATTTTTGAACTCACTACTTAGGAAAGTTTTCATTTTAGTATTTAGGGCCCGTTTGAGAACTTGGTTTTGGTTTTGGTTTTGGTTTTGGTTTTGGTCTTCGTTTTGGTCTTGGGTGGTTTTAGGTAAATCTAAAACCAATATATAGTGTTTGGTAATGAGTTGGTTTTGGTCTTGGTATAATTATATATATATATATACTAATATGTATTAAAAATATATAAATATGAAAAATATATATATAAAAAATTGGAAAAAAAGTAATTTTCGGGAAAAAAATATTTTTCCGAAAAATATAAAAAATATTTTTTTGGAAAATAATTAATTTTCGGAAAAAAAATAATTAATTTTTTCCGACAAATTAATTTTTTCAAAAAATTAATTTTTGTCGCAAAAATATTTTTTTCTGAAAATTAATTTTTTGTCTGAAAATATGATTTTTTTTCCAAAAATTAATTTTTTTGACAAAAATAATTTTTGTCGAAAAAATATTTTTTTCGAAAAAATATGATTTTTTTCCAAAAATTTATTTTTTGACGAAAAAATAAATATTTTCCGGAAAAATAAATATTTTCCGGAAAAATAAATATTTTCCGGAAAAATAAATATTTTCCGGAAAAATAAATATTTTCCGGAAAAATAAATATTTTCCGGAAAAATAAATATTTTCCGGAAAATAATTATTTTCGAAAAAATAATTTTTTTCCGAAAATTAATTTTTTTTCCGAAAATATGATTTTTTTCCAAAATTTTTTTTTCCGAAAAATTATTATTTTCCAAAAAATAAATATTTTCGAAAAAATAATTTTTTGGAGAAAATTATTTTTTGTCCGAAAATATGATTTTTTTCCGAAATTTATTTTTTCCCGAAAAAGATAATTATTTTCGAAAAAATAATTTTTTCCCGGAAATTAATTTTTTTCCGAAAAATATAAAAAAAAATTCAAAATAATTCATATTTTCGGCCATATATATATATATATATAGAGAGAGAGAGAGAGAGAGAAAAGTAAAAAATGGTGGGCCAAAACCAGGTTTTAGGGTGTCCAAAACCAAGTCAAAAACCGGCCAACCAAACATGGTCTTAGTCTTGAAATCAAAGACCAAGACCAAAACCGGGTTGCCAAACGGAGCCTTAGTCTTCGGTCATCTGGCCCCTGAGACTTGTTTTTGTCCTCAGGTTAGTTCAAATCAGGTTTGAACTCAACACTTAATAAAAATTTTTTTTTTAGTACTTAGTCTTCGGGCATCTGTCCCCTGAGACTTGTTTTTGTCCTTTGGTTAGTTCAAATCAGGTTTGAACTCAACACTTAGGAAAATTTTCTGTTTATATGGAGTCTTTGGGCATCTGGCCCTGAGACTTGTTTATGTCCTCTGGTTAGTTCAAATCAGGGTTGAACTCAACGCTTAGGAAAAATTTCTATATTAATATGACATCTTCGCAAGGTATGATCATTCATATAAAATGTGATTTTTTATAAAAAAAAAAACTTAGGAAACATGTAGCAGAGGTGCCGAATATCGGGCACATATGTTTTACTATAATCAGCAGAAGTGTCATGTGCAAGACACAATTTTATTTTACTGTTTTAAAGAAAAACTATCTAAGGATAATACATCTTCAAACGATAAACGTTCTGAGAGTTGGGCTCGATGTGGCCTATCTCGTTCTTCCATACCCGATAGGCACCGCGACCGATGACCTCAATTATTGTATAAGGTCTTTCCCATGTCTCCCGTAACTTGCCAATAATCCCAAATTTTCTTCTGAGCACCATATCGCCTACTTGAAACTCTCTTCTTTTGACCTTCTAATTAAACCGAGCCCTGACTTGTTGCTGGTAGGCAGTCAGCCTTATCCCGACGACTTCTCTTCTTTCTTCTAGTAGGTCCAAGTCATGGGCCAGGTGCTGATTGTTTGGACTTTCTTCCCATGCCTGACTTCTTAGCGTAGGCACCTTCAATTCGGTCGGGATAATGGTTTCGGCCCCGTAGGCCATGGCGAAAGGGGTCTATCCTGTTAGTTGTCTTGGAATGGTCCGATAGGACCATAAGACCTCGGGTAATTTTTCCAACCAAGCTCCTTTTGCTTATTCGAGCTTTTTTCTAAGTGTATCAAAAATTGTTTTGTTTGTCCTTTCAGCCTGTCCATTTCCCTATCGGTAGCCAACGGAAGAAGTGTTCTGATTGATCTCATGCTTTGCCAGGAACGCTTGAACTTTCCTGTTATCCAGGTTGGTGCCATTATCCATCATTATAGTTTGGGGTAGACCGAATCTACAAATGATGTGACTCCAAATGAATTTTATAACGTGGCTACTTTTGATTGTTGAGTATGCCTCGGCTTCCACCCATTTGGTAAAGTAATTCGTAGCCAGAAGAACATGTGTAGTAGATCGTATGGCCTACGGGAGAGGACCCACAATATCCATTCCCCATTGGGCAAAGAGGTGTGGGATAATTATTGGATTTAGCAGTTCTGGAGGTGGATGAATGACATCACCATGAAATTGACATTTTTTACAGTGTCGGGTATATATCTCAGCATCTCTTGACAGATAAGGCCAGAAGTCCCCCTGGGTGAGGACTTTATGGGCTAAAGACCTTCCTCCGGAATGATTGCCACATGATCCAGCATGTATCTCATCCATGACTGCAGAAGCTTCGGAGGGTGTGAGATATCTTAAATATGGCCCGGAGAAAGACTTGCGGTAAAGTTGGCCATTGTATATAGAGTATCTTGTGGCTTTCATTCTTATCTTTCGGGCCTCTAGTTTTGACTCAGGTAACGCACCCGTCCTCAAATAGTCTGCTATGGGGTCCATCCAGCTTGGCTCCCAAGGAATGACCATCACGTCCTCGGAGGGCTCCAAGCTTGATCGGACGATAAAGTCCACTGGTGTTGTTCGAGTCATACTTTCCCCTACTGCGGAGGCCTAGTTAGCCAAACGATCTGCCATGATATTGTCCCCTTTGGGGATCTGTTCAAAGGTTAACTGATGGAATTCCTCGGCCTCCTTTAGTACCAAATTCCAATATGCTTCCATTTTAGGCTCTAGGGTTTCATACTCCCCATTCAACTAATGTACGACCAATTGGGAATCACTTCGTATCTCTGCTTTATGTACTTGAAGGCTTCGGGCCAACCGAATTCCTGCTAGAAGGGCCTCATACTCAGCTTCGTTGTTGGAGGCTGGAAACTCCAATCGAACGGACTGCTGAATTTTAGTTATATCTGGTGTTACGAGCTCTACCCCGATCCCTGATCCGTTGATTTTTGACGATCAGTCCACGAATACTACATATAATTCTGGTCCATTTTTTTTTGGAGCATCCATAGTTTCTGTTTCTAAGAGAAAGTCAGCTACCGCTTGCCCTTTGATGGCGGTTCGGGGGACATAGGTTATGTCATAGATTCCCAGTTCTATTCCCCATTTGGATACTCTCCTTGACAATTCGGGCTTCACCATTATGGATCTGATCGGGGTTGCAGTTGGTGCCACAATCGGATGTGCTTCAAAGTAATGTCGAAGACGTCGTTTTGCATTGATCATTGATAATACCAGCTTTTCATGTTTGGAATAACGGGTTTCTGCATCAGAAAAGACTTTGCTAGTGTAGAGGACCGGCATTTGGTACCCCTTGCCCTCCTTGACCAGAGCGGCGCTGGTAGATGTTGTAGATATGGCTAGATATAAGTGTAACGGCTCGTCTGCTTCCGGGATTGCTAGTATGGGAGGCTTTGTCATGTAGCTCTTGAGATTTTTTAGGGCTTTTGATTACTCTGGCCCCCAGACCTCTCCTTTAGCTGCTTTTATAGAATGAAAAAATGGCCGGCACCGATCAGTTAAGCGAGAGATGAAACGGCTGAGGGTTGTTACTCTCCCGGTTAGTACTTGGATCTCCTTCCGGGACTTTGGCTCTCCCGTCTCCATGAGAGCTCTGACTTGTGTTGGGCTCTCCTGTATTCCCGTCTGATCAACTATGTGTCCCAAAAACTGGCATGAGGACACTCCGAAGGAACATTTGGATGGGTTGAGCTTCATCTTGTACTTTCTGAGGGTGTTAAATACCTGCTGCAGATAAGCCAGGTGGTCACTTTTCGCCTTGGTTTTGAACACCATGTCATCAATGTAGGCTTCTATAGTAGATCCCATCATGCCTTGAAAAACATTGTTTACCAACCTCTGAAAGGTTACTTGCATTTTTTAGTCCGAAAGGCATAACTGTGTAACAATATGTACCTGATTCAGTGATGAATGCGGTCTTTTCCTCGTCATTGGGGTTCATTCGTATATGGTTATATCCAAAGTACGCGTCCAAAAAACTCAAGCGCTCGAATCCTGCGGTGGCATCTACCATCTGATCGATCTTTGGTAAAGGAAAATAATCCTTCGAGCATGCTCTGTTTAGAGTAATGAAGTCCACACATACTCTCCATTTCCCATTCTTCTTCTGAACCACAACCACGTTTTCCAGCCAGGAAGGATATTGCACTTCTTTAATGAATCCGACTTGGAGAAGTCGATCAACCTCTTCAACTATAATCTGGTTTCGGTGAACCCCCATGCGTCTTTGTTTCTTCCTGATGGGTTTTACGTCGAGGTCCATATTGAGGGAATGCTGGGCCACTGAAGGATCTATACTTGGCATATCCATGTGGCCCCAAGCGAATACATCAACATTGGAGCGTAGGAGGGCCTCCAATTCTTCATTTTCCTGTATGTCGAGGCCAGAGCCAAGGTAAGTCATCATTTCAAGGTGGTAGGGGCAAATCTGAACTTCTAGCAAAGGTTCAGCTGCTGTAGATGACCCCCCACCCTTATCTTGTAATTGCTATTGATGATCGGGTACTGCCTTGGATTGTGAATCTCGTTCTGGTTCTGTCCTCTTCCTTAGACCTTTCAAGGTGACGGCGTAACATTCTTTGGCCGCCACCTGATCTCCTCTGATGTCAATCACATCAATTCCATTTGGATTGACGCATCGCATGACTTGATGCAGGGTGGGAGGAACTCCGTGCATCCGACGGATCTAACCCCTGCCCATGAGGATATTATATGAGGGTTTGACATCTACCACCACAAAATTTTCCCCGAGCGTGCGCCTTGCTGTTGTTACTAGCAGTTGGCACTACAAGAAATTGGCCTTTTAGTCACGGTCCATTAGGGACGGTCCAAAATCTGTCACTAAAAAGTGCATTTTTGGGCACAGTCCTTTAAGACCGTCCCTAAAAATACTACTTTTTAGGCACCATCAAACCATACTGTGCCAAATACGCATATTTGTGGGCATGTGTAGTTTAGACCGTGGCAAAAGAAATTTTTTTGTGGACGACGCCAAATTCAGCGCCCTTAATTTTGGGTTTCGCGGGCAAGAAGAGAAGATATTTTAACAAATATTTTTATAATAATTTATCTAGCAAAACTACGTCGTTTTAAGTGTATAAGATGCCTCTAGAATATAACATCTTACACTTAGGGTTTTTATCAGTTCGATCGTTCATTCTTTCAGAGAGACCCACAAACCCATCGCCATGGAGACACTCCAGAACAAAGGTGGATCGATCCAAGCGCATTCTCTTTCTTAGTTTTTCCTATATAGGGTTTCAGATCTTCTATTTGCCAATTGTAAGTATATTTTTCATCACACACGCATATATATATATATATATATATACACACACACACGTATATCAATTATGTATAATCCGACTGATCGATCATATGCTTCCTTCCTGCAATTGCTAGAGAGAAACGTTTGATCTTTTCTTGAAAGGAGTTTCGAGATTGTTGCAAAGGTTTTTTCTAACCTTTCTTCAATGTTATTTTTTTCTTTCCTTTTTATTTTCCTCTATATAATATGGTTAAGAATCTTGTAAAAGTTAAGAAATACACCAAAACAAGCTTCTTATTCCATTGGAGCTCTCATTGATATTTAGAGATACAGATTATCAAAATCCCCTTATAATAATCCCTAATGGGTGGCGAGCTATAGAAATTGAGAAGATTCAAGTTTTTAAATTTAAAGAGCCGTACTATGAAATTCGTATCAGTGATTGAGTATTAAATTTTAGTTAATGTAAGCCTATTTTGTGAATTTGCATTATGCAATTGTTCAGTATAAGTATGTGGAATTATTTATACTCTGAAAGACAAAACAAGATTCGAAGTCAACCTCAAACTTGAAATTTGGTAGTACAGTGAGGTCATCTTAATGGTTAAATTTCAAGCACTATAATGTGAATAATCTAGTGTTCTCCTACAATTTAAAGAGAGAAACTCTTGATTTTCGCTGGAAACAATGTTGCGAGATTGTGGAACCCTAGGTTTTTCCCCCTAAATTCTCTTCATTGTAATTTTTTCTTTCCTTTTTAATTTTCTCCATCCATATAGTTTAATTCAAAATCTTGAACAATTAATATAACTTTTTATGTTTGGATTTAATTTCTTATTGGGGAAATTAACAAGCAGTACTTGGTTCACAAAATTGAAGAAACTTCCAATTAACAAGGATTTAACTAAAACTTGGTTACAATCATCCCTATTCATGACTTTTGTTAAGATATTGCCATTATACCATCTAAATTTCCAAGTTATTGCATATGAACGATTTGCTAAGAACTCAGAACTTCAGTCTTTGAGTTTTGAAGGTCATTTATAAGGTGTTTGCTTTTGAGAAGATCTGTGAAGTTTTGAAGGGTCATAAAGTATTTTGTTATTGAGTAGATTATTGTGATAACAACATCTTGTTCAGTTTCCAAAAAAATAAAAAATAAAAATTGTAGGCAAAATGACATAGAAGGGTATCAAACCTTGAGCTACCAGTAAACTTAGTTATCAAAGTAGAGTTGTCTGTGCAAAAAAAGAAAAATCACATTTTGGAAGCGAAACAGTTCGGTTATGATATTTTCTTAGTTTTGAAATTATTGAGCTTGATTTTGAACTTCTTTATGTTAATTGTTAATAATTACGCATGCAGTACCTTAACAAAGACATAGCATATTTGTTTTTAATGCCAATACTTCGAAGCCATTGGCAATCTGTTGGGTCATGCTGATTCTGAGCTAAGGGATGCTTATCATGTTCCTATTTTTTAATGCACCTTCAGTTTCATCCATGTGTCATCTGTGTTGACAAATGACATATTTTTTTTTGCAGCTGCTGCTTGTACTCAGAGGACTAGGGAATTGTTCAAGCAATGCAGTTTTGCAATTATATGTAAAAAAATTGAAGAACTACTGAAATTGCAATTGATCCCAGCAGAAGGTAAATTCCTTACCAAAACAGAGATTATTCAATTTAACATGGCTATATCTATTTTCTTTTTCGGTTCTCTATCAGGAGTAAATCTATGTACAAAGATAATATAATACCAGCATTTTGAGATAGTTGATACATGAAACAAGCCTTTTGAAATGAACTAGCCTATAAATCATCCCCACCACATGCCTCTAAAAATTTCTATATCTATCATATCATAAAGTTGTAGCTTTGCAGACGGGGCAAAATTTCCTTTGAATGAGCCATGTCTTCATGCAGTCTTTATGATAATCGTGTCCGCATGCAAGTCCCACAATAACCTCATTATTTTCGTACTCAGCTTGCAAAATTTTATGGCATTTGTTATCAGTTGTCACATAAACTAATGTATGTTCTCAATAAACTAATGTATGTTTCACACTGCCCTGTTATCTTTAATGTAGGTGCTCAATCACCCTTAGATATTATGCAAAATGGATCTTGTTCTATCCTTGATCAGAGATTTCGTTGACTTCGTAGTTTCTTGATCCCAATGGGTTCTATTGATTCTCAAGCCCATTGTTTAATATAATTTTTATTTGATATATGTCAGTATTTATATATTATTTTCTCTTGATGTTGGTAACCATAGGCTAATTCTGTTTTGGACATTAATATGCTAAGTCAAGACTAGGGAAAGACTAAAGAGAGAATCACAAAGGTGATTTGATCAGTCAATGCGCATACATTCACATATATATGTATATAGCTTTTTTGGTTCCTTGCATCGCTTAATTTTAAATTTAAACATAGAGAAATTCAAGATTTGTTCATATATATATATATATATATATATATATGTTATTTTTATAAGGGAGATTATATGAAGTTTCCCAATCAGAATGTCCTTTAAGCTCACTCTCAATGTGAAGAGCATTGCCCATGAACTCCTTTTCAAGTCATTTTTGCCATCATTGTCTTAAAATTGTCATAAATTCTACATCTTTAAATTACAAGTTCGTGGATTCTCAGCAACCACCATCTTTCCTTCTCTCTAAAAATAACAAATGTACAATACATTCCAAATGTACCTGACAACCTCAGGATTTCAAGTGGAAGGTTACAAGTGGCACCCGATAGAGTCGGCCAATACCCTGTAGTAAGGACCTGAACATGAAGTGTGGGGACTTTGTCATCACAGAACCCATTCTTGAGTAGAAACCCTGCATTTGTGTCCTCATATGTCCTAATATCAGTGAACATACCTTCTAACTTTGATGTATATTGATGCCCACATTTTGTTTTGAGCTTAACTATCAAACTCCTCTCTGCTTCTTCAGAGACACATCTACCTGACATAAGCCTCTTTGCCAAATGTTGCTTGTAATACTTTTCAAACACATCTTTATCTTGGAGGTAATGGAAAAGAACCATCACCTTGTCTAGTATCAACTCCAGCCGCTGCACAAAATCTACTGGATCTTTTAACCTTTCTGTATCAGTAACTAACTGCTTACCTGTATCTCTAATGTGAGAAGTCATAACAGTTCTCATTATCGTTAGTCCATTACTCACCCTGCGGAACAAGCTGTACATCCTCCCTTAGTCCTCATACTTGTCATTCAATAGCATATTGACTAAGCCTGAGTTCTACATGTGCACTAATTGACACATACAACTCCCGATCATCTTCTTCTCCACCATGTTAGTGATCTTAGCTTCACTTTTTGCAATTCCAAGATCGAAAGTTGTGCGCCATTGTAATTTCTTTTATCTTGTTACCTTTAGAGGTCGTATTACGTCAGATGATAAATACCAAATTTAATTCACACACTAGGCCAATCTCATTGTTCTTGGGTAATCTTCCCTGTTATACCAAATTTAATTTCATATTTATTATGTATATCAATACATGTATATTTTTGTTTATTTTTTCACCTATGCTTTTACTCATGCCACTAAATGCCATCTTCTGCTTCCATTCCTAATTGCAATCACATAGTCTTGTAATGAGGGCATCTATCTAACTCTGAGTGAGAGAGATCTTCAAGATCGACGGCAGGAACAAATTGTTCTTACATTTTAGAAGGTTACATTCTTTTCTTTATTTTATAAAAAATATTAATTATCATTATTATGACTGTATGAAATAAATTATCATTCAAGATAGAGTTGATATCCATATGGTCTGAAAGTTATAATTACATACAGATAACTTTAATATTTTTTTGAGGTAGTTCAAACTATATTAAAGAAGAGAAAAGCCAATAGAACAAAAATGGAGGCCTAAGATAAAGACACACATGCGAGAGACCTGGGAGCAGTCTGCACTAGATGCACAATTAACACACCCTGCCATAAGCTACAAATGTTATCAAACATGTTTAAGAGAATATATTTCTATATGTACAAATTCATTAACAAGTTAATATCAAACCAGAGGAAGAAAAACTAGAATGTAAGATCAAGCTCACACCCCTTTAAACATGTTATTTAAATTAACTATCCTAAGTTTTCCCCAGTCTGTCCTAAGTATAGAACTACTTATGAGTAATTTTGTTTCCCTCTTCTTAAAGTGATTAATGCACTAATTTGTTTCTTTGTAACTATATGTAGTTGATTATATAGTTATTTAAATATTTTACTAGATATAATTTATATATACAAATATGTATAAATATGTTATTTCGTAGCATGATTTTTTTTATTTTATAGCTATTTAACCTCACTTGTTTTCACATTGAAGCATGCATCTAGCCTTTAGACCCGTTTGAGTATCGTTGTTTGTGATGTGTAACTCACTGCATATATTGGTTGCAATGTGAAGAGCATGTCGAAACAACGATACTTGAATTGTCCCATTTGGACAGTTTGAGAATGCATAAGTATCTCATTAAAATCATTAGTTAGATCTTCCATGTGCTTTATTTCTTGTTAAATTTGGTAATTTCCCCCAAAATTCTCTGGATACACATTTAGATTTAGTTTCATGCACGATTGAATTACATTAGTGCATGTTACTAAATTTTTCTAGTGTATTTGGAGAATCAAGGGGAGATGTTGCCGAAATTTATCAAGATTTATTAGTCATGGCAGTATAACTAGTGATAATAATGTGGATTTTGCATTCTTGAATGGGATAGGATCACCTACCATTACATGGAAATGTTCAAAGTGTCAATCTTTTTAAAGATTTAAAACATGCATCTAACTTATTTCATTTTTAATAATAGTTTTTTTATTTTTATAACTAGTTACATGGATAAGTCTTGGATTCTTCATCGCAGTAGGTGCAGTAATGAGTACTTTAGTGGCATAGAACAATTCATTGAGGTGGCTAGTCATCACACGGACAATGTTGGTCGGTGTCGATGTCCATGTCGTCGTTGTAACAATACAATGTACTATCCACTTAAGGAGGTTGAGAGGCATCTATTTACTAATGGGATGGACAAAAGCTATACCGAATGGATATATCACGGGGAGGTTCGTGACCAACGAAGGAGTAATGTTAATGCCAATGCTAATGTTAGTGGGGATAATGTCAATGATGACGATCAAATGGTGGATAATGTATTTGAGTTGTTGGAAAATGTACAAATGGGAAACTTCACTGCTCCAGAACAACCAGAGAATGTTCCTAATGTTGATGTTGGTGGAAAAACCTTTGATAGATTGTTAAAAGATGCACAGTGTGAATTGTGGCCAGGTTGTCAGAAGTACTCTAAGTTGTCGGCTATATTAAAGTTGTTTCATGTGAAGGTTATGAATAAAATGAGTAACAAAGCTTTTGAGATGATGCTCGAGTCGTTTAAGGATATGCTTCCTGACAACAACGAGTTAACGTCCCATTACGAGACTAAAATCTTGTCGAGTGAGTTAGGTCTCGGATATGAGTGTATCCATGCATGTAAAAATGATTGTGCCCTATTTTGGAAGGAGAATAGTGGAAAAGAGAGTTGTCCAAAGTGTGGTGAGTCAAGGTATAAACCTCATGAAAGTAAAGCTAAGAAAGTTCCTCAAAAAGTCCATAGGCATTTTCCTTTGAAGCCAAGACTTCAACGATTATTTTTGTCAAAGGAAACAACCATAGATATGTGTTGGCATAACGAGAAACGGGTAAAGTTGACGAATGAATTGAGACATCCGGCTGATTCAAAACTTTGGGAGGATTTTGACAATAAGCATAGTTGGTTTGCCGCTAATCCTCGTAATGTTCGTCTTGGATTAGCAACCGATGGATTTAATCCATTTGGTAATATGAGTAATGCCTACAGTATGTGGCTTGTGATGATTGTGCCTTATAATTTGTCACCTTGGATGTGTATGAAGGAATCGTATATTTTTATGTCTTTGCTTATTCCTGGTCCAAAATCCCCTGGCAATGACATTGATGTGTATCTATGACCATTGGTTGATGAGTTAAAGGAATTGTGGATGGATGGTGTGATGACTTATGACGCACGCAGTAAATGTAACTTTACAATGCATGCGGCAATGCTTTGGAGCATAACTGACTTTCCCGCTTATGCGATGGCTTCTGGGTGGATGACAAAGGGTTATTTGGCATGCCCAAATTGTAACAAAGAATCATGTTCATGTTATTTGAGTCATGGGAAAAAGATATGTTATATGGGAAGTCGTATATTTTTGCCAGCAGATCACGCTTATAGAAAGCGTCACAAGCAATTTAATGGTAAAAAAGAAGATAGAGTGCCACCGAAGCATTTGTCAGGTGAAGATATTTTGGAACAACTTGACCTCATACCTGAGGTTAATTTTGGAAAAGGGCCAAATAACAAGAAGAGAGCTCGTGAGGAATTTGAACTTAATTGGACAAAGAAGAGTATTTTCTTTGAACTTCCTTATTGGCAGATATTTTTGCTACGACACAATTTGGATGTTATGCATATAGAGAAAAACATATGTGATAATGTGTTGGGGACAATAGTTGGCATCGAAGGGAAAACGAAGGACACTTAGTCGGTTGGATTTAGAAGCAATGGGGATCAGAAAAGAACTCCACCTTATGCGCAATGGTGAAAAATTTAAGATGCCACATGCGCGTTACACATTGTCAAGGAATGATAAAAGGAAATTGTGTGAGTGGCTTAAATCAGTCAAGTTTCCAGATGGCTATGCTTCAAATATAAATCGTTGTGTGAACATTCAAACTTGTAAGATATCTGGATTGAAAAGTCATGATTCACACGTCCTTTTACAACGTCTCCTTCCCATAGCTATACGAGGATTCTTAGATCCGGATATTTGTAACACAATAGCAGAGCTTGGTTTATTCTTCAAAGAGTTGTGTCGTCGAACCGTCAAAGTGGATCTCTTAGAGGCAATGGAAAAGGACATAGCTGTTATACTATGTAAGTTGGAGATGATATTTCCTCTATCTTCTTTTTATATAATGGTGCACTTAGCTTTACATTTGCCTCGTGAAGCCATCATTGCCAGTCCAGTACAATATCGGTGGATGTACCCCATTGAAAGGTGATTGTTATTTTAAGGTCATTGTTTAGAAGACTTACTTATTGGTATGTTGTGCTGCTGTAGTATTAAAAGTGGTGATTTTTTTTATGCATCAATGCTCATGGCCACTCAGACCAGTGGTATTGAGCTGCTAATTGACATCACAAGTTACCTCCACCCACGGATGTGAACATGTGGATTGTCTTGACCAACATCTTTAGTATCCAACACTACTAATATACATTCAACACTGACATATATATATATATATATATATACTGTATTCCAGTTCAGAACCGATAATACGATATTCATTAATATGTTAGAATGAGCAAAGTTGCAGTAAATTTCTGCTCACCATCAGAATGATGTAGATAGCAACGTATGATTGTTTTTAACACAGTTTCTAGGTATCAATATGTAGTGATAACATTCATAGTGAACGAAAAATGAAAGATGCAAAGTAACTGTGTTCTTAATTTCAAAGCTTTGAATGTAATGCTTTGTCTTTGAATGGCAAAGATGTTTAGCTATATACAAATAGTTGTGGTGCGATGACTTATTAATCCTTAATGAAAGCTTCACTGATGTGATATATACATTTCAGTTTTGTACTTTTAATTAGAGTATATGTATTGTGCAGTAATTATGTTTGTCAAATACATCTAATATGTTTTTTTATTGTAGGATGAAATGAAGGAGAAAGTTGCCCAAGTTTCAAATAATTCTGATGATACCAATTCAAGCCCGGATGATGTGGAGATAATGCTTGAACACATGGGAGTTAGGAAAGGTTATCTTCGAGGGCTTGGATATGGTTACATTGTTCCTACTCAAAAACGTGCATCATCATCTTATGATGAGGCAGCTCGGAAAAGGGCAGAGAGAGCGGAGGAAAGAAATGAGAAATTGGCGGAAAAAATTAGAAATTGGAGGAGGAAGTAGCAAGCATTCGGCTGCAATTGGAAAAAACAAACAAAGTGTTGGAGACATTGGTTGCACAAAACCAACAGCCACCGACATGGCTCAATAGTTATCAGCAGCCACCACCGTGGCAGTATCAACAATCTTCAGCCCCACCATGGTTTCAATACTCTCACCATCAGCAGTCGCCACCGACAGCACCACCACCACCACCACCAGTCACAACTGACACAACCACCACCCCCACTACCACAACCTGATGGCCAAATGATTAGAGTGGGAGTGATCACTTTTGTTGGAAGTTTTAAGTAATTTCTAGAATATTTTTCTTCCATTTTTTGGTAATGAAACTCTCTTAATGCTTTAGTGGTGGGAAACCATTAAGGTAGGTCTTAAGTTCTTTTTGCATATTTTGTTATTTTGCAAGTGTTGGATGGAGCTTACTTCCTTATTTCTTTTGGACATGTCCGTACTTAATTTATAGGTGTTGCTCTAATGTAAATATCTAAAGATTTATATATGGCAGTTTAATTTCTTTTTTTATTTATTTGAAGTTTAATTTTTTCATTTAATTTATAGATCTTGTATTCTTAATTTCATTATCCAGATTGGACATTTGGTAGCTAGGAAAAAAAAAAGAATTATTTTATATTACAAATAGTCAACAAAATTATTAGAGACAGTTTAGGATTGTGGCGAATAAACATTTGTCACAGAACGGACCGTTACCAATGATATAATTAATAGTGACACACAATTTGGACCGTCCCAAAAAGTATCTTATTAGGGACGGTTATTTACCGTTGCTAATAAAATAATTAGGGACGGTATAAAGCGACCGTCCCAAAAAGTACTTTATTAGGGACGGTTATTTACCGTTGCTAATAAAATAATTAGGGATGGTATAAAGCGTCCCTAATAGTCAAAGTAATAGCGACGCTCCATACTGTGACTAAAAACTCATCATTAGCGACGCTCCAACTTTACCGTGACAAAAGACTATTTAAGACGCTTTTTTCAGGCACGGTCCAATTTGACTTTTAGTGATAGTTTTCGAAGTTTTAGAGACAGTTTGGACCATCTCAAAAACTATGTTTTCTTGTAGTGTGGTCTCCCCCACTGGTTCTACTCTTCTGCCATCAAATCCTGCTATCGGGCTTCTGGAATGAACTATCTCCTAGGGGTTAATCTCTAACTTCTCAAAAGCCCGCTTGGTGATTATGTTTGCGTTGCTTCCTGGGTTGATCATTACTCTCTTGATAAGGTAGTTTGAGACCATGAGGGAGATCACCAAGGGATCGTCATGTGGTGATTGAATATTCCGTATATCTGCAGAAGAGAAAGTTATCCGTGCATCTTCTTTTAGGCTTCGAAACTCGCTGATTTCTCCAACCCTCCGCAGTCTCTAGGCTTAACGCATCTGGGATCTACGGGCCTCCTCTAATTCTGATCGGCTTGGCCCTCCGTGAATCATGTGAATGACTTTTACGGGCTGACCCGTTGTCCCCTTGACGAGTGTATGTGATGTTTGATCTGATCGGGTGCCCTCATTGGAAACGTATTCGGTCAATTCACCTTTTGCTATCATGGCTTCTACTTGCCTCATGAGGCTTCTGCACTCATTGGCGTGGTGTCCATACTCACCATGGAAGGCACAATGCCTTGACATGTCTCTCTATTCCATTGGTTGTGTGATAGGTGGTGGTGACCGGAAGATTCCTTTACCCTTAGTCTCCTGATATAGTTTGGCAAGGCTAACCTTTAATGGTGTGATCTTGTCTTCGAACCTTTGGCGTTTCTCTAGGACTGGGGAGGGTGTAGGTGGAGCGCCTGGCCGCTTTCGATCTGGTGCCCGATCCTTAGCTTTAGGTTCGAATACTCTCACATCTACGCTTGCAAAGGCTGGCCTTCTTTGGAGTATGGCCAGTTCTTCTTCTATCCGAAGATGTCCTTGTGCCCTCGAATTGAGTTCCCCGATGTCTGCTGGTGGTCTCTTGACCAACGACTAGTGGAACTTGGTTCCAGGAATTAAGGCCATCCTGAAGGCCTTAACGGCTGAGTGCTGATCACAATTATCAATTGAGTACATCTCGACGTTGAATCGTGAGACAAAGCTTTTTAGGGATTCACCCTTTTCTTGGATCATGGTAAATAGACTGGAGATGGTCTTTTTTTGTCTTTTATTGCCGAAGTATTGGGCGATGAACAACTCACAGAGTCTGAGCCAGCTTCTAATAGATCGGGGTGGTTGCTTCCTGAACCATAACGGGGCTGCTACGGTCAGGCTGGTGGGAAAGACTTTGCAGAGTAAGGCTTCGTTTTCGTTGTAGACATTCATTTTTGTATGGACATGGTAGATGTGTTCCGTCGGATCTTTTGTCCCGTCGAACAGGGTAAACTTCGGTAGCCTGAACCTCTCTGGGTAAGGCATACTGGTGATCGCCAGTGTGAATGGTGTTTACACGGTGTCGATGGATGCCTCAGAGGCCAGATCGTTCGGGGTCAACAAAAAAAAATCTAGAAATCAGAAACCCATTTGTTTCTTGAATTGCATAGTCTCCAATTTTCCCCATTCAATCCAAAACGACCCAAAAATTAAACAATCCAAGCAAGGAAGCCCATCATACAATTACCGCAGGGCAAGGTCCATAAATTGGAATTTATGTTCAAACTTGATGGCTTGGACTTGAACTTGAAAGTATTTATTTGTTTCTTTACAAACTTTGGCCCTTCTATATATAGCCTAACCCAAATTTTATCCAAAATGTCCAGATTAGTAGAATCGTATAGGATCATACGATTATACCCTTATGAGTAATTTTTGTGCGATCCAAATCATTTTGGGCCATAGGATCGAACGATCCTACCTAGTAGGATCGCGATCCTAACAACTATCATATGTGGCCCTTAAGTGACTTAAATGAGAAAGAAAATTTAAAACAAAGTAAAACCAAAAAGAAAATGAAATGAGATGATTAATGGATGTGTGACTTGGGCTTGGACCGGTCAATGGTAGTCACACGCACACTTGTCTTGCATATCACACCCACGATTGTTAGGATCGCGATTTTAGGTAGTAGGGTCGTACGCACAAAATAACCCAAAATGATCCGGATCGCACAAAAATTACTCATGGGATAAGATCGCCATAAGATTGGTAGGATCGTATGATCTTACAATACTATTACGATTCTACTAGTTGTATGCAATTTTGGGCTTTTTAGGCGAAAAAATTAATTTTGGGTTGAGTTATCCAAAATTAATTTTGGGTTGAGTTATCCAAAAGGGCTGAATTTTTTTAAAAAGAAACAAATAATTACTTTTAAGCCTGAGTCCAATCGAATATATTAAAAAAAAAATAGAAATTTAAAAAAATAAAAAAAATTGAAAATACAAGTACCTAATTCCTAAATCTCTCACCTACCACAAAAATTGGGTGTCTCGACTCTCTCTCACAACACTATCACCATCAACCAACACTATCTAGTCATAAATACTGACCTTGTGTCACTAACATTATATGCCCCAGATCCTCTCTTTCTGGATCGTTATAAGAATCAATCACATTTAACTGCTTGTATAGTAATAATTTACATATTCTTTTTACATTCTCACACTAGGATATTCCTCAGATTTTTTTTTTGTTTTGTTTTAAAGCTAAATTAGGCTTTGAACTTGTAGGTCTCTTTTTTGTCATACCAAAACCTAAATGTAAAAATTGAGAAACATATGCATAATTTTATACAATTCTAAGGGAAAAGGATGGCATTGACCTTGAGGGTTCGTTAGATTGCGCGGATTTGGAATTACATTGAAATTAAAATTTCATAGTATTTCAATCCACGAATGCAATTTCAAATACATTGTTTGAATTTGTTTTAGGATTCAAGTATAATTGGATTATTTTGGGTTAATATGATACATTGATGAAAATTGAAACTTGGTTAAATGATATTTGTTTAGACTTTTTAGAATTGTGTTTTAATTTTATCTTTATTTTGTTAATTAGTTTTGAAATTTGTAAGGAAATCGATGTGAGATAATTCAAGGATTCCCACGTTGATACAACTTTAGGGTTATGTTTTTGTTTATATTTAGTGTTTTGAGTATATTTTTGTTGTATTATAGAAATGTCATTGGTTAAGGAGTTAAATATAACTATTTTTATAATAATGTTGTAGAATATTACGATCCTACAATCCCAATCTTACGGACCTCTCAACGATCGTACCTAGGATCGCGATCCTGACAAACTTGATCACACCTACCTAACTCATTTTCCCCCTCATATATATATATCTGTGTGTGTGTGTGTGTGTGAATTAGGAGACTTAAACAAAGGAAAGTGAGAAATGAAAATGACCAAATGAAAGGAATAGAGTGATAAAGATATGGGCATGGACGGATTAGGCTTCTGTCTCATCCACCACACATACATTACATACATACATATCACTTAATTAAAGTGAGGAAAGAAAAAGATAAACAAAAAGGAAATCAAAGTGAGCTAATAACTTGCTCACATCACGCAGGGCTTGTTCGGCCAAGGGAGAGGAGGGGATGAGTGAGCCAATTTTACCCGTTTCGGCTCCTGTTTCTCGCGTCTACAAGTTCGTCTAATCATTACTGTAATAGTTAAAAATATCTGGCCCAACCGAGATGGGTCACAGGATTGATGGGCCGACGACGGATGGGCCAGAGGCCGATGGGCCAGAAGCGGATAGGCTAAGGAAGTAATGGGCCTATGAAAAATTCTAGAAGATAAGTGTTCCACAAGTCAAGGAATAGTTCAATTATAGAATGAAAAGTCCAAAAAAGGGGAAAGTTTATCAAATCCCCTGATTTAAGGGATTGATAAACTTGGATACATGGACTTTACCCATCTTCCGTAATTATGTATAAATACATGGTTTTGATGAATGACAAAGGATCCCAATTTTTACCCTAATTATTATTGTGTACTTTTTCTGCATCTACACAATTGGCGCCGTCTGTGGGAATCCTCTATTATTGAAATCTTATTCAATAAGCTTCCCACTCTTTACGAAAAGCTAAGATTCATACCATCAATGGCGATCACACGTTCACAGCAGATCGATTTACCTCCAAACGGAGGCCAGCAACCAGAAGATCCGATCAGACGAGCCCTGGAGCAGAGGACTGCCGAGTTAGAGAGGCAGAACGCCGAACTGGAGGCAAAATTGGCTCAACTACAAAACCCACAGGAGGTCCATAACGACGAGCAGTTCGGCCAGCATGAAAGGTCTATAGGCCGCCAGACGGACAAGGACAATCAGGAAGAACACGCGGAGTCATCTCTGCAGGTTCTCGGGATACATAACCCCGATGAGGTCCTGACCATGAGAAAACTGGAGGAAATCATGTCCAGATTCCAGCGGGAAGTGCTTAAGGACCAGAAGGTACAGACCCCCATTGATCTGGCATCTGAGGCATCAATCGACGCCGTCCAGACACCGTTCATCATCTCGATCACCAATGTGCCCTATCCAGAGAGGTTCAGATTACCAAAGTTCACCCTACAAAAGATCCAACACAACACATCTACCACATTCATACCAAGATGAATGTTTACAATGAAAACAAGGCCTTACTCTGTAAAGTTTTCCCCACCAGCTTGACCGAAGCAGCCCTCTTGTGGTTCAGAAAGCAACCGCCTCGATCGATTGGAAGCTGGCACAGACTCTGCGAGTTATTTATTGCCTAGTACTTTGGCAACAAAAGACAGAAGAAGACTATCTCCAGTTTGTTCACCATAATCCAAGAGAAAGACGAATCCCTGAAAAGTTTTGTCTCACGATTCAATATGGAGATGTCTTCAATTGACAACTGCGATCAGCATTCAGCTGTCGAAGCCTATAGAATGGCCTTGATCCCTGGAACCAAGTTCCATCAGTCCCTAGTCAAGAGGCCACCAACAGATATTGGAGAGCTCAATTCTAGGGCACAAGGGCACCTCTGAATAGAAGAGGAGCTGGCCATATGACAAAGAAAGACCGTCTTTGCAACAGTAGAGGCAAGGGCATCCGAACCTTCCAGGGTAAAGGATCGGGCACTAGACCAAAAGTGACCGAGCGCTCCTCCTGCACCCTCCCCAGTCCCAGAGAAACGCCCGAGGTTTGAAGACAAAGTCACCCCCTTAAAGGTGACCTGGCCAAGCTGTACCAGGAGACAAGGGGTAAAGGAATCTACCGGTCACCGCCACCCATTAGACAGCCGATGGACCAGAGAGATATGTCGAGGCACTGTGCCTTCGATGGCGAGTACTGGCATCACGCCAACGAATGAAGAAGTCTCAGGAGACAGGTGGAAGCCATGATAGCAAAAGGAGAGTTGACCGAGTATGTTTCCAAGGAAGGAGTCTGATCAGACCAAGGGTCACGTGTACTTGCCAAGGGAGCTACGGGACAGCCCGTACGGGTCATCCACATGTGTTCACCCAAGGTTTTCCACCATGGGTAAACATGACATTTTGATGATAACAAACCATTGAATGTGGTGAATTTAATGTCTACTTGAGTTATGCTTAATAGGTTATTGATTCAAGATAAACTCAAGAGAGCTAGTGGATCCATGAGAAGATCAAACAAAGGTGCTTAGAGCTCAAAAGACATTGGAGACAAGGATGGAGACATCAACCCAAAGCTTAAAGAAATTGAAGATCAAAGAAATGGGTAAAATAGTCTAGGGTGAGTGCTAGGTTAAATGTAAACTTATTTTTGAAATAACTTATTTGAAAGCTCAACTCTTGACCATATAGCATATAGGATCGTGCATATCATTCATGAGTCCTTGCATCATTAGCATTAGACTATGAACATCATTTAGTCTTTGCTAAAGTTGAGTTAGTTCAAGCTTTCATAAGCTATGGAAGAATTCAATAAAGATGTTTTCCTAGAACCATTAACTTAACTCATATCACTTGAAATGGATTCTAGATGCATATTAAAGCTTTGAACAAAATTGTTAAACCATGAAAAACTTTTGTCTAATATTGAGAATTTGTTTAAATTGGAAAACCATTTTATGATCTTAATATTGAATTTAGGCATGTAAAAGACCTGAATAATTTTATAAGACATCCTAGGAGTGTGTCTATGTCATTTCGGAAAAATCCCAAAAGATTTCACGAAAAACCATCAAGTGGGTTAGAAGTTCGAAATGAAGCGTCACATTAAAATGACCATATCGCACTCCAACATGGGTCAAATGGAGTGATTAAAAAGCCTAAAATCAATATCTTGAAGTCTTCTTTCCAAAACGCTAAAGAAAGCCTTTATCCGAGTTACGAAACTCTAGTTATAACCAAAAGACTGAACTGTGTCGAAACTGGGCAGAACAACCCAGTCGACTGGGCCAAGAAAGCCAGTCGACTGGCTGAGTCAGAGAGTTACAAATAAATTTCGGAATGAATTTTTGAAGACCCAGCCGACTGCCCCAAAACACCCAGTTGACTGCCTCATCCAGAATTTGAATTCTAACGGCTAGTTTCGGATCCAAAGTGTTCCAAAACTTCCCCAAACACCCCCAAACGGCTATATTGTGTTCCTATAGTATACATATGCCTTATATGAGCCAAAAATGGTTAAGAGAAGAGAGGGAGATAGGAGTATGAAAAATCTATCATTTGTGCTTTAATGTTTAAATTATTTTTAGGTAGAAAACTCCTACATGAATCACCACATGAGCATCATTCATATTTTCTTCTTGTGATTCATTCTTCATACTTTAGTTGAGCTTTTCAATTGAGTATTTCATTTATGACTCTAAGTATGTGAGGAAGTGAACTTTGAATTTCTATATCCATCTATTGAGAGATATTGTTGTACACTGAAAGTCAATTATTATTCATTTGAGAGTGAAAGTCCAAGAAGTTGTCTTGGCATGGGAATGGCTTGTTGAAGCTTTGTAAAGGTTTCTCTCAACCTTAAAAAGAGAGGATTTGGTTGGCTCTCCACCTGCAAGAGTGAGCAATGGTCGGCTCTTCACCCGGAAGCAAGAGTGTTCGAAGGTTGGCTCTCCACCCGCAAGAGTGAGCAAGGTTGGCTCTTCATCCGGAAGAAGGAGCGTGTAAGGGTTTGCTATTCACCCGGAAGAATGAGGCATGTAAGGGTTTGCTTATCCCCAGAAAGAGAAGCACGATAGTGGAATCCTTGAGAGGTTATCTCAAGGCATGGAGTAGACCAAAGATTTGGTTGAACCATGTAAAACTTTCGGTGTCTATGGTGTGAATTTTCTCTAACCCTTATCTCTTTATTTTAAAAGCAATTGCCATTTATAATCTTGAACTTTATATATATCAATGCTATGGAATTGCTTGTGGTTGTGTATCAATGAAGAGGTTAGGAAAAGGCATAGTTGAAATGAATTAAATTGTGAACATGATTGGATTATAGCTTAGAATACTATCTCATTTAGATATAATCCATGTGCACACCAAGTGTTTGATAAAATTCATATTCAACACACCTTAGCATAAAATGTTCATATGCACCCCAAGTGTTTGACGAAATGTATATTCAATATAAGATTCTAATTGAAAGTTTATGTATGAACTCAATGGTTGATAAATTGTCATAAACTCTACAAGACATTCCTCATGACTAATAGAACTTTGCATTATGTCTTTATAAATGAGAAAAATGCTATAACATGCTTAGTTGAATTGGATACTTGGGTGCATGAATTATTTCCTTTTCTACTTGATTCCATTATGCATATAATTGGTAATGCAATTCATTGTTTATGATTCAAAGTATGAATTGAGGTAGACACTTAAGATATCATCTTATTCACTATGTGTTTGACGAGAGCTCTACAAAGATTATTTTTGATAAAACAAAGTCAAACCGAAAAAGTCTCAAAGTTTGTAATTGACCCTATTCACCCCCCCCCCCTCTAGATGTCAATATGTGGCCAACAACATGGTCCATAGAGGACCAAGTCGATCAGTGATAGACGAGGCCCGGAGGTCCCAGATGCGACAAGCTCAGAAACTGCGAAGGGTTGGGGAGGTCAGTGAGTTCAGGAGCCCGAAAGAGGATGCCCGGATAATTTTCACTTATGCGGATATGCGGAGCATTCAGAGGCCACATGATGACCCTTTAGTGATCTCCCTCATGGTTTCGAACTGCTTGATCAAAAGGGTGATGGTTGACCATGGGAGCAGCACCAACATTATCACTAAATGGGCCTTTGAGAAGTTAGAAATCAACCCTCAGGAGATCGTACCATCCAGAAGCCCGATAGCAGGATTCGATGAAAGAAGAGTGGAACCAGTGGAAGAGATCCAACTGCCAGTAACGACAGCAAGACGCACGCTCTGAGAGACCTTTATGGTGGTAGATGTCAAACCTTCCTATAATCTCCTTATGGGAAGGGGATGGATCCATCGGATGCATGGAGTCCCTTCAACCATGCATCAGGTCATGTGGTGTATTGACCCGAACGGAGTTGATGTGATCGACATCAGGGGCAATCAGGTAGAAGCAAAAGAGTGTTATGCTGTCACCTTGAAAAGTCTAAAAAGAAAAACAAAACCAGAAAGAGGCTCACAACCCAAGGCGGTACCCGATGACAAATATCAATTACAGAAGGACGGTTCGGAGTCACCAGTAATAGCTGAACCTCTGTTGGAAGTTCAAATTTGCCCCGATCGTCCCGAAAGGTTTACTTTTGTTGGTTCAGGCCTCATTCCACAAGAAAAAAAAGGAAATGGAGTCCTTTCTCCGATATAATGCTGACATATTTGTATGGAGCCATATGGACATGATCGGCATCAACCCATCAGTAGCCCAATATTCCCTCAATGTGGATCCCAATGCAAGGCCCGTCAGACAGAAACAAAGGCGAATGGGGGCCCATTGAAACCAAATCATAGCTGAAGAGGTTGATCGACTTCTTCGAGCAGGATTCATAAAGGAAGTCCAGTATCCTTCTTGGTTGGCAAACGTTGTGGTGGTCCAGAAGAAAAAGGACAAATGGAGGGTATGTGTGGACTTCACAGATCTGAATAAAGCCTGCCCGAAAGACTATTTTCCTTTACCAAAAATTGATCAGATGGTGGATGCCACTGCAGGTTTCGAACGACTGAGCTTTCTGGATGCATACTCTAGGTATAACCAGATACGAATGAACCCAGAGGACCAGGAAAAACCGCCTTCATCACTGAGTCAGGTACATTTTGTTACACAGTTATGCCTTTCAAACTAAAGAATGCAGGTGCTACCTATCAAAGGCTGTTCAGAAGGGTGTTCCAGGGAATGATGGGATCTACCATAGAAGCCTACATCGATGACACGGTGGTCAAAAGCAAGGCGCAAAGAGACCACCTGACTGATCTGTAGCAGGTGTTCGACACCCTCAGGAAGTACAATATGAAGCTCAACCCGTCCAAATATTCTTTCGGAGTATCCTCAGGCCAGTTTTTAAGGCACATAGTTGATCGGATGGGAATACAAGCTAGCCCAGCACAAGTCAAAGCTCTCGTAGATTCAGCAGAGCCAAGAACCCGGAAGAAGATCCAAGTGCTTACCGGGAGGATAACAACCCTCAGTTGCTTCATCTCTCGATTAACCGATCGGTGTAAGTCGTTCTTTCAAGCAATAAAGGCGGCAAAAGGAGAAGCCTGGGGGCCAGAGCAAGCAGAAGTCCTGAAAAAACTCAAAAGTTACATGACAAAGCCTCCGATACTGGCAACCCCAGATGCAGATGAACCACTACATCTGTATCTGGCAATATCAACATCGTCAACCAGCGTCGCTCTGGTCAAGGAAGGAAAGGGATATCAGACACCAGTCTTCTACACCAGCAAAGCCCTTGCTGACGCAGAAACCCATTATTCAAAGCTGGAGAAACTGGTACTATCTTTGATCAATGCAAAATGACGTCTTCGGCATTATTTTGAAGCACACCCGATCATAGTGCCGACGGTCATCCCGATCAGGTGTATAATGGCGAAACCAGAGTTGTCAGGAAGGGTGTCTAAATGGGCAATAGAGCTCGGCATGTTCGATATAACCTATGTCCCCCAAACGGCCATCAAAGGACAGGCAGTAGCTGACTTCCTGTTGGAAACAGAAACTAATGACTCAATAGAAGAATGTGAGTCAGGATTATGGGTTATGTTCGTGGACGGATCATCAAATATCAATGGAGCAGGGATCGGAGTTGAGCTCGTAACACCAGATGGTACTAAAATCCAACAGTTCGTTCGATTGGATTTTCCTGCCTCCAACAACGAAGCCGAATATGAAGCCCTTTTTTCGGGAATTCGGTTGGCCCGAAGCCTTCAAGTACAAAAAGCAAAGATTCGAAGTGACTCCCAGTTGGTCGTACGCTAGTTAAATGGGGAGTATGAAACCCGAGAGCCAAAAATGGAGGCGTACAGGAATTTGGTTCTAAAAGAAGCCGAGGGGTTCCAGCAAATAACCTTTGAACAGATTCCCAGAGGGGATAATTCTGTGGCAGACCATCTGGCTAACCAGGCATTCACGGCAGGAGAAAGCATGACTCGCACTGTACCGATAGACTTCATCGCCCAGTCCAGCTTGGAGCCCACTGTGGAGGTAATGGTAATTCCGTGGGAGCAGAGTTGGATGGACCCAATAGCAGATTATTTGAGAACTGGTGCGTTGCCTGAGTCAAAATTGGAAGCCCGGAATATAAGAATGAAGGCATCCAGATATGCTCTCTACAAGATGTCTTACGCCCTCCGAAGCTACGGCAGTCATGGAAGAGATTCATGCAAGAGCCTGTGGTAATCATTCCGGAGGAAGATCCTTGGCTCATAAGGTTCTCTCCCAAGGATACTTCTGGCCCTATCTAGCAAGGGACGCTGAAGTCTACACCCGGCACTGAAAAAGTGCCAATTTCATGGAGATGCCATTCACCCACCGCCGGAATTATTAAACCCCACAATTATCCCTCACCCCTTTGCTCGATGGGGTATGGATATTGTGGGTCATCTCCTGTAAGCAATACGATGTACCACACATGTTCTCTTGGCTACGGACTACTTTACTAAATGGGTAGAAGTCGAGGCGTACCCCACAATCACAAGGAGCCATGTGATAAAGTTCATATGGAGTCACATCATTTGTAGATTCGGTCTGCCCCGAACTATAATGATGGATAATGGCACCAATTTGGATAACAGGAAAGTTCAAGCATTCCTGAAAAAATATGGGATCAACCAGAATACTTCTTCGGTTAGCTATCCACAGGGGAATGGGCAGGTTGAAAAAATGAACAGAACTATTTTTGATACACTAAGGAAAAAACTTGAATACGCAAAAGGGGCATGGTTGGAAAAATTGCCTGAAGTGTTATGGTCCTATCGGACTACTCCAAGACAACCAACTGGGGAAACCCCTTTCGCCATGGCCTATAGGGCCAAAGCAGTTATCCCGACCGAGCTAAGGGTACCTACTTTAAGGAATCAAGCATGGGAAGAAGGACCGAACAATCAGCACCTAGCCCATGATCTGGACTTCCTAAAAGAAAGAAGGGAAGCTGACGGGATAAGACTGGCTGCCTATCAGCAACAAATCAGGGAACGGTTCAATTAGAAATTCAAAAGAAGAGAATTCCAAGTGGGCGATATGGTACTTAGAAGAAAGATTGGGATTGTGGGCAAATTACGAGAAACATGGGAAGGACCTTACACAATTGTTGAGGTTATCGGGAGCGGCACTTATCGGGTTAAGAAGAACGAGACAGGCCGCCTCGAGTCCAACTCTCAGAATGCTTATCGGTTAAAGATGTATTATCCTTAGATAGTTACTTTTCCTATTAAGAGATAAAGCTAAGTTTTTCTATGGCACCCTTTTTATAAAGCATATGTGCCCGATGTCTGGCACCTCTGCTTCATGATTTTTAAGTTCATTTCAATAAAGATATATTCTACTTCTATACGTGTGCTCCTTTTCATTAAAATATTCCTAAATGTTTGAGTTCAAACTTGATTTGAACTAATCAGAGGATAAAATCCAGCCACAGGGGCCAAATGCTTGAAGGCTCCTTTTCATTAAAATATTCCTAAGTGTTTGAGTTCAAACCTGATTTGAACTAACCAGAGGATAAAATCCAGCCACAGGGACCAGATGCCCGAAGGCTCCTTTTCATTAAAATTTTCCTAAGTGTTTTCAGTTCAAGCTTGATTTGAACTAACAAGAGGATGAAAACAAGCCTTAGGGGCTAAATGCCCGAAGGCTCAATTTTTTGTAAAATACTCCTAAGGGCCTGTTTGGTAACGCTCCTGCTTCCTGCTTTTGCTCCTGCTTCTATTACTGTTCACGGAGCAGGCTTGTTTGGTTAGTTGCTCCCGCTCCCAAAATATGGAAGCAGGTTGGAGCAAAATCCCAAAAATGGAAGCAAGATGAGCCTTGCTTCCACTTGCTCCCATCACCAAATTAGTGGGCCCATTATAAAGTTGCTCCCACTTGCTCCCATGTTAGGTTTGCTTTACGGTTTAACACCACCACACGACCGAATCTCCATTTATATACTCGCCGCTCTCTCGTGTAAATCTCCAAAAAAATCAGATCGTGGCTCCAAAAAATCAGATCGGGGAACAAAGGCACCTCTTTCATCCCCTTCTTCAAAGTGACTGTAAGCTCTATATTCTTCCTTTGATTTCAAGTTTGTGAGACTATGATTACAATTTCATAAATCAGATTTTCAATTAATTCGATTTGGTTTGTGGGTTCATAGTTTTTTGCTTTAATTTCCATGATTTCTGCCCAGTGGGTATCCCATATATTTCTACCTAAGGTTTTTTTTTTTAAAAGGTTACTTTGTGACATTAGTTCCCTTTATATTATTAAGATCAGGGATTGTGAATATTTAACTAGGAAATGCCAGATTTGCTTACGCGGGTGTATCTTTGATTTTAGAAATTGGATGATTAGTTTAGTATTTTTGTGATAATTGTGCTTTTGGATGATCCTGAATTTTCATCACTATCACTTTGTATTCTTTCAATGGAATGAGAAATAAAGAATTTTGTATAGGCAACTAATGCATTAGTTGATTGGCCCCATTATTTTGTGGTCTGATTTAATAAATTAGTGTTTTGTTTTGGTAAGTTGTTATCAATTCTTCTTCTGTGTGAAAAAAAACAAATTTTCTTTTTTTCAGTTGTTTATGCTTTTGGGTTGAGATTGATGAATTGAACTCTACTTGATTAAAGTTAGGTTGAGTTTTGGTTTCTAGATTTTTTTTCACACTCAAATACTTGCCTAATATGTTGGATTGCAATATGAAACTTTATTCCAGATGGAGAATAATTCTGACTATTAAATTTTATGAAAACCACATTTTTGACTACACTGATAATAAGTTGGGTTACAAAGGACTATCCATGAAAACTGAAAGCTTCACGAAACCTTTCTTCATCAAAAAATCTTTAGGTGTAATCTCTATTTCCAAACAATACATTTATCAACTAATTTCAGCTTTAAAATTACTAGTAATCATGTGCATCCATCACTAAATCAATATAATAAAATTTGTGTTCCTGTAATTTTGTATGAATTGTGGTGGTCCTTTATTTTGCTCGTCTTTGCATGTGTTTATTATTATATTTGTTTAGAGTTTTTATATTTTAGGCAATTTCAAAGCAGTTTGGATATAATAAATTAAAAAATTGAAGACGACAATGAGATTGAATATGGGCACTAATGTTTAGAATGGTGTTGTAAATTTCTTCTTAGATGGCTACGAATGAAAATAATGTAGAAGAGGGTATTAGAACTAATACGAGGAACAAAGATAAAGATGTGTGGACTGATGAAAATATCATGATATTGGCGAACCTAATGGTGGAGCAAGTGAACACAGGTAATCAAAGCGACACCACTTGGACTCAAGATGGGTGGACCAATTTAAAAAAAGGGATGAAAGAAGCAACGGGTAAAGATGTCTACACTAAGGATTGTATTAGGAACAAGATATTGAGATTAAAGAAAGTATATGCTGACTTCAAGAAACTTTTGGGTGAAACTGGAATCAGCTATGACAATGCCACGGGTAGGGTCATACTCGAACCAGAGAGATGGAAGCGGTTGTCTAAGGTTAGTAATACCCCTAAAAATTAAATTAACAACTCTATTATATATGAAAACCTTTCCAAAATTATATTGATTAATATAAATTTTACTTTAAAACATTGTAGGTGATTGGGAATTGCACTACTTTCAAGAACAAAGGATGTCCCTATTACCCCCAATTGCAGAAAGTTTTTGAAAACAATATAGCTTCTGGCAGTTTTGTTCAGTCTTCCACTAGGTTATCCCCAAATCTAGGCTCGTCCTCCACCCCATATTCTCCAAGTTGTACCGACTTGGGTTTGGAAGATGATAAGATTGAATTCACTCCTTCTCCACTCCCCGCTCGTAAGAAACCCAAGAAAAACACATTTTCTTGCATTGCTTCTGCTATGATGACCACACTTGAAAAAACCACTGAATCTATGAATGAAACAAACACCCAAAACACTGATAAGATGATAGCAGTGATGGACAAAGAGAGCAAGTTGTTCACGGAGTGCAATGATATTTTGAAGTCAATGGATGGAGTGGATATGGCCCATTACCTCCGGGCAGTTAAGGTCCTTGCAGAAAATTCAATGTGGAGGGTGTTTTTTTTGTCCAGCTCAGATGAGGTTAGGGTGGCTTGGGTGAATGATCTTTAAGATGATTATGTTTTATTGTAGTTGGGATGACTGTAGAACTTTAACTTTTGGATGACTATGCTTTATATTTGGGATGACTGTAATATGCGTGCTTCTTTAACATTTGGATGACTATGCTCTCTGTATTTGGCATTTGTACTATTTTATGTGTGCTTTTGTTGCTATTCTTATATTGATTAAATTTTATTTTTTTATAGGATATTTACAACATGAATAATTATCAGTTACGTTGTTTGATGACTCACTTCAGAAGCTTTACCAACAATGCAATAAATAGAATGGGATACGCAATGATCGATGCTCTCTTAGATGAGTGTAAGAAATACATTGAGAAATCTCCATGTAGGACTTCTGCCTTAACTGGTCATGCTTATGTCATTGAGATCTTGAAAGGTCACCCAGCTCGTTGCTACGAGAGTTTTAGGATGACTCCACCGGTGTTTGAGGAACTTTGTGAGAGGCTAAAAATTCTAGGTCTTAGAGACTCTAGATATTTAACTGTACAAGAACGAGTAGCAATATTTTTATTAACTTTATCGCATAATGAGAGAAACCGAGTGGTAGCGGAGAGATTTCAACACTCCACCTGGACGATTTTTTATTATTTCCATTATGTATTAGGTAGAGTTTGTGAATTGGGCAAGCAAATTATTGTTCCGCCTGATTTTAGTGTTTGCCCACTTCAGATTTTACAGAATGAAAGATTATAGCCCTTTAAAAACTGTGTAGGTGCACTTGATGGAACACATGTCCATGCACACATCCCTATGGATAAACAGGCTCCATTTCGTGGAAGGAAAGGGGATACTACCCAAAATATATTGGCGGTGTGTTCGTTTGATATGAAATTTACCTACATTCTTGCAGGTTGGGAAGGGTCCGCAAATGATTCGCGGATCCTGAATGAGTGTCTCGCAAATCCTGAATTAGGATTCCCGATGCCGCCACAAGGTGAGTTTTTGAGATTACCTTTTTCAATTAGGGTTTAGGTTTTATATGTTTAATTTATTTACTAATTTATAAACTAATACAGGTAAGTACTATTTGGTGGATTCTGGGTATGCTAATCGACGTGGATTTTTAGCCCCATATTGGGGTCAAAGATATCATTTGCCAGACATCCGTAGGGCAGCTAGGGCAGGTAATGTAGCACGCGGTCCCGAAGAAATGTTCAACTATAGGCATTCGTCATTGCGAAATGTCATTGAGCGGTGTTTTGGTCTGTTAAAGATGAGGTTTAGTATACTTCAGCAAATGCCTGGGTACAATTACCCAACTCAAGTATCAATTGTGGTTGCTTGTTGTACACTTCATAACTTCATTAGAATACATGCTGCGGATGATGACATATTTGATAACCCTCCTCTTGAAGCTTCATCTTCTTTTCAAAATGAAGAAGACAATGGTATTGAAGATGATGTACCAACTCCCGATTCCAACGACATGGACCTGTTTCGCAATAGTCTTGCAAAAGAAATATGGACTTCTCGGCCACAGAGTTGAAATTCCATTGGGTTTGCTTCTGATTGTGTAGAACAATGATCTATAGTTTTTTCATGGAGTTCTGTTTCTGAATTGATTAAATTGTTCCTGAAATTGTGTTTGGATTTAATTTGGAGCTTAGTTACTTTGCTTCTTTGAGTTCTTGTTTGAAGCTCAAAGTAATAGAGTTTTAATTTACTTCTGATTCATTTTCACTGCCAATTTCCTTTATGGATATTCATTGCTTTTTCTACATGCATTCATGAAAGGATGAGTGTATTTTTTTATTCTACGTTGAGAATGACATTTATACAATCTACTAGTTTATAGTAAATCCATGGATCGACTTTCATCTTTTGTTCTTATTTCTGACCTTAACCCCAGTGGCGGTGTGCTTGTGTTTGAAAAATCAGTTTTGGGTTTGAGGTTATGTTTTCAACATTGTAGCGACATGCTTCAACAACAGAGATGGATGGTAGCATACTGGTAATGAGCACCCCACATTACTGATCTTTTGATTTTGGTTCTTGTGAAGTTGATTACCACCTGCATTAGTGATCTTTTGATTTTGATTCTGATTATTGTGAAGTTGATTACCACCAAACTATATTGTTTACAAAAAATAAAGAAAATATTTACAATATCCAATTTTTACTTTTTTTAAATTATAGAACTTATTAATTTCTTATATTCAATCTAAAATCCAAAAAAAAATAAAAAAATAAAATTTTAAATCATTTAAATTCACCAAACATGCTTTGCTTTCACATTTTAGGGAATCAGCAGTTCCACCAAACATGTTTTCCATGCTTCAGCTTTCATTTTTCTTATATCAGAATCATCAGCACCAAACATGCTTCCGCTTCAGAAAAAACTTGCTTCGCTACGCTTCAGCTTCCAAACCCATTTGAAAGCAGGAGCGGGAGCGTTTCCAAATAGGCCCTAAGTGTTTGAGTTCAAACTTGATCTGAACCAACCAGAGGATATCAGCAAGCCCCATGGGCCCGATGCCCGAGAAATTAATTGTTGACGTAAGTGATTAAAGATCAAACACTAAAAATAGAACGAGAAAAGAGTAAGTGAAGGAAAGTTCTTGTTCATTAATAAAAGAAAAGAGAGTTACAAAATTACCCTTATGAGGGAAGTAAGTACATATAAAGTTAAAAAGCCTAAGCTACTGATCAGGAGGATGATATTTTTCCCCCTTCAGGATTGCGGCAAACTTCTTCTTATTTTCAGAGGCATGAGGAGTCTTGTAGGGCATAGGAACTCCCATATGGGCGCCAAATTCCTCCGCGGTCTTGAACTCCCGAGATTCCAGAGGGATATGCTCCATTTCATGCCTCTGACGCCAAGCTCTAGCCGATCGAAGATCACATATGACACATTATCTGTTGTACATGTCAAGACCTCCTAGTCGGCACACTTCTACTTTGGCCCGTTCAAGAGCCAACAAGTTCTCTGATTCTGCTAGGAGTTTATCTGAGTCTGTCTTTTCGGCTGCCAGCTTTTTATTAGTTGCCCTCACTTCTTCCAGCTCAGCAGCCAAGGCCAGTTTCTCAGCCATCAGAGCCCGTTTCTCCGCCTCACTAGTCTCCAAAAGGGTTTTCTGCTCGGAGACGGTCTGACAAAGGCCATCTGCCTCTTTGACTAGTATAGTCCGGTGGGCGTCATTTTGCTTAACTTGGGCTTTCATGCTGGCAATTTCCTTGACATCGGCCTCCAGAATATTGTTATAGGCCTGGACGCCATAGAGAAGTGGCACAGTAAATAAATGATTATTATACGAAAGAACGAGCAACAAGTAAACCAAGTACAAAGAGTGAACAAAGTTTTTTACCTCCATGACCATTATTGAAGTCTTCTTTGCCAGATCAGTTCTGGTGATTTTGGTTTGGGCGGCCCTGTCAGCTGGTGTCCAGATCCCTTTGGCCATAGCCCGAAGAGCTTTTGGCTGATTAAGGGTGATTTGATCAGCGCAGACCGGAGTCCCATCTGGCAGTAGGAACTTCGGCTCCCAGGGAATCAAAGTTTGGGATGATTCAGGAACAGTAGGAGTTTTACTTGAAGAGGCATTGTCAACTTGAGTTCTGGCCCTTTTAGTGGCCACTCCACCTGCTGTACTGGATCGGGTCCGGATAACTGGAGGATTTTCAGGAGGCGGGGGTGGAGCTGCCGGGTTCTGTGCTGGTGGTGCTATCGGGCTCTAAATAGGAGGAGGTACCGAAGCTGCAAGCGGTGTTGTGGATAATGGCACAGCATCCACAAGGGTAACCCCTTCGGGAACCTGAGGAATTCTAGCAGAAAGGGGGTTTTCAGGCAAGTCCATCATGTCAACAGCAGCGCCCAAATTAGAAATCGACTCTAGATTTTTCAAAGTCAGCAGGTCAGTAGCGGATCGGGCTTTGCCCCAGATATGGGTTTTCAGGAGGCCTATACGTTGTTTTATGAAGGTAAGGGGAATGTCCCTATCTTCATAACCCAGGAATTTATAGGCATAGTCTCCCCGATGACGATCGCAATGTTGACAGAGACAGTAGACTTTATGAAGGGGGCGATAGAGGGGCAAACGGATGGCACCGAAAACTCTTGGGATCGGGAATATGCGCGAGAAAGGGTAAGACCAGTTGCCGCTCATTATTACCATTCTTTCCTTCCATCCCTTATCAAATTTTTCGGTGTCGGTACATATGCTACGGCCTTGGAAAGGAAAAAGGTTGTATCTACCCTTACTCGCTCGGGCGTTCTGAAAAAAGTAACAAAGGAGCAGATCTGCCAAACCTAAGTTGATATCGAAGTCCCTGTTGTACAACAGAAGCATGGATATGATCCTAAGGCTGCTCGAGTTCAGCTGAAGGGGATGTACGCGTAGCATAAAAAACGTATAGTGAAAGAAAGGGTGAAGGGGGAACCTTAGAACCCTAAGGTGAGATGCTGATAGTAGGATGCTACCGGGAGCTAGTCCCTAGCTCTGGGTGAAGTTTAGGTAACCGGGGTAGGGGAATACATCAACGCCCCCAGGTACTTGGGTCTCTGCCCGAAGGTGTTTAATGTCTACTTCAGGTCGGACTCTTTTTAGTGAGGCCACTACGAACGGTTCGGAGGTTTTAGGTTTTACAGGTTTGTTTGTGGATGTGCCCGAAAGGTCAGTAATTCTGGGAGTTGTTTTTGAGGTACCTTGGCAATTAGACTGGGGACTGTCACTACTTGTGGGATCAGTGCCCGTAGTGGAGGACAGAACGACCTCCTCTACTACCGAGTATCATCACTGTCCGACATGGTGTCAAGAAAGGTAGAAGATACAAAAGGATGTAGAGGTGAAAAATTAAAGAAAGAAAGGAGAAGAAAAGACAGATCAACTTACTCAGCTGGAGAATGAAGAGTCACAGAAGCTTCGGGTAGCAGCAGGGTTTCTGTTCTATTGATAGATCTGAACTGACCGACGAAATGAATTGCGGTGATATACGAAAAAATAAATTCCAAAAATGAGAAGCTGAGGCAGAGAGAAGCGAGAGCAGAAGTTTGCAAAGTGAGAATGAAGAAAGGAAATGCATAGGGTGGGTTTTTATAGATGAGACATATCAAGAGACTGCACAAAACCCGGAGGATGCGCAGCCCACGAAAAGCCGTCGTGGTGCAAGAATTGAGGAGATAGTGACCATTTGATTTGAACTGACATTAAAAGCTCATCAATAATTGACAACTCATCAAACCCCCATTTCCCATAAAGTGCATGTAAGTATATGTATGTATAGCAATGTTTAAAATTTTCGGTCATGGGCTTTTCACAAAAGCCCATAACATCAGGGGCCTGTGTAATAGTTAAAAATATCTGGCCCAACCGAGATGGGTCACAGGACTGATGGGCCGACGACGGATGGGCCGAAGGCCGATGGGCCAGAAGCGGATGGGCTAAGGAAGTAATGGGCCTATGGAAAATTCTAGAAGATAAGTGTTCCACAAGTCAAGGAATAGTCCAATTATAGAATGAGAAGTCCAAAAAAGGATAAAGGTTATAAAATCCCCTGATTTAAGGGATTGATAAACTTGGATACATGGGCTTGACCCATCTTTCGTAATTATATATAAATACATGGTTTTGATGAATGAGAAAGGATCCCAATTTTTACCCTAAGTATTATTGTGTAATTTTTCTGCATTTACAATTACCCATCATTCCCCGGTGTTTTCTCCGTGTCATAGGCAAATTTCATTGATTTCCAGTTTATGATTGGTTTCTCTCTCCTTTTTTCACCTAGTTACGCTTCGTTTCGTCTAACGCTTTTCGGATAAGTCGTAGAGATCGTCGAGGGAAGATTTTAGTAGGTCCGGATTTTCCATTCGGCGACTTTTCCCTCAGTCGGATTCCGACGACGTTCGGGTCCGTCAGTTTTGGTAAGAGGCTTTCGATGCACGGGTCATAGGCTTTCCGAGTCTATGTTCGATGTAGCGGTTGGCTTGACGGATTGGCGGGAATCACACATTTTGAGGTTGGGGTTTATGTTCATTTTTCTTTTTCTATTCATGGGTATGCGTTTGTAAATTCCGACAACTAGTTGGAATGGTGTTGCATTTATATGTTTAGTTGCTTATTTGGTGTACTTGAGTATGTATATACATGTATATGTGTATGGGTGTAAAAGTGGGTAAAAGTGTCGTTGATTTGATGAGTGTGTGTAAATAGTTGGAGCTACTCGTTAATTAAATGAATTTAGTGTCGTTGTTAGGGGTTGCGGCAACGTGATATGTGTATAGAAGTGTATAACATGTTTACTTGAATTATTCAAAATTGTGATTTTGTGGATAAATGTCTATGTTGTTAATAAGACTTGAATACTGTAAATATGTGAAAATCATGCGTACTTTCATGTTTGGACTTTGTGATTTGGATGCTTAAATGCCTAAGTGCTTTAATTCATGTTTTATATGTATATGTAGAATGTGAGCATGTGTCGTTTTATGATCTCGGTAATGATGTGTTAAGTTGGTAGAATTATGGACTTTTATGCAATTCTACTTGTTCATGGTCGCATGTATCGGATGTTAGATCATTACATGATAGTGTTTATGGTATGTTCACTTCCATGGACATGTAGATGATAGGATCCGGGAGTGGGTGGTTTCATTTGGCCAAACGGTGGTCGTGACAGACGGAGTAATGACCCGTGAATAGCGACCTACATGATTTCGGAGGCAGACCACCCTCACTAATGGGGCTTCGGAGGTTGGCCATCCTGGTGGACAGGACCTCGGAGTCAAGCCATCCTATTTGATTGTAGGACGTTGAAGTCAACCATCCTATTTGAGCCTTGGTGCTCGCAATGGCCGCATCTGGATGATTGTAGGGTAACATAGGGGTCACACTTGTTTGATGACTTGTATCCCCTTCGGTGGTGCGAGCCGAGGTTTCTGAGAGTGCATGTACATACAGGCATGCACTGCATTCATGGTATTTCATTGTACTAGCAAAGAGCCCGTGCCAATGCACGTGTTGAAGGAGCTTTGTTGAAAATTTAATACTTAATGAAAAATTAAGGATCAATACTGTTTATAATTCAATGATTTAGTATTTTTATTTCAAAGATTGAATGTCTCTGTCAAAAATATTTTAAATGACCAATATAAATTGGCAAAGAGAGAAAAAAAAAAAGAAAAAAAAAATTCATTCGAAACAAAAATCATATAATATAATAAAATAAAATAATAAATTAAAATACAAATGATACACAAACAATATGGAATGACATCATAAGATAATGTAATTCAATAATATACATTGTCAAATATTTTCATACAAATCGACTAAAATATGACTCGGTACGAGATCATCCTCCAATATATTATCATTGAAGACTTTCATAGCCTATAGATAAAAATAAAATATAAAAGGCACATTCCTTAAGATGTGAGAGTATTATCTTTTTCATCTTGTGAGAAATAATACTTTTATTTCTAGTGAGAGTAAATTTTAAGAAATATTGAATACATCATCTCATAACGTTTAGACTTTTATATGCTATGCATATTACAAATTTCACAATCCCGTGATGTGAGCCCACATGAAATTTTTAATTCTAGAATTTGAGCATTGGTTATATTTAAAAAGTAAGAGTTTCAAAAGAGTTACCCAATGGATCACCAGTCCTTGCAATAAAATGATGTCTCAACTCTCATCTGCATGCTGAAGTGAATGGTAAGGTACGAGTTTCGACCTGAATCCATTCAACAAAGCTTTAGAACAAAATAGCTTTAGAACAAAGTCTCTATGCACTGATTCACAAATACATAAAACATTTGAATATCAGCAAATACAAATCATCGTAACAACCAACAATACCTAATAGAAGGGGAAAAAACGAATAAGAAAACATACCATTTATACCAAAAGTCCATCTACCAACGTTTGGAATATCACTTTAAATATATAAATTGCTATTGGTAACTGAAGGGGAAGTGAAAGGATATGCAATTATTGGTTTAAGTTTGTTAAAGACAAAATAATAAATGTAACTGCTTAGAATATCTAGAGATGTTGCGTGCAAAAATGTCAAATGATTTAAAAGTTTTATATTCTAATTAGTATTTTAAATTTTGCGTGTAAAAATGTCAAATGGTTTAAAAGTTTTATACTCTAATTAGTGTATTAAATTTTAATGAAATTTAAATTATTTAGAGAGAGAATTAATGAATGTATCAATTGAGAATGCCAAAAGATAGAAATATTGTATTAAGAGCTTCAAATCTTAATTTGTTCGAGGAAATAAAAAATATAAATTGCATGAAAATAATAAAAATTCTCACACTCATAGAATTATTATAAATATAGATAGATATGGATTTTAAAATGCAATAAATAAATACAAATATTTTTGGCACATAATAATATGGTTAGTTATATATATTTTTTGAATTTAACATGTTCATAAATGCCTAAAATTCATAGAAAACCATTGCACTTTATATAGGGCTTACAGTAACAAGTGATAAATTGATAATGTATAGAATGCGAAAGATTATAAGGCTTTGAATTTAAACTAATATGAAGTTTTAATGACATTCGAATTATTTAAAGAGGAATTAATGAATGTAACTATTGAGAATAAATATATAAAAATTATAAAATTTCTCACACTTGTAGAAGTAGTTTAGATATAGATAGTTATGAATTTTAAAAGGCGATAAATGTATAGAAATATTTTTGGTATATAATAACATGATTAGTTACATTTGTTTTTGTTTGGATTTAGCATGTTTATAAATGCATAAAAAAAAACCATTACATTTTAAATTGAAACACACTTGAGTTATTATTTTTCAGTGTTTTAAAAGGTGATAATGTAGAACTATAAAAACTGGTTCATATTTTTATAAGTAGTATAGCTAATAAGAACTGCAACACTGATTGTCTTTATTACAAACTATTATTATTACAAACTGAAGAACAAATTACAAACTAAAAGCACTCCAAAGAAGAGAGAAAACAATCTCTGAAAACTTGAGAGAGAAAAAAGAAGAAGACCAAATGAAAACCTACTTGGTCTTATATAGACCTAAGAAAGCAAAGCAAAAGTAAAGTCAGAAAAGCAATCCTCGGGTGCACAAGGGGCCCCATCGACAGTGATTGCAAACTACTTTACCCGACCAGATCCGGGAATCACGGACCGACAATTGACAAAACATAAAAGACAGATCATTATTATCTGATACATATGGACACAATTATCATAAAACGACAAAAGACTCAAAAGTCTGATAATTGGGGCTGACGTCATCGCAAACGTCATATGGCATGTGACATCATGGCAAACGTCATTTGTGACAAGGACCCTTGGGGGCAGAGGTGGATACAGCAGTGATCATTGCATCCCAATAATCACCCATGGTAGCTTCACCATCATCATCCAGCTCATCCTCTGGATTCTGGGCTTCGCCAGCAAGACAAGAATAAGCATTAACATCATCCTGACTAGCCATAGACTGATCATCAGGAACTGAATCTGGAATAGCAGAAGTAGAAGGAGCAAAAGAACTCATGAACTGAGTCTTCATAAATTCCATACATTTGACCATCAATTCTGATTCACCCAAATTAGGAAACTGGATTTTGAAAGAGGACTTAATTTCCTCAAATGGATTAGAAACTGGTTTAATTACCAGCTGAGATTTCTGCACATTCTCAACATAGACATTAGTTTTCTCAATAATCTGGGTAGCCAAATCTTCAAAAGAAACAGAAGACCACCAACGATAAGAAAACTCTCTATAAAGAGTAGGAACCTTCAAATGATCAAAATTACAATTTAATTCCCATTTGGAAATCCAAGGAATGCCAAATTCAGCAAAAAAGAGTAATTTTGAAAATCCTTCAGGAAGATTATCCTGTCATCGTAATTGAGGATGATGGACAGCCCAAGCACTAAATTCATCACGAATAAGCTTAGGTAAAATATCAAGCTCAGGGCCATATAAACGCCACCAATAGAAAATCCAATTTGGATACGAGGTTTTTAAAGATTCAGGACAAAATTTAAAAAACCAAGTATGCTTGTATTTGACATTTTGGTATAAAAATGCATGTTTCCATGCTTCTTTATAATCCCAATAATTAAATGAAAACATTTTTCCAGAACGAGAAAAAGTCCTGGGCCTTGCAGGGTCAAGCCCCCAATCAGTGGGTTTCATTACCCTTTTGATAACAGCTTTAGAATATGAAATTGGGCTTTTGACTTTGTCATCAGACTTTTCATAAGTATGGGTGATGATGACAGAATTTGTTTCCTGTAAAATCATCTCATAAACATATCTCTCTTTATTGAGAGGTGCACCATAATTCTGCACATCGCCAAGATAACGGCGTTTGATCTCCCTAGGATCAGGCATCCATTGGACATCCTGAGGTTCCAAGGTTAAGACATATTGAGTAATCCTGGTATTAGGAATAAAAGGAGGAGGCTCCTTAAGAAGAGCTTCCTTAGCAGAAGTAGGGACTTTATTGCCCTTTTTAGTTTGAAGGTGAGGGAAAATTTCCTCATTTGTAAGATTCACTCTATTTGAATCTTTCTTTTTCTTACCCTTGCCTTTATTGGCTGGGTTACCCTGTGAAGAGCCGCTCATTGAATACCCTGCAAAAATTCACGGGTTAAGAAATCAGGTAGAGAATTTGACTCTCCTTTAATATATTCAATATCAAAATCAAATGCAGAAAGATCTGCTTGCCATCCTGCAAAAATCTGTTTAGAAGCAAGATTTTTAATATCTTTTTTCAAAACTTGTTTTGCTGCACTACAATCAACTCTAACCAGAAAATGCTGATTAAGTAAATCATCATGAAATTTATAGACACATTTTACAATGGCTAAAACTTCCTGTTTAATTGTGGCATAATTAAGCTGTGCATTCTTCCAAGTACCAGAAGTAAATCTAACAAGTTCTTCTTTACTTGTAGAAGGATTCAACTGCTTTAAAATACCCCCATATCCTTTATTGGACGCATCAGTTTCAACAATTTTAGACCATAAAGGATTAGCTAAAGATAAACAAGGTAATTGTTTAGCCTTAAGCTTGATCTTCTTAACAGCCTCAGTATGCAGATTGGACCAAGGAATAGGATTCTTCCCTAATCGTTGGTACAAGATAGCACTATCCTGAGCAAAATCCTGATAATAATCAGAGATATAATTCAGACTACCAAGAAATCTTTGGAGCTGAGTTTTATCAGTAATTTCATCAGGAAATTTAGAAGCAAATTCAATACTTCTATCAATAGGAATAATTTTTCCTTGATTAATATTGTGACCTAAAAAACGAACTTTATCTTGAAAAAGTTTCATTTTAGGAGCAGAAATAACTAAACCACTACGTTTCAAAACATCTTTAAGAATTTTTAAATGTTTGAAATGTTGTTCAATGGATTTAGAAAAGACAAGAATGTCATCAATATAAACAATCACAAAATCAGAATAAGAATTGAAAATATCATTCATGACATGCTGAAATTCAGAAGGAGCATTCTTTAGCCCAAAAGGCATAACGTTCCATTCATAATGACCAAAAGGGACAACAAAAGCAGTTTTATATCTGTCTTTAGGATTAACCTGAATTTGCCAAAATCCAGATTTTAAATCAAATTTTGAAAATAAAACAGCAGTGTTGAGTCTGTCCAACAAATCTTTTTTATTTGGAATTGGATATCTAATCCATTTCAAAACATCATTTAAAGGTTTATAGTTAATAACCAATCTGGGAACACCTCTTTCCTTTTCAGAATGTTTATTGACATAAAAAGCAGTACAACTCCAAGGAGAATTACTTGGAACAATTAATTTCTTATCAAGAAGGTTTTGGATTTCCTTCTTACATAAGTCCATGTAGTCTTTTTTCATTTGACCTGCACGGGCTTTTGTAGGAATAAATCTTTCATCAAAACTTTCTTCATAGGGAAGGGAAACAATATGTTTCTGTCTATCCCAAAAAGCATTAGGGATATCACTGCAAACTTCAGAAAGAAACTGATTCTGAATAGTTTGTATATCATTTTGGATGTCGTAATTTGACAACCTTTGATTGATAGTAAGGGACACAATTTCCCTTTGCAAATAATTAATTTGCTTTTCTTTGAAAAATATATTATCTCGAAGAGAGTTAATATTTTTATTAAGGGGTTGTGTTATAAATTTAAACACAATTGACGTCCCATGCAAAGTAGTGAAAATACCTGTAGAATCAATCTTGTCAATAGGCATTAACGAAGTGAGAAAAGGAGTACCCAGTATTACTGGTAAACTCATGTTTTTGATTAACAAGAAAGTAGTTGGTAAACAAAACCCTTCATTACAAATATAAACTTTATTAAGCTTATAATTGATTTGCATTTTACTACCATTAGCACTTAAAAGTCCTTGGGTAGTTTTCTCAAAATACTGTGTAGGAATTAATCCTTCCTGGATGCAATTTAAATCAGCACCACTGTCAACAAGAGCCATTAAATCAGGTAAAACATACTCTTCATTAATGACAATTTTAACATTAATGTACCATTTCTGAAAAGTAACCTGATCAAGAAGACACAAATAATCATCTTTAACAGTTTCCTTTTCAGTATGTGGTGAAACATTTTCTTCAGACTCAAGTCTAGAAGAATTAAGAGAAGTCTGGGCTAATTGTAATTGGGTTATAATTAACTCAGTCTTAGATTGATTAGCTTTCAACATTTGAACCTCAGTTTTCAAAATATTAACTTCCTGACGAAGGTCATTAATATTAACAGGTCTTTGGGAACTTGATCCTTCTAACCTATTGAAAACCTCTTTCATGGTAAAGGGTTGATTAGGAACCTTAATCGTATCCTTTTCCTCCTTAATATGATTTTGGTAACAAAACTCAATCATTTTAAGCTTAATCTGAGGATCATTAATTTGATCTAACAAATCAACAAAAGATTGTTGTTGACTGGTTAAGACATTTAAACTTAAACCATTCATCTCAACAATAGATTTCCAATAATTGGAAGAGCCCTCGTTTGTACCACAGTTACAAGAACTAGTAGTACAAAGGGGAGCATCTTCAGATGAAGATGTGGAGGTTGACAATAACATAATTTCATTGTCAGAATCAGAATTAGAATAACTCTGTTCAGAATCACTGGAATTAAGAAACAATTTACTCAACTGAAGCTTAAGACCAGGTTCAATCTCCAGACTATCCAATTTAGCCTTAGTTTTACATTTATTAGCATAATGGCCAATACGTCCACATTTATAACATTTAGCATTAATTTTAGAGCTACCCTTACCCTTATGTTTAGAACTTGATCTGAGTTTAGACTCCTTATTAGTGCTTTGACGTTTACTTTTACTTTTAGTATAACGTTTTCTGTGATAAGGTTTTCTATCTTTAGACACCTTATCTTTCCTCTTATTAGGATAATCATTAGTGACATTGTAACCAAATTGGTCACAGAATTCTCCCAACTCCTTTCTACCAGAAAGACGTTGAGCCTTCAATTGGTGTCTTAATTTTAAATCATTACACAAGGAGAGACCTTCTTGTATAACAATACTAATTAAATCACCATAATTGTAATCATTATAAGGGATTGACATTCCATTATGTTTATCCTTTAATTTCTTCCTAACCTTTTCAGCAAAGAAAGTTGGAAGACCATCAATGAATTTAGCTTTCCAATGCTCACTATTAGCATCAGTTCGTTGGGTAACTCTAGCTAAGAAAACATCCTTATACCATCTAAAATGGGTAAGGGAAGGACATTTAAGATTTTGTAACATCTCACGGCCACGCTCATGGTTAATACCCTCACGACCAATGAAATGATGAATGATAGTTAATACCAATGTGTAAACAGCATCAGTGATAAAAATATCTTGATTAACCTCATTCTTAACAATCTTAACAGAATTTTGAATCTCATTCTTTTGATGTGGAGAAAGGATATTATCCCACCAACCTTTCAAAATGCCAGTAAAACCACATGTAATAAAACCAACAATTTGTTGTTCATTATTATCAGCAGTTTTACAGACAGTGATGTACATCATCATTTGATGTACCATCTCATAAATAGAATATTCAGATTTACCATCAATATTTCATTCATAGATAGTTTTTGAATTGAAAGACACCTGTCCAAAAAGATATGCTTCTTCAAAAAGAATATCTTGAGGAGTAGGTCGATGATAGTAATTTCTACTACCACCAAGATCTCCAACCTGAGTTTTATTGGTGGAAAAATTGACTTTATTCAAATTCATGCTATTTGAAGAAATCAAGGATTGTTCAAAATCATTTATTTGATTTAGAGAAAGATCTAAACTATCATCTTCTATTTCAGATTCATTCTGAGATAGAACATTTAATTTAAGATCTTTTAATTTATCCAAAAGGACAGAATAAAATTCCTCACTAATTGGAGGAGAAGAAACAGGAGCTTTAAGTTTAAAACATTTTACCTCCATTGGAGGTTTTACAGAAGGATTAGTTAAAACAACTTTTTCTTCAAGTTTGGTTTTAGACAAAATCATGGAATCAAGATTAGATTCAATTCGAGACAATTGTTTTCCAACAGTTTGAAAACACAAATTAGTGTAATTGTTCTGTTTGAAAATATTATGAAAATCAGCAGTGACAGGATCCTTAGAAGAATTATTACCAAGCCTAATATAAGCAGAAGCTTCAATAGGTTTGGGAACAACTGAATCAGGAGAGGTTTTACTACTTCCAGAAGATTCAATTTTCAAAGATTCTGGAGGTGGATGAACCGAGTAAATCACTTTACCATCAGAAGTAGTCCAAGTTTTAAGAAGTTTATCTAAAACAAGAACTGAAGGATTTTGAATACTATAATAGTAACAAAACCATTTGGCAAAAGGCACAATTTCTTTTGTCAAATCAATATAGTTATAAAACTGGGTTTTATAAAATTCAAGTTGTTCTTCATTGAACATTCCAAAATACCATCTTCGAAAAGCTTTATATTCTGGTTTCTGAAAATTATCATTAATAGCATTTCTATCTATGATAAAAACCATTAAAAATTCAATTCAGATGCGGTAGGGGTAGAAGATTCCCTACGAGTATAAATACCATGCGGAATTTGCTGGTCAGATAAACGTACACCATCTAAAGACACATTTTCTTCAGAGGAGACTTCAGTATTCAATTCAACATTAGACTTCCTGGAACTAGAGGGAATAGAGACTCTATATGGAGGAATACTCCTAAGAGATGACTCTCTAGTAGAAAGACTACGAGACAAAATATCAGACTGTTTGAAATTTAAAACAACCTCACCATCAACATGTTGAATGATTGAATTAATATCATGATTAATTAAAGGTCTTGGAGGAACAGCATTTTGTATAGTCCAAGTATCAGGGAAAACAACTTCATCCCAGGGGATCATCCTAGGGGTAGCAACCTTAGAAGTCATTAAATTGGTGTCAATTAACACAGTTTGACCTGAACTAGACATGGTTCAAACCTTAGGACATAAGGTATTCAACACCTTATACTGTATCCTATAGTCAACACATATTAATTCAGTTCCAGGCATGTAATTATACCCATGAGTTTGAATACGAAGATTAATTGCTTCATATAAATTAGGATCTGTCAAAGACAATGACAAATTGGGGAAAACATTGAAATAAAGTGGTCCATGACTTAGACTAGTTTCAACAACACCCATTAAGGAGGGTCTAAAATCGAGACACCTACCATCTCTCAAGGTAGCTTGAAGAGCAGTATTCATACCAAGTAAGGTTAAAGGCCTAAAGGCAACTTGGATTAACCCTATATGGATAAATTTATAATTTGAACCATAATGTTCCAAATCTTTTGGACTCAACAACTTAAGTGTAGTGTCCTGATCATCGAGACCTATGGTCTGTTCCATGGTTTTAATTGCCATGATACTTATCATTTCGAAAATACCATATTTATATATGGTTTTGGGTTTAACCCGAGGAATTGTCCAGTCATTCATTAACTGGTTTTGGTTATTAAAAGAAATCAATTCTTTGTTCTTCGTGGAAGAACTGGAACTACTCATGAAGAATAGGTTTGATGATATATATATATATATATATATATATATATATATATATATATTTTTTTTTTTTTTTTTTTATTATGCTAAATGGTTACCTGAACTATCATGATTCGTTTTAAACCTATGGTTACTCGACTGTCAACGATTTATGGGAAACATGGTACAAGGAGCAATCAAATGCAAAAATACCTAAACATTCCACACGCGACTTTATGACGACCCATAACCGCAGAATAAAATCATGATGATAATTCAAATATACATTTAACAGAATAACAAAATTATATAAATACCAGAAACATTAAACAATATAAATCATACTATACAGATTCATAATAATAATAATAATAATGTGGTGGGAAGCTAAAACGTATTACTCATGAAACAATACTATGCATTTAAATTTAATATTCACAATAACACCTAGACTTTACTTCTTCACTTTTTCACTCTTTGTCTTTTGAAATGCCTTTGGGATTACACTTTCAATAACAATAATGCATATTAATTATTTTTTTATTATTTATATTTTTTTATAAAAATGTTTAGAAATAATCCTCACCCCTCACTTTTAGAATAATTATAGATAGATTATAGATTATAAATAGATAATAATAACGTGGTGGGAAGCTCAAACATATTACTCATGAAACAATACTATGCATTTAAATACTATGTGATGCGTGTGTTCTAAACTCAAAATGTTTGTTTGTAGATTTAAACATTATTAATTATTTAATAAAAATAATTAAAAGGTACACATTTTAAAATGGAAAAAAGAAAAAGAAAGTTGCGATCAATACCAAGCCCTTTGTCTTTATTATTCAATAATAAAGACTATTTTATTATAGCAAAAGTTTTCACTAAGACTATTTTATTTGTTGAATAGTGAAGAATAATTTCAGATTGGGTCTGTTTACTAATAGGAAATATTTCCTGTTTCCGTTTCCTGAAGAAGTAGAATTATATTTTTGATTTCTTAAGAAAAACAGAAAGTAAAATCTTGTTTACTAAATTTTGATTTTTTTCAGAAACAAAAATAAAAAACAGAAATTATGTTTACTAAAAATTTTTGTTCTTACTTTTTATTTATTTATTTATTATATGTATTTCTTATTATTTTTTATTTATATTTATTATTTATAATAAGTTTTATTTATTTATTATTAATTTTGTATATTATTTCATTTATTATTTATTATTTAATTATTTTTATTTAATTTATAAAAATATTTAATTTATTTATTATTTGTATTTCTTATTATTTTTTATTTATATTTATTATTTATCATAAGTTTTATTTATTTATTATTAATTTTGTATATTATTTAATTTATTATTTATTATTTATTATTTTTATTATTATTAATTCATTATTTTTATTTAATTTATAAATATATTTTTTTTAATTTATTATTTATTATATTTTTATTTAATTTATAAAAATATTTAATTTATTTATTATTTGTATTTCTTATTATTTGTATTTTTTATTTATCATAATTATTATTTATTTATTATTATTATTATGTATTATTTAATATTTTTTATTATTTTTTATTTTGTCTATTATTATTTATTCATTTACTTTTATTTTATTTATAAATATTTTTTATTTATTATATATTTTTTCATTTATAAAAATATTTTATTTATTTATTATTATTCATTATTTATATATAATATTTAAATTTATTAGTGCAAAAGACATGAAGGTCCCAATTTTACAACTTTGAAATTTGGTCATTTTGAAGGCGAGAGGAAACAAAAAGAGGAAGTACCATTTTTCTTGTTTCCTCTTTTCTTTACAATTAGAGGAAACGTTTCATGAAGGGCAAAAGTAAAAATAAATTAGTAAATAAGAATTTACTTTTACTTCTTCATTTCAGGAAGTGAAAACAGAAAACAAGAAATATTTCCTGTTAGTAAACACCACCTAAATAAGATTTTACTTTTACTTCTTCATTTCAGGAAGTAAAAACAGAAAACAAGAAATATTTCCTGTTAGTAAACACCACCATTATAAATGTCATAAGGAGAAACAAAATGATGAGTATATAGATTGAAATCCCTAATATGACCAATTACTTGAAATACCATCTTAGTTATTGCGTTGACTTGAAGAATGATGTTCATCTTAAAAAATCTGTATATCAACCTATAGAAATCACAATTATCACACATATTATTATGTATAGAATAAATGTGTTAATTCAAATATATAGAACACCAGATTCGAGAATATAAAATTTTCTCATTATTACTAAAAAGAATAAACGAGGGAGAAGTACATATACAAATCCGAAATTTGATAAAAAATCTTCAAATGTAACGGGAGTGACATGTACACTAAACTGATCTATAAATATTAAGCGGAAAAGGATGCATCTTCCATCCTTGGAGCTTTACTACATTTTGTTTTATGTGGTTTGACTTGGCTTTCACAAACATTTGAATCTGAAACAATATGTACCATTTAAGCATCATTGGAATTGAACAAGAAAGATAATAACAAAAATATGACCTTAATGCTTTAATGAGGAAGTTTTTATGGACAGGGACTAAGATGGGTAATGGGGGTACTAAAGTTGTTTGGAATGATGTTTGTACTCCTATTGTGGAAGGGGTTTTGGGGATTAAGGATGCGGTGGCTTGGAATGAAGCAAATATGTTTAAGCATTTTTAGAAATCGTGTCAGCCAAATGCATCTTCTATGTGGGTGAAGTGGATTCAGATTCATGTGAGGGTCCAGTATTTGGGATGTTAAATTGCCCTAAAAGTCTTCTTGGAATTGTAGGAAGTTGATGCTCACGAGGGAGCCGATTAGGCCTTATATTAAGCATGTGGTGGGTAATGGGAAAAATACTTCTCTTTGGTTTGATAGTTGGTTGCCATCAGGGCCTCTTTCCAATGTTGTTTCTACTGAAATGATGGATTCTGCTGAGTTGCTTAGAGTGGATGCTTTTATTGATGAGGGGTTCTGGCAGGTGCCTGAGTCTATGCATTGGTTGTAGACTAGTATTCCTTTTGGGTTTTATCCTAGGTGGCCTTCTGAAGATAGGATCATTTGGGTCCCTTCTAAGGGGCAATTCTCTATTAAATATGCTTGGAATGAGCTCAGAACAAGAAGATGAAATGTGGGGTGGGAGGGTGCTGTATGGTTTAAGCACGCTGTGCCAAGGCATTCCTTTCTTCTTTGGTTGGTGGTGCTTGATAGATTGAGGACTATGAGTTTCTTGATGTGAATAGGTATGGTTGATCAAGCTTGTTGTTGTTTTTGTCATGGTATGATTGAAGATAGGGATCACCTTTTCTTTAATTGTAGTTTTGTTAAGCAAATTTGGCAAGATTTGAAGGTAAAGGGTAAAAGGAGTTGGCCTAATGGTGATTGGAGTGAATTATTCATGTGGGTGAATAGTAGCTTGAAGGATAAGTCTCTCTCTTCTTTGATTAATAAGCTAATGTTTGCAGCTACTATATATTTTGTTTGGTCTGAGAGGAACAAAAGAATATTTCAGAATGAATTTGCTTCTGTTGAGGAGGTTAAAAGCAAGGTGGTTTCTAGTGTTAGGTATTATATTTTCCCTCTTTCTTGGTTTGAAGCTTCTACTTTGAATCATAAGTTAGTTCATCAGTGGTGTTTGCCTTCATCTATTCTGCTATAATGAGTATGATTCTGTTAGTTTTTTGCTGGTGTGTGGAGGTGTGTTTGGCTGCTGGGGGTTGGCTTGCTTCTGGTATGGTGCATTGGCTTCTTAAGGTGGAAGAGGTCCCATATCAAACTGCGTACTGGTCTTGGCTTCAGTGTGTGTTGCTGGCTCCTGTGCTTAACATTGATGAGGTGCCTTTGGTGAGTAGCTATGTTTGCTGGTGCATGTGGATGTTTTGGGTTGCTGTGTATGCGGGTTTTATGGCTTGCAATTTTTCTGCAGATTATTGGTGCCTATGGATGACTTTGGTTGTTGTTGGTGCTTCTATGTTTTAGTTTGCTTGGGGTAGGAGATTGAGTATTATGATGGAGATTTGTTGCTATAGTTGGAGTCCAATGGATGTTGGTTCCTAGTGTGTGGTGTGTCTTAGCTTAGGCTGGTGCCTTAATTCTTCGGTTATTCATGCTTTATGCTTTAGTTTTTGTATAGGGTGGTGTTTCTTGTTTCTATGGTAGATCTTTGGATTCCACATAGCTTGTTCTTGTGCTCTAGGGTATGCCCTAGTACTGTTCTTGTAAGGCCTTTGGCCTCTTTATTTATTATATATTAAAAGCTGATCTTTTCAAAAAATACACTACACGAAATAAGGCTTTTGGGGACGGTCTATTAGTGACGGGCTAAAAAACCGTCACTAAAGGTGGTCTATTAGTGACAGTCTAAACTAACCATCACTAAAGGTTGCTTATTAGTGACGGTCCAAATAAACCGTCCCTAAAAGGGATCTATTAGTGACAGTCCAAATAAACCGTCACTAAAGGGTGGTCTATTAGTGACAGTAAAAAAACTGTCACAAAAGGGGATTTATTAGTGACGGTCCAAATAAACCGTCACTAGAGGATGTCTATTAGGGACGGTCCAATCAAACCGTCACTAAAAGACCCTATTTTTTCATCTCATTTTCTAATTAATTTCTCACACAACCAAAGAATAATTTGGCCCGGGTATAGTACATTAGCACATGATATTGGCTAGTACTATTATAAAAATATAAAATATTTCTAATATTTCATCATTTACGCTACATTGAATTAGCGATTCACTTAATTGAAGTCAATTTCACTACTTTAAATTGAGGACTTTATCAATTTCACTAATTTGAATTGGGGATTGAACTTAATTTCACTCAATTATACTACTTTAAATTGGGGATTGTTTCAATTTTACTCAATTAAACTACTTTGAATTGGGGATTTACTTAATTTCACTCAAGTGAAATCAATTTCACTACTTTGAATTGAGGATTTTATCATTTTTACTCAATTTCACTACTTTGAATTGGGGGTTGAACTTAATTTCAATCAATTATACTACTTTAAATTGAAAAATTAACTACAAGAAATCGGACTTTTAGCGACGGTCCTTTAGAGACACCCTCAAGAACTATCGCTAAAAGTCCATTTTTAGTGACGGAAATTTTACACTGTCGCTAATACGCATATTTTTAGCCACGGACTTTAAAACTGTCACTAAAGGTACAAAACCGTCGCTAAAGTTATATTTTTAGTGACGGAAATTTTAAACTGTCGCTAATACGCATATTTTTAGCCACGGACTTTAAAACCGTCACTAAAGGTACAAAACTGTCGCTAAAGGTCATATTTTTTAGTGATGGAAATTTTAAATTGTCGCTAATACGCATACTTTAGTCACGGTTTTTCAAACCGTCGCTAAAGCTGAAAAACCGTTACTAAAGGTCATTTTTTTTAGTCACGGAAATTTTAAACTGTCGCTAATACGTATACTTTTAGTCACGTTTTTTCAAACCGTCGCTAAAGTTGCAAAACCGGCACTAAAGGTCATTTTTTTAGTCACGGAAATTTTAAACTGTCGCTAATACCCATATTTTTAGTCATGGACTTTAAAACTGTCGCTAAAGGTACAAAACCGTCACTAAAGGTTATATTTTTTAGTGACGAAAATGTTAAATTGTAGCTAATACTCATATTTGTATTGCTAAAAGTTATATTTGTTAGTCACAGAAATGTCGAACTGTCGCTAATACTCGTATTTTTTAGTCACTGATTTTTACAGCGTCAGTAAAATCCATATTTTTAGCCACGAAAAATTCGAACCGTCCTAAATGCTAAAAAAAAATGCGGGAGTCTTTACCGCCAACTAGCTGCGCCTAAAAAAATAAAAGAAAAAATCAGTATGTCCTTTAGTCACATTCTGAACTGTCTTTAAAAGACCATATTTTTAGCGATAGTTTTATCAAACCGTGCCAAAAGACTCTAATCTTAGTCATATTATATTTTAATCATGCCAAAAGCCACTGAAATTATTAGTGCCAAAAAGACTCTAATCTTAGTCATATTATTTTCTAATCTTAGTCATATTCTTTAGGCACAAATAGTTTTATTTTTTTGATTGATTATGAGAAATGGAAATTAATAGAACAACAAAAAATAAAATTTTAATCAATAATTTATACAAATATTTTAGAAGTAGTTGCTCCATATACGAAACAAGAACCTAAGCATATAAAGAAAATTATATGATCAGTATGTGTGTGACTAAAAATGTTGTATATGTTGTGTATAAAGTACTAATTAATTATGGGTAAAGTGCATAAAACACCCCTGATGTTTTGATTTTGTGCAAATAACACCCCTCTGTGTTTCTAAACACCCCTAAAGTATCAAATCTGTGCGAGTTGACCCCCTCAAGCTAAGTTCCAGTGCTTGAGGTGTTAAATTACTTAAATACCCTTATATTTATATTTTTTAAATTTAAAGAAAATATTGATATATACGAAATACCATAGGTATTTTAGGCATTTAAGTAAAATTCAATAACGTTTTTCGCACATGACCTATTTTTGGCCGTAAAAGTGATCGGGGGGGTCAACTCACACAGATTTGATACTTCAGGGGTGTTTAGAAACACGGAGGGGTGTTATTTGCACAAAATTGAAACATCAGGGGTGTTTTGTGCACTTTACCCAATTAATTATATGCTTTCATGAAATTGAATTATGAATTTGCACAAATGAACTCAAGTTCATGAAATTTAATTGAGGTTTTACTCAATTGAAGTCAATTTCATGAAATTGTAGTGTGGATTTACTCAATTAAACTCAATTTCATTATATTGTATTAGGAATTTACTAAATTGAAGTCAATTTCACTCAATTGAATCAATTGATTTAGATTTTATTAAACTGAATTGTGAAATTACTAAATTGAAGTCGATTTCACTCAATTGAATTGAAGATTTACATAAATGAACTCAAGTTCATGAAATTTAGTTGAGGTTTTACTTAATTGAAGTCAATTTCATAAAATTGTAGTATGGATTTACTATATTGAACTCAAATTCATTGAATTGAAGTTAATTTCACTCAATTGAATTTAATTTTATAAACTTGAATTGGGGATTTACTCAAATGAAGTCAATTTCATGAAATTGAAGTGTGGAATTACTAAATTCAACTCAACTCAATTGAATTTAATTTTATAAACTTGAATTGGGGATTTACTCAATTGAAGTCAATTTCATGAAATTGAAGTGTGGAATTATTAAATTGAACTCAAATTCATTAAATTGAAGTTAACTTCACTCAATTGAAGTCAATATCATGAAATTGAATGATATTTCAGATTTTAATCAAATACCCCTTCTAGCCAATTTTCATGTCAAAGTGACTTAAATTTTCCTCAGATAAATTATAGTTTCACCCCTCTTTTTTGGATATATTATACCTTTGTCCCTCTTGTTTGGATACTCACACTTTCCTCCCTCTATAAATATATATATATATATATATATATATATATATATAAAATTCGAAACAATTATTTAAAATTTGAACAAATATATAAATTTTGAAATATATATCTAATTCAAAAATTTGTAAACTATAGGAGTATTGAATTATTTCTATATATTATTAAAACATAAATTTTTTTATTAATCAACTCTTCATTATAGGACTATTGAATTATTTCAATATATTATTATTTATTATGCATTTTAAAATTTAAAATTTGTTTTTATAATATTTTAATTATTATCTTATTTTTAAAATTTTGATTTTTTCATTAAAATAATAAAAACAAAATCAGGTAAAACTAAACTGGTGGTTTACTTAATTTCAGTTAATTGAATTAGGGGTTTACTTAATTGAACTCAAATTCACTGAATTCAATTAAGGTTTACTTAATTGAATTATGAGAGCTCATATACTATGAAACATTTACTCAATTAACAAAGAAAAGAGAAAGTAAAAAAAAAAAAGTACTTTCTCATTTTGTTTCCTCTCACTTACTTTAATTATCAATAACAAATAATTAAAATAAATAATAAACAAATCCCAAAAAAAGAGTAAAATAAAAAAAATAAAAAATTAATAAATGAATAAATAAATAAGTGAATAAAATAATTAATTAATAAATGAATAAATAAACTTTTTTTTTTGTTCAGAGGGTCTCATTACGAAATATTATTAAGTTATGATACATAAAGTGATATAACCTTTCATATTTTCGCTAAATATTATTTTTAGTCACGGACTTTCAAAATGTCGCTAAAGGTACAAAACCGTCACTAAAGGTCATATATTTTAGTCACGGAAATGTCAAACTGTCGATAATACTTATATTTTTTTGTCACGGATTTTTAAACCGTCACTAAAGAGACAAAACCATCGCTAAAATCCATATTTTTAGCCACGAAAAATTGGAACCGTCCCTAATGCTTAAACAAAAATTGCGGGAGTCTTTACAGCCAACTTAGTGCGCCAAAAAAAAAATTCAAAGAAAAAGAAAAGTGATAGATAGAGTTCCACGTAACTTTGTTTCACTCTATCCTCTCCAAATCCTACACCTTAAGACAACACTATGCTTGAGACTCCTTATCCTACCTTCAGACCACAGAACGAATCATGCGCCCTAAACTTCTCTCATGATGATCGACCCAAGAATTCACCAAATCTTCCCTCATGACTCTGGATCAAGCCCTTGAATTGACAAGGTGACACCTCTCTATATTAATCTCTCGCATTTCCACATCTCAATTTCGAAGAATCGTTTCCTATCTCGCTTTGTCACTCCATCGAACGACTGACCAAGAGGAATCATTGTCGAAAGCTCTCTTTCTCCATCAAAGAATCGAAGGTAAGATAGACCATGAAATAATCTATTTAATTTTTTATTAATGAAGCCAAATTTCAAGCCCTAATTCTTGTCAGATTTTCGTTAACTCACAAAATTGGGTTTTGACAATTATATATATATATATATATATATATATATATATATATACCTAATTTCATTGATTTCCTGTTATTTAAGTGAATTTATGGGTTTTTAGGATATACCCATTTGCGTCTAGTTCACTTGCTTGTGAGATTTGTCATAAAGCAAAGGTCTTCCTTGTGAGATTTGTCAGTCCAATAGATACCCTGATAAGTCTCTGTTTCTGATACTTTTCAGAGACAATTGCAACAATTGTTTCACCTCCATGACAATTGAAACAATATAAATATTGTATATGTATGGCATGGAAGGGAAAGCAATGATCATTAGTGGAAATGGGACACAAATGTGAATGTGGATGGGTCACGAATTGAGTAGTGGATATAAAAATAAATCATTAGGTGAGCTATTGGTTGAGACAGGTGAACTGGTTTAATTTTTCAGTAAGATAAATAGTCTATAATTTATTTCTAAACTAGATTTACTTAGTATTTATACAAAGTAAATTCTAATTAATTGGTTGCTTTTCAATTCTTTTTATGTCAAATACAATGCACAAAATCTTTACTAAAAGTGGTCTACCATGTGAAGTATATATATATATCATAAATCATATGTACCTAGCTAGCTAGTTGTGTCTGGTCTGGTTATTCTAAATCTCCAGATCCTACTTGCTTCATGAAGGCTGCTTTAATGGCTGGAAGAATCCCAAGACAGAGATGGTGATGAGTTATATATATATATATATATATATATATATATATATATATATATTTTTCACCTATTGGGAAACAAAAAGATAGTACAAAAGGATTGAGAGCCATCATTAATTCCAACTCATATTTGGTGTTAAGAAAATAAAAAAGAAAAAAGTATTAATCAACACACAAAATCACTTTAAAAATTGAAACAAAATTAACAATGTTAATTAACAAGTCCTAATTTAGTAATTCATGAAAGAAAGTACCCCCTTAATTACAAACATTCAGTATATGATCTTTGTTTCTGATGCTTTTCAGAGACAATTGCAACAATTGTTTCTGGGTACAGTTGTAATTACAAGAGTATATTGTTGGTGTTGTCATGGGTTTGCCGAGAAAGCTTTCTAGGTACAATTATAATTACAATAGTATATTGTTGGTGTTGCCATGGGATTGCAAGGGTGTTATGCAGATTGTGGTAATGTGGGATTGCAGGCCATTGTGTATGTTGTTGTTGCAGCCTATGGCAGTGTATGACAGTAAGCTAATTACTTGTAATGTTGTTGTGCTATTGAGCTTGTGGTGGTTAACTTTGTTGCTGTTGACTGCTGTGGGGTTTTGGGATGCTTGGTCTGGGCATCGTGATGGGTCTATGGTGCTGTTGTTGCAGCCTGTGGCAGTGTATGATAGTAAGCTAATCACTGTCAATGCTGCTAAGGTATGGAGGTTGTGGTGGTTAACAGTGTTGCTGCTGACTGTTGTGGGGTTTTGGGATGATTGGCTTGGGCATGGTTATGGGTCTAAGGCACTATTATGCTTTCTTTTTTGCTGTTATGTGTGTCATTACATGGTTTTGTAGGTTTTTTTGTTCGTTAAGTTAAATAAAACTTATTAGTTGATTCCGAAATATACGACACTGTTTTGGCAACTTTACTTATACAATTGGTGTATATGTCCTTACTGCTGCATCTAGCAAGTGTCAATATACTCTAACTTTCTTGCATTGTTTTGTGAATAGGGATTGCAGGACAAGATATAATTGGTTCTTATTGATCTGCCAAAGAGGTCATCCTGGTACAAGGAGAAAGTGTACCCAAACAAGGTGTTATTCTTTATCTCAATGTGTGTATGTCACTGTGTTATTTTGATGTGATGGGTGGTAATATGCTAGTATATATACATGCAAGAGTGAAAATATATATTTTGTCACGCCCCGCCATCCGTTAACCCAAACGAGGTCTCCGAATAGCAACACGCGACGCCAAAACAAATAATTAAAGTTCGTAATAAATTGTTCCTTAGCCCACTTGTTATGTAAAACATATTTTTAACCCCATGTTAGGAGTAAAATAGTCATTTTATAGTTAATAAATATCATAAAAGTCGCCCACAACTAGAAAACAATTTAAAAAGAACGAAATGGTACTTTAAACGGACCATTCCGACACCCCATGTTTGCCAAGGGGTAAAACAGTCATTTCAGGGGCAAACGGTTCATTTCCGAGTTCGCTTATCTAAACCTGACATAGGAGAGGTAATAAGATCAAACGGAACTTAATTTGAGTCAACGAGGCGAGGGATATGAATTTTCAAAGTAGGGAAGAAAATCTGCAAAAACTTGTTGGAGATGAACAGTAGCCGTAAGCTACTAGCCTGCAAAATGGAAAGCAAGGTTTTGAAGCCAAAATGTGATTTTTTGTATACCGCCTTTGTTTTCGACGCTACCGGTCCCAAAAATTCATAAATAATGTAAAAGTGAGTTTTTAGTTTTTAAAAACCAAAAATAGTTGTCGGGGCCCGGTGAGGCGTGGAAAATGTGATTTTCTCTAAAACATTTACGAGGATGAGTTTGAAAAATGTACAAAAAACCAAGTTTTTGAGTCAAAACGCACATAATACATATACTCATATCATTCACTTGAAAAGCCCCAAACGTAAGCTCGAAAACTCATAAAACACAGATATTTCCAAAATATACATTCTTTATCAAAATAAACATAAAGTGTTTTAAAGTCTCAAATACACATATTTTCATAATTAAGGCTAACACCCTAGCCTGTCAAGAGAATAGATACATACCCCTATTCACTTTTAAATACAAAAATATTTTGGGTAGAAAATACATTAAACGCCCAAAATACACAAAAGAGGACTTAGTGCTTCAATCGCCAACCCGGACCTCCTAAAGTCCATCCTTCGCAACGTCATGACCTGAAAAATATTAAATAAGGGGTGAGCTTCAACTAGCTCAATAGGAGATGCCTCCCCACATCGATCTCGATCGTCCGAGTGGTATGGGGAGGCATCTCCTATTGAGCTAGTTGAAGCACACCCAACCCCAATTTCACATTCTCAAATATACCCAACTAACTTAATAAAAATTACAACAATGACATGCTCTTATAGACTAAGGTTAGTAGGAGCAACACTTAGAAAAGTTTCTTAGAAAAATCCACTAACACACCTTTACACGAAATCACAAAAATATCCTTATGCGCAAAAATTTTGAAACCAATTTCTAAATTCCTTATTTAGCGTAACGAAGCATACGCAACTTTCGGATTCGAAACTGGACACTCCGGGGACCTACTTCCACCATACGTTTTTCTTAGGTTCCCAGGTTGTCAGATAACGGAAATGCTAAAATAAAATAACATCTGAATTCAGAAAAATCCCAATCTTTAAATCTCATTCTTATAACATAGATGAAAGCATTTAATATTATTTTGGAAATTAAATAAAATAGTTAAAATAATCACAAAAAATTTACTCGTAATTTTGGAAAATAACGGGACGTTACATATTTTGTATTCCTGTATTATGGGAACTGATTCAGTTAGGCCCTGTTTGGTTCACGGTCCGGTTCCATGTGGTCCGGTCTCATAATGGTTTTTTTGGGACCGTACACTGTTTGGCAACACGGTTCCAAAAAAACAAGGACCACTTGGGAGTTGGGACCAAAAGGGGTAATTTGAGACAACCAAAAATGATGGTCTCAAGTGGTCTTAAATGGTCTTATATACAATTGTCTTAACACATGGGACCATAAAATTTGAAATATATATATAAAATTAAAAAATATATATAATTTGAAAATAATATATAAATTAAAATAATATAAAAAATTTGAAATAATGTATAAAATTTGAAATATATATATATATAATTCAAAATTAATATATAAAATGCAAAAAATATATTTAAAATTGGGAAAATAAAAAATTTCCAAAATAATAGAAAAAATAAAAAAATAATGTATAAAATTCGAAAATAATATATAAAATTTGAAAAATAATATATATATTTTAAAATAATGTATTAAATTCGAAAAAATATATATAAAAATCAAAATTAATATATAAAATTTAAATATATATATAATTTAAAAAATAATATATAAGTTTTGAAAAATAATATAATTTTTTTGAAATAATGTATAAAATTTGAAAAAAAATATAAAATTCAAAAATAATATACAAAATGAGATATATATATATATATTTGAGAAAATATAAAAAAATTGAAAATAATATAAAAAATAAAAAATAATATATAAAATTCAAAAAATAATATAAAAATTCGAAATAATTTATAAAATTTGAAAAATATATTATTTTTGAATTTCTTATATTATTTTTAAAAAAATTATATTTTTTCAAATTTTTTATATTTTTCATACTTAATATATTTTTTGAATTTTATATATTATTTTTTTATTTTTTGTATTATTTTCCAAACATAAGACCAAACAGCTTGAATAAGACCATAAGACCAGACAGTTTTACCAAACAGACTTTCAGAACACCACCCAGATAAGACTAGACCAGACCGAACCAGATAAGACCAGACCAGACCAGACCGGACCGCCTACCAAACGGGCCCTTAGCAACTATGCATGTGGACCAATAAGTACGAGAGTGAGATTTTGATTCAGCATGAAAATACTATCAAAATTGTGACAGATAATGCCTTATATATTGGATGCAAATTTCTATTACATACAATCGTTCCTTTTTTTATATATATTTTTATGTTTATTATCATTATATATATATATATTGATACTAAGAATTGTTCTTTGATAGCATGCCTAAGGATATTTTTGTAAAAACAAATATGCACTAATATATTAGGTGTAAAATAATCTGTTCTAATATTTTAGTTGTTGCTTGCATCTATTTTAATACCAAAATTTGTATAATATGTTGAGAGGAAGTAATTTCTTGGAGGTGATAAGGATGGGTATTTGTTTCCCAGAAAAAGAAAATGGTTGAGAAGGGTATGCCCCTATAGAACAACATCTGAGTCGTATTGGGTAATCCTTGAGTATCAGTCAGTCTCTTTCAAATTAAAGTACTAAAAATGACTTGAAAAATACACCTCTACATACGACTAAATATAAAAATAAGAGTATATATCATTTAGGTATTATTTTTCTATTAAATATCATTCTACTCTGATTTGGATGACATTATTTTAAGAGAAATTAAGCGCGCATATAACCTCTTAGACCCGTTTGAGGATCGTTGTTTAAGACATGTACGAATCATTGCACATATAGGATAAGATGAGATTATTATAAGTATTGGTGCTTGTTCCCTTGAGGGTTCATTCCTACCAACCTTATTTTATCCTAAAATGCAATGTTAGGATCATGTTAAGACAACGATACTTGAATTGTCCCAATATTGGACAGTTTGAGAACGCATCAATATCTTCATTACAATCATTAGCTAAAAACTGTATATGAGTTTCATTTATTGGTATATTTCGATAGATTCTCCCAACGTTCTCTGAATACATATCTAGATTTAGTTTCATGCACTGTTGGTTAGATCAGTGTGTGTTACTAAATTTATTTCGTGTATTTGGAGAACCATGGGGATATGCTGCCGAAATTTATTGAAATGAAATTCATAACAGTTAGATATTGAATGTAATGTAGATTTTGCGTTCTTGAATGGGATAGGACCACCCGCCCAAAATTGATGAAGTTAATGGGAAGTATTATGTTTCCGTATCCTAGTGAAAGTGTCAAATACCTTTTGTATTAATAATTATATTTTTTTTCCAGTCCAGTTTCATGGATAAGGCTTGGATTCATCATCACACTAAGGGTAGTGATGTGTATTTTCATGGCATTCAACAATTTATCCAAGTGGCTAGTCATCATACAGACTCGGCTGGTAGGACTCGTTGTCCATGTCGTCGTTGCAAAAACACAATTTATTTATTGCTTAAGGAGGTTGAGAAACATCTGTTGAGACATGGGATGGACAAAGAGTATACCGATTGGATATACCATGGTGAAGTTCATCCACGCCGCAATACTGTTAATGCTAGTGAAGAAAATGTCTCTGTTAATGATACAATGGTAGATAATGTGTTTGAGTTATTAGATACTGTCGAAATGGGAAACTCTACTAACATTGAGGACAAAGAAGATCTGCCAGAAGTTGATCCGGGAGGGTTCGATTTTGATAGATTGTTAAATGATGCAAAATGTGAATTGTGGCCAGGTTGTGAAAAATACTCCAAGTTGTCAGCGATATTGAAGTTGTTTCATGTGAAAGTCATGAGTCGAATGACCAATAAATCTTTTGACATGATGCTTGAGGCATATAAGGATATGTTTCCTGACAATAATGAGCTACCAAAGTCCCATTACGAGTTTAAAAGCTTGTTGCGATCACTAGGTCTCGGGTACGAGTCTATTCATGCATGTAAAAATGATTGTGCTCTATTTTGGAAAATTAATAAAGGAGAAGAAAATTGTCCACGATGTGGTGAGTCGAGGTATAAACCTCACGAAGGAAAGGGTAAGAAAATACCTCAAAAAGTTCTAAGGTATTTCCCTTTAAAATTAAGGCTTCAATGATTGTTTATGTCAAAGGATACGGCTGTGGCCATGCGTTGGCATAAGGAAAAACGTGAGAAGGAGATAAATGAGCTAAGGCATCCGGCTGATTCGAAAGCTTGGGAGGATTTTGACAACAAACACAGTTGGTTCGCTGCAGATGCTCGTAATGTTCGCCTTGGATTAACAACGGATGGATTCAATCCATTTGGTGACATGAGTAGTGCTTATAGTATGTGGCCTGTGATGATTGTGCCTTATAATTTGCCACCTTGGATGTGCATGAAAGAACCTTATATTTTTATGTCGTTACTTATTCCAGGTCCAAAATCACCAGGTAATGACATTGATGTGTATTTGCAACCACTGGTTGATGAGTTGAAAGAGTTGTGGACATGTGGTGCAATGAATTACGATGCACTTACTAAATGTAACTTCAAAATGCATACAGCACTGATATGGACGATTACCGACTTTCCCGCATATGCGATGGATTCGGGACGAATGACAAAGGGTTATCTAGCATGTCCAAGTTGTAACAAAGAAACATGTTCTTGTTTTTTGACACACGGACGAAAGATATGTTATCTAGGAAGTCGTGTATTTCTGCCAGTTGATCACTCTTACAGAAAGCGGTACAAAGAATTTAATGGGAGAAGGGAAGATAAATTACCACCAAAGCAGTTGACATGAACTGATATTCTAGAGCAACTTGAGCTTATACCTGAAGTGAATTTCGGAAAGGGGGCAAACAATATGAAGCGAGTTTGTGAACCATGTGAACTTAATTGGACAAAGAAGAACATTTTCTTTGAGTTGCCTTACTGGAAGACCCTTTTGTTGCGGCACAATTTGGACGTTATGCATATTGAGAAAAATATATGTGATAATGTATTGGGAATGCTGTTTGGCTTCAAAGGGAAAACAAATGACACTTTCAAAACAAGGCTGGATTTAGAAGAAATGGGAATTAGAAAAGAATTGCACCTTAGGCATGACGGGGGGAAAATTGAGATGCCACATGCTCGTTACACATTATCAAAGAATGATAAAAGACAGTTGTGTGAATGGTTAAAATCTGTCAAGTTCCCGGATGGTTATGCATCGAACATAAGTCGGTGTGTAAATATCAATGCCGGTAAAATATCTGGATTGAAAAGTCACGACTTACATGTTCTCTTACAACGCCTGTTCCCTATAGTTGTACGAGGGTTCTTAGATCCAGATATTTGTACCGCACTAACAGAGCTTGGCTTATTTTTTAAGGAGTTGTGTTGTTGAATAGTGAAATTGGATCTTTTAGAGGCAATGGAAAAAGAGATTGCAGTAATACTGTGCAAGTTGGAGATGATATTTCCCCCATCATTTTTTGATATAATGGTGCATTTGGCTCTGCATTTACCACGTGAAGCGATCATTGCAGGCCCCGTACAATATCGATGGATGTATCCTATTGAAAGGTATTCTGTATGCAATATATTTTACCTTCCAACTTTTATGTCAATGAAAATTAGTTCATTGATATTTTAATTTTCTAATGTAGATTTTTGCACACTCTTAAATTGTATGTGCTTAACAAAACACGTCATGAAGGGTCCATTGCCGAAGCTTATGTTGATAATGAGTGTCTAACATTTTGTTCAAAGTTTCTTCGAGGGGTTGAGACACGGTTTAATCGAGAAGAAAGAAATAGCGAGAGAGATTGCATCAATAATTGGACTACTTTTTTAGATTTACAGCAATCAATTAGACCTATAGGAGCACAAAGTATGGAAATACTGCAGCATGCGGACATGGAGATGGCTCAGTTGTATGTGTACGGAATTGTGAACAAGTCGAAGAATGGGAAGAGTAAGTAACTAATTGTTACTTATTTTAATTTTTTACAATGTTCTTTGTTAAAACAATTTCTTCAATATGGATCTAACCATATAATTTATTAGTAAACACAAGGCAATTCTTGAGATAGAAAACCCGCGTACTACTGCTCTAAGACATCCAAAAGAATTCCCGAGATGGTTTGCAATGGAAGTAAGTATATATTAAGCTCAATTAAACTAAAATTTTGAATTTTAATTATGTGATGTATCTTATGCGTTTATTTCATATATAAATATTTATCAAACAGATAAAGAAAATGCGTCATCATCAAAAGGAAAAAACTAGCGATGACCTTTATTCATTAGCATGTGGACCTGATTTCCGAGTGAATCGATATTCTTCTTGTATTATAAATGGGATTAGGTTTCATACTAAGGAAAGGGAGCGAAATCGACGAACGTAAAACAGTGGTGTCTTAGTTAAAGGAGAAGATCAAGATTATTATGGTGTCTTAACAGATATCATTGAGTTATAATATCCTCTGGGAAGAAAAGTTTTTCTTTTCAAATGTGATTGGTTTGATGTTCGAATTGGTATACATAGAGATGTGTATTTCATAAGAGTTAATGTAGTTAGTAGAGCATACAAAAATGAGCCATTTGTATTAGCTAATCAAGCAAAACAATGTTTTTATGTGAGAGATAACAAATTACGTGGGACATGGGAGGTAGTTCAAGATATAACAAATAGAAACTTTTTTGATGTGCTTGAAGTAGAGGATAAAGTTGGAGAAGAGCATGAAAGACTCAATAGTGCAGCTTATCAAGAGAATGAATCCAGCAATATGGAACGGATTGTTGAGACAGATTTGGAGATGGATCCATGCCCTTTAAATAGGGATGACCTGGAGGGTGAAAATATTGATGCCGAAATGGTTCGAAAAGCTATTGCTACAACACAACCTGTTCAAGATTTATGGATTGATGAGGACAGTGAAGATGATGAAATTCAATGCAGTTCTAATGAAGAATTAGACTTGTTGACAGAAGATGATGATGATACTTATTTGGATGATATATGATCACTATGTATTGTCGCTTATATAACTTGACTTTTTGTCTTTTGTTCACATTTCAATGTATCTGTGTTTATTTATATTATGCCCTCTTCTTAATTGAGTATTGGTAATTGTAATGATTTTCTATTGATCCTACCATTTTACTCAAGTGACAGGTAACTTGGAAAAAAAACCAATGGTTTTCCAATTTATATACATTGAACTATGTTTGACTTTTGCCAAGTGTTTTGCTCCACTAACTTTTTCTTTGCAGATATTTGATTGTATCGCTCTTTATGGAGTCCTCTCACCCAAATGAAACACGTAGAATATTGAGGTCTCGCTTGCCTCGAACAGAGATACCATCTACAATTTCTCCTCAACATGAACCAAATGTTGAAAGTGGTAGTAGTGCTTCACAGATCAACCCACAACCGAGTGGAGAGGGTAATAGTTTTATGGTTGACAATGAATTCTTTTGTAATATTCATGTTATTTGGCTAATGAAAGATTTGTTTTTCCAGCCTCAATTCCGATAAAGAAAGGGCGTGGTAAAGCAAAGAATGAAGCTAAGAAAAAAGCTAGAAAAAATCTTGCAGAGGGAGTCCCAATCGAAGTAGAATTTAAGCCAGGTTATTATAAACCTGTTGGCAAGAATGATAATATATGGACAGCTGAGATTGGCATCAGTGCGCGCAAAACAAATGCATTGCTTGAGTATAAAACGTGGAGACAAGTTCCCATTCATGAGCGAGAGGTCCTTTACTCTCATTTACAGGTGACTTATACTAATCTTAGACCTACAATGAAAGTAATTAAACTAAGAAGATTACAAGTGTTTCTCAAGAAGCCGATGTTATCTTCATCATTGTTTATCCTCTATGTTCCATATCTGCATATATATCCTTAACCAAATATGTGTTCTATTTTGAAAATTTGAAAAATTATTTCTTGTCATGCATGAAATAGTTAGGATCGTGGAAAGATTTGAAGTAAAGATTATAACACACGAGCATCTTTTTTCCAAATTGTAATTAACTACATAAATAAAATAAAACCCAACAATCTTTCCTCTTTCGTTAATTTTGGTTGCACGAATGGCTTGAGAGGCTACTACTTACAAGGCATGCTCCAAAGTAGTGCTCCATAACAACCAGCTTCAGGAGCCAAACTAACCACAGCTGCAACAATAGAGCATCAATGCTCCATAACATGCTCCAAAACAGTTTATTAACAAACATCAACCAATCCACCATCTAAAAATCAACAACAACACATCCACCAGTCCATCCCTTGTGTGCAGCAACATATCCACAGTCCATCCCACACCAGCAGCAACACATCCACCAATCCAACATTTGAAAATCAGGACTAATCCAAATAGAATGAGAACAATGCATGAAGCTGACATTGATTCCTCACAGTAGAGCAGAAAAAAAAAAAACTAGCCCCAACCCTCCATAGTCTTCCAAACCAGTACCAAAAGAAGATTGATTTGTCAATGCATGAAGCGAACATTGATTTCTCACAATGTCAAAAACCATTATGACTTGCATTTTATTTTATTTTATTTTTTTATTCAAGGAGGAATTTGGAGTGAATGCATATGCCTCAAAGGAAGATTTGCAACGAATAAACAAGAGAGTTGCTGAGTGTTTGCGAAAATATAGAGGTGTTTTAAAGAAACATTTTGATACGCATCTTCCTTATGATAATGCACAACGTCATCCTGTTGAGGGTATTGATATGGATATATGGCAAAAGTTATGTGATAAATGGATGTCACCAGAATTCCAGGTTCGTGCTCCATTCACATTTGTTTTACATTTTAGCTTTTGATTTTTTATTTTAAAAGTTAATAGATGTAACAAACTACTACTATTTTTTGTTGCTTTGGTACCTCAAAAATTATATATTCAATAGTAATGTTTTAACATGTGTAGAAACTAAGTGAAATGAATAAATTAAACCGCTCTAAGAATGATATTCCACATGTTTCTGGATCGAGGTCATATGTCAAACGTTATGATATTTTGGTAAGTGAAATCTTCAAACAAATTTTATTTGATTTATGTTTTATTTTTGGATAATTGTATGCAATATGAATCTTGACTCTAATTATTGCAACTAAAAAAAAAGCAAAATCAGGTTGATGAGGATGCTGAAATGGAAATTGAACAACCTGGTCCTGCAATATCCATGTATAAAGAGACACACTTCAGGAAAGATACTGGATAGGTACATGAAAAGGCTAAAAGAAACTATGTAAGACTTTTCCTATTATAATTTGACATTTAATATTTCAGTTGTATAACATGCATGAACTATCTCATTTACTATATGTTAGACATTTGAGTTGATGAATTCCTACTTCATATTTTTTTGGATGATTGACAGCTACTGCATGCCTTTCCTAATTGAAATGATTTTGGTTGTGCAAACCCTCTTTTGGCACCTAGTGTGCAGGTCTTGCATATCTTGCCGTGTTGGCACTGTGTTGTTGTTTTAGGATTTTGGCTATGTGGTGGGGCTTGGAGGGGTGTAGTTGTCGACCCCGGTCCCTAGTTAGTTATTTTTCGCAGTTAGATGTTGAATTGTTATTTTACATGTCTATCAGGTTGTTTGGGAGTGGTTCATATCTACCAGGGGTTCCATTTATAAAAGGAACTCTGCCGAATTTTCATTAGCATTGCCAAGAACTACTGCATTGATATTCTTTTGTAATTTCCCTAAGACAAAATTAAAAAAGTCCCTGATCCTTAAAAATCAAACTTTAAAGAACAAAAGTAGAGTCAGTTGCCCTTCATTGAATATGGAAATCCACGCCTTCAGCTTTAACTTTGGATTACAGGCTTTAAGCTTAGTTACTAATGATTTACAACCAAAGTGAGTGAAAATACTTTTGGAGAATAAACAGTAGCGTTGGTTGCAAGAATTTACCCTTTGCTAGATTTTGTTCAGGTGTTGAGAACACACCCTCAGTTGTCCGAAGGTATGGCAGCAATAGGACCACCAGAATTTAGGGGTCGTGGAATAATTGCAGTAAAACTTCTAGCCAGACTAGCAACTGAAATGAACATAGTCTTCAATCTCTCGTTAAATGAATGTCTAACTTTCTGCATCCAATTAATCAACTCCAGTACCTCTAGAAAATGAGAAATAGTTAAAGAATTCCCACCTTCCAAGCTGATTACCAACTAAACTAAAATAACATCTATCTATATATATATATATATATATATATGAAATCTTACCAAGAAACATCCTCAATTGGGGTAATTCAAGTTTGTTTTGAATCTGGAGAACTTAAGTGTTAGCTCGCAACCTGAAAAAATGACAAGAAGATTTAAACAGAATCATTTAGTTTCACTTACTTAAATAGTTGGTAGAATTCTGATGGTGCTAGTTTTTAGTCTGATCTTAAAAAGTCTCACAATAAACTATGTTTGGGCACATGCACGTGTTTCTATTTCATATTTTTGTTGTGTCGGATTACAATAAACATTAAAAACTTTCCCTATTTATACTTGACACACATTTTCTTATCCCAATCAATATTAATGCTTCCTAAAAATACCAGAGAAAAGTTGGCAAGGTGAATATCAAGTTTTTTACCTAAAACAAACAACAGAAAAAGAAAAATAAAAAATGGAAAAGGAAAGGGAAAAAATAGAAAAAAGAAATAAAAAGGAAAATTGAATGACTACTGAAGTTTTACCAGATTCAGTTTTCAATTTTGGAGAAAGGCCATGTAAAGCATATTTAGTATAGGTTAGCAATAGTTCATCGATCATGCTTAGTTTTCAACTTTTTTCTTTTCTTTGCTCATAAGGAAGGTTTAGAGAGTTATTTCAGTTCACTCAACCTATTTTTTTTATAGCAATAGTTCATCGATCATGCTTAGTTGTTTCGTTCTTGTTCTTGCTAGCTGATGGTATATCAAAGTATGCAACTTGTTTTTTAATTTTTATTTTATTTTTTTGTTTCTTAACTTTTTTAATCTGAGATGTGCTGAATAGATAAAATAATTAACATAAGAATTTATTTTTTCTTAGCAGGATGAAATGATGGAGTTAGCAACACAGGTATCTGAAAGTTCTAATTGTCCTATTACTAATGGAGATGATATTCAGATATTGCTTGGACATATGGGTGTTAGAAAAGGATATCCCCGTGGGCTCGGAAATGGTTATATTGTTCCAAGCTGTCGACGAGCATCAACTTCTTATGAAGAAGTGTATCGTCAGAGGGCAGAAAAAGCCGAGGAGAATGCAAAAAACACGGCGGAGGAACTGAAACAGGTGCGAGAGGAAATGAACAGCATGAAAGAGATGTTGCTTGCGAGCCAGAATGAACCTCCAGCTTGGTTTATTCAGCTATGTCAACAATCTCCATCAGATTCACAACAAAGGTATCCGAGCCTACCATCGTGGTTGCAGTTCCAGCAGCCGCCAGCATGGTCCCACCCTTCTCAACAACAACAATCAACAGCAACACCATCTGGAGATGCCTGATTAGTATAGGCATATGTTAGTTGACAGGGCTTATATTTTTGGGGTAATTTAGGTGGTCTTTAACATCACATCCTTCATTTTTTGAAACAAAACTTCAAATGGTGACTTGTATGCATCAATTTATTTGGTATAATGATGTTGATCTATTAATTACTAAAATTGAAGCTTTACTAAAGCTTTAATAGGCTTCAATTTTAGTTACTTTTTAGGTGTTTTTTGTTTACAAGTCTTGGATGGACAAGATGAACAAGTTGTGAATATTTTGTGTATGTAGTTTTGGTTATGTAAGTCCATGTACTGCTGGTTCGCCAAAGTATATAAATATGCCTGTTGCAGTTTTTGAATTTTGTGTGTTTGATAAATAATGTTATTAAGTTTTAAATTTTGTAGTAAATAGTTCAAAAATTAAAAATAAGCAGCCAAATTAGAAAATTAAAATCATTAATTGAGAAAAGAAAAATTATTAGTGACGGTACAACTGTGAAAAATTCATACCAAAAGTGTCACTAATACTACATATTTTGTGAATCAGAAGACCATTAGCGACGGTTAAAAATATAGTATTAACGACAGTATGCGTATTAGCGACAATATTACCGTCGCTAATAACCAATTTTTTTTGCGACACTAATACTGTCGCTAATACCCCGGTTTTTTTTGCGACACTAATACTGTCGCTAATATCCCGGTTTTTTTTGTGACACTAATACTGTGGCTAATACCCCGGTTTTTTTGCGACACTAATACTGTCACTAATACCATAGCTTTTTTGCGACACTAATACTGTGGCTAATACCCCGGGTTTTTTTGCGACACTTATACTGTCGCTAATACCCCAATTATTTGCGACAGTCTACAATAACCGTCGCAAAAGAGCTTTTGCGACGCTGGTTGTAGTGACGGTTTTTTTTCAGTATTAGTGACGGTTTAGGGACTTTTTGTGACAGTTTTGACTGTCCCTAAAAGCATGATTTCTTGTAGTGATTTATCAATTTTACCCAATTGTACTCAATTAAACTACTTTGAATTGGGGATTTACTCAATTTCACTACTTTGAATTGAGAATTTTATCAGTTTTACTCAATTAAACTACTTTGAATTAGATATTTACTCTATTTCATTCAATTGAAGTTACTACTTTGAATTGAGAATTTTATTAATTTCACTCAATTGAAGTCATTTTCACTACTTTGAGTTGGGGATTTACTCAATTGAACTTAATGTCACTACTTTGAATTGTGGATTTTATCAATTTCACTCAATTAAACTACATTGAATTGGAGAACTTAGTCAATTTCACTACTTTGAATTGGAGATTTTACTCAATTTCATTCAATTGAAGTCAATTTCAGTAATTTGAATTGAGAAATTTATCAATTTCACTACTTTAAATTGGGGATTACTCAATTGAACTTAATTTCACTCAACTTCACTAGTTTGAATTTGGATTTACTCAATTTCACTTCTTTGAATTTGGGATTTACTCAATTTCATTGCTTTGAATTGATGATTTACAATTTCACACTACAAGAAAAGTGATTTTTTACGATGCAAATTAACGACGTGCATTAAAAAACTGTCATCTTAAGTAATTTTTATAATTTATTTTAAATGTATGTCATTAAATGATACTACCTCCGTCCTGAATTATAAGTCCATTTTGGGGAATCCAACTTTTTAAGAAGATGACTTTTATTGTAGTGTTAGTGAATGAAATATCAATTTTACTCATTATCCCACCATAGTGATGTGATGGTTTATAGTATATATATATCATATAACTTTAATGGTTGAAGATTAAATTGGTCAATTAACCAAATAAATACACTTATTTTAGGATGAAGGAAGCAGTATTCACGACTCACAATTAATTATATATTCTGGTTTATTTTCTAGACGTGCACTCGTTGTTTTCCACGACATATTTGAAACGTCAAGGTGTTCAAAATTTTAATTTCTCACCAAGGCGCCAATTGTATGAGCCAAATAAAATTTGAAAAACACTAAAAAAATTAAAATTCGCACTATAGCCCATCGTGTAGCTGTCTATCTCCTAAAACCTAGCTTCTGTGGATGCGTGCTTTTTCGATCGGCAACAGTGACTACTCAGGCGTGCTCTTTCCCTTACTTAGAACCAACCTTGGGCCATACATGAAGAACGCAACAACATTGATCGGCGACAGCGGCTACACACAAGGAACCTATTCTGCGGCAGAAGATAGGTAAGCATCACTGCAATTTAGGGTTCATATGTATTCATCATCGATAGCTCTGTTATTTAAGATGTAACAATAGGTTTCTAATATACGAAATTAGATTTCACTAGTTTTTGAAAAATTTAAGTCGATTCAAGAAATTTAGGACCTTGTGCGTTAGTTATTCCATCATAAAATTGGGGCTTTTATTGATTTGAAAATTAAGGTGTTGAATAAGAGAATTTAGGAAATTAGGGCTTTTGTAACAAGGGAAGGAACTACATAAGGAATTGGTTTTAGGGCAGGATTTTTGTAGAGAGAATGCTAGCGATCTGGGTATATACGGATATGCATACATGTATGTATGTATATATATATTTATAGCAGGATACTTTCGAGATATAGCTATAGTAGAAGGGATGAACAAGCTGATAAATGTCATCTTAGCAAGGGAATTGACTCTTTTGGAATTCAATTTTTCAATTTTTTAATGAGAGTTAATAATCTGCCTTTGAATCTTGATCGGTGAATTTTTTTTGCTTTTACTTTGGAAAATCGATGTAGCATTTATTTGAATCTATCCATGGGAAATAAGATTGTGCCATAGAGCCAGTTCTTGTGCTGAAAATTACTTTTGTTCTTGTATAACATTTGTCTGCTATTGATCGAAGTTAATGATGTGTTTGAAGATCTCAATGTTTCATTGCTGGTATTATGCTTTATTTTCACAGTTAATGATCTATTTGCTAGATTAATGCTTGCAGGAATTTATCGTCTTTTCACATTATAGATTCTATGATATGGCCAAGAGGTATTTAGCTGATGTTCCATGATTATGGCTCAGACTGGTGCCTAAATGTATGGAAGATTCAAAATGTAATTTCTATTCCAGTTTGGGGTTTCGGTGTCAATGTAATTAGAATTAGGAGAATCTTTCTTCATTATCGACATCTACTATGAGCATTTTGGCCATCCATCATCACAAGACAATAATGAAACTCATTAACTTTCAAAAAAAATAAAAATAATGAAACTCATTTGTCATTGAATGTGTGCCATGTGATATAGAATTGAAGAGGGAGTAATTGATCTGATTCTTAAAAATAATTGAAGAGAGAGTAGTTGATCTGATTCCTAAAACTATCTTTTATGTTTTAGCTTGAGGTCTGCAGTAGTTTTATTCATGCAATTACGCTCTAAATATTCTATTGCAGGTCTGTAGTAGTTTTACATTTATTTCTCTTTTATTAATTTAAATGATACAATTACCTCTCGGATTACAATGACCCTGAGAATAAACTTTCTGCAACCATTCTTATGGTAGTTGTAATTATAGCACAATAGACAATGTTAAGACATGAAGAAGCACATTTCAATATCTGTTGTGTTTTAATTAAGACATGAAGAATCACATTTCAATATCTGTTGTGTTTAATCTCTTTTATTTAGCTGTTATCTTTCAATTCCAAACATCCCAATTCAATATTATGAAATGATGCAGATATAGCGAATCCGTGGATTAGAAATTGTTATGTGGTTTGAAGTCGTCAAGGGGCTCATCTTGTCAAGTGACATCAAGAAAGGGGGCAGAAATTTTAAAGGCAAAACTTAGCTGAATCGCAGTTGAAGTAGCAAAAGGTGCGAGAACGAAAGAATAATTATTCAAGTGCAAGATTAACTTTGCACATATGTGACATTACCACCATTATAATGACTTTCCTTTATTCAAATGATGTAATACATTTGAGTGTGTTAGGTTTTGATTAGTTGATTATTTGATTAAGTGTAACATACAATACATTTGCATATCTTAATGTTAATTTAATATTTTTGTTATATTTCATGATTAAGGTTGCATGTATTTATATGATTTTATTTTAGTTTAAATTTATCAAATCAAGCAAGGGAACCAAAAATTAAAAGATATATACATATATATATATAGAAAAAAATCATAAAATTAAAAGAGAAAAAAAAAATCTATTAGTGATGATAATGTTCGAACTTTTAGTGACGCCATAACCCTTTTAGCGACGCTATAACCGTTGCTAATGTTTGGACTTTTAGTGACGCCACAATCGTCACTAATGGTAGGACTTTTAGTGACGATCAGTTTTTACGGTTACTAAAAATTAATAATAGGACTTTTAGTGACGGTCACTTTTTATTGTCACTAAAAACTATTTATGACGCACTTATTAGTGATTGTCCTTTTGGGTTTTTAGTTACGGTTATGAAATTTTTAGTGACGGTTTTGACTGTCACCAAAAGGCAAATTTCTTGTAGTGATAATATATATATATATATATATATATATATATATTAACACAGTGAACAAAGAATTTAGCAAAATTGCATCATCTAATCTGTACATGGGAGAAACAATGCTTTTCAAATATTTGGCTATTTAACCACTTGAAATAGAAAGGCATCACCCGGCACATCAAAGCGGGCTTGAACACCTTATATCGTAAAAACACAATGGGGATAAGTGAGCCAAAATTATATGCACACGGTTTATATATGGAAGTTTGCAGTTCTATAACAAAACCAAAGGGCAGTACAAAAGAATCATGACATTTGAGTACAAAATGAAAGTGCAAAAAGAAAAAGAAAAAGAAAAAAGACATGAATCATTTGCAAAACTATTAATTTTATGAACTTGATTACTGCACTCATTTATCCAACCAAATTGCAGGGAAATTCCAGCTCACACAAAAATAAATCAGAAATCGTCCTCACCTCTCTCAACTTGATACGTTTGCATTTTTTCAATCAGAAGTTGTCTTCACCTCTCTCAACTTGATTACTTTGCATTCTCCTGCCCTTTGTTTGCCCAATTTCTTTTGTAACTGTTATAGAAGTGGACCTTAATTATATTTTCTTAATAGCAATCCAAAAGTCACCTCACTTGATGTGCATACATTTTAACGCACTAATAAACATCTTGCAGCGGTTAGACAACATTTAATCCTTGTATTCAAATAATGATTGAATTAGTCATTAAAAGTGTGTAATACTGAAATCATATTTTGATTTTTTTAAAAAAAATTCTGAAATGTATACAATTAATAAAGAATGTTTAGAGGTTTATATTGAATTATATAGATTTTTTTAGTGCATGAAACTAAAATATATTCAACTAAAAGTGAGAGTCAGTTGGTGAGCCTCTTCAATTTTTATGCATTTTTCATATATAAGAAATATTATAATAACTATATTATTGGGAAGCTCAAAGATTATGTAAGACAAATAAATTAATAGAAGGTAATAATAACATAATGGAAAGCTTAAAGGTATTATTCATCAAACAACATCATGCATTTAATATTTAAAATAATATTATTTTTATTTTTTTTAAAAAAAATGTTTGAAAATATTCCAAGGCCCTTGCACTTTTAGAATAGTTATAGATTATAGATATTGAAATGTTAAGTGCTTATGTGATATTTGTGATGAGGTACTTATGCCATAACATTCGTTGTATATGTTAGTAAAATTTTTATGCTTGTACTCGATGTAGTTTCTATCTTATGTTTGCGCTTAAGGTGTTGAGGTCTTGAGGGTTCTAGTCCGGTGATGGATTAGGTCGAGTGACTAGTTAGGGACAGGGCGTCCTTTAATGTTGTGATTAGTTTTGGTGTAGTTTTACATATCGGCTATATATATATTAACATGGTTTCACATGAGTTGTTGGCCATTTCCAATGGCGGGTAAAGGAAAGGTCTGGGCCCAGAGTGTAATACCCCTATATTTTATTAAAAAATAAATGTTATATAGGATATATATTATTTAATTAATTAAATATTTATTATTCTCATATTATAATTAAAACTAATAATTAAATGATGGATATATATTATTGGACTTTTATTATTTGGGCCCAATAAAAGGGTGTTATTATATATATATATATATATATATATATAATAAAAGAAACCTAATACAATATTTATTAGGTATTCTATCAGACGATCATAGAGAGGGGGAGTATAAAGCCACGTAGAAGAGAGGGGGAGAAGACAACGGTCCATCTACGGTTGTGCGTGTTTTGACTCATAGATCAGGTAAGTAAATATGTTATTCTCTTCCCCTTTGGACCCGTGTACGGTCGAAATTATTGGCTTAGTTAGCAGAGAAGTAAAAAGGAGAGGTTATGTGGGCCTGAACCCAGTGGATAAGCCCTAGAAGCATAAAACCTAGGAATATTCTTTTCTTGTAGAAAAAGGCTAGTCCAGTCCTCAACAATTAGGGGATCAGATTATCTCGTTTGATTGATAACAATGATCCCTTAAATAAAGGGATTGGTACCAATCGTAGATGGGCTCAAGGCCTATTAAGGCGTGTATAAATTGAACCTCTTAGTGAATAAAAAAGGACATTCTTGTGTGTGCAATTTTTTTTGTATTTACACATTGGCCGTCTGTGGGAAAGCTTTTTGTTTTTTTACAATATTCTTGTTCCTACCTTTCCATTGAGCTAAGCTTGGTACGATCATTATCGCCATGGTGGTCACCCGTTCCCAAATAGAATTTCCCCCCAATGGCGAAGAAACCTCAAATATGAACAACCAGATCCTTCAACGTCTGGGAGCCCTGGAGGAAATAAACGCTTTCCTAGAGAGGCAGAATGCCAATCTAATGGCGAAGCTAACACGAGGACCACTACTGAATGATCACCAGATACCCCCTGATGATTAGTAAATCCCTATGGTTGGTCATCATGCCCCTCCGATCGGTCATCAGATCCCACCGGCCGGACACACTAAGTCCCGCCCATTGGCCACCAGGTACCCTTGGTTGATCGCCAAACCCATCTGGTATCTTCCACCCCCTCTAACGACCGAGAAGATAATACCAGATCCGATCATATCCACAGACCCCCACAGGAGGAGCCCATGAAGGCTAGGAGGAACAGGCTGAGTCGACTCTTCGTGTAGCCAGGACGGGTGACCCAGATGAGGTATTAACCATGAGAAAGCTAGATTAAATGATGGCCAGATTTCAAAAAGAGGTGTTGAAGGACTTAAAGGCGCAAACTCCCTCCGATCTGGCAATCGAAGCCTCCCTCGATTCAGTAGAGTCTCCTTTAACCTTGAAGATAACCAATGTGCCATTCCCGGAGAAGTTCAGGTTGCCAAAGTTCAAAAATTTTGACGGGACAAAATATCCGACCGAACACATTTACCACATCCATCAAAAGATTACCGTCTATGCCAACAACAAAGCCATACTTTGCAAAGTATTCCTTACCGGCCTTGAAGATGCAGACCTGCTCTGGTTCTCGAAGCATCCCACCCAATCCATCGATAGCTGACTCAAGTTGTGTGAACTTTTTATTGGCCAGTACTTCGATAACAAGAGGTAAAAAAAAAATGATATCCAGCCTCTTCACCATGATCCAAGAAAAGGAGGAGTCGCTAAAGAGCTTCCTGTCCCGATTCAATGTGGAGATGTCCTCCATAAGTAATTGTGATAAGCATTTGGCAGTTGAAGCCTTTCGGATGGCCCTCATCCAGGGAACCATGTTCCTTCAGTCTCTGGTCAAAAGACCTCCAACGGACATCGGGGAATTAAATTTCAAGGCACAGGGGCACCTTTAGATACAAGAGGAAATGATCGGGCGCCAGAAGAAGGCCTCCCTGGTAAGCGTTGAAATGAATAAATAAGAATCTTAAGCACCCGATTACCTCATCGATACCATCCTAGGCCCCGGAGAAATGCCCGAGATTTGACGAGAAAGTCACACCACTAAAGGTGACATTGGCCAAACTATTCCAGGAGAATAAGACAAAAGGGATCTTTATAACCCCACCACCCATTAGGCAACCGATGAAGCAGAGGGGTAAGGCGAAGCACTGTGCCTTTCACAATGACTACGGACACCAGACGAACTATTATAGAAACCTTAGAAGGTAAGTCGAGGCAATGTTTGCAAAAGGGGACTGTTGGAATACGTAGCAAAGGAATGTACTCAAACCAATCGGCCACATCTAGCCCCAAACTAGAGTTCCGCGGCCAACCCACCGGTAAAGGTCATCCATATGGTGCATGGTAGAACCAGTGATCAGGAAACGGAGGGGACCCAAAAGTCCCAGTTGCACCAGGCCCAGAAGCTATGCAGAGTGGGGGAAGTCAAATAAGTCCACAGTCGCCGAAAGGAGCCCTAAATCACATTCTCCAACTCAAACCTTCAGAAAGTCCAAACCCCACACGATGACCCTCTGGTAATCAGTTTGCTTAATAGCAAACTGCTTGATCAAGAGAATGATGACAAATCTTGGGAACAACGCCAACATTATTACAAAATGGGCCTTCGAGAAGTTGGAGATTGAACCATAAGAAGTAATTCCATCTAGAAATCCGATAGCGGGGTTTGATAGTAAGCGGGTCAAGCCGATCGGAGAAGTTCAGCTACCGGTATCAATTGCCAGAAGAACACTCAAGGAGACTTCCATAATGATCGATGTCAACCCTTCATATAACCTAATCATGGGTAAGGGATGGATCCATCATATGAATTGCATCCCGTCGACCCTCCATCAGGTCATGAGGTGTGTGGACCTTAACGAGGTTGACATTTTGGACATTAAGGGTGACCAGGTGGCGGCCAAAGAGTGTAACACTGACACATTGAAAAATTTGAAGAAGACTGGATAGCCGGATGAGGTCCATGCCGCCCCAACCTTAGATACCAAATAACAATTACATACATTACCGTTCGGGGATTTACTTAAAGAGGTCATTAAAAGAAATCAGGGCTTTAAAGACAGTCTAATATGTCGCTAAAAGTCCCAAAACCGTCCCTAATACTCTCAATAGACCGTCACAAAAACAAACATCGCAAAGTAATTTTGTATTGTTGCTAAAACCCCATGGTATAACAGTCGCTAAAAATTAATAGTATTAGTGACGGTGCTACCATCACTAAATAGATAGTATATTACCGACAATCAATAACTGTCACAAATACCCTAATTTCCGTGCCTAATACTCTTATTTTATAAACATTTTAAAATTCTTTAGTATCCATTAAAGTGTCGCTAATACCATTTTTTTCCAATTCTTTCTTTTTCTATAGCCCTCTTATGACTTGCTAATTCATCTTTTGACTCAAGTTCAACACAATATAAAAATATTATTAATATTAGAATTCAAAATTCAGACAAAACATATTGTAATTAAAAAGCAAGTACACACTAATCATTAATCATGAAATGTTAAGATTACACTAAAAACGGAAGTCCCCAAAGGTAATCTCCATATGTTTTACAGTTCAAAACTTAAAAGATACTCAGTTTAATTCCTGCTAATGGTGGTCATGCTGAGCCATTGTGGTAGCAGCAACTCATACCCTTCATAATACTATCATCTGTGCTCGTATTTTTTATTACTTTCTTCAATTGTGAACTTCTTTCCTCAACAATCTTCACCCTCTTTCTAGCATCTTCCTCATAAGATGAAGATGAACCATGTCAGAACCCATAAATTTAGATCTGTATTTAGGAATTTAGAGAGTGTTATGAAGACTTCATCATTTCATCCTGCAATAAAGTTAAGACTTAAGTCTTAGAATTTGTTCGCTCCGAAAAAATATAATCATCGCTAAATAGTAGGGCCGATAATATTTTTCGTATCAGTAGGGTGAGGGCGTGCCAAAACCGGTGACGAAGTTCAAAAGGAATGAATCTTCGTCTCTTTTGAACATGTGGAATAGAATCAAGCGATTTGTGTGAGAGAGAACCCAACACGAATGGGTTCTGATTACCTCAACAAATAGGACTTTTGGGTAACCAAAAGAAATCGCGAAAAGAATTGAAAAGTGCAATTGCAGAGAATTGAAATATACTGAGAATGTAAATTTGCAAGAATGTAAATTTGGTATTGAAAGTGCAAGTGCGATAAATATAAAAGACGATAAAAAAGTAAAATATAATGAAAAACTGCTATTATAGCAGGAACATTTTATATTTTGTCGTGGACCTCTGTAACAGAGGAATACATATATTATTTTATAGTCTAAAAGATATCCTAGATAACCAATAGATAAATAACTAATAAAATAAAAGATAAATAACCTAAATCTAATCATAGCTAGACACTAATACCAACTTTAATTTAAACTCTTCAAAAAGTGTCCAACAATCGAAAACTCCTTGGTCGGCAAGAAATTCTTCAAACTTGTGTTTGCTAAACTCCAATTTGTTATACGGGGTATCCGTTGGGCCGAAACTCCAATCAGCCAGTGGACCATTTTATTAATTTACGTGTTGGATCATTTAGGGTGTCAACAATGCCTCCCAATTCCAACCCCATTTTGCTTAAAAAATATGGCTCTTGAAATTTTTCTTTAGCCCAAAATGATGCCAACACATTCTCGTATCCTTGTATCATTTCCCCTCGAGTTTATCACTTGGAAAGAAAAATAAAATTGAGATGACTCAAGTGTTTTATTCATTTAGGACCAACAATGAAGTGGTCTTTATTCCCCTAAGCCTAATAAAAATCATTTAGTGTTCATTGACAGTGGATCAATGAACCTACAAATGACCCCAATATTTGAATTTGTAAACTCTTGTAGTGGGAAACAAACACAATCGGCCGGAATCAAATTATTATGTAAATTCATATTAGCCGATCGTACGACCACTGCTCTTAAAAGTTTATAATTTTCTTATAATTCTAGCAGTATCAACTGAAATAATAATAAAAATGAAGTTTCCACCATTGGAGCCACTATATTCATCCAAGCCACTACCATTTGGGTATCGGCCACTTTGGTGTTAGCGACAATTGTATTGACCATATTGAAATCAACCACTATAACATTAGTTGCTACCATTTGAGTATCATCACTAGATTCGCCACTTTATTTACCCCTACTTTGGCCACCGTCAGTGAACAAATTGAAATTAGCCACTATAACATCAGTCGCTACCATTGGGGTATCATCAGCCACTTTTGTATCAGCGGTAGTGACCAAATTGAAATCAACCACAATAACATCAACCGCTACCATTTTGGGTATCACCCGACTTCCCCTGTGTCTCGAAAGATGTAGTGGTCGACTAGATAAGGGACTCATATATATTTTCTTCATCAAATCGTTAACCTCTTGAAGCCTCTATTTTGCTTTAGAATAACCTTGTATCATCTGTGCATGATACGCTTCTGCCTCAGTAGCCTCAACATAATACACTTCTGCTTCAACATGATACGCTTCTGCCTCAGCATGATACCTATTTTTACCAGTATAATACTGTAGGGGTTCGAATTGGTTAAATGTTGTGAAGATTGTTTCTACACAAGTTCGTCAGAAAAATAACGGCACTAATGCTTTTATTGCTTTCGATTTGTTTTACAGAGAAATGGAAGAGAAAATAGTAGTTACAAGTGTTTACAAAATACTTTCTCCCTCTAGAAGTTTCTCCCCCTTGGTCTTCCCAAAAACTCCTTTGAAGCGAGCTCTTGCATTTCTATTTATAGACGCGAGAGTCCAGTAGTCCTCGCGGATTGCATTGCGACGTCAACACCTGTCTCGCGACTAGAGCTGGCAATTCCTGACACGAATTGACCTGTTTGACACGATTATATTTATTGTTATATTTATTTGCTGATTTTTTCTATTCTCTAATTGGTCATGGATTGAAATACATTAATAAACTATTACTGAATTGTGTCAAATTCAATTTCAATTTCCTTTTTATTTTTTATTTTTTATTTTTCGTGTTGGATTGTATCATATTTAAAATGTTTGATTTTCGTGTCAACTAGTATCAGATTGCCCTGTTGACCCGTGGGTCGACCTGTTGACACGAATTGTCAGTCCTACTCGCGACATGGATCCTACCATACCAATCCGTGCCATAAATACCCTGCACAGTATCATCTCGCGCCCTTGACTACGTGAAACGGATTCGCGTAATCCTTTACGCGGATCATACTGTGCTCCGTGACCTGTGATATGCGTCTGTTTCATCGCGGATCTGATATTTCCTTAGCCAAGGAACCATGTTGTATAGCTTTGCTGGGTTATGACCTTTTGCATGCATACCTTTTTCATGACCCTGAATGCTATCGGCCTCTCTAAGGTACTCTTGCTTAGGACAGTGTAAATAGGGTCACGACCCACTATTTACATATCCCAAGAATTTCCTACGCGAGCAACATTCTAGGGTTATGAGTTCAGATGCGAGCTATAAACACATCAGTCCCTCATACCTCCCTCTGTATAATGCAAGCTCTCGCGTATAAACCTTATTTGGGCCATTTTCCCAAATAAAGAAAACCTTGGGCCAATCTCCCAAATAAATAAATCCTTGGCCCAATATCCCATAAATAAATAAATCCTTGCGGATTTAACTTTTTCGCGAGTTACATTTTTCCCCATTATGCTTTAAGACTCGGCCAAATATGAAAGTGCAATAACATGTGCCTCGCGAATGATAGTACTTTATATTGTTGCTTGAAAACTGCTTTTCCCCATGCCATTTTTGCCTTTTCTTTCGCGGATGAAGTATGTTTGCTACATATCGCGAACTTCTATCGAATCCGCGACCTTCCCTTCACAATTTCTCTGCTTTTCGGCCAATCTCGTGCATGTACATATTTTGATTTTCCCCATATCCTTTTTGTTTTTTCCAAACTGCCCATATCTTTGGATCAACGACTTTTTCCATGCACTTGGCCATGCGACTTTTTGCCTTCCTCGCTCATTTAATGCGCCATTTCGGTTTCCGCGTCCAACACTTATATATTTTTCTCATGTCATTTTTACCTCTCACAACTTATATTTTCCTCAGAGCACTATTTTTCAAGCCTCTTATTTTGCACCCCTTTTTCTCGCATCTCATTCTTTTCGCGCATACTTATCCATTCTGAAAGCTTTTCGCAAGTGTATTTTCCAAAATGACAAAATCCTCCACCCCCAAACTTCTTGCACCTTCTTCTGGGATTACTCCACCTGTTCCAAATACCTCAGAGTGGAAGAAAACACCATTTCTAGACTCTCAAGATACATTATGGGCATCCGTGCAAGACCTTCCTTCTCCTCTTATTTCAAATCAACCTCTTACTCTTGATCCAGATAATGAGGCAGAACCTGCCTTTTTCCCCCTCTTTCTACTCCTCGCTTTCTTGTTGAGAGGGGCGACGCGCCATTTTCCTTTATTGAGTATGAAGGCCATGTTGCCCCTATTACTGAATGGAAGATGTGGTCCAACCACATTCTTAGTCAAGACCGTCACCGCGCCACCCTGGCTAAGGCTGGCATTCTTGAGTCCATAGAGCTATTTTCGGACTTCTATATCCTTCGCGATGTGGATGCGCTGACTACTTTGATTTCACGCTGGAGCACATTTTCTCATACATTTATTGCTTCCTGGGGCGAGTTTACACCCACTTTAGAGGATGTGGTGCTTCTATTCCGGCTCCCTGTCTTGGATTCGCGCCCCATCAAAGCGCCATTGGTTGAGTAAGAGAATAAGACAATCCTTAACCAACTTCGCGATTGTGGCAAGTATGCCTGCAAACGCGGCAGTTGGTTTGAAAAGGGAGTACTCCTTCCGGAGCAGGCTAAATCAAATTGTCCGAAGCTGTCTTATTCAGCTTGGTGCCACCACTTCTTCCGCGAGTACTCTTCGCGAAAGCCTTCTCCTGGTCAGGATCACGAGTCTACTCCTGGGCCTTAATTCAATGGCCCTTTAGAGCTTGTAGGTTTCCTCGCGTATTGGCTTGACTGTTATATTTTCCAAGGTAAGCCAGAGGATGGTCCCAGCCGTATGGTGTTTCTGTTAGCGGGGATGTTGTCGCGAGGAGTACGCATTGTTTTGGCTCATCTCTTTCTTGGTACTTTGTACTCCCAGCTGGACATGCTTGCAAATGACTTCGCTTGCTCCTTGGGTAGGTATGAAATAAGTACCCACATTTCAGGTACCTTCCTCATTTTGTTTCTTTTTGAGCGTTTCCCCAATTATGCTCCCATTCCTGCTTCCTTTTCTCCTTCATCCTCAGAAACCAGTAACCCTGTTTCTCTAAGGTCACGGGTTACCCGCTGGACCTCCCTCTCATCTTCTCAAACACTTTCTTATTTTATTGACACTTTTTCAGCATTTTTTTGGCATCCATACGCCACTCCTCTTGAGGGTTTTTATTCTCCCGACTTTTATTCAAAGGAGGAGATAGTCTCTTACGACATAGCGATGGATGACCACCTCATCTTTTCGGCTATTACCCACAAGTGTCATCTTCCTATCTTCAGTGAGACCTTCAACACCATTTCCTTTTATAATCCTTCTCGCGTGTCCAGGCAGTTAGGTTTTGACCAGGCCATACCCCCTTCACTTCCTCTATATAGTGAGGATAACTTTGACAGGTGCTTCATATCTTTTCGCGAATCCATTGAGATGAGTGTTCGCATATTTTCTACTATCATTTTTATCCAGCCCGACAGTCGCAGAGGTTGAGTGACTACGGCCTATCATGAGTTCTGGAAGGAGCAACTAGTGAGATTCCAAAGTTTCATGGCTGAAACTCCCCCTGTTCCCATTCCAGTTCCAGTATTCATTGCAAACCCTTCTTTGAAGCTTCGCAAGCTTAGGGCCAAGTCTACGCGTAAACAACATGCTCAGCCTTCTCAAACTCAGAAGCCTAAGCAGACTCGTAAGAGGTCTCTCCGCGAGGAAGTTCCTCCAGCGAGGCCACCTATTCGCGAGGAGCCTATCTGTGAAAGCCCATCCGCGAGGAGCCCATCGCGAGACGCCTGGTAAAATTTTTTACAACTCTTTTTTCCTTTGTTGTGTTATGTATTTTCAGGTGTTTTAATACTAACTCCTCTTCTCTTCTATAGCGTTCCAGTGCCCAGGCTACAGGTATCATCAGTGATGCTTCTGATGTACTGGATCATGTCCCTTTTTCTGTTCATCTTAAAAACTTGTCTATTGCAGCAGCATTGGACAGTGTGCCCCTCGCGAAGAGGAAGAGAAAACTCACCAAGGCCTTCACAACCCATGTGGTAGGAGAGACTCCTAGTTCATATGAACCTCCCTTGGTGCGGAAGCACAAAATTTCTCCTAAAGTACCGCATGTGGGTGCCTCAGAGTCAGCTTCAGAAGAGGCGTCCTTGGCTGCGAGGCGTAAACTTGCCTTGGCTAAGCTGAAGAACAAATGGAAGCCTGATGCAACTTCCATTCTGCTGGATACTGTTGCTCGTGTGGTTGAGGATATGAGGGCTGGAGATAATACAGAGGAGATGGAGGTTGCCAGCATCCTCTTTGATTTACCCCGGACGACTCTTTCCCAGAGTAAACTTCTAACTTGACTTTACTTTTCTGCTTTTAGATTCCTTGTTTTTAACACTTCAAATTCCTTTCCTTTTAGGTCCTCGCGAGACAAATTCCCCGCATGTTCCAGCCTCTCCTGGGGGTGGCCTACATTCTAACCCCTCTGCTGTAGCTTCGTCTGACGATGATGAGGACCACCTCACCATCAATTCTTTATTCAACAAGTCTTCTTAGCCTACTCTTGAAGAAGATAAGGATGATGACATTTCCTATTCATCTCGCCACAGTGTCATTTTCGTGACTTCTACTCCTGAAGCAGATCGCGAGGTATCCTCAGGTCGCGAGGTTGAGGAGGCCACAGTGTCTCGCGAGGCTTCTCCCAAACTTCCTTCAATCCCTGTTTCCCTCTTGGTCATTGCTACTGAGGATAGAGCAGAGGATCCCAACATTGATGACAGTCACTTGCAGCCTCTTGGAGGTGATATCGCATCTGAGTTTGCTGCAACACTGGCAGATGGTCCTCTTATTGAGAGTTCTCTATTTGGCAGTATTATCCCCGAGGTTGAGGAAGGTAGCCCTTTTTATCACTTCGTCCTCCTATTTGAATCTTAATGCCGAAATATGATTTTAACATGTCTTTTCCTTCTTTTAGGTGTAAACTCCGAAGACCAAGAGATGGTCGACGAGCTACTCCATGATGCTCAGAGGATTTATGAAGGTCAGACGGTATTCCCTTTGGACACTCTTGTTGAGGCGCACACAGAGGCACCTCTATCCCTATCTCGCACCTCTGTACCAGATCCTCGCGAGCCTACTCGCGGTTCTACCTCCAATCCTCGTGACCATGCATCCACTTCTCGCATGTCTGCCATGGCTCCTGTCTATGATGCTGCTTCCTTAGTGCCAGTACCTTGGCATCAGTGGTTCCGTTATCCTCATGACATCCCGATGTTAGATCTGGTAGAGGCAGCTCATCCAGAGACTTTTGCTCACATGGAAGTTCATGAGCCACTCTTGCAGACTATCCACCTCCAGCTTGTTGCAGATGTGTTCAGGACCCTTTCAGAGACTGCCATTCAGGACCTTGTCCTTGATACTCTTTCGAGATGTCATGCTCGCATAAAGGACTGGAAGAAGGTTGGGATGGATGTGTCCTGGTGGGAGGCCCGGCTGGCCGTTATTCAGAGACTCTATGATCACCATCTCGTCGAGCTAAGGGGTCGTGATGCTCTTCAAAGAAAACAGGCAAAGATTGCAGAGACTCACAGACAGTTAGCACTTCTCGAGGAGGATGAGAAGAAACTTCACGATTCAGCTGATCATCTTGAGCGGGCCCGTCTGTACTTGGAGGAGCATGAGGGTTTCAAGCTATCAAATCCCATTACTCAGAACCTTTTTTAGCACCCCTCTTTATTTATTTGTATATACTGTCTTCTGATTGTAACCACATTTTTGCTGTATATTCTTGTACTGTGATAGTAACTTTGACATGCTTTATATTTATGGGATGATTTGTTTGATGCTTTATGTCTTTATTGAAGACTATTTTTATAACACCATAATACGTAATGCCTTCATGCTTGATACAATTTAATCCATTTCACGTTTAGAGGTCCAACCTTCTCGCCAGTGACTTCATGTTCCATCCTGTAATACCCACTGCTGCCCTCACTTACATTCACATACGGACCTTCCCACTTAGCTTCAAATTTTCTTACCCTTTGTCCCCTCATGATTGCCAGTACCACTTTTAATACTCTGTCCCCCTCCTTGAACCATCTGTACTGTACCTTTTTGTTGTAGTTGTTTGCCTATTTCTTATTGTATTCTTTCTGATTCATAAAAGCTTTGGCCCTTGTTTCATCCAATCATTCTATCTCCAATAGCCTATCTTCCAAACTGCTTTTGCATGCCAACATTTTAGCAGCCACCTCTATCTCCGCAAGTAGCACAACCTCTACTCCGTAGACTAATGCATAAGGGGTCATGCCTGTCGCACTCCGATATGCGGTTCGATGCGCCCACAATGCTATTGGAAGTTCTTCCATCCATTTCTTCTGATTATCATGCATCAGCCTAGACAAGATTCGAATTAATGCTTTATTAGAGGCTTCAACCTGCCCATTTCCTTTTGGATAGTAAGGCATGGACTTGTGAAGAAATGACTGAGTATCTCCCCAAAAAATCCATGACTTTACTATTGACAAAAGGAGTCCCATTATCTGACAGTATCACATTTGGTATCCCAAATCAACAAATTATATTTTCCTTTATGAATCGAACCACATTGTCTGCTGTCGTCTGTCGCAGTGGGATAGCTTCTACCCACTTTATGAATAATTCAGTTGCCACCAAAATCCATGCATGTCCCTGAGCTTGTGGTGTGATTGGCCCAACTATATCCAGTGGCCAAGTGTGGAAAGGCCAAGGTGTAGCTAAACTGTGCAATTCAGCTCCCGGAGCATGGATGATATCTCCGTGCACCTAACACGCATGACATTTTCTGACAAAATCACTGCAGTCCCTTTCCATTGTTGGCCAGTAATACCCGAATGATAACAACTGTTGAAACATTTTTCTAGGGCCCTGGTGACCAAACATGTGGACCTATTTCAATACTTCCCCTGCCTTTTCTTCGCTAACACACCTCATCATCTTTCCTTCAAAACTCTTGCAGAACAATTTTCCCTCTTGTAAAACAAATCGCGAGGCTAATTTTCTGAACCGCGGGTGATATTTTCTAGGCAAAACCCCTTCTTTCAGATAATGCACATATTTGTCCCGCCAGCCACATTACCTTCGCTCGCGGAGGGATATGCATTACAGTTCTGAGAGCTACCTTGTAACTTCACCGCATCATCCTTCATACCTGGCCAAAAGAAACCTTCTCGCTGTAAAACTCGATAGAGACTGACATATGCTTGACCACATATTTTCTCGTGATCTTTCTGTATCAGTTCTCCTATTTCATTTATTGCCACGCATCTGGCTAGAATCCCTCAAGTCGCTCTGTAATATAACACGCCTTTTATAATCTGGTATTCTCGTCTCAAGGCATTGTTATCATTTTTTAGTAGAGCTTGTAGTAACTGCGCTCTCCAATCATGCTCTTCATACACCTCTGACTCCTTCCTGCTACTAACCACAGAGTTGGTTCTTCGTACTATTTGTACAGATGAATCTAATCCTTGGAAATGCAGTCGCGAGCCTAATGTTGCCAATGCATCGGATCGTTGGTTACCTTCTCGCAGCTCATGCTGAAAATTCACATTCTCAAAGCTTTCTATCATCTGTCGAATGAGGGTTCTGTAAGATACCAGATGGGGTTCTTTGACAGCATATTCCCCTTTAACCTGCTTAATAACCAGCTTGGAATTTCCTTTAACATGAAGTATTCTTGCTTTCAACTGTTGAGCCATCATCAATCCCAGCGCCAACCCTTCATATTCGGAAATATTGTTGGTACAAGGAAAGTCAAGTTTGTAAGCCATGACTAATTCCTCTTTTGCTTCCTCATTCCTCAGTACGAAACCAGCTCCACCTTCCTTTTCTGTGGATGAACCATCGAACTCTAAAGTAAATTCTGCTCTTTGAGCCACACTTGCCACTCCCACCTCCTCTACTTTAGGTTCAACCCCCCAGGAAATAAATCTAGCAAATCTGACAAGGCCTGACTTTTTACTACTTTCGGTCTAGAGCATGTGATCTTATATTCAGATAGTGCTAATAACCATTGAGCAGTTCTTCCACTGAGTATGGGCTTCGTGAGTAGATACCGTATAGGGTCACTTTTGGTGATTAGCTCTAATGGATGTGCCAGTAAATAATGTCTGAATTTTGGGCATCGAATACTAAAGTGAGACAGTGTTTTTCCAACGATGTGTATCGTGACTCTGGTCCCTTGAGTACCCGACTGATATAGTAAACATGATTTTCTTCCCCTTCATGTTCCTGGGCCAACAGAGCTCCCACAGACTTATTGGTGGAAGTGAGATACATTATCAACGGTTTCCCTGGCTCGGGTGTTACCATTGTTTTTGGTGATGCCAGAATCCTCTTGATTTTCTCAAAGGCCTCTTGTTGTTCTTCTCCTCAGCTGCATACATAATTTTCTTTCAACAGAGGCATGAGTGGGTGAGTTACATCTGCCAGTGCTGGGATAAACCTCTTCAGATAAGATATATTTCCCATAAAAGTTTTCAACATTTTCCGAGTTGTGGGTGGAGCCATTTCTAATACTGCCTTAGCCTTTGTTGGGTCCATATCGATGCCCTGTCGATGTACAACACACCCCAAAAACATTCCTTCTGGTACTCTAAAGGCACATTTGAGGGGATTCATCTTTAAATTATATTCGCGACATCGTTACAGTACTTTTCTTAACTCACTTACATGATCCTACACTGCTCTGGACTTTACCACCAAGTCATCCACATAGTCCTCCACAGTTTTATGCATCAAGTCATGAAATATTGCTGTCATGGCACATTGATATGTAGCCCCGACATTTTTAAGTCCAAATGGCATGATCGTATAATGAAAATTCCCTATTGGGGTGCGAAAAACAGTTTTCTCAGCATCTTCCGGTGCCATCTTGATCTGATTATACCCACTGAATCCATCCATTAACAAGAAAATTTCGTGTCCTGAGGTTGCATCCACCATGGTGTCAATGTTGGGTAGAGGGAAGTCATCCTTTGGGCAGGCTTTATTGAGATCGCGATAATCTACACATACGCGGATCTGCCCAGTCTTCTTCCTCACAGGAACAATGTTCGCGAGCTTGGTCGGATGTTGGGTTGGCTTAATGAACCCTGCTTTTAGCAACTTTTCCACCTCTGCCTTAATTTGTACCTCTAAATCAGGATGAAATACTCATTGCTTTTGTTTCTTTGGTTCTGATGTGGGATGCACATGGAGATGATGGCTTACCAATCCAACATTGAGTCCCGGCATTTGACTATAATCCCAGGCAAAGACATCCCGAATCTCCTTAAGTAATTCTATCAGAGCACTCTTAGTTTCGTTGGGCAGCGTACTGCTTATGAAGGTAGGTCGCGGATCTGTGCCATCGCCTATGTCCACTTCACATAAACCATGCTCCGGTCGCGGATTGGTTTTGAGTGCTTCAGGCTCAGTGACCAACTTTCTTTGTACATCTGCTTTATCTGTCCCGGGGTCAGTGCCAACTGTGTAAGCTCCTGACCCCCAATTCTGTCATAATTTGTACACTACTCGTCCATCGGGCATTTTGACCCGCGACCAGCTCACCTCCTTGAGCTTTCGTTTAGCTAAACTTCCATCTTCTAGTTCACTCCATTCAGGTAGTGGTGTAGCAAAAATGTCGGGCCTATCTACCTCATTATACTATGAGAAATAAACTGCATCCGCGAAATGGGCCTCCGATGCGCAGAAAGGGCTCTTAGATGCCTTTACAGTCATTATTCATTCTCCCCAATTGGCCTTCATCACATGATGATAGGATGATGGAACTACATCATATGCATGCAGCCACGGTCTGCCCAACAACAATCGATATGAGGGTTCCCCTTTGATGACATGAAACTTGGTGGGCCCCCTGATCTTTCCAATTTTAAGGTCCAATGTCGCGAATCCCATAGTGGCCTGTTGGTCTCCATTAAAATCAGTAACTGCAATAGTATGATTCACGATCTTGTTTTCAGGAAAATTGATCATTCGCAAAGTGGCCAGTGGGATCAAATTGACTGACGCTCCCCCATCCAAGAAAGCTTGTTTCATCTCCCGACCGTTTACCATGGCTGGTACATATAGAGGCCGATTGTGGAGGAAAGACACTTGTCTGTCTACTTCAGAAAATGTGATCTTACTAGAGGCTTTTTGATGCTGTGGAATCACAATAGTATGATTGAGTGCGACAACTGTTTTCTCTTTGAAGAACTCCTTCACATGTTCCTATATTGGGAGTTCGTTGAAGAAAACGTTTATCTTAGCATTCTCCTTGGCTTCACGCACTGGCGAGCATTCATACTTGGAGGCATTGGTCATATCCTCAGTACTGTCTCTGGCGATCACCACGGCTACATGTGCAGGGAAAGGCTCATGAACTATATTCTTCACCACTTCCAAGTCTCCCGATGCTATTTTCCGGTGTACTAATCCACGAAACGCCCAATAGCCCATCAGGGAATGCTGATCAGTCCTGTGATAGGGATACTAGTTGTTTTTCATCCTTTCCTCTCTTGGCGGCACCCTTTGCACTGGAGGTAGCGATATGACATTATCTGCAATCCATTGATTCAGTAAAGCAACTGCCTCTTTTTCACTGAAAGGTAAAGGAGGTGGTTCAGATCTCCTGGCATGCTCTTCCCTGGCCTTTTGTTCTGCGCTGCTGCTACCATTGGCACCTGCCTATCACTGATATTTGGTCGTGTCGGGGGAGCCAAAACTTCTCCCAATCTTCGGGCATTATCAATAAGTGCAGAAAAAGTTTTGAACTCGTGATTGACCAAATGCATGTTGTATTCCCGCGACATTCCTTCTATACGAATTTTGATCAATTGCAGTTCGGAAATTGGCTCATGGCATTGCAGAGTAGCCTCGCGAAATCTCCTGACATAGATTGTCGCTTCCTCCCCAAAGCGTTGTCTTTGCCTTGTAAGAGAAATCATCGAGACCTCCTCGTCTGCCTGGAAGAACTTGGTGTAGACTTTGAGCACCATATCCGTCCAACTAGACACCGAAGCTGGAGCGAGACCATTATACCATGTGTATGCAGTTCCAGTTAGAGACTTGGAGAATTCTCTAAGTTTCAAATACTCGTTGTTTCTGTAGGGTCCCATGACATCCACGAACCTGGATATGTGCTCCCTTGCGTTTCCCTTCTTGCCATCAAATTGATGGAAACTTGGTGTTCCATAATCTTCCGGATAAGGCAAAGCCATAATGATGGGATGGTACGGTGGGGTAATTTCCACTTCCACTATTTCAGACTTTTCGTTCAAAATAGCATGCAGCTGCTCCTTGGGTGCTGAAACGCGCGAGGCCTCCATGAAATGAAGTATAGCCTTTTGCATTTCTTGGATGCTGATAAGAGTTTGCAGCAAAGCTGATGGCAATTCTGCTGAATTTTATGCTGGCTCTGCCATGGGAGGAGTTTCAACCTGATCCACACCAACATTCGCTCGACGACGCTGTCTTCGCAATGGTGTGACTGGCTCACCTCCTTGCGTCTGTGTTGTCGTTTCCTTTTCGGTTTGCTCGGTGTGCCGAGTCGGTGGATGACCTCTCCGGCGAGTCTGACGAGGCTCTACTTGTGTAGAAGACATCTTCTCCCCAGCGGAGTCGCCTTTAATGTAGGGGTTCAAATTGATTAAATGTTGTGAAGATTGTTTCTACACAAGTTCGTCAGAAAAATAACGGCACTGATGCTTTTATTGCTTTACAGAGAAATGGAAGAGAAAATAGTAGTTACAAGTGTTTGCGAAATACTTTCTCTCTCTAGAAGTTTCTCCCCCTTGGTCCTCCCAAAAAGTCCTTTGAAGTGAGCTCTTGCACTTCTATTTATAGACGCGAGAGTCCAGTAGTCCTCACGGATTGCATTACCACGTCAGCACCTGTCTCGCGACATGGATCCTGCCACACCAATCCGCGCCATAAATACCCTGCACAGTATCATCTCGCGCCCTTGACTACGCCAAACGGATTCGCGTAATCCCTTGCGCGGATCATACTGTGCTCTGTGACCTGTGATCCGCGCATGTTTCATCGCGGATCTGATTTTTCCTTAGCCAGGGAACCATGTTGTATAGCTTTGTTGGGTTATGACCTTTTGCATGCATACCTTTTTCATGACCCTGAATACTATTGGCCTCTCTAAGGTACGCTTGCTTAGGACAGCGTAAATAGGGTCGCGACCCACTATTTACATATCCCAAGCATTTCCCCTAGATTCCGAACAGTACTCCCTATGCGAGCAGCATTCTAGGGTTACGAGTTCAGATGCGAGCTATAAACACAGCAGTCCCTCATATCTCCCTCTGTATAATGCAAGCTCTCGCGTACAAACCTTATTTGGACCATTTTCCCAAATAAAGCAAACCTTGGGCCAATCTCCCAAATAAATAAATCATTGGGCCAATATCCCATAAATAAATAAATCCTTGCGGATTTAACTTTTTCGCGAGTCACCACCTTTACAAATACGCTTTCGTATCAGTATAATACGCTGCCTCAATATAATACATTTTTGCCTTAGCATAATACGCTTTCTTCTCAGCATAATAAACTTTTCTTTCTTGAATCAATACCCTCAATTATTGTAGGGTTTCACCATAGACTGCTTGTGGTGGCATGCTGTAATTCTTTCGGCTACCTAGTGATGTCCCACCGGGCGTGCCAAAATATGTTTGCTCCGAAAAAATATAATCATCGCCCGAATAGCAGGGGCGATAATATTCTTCTTCTCCGTAAGAAAAAAAAATCATCGGCCGAATAGTAGGGCCGATAATATTCTTCGTATCCGTAGGGTGCGGGCATGCCAAAACCGGTGACGGAGTTTAACTAATTCAAAATGAACGAATCTTCGTCTCTTTTGAACATGTGGAATAGAATTAGGCGATTTGTGCGAGAGATAACTTAACTCACACGAATGGGTTCTGATTGCCTCAACAAAGAGGACTTTTAGGTAACTAAAAGAAATCGCGAAAAGAATTGAAAAATGCAATTACAGGGAATTGAAATATACTAGGAATGTAAATTCGCAGAAATAAAAATTTGTACAAGTGCGATGAATATAAAAGACGATAAAAAAGTAAATATAATGGTAAACTGCTATTGTAGCAGAAACATTTTGTATTTGGTCGTGGACCTCTGTAACAGAGGTATACGTATATTATTTATAGCCTAAAAGATATCCTAGATAACCCATAGATAAATAACTAATAAAATAAAAGATAAATAACCTAAATCTAATCCTACTTAAATACTAATACCAACTTTAATTTAAACTTTTCAAAAAGTTTCCAACAATCGAAAACTTCTTGGTCGGCAAGAAATTCTTCGAACTTGTGTTCGCTAAACTCCAATTTGTTATACGGGATATCCGTTGGGCCGAAACTTCAATCGGCCAGTGAACCATTTTATCAATTTACATGTTGGCTCATTTAGAGTGTCAACTGAATTAGGACAAAACTGAAATTTATGAATAAACAACTTCATTATCAATCATCCTGTAAAAGTAAATCAATTGGATTTAGTTCAATTCAATGGACAAGTGAGACAACTTCTTGAACTAAAAATTGACATTATATGTTTTTAACTGCCTACTAAATTACTCTCTATCATGACAATGATACATAAATACTTCGTTTAGTTTATTCCACTTGAACAAAAGTCAGATTTTAGCCAGTTTCATACACTTCTCTGAATCTTTCAACCTACCTGTATGCAATCTTGTACTCTCTATTAAAGCCCCTAAATGGACATGAGAGAAAATAGAAAAATTAAGTAATTAAATTTTTTTATAAACACTCGAACTATGAGACAAATAAGCATGATTGTTTGACAAAATGGGCACTCACCACCAGTGAGAAGTAAATTCAAAGAAAAACCCAACAAATTTTAAGTTGAAGTAATCCTATCTTCTAATCTCTACAGCTCAAGGTTTTATCAAAAAAGCGGATTTGGCAGTGAATGAATCATAAGGGACGAGCTTTGCAGAAGCACTTGAATCTTCAATTACCATACTAGATCATCCATTACACTAAATTATTTGGTAGGGTCTTACTTTCATGTTCAATCATATGGGCTGATTTATTTTAGGCATAATTTTCCCCGACGATTCCGGAACAAGCTCCATTACAATAAATTATTTGGCAGGGTGTTACCATACTCCTGATATATTTGTGTTTACATTCACTTGCACAACAGTCTAATTATTATATTATGTGACAGACAAATAGTCACTTAAAAAGCATGTATCCATTGGAAGAAAAAAGAGCAATTAAAAAGAATGAACAAAAATGGAAGAGAACATATCAGAATAAAGAGAAAATAAAAATAAAGACAAGTAAATAAATTATCTGATAGAAAAAAAAGACCAAAACCCTTTAAAAATAAAAAGAAAGGAGAGATGAACTTGGTTGCGGTTTCCTTGAACAATCCACGACCAGCTCTCTATGTAATTTTCCCTTAGATATTTAGGGATTTTAGCCATTTTGAATCCCTACAACCTTGTTTTTGTATCATTAAATAAAAATAAAATAGATGAAAAAGATGATAAAAAGATAAAAGCAATGAAATCTCAAACTTGGAGGAGATCAAATAGGGTTATTTGAAGATTTGGGGTTTTTTTTCTCAAAATTGATTTGGAAGCTTACTAAACAGATGAACGAAAAATCCCTAAAATTGTTCGATTCCTGCAGTTGCGAGAGTAGAGATCTGTAAACAGATGATAAAAACTCTGAAATGTTCGATTATTTAATTACATGCCACCCTTCGAATTCATTAAATCTGAAATTGAGAGAGACACGAGATGTACACTTTACCTTCCAACTTGTAATTAAGGTATGTAGAGTACTGGGTTATGAATATGGAGATGGGCTATTGAAGGATTAAGTGAAGAGTGATGGGCGATACGCACGAAGATGGATGAGTACGAGGGAGGAGTATGAGAGTAGATGAAGAAAGAGGCGAGTATGGTAAAGACTCTATGTTGGATGAAAGAGTGTATAAAAATAGATCTAACAATATAAAAATATATATATTTTTCATTTTATGTGGTCCCACTAAAGAGGCACACAAAATTTTGAGCGCGAGATTTTCCGCTGTCCATTTTTGTAGATGTTTAGCACGATTAAGATTTACCATGCCCAATAATAGGGTCTCTTAGAACAACTTTTAAATGCGTCACTAATGACTGTCGCAAAATGCCTTATTTCTTTTGGTGGGTTATTACTAGGGCTGCACATTGTATGATACGGTACCGGTTCCTGCAAGAATCGGAACCGTATCAAAAATTTCAGTTCCTTTAAATATGAAACTGGCACCGAACCGTAGGGGTAAGGAACTGTACCAGAACCCGAACCGGAATTTCGGTTCGATTTCGGTTCCTAGCGCTTTAAAAAAAATTGCTAAGAAATCTACTTCCATTTTACCATTTCTATTACAAAATACAAACTCAAAAATCATAAGAAGTTTACTGCAAAAATGTAAGTCTGCCTGTAGCTAGAGATCAAGAATTGAAGTATGTAAGCAATAATTTCATTCAAATATCCGAGCACTCCCAATTGGGCAAGGAATACATAAATAAATCGCTTCAAAAAGTCAATTTCTTTAAGACAATCTATGTCAGGATTCCATAATGCATGAATGAATAAAATAGCTAGTTAATTATCCGATATTAGCCAATCTTATCCCAAAAGCTTTCCTACAGAACTTCTCTAACTCTGAATATCTCACCTAACTCTACTGTCTATCTCTATTACTTGTTTGCAGCTCCCCTGTTTGCTATACGGTTCTATCTATATGACTAAATAAAAAGATATATTAAACCCATTTAATTTGTTCATATTGGTGTCAACCCATTTAATTTGCACTTGCCATGTACAAACGTGTTGTTCTATGTCTTCTTTTAATTTTAATTTTTATTATTACCTTTTCTTTTCCTTTTTCATCTGTTTCCAAGAACTTTCCTTTGATGATTACTTTTTCGGGATTTTTTCCTAACTACACAGAAATTCCAAAATATGAAATCTATAACAAAAATTCCAGATTAATAAGATTAAATTAATCAAAATCCAAAAATTTAATTCCAACAAGATTTTTTGGGTTTATTACCTTGACTGAAGAAGATGATGAATCCGACGATGCCATAGTTGATTTGAAACTCATAGAGAGAAACACACATAGAGATAGAGAGAAACACAGAGAGAGAGAAATAACGAACCGAATCGCCGATCTGAGATGAGAGATCCTAGAGACGTTAAATGGAAGCTTAGCGAAAATTGTGTGTGAGAGAGGAAGATCTAGGGCTTCAAGAGAGTCTGAGCGGAGAGCTGCGTAAGCACAACACAATGATAATACATGTACAAAATTTTCAAAAAAAAAAATGATACATGTAATGTACTAATGTACAGAGCCTCATCATTTATTAAGTTAATACCCAATATAATATCATATGGGATATGGCAAAGAGAGTCAGAGAGATGCATGCGTATAGGTATAGGTATAGCCAAAGACAATGGTGTTCCAAATGAGGGTAGTGGCCGACCCACCACACGGTCCACAGTGTCTTGTCTCCACTATCTAGTCTCTACCATTTGTTTCACTATTCTATTCATAAAGGTTTATATATATATATATATATATATATATATAATATTATAAAGAATCGGTTCCGGTTTCGGTTCCAGTTCCGGTTCCAAATAGAGGAGAACCAGAACCGTACCAAAATTTACGGTTCTTGAAAATTGAGAACCAGAACCGTACCAAAATTTACGGTTCTTGAAAATTGAGAACCAGAACCGTACCGTTCGTCCTTGGAACCGAACCAAACCACCGGTTCTAGTACGGTTCCGGTTTTACCGGTTCTTTTGTGCACCGTCGCTTCGGTCAGGTAACATACATCAGCACAACACTAACAGAGGAGGAAAAGGTGCAGTTGATCAGTTTCCTTCAACAAAACAATGATGTATTCGCTTGTAGCCACCTGGATATGTTGGGGATAAACCCCTCCATGTCCTAGCATAGCCTAAACGTGATTCTTGGGGCCAAGCTGGTACGCTAGAAGCAAAGGCATTGCGGAGCAATGAGGAATCAGATTGTGGCCAAAGAGGTGTGATAGCCTGCCAGGGTGGCTAAAAATAGTGGTTAAAAACACACCCATACGACGGTCTAGGTTTTACCTATCCGCAAGCGCACGAGTCAATTGTAATATAGAACGACTTGAGATAGGGAATGTCGAACCCACAATGACTTGGTTATTCACTTCAGCAATTTAAGAATATTTAATTATGGTTTGAAAAAGTGTTTGATTTGATTTTGTGAATTAAAAACTAAATTAACTAAAACAGAATTTAAATGATAGTTGTAATTCAAGAGAGAGAGAAAACTAGGATTTTCATCGCTCTGCAAATAACCTCATAATATAACTTTCAATTTGCTCAATTGTAAGAAGGGCAATCTATTCCCATGAATCAGAATGTACTGCAAATAGTTGAATACATTATAAAAAAGGATGTCGTCGATCGGGCTCGCTACAACCCATCTCCGGACAAAGTGTATCTAGTGCATGTTATTTACGTTACTTTAATCTACTCCTAAAATACGAAATTAAACTAAAGTATGTCTATGATACCTCGCCGAGGCATGACCTGTGTAAACCTAGGGTTTTAAGTGTTAAGAACCATTATTATAGAAAATCACAATTTATTTAGAATAATCATGATTGTGTAAGCAAATATACTCATTCAATCTATGACAAGAATTTCCGAATTAATATACAAACTTGTGTCAAAAATAAAACCGTTCACTCATCTACAATAATAATCATGGTATAGTCTCAGCTTCCCCTTCATTAAATTGAAAATAAATATTAGAAGCTAACCAGAAAACCCTAGATACCGGTTTAGCCGCTTATGGTTGGAAGAGACTGCACTATTGATGTAGAATCAACCACCATGGTTGTCTTATCTGGATCTCTTGGTCTTCTGTGGCTTATCCTCTTCAAAAGATATATAACTCTAGAGGCTGCTCTAGAATTTCAACATATGAAAAAGCTCTCTTCAACTGATGTGAAGTTCGGTATTTATAAGCAAAGGCTGAGGGAAACCCTAATGGTTGCTCTTTTGGTAATTTTACATACAAATTGATCAAAACCCTATATTCTGATATATATAGATAGATATTTGTGTATTTGCACGTGTATTTAGGTATCAAGTCGTAGCCACCACAAGGAGAACAAGTCGGGGACAAAACGGACTTTTTAGCATCTTAAAATTGCCAGACAACTATGCGTGGCCCGTAGAGGCCCTAATCGGGATGCGTACGCAGGGACTACGAATGACGCGTAGCCTTTCCAACGAGTGGCGTGTAGCTCCTTTTCCAAGGTCCGTAGGTAGTCCATCAAAACAGCCTTTACCAGCCACTTTTAGCTACTGGGGCCGTAGGTGGCCAGTAGTATTTTTCATGAAAACCACTTTTCTTGGTAATTGCACCGTTGGAACCCCCTCAACTCCATTAGAGTGATTCCTGAAGTTACAGCTCAAAAAAATAACGTTTCTACCCTTCGGGAGCCACTATTCTCTTGAAAACACCTCTTTAGCTCTCATCTTGTATAGAAATGAACACTTCTATAGTTAATTCACCAGAGTTAGCTCTTTTTCTTCATTAAGCTCCTGAAACACGCTTAAACACACAAACATCATAAAAATACCAAATAACGGAATGAAAAGACATAACAAATTCAAGATAGGCGCTTAAAATGGACAATATTGAGCACCTATCACACGCCCAAACATACATATTGCTAGTGCCTTAGCAATGAATTTTGGAAAACTCTCTAAATGTACCCCATGATGATTTTTTTCCTAACTAGGCTATACTAATCTACACTACTCCCTTGCTTTCGTGAGGGTTGGTGATTACACTTAGCACGTGTAATAAGCCTTTTAAACCCCTCGGCAACACCGAGTGGACGAGTGAAGTCTCGTGAGGGTTAAATATATTACCCACAACTTCTTCATTCTTCGTAATCATGCAATCATGAGTTAACACACACATTAACCAAGTCATAATACAATGCATAAGACCATATAGATGCAAATATTTTCACTCACTACCGAACAATAATTATCTTGAGCTTTGTGTCATGAGTGGTTCCCACTAAAGTAAATGACTTCGTTACTCTCTACTTCCAATCCAGACAACCCTCCATAATTTTGTGAACATTCTACCATGGTATTTCAATTTCTTTTCTCCTATTTCATTGATCAAACTTTTCCATTTTTCTTAGAAACTCATCTTTCGATCTTTCCACTTTCCACTTTCCACTTTCCATCCCTTTTTGTCTTTCTAAGCTTCGGACTTTCCAGCGAGAATTTTTAGTCCCGACCAACTGGGTCCGAGCTTCTTTAGTGGGATTTATGATCATTAGTTTTCTCCCCTTTTTACACGAACAATGATATTGGTGATACCAATGCCTGATTACTCAGATCGAAGAACTAGTTTTTACATTTTATTTTTCACAATATATTTTCAACTTTCTCCATTCCACTCATATCATCTCCCCTTATCCCCTTTATTATGACAAAATTATTATTTCAACTACATAGTTAAAGATTATCTGTTTTTCCCATAGTGATTGTGTGCTTGTGCATATAGGTCAAAGTCGTCCATTTCGGTTTCAATTTTACTAATTCACTGACCCATGTAAAAGCACATCACTTCACTCAGCTCGATCTAATCATCACTCTCATGAATGAGAATATCTGAACATATACTACTCATGCATCATATACATAAACTTAGTAAACTTGTAATGCAAAACAATCATGCATGAAAACAAAAAATTTCATTCCAAAAATTTTTAATTTTTCAAATTTTTTTTTTCAAAATCTTCATTCCTAAACTATACCCTCTCCCCAAAACTTGAAATAAACCATGTCCCCATGGTTCATAAAATAATAGAAAGAATACATTTATCCTCAAAGCGCAGTTCCAGAATTACACAATGTAGCACTTGATCTTCTCCCTCAAACTTGATTTGGATCACCAGTAGATATGCTCAACAAAACACACATACCCAATATCACAACAAGAGAAAAGAAATTGCATAAAAAATATCCTGAAATCACATTGCTCAAGGAATGAGAAATTTTATTAAGAATAAGATAACAAAGATTTGGCCTTAAGCCTACAATCTCTATGAATTAAAATTGAAAAGATGTGGCCTTAAGGGACTACTGTCTCTAAAAATTGAAATTGCAAAGGCTTGTCCTTAAGGGACTACAACCTCTAGAAATTTAAATTTCAACCTATCTACCAACACAAAATAAAACCCTACTCCTACAATCCTAATCCTTTTTCTATGTCCTCCTTTTAATCTCCCTCAACACGTGGAATATGTCCTAAAACCCTATGAAGATAGGCAGTCTTATTTAGTCGAGCAAAATCCTCTTCCGGGTATTCCTTTGTGAATTTCCAATGTACTTCACCTATCTCTTCCAATCGTTCCCCCAACCGTTGCTCAGTCTTCAAAGGTTGCCCCAAAAATTGAAAAATCATCCATGAACACTTCCAAGAACTTCTCCACCATATCAGAGAATATCGACATCATACACCTGGTTATACAAACCAAAAGGCATCCGTCTATATGCAAATGTGCCAAATGGGCAAGTAAAAGTGGTTTTATCCTGATCAACAGGATCAATCGCCACCTGGTTATTGCCAGAGTATCCATCCAGAAAATAGTAATAACTATGTCTGGCCAACCTCTCCAGGATTTGATCAATAAATGGCAATAGAAAATGATCTTTCCTGGTATGGGAGTTGAGCTTTCTATAATCAATATACACACGCCACCCAGTGGTCGTGCGCTATGGAGTCAACTCTCCTTTTGAGTTAGGTACAACTGTAATGCCTGATTTCTTTGGAACCACCTGATTAGGACTCACCTATGTACTGTCGGATATGGGGTAAATAATACCCGCATCTAGAAGTTTTACCACCTCCTTCATCATCACCACTTTTATATTCGGATTCAGACTTCATTGCATCTCTATAGATGGTTTTGCATCATCCTCTAAGTGTATGCGATGCATACAAATTGAGGGGTCTATTCCTTTCAAATCAAAAACGCTTTATCCTATTGCCTCTTTATTGTCACTCAAAACCTGGACCAGACTCTATTCATGTTCTTCTGTCAACTTTGATGATATGATTATAGGAAGAGTCTTATCGGGTCCCAAAAAGATATATTTAAGCTTTTTAGGTAATTCCTTCAGCTCCAAAGTAAGAGGAGTTATCAAAGACAAAATTGGTGATGTATTCGAGATTATTGGAAACGGCTCAATCGACACTTTCCATGGCTGTCCATACAATACAGTCTCCAATGCAGCAATGCCTGCATAATTCTCACTCACCTGCTCATTCCAATCCTCCGGTTCATCTTCTAATCTTACTCAAGTGAGAAGAGATTCTATCTCATCTTTTTCCAAGATTCTAGGTGCAAATTCTTCTACAATCTCCTTAATCTCATCAACCTCATCAATTCGAAGATAGTCAACTGACTTTGGAAGTTGATGATTGGCATCAAATACATTCATCCGCACATTCATATTTCCGAATGACACTTCATAGCCCATGTTCTGTAGTTAATACATGTATTAGCCATGGCCAAGAATGGTCTTCCTAAAATTGCAGTTAATACATGCTTCTTGGAATCATGGACAGGCTCTGTATCAAGAATTATAAAGTCCACTGGAAAGTAGAACTTATCCACTTGAACAATAACATCCTCCAAAATCCCTCTTGCTTGCTTGATTGATCGATCAACGAGTTGAAGCACTACTGAAGTGGGATTAAGCTCTCCCAACCCTAGCTGTTGGTAAACTGAATAAGGAAGCAAGTTCACACTCATACCTATATCAAGAAGAACTCTACCAATTTCTTGATCGCCAATGACCCAAGTAATAGTGGCAGCACCAAGATCTTTTCTCTTCGGTGGTGTGTTGCTTAAAAGCAATGAACTTACTTGCTCAGTTAGCAAGATTTTCTTCGGCATCTTCGCTCTGCTTTTTCGCTTTTGGGTACAGAGGTCCTTCAAGAATTTAGCATACGGAGGAATTTGGGTAATTATATCCAAGAGAGGCAAATTGATTCCGACTTACCGAAAAGTCTCCAACATGTCAGATGCTTTATGCTTACCATATTTGGTTAGCTTTCGTAGACGTTGAGGAAATGGTGTTCCTTCCTCGTAACTCACCATTTCTGGCTCTTCTGGTAACGCCTGATCAATGTCCTCCTCCACTTAAGGCTGGTCTTTCTGAATATTCTCAGCCGTCTTTTCCATTGCCTTTCTTTTACTCACTCTTTCTTTATGCTGCTCCTCAACCCTGTTTTCTACCTCCTTCCTACTTCTCAAAGTCGTGATAGCTTGGACTGTCTCATGTGGATTTTGAGTAAAAGATCTAAGCTCCAACGCTTGTCTAGGCCTTAGGTTGACTACCGGTTAACTGGGCAATCTCCGTTTATCTCTCCTGTTCATAGAGTTGTTCACTTGACCCATCTGCACCTCCAGCTTCACGATCGCTTGACTATTAGTGCCTAACTGGTTCTGAATGGCTAGCAAAGTTCTGTCCAGGTTAGTATAAGTCGGTGGTTGTGGTGGTGGAGTCTAACTCCTTTGAGGTTGGGGTTGGAAATTTGGTTGGGATTGGTAATTGAAAGGTCAATTGCCTTGAGAATTAGACTGAAAATTTCGAGTCATGATTTGTGGTTGGAAATTGAATGATTGTTGAGTCAGAGGAAAATTTGTTGGGGGATTTTTCACATTTTGAGAACGGTACGAGAGATGTGGATGATTTTGCCAGTTCGAATTGTAAGTATTGTAAAAAGGAGTTTTATTCAAACTGGTCCATGCTACATTAGCATCAGCGGTAACAAACTCACTACCCTGACACTCATTTTGGTAAAAATCAGGTCCTAATGCTAACACCTCTCTCGAGGCTGATTGTGTAAGATTAATAAACTTATCGAGCTTCTCCCCTAACACTGTTACTGATTCTCTCACATCATTGTGGTTTTCACTTTTATCAGATCTTCTTTCACGTCCATTCCGTGCACGCATCTCAGATTCGTATTGAATCAAATTATCACTAAGACTATCAAACATATCCAATAGTTCTTTCGTCGGTGTCAGTGTGAACTTACCTCCTACTGTTACATCAACCAAATTTTTATGCTCAGATCCCAAGCCAAGATAGAAGTTCTGCACGATGTCCTGCTCCATGAACTTATGATGGGGGCACTTCTGCAGAATTTCCATGAATCTATCCCACGCATCATGAAATTCCTCACAAGGCAATTCTTGAAAGTGAGTAATCGTTTCATGTGCTTTATGGGTCGTACCTACAGGAAAATATTTTTCTAGAAATTCAGCTTTTAAGGTTTCCCATTCTCTTTTAATATCCTTATCTAGAATGACATACCACCGTTTCGCTTTCTCTTTTAATAAAAAGGAAATAAACTCACACGTAAAGCATTCATACTCATATTCTCCATTCTAACTGAGGGGCCATTTCTAAAAAATCATTGATATGCTGATATGGGTCCTCTGTTCTAAGTCCAAAATACTTCGGGCGCATATTAATGATGCTAGTTTTGATCTCGAAATGTTTAACTCCATCCTCTTTTGGAAATTCAGCATACGACTCGTATGCGGATGATGCGTAATATCCCTTCAAAGATGTAGCTAGTGCCCTTCGCGTATTGGCATTCTGATCGGCCTTCTCTTCTTGCTCCAACTGTCTACGACGCTCTTCTTCCCATGCTCGACAATTTCAATGAAAAGTTCATTCGATCTCAGGATCAAAAGGCACTAACGCAATATTAGGGTAAAAAAATGATCTTCTATCGGTCATGCACTAAGCAAGATTTTTTTTTTATGAAAATAAATTCAACTACTTCTAAATTACTCTAAATATTAACAGAAACTAAAGCTAAAACTAAGTGTGAAATTAAGCTAATCTAAAACTCACAAGAGGTCCGTCGACTCAACTTCACATTATTCCGCTATCTCCCTTTATGCTTTTTCATATTGAATTATGGTTTGAAAAAGTGTTTGATTTGATTTTGAGAATTAAAAACTAAATTAACTAAAACAAAATTTAAATGATAGTTATAACTCAATAGAAAGAGAAAACTAGGGTTTTTATCGCTCCACCACTAACTTCATAATATAACTTTCAATTTGCTCAATTGTAAGAAGGACGATCTATTCCCATGGATTATAATGTACCACAAATAGTCGAATACATTCCGAAAAAGGATATCATCGACTGGGCTCACTACAACCCATATTCGGACAAAGTGTATCTAGTGTATGCTACTTACGCTACTTTCATCTACTCTTAAAACATGAAATTAAACTAAAGCATGTCTATGATACCTCACCGAGGCATGGCCTGTGTAAACCTAGGGCCTCAAGGGTTAAGAACCATTATTGTAGAAAATCACAATTTGGTTAGAATAATCTTGATTGTGTAAGCAAGTATACTCACTCAATCTAAGACAAGAATTTCTGAATTAATATACAAACTTGTGTCAAGAATAAAACCCTTCACTCATCTATAATAATCATCATGGTATAGTCTCAGTTTCCCCTTCATTAAAATTGAAAACAAATATTAAAAACTACATTACTTGGCTGGGGTTTTGCTAGAAAACCCTAGATACCGGTTTAGCCGCTCATAGCTGGAAGAGACTACACTGGTTATGTAGAATCAGCCACCATGGATGTCTTCTTTGGATCTCTCGATCTTCTATAGATTATCCTATTCAAAAGATATATAACTCCAAAAGTTGCTTTGGAATTTCAATGTATGAAAAAGCTCTCTTCAACTGATGTGAAGTTCAGTATTTATAAGCAAAGGCCGAGGGAAACCCTAATGGTTGCCCTTTTTGGTAATTTTACATACAAACTGATTAAAACCCTATATTATGATATATATATCTGTATTTGCATGTTTATTGAGCTATCAAGTCGTAGCCACCACAAGGAGAACATGTCGGGGACAAAATGGACTTTTCAGTATCTTAAAATCTCTAGACAATTACGCATGGCCCGTAGAGGCCTTACGCATAGCGCATATGCAGGGACTACACATGGCACGTAGCCTCTCCAACGGGTGGTGTGTGGCTCCTTTTCCTAGGTCTGTAGGTAGCCCGTCAAAACAACATTTTCTAGCCACTTTTAGCTACTGGAGCCGTAGGTGGTCCGTAGTATTTTTCATGAAAACCACTTTTCTTGGTAGTTACCCCATTTGAACCCCCTCGACTCCATTAGAGTGATTCCTGAAGTTACGGCTCAAAAAATGATGTTTCTGCCCTCCGGGAGCTACTGTTCTCTTACAAACACCCCTTTAGCTCTCATCGTGCATAGAAATGAGCACTTCTCTAGTTAATTCACTAGAGTTAGCTCTTTTTCTTCATTAAACATGCTTAAACACACAAAAACCGTAAAAATACCAAGTAACGGAATGAAAAGACATAACAAATGCAAGATAGAGGCTTAAAATGGACAATATTGAACACCTGTCAAGGTGGACCGCCTCCTGTTGGCAGGATTCATACTGGAGGTTTAATACCCAGACTGGCTCACTAACATAGTGGTGGTGCAGAAAAAGAATGGGAAATGGAGGGTGTGCGTGGATTTCACAGATATCAATAAAGCATGCCCAAAGGATTGCTTTCGACTACCAAAAATTGACCAGATTGTAGATTCCACCTCCGGCTACGACCAGTTGACCTTCCTAGATGCTTATTTCGGGTACAATCAGATAAAAATGAATTGAACCGATGAGGAAAAGATGCCCATCATCACCAAAAAATGGTACTTACTATTATAAGGTTATGCCTTTCGGACTAAAGAATGCATGGGCTACATTCTAGGGCTTGTGAATAAAATCTTTCGGGATTAGATGGGGACGATTGTTGAAGCGTACATAGATGACACCGTGATAAAAATCATGGCGAAGGAGGATCACCTTAGACATCTGCTACAAATGTACGAAACTATCTGAAAGTATGGCATGAAACTCAAACCAGTAAAATGCTTATTCGGTGTCTCTTTTGGATAGTTTCTCGGGCATATAATTGACTGAAGAGGAATATAGGCCAGTCCCACACAGGTAAAATCCTTTTTTCAAACCGAGGAATAAAAGACATACAGGGACGTTCAAATCCTCATCGGGCCGGTTGCGGTGCTAAGCAGATTCATATCTCGCCGTACAGATAGGTGCAAACCATTCTTCCAGGCAATTAAGGAGAGGATGGTGACATATGGGGGAAAGAACAATATGAAACACTGCAGAGGTTGAAGGAGTACATGTTAAACCCGTAAGTATTAGCCACCCCATAACTAAGTGAAACTCTATTTCTTTACTTGGTTGTCTCAATGTCCGCTACTAGTGCCGCTCTGATCAGAGAGTATCAAGGGGTGCAGATGCCCGTGTTCTATAGCAGCAAAGCACTAGAAGAGGTAGAAACTCACTACAGCAAACCCGAGAGTTTGGTGTTATCATTAGTCAACGCCAAACGCCGGCTTCACCACTACTTTAAGGATCACCCAATCATATTACCAACAGTCACTCTGATCAAATCCATAATGTCAGAACTTGACTTGTCAGGTCGAATATCTAAGTGGGCCATTGAGTTGGGAATCTTTGATATAACCTATGTGCCCCTGATGGCTATAAAGGGGAAAATAGTGGAAGACTTCCTATTAGAGATGGAGCCTGAAGATCAGATAGAAAGCCAGGAACCTGAACGATGGGAGCTGTTTATGGATGGTTTTTCCAGGTCAGTAGGACATGAATAGGAATAAAGGTCAGAACACCCACCGGTACCTCAGCTTTAACAGTCAATCCGCTTAGAATTTGTTGCTACCAATAATGAAGCTGAGTATGAAGCATTTCTAGCAGGCCTCTGGCTCACAAAACATCTCCAGGTGCAACATTTCATCATTAGAAGAGATTCTCCATTGGTTGTCTATTAGGTGAATTGGGAATACGAGACATGAGGGGAGAATATAAAGGAATATCGCAAGATGGTGTCAGAGGAAGCCGAAGGGTTTGAGGGCATAGCCTTTCAGCAAATCCCTAAGGATTATAATACAGAAGCAGATCGGCTAGCTAACCAAGCATTGGCCACATGTGAATACATGATTAGATTGATGCCAATCGACTTCATTGAAAGGCCAAGTTATGAGGCTCCCATATAGGTGATGGTCATCCCATGGGAGCCAAGTTGGATGGATCCCATCATAAATTATTGGGTAAATACCATTGACACCCCCTCAAAGATACCATAATCCCACACAGACCCCCCCGATATTTACTATTCCCACTCGGACCCCCTCAAAATTGAATTTTGTCCCACAAAGATCCCCTCCGTCTCCACGCCGTTAAATTGTGCCGTTAACCACCGTGTGAATTGTCTATTTTGCCCTCAAAATGATATAAAATGACCTTCATATCCTTCTTCTTCTTCAATTTGGGTATCTCAAAACCCTAACCCTAATTTATATACATAGAGAGATTGGAAGTGGGAAATTGGGAGAGAGATTGAAGATATATTGCATACCCATATATACATATATATATGCTGTTACATATACCCGTATATATATATATATATATAGCTGCTATATATATAGTTATATACCCGTATATATATATATATACCCGTATATATATATGTGTGTATATATATATGTATAGATCTATATATATGTGTGTGTGTATATGTATATATATGTGTGCGTCTGGTGCAGGAGGTGTGTGTGTGTGTGTGTGTGTGTGTGTGTGTGTGTGAGAGAGAGAGAGAGAATTAAAAAAAAATTAAATGTTTTTTTAATTTTATATTTATTTTCGAATTTAGTATTTTTTTTTTGAAATTTAATATATATATATTTTGAATTTTATATTTATTTTCAAATTTTATAATTTTTTATGTTTTTTTTTTAATTTTATAATTATTTTCGAAATTTAATATATATTTTTTAATTTTTATGTTTTTTGCGATTTTTATATTTATTTTCGAAATTTAATATGTTTTTTTGAAAAAAAAATAATTTCGAAATTTATATATATTTTTAATATTATATTTATTTTCGAATTTATAATATTTTTCAAATTTTAAAATATTTTTTTTTGAATTTTATATACATTTTGAAATTTTAATACAATTTTTTTTGAATTTTAAATACTTCTTTCAAATTTTATATATTATTTTTGAACTTTATAATTTAGGTATGTTTATTGAAATTTAAATATGTTTTTGAATCTATATATTTTCCCCCTTTTTATATATTTTTTTCTAAATTTTTATATATTTTCAGATTTTAATATAATTTTTCAAAATTTTATATTTTTTTTGCATTTTCAGATTTTATATAATTTTTTTGAATTTTAAATATTTCTTTCAAATTTTATATATATTTTTTTCTAATATATATATATATATATATTAGAAAAAAAAATATATATATATATATATATATATATATATATTCGTAATATATATATATATATTTTGGGTATATGGGTAATTTCATACTTTATATATTACCCTAATGTAATAAGTGAAACCTCAGGGGGTGCTACTACAATTTACCCTTTTTTTAAATATATATCGAAGGGCAAATTAGTAATTTCACAATAAAACGTCAATAAAACTAACGGCCGTCTGTCAGAGGGGGTCCGTGTGGGAATACTCAATATCGAAGGGGTCCGTGTGGGATTAGGGTATCTTTGAGGGGGTGTCGGTGGGAATAACCCTAAATTATTTAAGAGATGGGGTCCTTCTTTAAGGCAAAACCTGAAGCCCAAAAAGTTAGAATAAAAGTTACTGGATATGCACTCATCAATAGCCATCTTTATCTGAAGTCTTTCTCCGGCCCGTATCTAGGGTGCGTAACCCCGACGAAACTCATGGCAATCATTAAAGATATATATAGTGGCGCATGCGGAAATCATTTTGGGGGGGGGGGGGGGGGGGAGGTCCTTCACCCACTGGATCCTCACGGAAGGATACTTTTAGCCCTACATATCTCAAGATGCAGAAGTCAATGTTAGAAGGTGCAAGAAATGTTAGTTCCATGTCAGTTTCATTAAAAGTAAGTGTTGGCTTAAATGGTGATCAGAGGCACTTCCTAATATATCAATTCGTCTATCTGAACTGATTAAAAGGAACCAGACACGCTAGTTGTTCTGAATAAGCAGACCATGTGCACAAGAGCAAAGCATGAATATGTGATTTAAAAGATTTAAAGGAAAAGTATAATTTAGATCCCGAGAGTTCTCTAAAAAGGGTTCTTTCTCATTGATAAGTGTATGAGAAAATTATAGAGAAAAAAAGGGGCAAGATAAAATAAAGTTAAGTCCTATGGCCTTGACCCCTGAATTCGGGGCCCAGATTGTTGACAATTTCAATTGGAGGAGAGGGGTGGGGCTCTAGAAGTACTAGATCTTCCTTCTTAAGGAAAATGGAGAAACGGATTTCATTTGAAATTGGTTCAGGATCAGGGGCCCAGATGAGCATCAATCACTGAAGGGTCAGTAATCTGTCACTCAACCTTGGGATGTTTCAGATTTTCATCACACGAATGCCACCCATAGGCGGTCCGCAAGTCCCCGATGGTCACAAAGCAGGAGTGCATGTCCAAGCTACCAACACGACACATTTCCACTTTAAACTACTCCAGAGCCAAAAGCCTGTCAGCCTCTACCTTCTGCCTATTCAGCTAGGCATTGGCGGCCTTCAGCTCTTCGTTCTGGGGAAAAATGGCTCTACGCTCCGCCTCCATAACATCTACTTATTCTTTCTACTCAGATAAACTCTGGCGAAACATGTCAGCTTCCTTAGCCAGAGCAATCCAATGCTCATTGTTCGTTTACAAAGTAGCATTGAGACGGGTCATTTCTCAGGCGTCCACTTCCAGGAGAGCATTATAGGACTGAACAGTGTACAACATCTGCAGGACAGGAAATAAGTAAGTGAATTCCGCGAAAGAAAATTCTTATAGAAGGTCAAAGTAAAGCTGGAAATCTCACGTCCATCGCTATTTTTGTGTCGTTGAGTAATATGTTTGGCCATCTAGTCCTGAGCATTGCATCCTGGTCAGCTGGGGTCTAGATGTTCTAAGCCATTACTTTCAAGGCATCAAGATTTATGATGGTTAGTTGCTCAACCAACATAATAGAACCCCCCAGGAGAATGATCTGAGGCTGTCAAGGGGTCCTGGAACTTGATGGTGGAACAGCCTGACTGGTTGAAACATTAGTGGCCACTCTTGCCCTTTAAGTAGCTTGGGGGTCCTCGGTAGAAGGTCAAGTACGAGTGGTGGCGCCATAGGTTGGTGCGTTGTACCCGTAATGGGAGGTACCCGGGGAGGAATCACCTTTGTTAATAAATCCACAAAAAGCTTATTTACCCCCCATCTAGGCTATTTTTGTTTATCGTCTAGGTAATTTCAATTGGTATCAAAGCGTGGTTGCCCCATTTTAGGTTAACTACCTAGGGTTATATTCTGAACTTAGACGATGGACGTACCTCGTAAAGGAGGTTTCGTATCTAGGTTCCCTTTGTTTGATGACTCTAATTACACATATTGGAAAGTGAGCATGAGAGCATTTTTTAAATCGCTAGATGAGAGAGCTTGGCTTACCATTGAGGTAGGATACTCACCACCTGCTATGAAAGATTTTGTGACTAATGAATCTAGGGTAAAACCATCGAGTGAGTGGACCACTGCTGAAACAAATAGTGCTAGTTGGAATTCAAAAGCTTTGAATGCATTGTATAACGCTGTGACTGCGAGTGAGTTTAAGAGAATTGCCACATGTGAAATTTCCAAAGAAACTTGGGATATTCTCTAAGTAACTCTTGACGGAACCTCAAAAGTTAAGCAATCTAAACTCCAAATTATAAATTCACAATTCGAACAGCTTAGGATGGAAGATGATGAAGTTTTTAGTGACTTTGAGGCTAGGTTGACTGACATAGTAACAAGTTGACACAATCTAGGAGAGCTCATTCCAGAGACTACCATAGTGAATAAAATTCTTAGTTATTTACTGGAACATTTTAGTTCTAAGGTTACTATCATATCTGAAATCATGAGTTTCAAAGAAATTCAACTTGAAGAGTTGGCATGGAATTTAAAATCTTATGAGATGAAGATGTGTTGATCTTTTAAGAAGTCGAGTTTTATAAAAGAGAAGAGCATAGCTTTTAGAACCACTAAGGAAGATCTTAGTGAGTCAGATGAGGAAGGTGAGAGTAGACCAATTCAGTTTGATATGATAATGAAGCAGTTTCATAAATTTTTAAAATCTTCTTGTGGTCAAGAACTGATGAAAAGACAAAAATTTGGAGATAAATCTTATGATTCTAAAAATAGAAAATTCCAAAATCAGAATGACAAGATTGACCCCTAAAAAGAAAAAATATCAATGTTTTGAGTGTCAAGGGTTTGGTCACATAGCTGCTGAGTGTGCTAATAAGAAGAAAAAGACAAAAGGTCTAGTTGTTACTTAGAGTGATGGATCAGAAGATGATGGTGACTCTGCTGACTCTGATGTGGTTGATGAGTCTGAGAATTTCTCCGTATTTGTTGCACAAAGTAAGGAGGTTGGTGAAATTAATACAAGTTGGGAAATGTCTAAGGATGATGATTCTGAGGATAATGAAGATCGTGGGGAGTCACATGAAGATGTATACAATAAGATTTATGAAAACTCGGTTCATATGAGAAAATTTATCTCAAAATATATTGCTTAATTAAAAAATGTTGATAAGGAGACTCAGGAGAGACAGTCCTTAAGAGAAGAGATATCCAAGTTTGAACAAGAAATGACTCAGGATTTGAAGAGGGTAGATGGTCTCAATGAGGAATTAAGGATTCTAAGATTGGAATTTAGTGAGAAATTTACAAGGATTGGGGAATTGGAAAAGAAATTGAAGGATGTTAACTCAACTATCCATAAATGGTCTAGTGGACACTTAAGCTGAATCATATGTTGAGTGTGGGAAAATCTGCAAGAAATACAAAAGGGTTGGGATTCAAAGAAACATTGAGTGATTGAAACATTGTTTCCAAAACAACCTTTGTAAGGGGTTCCTAAGAAGCATCTAGTTCTTCTCAAAGTAAGTCTTATAGGAATCTGAATGCTCAATCTTATGTCAAAAAACCTGTTGAGATTAAGCCTCCCTTTACCTCTAGAGTCAAAAGGGTTCGAATCATGGTTATCAAAGGTTTATCCCAGTATGTCATCACAGTGGATTAAAAGGTCACATTCGACCCGTGTATTCAAAGTTAAGAGGATAAACTTTGAAATCAGAGTGGAAGCGTAGAACTCAAAAAAGACTCAATGTTGAAAATCAAATTCGGGTGTTGAGTGAAGAGGTGAAGGGGTTGTCTAGGCTAGTAAATAGAGCACCAAAAATTAAACAAGTGTGGGTTAGAAAAGATGAATTACATTATTTGATTGATCATACTGCATGTCTAGCACGTGACTTTAATTCTGAGAAAGGTCTTTAGTATATATCTATAGAGTCTCAATCAACAGACATCTCTACAAAATCATTAGACTTTCAAAAGCATGTGCATCTTAGAAAATCTAGTGGCATGTTATCATTAGGATATATGTCTTCATTTGTATCATTCTAGGATTATCTTGCATTATCATTTATCCTAGAATTAGTACATTATCATGCATTTTTTTATTTGCATGTTTATTTATTTTATTTTTTTGTATGCATCATGTTTTGCTACTATTAGGATTATTCATGCATGCATCATTATGACAAAAATATCATAAAAATTGTTAAAAAAAAATTCTTAGCATGTTGAGCTTGGCTATGGGTACCAATGGTTGTCATACTTCACTTTATTCTCATATTTACTTTTCTTATTATACTTATGGGAATTGGAGTTGTTAGTCTGACATGAGGTTATAAGTTTTTCACTTGACATATTTAAGCATTATTTTTAGAACTCATCAACTTTGGGTGCTTGTTTTAATTCGTAGATGATTGTAATACTTGTTGAAACTTTTAGTTTTTTTCATCTAATCTGAAGTAATATGTAGGTTCATGAGCTATGCTTTTGAATACCTTTTGAATGACTATGAATGTTGTAGTGATGATTGAAGGGGGAAAGAATAAGATAATTAAAATATAGAAATGCAAAAAGTAGTTCTTCGATCTGAGTAACTAGGCCTCTTGCCTCAGTAAGCATTGAGTGTTCGCGTAAAAAGGGGAGAAGACTAATGAGCATAAATTGCATGGAAGAAGCTCGGGCCCAGTTGGTCGGGACTAAAAATTCTTGCTGGAAAGTCCGGAGCTTAGAAAGATAAAAAGGGATATGGTGAAAAAGTTAAAAAGTTGAAAAGATTAAATTGTGTTCCCTTATTTAGCAATAAGGTCTGAGCTAAATATTTGACTTCTAGTTTGGGTTTTGAATTGAAGTATCATCACGATTAATGAGGAAATTATTAGAATTAGTACGTATTGTTTTCATCTTAATTGTTTTCTTGCACCTGAATATTTTTCATATATGCAAATGTTATGTAAAGCTTGTCTTATGACTGCTTATGACTATAAGGTACGTGTGCTGATTTTCTTCACTTTCATGGGAATAATAGCTAAGTCAAATATGTGAATATGATGTGTTAATGATTAGCTATTGTCTCTACTATCCCTGCTCACATCTTTCTAAGAGTAAAAAAAAAAAAAATTATTGAGCATTTTGCATTCATGCATTAGTACTAAGATTCATGCATTGTAGAGATTTATGTTACGTTGAAATCTGGATATAATCTTATAAAGTACTTTATCTTAGTGTTTAGTGTTTGGATTAGATTCTCTGGAGTCTCCTTTGTGATCATTTCCCTATGTTTTCATCTTGAGTTTTTTCCCTTGTTTCTCTCATGTGCTTTGTTTGTTTTATTGTTCCTTGTCATTTCAGTGACAAAAATGGGGATAAATATTGAGTAAGGGGAAGTAATGATTTTAGGGGGAGAAGTGTAAAGGGGAGTAATGGTTTTAGGGGGAGAAGTATTAAGTAAGTGATAAGGAGTGTGTGTTTTATGATCATTATGCTTATATGGATATTATGTTTTTTATTATGATCATTTTATATCTATTTTCCACACTTGCGTTTAATGGTTTGCTCAAGTGATGTGTTTATATGATTGGTAGATCGTCATGAAAGTAAGGTGACAGTTTATATCCATATTTTTCGGTGTGTGTTCATAGGTATAGATGTTATGTTGTTATTTGTGAGGTTATACTGTAAAACATGATTTTTTTCTCAGAAATGTCAAGGGGGAGATTGTAAGAAAACTTTTGAGTATTGTTTATTTATTACATGTTCTAGACAAAAACCATGTTGTGTGTTAGATATGTCATTTTTGTTTTAACAACATCTATAAGATTCGACAAAGGCAAAACAAAGCATTGAGGTAGTGAATAATAAAAGTGAAGCGCAAAAGTGAGCGTATTGAGGAAAAATGTCTCCCGGAGGGCAAAAACAACATTTTTCAAAGCAGTCACTTCAAGGAAAAAATATTATGGATTTCAAATGGTCATTTTGGTGCAGTTACGGAGAAAGTGATTTTAATAAAAAGGCCTACACTTACAGAAGTAAAAAGTGGCCAGAAAGTGAAAAGTTGCACTTGACCCTATGCTTGGACCTACGCTTAAAGAGTATGATGCCTATGAAATTCTGCTGATTTCTATTGTGATGTCTGTTTTGCCCCTGGTTTGATTCTATGATGCGTGGACGACTTCTACACCTTGGTATATGTGCAATACACATAATATACATCATAGATTAGGGTTTTGCCGAGTTAGATGTGAAATTATGAGAAAGGGAAAACTTAGGATTTCCCTCAGCTATGGTCTATAAATACCAAGGTTTTCTCTTAATGAGAGGGAGCATTTGATTCTTTGAGAAATCTCTACAATTCTTCTACATATTTATATTATTCTACAGAGATAGAGATAAAGAGAGAAAAACATTGAGTGATTCTATATCTTATAGTTCCGTTGAGGAGCAGAGTTGTCCAAGTACGGAACAAAGCGAAAAGTTTCATGGAGCGCGAGTGATTCAAGTTCGTCAGACGTCGAGTGGAGAAATACAGATCTGAAGGGATGTGTAATTCTAAAACTTCATAGAGTATGTGTAATTCTTGATTCATAGTGCATCGATACCCGAGCTTATCCGTGGTTTTTAGTTAGAATCTTTCCAAGGTTTTCCTCGTAAAAATATCGTGTGTCTCTATTGCTTTATTTTCTGCACTTAGATTTATCTTTGCATGATTTATCTTGATAGAGAATTGGATTAAAATTAACTTTTTCGCAATTAATTTTAATTTGTCAATAAGTCAACAAAAAGCCTATTCACCTCCCCTTTAGGCTATTTTCGTTGATCGTCTAGGTAATTTCAGTGTATCATTATATTCCTTGAAGAATGGTATGAAATATCATCATATATGATCAATATTGTGTCCAAGATAGCCTAGAGATCATCGCATATTGATTCTGGCCGAAACGTGTCCCACTGTTGGATATACAAGGTGTTGATGTGGCCTAACCATTTTTGGTCTCACCAAGTACTCGGTGAGAATTTCACCGAGTACACGGTAGCTCCTGAGTGTTGCATAAATGGGCACAAAAATGCAACAAGCTCTGGTCATTTTTCGTGTTAAGCGCAAGTGCGCTTTCTTTCGCACTTTACCGAGTACTCGATGAAGGCACTACCAAGTACTCGGTAATTCTTTACCTTGAACTTCATTTTCTTTGCTCCGTTTATCTTCTCGGCTTCATTCATCTTCAATCCTTTTGCATCCTTGACTTATTTTTGGTCCTTCATAGGTCTTTTATCTATGGTTTCGGCTCTCAAACAATCTTAAGTCACCAATCTTACATGACATGACCTGAAACGTCTTAAAACACGAAAACCGTATAAGCAAGCAAGAAACATGCCATTTCTTAGTCCCTAAGTTCTCTTATATTGCAAGCAAGGAACATCCCATTTCTGCACTAACTTTTGTCTATAAATATAGGTGGATTTCATGAAGAGAACAAATATCTGGAACGTCTTTTCATATATTATAGAATATCATTGTTCATAAAAAACCTCTCTCTTTGAGAAAGGCTCCATTCCTCAAGAACTCAAGAACCAACCATCCAATCATGAAGATGGCGGCTACATCAACAATGGAGTCTCCTATTTCCATGAGAGGCTAGTCAGTATCTAGGGTTTCCAATGAACCCTAACCAAGTAATGTAGTCTTTTATTTATTTTTATTGCAAATGAGGGAATCTGATGAAAGATACTTATATGATGATTATGTAGTGAGAGACCGAAAAAATAATGTAAATAAGATTTATTTATTGATTTTATTCTTAAGATGAGATTGAATTAATGAATTTTCTCGAACAACTGTGTTTGATCAAACGGAGCAAGAACCTCCGTGATTTAATAACGGTTTCTACATAATGGTACTTATTTGGCATGATAAAGTCTTAGTTTTACACAGTTCATGCTTAGAGAAGATGATTGTTAACGTGTTTTTTAATTTCATGTTTTAGGATTAGTTTTAGTATAGATGCATACAACAGTCATACTAATCGTAGATGGATTGTAGCGAATACGGACCGATTGCATTCTTTTTGGGACTAGGCAACTGCTTGTAGTGTTACTAGTCTGATTCATATAAGTTGTACCGCCCTCTTGCAATAATATAATTAAATGAATACATTATAAGGCTAGTGGTGGAGTTGGAATTCAACCCTAGACTTGTTTATCTTGAGTGAAAACAAAAACAATTATCTTTATTTTATTTTATGTTTAGTAGTTTAATCAAACAAACCAATCAAACAACTTTTATAAATATAATTCAATTTGCTACTTTATAATTATTTGAAATACTACTTTGATTTATGTGGTTCGATACCCTCTCTATCCAGCTATATTATATACTACTCGTGTACTTACGACTGAGAGGTTAAAACTAGATCGTTGATGCGACGTCAGGTGTGTAAAAATATGTGGTTAAAAATAACACCTTAACGACTCTAGGTTTTACCCTACGCAAGCGCACTTATCAATTGTAGAATAACAAATGACTTGAGTAAGGGATATCGATCCCACAGAGACTGAGATTGTTTACTTTAATAATTTAAAAGGACTGAATTATATTTTCTGAAGAGTGATTTGTTTGGGTGGTCAAAGACTAAATTATCTATTTTAACTATTAATTACCTATAAATCAAATTAAATTGGTTATGATTCAGATGAGAGAGAAAACTAGGGTTTTCATCACTCCACCACTAACCGCATAATATAGTTTCTCACTGTATCAATTGTACGAGGGCGATCCATAACTGTGAATCAGGACGTACGTGAAAATCAGAACTTTAACTCTAAACCTAACCCTCTCATATATATAGACAAGTGAGGGAAACCCTAATGGTTGCCATTTTCTGTAATTTCATAATAAAAAGCCCGTATGTAGAGATCTGGAATCACTGATTACTTCAAATATCGAAGTAAGGACAAAACTGGAAAATTCTGAAACAACTTCGAAACAACTTCTGCACGTAAAGGGATCACGTGACCACAAGGTGGGACCTACGCTCCTGACCTATGCTTGGGCGTAGCTCTAGGGCGTAGGGCTACACTGACCTACGCTTGGTCGTAGGGTTAAACCACAGTGTAGCTTAGGTCCAATCTACCTCTTTTTCTCTCTGACGACGTAGGGTATGATGCATCTTTTTGTAAAAACTCATTTTTCCATATATTAGCTAGACTGGTCGCCTTCGACTCCCGATGCTTTTGGATGAAGTAATAATGTCTGAAAATGACATTTTTGCCCTTCGATGAGATAACAATGTTGGGAAATGACCATTTTACCCTCCGGTAGCTCTTCTCTGAACTAATACACCTCTTGATTCCTTTCTCGAGATAGAAACGAACACAAACTTAGTTAATACACCGAGATTAGCTTTGTTTATTCATTAAGCTCTTGAAACATGCTTACACACATAAACGGGATAAAAATACCAAGTAACGGAATGTAAAGACATAACAAACACAAGATAGGGATAAAAAATAACCAATATTGAGCACCTATCACACCCCCAAACTTACATATTGCTAGTCCTTTAACAATAAACTCAGAGAAACTATCTGTGATGATTCTTATTTTATCTAAACTATCTACTTTAACATAATCCCTTGCTTCCATGAGGATTGACGATTACACTTAGCACGTGTAACAAGCCTTTTAAACCCCTAGGTTACCCCTGGTGGACAAGTGAAGTCTCATGAAGGTTTCAAGTGATGGTACCTACAAACAACTCAATTCTTTTGTAATTACGCATTCATGAGTTCACACACACAAGTCAAATAAGCTATGATACAACACACAAGATAATATGAATGCAAATATTTCCACTCATTACCAAACAACAATTATATCAAGCTTCGTGTTATGAATGGTCCCTACTTAAGTGAATGATTTTTCTACTTTCTACTTAAAATCCAGACAACCTTTCGTGATTTTGTGAACATTCAACTACAATATTTCAGTTTCTTTTCTCCTACTTCATTGATCAAACTTTACCATTTTTAGTAAAAATGTACTCTTTCCATCTTTCCACTTTTCATCCATTTTTGTCTTTCTAAGTCTCCAGACTTTCCAGCGAGGATTTTTAGTCCCAACCAACTGGGTCTGAGCTTCTTCCATGTGATTTATGTTCATCAGTCTTCTCCCATTTAAACGCGAACAGTGATATTGGTGATACCAAGGCCTGGCTCAGATCAAAGAACTGTTTTTTGCATTTTATTTTCTCAAAAACATTTTTTCAATTTTCTTCATTTCAACCAAAACAATTCTCCTTCTCCCCTTTTATTGCGGCAAAATTATTTTTCAACTATATAGTCAAAAAATCAACATATTTCTCATAGTGAATGTGTGTTTGTGTTTATAGGTCAAAGTTGTCCTTCTTAATTTCAATTTCAGTAATCACTCACCCATGTAAACCACATCACTTCACTAACTCGATCTAATCATTACTCTCATGAGCGGGAACATCATATCACATACTCCTTATACATTATAAACATAAACTCAATCAACTCATAATGCGAAACACTCATACATGAAAACAAAGAACTCCTCAAAACATTTTGTTTTCAAAGTTTTCAAAAAACTTTCCTTCCTTATAACTAAATATCCTCACCCCCAAACTTAAATGTGACCATGTCCTCATGGTCAAAAATAAAGAATGAAAACAGATACAGTTATCCTTGAAGCACAATCCTGGATTCTTCGAAATGGTCAACCTCCTCCCCCAAACTTGATTCGGATCACCTGTAAATATATAACAAACACATACCTAAATATCATAGCAAGGGAAAAGAAATTGTAAAAAATTACCAGAAATTGACACACAATTTTTCAAGGAATTTTTGAAAATTCTCTTTTTGGATTTTATTGATTTTTTTAAAAAAATAAAATAAAAAGTGATTTGGCATTAAGGGCCTATAATCTCTAAGAATTGAAATTGCAGAAATTAACTTACCTACTATTATACAAACCGAGGCTAGACAGCCTAGGAGCAATGTTTAACGTATTTGGTACGACGTTCCAGAAAAGGCTATCCAACACCTTTCCTCTCTTCCATACTTCCCTTAATCAAAGGACAAAATGTAGGAGGTGACTCTCTAAACGCTCTTAACCATGGACAATTAGTACTACTTATGACATTGAATACAAAACAGTAATCATCATATAAAGTACCTCCTTTTTCTTGTTCTAACTTCAACCCCTATATAGTCAGTGTTTCCATCAAATCCTCCTTCAACATCTTAGACAACAGTCCTTCCACTATCTCATCACTCTCCAGTAAACTGATAGACGCCATAAATTCCAGTCCCGGATCAATCTCCTCATAATATCTCAATCTCTACCCATATATCCCGAACCTTTTATCGAATACTACTTCTCCGCGGTGGTAAACCGATCTAACCCTGTGTGATCCTTCCCATCTTTGTCGGAGTTTACCTAGAAACACTTTCAGTTTTGGATTACATTGTCGTTTTTGGCCAAGCTTAAGAAACTTAAGACGAACATGCTTAGCATGATGTACTCTTGTTTGAGCTATGTAACTCCGAGTATCCTTATACGCACAACTCCGTATCCCCTCACACTTGTCTCTCAATCGCGGATCTTCCAAGGAATATAGCTCTTCTACCATGTGTATACCTAACACTGGTTCATCTAGAAAGGTGTCCTTAAGAGGAGAGTCATCCTTAGTAGGTTCTCTAAAAGTCCGTGACCATTGATCATCTCTAGCATTCTTCATACCTTTTTTATCTTTTAATTTATCATCCCCCACATGCAACACTATCTCAAGAAGCTTACTTTCAGGCACCAACTTCTATAGAGGAATAAGTTGAGGTCTAAGCGATTCTCTTGATGCTCTCTCTGACGGTGAATACAACGCCACTTCCAACGTAACAATATCTTTCCAACTAGATCCCTGTTGGTCTTCTCCATTTTCAAAATTCACCTCCGACCTTTTCATCACAATCTCCAAATCATCTTTTACACTACTCCGAGGTACAACTTCTTCAACCATCCCCTCTATGTTAAAACACTCAGCTGGTTCAGCTAGTTGATGGTTGGTATCAAAGAAATCCATCCTCATGTTTAAATTCCTAAAAGATATGTCCATAACCCCCGTTCTGCAATCAACGCATACATTCGCCGTAGCCAAAAATGGCCTTCCTAAGATAACAGGGATATGTCTCCTCGATCTATGGTTAGGTTTCATGTCTAATACTATAAAGTCTACAGGATAGTAGAACTTACCCACTTGCACTATGACATCCTCCAAAATTCCTCTTAGTTGTTTAGTTGATATGTCTGCCAATTGAAGCACCACCGAGGTAGTATTGAGATCTCCCAACCCTAGCTGCTAATAGACCAAGTAAGGTAATACATTAACACTCGCACCCAGATCAAAAAGAGCTTTACCAATCTTCTGATCACCAATGACACAAGAAATAATGGGAGCACCGGGATCTTTCCTCTTAGGTGGAGTATCACTCAGTAAGATCAAACTCACTTGTTCAGTCAACAAAATATTTTTCGGGACCTTAGTTATGTTTTATGCTTTTGAGTACAGAGATCCTTCAAACATTTAGCATAGGGTGGAATTTGGTCAACAGTGTCTAAAAGAGGTTTATTGATCTTGACTTGCCGACATGGATCCAATATGTCCTTCTTCTTATGCTCTTTATACAAAATCAACTCTCGGAGACGTTGAGGGTAAGGTGCAACTTCCTTATATGGTTCCCTTTCTAGTTCTTCATCTTCCTCCACTTGAGGTTGATCTTTCTGAGCTTTCTCAGCCTCTTTCTTCTGAGCTTCTTCTTCTGCCTTTCTTTGAACTTCTTTGACCTTTTACTTCTTCAACCTCTCCTCATGCTACTCCTCAGCCTTACTATCCACTTCTCTTCCATTTCTCAAAATTGTGACTGCTTGGACTGTCTCATGATGAGTCTCAACAAAAGATCCAGGCTCCAGTGCTTGTTGCTGCTTCGGGTTATCCATTGGCTGAATAGGAAATATTCTTTTTATCCCATCCATAGCATTCGCTAGTTGTACCATTTGGGCTCCCATTTGAGTAATGAATTGAGAATGATTATTAAATTGATTTTTAACCTCCCTTAGAGCACTCATCACCTCTTCATCAAAGCCAGGTGGTCTTTGTGGTGAATTTTGAGTTGAATTTTGATGTTGGAGATGGTTTTGAGGATATAGAGGGTAAGCTTGATTTGGGTTGAATTCTTGGGTTTGGTTTCATTAAGGATGGGTCTGGTAGTTATATGGTTGGACAACTTGATTATTATTGAATGGCTGGAGAGCCTGAGAATTATTGAATGGTTGTCTGGGTTGGTAATTTGACTGATTATTTTGAGCCATGATTGTTGGTGGAGATTGGTATGATTGTTGACTCTATTGGACCCTTGGTTGTGGATTATATGATTGTTGTTCCAGAGGGAACCTTGATTCCACATTCGACGATTGAGATGACAGAGAGGGATAATTTTGGACATTTAATGTGTATGAATTGGTGAAAGGAGCATTGTTTGGGTAGTTCCATGCTACATTAGCATTGGTAGAAACGAATTCACCATTTTGATACTCATTGTGAGAATAATTGAGTTCTACCTCTGATACTTCTCTTCTAGGGGAATGATTGTTTTGGGTAAGAAGCTTTTCAAATCGCTCTAATTTCTCCTTTATTAATGCCACTGGATCTTTACCTTCATCATGATTAACCTCAAAAGCTTTTTCTGATCTTCTATCTAGTTCACCTTTAGACCTTAACTCAAATTCATATTGAATTTAATTCTCACTAATACTATCAAACAAGTCTAAGAGTTCTTTTGCCGGCTTCAAGATAAATTGCCATTGTGTTGCCGCATCTATCAAATTCCTATGTTTATCTCCAAGTCCCATGTAAAAATTCTTAGCCACATCATGTTCAGTGAACCTATAGTGGAGACACTTATACAAGATTTCACTATATCTCTCCCAAGCATCATGAAACTACTCACCAAGCAATTCTCTAAAACTTTTTATTGCATCTTGTGCTTCTAAGGTCTTTCCTATGGGATAGTGTTTTTCTATAAATTCTCTCTAAAGGTCTTCCCAATCAATTTTAATCGCGTTAGCTAATTTGATATACCATCTTTTAGCTTTGTCTCTCAACAACTAAGGAAATATACGTACTCACAAATCATTTTTAGTCAAACCCTCAAGCCTCACTGTATATGCAACCTCTAATAAATCATTTATATGCTGGTATGGGTCCTCTATCCTAAGGCTAGAAAATTTTGGAAGCATATTGATAACGATTGACTTAATCTCGAAGTATTTCACGCCTTTTTAGGAATCGTACGCCTCCAGCGCGTAGTATCTTTTCAGGGACATCTCCGGTGCCCTCGGTATGTTGGCACTTTGGTCACCCATCACTTCTTCTTCTACCTAATGATGACACTCTTTAATATCTCGACAATTTTAATAAAAATTTTGTCCGATCTCATTATAAAAAAGGTTTGAATTCAACATTGGGATTAAAACGGGATTTTCGATCTCTCACCAATTTTATTTTTTTATGTTTTTTACTTTTAAACTACTCTAAATATTGACAGAAAATAAAGCTATAATTATGCACGAATTTAAGATAAACTAAAACTCACTAGAGGTCCAACGACGCAACTTTCACTACTCTGCCAAATCCCTTTATGCTTCTCAGAGTACCTCGTAAAAAACACACAAATTCTAACTTTTGATACAATACAATAACATAATGCAAATAAACTACTAAAGCTATTGAACAGTGCCAAGTCCCCCGTAGTGGCGCAAAAAACTTGATAGGTGTCAGGTGTGTGCAAAATATGTGGTTAAAAATGATACCTTAACGACACTAGGTTTTACCCTTATGCAAGCGCACAGATTAATTGTAGATAGTTTTTCTTGATTAGGGGAATATCGGTCCCAAAGAGACGAGGATTGTTCACTTCAGTAGTTTAAAAACACTGAATTATATTTTTCCAAAAATAGTTTGATTTTGTGAATTATCTAATACTAATGAAATTAAAACATAAAATAATAGATAAGGGTGTGATTCAGAGAGAGAGAAAAATAGGGTTTCCTCACTCCACCACTAACCGCATAATATAGTCTAAATTCTATTTCAATTGCATGAGGGCGATCCATTGACTGTGAATCAGGTCGCACCACGCCAATAATTTGACCCCAAAAAGGATTACTCTCAACCGAATCGCGACAACCCATCTCAAGACTAAACTGATTAGTGCATGCCAATTATTAACATAAAGTAAATATAGAAAAAGTAAATTAAAACATGAAAATAAACAAAAGCATTGTGTAAAAAATATCATTTTGTCAGGGCATGGCCTGTGTCAACCTAGGGTTTCGAGTTTTATGACCACCATTGTGTAGAAAATCACAGATTAAGCATTCGAGTTTCAGGCCATAGTGAATAATTGTGATTGTGTAAGATAAATATATTCGAAAAGTCTAAGAAAATAATTAATTCAAATATATAAACTTGTATCACGAATAAAAACGGTTTCTCATCTAACACAAACATCATAGTATAGTCACAGTTTCCCCTTTCTACAATTGCATATAAAATTAAAACTACATTACATGGCTACAGTTTTGAGAGAAAACCCTAGATACCGAATTAGTTGATCATGGCTGAGAGAATCTGCATTGTCGGTGTAGAAACGCTCTCCGTGGCCTTCTTCTCCGGATCTCTAGGTCTTCAATGATAGTTCTCGTCAATGGAAGCAATGAAATCAGCCACCAACTCAATGAACGTACGTGAAAATCAGAACTTCAACTCTAAACCTAACCCTCTCATATTTATAGACAAGTGAGGGAAACCTTAATGGTTGCCCTTTTCTGTGATTTCATAATACATCAATAATGTCTCTTAAATCTGATGTAAATATGTGTGTAAGCTGATATGTAGAGATCTGGAATCATCGATCACTTAAAATATCGAAGTAAGGACAAAACTGGAAAATTCTAAAACAACTCCGAAACAACTTCTGCACGTAAAGAGATCACGTGACCACAAGGTGGGACCTACACTCCTAACCTACGCTTGGGCGTAGCTCTATTGCGTAGGGCTACGTTGACCTATGCTTGGTCATAGGGTCAAACCACAGCGTAGCTTAAGTCCAATCTGCCTCTTTTTCTCTCTATCGACGTAGGGTACGATGCATCTTTTTGTAAAAACTCATTTTTCCATATTTAAGCTAGATTGGTCGCCTTCGACTCTTGATGCTTTTGGATGAAGTAATAATGTCTAAAAATTATATTTTTGCCCTTCGGTGAGATAACAATGTCGGGAAATGACCATTTTGTCCTCCAGTATATCTTTTCTGCACTGATAAACCTCTTGATTCCTTTCTCGAGATAGAAATGACCACAAACTCAGTTAATTCACCGAGATTAGCTCTGTTTCTTCATTAAGCTCCTGAAACATGCTTACACACACAAACGGGATAAAAATACCAAGTAACAGAATGTAAAGATATAACAAACGCAAGATAGGGGCAAAAAATAACCAATATTGAGCACCTATCACTTATATGATCAAATTATGAATGAATGAGAATGATTTTATTTATGTTAATTCGTGTTTACATTCCTTATTTATAGTTATATAAATGAATGAATGAGCATGTGCAAATTTGCTTAAAACACTCAAATTGTAATGCATAAAGATAGGGGGAGCAAATTACCTCATTTCTCCATGCACTAACTAAGGGGGAGCATAAATTAATGCCACCCTTTTATGGAAAACACGCAATATTTTGTCATCATAAAAAAAGGGAGATTGTTGGCCTAAGGGTTTTCTTAGGACAATTATATGTTTTGGTGATAAAAAAAAATGTTAGGATATGTTTAGAACTAATATCAAAATCAAGTTTACTATTTCAGGAAAATAGGAAACGAACTCGAAAATTAATGCTACCACAAGTTCAAGACAAAAAAGGTCAATTCATGGTAAACAAGCTTGAAGATGAAGAACTAAGACTTGGGGTAGATAGGTTGGTGAGTGAATTCTATAAAAGGTTTTATGTTTTGATTTCACAACCTATAAGCTCAAGGGTTAACATTAAAACCAGAAAAAGGTTAAGCCTAAAAGCTAAAATGAATTGACAGCCGACTGATAGGTCAAATCAACCGACTGATGAAGGCTCTGTCTTTATCAGCCGACTGATAGCCAGTATCAGCTGACTGACGGCTTAGATGTTTCAGCCGACTGATAAGGGTTTTTCGGCCGACTGAAAGTTGTGGTCAGCTTATTGAAAGGTTGGCATCTGTCGACTGACATAGTTATGTTAGCCCGCTGATGAGGTACCATCAGTCAGCCGACTGATAGCCTTTAAAAACGACTATTTCATAGCATCTAATGCCTTCTGATGTCTATCTAGGGGTGATAAAATAATGATTAAGAACGAACCCTTATGACGACAAGGTTTTACCTATCGCAAATGCACGAATTGTATTGTAGTACAGTTTGGCTTGAGAAAGGTTATCGATCCTACAGAGACTAAATTGTATTCTGAACTCTCGTAAAGTAATACTTTTAAATTGCTATAAAAGTATGGTTTATTGGTTGTGATTTCTGAACTAGTTAACTAATAAAGCAAGTAAAGATAGATTAAGACAAGAACAATAGAGAAAAAAAACTAGGGTTTTCTTACTCCTCCACTAACCTCATAATATAGCTATCTACTTGCTCAATTGTAAGAGGATAATCCATTACCATGACTCAGATCGTGCTGCAAATAGTCGAATATATCCTAAAAAGGATATTATCCACCGGATTCGCTACAACCCATCTCCGGACAAAGTGTGACTAGTACATGCCATCTACTTTACTCTAATCTACTCATACAACATTAAATTAAACTAAAGCATGTCTATACCACCTCGCCAAGGCATGACTTATGTAAACCTAGGGTTTTAAGTGTTAAGCACCATTGTATAGAAAATCATACTATGTTTAATATAACATTATTGGTTAAGAAAATATAATCAATCTAAGACAAGAACTAGAATAAATATAAAATCTCGTGTCACAGATCTATACAATCATCACAGTTTCCCCTCATTATAATTTAAACAAAGAAATAACTACATTACTTGGCTAAGGTTTTGCTAGAAAACCCTAGATACCGAATTAGTTGCTCATGATGCAAAGAGACTGCATCGTTGATGTAGAAATGCCCTCCATGATTTTTTTTACCAGATCTCTAGGTCTTGAATGACTCCCTTATTTCAAAGATGTAAATCTTTAGAGATAGTGCTCTAAAAATTATGTAATTCGAAGCTCTCCAAAATCTGTAGCAAACCTTGGTATTTAGGGCCTGTTTGGCAACCTGGTTTTAGGCTTGGTTTTGGATTTGGATTTTAAGACCAAAACCATGTTTGGCAAGCCGGTTTTGGCCCACCAATTTTGACTTTTTTTTTCTCTCTCTCTCTCTATATATATATATATATGGCCAAAAATATGAATTATTTTTTATATTTTTCCGAAAAATTATTTTCAGAAAAATTTATTTTTTCGGAGAAATTTATTTTTCAGAAAATATTTATTTTTTCGGAAAATAATTATTTTTCAGAAAATAATTATTTTTTCGGAAAATAATCATATTTTCGGAAAAAAAATATTTTTCGAAAAATAATTATTTTTTCGGAAAAAAATATTTTTCGGAAAAATTAATTTTGAGAAAACATTTTTTTTTCAAAAAAATCATAATTTAATGTAATTTTTCAAAAAATAAATTTTCGGAAAAAAAATATTTTTCAGAAAATATTTATTTTTTCGTTAATTATTTATTTTTTCTGGAAATTTTTTTTTTTCATAAAATATTTATTTTTTCGTGAAAAAATTAATTTTCGGGAAAAATTAATTTTCGGAAAATAATTAATTTTCGGAAAAAATTAATTTTTGGAAAAAAATTAATTTTCGGAAAAAAATTAATTTTCTGAAAAAATTAATTTTCCCAAAAAAATTATTTTTATTTTTTGGAAAATAATTATTTTTCGACAAAAAATTATTTTTCGCAAAAAATTAATTATTATTTTTCCAAAAATTAATTATTTTCCGAAAAATTATTTTTTATATTTTTCCCCAAAAATTACTTTTTTTCCAATTTTTGATATATATATTTTTCATATTTATATATTTTTAATACATATTAGTATATATATATATAATTATACCAAGACCAAGACCAACTCCTTACCAAACATTATATATTGGCTTTAGATTTACCTAAAACCACCCAAGACCAAAACCAAGTTCCCAAACAAGCCCTTATAGACAAAATCGAGGGAAATCCTAAGTTTCCCTTTTTTGTAATTTCACACCGAACTGAGCAAAACCCTTCAATCTGGTATACAATATGTATATATCACGTGTATTAAGGTGTTGGAATCGATGTTGCACCAAAAGTAACAAATTTCCCTTTAGCTATTAAAGGGAAATTTCTTGGAAATCATTTTTCTTGGAAATTGCTCTATTTGAACCCCCTTGACTCTATTAGCATGATTCCTGAAGTTGAGGCTCTAAAAAATGATGTTTTCGCCCTCTAGGAGACACTTTTATCTTGAAACCACTTCTTTATCTCTCCTCTTGGATAGACATAAGCACTTCTTTAGTTAATTCATTAAAGTTAGTTCATTTTCTTCATTAAGCTCCTGAAACACGCTTAGACACGCAAACCGCATAAAAATACCAAATAACGGAATGTAAAGACGTAACAATAGTAAGATAAGAGCTTAAAATGTATAATAATCGGCACCTATCACCTTCAACCACTACCACTCTCAACTCACTCTCTTGAAGTGAGTCTCACTCTCTTTGCTCTTGACCTAAGTATATATATGATGGTATAGAGGTGTGAAACACCACTTCTTCCATCTCTTGAATTTAAAGCTCATAACTCTCTCAATCATCCATCATTCTTTGAAAGCAAAAGTTTGTCTTCTCTCATTCAATTCCAATCATTGTGAGAAGATAGATAAAAAAGATATTGTGATTGTTCTCTTGAGTACAACTCTCATTTATTGTCAAGAGACTCTAAGATCTTGAGTGAACCAAACATATCACTAAAACACTTGAGCTTAAACTTTGTATATATTTCATAAAACCTAAGGGTTTTTGAGTATTTATTGAGTGATAGTCTTTATTAATTAAAGATTTGTGATATTTGGGTGAGTTAAGCCCATTGGTCTTCAAGAAGGGGTTGTCCTCTTGTTTGAGTGACAAGCTTGTTAGCTTGTTTGTAAAAGGTTTGCTTTTCCACATGTAAGGAGAAACCATAGTGAAAAGATTGGGAAGTCTCGAGGGGGGTATTGAGCCGAGGAGTAGGAATTACCGAATCTCGTAAAAATCACGGTGTCATCTCTCTATCTCTATCTCCTTAATTTTGATATCTTGTATGCTACTTTTATCTCTTAACTATTCAACTTGCTAGTTAATATTTGATGTAGTTTATTATATCTTATTAACCATTACTTGAAGAGTTGGTGCATGCTCATTATTTAATATATATTGTGAAATCAAATTTATTCGAAAGATTTCTCTCTCCCCCCCCCCCCCACCCCCAAATTTAGGGTTGTTTAGTGACTAACAATAAATACCCTCGTCAGTTGAACTTCCAGCATGGTTAAACTCGATCAATGCTTATATCATCACTTTTTCAAATGTTATATGTCTTCAATACCCACAACTAGATAATTTTATGTGAAAACTAGTCATGGGTAAATAAGTCATTTCATAGCTACGGTCACTTGAATTGAACACCGATGAACAAGAGGGGATAAAACTATAATTCTCCAAATGATATGAGTGCGGGTATAATATATCATATCTCGAGGGGATCAAAGTTTAATTTACCCATCTATTTATAATATTAATAAGGCAAAAGTGCAAAACAAACCCATGAAACTTTTTCCAAGAGAGCACAATATCGCTTAAACTTTAAAAGTGAACAACTTTCCCCTAAACTTTTCTAAAGTGAGCAAAATATCCCCCTTCACTCATTTGTGCATTTACTCATTTATCATTTTAGCACTTTACTCCCTTCACTCATTTATGCATTTAGTCATTTATCCTTAGTAATAATTAAGTAAATTTTTTTTAAAAAAAACTAATTTTTTTGAGAAGTAAAATTAAATTAATTGGTTAATTAATTAATTATAATTCTTATTATATATATATATATATTTATATTATACTTTAACTATAACTTTATTTTACTTATTTTATTTTTTAAAATTGTATATTTCATATGTTATGTTTTAGATTTTATTTAAAACACTATTAATACAGTTTAATAGTAGTACGACTAATTATATTTATAACCTAAAAATTAAAAAAATTAAAAAAATGGAGAAATTTTTAGTCTTCTACTACTATTACATTTTTAATTTATTTGTATTTAATATAATCCAAATTAGTATTATGTTTTAGTGATGGAGTTTGAATACAATTAGAGTTATTACTATTGAATTGTAAGTGTTAAGTAAAATTTAAAACATAACATATAAGATGTAAAATAATTTAAAAAATAAAATAAATAAAACAAGTTTGGAGTTAAAATATAAAATATAAATATATAAAATAATTAAATAATTGACAAATTAGTTTAGTTTTACTTCTAAAAAATAAAATACTTTAGTTTTTTACTTTTTTTTTAGTTATTATTAAAAATAAATAAATAAATATATAAATGAGTGAAGGAGTTAAAATGCTAAAAGGATAAATGGGGTATTTTGCTTACTAATAAAATGTGTAATAGGCTGTTAAAAGTTTCGAGTAATCTCAGCCGGAGATTTGCATCAATGGCGTCAATCCATGGAGTGAGTATTCTTCTCTCTCATATCTTCTAGATCTGCAATTTTCTACTCTTTTCACATGCCTTTTTGATCTGTAATATCTATGACATCTTAGATCTTTTCCATAATCTGCCGTTTGTTTGCCCAGAAAATTTCTCCCAAGTAAAAAAACTAAGACTTCAAATGTTGCTCTGTCATTGTTTAAGCTCTTTGTTCATCATATAGAAAACAAGATTCACGTATCATATTTTTTCTTCATTTCTAATCTGATGGTCAGTGATCTATTAAACTACCTGATTTATATCTATATATCTGTACATATTATCTTAGATCGGCTCTATATCACGTGAATTGTTCCATATCTATATATAGATGTATGTATATATAGATATATAGATATAGATTTTACGTTCAAACAACAACCATGTGTTTGGGGGAAGGGCTTCAATATTCACGTCTCTTTTCTCTATCTATGCACACATAGACATGAATTTATGCACGGATATATGCGTGTGGATGTGTGCGCGCACATTAAGATGCTCATAAAATAGCTGGTTGATGTATTTGTTTGCAATTTAATATATATATAGTTATATATCTATATATTTTCACTAATTTGATGTCGTAGATTGGGATGTGAAATGATAAAAATATATTAGAGTGTAAAAACTTGTTTCTACGGCTGTAAATGAGTTGCGTTGTGGGAATGTTGATGTGATTGTGTTATGTAGGATGCATGCCCTACAGTAAAAAATATTCTTCTTCTGGATTCGGAAGGGAAGCGTGTGGCAGTCAAGTATTACTCCGATGAGTGGCTGACAAATAGTGCAAAGTTGGCTTTTGAAAAATCCGTGTTCACGAAAACGCAGAAGACAAATGCTCGCACAGAAGGTATGCCTAAGGTCCACATTCTTACTTTTTTCCTATGGCCGTGTATTCACTTTTTATTTGTCTTTTTTATCCACTATGCTTGAGATTTTGCGAATGGACATTCTTGAACTGATTGTTATGAGAATTGTGAAATTGGTTGCTTTCTATTAATATGATTGACTGGACAAAACTTAGATGGTGTGATTTCTTTCCACAAATACAATTGAGGGAAATTTATAATATGGGGAAGAGATATTAGCATTTTATGATTTTCTATCTTGCTAAATCTACTTCTGGAGAAAAAAATAAATAAAAACAAAATTGTCAGAAGCTCATCTACTTGGGTTACGGTAGCATTGACATCGACTGCTTAAAGGAAGCCGGTGGTAATTGGTGGGGGTTTCAAACTATGGTCCCTTAATGCCCTTGTAATGGCAATCCATAATTGCAAGTACATGACCCTTTTTGTGGTCTATTCTACTCCTGAGCTGTGAACTTTACTTGATTTCTTCAAAAGTAAATAAAGAATCTTATAAATTGTAGAACTTTGTGATTTACATTTTCCTCTTCTTTTAAAACATGAGAAGCTACCTAGTTGAAGGTAGATAGTTGGATTGGGCAATATCAACCAGAGGTCTTTCTCTAGAAGTCTTTGGACAGAATACTCAAGGATTGAAAGTTGCTTTTTTTTTTTTGTTTTTTCCCCCTTCTATTTTTTGGCCCTTCAGTCCACTGTCTTAGAAATTTTGTGTCATTAGGACAGAAAGTAGCATAGTCATTAGATATTTTTTTATTACAATACTTCCTAATTCTAGCCTAAAGCATGAGAATGCAGGTTCGAATCCTGAGACCAGCTACTTTGTTCAATTAAATTCGGACCACACTTGGTAATGCTCTTTATGACCTCTAGTCTGGTAAAGCATCATCCTCATTGATATTAGGGAAGGATCCTCATTTACAAACAACATTAATTGCCAAAAGAGCCTTCAGCTGTACCTTTGGAGCTAGTCTTATGCTTAGTAGAATCGATTGAAATTCATCATTCTTATGTATAATGTGTTTTTCACTAGTTAGCTAAGAAACATGGACACTGATACGGGACAAATACAAGACACGACACGGATACAGACGCGGCAAATAATCACACACTAACACACACACATAAGATGAAATACTTTAATATCTAGATTTAGTATTTCCACGAACCTGACAATTATCAATTAAGAATTATTAGAACTACACAATTGTAATTTGATGGTTTTTGTACTGAGTCTAATGTATGCAGATCAGTATGAATGGCTGTTAGATGTCTAGAGGTTTGCTAAAGTGTGATACAAACTCAATAAGTTTTAACTAAATATGTAATCACCACCAAATCTAAGTATATGTTGTCAAATAATTCCAAATATTTACATTTAAACCTAACTTTCTTATAAAATTGTCTTTTAGCTCCCTTGAATGTAAGACGTGTGTTGGACATGGCTGATGGCTTGTTGGAGGCGTGTCTATACTGTGTTTGAGCTCTGTCCGAAATAAAGTAAAACAAATTGAACTTTCCTTAATTGGTGAAGGTTTCTTGTGTTCTCAACTATATTAATCATGATTCGAATTACCACCCTACCCGTTCTAAAACGTTATTTATTTAATGGACATCGTTCGTGTCAGGAACGGATCCAAAAAATAATGTTAGGAGGGCGACCTTTTAACAACAATATTTTGTGAAATTGTGGGGGCAATATAAAGGAGTTTTTGGTAACTTCATATGAGGCAATATTTGTATTTTATCTATAAGTTAATTTTTAATATAAAAAAATAAGTAATAGAATTATAGAAAAAGCAATTCCTTGAGCGGACAAGTGCCCCCCATATATTCTATGTAGGTCCGTGAGCTGTCCAGGTGCATGATAGTATTTACATCTAAAAACTGACTGCTAGTAAGTCAGTAAAATTATATTGCAATTTGCCATCTTTGTGCATAAAGTTTGTCATCATTTGTCATGAGCATTGCCCTTGTTTCTTGACCTTATTCTCATTTGTTTTCTCTTTCCCCTTATTTTAGTGAATTAGAATTAAATTGATGAAAAGAATTATAGTACAAAAAACTAAAGCGACATAAAGAACAAACCAGAAGCAACTCAAGTCGAGAAAAATCAACCAATCAGTCAACTTCAATCAAAACAGAGAACATACTTACTGAGTCAATCAGCCCACTTTTTAGCAAGCCTCTCCTTTGGTCAATCTAAATGGTATGCCTATTTATGTGGTCAATTCAATCTATACTCAAATAAAATTTCTAGTGTATTTAAATAAGAGGCTATGTGATATGTTCCCAAAAGAGCTTTTACTATGCATAAATTAATGCTTATTGAAACATTAAGTACTTGAATTGAACTCTTGGGGCCAAACATTGTCACATTTTTGTTTTTAAGTGCCGCATAGAAGTCAAGGATAAATGCTCAAAGTCAGCAACATTGGATCTAGATTATATGCAATTAAATGATGGAACATTGGATCTAGAATCTATGCAGTTAATTTTTTTATGTTTTTTGATAAGTAAGATTAAGTTATAAAAGGCACTCAAAAGGGGAGTGCATCCCTAGATACAAAGAGGGTCCTACGGACCAAGAGAACCCAAAAACTTAATTCTTTATTCTACAAATTTACAATATCTACCCTCCACCCAATAAAACATATAAGAAATAATGGAATCCTTAATAGCGGCGATTGGAGACTTGATCCGATCAAAACAACGTCTATTGCGTTCAAGCCATATGCTCCACCAGAGGCAAATAGATGAATCTATGCAGTTAATTGATGAAGATAACATTATAATCACACTGCATTATCACTCTAAGCACTTGCCATAGAGTTCCTGTACATACTTCTTACCTTGTTTTGTTTCTGTAATTTTCAAGCTTAACCAATATGAATACCTATATTATTTTCCTAGATCTGATCACTGTGACGGATGTTAATGTAAATTTATAGATGTTTTCGTTATGGAAAAAGATGTAGCTTTTGAAGGACTTATTCATTTATTTCTCAAACTTTAGTAACATTGTATTTTGCAGACATGGTAAAATGATTAAAATATCTGTACCATTCATGTGCTTACTACATCATTATTTACAGCGGAAATTGCAATGTTTGAGAACAACATTGTTGTCTATAAGTTCATCCAAGATCTACACTTCTTTGTGACGGGAGGTGATGATGAAAATGAACTAATCCTAGCCACTGTTCTTCAGGGCTTCGTTGACGCAGTTACCCTTCTCCTAAGGTTTTGGTGATCATAGCTTGAGCTGTTGTCGTTTAAACTTCTTTTTGATGATATCTCAATCTGTGTGTTTATGCTGTCTAATATGTCATGTCTTTATTATAGGAATAACATTGAGAAAATGGAGGCCCTCGAAAATCTAGATCTTATTCTTCTGTGCCTTGACGAGATAGTCGATGGAGGGTAGGCAAAATGCTACTCATCTCATTCTTTTGTTTCATTTTCATTCGTTTGCTAGTTTTCAGTCTAGTTGCTCAAATTGTGCCGAACAATTTACAAATTAGTGTTTGCTTAGAACAAGAGAGAAAAAAAAAAAAAAAAAGTAGAAGAAGACGAGAGATTGTTTGGTTGAAGTCTTGAATACATAAAAACGTTTGTACTATCATGCTTAATAACATCAACCTTACCATTAACCAAAAATATTTGCATGCATAAGAGGAAAAGTGCAAGTCTAGAATTGTAGACACTTCTATCTTTTTTTATATAAGTAAGAAAGAAATAGTATAAAGGTACTCAAAAGGGGAGTGCGTCCCAAGAAAGAATTGTAGACACTTCTAGTAAGATTAGTTGCTCCAATATAATGGTAGTTAAGGTTGTAAATGACCCGAGCCAAGCTCCTCCAGAGGGCAGCTCGAGCTCGGCTCACCTGGTCTTGATCGAGCTCTAGCGGCTCGACAAGCTTTTTTTTTTTTCTAGTATTGTGCGTGTAAAGGAAAATAAAGAGATAAACGTATACACTGGTACATATATCCATATATATACATGTATGTATATATGTGTGCGTGTGTGTGTGTTTGAAAGCATATGTGTTGTGCAAACTATATGTTTGAAGAGATTTGCTACTGATTCTTGATTTATTCGATCAATACTTTCACAACTCTGAGAATCAATCCGCCTTTCCGATCATAAATTGATAGTTTTGGTGGTCGTTGAAGCTTGGTTTCAACTGCTATGATGGTCGTCGTTCAATCTTCAACGCCGTGGCTACTGACTAGGCTTCAACACTTGGTTAGGGTTTATTTTGTGTAAATGGGTTTGTCTTTCTTTTAAGAGAACAAAACTGATATTATATGTTGGGCTGGGTTATTGGGCATTATTGGGCTTAGCATATTAGTAAACTTTAATATCTATAATGTAAAACTCCAATCTAATGTAAATTGGAGTTTAAATGTCTTTTAAAATTAATTTGATCAAATAACATTTATTATATATATAAAAAATAATAATTAATATGTTCATGAGCTTGTTCATGAACATGTTGACGAGCTTTATTCGCGAACATGTTGATGAGCTTTGTTCGCGAACATTTTCGAGTCGAGCTCCTAGTTATTTGAGCTTGGTTCAGTAATAAAACGAGCTTGAAAAAATTGTTTGAGTTTGGTTCACTTATTAAATAAACAAACGCGAGCCAAGTTTTTATCGAGTTACTTGTTGAGCACTCTGTTCGTTTACATCCCTAATAGTAGTTCATGTTGCAAAGGTAGGACTAAAGGTTGTATGTATTTTTTATGGTTGGTATACATTTTAGTCTACCTTAAGATCCAGTCATTGTATCTGATCTTTCCCCTTCAATTGATTTGATGAACATGGAATCCACTATAATCCCATTGTATACTGGAATTTCCTCAACATCGATTGTCAAACTGTTAAAAATTGTCAAGTGTGCAAACTCTGCTCTAGCTGATCATGAGTTCGGTGATGAATTTTTAATCTTTTTAACTCTTGTGTGATCCGTAAGTATCAATTCATTTTCTGGTAACACCTGAATAGTACCGCATGGTCAAAGATGCTTCTTGACTTACTGCATAAACATGTGACTAGAACACAAATACTTGCAAGAGTTATACTATCATATGAATTTTTCCCTCAATCTATGAGGAGACTGATCTTAGCAATAGAAATGCCATCCAATTACAGCGAATCACATAGACATCATTTGAATAGTTTAAATGTGGGTTTAGGGCAGAAAAGGGCATATTGGTGGTTTGAGGTAGAGTTTGCTTAGACCAAAAACTAGATTTGTTTTTGTTCAATTGTTTCAAATTTAAGCCAGGAGCGTGTAGTATTGATATCTTAGGGATGGAAAATTCCATAATCATACGGGGATGCAAGATCGTGTGCATTCCTACTATCCCTGCCTTTTCCTGTCTTGTAGGCTTTGTGCCAAGTCTGTTTTTCCATCTTATGAGTTTTTTAACCTAAACCTAAGGCAAAGAGTGCTTCCATTTTAATCTGTTATCAGTATTGTCACGCCCCAAATTTCCTAAGACTCCCGAACCGGGACATCCGAGGAATCCGGGTCATGATTCATAAAATGAGCGATCATTTAAGATACTAAACAACCATAAACCGAATGGAATCCTATTAGCAATAGTAAGTCCATACACAATAAAGCGGAAGCTAAACCAAATGATACACAAGGCACGTCTAAGTGCCGAAAGAATACATCTCTACAACGATGTAACAATACTGAATACAAGGAAGGGATAGGCCAACAGACTGGCTCCCAAGAGGTACAACATCGACGGTCCCAATACAAGGAACAAGAAAATGAAACAAAAGGTACAATTCTATATATATAACGTCCCAAATCCCGCAACAGTCACGAGCCATTCTGCACTCCACGTTGTCCATAACCGAAACATTCCCTGCAAACTGGTGGTGTAAACCACCAGGCATACCGCTGCCGGGGTGAGCTCATTGAGCCCCGTAGGAGAAAGAAATCATAACCATCACATCCTACGACCGTTCAAATCAAATGAAAACCAACCCGTGTACATGCATCTACCCTAGGTCAGTCAAATATCCCACCTGGCAATCACGCCAAGACGAGACCCCGAAATACATCCCACTAGTCCCCTACCATGCATCCACAAATAGGCAAATAGCATATAGTGAAACTATATCACAACAACATCAAATAACTCACCCTCCTATTGATAACACTCTAGGAATGATAACACTTACAGTTCCTAGGCCACAGGCATACCGAACTCCAAAACCTTAAATTGTTATCGAATCATACTATCAATCACTTCACATGCCACTAATGACGTCCATAAACCCAACACAGGGGTAAAACATTCATGTAAACCTAAGGTAAGTCACAAAGGTTTCCCAACAACAAAAGGAAGTGAAATGGATTGAATAACCCATCACACCGACCAATCAAAGGTCACATGTTCACCAAAGGGTAAAATGGTCATTTCAAGGGCAAAGATGTACTTTCGAAGGTTTCCCCACCTATTTGGACATAGGTTGAACCATAGAAACAAACGGGATCAAATTCGAAGCCCTGACGCAAGAGATATGAAGTTTTGAAAACGGTATCGGACAACGCCGATAAAACAAATGGAAAGTTGAAGTACCCCTCTTTCTCCAAGGGTAAAACAGTCATTTTGAATTTAAATAAATTATTTTAAATTTTATCTAAAACTTTTGGTCCTAGCACGAGCCATAGGAACAAACGGGACCTCAATCCGAGTTACGAGGTGAGAGAAATGAATTTTCGAAAATCAGGAAAAATCCACCCAAAGCTGACCCAGTCGACTGGCTAGTTTACCCAGTCGGCTGTCTGATGACCCAGTCGACTGGCTCAATGACCAAGTCGACTGGCTGGACTAGAGAGTTCCAAAATTCTTACGGGAAAAAGCTTAGTTGACCCAGTCGACTGCCTGGAAGGGGCCAGTCGACTGCCTAGGTTAAAAAACCTCAAAAATGACTTCCAAACAGCTTCAAAGCCTTAGGAATCATGAGACAAAAGTCCTCAACTCATTTAGGAACTTTAGAAATGAGAAACTATCATTTAATTTCGGTTTAGTTTTATCAAAAATACTTTCTTGAAAATCCGTAAAACTAACCGTCTTGCCCCCGGTATCCGTTTTGGACACCACCGACTTTCAAAAGTCAAAATCCTTTATTTCTTGATTTTAAAACCATTTCAAAACTCAAAGTTTCTGTCGGCATCACGGGGGTAGGCGAAAACGGGTTTTTCACTCAAAGACCGAATAGACTAAAACACAAGTCTTACGAACAATCCGTTTTCGGGAACAACCGAAACCAACGGAAAAACTAAGTGATTTTAGAGACGCTCAAATGAGGCAAATGAATGAAGAACTGAAGTTCAAAAGCAACTTGAAGAAAAGGGCAAGTGACTATACACAAGGCACTAACTCTAACCCAACCACACTTCGCTCCACATTCAAATTCACAAGCCAATCATGACTTAACCGGGAATGAGTACAACTTCGATGACATTCCATTCCTTAATACCGCTAAAGGGAACCTAGTGGCCATTGCCACGGAACCAACTAGTTTCAAATCAAGAACCCCTTCCGATTCTTTCAACCTAAATTTCATATTCGAAACCACATCACCTAGGTTTCTAACGAGATCATAAGGTCATTATACACCATCAACCAAGATCACAACCTACACCGACTTTACTTATCACAAGTAAGCCCTTAAACCAACTCATATCACCCCCCTCCTCTTAGGGTATAATGGCACATAGCAATAAGCATAATTATTGATCTCACATTATACTTTAAATAAGTCATGGAATTTACATTTTTCACATCCTTCAATTCCAATTGAGCATTTTAAATAACAAATGAATTATTTCACAAAATTCATATTTAAACATGCTCCTCCATCACATGGAATAATATCATACTTCACATGTAAACATAACTCACATATACATGTCAAATGAAATCACATAAATGCCATGCAAATATAATGTGACTCAACACCACACTTTGCCCTATCATAGGTTAACGAATACGCACTCTACCCATAAATATGAGCTAACAGAGGGTCGCACCGGTACTTCCCAAGTGATTTTGAAACTTCTCACTTCAACAAGGAAGACGGTTTGCACGAGACGACCCGTGACCAAAGATTCGTCAACACGAATGCACGAGACGACCCGTGACTTCGAGAATGAGACGACTCACCCTATACCCCATTCACAGCTCATTATTCTGTAGGATGGGAACACCCACTGGCCAGTTATTGCGACGATTCGACACAAAGACACCCCACATGATTTCATAAACCGCATATACCAACACTATATGCATCCAGTTTCAATGACAATCATGCCCCAACATAAATATGATTTCATAAACTGCATATACCAACACTATATGCATCTAGGTTTCAATGACAATCAATCATCAACATAAATATGTGATGCATCATATTTATATATAATATCCACATGAATCCAATATAATTCTCGAAATCTCTTTTAAACATGCTTTTAGTTCAATTTAGCAAGTTTTCACATATCACATCTCAACATGTCATGAAGTCCAAAAATACCTCCAAGGTACTAACCAAAGGAACTAGCCTAATCTCATTCTAAGGCTACCTCCCTAACACCCACATGCACATATGTATAACTACTCTTACACATACACACCACAATACCCACATATATATATATATATATATATCCACATATACATAGGCATACAAACACACTTGCATATAAGAAATCTCAAGAACAACCACTTAGCTAGCATGCTTCATAACCCTATTCAATACTATCAAAAATACTCTATACACAAAGGTTAAGTCATATAACATGCTATAACCCTAACTTCATATTTCCAAGGATATACTTAGCAAATTTCATTTTAATGCTAGAAATCCTAGAATCCAATTTATCTTATTACACAATCACAATATGGCTAGTTAGGAAGTTTTCCCCCTACCTCTTGAAGAGCAAACCACCAAAACCACCAAGCAAAGCCCATGAAACCCTAACTCTTCCTCAACCAAAATCCAAGGAGTAAACCGGTGGAAAGCTTCACCATGACCTCCCAACCATGAATCAAGCTCCAACACAAGAAGAGAGCAAGAAACATTTAGTGGTTATAACAAGAAACCCTAACTTGGTTTGAAATGGAAACACACAAGGGATGAAGAACACTTACCCATATTTAGCTTAAACCAAAGAAAAGGACACCATGAACCTCTTCTATGTTGATGGCCACACCAAAATCCCAACTTAGGGTGATGAATTCCACCCATAAGTGGAGAAGAACAAAGAGGAAGAAAATGAGAGAAAATGGAGAAGAAGAAGATGAAGTCTTGCAAAGTGGAAGACTTGCCATATGTAGAGATTCTCCACTCACACCACTCACCATCCAAGGGTCCATAATAAAGATGGGGAAAAGGAAATGAATCCAAGGGCTAGGAATAAGTCTTGCCAAGTGGAAGACTTATTACACAAATCACAAAACCCATTAATTTGCCAAACAAGACCTTATCATCCAAGAGCCTAGAATGAAGATGGGAAATAATTAATCATCCAATGGTTGACAAAAAGTCTTGCCAAGTGGATGACCAACAATAATGGATTATTCCATTTAAGTGCCAACCAAACAAGGCCTTATGATCTAAGGGTCTAAAACAAAGATGGGAGAATGAGATCAAGGGCTAGGAATGAGACAACACATAAAATGTGGAAATGACCAAAATATGCCAAAGTTGGGGTTAATTACAAGAGTGTCATCAAGCCTCTTAATTACCCTTCTACCCCTTGTCATCCTCTCTAATTACCACTATGCCATCCATACACCAACACTTAGCCAATTCTCTACAATTTTCACTAATTGCTCCAAATATGAAATTACTCATATACCCCTAGGTCATTTCTTTCCCGAAATCGTTTCTAATAATTTTCATTAGTTACAACACGAAAATATAACAAGAATTTCATATAAGTTCTACACCGAACGTCTACACTAAACTAGGTTAGAACTTTCGAGAACGTAACACGATTGCCGAAGCTCCAACGAGAAAACGTTGCACGAACCCTCGTAGTTGTTGGCGATACTCAAATCCACAAAACCGGAAACGAAATACCACAAAGTCGTCCCGCTAAATCCAAAACTTAAACGCGAAAAATTTACTCGCACCGAGAATACACAAGACGTCATGAATAAGTGACGTCGCAAAACATTAACACATGGAAAAGAATTCCAGAAAAGTGAAAGGAAAACGTGGGGCGTTACAAGTATGGTAGATTTGTAAAATAGAGAAAACAAAATGAAAAGTATATAAAAGTTTATGCTTCATTCTACCATTTGAATCTCAACGTTTCAAAGCAAAATATTATCTTCGCTTCCCCATGCCTTCAGTTGATGAACTTGCTCTAATTGATGCTTCTTTCCTATACAAGAGGCCATTAATCATTTTGATCAAGATAAGGTTTGTCTTTTTTCCGTTTGTACATTACAGGATGGTTCTTGAAACGGATGCCAATGTTATTGCGGGAAAGGTAGCAACTGATAGCATGGATGCCGGGGCACCCTTGTCTGAGCAGGTAATGGACATGCTGTAAATCATCAAAAACCAGTAATTTGTTATTAGATAAAATAGACTGGTAATAAAGGCTTCTTGATAAAAATGATTAACCCTATTCTAGTCCAATCCAATAAGACTTAAAAGGTTATATTCAGTCACCGAGGCATAGTGCAAAAGTGACTCTAATCCTATTAACGCAAATTTTACTCTCTCAAACTTCTCTAGCAGTTCACCGTACACCTTCATGGTCTTTTGTGATGCTATTGGCCTGTTGTGCATCTTTTTTTGGTGTTTAATCTAATAATAAGATGACATGAACGTGTTGTGCTTGTGCAGACCCTCACTCAAGCTCTGGCCGCAGCTCGTGAACATCTGACTAGGTCCCTTCTCAAGTAGTGCATCTGAGTGCATCCAGAGAAAATGAGTTGGCTTTTCATTCTTTAATTGAAGTCTTTTCGCTGCTGGTGGAATAGTAGTTCAGTTGAATTCTTATTTTTTTTGATCTTATGACAACGATAATGCTTTCAGGGTTGTTATGTTTTCGTGTTGGAGTCTAAAATAATTGGATAAGTTGGGAGATAATTCTATGTCCATGCATTGCAATGTCTGCTCTTTGCATGGAAAATGTCACTATTATTCAAGCTGTCCTAGTTAACTGATTGTATTGCGATCCATGGATGGAGCAAATATAAAATCGGAAGGGTTACATTCATATTCAAATGGACAACCCAAAGGGTTACATTAATTAATTATTTAGTTATTTGCTTAAATGGCTGTGTTGGAATTTGCATTCTGCATTTTCAGGTTATATGGATACGTATTCATTTAACTCTTCAAATAATCTGCATAAAATATTTGCGAACCCAATGTTTTCTCATTATCGAGTATGCAGACTGAGTAGTTATGAAGCTGTGTGTATAATAAAATGGTTGCGTGCGTTTATAGCCCAACGTATTATTCACAAATTGAACTATTTATGAGGAAGGATTGATTGTTGAATTTTCCTTTTCATTAGTTTGATAAAACTATTGTTTTTTGAAGTCATATACGTCTCATAATCGGTACTATTTGTATGGAAAATTTACCCAAAAATAAATAAATTATGTCTTAATCAAGTCTATGTAAACTTTGCTTTTGTGTTGACGGATCTGGAAAAAAATGTCATGGCGGGCAACATATAAAAATGACAAATGTAATACATTGATAATAGAAGTAATGTCGGCGAAGTTATATTTTAGTTTGGGCTTTGGGCTGTGTTAGATGTGGACAATAGTATAGGTAGAACTAGGCCTGCAACTTGGGCGGGCTTAGCCCGGCCCAGTCCGAAGTTTTCGGGCTCGGATTTGTTAACTATTCAATTCGGGTTGAGCCCGTTAGGGTTTCACTTAAACCCGAACCCAACCCGAAACCCGTATGTATTAATTATATATATATACGTATATGTATAGCTATTAGAAAACCCTAACCAAATGCCTTCTCTCTTCTCTCATACTTGTGCGGCTGTGCCCTTTCATCCTTGTTTCGTGCCAACCACCGCCGCGACTCACCGTCGACCACCGCTGCCACTCTCTCTCTCTATACTCTGCTGTTGATATATATATATATACAGAGTTAGATCTCTCTCTCCCTTCTCTCTTTCCCTCTCTCTTATCTGATACTCATGTTTTATATATATATACACACACATTTGTTATACCTATACCTCAAAGATTTGAATTTTGATTTTTAATATACATATATATATATATATATGCACAAATTAGTTTGAATTTTAAAATTTATATACATAATACATATATAGAAAAATAAAATCAATTTTGATTTTCGTATATACATATATAGATATAAGAAAGACATTAGATCTTGATTAGTGTTTTTCTTTTATAATTTTTTTTCCCGAACTTGAAACAAATTTTTTTCCCCAAATTTCAAACCTTACCTATCAAAATTCAGTTTTTGTTTGTTTTTTATTTTTATATATATATATATATATATATATATATATTTGCCCGAACCCGACCTGTTAATTCCGGGTTTGGGATGAAAATGTTTGAATGTAATAATTTTTTACCTTATTTTTAGATTATTTTCTTATGAACTTTCAAACAAATTTTTTCCCCAAATTCAAACCTTACTTGTAAAAAAATGGGTTCCTTAGACCCGATTCATTAATTCCGGGTTCGGGTATTGGTGCGAGGTTAGCCCGGCCAACCCAGAATCGGGTTTGGGTTAGATTGGATTGGGCTGACCCAAGTTGAAGCCTGGCGAAGAACTTCTAATTTGGACTTAGGGTTTAATTAGTTGATGGGAAAATATCCCTTATCTCCCTTGAGGTAAGGTTTGGCGATATCCTTAGTTTTGAAATATATCAGTTACCTTTTGATGGATTGCTTTTTCTATCACTTTCAGCCTTCCATCCAAAGTCAACGCGGTGAAAAGGATAAAGTACCTTAAATACCCCTCAAATTCATATTACAATTTACCTATTAAATTATTAAATTTTACATTGTCGCCCACCAATGGGTAAATTATAATTTCACCTCCTAAAATTCGAAAAAATATTTAAAATTTTAAAAAATATATAAAATTTGAATACATATATATAAATTTCGAAAAACATAAATAAAATTTGAAATATATATATAATATTTGAAATAAATATATAAAATTAGAAAAAAATAAACAAAATTCGGAAAAAATATATGAAATTCTGAAACAATGTATAAATTTTAAAATATATATATAAATTTCAAAAAATATATATATAATTCAAAACAAATATATAAAACTCAAAATATATATATAAAATTAAAATATATATATTCGAAAAATATATATAAATTTCGCAAAACATATAAAATATAGAAAAATATTTATATAATTTTGATGGTTCAATTTTCCAAGCAAAAAATTGCATAATATGATTTGATAGACTTCTCACCCTCTGCACAATAAACATTGGAGCACCTTCCTGTGATGTAGCCTTTTCAAATATATGTATATTTGAATTTGCAAATTAACCCATTTCAAATTTATAGATTTTTTTCGAATTTTATATATATTTTCGAATTTATATATTTGTTTCAAATTATATATATATATTTCAAAATTTATATATCTTTTTCAAAATTTATATATTTATTTTGAATTAGATATAAATATTTCAAAATTTATATATGTTTTTCAAAATTTATATGTTTTTTCGGAATTTTATATATATTTCAAATTTTATATATCTTTTTCGAATTTTATATATTTATTTCGAATTAGATATATATTTCAAAATTTATATATGTTTTTTCGGAATTTTATATATATATTTCAAAATTTATATATCTTTTTCGAATTTTATATATTTATTTTGAATTAGATATATATTTCAAAATTTATATGTTTTTTCGGAATTATATATATATATTTCGAATTTTATATATGTTTTCTAATTTTATATATATTTCAAAATTTATATATTTTTTTATTTTTATTTTTTTTTCAAAATTTATATATATATTCCAAATTTTATATATATATATTTGAATTATATATATATTTTTAAATTATATATATATTTTTAAATTTTAAATATTTTTTAGAATTTTAGGGGGTGAGACTGTAATTTATCCATTAGGGTGGGGCAATGTAAAAATTCAATAGTCTAGGAGGTTTATTGAGGGTAATTTCGTAATTTTACATCTCCAAGGGAGGTAACTGATATATTTGAAAACTTAGGAGTACCCGTGCAATTAGGCCTTATTTCAAGGAAGGTCAGTGATATTTTCCCTTAGTTGATTGAATTGATTTATGTATTTTAATGCATTTCTTTTATATATAATAACTTTATTTATTTATTTTTATTATAAAATTTATGGGGGTAAATCTCACCCTTTATCCATAATTTCCTTATAACTTTTTTTATTACTATTATTAATATATATCTACAAACGTTCATAGAAGCAAGTGCCCCTTGAAAAAAAGAGAATTACAGAGTCAAACTCGCCATATTTCACACTCGTCTCATTTTGTTTTGAGACACCATATTAATATGTGACCTTTTTTTTTTTCTTCCGTTTCTCAAATTATGTATTATGTTGATTACTATTTTATAACTTCTAAAAAACAGATACAGTTCTAGGTTATATTTTACTTCTAAAATGGTACATAATGAGCTAGCCCCGAATCCAATTCAGAAGCTGGACAAAAAGGCCAGATTTATTAGTTTATTTTTCTTTGTAGAAAATGTTTAGAGTAAGGCACTCCTGAATTGGCATCTTTAAAAGATGAGTAACAGCTTAAAAACAACTAGCACACACATTGGTAAAAAAGGAAAAATTTAAAACACGACAATTTTTGAATATAATATTATAAAAACGACAAGTATTTACAAGAAAAAGGAAATGAACAAAAAATAATTTTATAATTGAAAACTTTGAGTAAAATAATTAAAAATGGGATAAATTAAAATTTGCCCCCATGGAGATATATTACACTCGCACACTGTGTTGTTTGGATAATTATAATTTCAGCCCCTCTAGTTCATCGGGCGTTCACTTCAAGTGACCGGAGCTGTGAAATAACTTATCTACCCATGACTATTTTTCATTTAAGAATACTTAGTTGATGGTATTTTAGACATTTCACCTATGAAAAAATGATGACATAAACATTGATTGAGTTTGACCACACTGGAAGTTCAATTGAAGAGAGTATTTGTTATAAATTACAAACTTGAGAGGATCTAGCTGTAATTATCCCAACAACAGGAGATATGGGTGTAATATTATATCTCGAGAAAATGTTACTATAATTCACCCTTACATATTTGACAAGTTGGTATACATATAGGACTAAAATGTTCCCCAAAAACTTGAAACGTAATTGTAAAAATTTTAAGTGGTGAAACAAAAATTTTACTGGGTGAAATAAAAGTTCTACATTCCGAGTCAGGACGTTTCACATATCGTGTCAAAAATTTTACCTGCTTAAACATAAAGATCATGGGTCAAAGGGTATTATGGACCAAACTTTTTTCTTTTCTCATAATTATTTTTGTTTCTTCACTTTGTTTGTAAATACTTTTTGAAAGTTTTTGTTTTGTAATATTATATCCAGGAGTTGTCATTTAGACATTCCAATCCCAAGGGTCCATATATTTGGCTTGAATGAATAGTTTTTTTTTCCAGTTAAAGTAAAAAATGGAATATGTAAATTACAAATAATATATAAATAAAATATTGATTGACCAGTGCTACCCAATAAATGAGTTTAGGGAGGTGAATAGAGTCTTTGATAAACTTATAAAATAATTCCATTGTCACGCCTACGTTTTTTCCTGACGAGGTGGCCGACACCTCCTCGAAGCTTTTTGGAATGAGGTTGTGGAATGGTGGTTGCCGGGCCGACATTGGAGTCGACTTCCCCGATTGGTTGGAGAAGAAACGTAAGCCTTGTGTGACGGGGTTGAAAGGTGTGCTTAGGGCCAAAATAAACAGTCACCACCTAGTATTGAGTTGTGGTGCGTTAGTTCACCTAAGGGAGCTCCGTTGAACAAACATCTAATCTTGAATGTATGGGGTCCTGGAATGACTATCACTGATTGACATAAACCAAATCAACTGTGTTTGGGAGCTTCGTTACGTTTGGGGAAGGTATTAGGCACCCCAAACGCCTGTACTCGAGACGGTCACCTACTTTATCCTATGATGTTGGGAGTGTGTCATTTAGCTACTATAGGCTTAGACCAAATTAAAGGAAGTGAAGAGATCAAAACCTAAGTGAGCTAGTGCTATTTTTAATTGTTTTCAGTTTTTTTTATGATGTATGACAAGAAAGGGTGTAAAAGAATAAAGGAAAAAGCTAAACATGCATGCTATGTGAACGATGCAAAGGATTAAATGACATCCACTCGGTAAGACGTGAATGACGGAATGACCGAACTCGAAATAAACCCAAGCTGCTAAGTATCTTGAAGGTAGAGAATCATATCAAGACGTGGTTCGCCGAAGCGGAACAAAAGGGGTGCCCAAAAAGAGGGCTTGAGGACAAAGATGGATGAGCAATGATGATGTGTCTCTAATAGGGGACAACTGCAAGTACTTTTGGGGAGGACCCAAGAAAAGAAAGTGATGGATGAGGACCGATGAGGTGCCTTAGGTAGGGGACAACTGCGAGCGCCTCCGAGGAAGGCCCGAGAAACACATGAATGCCTCCGAAGAGGGCTTATGGAGTGCGGAGTATGACACCCTAAAGTAGACAACAAAGATATAGAATGCAAGAGGTAGTGATATTTTAAGAGGCATGCGCACCCTTTTCAAGAGGTAGTTGCCATTTCTTTGCATGGTAGTATGCAAAGTTGTTATCCTTCTGCATGTTAGTATGCATAGTTGTTGTTCATCTGCATGATTATATGAATAAGATAAAATAAGAAAACGTACTTCGTATGCACGTCTTGAGGTGCCTAACACCTTCGTCAAGCTTAAGCAAACTCCTGAACATAGTTAAATTAGTTCACATTAATCAATGAGAGGTGTTCTAGGATAACGCACATTCAACTTAGATATTTGCTCAACGGAACTCCTTTAAGTGATCCAGCATACCACAACTCAATGTTAGGTGGTGTTTTGTATTTTGGCACATCTTATTACCATGCACTATACCACCCCGACGCACAAAACTTTCATTTTCTTTTCGGACTTGACAACCAGTGAAACAAGTCCCATTCACACGGCAATTGGTAAACCCCGGAGGACAATCACCGGTTTGTCCCGGTCGGCAAAGAAAATTGCGGGGGCGCAACAGAAGTAGTTCCTTACAATTTATTAAATGCAAGGTTCAAAGTAAAAAAATAAAAGAAAAGAAAAAAACATCTTTTTACGTCACATAAGTAGTTGAATAATCTGACATTTGCTTCTCAAGGCTTAATTGTTGGGCTAGAGCAAGAATAGGGATGGCAAAATGGTCCAACCCGGCCGGGTTCCGACCCGGCCCAACTCGATTGGGACGGGTTTGGTAAACTTATAAACGGGTTTGGGACGGGTTTGGTATCCAAAATTAAAACCCGAAGCGGGTTCGGGTCGGGTTTGGGTTTTCTGGAAAATCCGTTGGTAACCCGACCCCAACCCGTTTACGATTTTAATTTTAATTATATATATATGTGCGTCTTTGTCTATATATAACTCATTAATCTGATTCTTGGTGCTGACATTTATATATATATATTTTTTGAGAAGAATTTCAGTCAATATGCGTATATATACATTTGTTTGTCTACATATGTAGGATATTTGGTTTATAATATAAAACAGAATATATGCCTAGAATAAGAGAGAGATATTTGGTTTATAACTTAATTTGTCATCAAATAATTTAGTAAATTAACTGTGCTTCTAATTTATTAAAAATAATTTAGTACAATCGATAGTAACCCGATGAAATCCGTTTATACCGACGGAGTGATAATGATATTACCGATTACAACTCGTCGCGGGTTTGGGATGGATTTGGTCTTAGTAATTTTAAAATGGGGTGGTAATGGTATTAGCCAAACCCATCCTAAACCCGACCCGTTGCCATCCCTAAGCAAGAATGTTAGAAATTTTGACTTTTCAAATAAAAGCCCAAGTGGGATCCTTGTGCCACATCATCATACCAAATTTAAAAATAAAAAATAAAAAATTGTCTTTTATTACTTATCATGTCTAGAAGATTTGAAACAAAATTGGTGATTTCGTTGACACCTAAATGATCCACAACGGAAGATGGATTGAAAATTAGTTAAAATTGGACTGAAATTTGGTCAAATTTAGGCTAAAATCTGGCCCAAAAATGGAGCAGAACTGGGCTATGAAAATTGGGCCAGAAAGATGGGCAAATTGGGCAAGAAAGTTAGGCGAATTGGGCTAGAAGCTAGAAATTATGTGCTGGAAATTTGGCTGAAAAATGGGCTACAAAAATGGGAAAGAAAATGGGCCAAATGGCAAGAATGAATTAAAAGAGTGTTGATCCAGTTTTCTCTTCAAAACCCACTTGATAAAGTGTTTTTGGAGTATTGGACACTTTGGAAAAATTTAAATTGTAATTGAGTTAGTGTTTTATTTTAGTAGGATTAGATTTAGTTTGATTTATCTTTTATTTTATTTCTAGGTTATCTAGAATATCTTTTAGGTTATAAATAATGTACTTAGAACTCTGTTACAGAGGTTCACGACCAAATACAAAATGTTCCTGCTAGAATAACAATTTTCCGTTATATTTTACTTTTTTTATCGTCTCTTTTCAATTTTTTTTGCGATTTCTTTCGGTTACCCAAAAATTTTCTTTGTTGAGGCAATCAGAACCCTTCATAAGAGTTGAGTTATCTCTCTCGTAAATCGTTTGATTTTATTCCACATGTTTAAAATAGACGAAAATTAGTTCATTTTGAACCAGTTGAACTCCATCACAGGTTCTGGCATGCCCACAACCTACGGATGCGAATAATATCATCGGCCCTACCATTCGGCTGATGATTACTTTTTGGAAAATGAAGAATATTATTATCGGCCCTTCTATTCGGCCCGTGATGAATATTTTTCGGAACGAACAGATTGAGTCTTGAAACAGAACGCACCTGATGGGGTTTTAACTTAACTCTGCTTTTATTACCGGTTTAGCTCAGCTTCTTTGTAGTAAAAAGCTTCAAGCAACCCATATGTAATATTCTCTCTTTATAAGGTTTAATATTTTAAACAAACTAACTGTGCTTTTATCACCAGTTTAGCTCAGCTTCTTTGAACTAAAAAAGCTTAAACCAAAACCTATTAATATTAATAAATAATAAATAGTGTGGATTCCTGCATGAGCATTTGTGTTACCGGAATTCCAACACCACACCGAAATTTGAGTCCATTAAACCTCTTGTATTTAGAGCTTATTGCATCTAGTAAATAAGAATTACACCAAAATAATGAAAATAATTTCTAAGGTGTAATATTATGGTGATCATGTCTAGCATACTCCAAGCACACTAGTGCACACTAATTTTAGAGTCAACTATCCCAATAGTTGAGACCTATCAAGCACGGAACTTCTACAAGAGCAACGTACCCGTATCGGATACATGTCGGATACCGATACTCTTCGGATATTCGCGGATACGTGTCTGATACTTCTTAAACGTATCCATAATTTTAAATTTATAACACGTATCCGACACTTCTAAGATACTTTGATCAAGTATCAATACTTCTTAAGTGCCAAAATAATACGTTTTGAACAAGTTTTAAACATTAGAAAAAAACTTTCCTAACAATATTATGAAGTACTATAGTCAAGAAAAATATAATTGTAAGTGTGTAAATTTCCAAGCCCATAGAAGCCCATCAGGCATCAGGCTCATCGAACTAACAACCCAACAAGGTTATCAGGCGTCAGGCCCATCGGACTAACAACTCAGCAAAGTTATCAGGCATCAGGCCCATTTCAACTTATCATTCTTTGTAAATAAAGATGATGATGTAATAATGATGTAATGACAATAAGATTGCCCTAATGGGCTCAAAGCCCATTAAGGGTATCTGTATAAAAGAGACAAAATCTAAATAAAAAGATTCATTCGTGTGTTGTGCAAATTTTGGCATCTACACATTGGCGCCGTCTGTGGGAAGCGTCTCCTTCTTCCCATCTCTTAAAACTGAGCTTTATTGTTCAACCTCCGATTATTCTTCACCGCCTCCTGAAATCTCCACTCACTACTTCTTGGGCAAAGATGCCAGTTACTCGTTGGCAAGCAGACGTTCCAACCACTGCGGATAGTCGTTCGGGAGTTCCCCAATCTATGGAGCAAATCCTTCGACGCTTGATGGCAGCTGAGGAACGCAACCTGGCTCTGGAGAAACAAAATGCAGAGCTCATGGCGAGGTTGGCTCCACCACCAGCTGTTCCTTCGGTAGTAGCGCCCGACCCTCCAGCAGCGGTGCTTGACCATTCTCTGAACCAGCGAGGTAGCGAAGGACCGGAAGAGCACGCCGAATCTTCCCGGCGTTCAGGAAAGGCCCCCGCAACCGACGAATCCATTACCCCACAGAAGATTCAAGCAATGATGGACGAATTCCAGAGGAGAATCCTCGGGGATCTAAGAGCACAATCCATCGACGACCTGGCCGCCCAGGCGTCTACTGAGCTGGTACAATCACCCTTCGTCCCTGAGATAACCCGGGAACCTTTCCCAAGGAAGTTCGTCATGCCTCAATTCACCCCCTACGATGGTACCAAGGACCCCGAGGAGCATATTTACCAGGTCCATCAGAAGATGATCATGTACGCTGAGAACGAGTCATTGCTATGCAAAGTGTTTTCCACGAGTCTCGCCGATGCAGCTCTATTATGGTTCAGGAAGCAGCCGCCTCGATCTATCGGTAGTTGGCAACAGTTGACCATGCTCTTCATTGCCCAATACTATGGGAACAAGAGACAGAAGAAAACCATATCCTGCCTCTTCACCATGATCCAGGAGAAAGGAGAGTCGCTGAAGAGCTTTCTATCCCGTTTCAACATTGAGTCTTCTTCTGTCGGTAACTGTGACCAGCACTCTGCTGTTGAGGCCGTCCGGATGGCCCTTATTCCAGGGACGAAGTTCCATCAGTCCTTGGTGAAGCACCCGCCATCGGGCATTGGGGAGTTAAACTCCAGAGCCCAAGGATACCTGAGGATCGAAAAAGAGGAAACCGTCAGGCGAAAGAGGACAGTCTTGGAGAGCATTGAATCCCAATCAAAGGACCAGGCGTCTGATTAAAAGCGTCTGACTCCATCAGGGTCGTCAGCCCCTTCGGGATCATCACCTCTCTCCTGAAGAGGTACTACCCATAAAGGGCTAAGTTTTACTCATACTTTCATCTTTTTGTAAAAAAGCTACAACACCGATCCTGGAGGGATCGCCGATCCTGAAGGGATCAATATTTTTGTAAAAAATAAATCAAGTGTTGTTTTGTCTTTCACATGGCCTGAAGTGTCTGAAAGACATAACACTGATCCTGAAGGGATCAATATTTTTGTAAAAAATTAATCAAGTGTTGCATTGTCTCTCGCATGGCCTGAAGTGCCCGAAGACACAACACAGATCCTGAAGAGATCAATGTTCCAAAAATAAATTAAGTGTTGCATTGTCTTTCGCATGGCCTGAAGTGCCCGAAGACACAACACAGATCCTGAAGAGATCAAAGTTCCAAAAATAAATTAAGTGTTGCTTTGTCTTTCGCATGGCCTGAAGTGCCCGAAGACACAACACAGATCCTGAAGAGATCAATGTTCCAAAAATAAATTAAGTGTTGCATTGTCTTTCGCATGGTCTGAAGTGCCTGAAGACACAACACAAATCCTGAAGAGATCAAAGTTCCAAAAATAAATTAAGTGTTGCATTGTCTTTCGCATGGCCTGAAGTGCCCGAAGACACAACACAGATCCTGAAGAGATCAATGTTCCAAAAATAAATTAAGTGTTGCATTGTCTTTCGCATGGTCTGAAGTGCCCGAAGACACAACACAGATCCTGAAGAGATCAAAGTTCCAAAAATAAATTAAGTGTTGCTTTGTCTTTCGCATGGCCTGAAGTGCCCGAAGACACAACACAGATCCTGAAGAGATCAATGTTCCAAAAATAAATTAAGTGTTGCATTGTCTTTCGCATGGTCTGAAGTGCCCGAAGACACAACACAGATCCTGAAGAGATCAAAGTTCCAAAAATAAATTAAGTGTTGCATTGTCTTTCGCATGGCCTGAAGTGCCCGAAGACACAACACAGATCCTGAAGAGATCAATGTTCCAAAAATAAATTAAGTGTTGCATTGTCTTTCGCATGGCCTGAAGTGCCCGAAGACACAACACAGATCCTGAAGAGATCAAAGTTCCAAAAACAAACTAAGTGTTGCATTGTCTCTCGCATGGCCTGAAGCGCCCGAAAGACACAACACTGATCCTGAAGAGATCAAAGTTCCAAAAATAAACAAACTAAGTGTTGCGTTGTCTCTCGCATGGCCTGAAGCGCCCGAAAGACACAACACTGATCCTGAAGAGATCAAAGTTCCAAAAACAAACTAAGTGTTGCATTGTCTCTCGCATGGCCTGAAGCGCCCGAAAGACATAACACTGATCCTGAAGGGATCACCGATCCTGAAGGGATCAATATTTTTGTAAAAAATAAATCAACTATTGTTTTGTCTCTCGCATGGCCTGAAGTGCCCGAAAGACACAACACCGATCCTGAAGGGATCACAAGACATAACATTGATCCTGAAGGGATCACCGATCCTGAAGGGATCCATATTTTTGTAAAAAATAAATCAAATGTTGTTTTGTCTCTCGCATGGCCTGAAGTGCCCGAAAGACACAACACCGATCCTGAAGGGATCACCGATCCTGAAGGGAACACCGATCCTGATGGGAACACCGATCCTGAAGGGATCCATATTTTTGTAAAAAATAAATCAAATGTTGTTTTGTCTCTCGCATGGCCTGAAGTGCCCGAAAGACACAACACCTATCCTGAAGGGATCACCGATCCTGAAGGGAACACCGATCCTGAAGGGATCCATATTTTTGTAAAAAATAAATCAAATGTTGTTTTGTCTCTCGCATGGCATGAAGTGCCCGAAAGACACAACACCGATCCTGATGGGAACACCGATCCTGAAGGGAACACCGATCCTGAAGGGATCCATATTTTTGTAAAAAATAAATCAAGTGTTGTTTTGTCTCTCACATGGCCTGAAATGCCCGAAAGACACAACACCGATCCTGAAGGGATCAATATTTTTTTAAAAAATAAATCAAGTGTTGTTTTGTCTCTCGCATGGCCTGAAGTGCCCGAAAGACACAACACCGATCCTGAAGGGATCAATATTTTTGTAAAAAATAAATCACGTGTTGCTTTGTCTCTCGCATGGCCTGAAGTGCCCGAAAGACACAACATTAATCATGAAAAGAGAAAATTTTCACAAGAAAATAAACCCAACTATGGTGATGTCTTTCCTATGGCCTGAAGTGCCCGAAAGACACAGTACTTTTGAATAAAATAATCTAAGTATTGAAAAAAGTCAACTGGACATGAACCATGATTTTTCACTAAAAAATGGGCCCCGATGGCCAAGGCTTACAAAATACTTTACAAATAAAGAATCCTAAGTACCATTATCAATGCCCCCTACATTTGAGCTCACAAGAACAATAGTCCCATCGGGAACAGAAGGATCAGAATCGGATTTGGGCCCCGGAAGAGGCTTGGTGTGGAATTCACTGAAGCGAATGTCATCGGGACCTATAACCGGATCATCATACGGCGAAGCAATGCCCAAAGACTTATCCAGTTCCCCCACTGAGGCGAAGTCCCTCTCCTCAATAGGTTTCTGGATGTCCTTGAAACATGAGCTCCAGCCAAACCCGATCCTATACTAGGCGGTGTCGCAGAGGCGTTTATACATCTGATTGCCACCCCAATGGCACATCTCCACCATTGACCTCTCCACTGCCAGGAGATTCTCAGCTTCGGCTTTCTCCTCCAGAAGCTTCGCTTGAGGGCCCGTTGCTCGCTTGGCCTTCCTTTTAAGGACATGCGTCGGGATTCTCAGCATGATATTATGTCATTCTGTTGATAATGCCTGCAAATTAGAACCCGTCAGGTGATTACTACACATCCTCAGGGGTTGTCCCCAAACTTTAGATTTAAGGAGATCAAACCGGGATATAATGTAAGTTGGAGTTTTAAAGCGGTCGGGTGCTCCCAGAAACTCAAGCCCCCATCGCGCGAATCAAGGGCACCTAAGCCATGAATTCAAAATATTAATGATGGCATAACCGTCCTATTTAATGAACCTATCACGTCACCCCAACAGGGTGATGTATATATATATATTTCCTTCCTCCCACACTTTGTCTTCTCGGTAATGGGCTTGCCTGACTGAAAGCCCACAACCAATAAGAGGGCCTGTGTAAGTGTGTAAATTTCCAAGCCCATAGAAGCCCATCAGGCATCAGGCTCATCGAACTAACAACCCAACAAGGTTATCAGGCGTCAGGCCCATCGGACTAACAACCCAGCAAAGTTATCAGGCATCAGGCCCATTTCAATTTATCATTCTTTGTAAATAAAGATGATGATGTAATAATGATGTAATGACAATAAGATTGCCCTAATGGGCTCAAAGCCCATTAAGGTATCTGTATAAAAGAGACAAAATCTAAATAAAAAGATTCATTCGTGTGTTGTGCAAATTTTGGCATCTACAATAATCTTTGTTAAGTATCAAAGACATATGTTTGTTTTAAGTGTTATGAAAGGAACTTATGTGTTTATGATTATTCTATTTTCTTAATATTTTCAAAAATTGACCAGAATTTAGTCTTTTATATATAAAAAAGTGTCATTTCTTTTTGCCGTATCCCGCCGTACTTGTATCCTATTTTTTTGAGATTTATCGTATGCCCATATCCGTATCGTATCATATTTACATTCCATATCAGTATCAGTGCTACATAAGGGTGGCAATTAGGCGGGTATGGGCGGGTTTGGGTCGGGTAATAAATAGGCGGGTCATAAACGGGTTGGTAATCTGTTCTCAACCGCGCACACCGGGTCATTAATAAGTTGGGTTGTTAGCGGGTCGGGTTAACCCGCTGGTCGAATCGACCCGTACAGATTTTTATATAAATTTCAGTTCGTTAGTATAAATAGTGTGTATATATATATTTCTTTTTCCTGGTAAATATAAATAATGTAGATCTCAAAATAAACTAGGTAAAATCAGACAAGGTAAAGTCTGAGATTCTCAATCCCCTATCACAAGCCCTACTCTCTCTACCCCAATATATACAAAAAAAATATATATATATATATACAAAACTGTGGTGCAAGTATCAAATTGGTACTATTCTAGAAATCACTTACCTATAAATCTGAAATAGCGGCTAACAAGTATCAATATTCCTCAATACTTTAATAATAAAAAAATAAGATTATCTATGTAGATAACAGTGATATACATACATATATATATATATATAGAACATAGTATATATGTGAAATTTTCAAGTTAAAGCTCAAAATTATTAAATTCATGACTCAGACGAGTCCTTTAATTCGCAATCCTAAATTAAGTTGAAATTTGTTACAATCATTAAAGGAGTATCTAAATTGATGTAAATTGATGTGATAATCACACTTCATACGGTTTGAGGTCAGTTTACAAGTAGCAATCAAAACCACACATATATATATATATAGAACAGAGTAATATACATATATAAAACAGAGTGAAAGGAACCCAATCTATAATTTGATATATAAAACAAAGTTATATATATATATCATATATAATATATAAAACTCTCTTTATATTTATCCATATATATTTGGATATATCAAAATGAATCCGTATATCAATATATATATATATATATCCATATTTTGATATATCAAAATGAATCCGTATATACATCTGCATGAAGAGAGTTTTATATATATATGAATAAATTATACAAACTATCCCTGAACTTTGACCTAGTTACAGACACTACCTCTAACGTTTCATTAATATCAGTTATCCCCCTGAACACTATCTGAACAGTGATTCAGCTGTTAGTAGTAGGGAAATGACTGATATACCCTCAAATATGTGAAAATATTTCAAGAGTTTTCTAGAGCCACGTGAATTTACATAATTACCCTTAAAATTTATCTTTTGCATAATATAAAATATAAATTTTATCAAATTTGTTCCCACTACTAATAGCTTTCAAATTTATAATAACAAAAATATAATTAACATATATAATAAATAGTGAATAAATATATAATTTCTGAAAAAATATATAAATTCGGAAAAAAATATAAAATTATAAAAAGAATTTAAAATTCGGAAAATATATAATTTTGGAAAAAATATATAAATTCGAAAAAAAATATAAAATTATAAAAAGTATATAAAATTCGGAAAAATATATAAATTCAAAAAATACTTTTATATTTTTATATTTTTTTCCGAATTTATATATATATTTTTATAATTTTATATTTTTTTCGGGAATTTATATATTTTTTTCCGAAATTATATATATTTTTATATTCGGAAAAAAAATTCTGAAATTTTCGGAATTTATATATTCGGAAAAACAAAATTCAGAAATATTCCGAATATTTTTTTCCGAATATATAAAAATACTTTTATATTTTTTTCCGAAATTATATTTTTATTATAAAAAGTATTTTTTTCCGAATTATAAATATATAATTTTATATATTATTTTTGTTTTATCAAATTAACAAATTAAGTGGGGGTATTCTAGTAATTATCATTACAAAAGTAATGGTTAAAATGTAAATGTATGGGTAGTAAGGGTAAAATAGGGTTTTCAGTTTCAAAAAATTCAACTTTGACCAATATTTGAATTTTCTGGCGTTGACTTCTACCGGAGGGGGGAAAATGTTACGACAGAGCAAAAGTTAAGGGTGGTAATTGATATTAATAAAATATTAGGGATAATACCTATAATTAAGTCAAAGTTGAGGGATGATTTCTGTAATTTACCCTATATATATACATCTATATATATAGAGAGAGAAAGGAAGGAAGGTCGTCGAAGGTAAAAAACGGTCAGCCGCTAATTGATGTACGGGTACCCCAACTCATTACCAACTCTGCAGTTTTGCACTCTCTCTTCAACCCAACCCGTTATCGACCTGCATTGGAAATCACTTATCCAATAATTCAAAATTTGAAGACGGTGTGAGCGTATATGAGTTTAGGTAAATTTCACTACCTCTCGGTCGAGACAAACTATCTTATCTCTTAGAGGTCAATCTGTTACAATGTTACAAATAAAAGGCAAGAACCCGATGAACCTAAATCTCCTGTGTGTAAATCTATTCATACAAATAAGTCACCTATAATACAACTTGTGAACCTCAAAGCATCTCATGCGATCCTAAATGGCCAATGCTAATAATATATTTTGATGATAAATCATATTTAGTATTAATATACCATTGAATAATCAAACCGAATTGGTTTTTAGGGCACAAAATCCCAACACACCAAATACAGAATATGCAAAATCTTGGAGATATTTTAGAGAGGCAGAAGAGCCAGCCTGAAGAGTTTTAAAGTGGTTATATACAGAGTTTAGATTTTGAAGACAAATAGAGTGTGAGCAATCTTAGACAAATCTTCATCTGTAGATGAAACCAAGAAAATGGAAGTAGAACATCACAATCACCACTATCCTTGCATTTCATCTTCTCTACTTCCATGGCCGCCTCTCTGTATGAATGAGATGTGTGTATTTTGGGGTTGGGCTTGAACAAAGAGGTTTAAGATTATACTGAACTTGGAAGAACCTTAACTTGTGTGTGTGTGTGTGTGTGTGAGGGAGAGAGAGAGAGGCAGGTTAGGTTATATGTTATAACATTTTGGGACCTTAAGAAGAAGTCGTACTTGTAGAGGTCCTTTTGTAACAATAGAATATCAAGCAATAATATGAACGAAAAACCCATTACATGCTTCAGGCCTTCAGCTATATAGAACAAGACAAGATTGATAAAATAGTTGGTTGACACAACTTTATGGAACAATATAGAGACGTGTACAAAATCCACGGTTACGTATGGTCTCCTTTCATTCTCTCATTACCAGTCACAAGTCGTCGTATGTGGCGACTTACGTGGCAAAAAAAATGGGCCCCAATAATTTGACCAAAAAAAAAAAAAACATGTATATATACACAACAGTGATACACAGTGTTCCCCCTCTTCATTTACACTGTGCATATATTTCCCCCAAAATATCTATATAAAGTTTGAAAAAAACATATAAAATTCGAAACAAATATATATTAAAATTTGAAAAAAATTACCTAATTGAACCCCCATTATAATTAAAAAAAAACTAACAAGTTTGAAATACTAAAATAAAATATAAAAACTTAAATGCAACAACTATATTTCCAATTGTAATTGTCACAAACCCTCAAATTAGAAAACAAAAAAAAGAAGAAGCAATCTAATGCACTATAATAGAGCGGAATGAATAGTCTTGGTCAAGGAATTAGAAATATTTTTGGTTGATAATATAAATATAAGAAGCAAAAACTATACATACAAGATATTATATAAGAGTGAACTTCATTTTTTCTATTAGTGGGTCATCTCAAACCACCTGAAAGATTATACCCAGACAATGGGTGGTGGGGAGAGAAACTGAGGAAAGATTGCAACAGATAAATAAAAGTACCACAGGAAAGAAATGGTTGAAAGCAGAACAAGACATTGGTTTTAATTTAGGGATTAAATCCCTGCAACATTGCTTTTACCAAATGCAACGTTGCTACAGCCAAATGCAATATTTTTTTAACCAAACGCAGCATTGTTATGTTTTTAAATGCCCTGAATTAAAACCTAATTGAACCCCCAGGGTGTAAGGATATTCATGGAAACCATTATAATTAAAAAAAACTCTTTTAACAAGTATGAAATACTAAAATAAAATATAAAAACTTAAATGCAACAACTATACTTCCAATTGTACCATCAGTAATACCAACTGCAACAAACAAAGTAAAAACAGTTGACTGTAATATATATATATGTAGCAAAATATATGCCTGTTGGCTTTGAAATTTACTTTCGGCAAACAATTCCAAAATTGATGATAACAAACCATTGAAAAGTGTTTGATACTAATGAATTATCGAGTTTATGTTTTCAGCAAAAGACAGGTGAACGACTTGGAAAACATCTCGGAAAGCAAGCTCGGAAAGAAAGCTTGATTTAAAGCAAAAAGCCGTGAAAGAAATTGAAGCGCAAAAATGGAAAATTAATAAATTCAACGGCAAAGGCGAAAGTTGAAGACTCAAGACTTGGGGTAGATAGGTCGGGGAGCGATCATTGTAACAAGAAAATTTTATGCGTCGATTTTATCGTATAAGCTCAAGTATAAAATGAACCGAACTCAAATGGAATGAAAAACACTTTACCGAACTTAAACGGAAAGAAAAATATTTTTATTAAATGTTTTTCAAGTTGTAGTCGACTAGAATGACCCTGTGTATTTTCTAGTAGTCGACTGAAACAATCAGAGGCTACACGTTTTCAACCATTTCAAAGTAGTCGACTAGAGGAACCTTTGAGTCGACTAGACTACATGTTGTAGTCGACTAGATGAAGCATTGTAGTCGACTAGAACATCAAAGTAGTCGACTAAAAACTTCTCAAAACCTGCAGAATTTTCAGGAAACATTTTCCATGTTTTATGGGTTGTGCTTAATGGTGTTCAAACGGATTTTGTCTTTCAAATACAATATTCATTCTTCAAAACCCTAATATATTGATATATATAGAATGATATGTGTTCATTAAAGACTAAGAGATTGAAAAACAAAAGAGAAAGAAGTGAAAGAAAAGCTCTCAAAATTCTGCAGAAATTTTCTCTACAAAAGCCATTAGAACCAAGCTTTGAAAAATTGATTTTCTTCAAGTTTCTTTGAAAATCAAAACCTCTAGTATCTCTTCTTATTCTCCAAATATCATTTATTGATCATATCCTTTGAGAATACATTTATAGAGCTATTGTAAAATCACCAAAAACACTTGAGCTTATATTGATTTATCTTCCATAAAAACCTTTAGGTTTTGAGTGTTTTTGTTCTTGAGTGATTTTATTGATTACATATGAATTTGTAATCTCGGACAAGTGAAGTCCACCGATTGTTCAAGAGAGGGTTGTTCTCTTGATTAAGAGACAAGCTCGAGAGGCTTGTGTTGTAAAGGTTTGTCATTCCACCTGTGAAGGAAGGGCCATAGTGAAAGGATCGGGAAAAGTCTCAAGAAGGGGTTCTTGAGCCGAGGAGTAGGAGTTACCGAACCTCGAAAAAATCACGGTGTCAATCTCTCTATCTCTTTCTCTTTACTTGATTAACTTGCATGCTATAATCACTTTAATATCTTGTATGCTATAATTTGTCTTGAAATTAATTGTTAGAGAATTGTAATTGAATCATCCACTTGTTTATTGAGAAATTGATTTTTGGTTATAGCGTGTTCCAATTTCGAAAAGAGTTAGAAATATTTTTGAACACCCTATTCACCCCCCCTCTAGGGTTAATTAGTGACTAACAATTGGTATCAGAGCCCAATCTCTATTTATTTTAGACTTAACCGTCTTAGAGAATGATCATGTCATCGAATTTAGTCACTCATATTGAAGGACAATCGAATAATAGGCCCCCATGGTTTGATGGATCAAATTATAGCTATTGGAAAACTAGAATGATAGATTTTCTTCAAGCTATCGATTACCAAATTTGGCAAGTAGTTCTTGAAGGAGCATTTGTATTAACCAAAATTGTTGATGGAAAAACCGTCCCCAAATTACCCAATGAATGGGATAATGATGACCGTAAACTCATGTCGTACAATGCTAAAGCCAAAGTAAATTTAAATTGCGCTTTAAGTCCAAATGAATTTAATCGTGTATCTACTTGTTCAACGACAAAAGAAATGTGGGATAAACTTGAGGTAACCAATGAAGGTACATCTCAAGTACGAGAATCTAAAATTGACATACTCATGCATGAATATGAATTATTTGCTATGAAAGATGATAAAAATGTGAATTCTATGATGTCTCGTTTTACAAATATTTTGAATGGACTAAAGCATCTTGGTAAAATTGTTCCTAGATCCGATGCGTCACGAAAAGTGCTTAGAAGTCTCTCGGCAAAATGGGATGCAAAAGTAACGTCTATCAAAGAAGCTCATGACCTCAACACCATGAGTCTCAATGAAATTTTCGGCTCTCTACTCACTTGGGAAATAACATTAAAAACTCGTGAAGACGACATCAAGCCAAGAAAGGGGATAGTTTTGCAAGCCTTCACCAAAAATGAAAACAATGAGCCGAGTGAAGAAGAAGAGGATGAGGACATTGCCTTGTTCACCCAAAAATTCAAGAGACATCTTCAAAGAAAGAAAACAAATGGTGGAAGATTCGTGAAGAGAATAGAACCAAGAGGCGAGCCTAGCAAAAGAGAACCCCCAACGTATTTCAATTGCGGAAAGCCGGGACACTACAAAAGCGATTGCTTCAAGCTCAAAAAGGAAAACAACAAAAGACCTAGCAAGATGGCAATGAATGTCACATGGGAGGACTATGACTCATGCGACTCGGATGAGGAGAAAAGTAACGAGGAAATGGCAAACATTTGCCTCATGGCAAATGATGAAGAGGTACATTTAAATTTAAATGATTTAGATAAACTATCATATGATGAACTTCTTCTTGATTACAATGAATTGCAAGATGTGTTTGAAGAATTACATGATGAATTCGAAAAATTAGCTAGAAAATATATCCTTCTTAAGAAAGCTAAATCTTCATGTAGTCTCACTAGTTCAAGCTTAGAAGTTTCTTGCAATGACAAAAACATTGAGCTAGAAAAGGAAAATATTTGGTTGAAAAATACTATTGATGATCAAATAAATGTTTTAGCTAAATTTACAAAAGGAAAATAGAACCTTAGTATCATGTTAGGAAGACAAAAATGATCATTTGATAAATGTGGTCTAGGGTATGATGCTTTTGACAAAGATGTTCTTATATTGAAAAAGAGAAAATCACTTAGCTCTACATTTGTTAGAAAATCATCTCATATATCATCAAATGATTATAAACATATTACTTGCTACTATTGCAATAGATAGGGACACAAAACAAATGCATGCTTTCATAGAAAGAAGAAAATTATGTCAAAAATGGTTTGGGTTCCGAAAGGGACTATTACATGCTCACATAGAAAAAAGAATGTTGTAACGAAACAAATTTGGGTTCCAAAAAGAACTATTGCGTCTCTATCTAACCAAAATGGACCCAAAACGGATTGGGTACCAATAAAAGTTACTTGAACTTGTTTTGTAGGTATGCTTGAAGTCCGCATCAAAAGAAAAATGGTTTCTTGATAGCGGATGCTCAAGGCATATGACGGGAGATAAATCAAAGTTTATTTCACTAAAACCATATGAAACGTAACTTTTGGAGACAACTCTAAAGACAAAATTATAGGAATTGGCTCAATCGGTATTTCCTCTTCTCTCTCTATTGATGATGTGCTATTAGTAGATGGTTTGAAGCATAATTTATTTAGCATTAGTCAATTGTGTGACAAGGGCTATGATGTTATATTTAGGACAAATGCATGCATAATCAAGAAAGATGGGAAACAAATGTTCAATGCCAAAAGAAATGGAAACTTGTATACTTTGTCGCTATGTGAATTACATGATCAAGATGTTAAATGTTCTGTCACATCTAGCGAAAATAGTTGGTTATGACATAGATGTCTAGGACATGCTAGTATGAACCTCATTCATCGTTTATCCAAAAATGATTTAGTGAAAGGCCTCCCAAAGACTAATTTCTCGAAAGATAGAATATGTAGCGCATGTCAAGTAGGCAAGCAAGTAAAGTCTTCTTTCAAAAGAAAGAAAGACATTACCACTTCTAGACCTTTAGATTTATTTCACATGGATCTTTTTGGTCCGGAGAGAACGGCTAGCTTAGCCGGGAAACTCTATGTACTTGTTATAGTTGATGACTACTCTAGATATACTTGGGTTCACTTTCTTGCTCATAAAAATGAAACTCACTCCATTCTTGAAAGATTTTATAGTCATTCAAAATGAAAAAGATTTGAAAATCAAGAAAATTAGAAGTGATAGAGGTAGGGAGTTTGAAAATCAAGACTTAGAGAAATTATGTGATGACCTCGGTGTTTCTCATGATCTCTCGGCCCCTAGAACCCATCAACAAAACGGTGTAGTTGAAAGAAAGAATCGATCTCTACAAGAGATGGCTAGAACCATGTTAAATGAGCACAACCTTCCCCGAAGCCTTTGGGCGGAAGCGGTAAACAACGCTTTCCATATAATTAATCGTGTTATTATTCGGATGAAGTTGGGGAAAACGCCTTATGAGTTGTGGAATGGTCGAAATCCCAATATTGGGTATTTCAAAGTTTTCCGGTGTAAATGTTTTGTGTTAAATGTTAAAGATAACCTTGGAAAATTCGACTCCAAATCGGATGAAACAATTTTCCTAGGATATTCTACAAGGAGTAATGCCTTTCATGTTTTTAATAAACGGACTTTAACTATGGTTGAGTCTATTCATGTTGTTTTTGATGAATCACCCTCATCACCATCTCCTAAAATTAACCTAGAAGAAGATGAGGTTGTTGTGATTGAGGATAATTTAAATATTCTCAATATCTCAAACTCATCAAGTAGCATAAAGGAAATGAGGGAAGCTGAGCATCAATCCAATGATGACTTGACCAACTCAATGCCTAAAGCATGGAGGATTGTTCATAATCATCCTCTTGATCAAGTCATAGGTAATCCTTCAAAAGGGGTTAGTATTAGAGCTCAACTTAAAATTTTTTGCAACCACATGGCTTTTGTATCGCAAATCGAACCCAAGAACTTCCACGAAGCTCAATGTGATGATTCTTGGATCGTAGCAATGTAAGAGGAACTAAATCAATTTGAACGCAATCAAGTTTGGTGTTTAGTTCCTAGACCCGAAAATCAAACTATAATTGGCACAAAATGGGTTTTTCGAAACAAAAAGGACGAGAATGGAGTAATTATTCGAAATAAAGCAAGATTGGTAGCTCAAGGATATAATCAAGAGAAGGGCATCGACTACGATGAGACCTTTGCACCGGTAGCTAGATTAGAAGCAATTAGAATGCTTCTTGCATTTGCATCATATAGAAATTTCACTCTTTATCAAATGGATGTCAAAAGTTCTTTCTTAAATGGTGTCATAGAAGAAGAAGTTTTTGTGAAGCAACCACCCGGTTTTGAAAATAATATTTTTCCAAATCATGTTTTCAAATTAGCTAAAACTCTATATGGTTTAAAGCAAGCTCCTCGAGCTTGGTATGAGAGACTTAGCGGATTTTTAACTAAAAATGGTTTTACAAGAGGAAGAGTTGACAACACACTTTTTACAAAAACCATTAAGAATAATTTGTTGATTGTCCAAATTTATGTTGACGACATTATATTCGGCTCAACAAATAATTCTTTATGTAGGGATTTTGCTACAAGCATGCAAAATGAATTTGAAATGAGCATGATGGGTGAGTTGAATTTCTTCTTAGGGTTGCAAATCAAGCAAAACTCAGATGACTTATTCATTAGCCAATCCAAGTACACTAAAGATTTGCTAAAGCGATTTGGTATGGAGGCTACCAAACATGCCATAACTCCTATGAGCTCCTTTATTAAAATTGATAAAGATGAAAATGGTAAATGTGTTGATATTACAAATTATAGAGGAATGATCGGTAGTTTTCTTTATTTAACCGCTAGTAGACCGGATATAATGTTTAGTGTATGCTTATGTGCCCGGTTTCAATCATGTCCTAAGGAATCTCATTTGCTTGCGGTAAAACGCATTTTTCGCTACCTAAGTAGTACAATAAACTTAGGGCTTTGGTATCCACGTGGATCTTCAATTGATCTTATTAGTTATTCGGATGCCGATTTTGCGGGATGTAGAATTGATTGAAAAAACACAAGCGACACTTGTCATTTTCTAGGACACTCACTAGTATCTTGGTCAAGTAAAAAGCAAAATTCCGTTGGATTATCTACGGCCGAAGCCGAATATGTGGCAGCCGGTAGTAGCTGCGCTCAAGCTCTTTATATTAAACAACAACTACTTGATTTCGGTCTTACTTTCTCTCACGTGCCTATTAAATTGTCCAACCCCCATTTCTAAGTGGGATGGGTTTAACTCAAATCATCCTATAACTTGAATCGGTGTTTGTGCATAATTCCTTTACCATTAAAAGGCTCTTATGAACAACAATACTATAAAGCATACCAAAATAGTCGACACTATCCTAATTGACCCTTAAATTTCTATCCAACCCCCTTTTCTTTTCCAAGTGGGACGGATTTCACTCGAATCGTAATATAAGTTGAATCGGTGTTTGTACATCATTGCTTAACCATTATAAGGCTAGTATGGACAACAATACAGAAAAGCATACCAATATAGTCCACACTCTCCTACCTACCCCTTTTCTCTTTCTATCTAATCTCTTTTTCCTTCAAACTGTGACAGATTTCACATGAATCGTCCTATAAGTTGAATCGGTGTTTGTACATCATTCTTTCCCCATTATAAGGCTCTTACGAACAACAATACTGTAAAGCGTGCCAAAATAGGCCGCACTCTCCTAACTGACCCTCTGCTTTCCGTACAACCTCTTTCTCTTTCCAGGTGGTACGGATTTCACTCGAATCGTCATATAAGATGAATCGGTGTCTGTATATCATTCCTTCAGCATTATAAGGCTCTTTTGGACAATAATACTATATATGAGGCGTACCAAAATAGACAACACTTTCCTACTTGACCTTTTTCTTTCGGTCCAGCCTCTTTTTCTTTCTAAGTGGGATGGGTTTCACTCGAATCGTCCTATAAGTTAAATCGGTGTTTACACATCATTCCTTCGCCGTTATAAGGCTCTTAGGGAAAACAATACTATAAAGGATACCAAAACAGTCCACGTTCTCTAAACTAGCCATTTTCTTTCTCTCTAACCCCCTTTTCTTTCTAAGCGGGACGAATCTCACTCCAATCGTCATATAAGTTAAGGTTATATTTGTACATTACTACTTCACCATTATAAAGCTAGTATGGAATACAATACAAAAAAGCATACAAAAATAGTCCACACTCTCTTAACTGGCCCTTCTCTTTCTGTCCAATCTCTTTTTGGGTCAAAGTGGGACGGATTTCACTCGAATCATTCTATAAGTTGAATCGGTGTTTGTACATAATTCCTTCACCATTATAAGGCTCATTTGGATAACAATACTATCAAGCATTTCAAAATAGTCCACACTGTCATACCTGACCCTTTTCTCTCCCTCCAACCTCCTTTTCTTTCCAAGTGGGGCTGATTTCACTCGAATCGTCCTAAAAGTTGAATCGGTGCTTGTACATAATTCCTTCACCATTATAAGCCTCTTATGGACAACAATACTATAAAGCGTACCAAAATAGTCCACACTCTCCTACCTGGCCCTTTTTTTTCTCTTCAACCTCCTTTTCTAAGTGGGACGGGTTTAACTCAAATCGTCCTATAAGTTGAATCAGTGTTTCTGCATAATTCCTTCACCATTATAAGGCTCTCAAGATACTTCAGTTCAGAGGTTCAGAGTGGAGTTGACCACTAGTGCTGCTGTGCTTAAGTGTAGTAAATCTGATACTGAGCAGTTTGTAAATTGCAGTAGTCTTCAGTGCAGCTTTTCATATTTATTGGAGTTTGTAAACTGCATCAATTTTCAGAGCAGTATTTCAACTTCTGTGCATTTTGTAAACTGCATCAGTTTTTCAATTTGTAAACTGCATAAGTTTTCCTGTTTTCAGTGCTTCAACTTCAGTGTTGTTTGGCCAGATATGCATCAGTTTTCAGTGTAGTTTGTAAAGATATGCTTCAGTTTTCAATGCAATTATTCAGATTCAGTGCAGTTTTGCCAGATATGCATCAATTTCAAGGCTTTTTGTAAAGTGCAAATTGCATCAGTAATTCACATGCATTGCAGTTTCCATTATGCAGTAGGTTGTGATTATCAGTACAGGAGTTATATGAAAGTAGTGCTTCAGTGCTACATTTTCTATTTTGATGAGAAGGTCAGTATGGAAGTTGGTAGGCATGTGATTTCTAGAACTGAGAAGATTTTTATTAAGATTATCTCAAGGTTCTATTGTAATCTGATGAAGATTCTATGGTTCTTTTTTGAGAAGTGTTTTTTCATTGTAAAGCTAGATCTCATTTTGTTCAATTTCACTATAACTAGAGTTGGTTTATATGATGATAGGGTTATTATGATTTCAATGTATATCTCCCCTTTTAAAGAGTTGAGTTTGACTATTTGGTGGGTTTTGGGATACCACCCTTGGGGTATACCCCAAGTACTTTGTAGGCGTCATGCCTAGTGTTTTGATTTTATAATATTGACATACTTTTCAAAAAAAAAATTATAAGGCTCTTATGAACAACAATACTATAAAGCGTACCAAAATAGTCCACACTCTCATAATTGACCCTTAAATTTCTATCCAACCCCCTTTTCATTTCCAAGTGGGACGGATTTCACTCAAATCGTAATATAAGTTGAATCGGTGTTTGTACATCATTGCTTAACCATTATAAGGCTAGTATGGACAACAATACAGAAAAGCATACCAATATAGTCCACACTCTCCTAGCTACCCCTTTTCTCTTTCTATCTAATCTCTTTTTCCTTCAAACTGTGACAAATTTCACATGAATCGTCCTATAAGTTGAATCGGTGTTTGTACATCATTCTTTCCCCATTATAAGGCTCTTACGAACAACAATACTGTAAAGCGTGCCAAAATATCCCGCACTCTCCTAATTGACCCTTATCTTTCTATGCAATACCCTTTTCTTTCCAAGTGGGACGGATTTCACTCGAATCGTCATATAAGCTGAATCGGATTTTGTACATAATTCATTCAGCATTATAAGGCTCATTTGGACAACAATACTATATATGAGGCGTACCAAAATAGAAAACACTTTCCTACCTGGCCTTTTTCTTTCAGTCCAGCCTCCTTTTCTTTCTAAGTGGGACGAGTTTCACTCGAATCGTCCTATAACTTAAATCGGTGTTTATACATCATTCCTTCGCCGTTATAAGGCTCTTAGGGAAAACAATACTATAAAGGGTACCAAAATAGTCCACGCTCTCTAAACTAGCCCTTTTATTTCTCTCTAACCCCCTTTTCTTTATAAGCAGGATGAATCTCACTCCAATTGTCATATAAGTTGAGTAGGTATTTGTACATTACTGCTTCACCATTATAAGGCTAGTATGGAAGACAATACAACAAAGCGTACAAAAATAGTCCACATTCTCTTAACTAGCCCTTCTCTTTCTGTCCAATCTCTTTTTCGTTCAAAGTGGGACGGATTTCACTCGAAAGTCCTATAAGTTGAATCGGTGTTTGTACATAATTCCTTCACCATTATAAGGCTCATTTGGATAACAATACTATCAAGCGTTCCGAAATAGTCCACACTGTCGTACCTGGTCCATTTCTCTCTCTCCAACGACCTTTTCTTTCTAAGTGGGGAAGAATTCACTCGAATGGTCCTAAAAGTTGAATCGGTGCTTGTACATAATTCCTTCACCAATATAAGCCTCTTATGGACAACAATACTATAAAGCGTACCAAAATAGTCCACACTCTCCTACCTGGCCCTTTACTTTCTCTCCAACCTCCTTTAGTAAGTGGGACGGGTTTAACTCAAATCGTCCTATAAGTTGAATCGGTGTTTGTGCATAATTCCTTTATCATTATAAGGCTCTTATGATCAACAATACTATAAAGCGTACCAAAATAGCCGACACTCTCCTAATTGACCCTTATCTTTTTATCCAACACCCTTTTCTTTCCAAGTGGGACGGATTTCACTCGAATCGTCATATAAGTTGAATCGGTGTTTGTACATCATTGCTTAACCATTATAAGGCTAGTATGTACAACAATACAAAGAATTGTACAAAAATAGTCCACACTCTCTTAACTGACCCTTCTCTTTCTGTCCAATCTCATTTTCGTTCAAAGTGGGACGAATTTCACTCGAATCATCCTATAAGTTGAATCGGTGTTTGTACATAATTGCTTCACCATTATAAGGCTCATTTGGATAACAATACTATCAAGCATTCCAAAATAGTCCACACGCCAAAATAGTCCACACTATCGTACCTGGCCCTTTCCTCTATCTCCAACCTCCTTTTATTTCTAAATGGGGCGAATTTCACTCGAATCGTCCTAAAAGTTGAATCGGTGCTTGTACATAATTCATTCACCATTATAAGCCTCTTCTGGACAAAAATACTATAAAGTGTACCAAAATAGTCCACTCTTTCCTACCTGGCCCTTTTCTTTCTCTCCAACCTCCTTTACTAAGTGGGACGGATTTAACTCAAATCGTCCTAAAAGTTAAATCGATGCTTGTACATAATTCATTCACCATTATAAGCCTCTAATGGACAACAATACTATAAAGCATACCAAAATAGTCAACACTCACCTACCTGGCCATTTTCTTTCTCTCCAACCTCCTTTTCTAAGTGGGACGGGTTTAACTCAAATCGTCCTATAAGTTGAATTGGTGTTTGTGCATAATTCGTTTACCATGATAAGGCTCTTATGATCAACAATACTATAAAGCTTACCAAAATAGCCGACACTCTCCTAATTGACCCTTATCTTTGTATCCAACCCCCTTTTCTTTCCAAGTGGGACGGATTTCACTCGAATCGTCATATAAGTTGAATCGATGTTTGTACATCATTGCTTAATCATTATAAGGCTAGTATGGACAACAATACAAAAAAGAATACCAAAATAGTCCACACTCTCCTAGCTACCCCCTTTCTCTTTCTGTCTAATATTCTTTTCCTTCTAACTGGGACAGATTTTACTCAAATCATCCTATAAGTTGAATCGGTGTTTGTACATCATTCTTTCACCATAATAAGGCTCTTACGGACAACAATACTGTAAAAGCGTGCCAAAATAGGCCGCACTCTCCTAACTGGCCCTCTACTCTCTGTACAACCTCTTTCTCTTTACAGGGGTACGGATTTCACTGAATCGTCATATAAGCTCAATCGGTGTCTGTACATCATTCCTTCAGCATTATAAGGCTCTTTTCCAAAACAATACTATATATGAGGCGTACCAAAATAGACAACACTTTCCTACCTGACCTTTTTCTTTCTATCCTGCCTCCTTTTCTTTCTAAGTGGGACGGTTTTCACTCGAATCGTCCTATAAGTTAAATCGGTGTTTACTCATCATTCCTTCTCCGTTATAAGACTCATAGGGAAAACAATACTATAAAGGGTACCAAAATAGTCCACGCTCTCTTAACTAGTCCTTTTCTTTCTAAGCGGGACGAATCTCACTCCAATCGTCATATAAGTTTAGTCGGTATTTGTCCATTACTGCTTCACCATTATAAGGCTAGTATGGAAGACAATACAAAAAAGCGTTCAAAAATAGTCCACACTCTCTTAACTGGCCCTTCCCTTTCTGTCCAATCTTTTTTTCGTTCAAAGTGGGTTGTATTTCACTCGAATCATCCTATTAGTTGAATTGGTTTTTGTATATAATTCCTTCACCATTATAAGGCTCATTTGGATAACAATACTATCAAGCGTTCCGAATTAGTCCACAATTTCGTACCTAGCCCTTTTTTCTCTCTCCAACCTCCTTTTCTTTCTAAGTGGGGCGGATTTCACTCGAATCGTCTGAAAAGTTGAATCAGTGCTTGTGCATAATTCATTCACCATTATAAGCCTCTTATGGACAACAATACTATAAAGCGTACAAAAATAGTCCACACTCTCCTACCTGTCCCTTTTCTTTCTCTCCAACCTCCTTTTCTAAGTGGGACGGGTTTAACTCAAATCGTCCTATAAGTTGAATCGATGTTTGTGCATAATTCCTTTACCATTATAAGGCTCTTATGATCAACAATACTATAAAGCGTACCAAAATAGCCGACACTCTCCTAATTGACCCTTATCTTTCAATCCAACCTCCTTTTCTTTCCAAGTGAGACGGATTAAACTCGAATCGTCATATAAGTTGAGTCAGTATTTGTACATTACTGCTTCACCATTATAAGGCTAGTATGGAAGATAATACAAAAAAATGTACAAAAATAGTCCGCACTCTCTTAAATGGCCCTTTTCTTTCTGTGCAATCTTTTTTTCATTCTAAGTGGGACGAATTTCACTCGAATCATCCTATAAGTTGAATCGGTGTTTGTACATCATCTTTCACCATAATAAGGCTCTTACGGACAACAATACTGTAAAAGCGTGCCAAAATAGGCCGCACTCTCCTAACTGGCCCTCTACTCTCCTTACAATCTCTTTCTCTTTACATGTGGTACGGATTTCACTGAATCGTCATATAAGCTCAATCGGTGTATGTACATCATTCCTTCAGCATTATAAGGCTCTTTTGGACAACAATACAATATATGAGGCGTACCATAATAGACAACACATTCCTACCTGGCCTTTTTCTTTCTATCCAGCCTCCTTTTCTTTCTAAGTGGGACGGTTTTCACTCGAATCGTCCGATAAGTTAAATCGGTGTTTACACATCATTCATTCTCCGTTATAAGGCTCTTAGGGAAAACAATACTATAAAGGGTACCAAAATAGCCCACGCTCTCTTAACTAGCCATTTTCTTTCTAAGCAGAACGAATCTCACTCCAATCGTGATATAAGTTTAGTCGGTATTTGTACATTACTGCTTCACCATTATAAGGCTAGTATGGAAGACAATTCAAAAAAGCGTACAAAAATTGTTCGCACTCTCTTAACTGGCCCTTCTCTTTCTGTCAAATCTTTTTTTCATTCTAAGTGGGACGGATTTCACTCGAATCATCATATAAGTTGAATCGCTGTTTGTACATAATTCCTTCACCATTATAAGGCTCATTTGGATAACAATGCTATTAAGCGTTCCAAAGTAGTCCACACTTTCGTATCTGACCCTTTTCTCTCTCTCCAACCTCCTTTTCTTTCTAAGTGGGGCGGATTTCACTCGAATCGTTCTAAAAGTTGAATTGGTGCTTGTACATAATTCATTCAGCTTTATAAGCCTCTTCTGAACAACAATACTATAAAGCGTACCAAAATAGTCCACACTTTCCTACCTGACCCTTTTCTTTCTCTCCAACCTCCTTGTCTAAGTGGGACGGTTTTAACTCAAATAGTCCTATATGTTGAATCAGTGTTTGTGCATAATTCCTTCACCATTATATGGCTCTTATGAACAACAATACTATAAAGCGTACCAAAATAGAAGACACTCTCCTAATTGACCCTTATCTTTCAATCCAACCCCCTTTTGTTTCCAAGTGGGACGAATTTCACTCGAATCGTCATATAAACTGAATCGGTGTCTGTACATCATTCCTTAAGAATTATAAGGCTCTTTTGGGTAACAATACTATATATGAGGCGTACAAAAATAGACTACACTTACCTACCTGGCCTTTTTCTTTCTGTCCAGCCTCCTTTTCTTTCTAAGTGGGACGGGTTTCACTCGAATCGGTGTTTACACATCATTCCTTCGCCGTTATAAGGCTCTTAGGGAAAACAGTACTATAAATGGTTCCAAAATAGTCCACGATGTCTAAACTAGCCCTTTTCTTTCTCTTCAACCCCCTTTTCTTTCTAAGCGGGACGAATTTTACTCCAATCATCATATAAGTTGAGTCGGTATTTGAACATTATTGCATCACCATTATAAGGCTAGTATGGAAGAAAAAACAAAAAAACATACAAAAAAAGTCCACACTCTCTTAACTGACCCTTCTCTTTCTGTCCAATCTCTTTTTCGATCAAAGTGGGACAGATTTCACTCGAATCATCCAATAAGTTGAATCGGTGTTTGTACATAATTCCTTCACCATTATAAAGGTCATTTGGATAACAATACTATCAAGAGTTCCAAAATAGTCCACACTGTCGTACCTGGCCCTTTTCTCTCTCTTCAACCTCCTTTTCTTTCTAAGTGGGGTGGATTTCACTCGAATCGTCCTAAAAGTTGAATCGGTGCTTGTACATAATTCATTCACCATTATAAGCCTCTTATGGACAATAATACTATAAAGCGTACCAAAATAGTCCACACTTTCCTACCTGACCCTTTTCTTTCTCTCCAACCTCATTATCTAAGTGGGACGGATTTAACTAAAATCGTCCTATAAGTTGAATCGGTGTTTGTGCATAATTCCTTCACCTTTATAAGGCTCTTATGAACAACAATACTATAAATCGTACCAAAATAGTCGACACTCTCCTAATTGACCCTTATCTATCCAACCCCCTTTTCTTTCCAAGTGGGACGGATTTCACTTGAATCGTTATATAAGCTGAATCGGTGTCTGTACATCATTCCTTAAGAATTATAAGGCTCTTTTGGACAACAAAACTATATATGAGGCGTACAAAAATAGACAACACTTTCCTAACTGACCTTTTTCTTTCCATCCAGCCTCCTTTTCTTTCTAAGTGGGACGGGTTTCACTCGAATCGTACTATAAGTTAAATCGGTGTTTACACATCATTCCTTCACCGTTATAAGGCTCTTAGGGAAAACAATACTATAAAGGGTTCCAAAATAGTCCACGATGTCTAAACTAGCCCTTTTTTTTTTTTTTTTTTTTTTTTTTTGAAAGGTAAGTCAATTTTATAGAAAACAAAAAAAATGGCAAGAAGCCTACAAGAATACTTGGGGCATACCCCAAGGGTGGAACCCCCAAACCCACCAAAGAGTTAAGCTTAACTCTAAACACAGGGGATTATACAAGAAAATCTCCATAACCTTCACGACAATTAAACACGACTGATAAAACATAAGATTATTACAACCAGTGTTTAACATATCTCTAGAACACCTCACCACAAATATAATATACATAATCTTCATCAGATTACACAAATTGATTCCTATCACAGTGAGAGTCTTCATAGCCATCCGATCCCCGTGAACTTCAGCTACCTGCTTATAAATCTGCACAATGCAAACAAAGGGATCAAAAGATAATACAGCATTTGTAAAAATTATCACAAAACACCTCCGACGAAGTCTGAACCATTTCCTGACCCATAAATTCAACAACACTGAATCGCGACCACTCATCCAAACACAAACCCAGAACATAAATTCCAGGAAGACTGAGCAAATATTCCCCTCACCCATTGCTTGAAATTCTATCTCCATTTTGAATATCCAACAAGTGATACAATCTAAATTTGACAGAAGAATTTATCTCCTGAACAAGTTGCTCCTCTTTTTTAATCTCTCTTGCAAACAACCTGAGGTTCCTCTCCCTCCATAAGATGTAAACACTCGCAGCCAAAGAGAGTTTGGTAACACATGCCTTTATAGTATTATTAGTACAATGGTCATTGTACCAATTTACTATATCCACCCACTTCTTCCTAACTTGTTTCAAACAATTTTCAATAGCAACCGAAGACCAAACTTGAGAAGTGAAACTGCATTCAAAAAATAGATGATCCCTGCTTTCATACGGTAAGTCACAAAAGACACATTTTTGTTGCTGAAGCAACCCATAAATGACCAATTTATCTTGTGTCTGCATCCTATTATGAATTAAAGTCCATAAAATGAAAGCATGTCTTGGAATATTATTTGGGAACCACACAGTCTTGTACCATTTAACTTGATTATCCCTGTTCCTTAACAAATTCCAAGCCGAACTAATAGAATACTTACCCTTGGTAGGCTTCCAAATCAAAGTATCAACCTCATGACAATTAGGAGGGGGGAGAATAGCAATATCATATCTTAACTCCATTAATTTGTGAGAGTTTGCAAACGGAGGAAACCATTGCCCATTTCTGATGATGGCATTAACTTTACAATTGTTTCTTAACCCAGAATCATATCTGATCCTATCCCCATGTTTTTCTACAATAGAAGTGGGATACAACCAATCATCATGCCAAAGGAGAATATTATTGCCATTCCCAACCTTGTACTCAATGTAATGTCTAAATGTATCTCTTAGACCCATTATCTTTTTCCATGACCACGATCTTTTATCCGGGACCTTAAGCAACCAAAAGTTTTGGTCTTTCATGAGTTCTATCCTAGCCCACTTACTCTAAAGGTTGGTGGGCATAGGCTGCAACAGGTTCCATAGCTGCTTACCAATAGCAGCCACATTCCAAGCTATCAAATCTTTTAAGCCTAAGCCCCCTTCATCCTTCGGCAGACACACTTTGGTCCATGCCATCTTCTCACCTCCACTCTTCAAGTCAGCCCCTTTCCACAAGAATTTCCTCATAATCTCATTCAGCTGTTTAATCACCGATTTTGGAAGGATATAAGTAGAACTCCAATAAACTTGAACTGAAAACAACACTGAGGCAATCAATTGTAACCTACCCGCAAAGGAAAGGAATCTGCAATTCCAAGACTGAACCCTTCTAGTAATTTTCAAAACTAACTCTTGACAATCAGCAGCATTAAGTTTAGAAGAAATCAAAGGCACCCCAAGATACTTGACAGGCAATTTTCCAATGGAAAAGTTGGACCCGCGGATAATATTATCTAAAACTCTACCCTCCACACCCGATGTAAAAATGGAACTCTTTGAGGTATTAGGAAATAAACCTGAAAATTCACTAAACTTCCTCAATACATCCAGCATACAATTCACTGAATTTTCACTACCCTCACAGAAGAGGAATAGGTCATCAGCAAACATCAAGTGATTAATCTCCAATTTTTTACATTTGGCATGGAACTTAAACGAGTCATTTTTCCCCAACTTATTCAACATTCCTGAGAGAACATCCATACACATCACAAAAAGATAAGGAGACATAGGGTCCCCTTGCCTAAGCCCTCTTCCCCCTTTGAAAAACCCTTCAAGAGCTCCATTAATATTAATAGAGAACTTAGGAGAAGAGCAACAAGTAAGAATCCAACCTCTAACTCTTTCAGGCAACCCAAAACACTTCAACACCTCACCCAAAAAATCCCAAGAGACAGAATCATAAGCTTTAGTCAAATCAATTTTCATGGCAACTCTAGCTGGGGACTCATCTTTATGGTAATGGAGTAATATCTCTTGAGCTAGCAAAATATTATCACAAATACTCCTACCAGGAACAAACCCTGATTGATTTGCACTTATACACGAATCTAGAATGGGCTTCAGCCTATTAGCAATAATTTTAGCTATGCATTTATACAACACATTGCAAACTGAAATAGGCCTAAACTCTGTCACTTTAGTAGGATTATCCACTTTGGGAATAAGAGAGATGGAAGTACAATTTAACTCAGAAAGCAACTGACCTGAAGCAAAAAAATCCATAATGGCATCTACCACCTCATTTCCAATGACATCCCAGGCAGCCTTATAAAACACAGCATTCAGACCATCCGGCCCTGGAGCTTTGTCATCTTTTATAGCAAGGAAAGTAGCTTTGATTTCTTCTCTGGTCACATCTCTATTCATGTCCCTACCTTGCTCAAGAGAAATAGGATGATGAATAAACTCATTCAACACAGGGATCCTGACCTCTCCTCTCTTGGCAAAAAGGCTCTTGTAAAATCCCACAATCTCTCTATTAACTTCACTTTTATCAGTCAGGACTGTGCCATCCTCTTTAGATATGGAAACAATATTGTTATGAAATTTCCTCTGATTTGCTATCTTATGAAAATAGCTGGTGTTTTGATCTCCTAGCCTCAGCCATTGAATCCTAGATAACTGTCTATATAAACATTCCTCTGCATTTGACACTTTGTAAAATTGCTTAAGACTATCTTTTTCAATTCTTTGAAACTCTTGATTTCCAGGATCCATATCCACCAAGCATTGAATGTTCAATAACTTTTTCCTAGCTTCGGAAACTTGACTTGGTAAATTATTAAAGTGTGTTTTATTTAGAATTTTCAAAGCATTCTTTACCATTTTAAGCTTCTGACTTATCACAAACATTTTACTCCCCGTAACCTGGCCATTCCACGCTTATCTCACCACTTGAGTAAACTTTTCATGTTTAGTTAAAAAATTGTTGAATCTAAACGGTCTTTTAACCCTCTCTACCTCCATAGGAATTTTAATCGTAATACAAGCATGATCCGAAACCCCTGGAGGCAAAAAAGAAACTTCAGTGGTTTGAAAATAATCAACCCAAGCTGAATTCACTAAGCATCTATCCAGCTTACTAAACACATGACCATTGGACCAAGAAAATTTGATACCATTATACTTCAAATCCATTAATCCTGCTTTGTCTAGAGCCTGACCACATTCCCTCATTTTTGCATTCCACTTCTCATCCCCACCCCATTTCTCATGCTGATATCTAATAGCATTTAAATCCCCCGCACAAAACCAAGGGCTGTTCTTCAAAGCCATGGAAATATCAAAAAGCTCTTTCCACAAAATCCTTCTCTCAATGTAATCATTACTTCCATAAATAAAGGTAGCAAAGCTGTTGCATTTATTATCAACAGTACCCACTTTACAATGAAGAAATTGAGCACTGCCCTTTAATAAATCCACATTCATCTTCTTTGGGTCCCAACAAATCCATAATCTCCCCAAATCCGCAAAATCATAATTATTAACTAACCTCCAACCTGGGCAAATCACTTTCAACACCTTATCAACATTGTGCTTTAAAACCTTTGTCTCAATCAAACAAAAAATAGAAATATCAAGAGAATTAATCATTAACTTTATTTCCTTCTGTTTCACCTCCCCATTCAGACCTCGAACATTCCAAATATAACAATTCATATGGAAAACTAATTTTGAGCAGACTGATCTCCCCTTCTTTCCTCTCTTTTCAAGACCCTTTTAGTTTTAAATTGCTTGTTAGAAATGGGTCCCAACCTACCAACACCTGAAACCAATAAAGAAATTGGGCTCTTACTCCCTTTCTCTTTTATACGGATAAGAGGGTTTTCTCCAGCTTTATGATGCTTCTCTTCCTCTACCATTCCCCCTGGTTCATGTATAAAACCTTCCTTTTCATTATCAGTATCAATTCCCCAATCCTCCATTATTTCCCCTTCATCAAAATCTCCCAAGCATGCGAATTTATTAGGAGAAAGAACATTTGTATTATCCCTAGGAGCCTCTATCTTCAACTCATTTACATTCATTAGAACCTCATGATTTTTTAATTCATTTGACTCAATAATATTCTCAACATCAACTACATTTATTCCTACATTCTGAATATCTTTAGGTATAACATTAACCTGCTCCTGATTCATTGCATCTGAATTACTTGTTTCTCCAACCTTCTTCCCAACAGCAATCCATTCTTGCTTAATCTCTTTAGTTTTTTGAATTGCATTTTGGACTTTCATTTTAACACAATTTTTTGGAGAATGTCCAAAAATCTCACAGTGTTCACATTTCATGGGTACCCATTGATATTCAACACCAATAGTAACAATTCTCCCATCCGACAACTTGACCCCTACCTCTGATGGAAATTCAGCTTTAATATCAACCTCAATACACATCCTGGCATAATTTAATCTACCCCTATCATCAGTTTGAGAATCAGTATATAGAGGTCTCCCCAAAATGCTAGCAATATATCCCAACCCATCCGGAGTCCACAATTGTAATGGAATATGATAAAATTTAGCCCATATTGGAACACTTTTTAACCCTTGTTTATAGATCGCAAGATCAGGCCTCCACTTTTGCAACACCATAAGCTGGTTTGCAAAATGCCAAGGTCCGCTTTCTATAATAGAATTACTGCTTTCAGCACTATCAAATTTGAACAAAAAGAAACCCCTATCAAGGCTCATCACCTCAGTCATCCCACTTTTCCCCCAGAGTCTCTTTGCAATGGAATTTACAGTTGGGAATGGAAGTTTCCTATCCATACAGTATCCCACTAAACAATCCCTCCACAAATAATACCCCTTTATTTCGACATCATAAGGTATTTCAACAATTTTATCTTTCACAGCTTGTGGAAAGTAATTTAATTGCATTTTGTTCTTTGAAATATTTTTAATTAGAGTATCTGCCCATGACAAAGTAGGTTTAACAGTACATTCCTCACCCCCTAGCTTCGGCAAGTTTTCACTCACCCCAGAAAAATTCCCATTCATCGAAGGGGCTGAAGGTACAACAACCTTAGAACCCTCAACACACAGATTAATTTCAGACCTTTCTACATACATTTGGTGTTCATTTGAAACCCCACCTGAAACAACTTCTATCACAGAATTCTTTCCTTTTTTAGGAGACCCCTGTTGTGAAACATTGTGTAGCATTTTATTATCCCCCTCAGGATTTCCAGACTTAAACTTATACTGCTCATTCAGTTCAATTCTAAGCTTCTCAACCAATTTATTCAGACGCTCAATCTCTACAGCATCCCCCATAACCAGACTCATAAAGGAAAAAAAACACAAATAGGGCACCAACCTCCACCAAAATCACCAGGGAAGCAACCCTTGCAACAAAAAATGGGCACCAAAAAAAAAAAAAAAAAAAAACCACAAATAGGGCACCAACCCTCACCAATCACCAGGGCAGCAACCCTTGCAAAAAAACAGATAGAAAACCTTACTCAGCACAATCAGTTTGATTGTATCAATGATGGAAAATACCATAGTACAATCGCATCTTCATGAAACAGCTAATCACTTTCGTCAGTACAGCTCTGCTCCAAGCCCAGAAGCAGCAGCTCGTGGAGTCTGCTTATCACCGTTACAGCACTGTTTCAACGCAACCAGCAGCAGCAACCAGCTTTTGCTTCGGCAAGAGGATCTGTTCAGGTAGCTGCGTCAGAACCAGCTTCGACCGGACAGCTCTGCTCCAGGATGTAGTTTTGAACAGCACCAGCTTGCAGTGCAAAACCCAGCGTCGGCAAGAAACGTAGCCAGAATTTCAGCCGTAGCAGCTATCGCAGTTCAAACTGCAACCCGACGCTGGATTAAAGTCTTCGTCTTCAATGAACCCGGACTGGAACCCGGCTATCACAGAGCAGGCAAACAGCAAATCTCCTTACTCAGATTTCAGGGATGCGCCACCCTCGAGAAACACCAAGGAGCAGGCCTGCGTCTGAACTGAGTCTCCACGAACCGCCGATCGACCCTCTACCACCAAACCGCCGTACGCCCTTCTTCGCACCACGAAGCTGTGAATGGCTCAGCAGCGAAACCTTACTCAGACTTCAGGTTCGCTAGATGGTCGCCGAAAACACAATCTTCGCTCTTTCACCTTCGTTCCCGACACCAGCAAACTATTGGGTTCTTCTCGCACTACCACCGACGATCAGTTCGTGTGAAGAAGAGACCGGATCAAGACTTTGGCGAGTAGAAATTCGAAGTCAACGCCCCAATTTCAGAAAAACCCACAAGAAGAAACTCTCAGATCTGAAAACTCGTTTAGAAAACTCAGTGTATTAATCTGAAAATGGTCTTCACTCAATATGACTCAGTGAAATGATACACAAATGAAATGGTCAAACCATGTTTGACCGAGTCAACCCATCACTCGCTCCACTAACCCATTCTAGAGAGAAGGCAGAGCATCTCTCTCTAAAAATCAGCCTGAACCTTGACCTCCTAAACTAGCCCTTTTCTTTCTCTCCAACCCCCTTTTCTTTCTAAGCGGGACGAATTTCACTCCAATAACCATATAAGTTGAGTCGGTATTTGAACATTATTGCTTCACCATTATAAGGCTAGTATGGAAGTCAAAACAAAAAAACGTACAAAAAAAGTCCACACTCTCTTAACCGGCCCTTCTCTTTTTGTCCAATCTCTTTTTCGATCTAAGTGGGACGGATTTCACTTGAATCATCCAATAAGTTGAATCGGTGTTTGTACATAATTCCTTCACCATTATAAGGGTCATTTGGATAACAATACTATCAAGCGTTCCAAAATAGTCCACACTGTCGTATCTGGCCCTTTGCTCTCTCTCCAACCTCCTTTTCTTTTTAAGTGGGGCGGATTTCACTCGAATCGTCCTAAAAGTTGAATCGGTGCTTGTACATAATTCATTCACCATTATAAGCCTCTTATGGACAACAATACTATAAAGCGTACCAAAATAGTCCACACTTTCCTACCTGGCCCTTTTCTTTCTCTCCAACCTCATTGTCTAAGTGGGACGGGTTTAACTCAAATCGTCCTATTAGTTGAATCGGTGTTTGTGCATAATTCCTTCACCATTATAAGGCTCTATGAACAACAATACTATAAAGCGTACCAAAATAGTCGAGACCCTCCTAATTGACCCTTATCTTTCTATCCAACCCCCTTTTCTTTCCAAGTGGGATGGATTTCACTCGAATCGTCATATAAGTTGAATCGGTGTTTGTACATCATTGCTTAACCATTATAAGGCTAGTATGGACAACAATACAAAAAAGCGTACCAAAATAGTCTACACTCTCGTAGCTACACCTTTTGTTTTTCTTTGAAAGGTAAGTCAATTTTATAGAAAATTAAAAAATGGCTAGAAGCCTACAAAATACTTGGGGCATACCCCAAGGGTGGAACCCCCAAACCCACCAAAGAGTTAAGCTTAACTCTAAACACAGGGGATTATACAAGATAATCACCATAACCCTTACAACAATAAACCAAGTTTGATAAAACATAAGACTATAACAACCAATGTTTAACATATCTCTAGAACACCGCACCACAGATATAATATACATAATCTTCATCAGATTACTGAAATTAATTCTTTTCACATTGAGATTCTTCATAGCCATCCGAACCCCGTGAACTTCAGCAAGCAACTTATATATCTGCACACTGTAAACAAAGGGATCAAAAGATAATGCAACATTTATAAAAATTATCACAAAGCACCTCCCACGAAGTCTGAACCATTTCCTGAACCATAACCCCAATAACACTGAATCTCGACCACTCATCCAAACACAAACCCAGAACATAAATTCCAAGAAAATTAAACAAATATTCCCCTCACCCATTCCTTGAGATTCTATCTCCATTTTGAATATCCAATAAGTGATACAATCTAAATTTGACAGAAGAATTTATCTCCTGAACAAGTTGATCCTCCTTTTTAAACTCTCCTGCAAATAACCTGAAGTTCCTCTCCCTCCATAAAATGTAAACACTTGCAGCCACAGAGAGTTTGGTAACACTTTCCTTTAGTGCATGTTTGGTACGTTGGAATGGAATGGAATGCCTATTCATTCCATTCCTTGGTTTGGTACAACATAATGAATGGGAATGACCATTCCCAAGGAATGAAATTTCATTCTTGGGAATGAAATTTCATTCTTGGGAATGAATTTTCATTCCATTACTAAAGCTAAGGAATGACCATTCCATTCATTTAGTAATACTTTTAAAACATAAAATTACTTAAATAACCCTCTTATATTTCAAAAAAATAAGTCATCGCCGCCGCCGCCGCCACCTTTATTGTCTGTTATTACTATTCCCGTTATGTTTTACCATTTTTTTTGTAAAAAAATTAAAAAATCGTATTATTTTATTTAATTTTATATTTAATACTAAAAAGGGTATTTTTGAGAAAAAAATTTGAAGTTCATTCCATTCTTAATGTGCTTCATATTTACAATCAAACAATAGAATGAGAATGGTTATTACATTCCATTCTCATTCTCATTCCATTCCCACTTTCATTCCATTCCATTCAACCGTACCAAACGTGCCATTAAAGTATTATTAGTACAATAGTCATTGCACCAATTTACTATATCCACTCACTTCTTCCCAACTTGTTTCAAACCATTATCAATAGCTACCCCTTTTCTCTTTCTGTCTAATCTCCTTTTCCTTCTAACTGAGACAAATTTCACTTGAATCGTCCTATAAGTTGGAATCGGTGTTTGTACATCATTCTTTCACCATTATAAGGCTCTACGGACAACAATACTGTAAAGAGTTCCAAAATAGGCCGCACTATCCAAAACTGGCCCTCTGCTTTCCGTACAACCTCTTTCTCTTTCCAAGTGGTACGGATTTCACTCGAATCGTCAAATAAGCTGAATCGGTGTCTGTACATCATTCCTTTTGCATTATAAGTCTCTTTTGGATAACAATACTATATATAAGGCGTACCAAAACAGACAACACTTTCCTACCTGGCCTTTTTCTTTCTGTCCACCCACCTTTTCTTTCTAAGTGGGACGGGTTTCACTCGAATCGTCCTATAAGTTAAATTGGTGTTTACACATCATTCCTTCGCCGTTATAAGGCTCTTAGGGAAAACAATACTATAAAGGGTACTAAAATAGTCCACGCTCTCTTAACTAGCCCTTTTCTTTCTCTCCAACAACCTTTTCTTTCTAAACGGGACGAATCTCACTCCAATCGTCATATAAGTTGAGTCGGTATTTGTACATTACTGCTTCACCATTATGAGGCTAGTATGGAAGACAATACTAAAAAGCGTACAAAAATAGTCCACACTCTCTTAACTGGCCCTTCCTTTCTGTCCAATCTTTTTTTCGTTCAAAGTGGGACGGATTTCACTCGAATCATCCTATAAGTTGAATTGGTGTTTGTACATAATTCCTTCACCATTATAAGGCTCATTTGGATAACAATACTATCAAGCGTTCCAAAATAGACCTCACTGTCGTACCTGACCCTTTTCTCTCTTTCCAACCTCCTTTTCTTTCTAAGTGGGGCAGATTTTACTCGAATCGTTCTAAAAGTTGAATCGATGTTTGTACATAATTCATTCACCATTATAAGCCTCTTATGGACAACAATACTATAAATCGTACCAAAATAGTCCACACTCTCCTACTTGGCCCTTTTCTTTCTCTCCAACCTCCTTTTCTAAGTGGGACGGGTTTAACTCAAATCGTCTTTTAAGTTAAATCGGTGTTTGTGCATAATTCCTTCACCATTATAAGGCTCTTACGAACAACAATATTATAAAGCGTACCAAAATAGCCGACACTCTCCAAATTGGCCCTTATATTTCTATCCAACCATGTTTTCTTTCCAAGTGGGACGGATTTCACTCGAATCGTCATATAAGTTGAATCGGTGTTTATATATCATTGTTTAACCATTATAAGGCTAGTATGGACAACAATACAAAAAAGCGTACCAAAATAGTCCACACTCTCCTAGCTACCCCTTTTCTCTTTCTGTCTAATCTCCTTTTCCTTCTAGCTGGGACAAATTTCACTTGAATTGTCCTCTAAGTTGAATCGGTGTTTGTACATCATTCTTTCATCATTATAAGGCTCTTACGGACAACAATACTGTAAAGCGTGCAAAAATAGGCCGCACTCTCCTAACTGGCCCTCTGCTTTCCGTACAACCTCTTTCTCTTTCCAAGTGGTACGGATTTCACTCAAATCGTCATATATGCTAAATCGGTGTCTGTACATCATTCCTTCAGCATTATAAGGGTCTTTTGGACAACAATACTATGTATGAGGCGTACCAAAATAGACAACACTTTCCTACTTGGCCTTTTTCTTTCTATCCAGCCTCCTTTTCTTTCGAAGTGGGACGGGTTTCACTCGAATCGTCCTTTATGTTAAATCAGTGTTTACACATCATTCCTTCACCGTTATAAGGCTTTTAGGGAAAACAATACTATAACGGGTACCAAAATAGTCCACGCTCTCTTAACTAGCCATTTTTATTCTCTCCAACCCCCTCTTCTTTCTAAGCGGGACGAATTTCACTCCAATCCGCATATAAGTTGAGTCGGTATTTGTACATTATTGATTCACCATTATAAGGCTAGTATGGAAGACAATACAAAAAAGCGTTCAAAAATAGTTCACACTCTCTTAACTGGCCCTTTTCTTTCATTCCAATCTCTTGTTCTTTCAAAATGGGACGGATTGCACTCGAATCATTCTATAAGTTGAATAAGTGTTTGTACATAATTCCTTCACCATTATAAGGCCCGTTTAGATAACAATACTATCAAGTGTTCAAAAATAGTCCACACTGTCGTACCTGGCCATTTTCCCTCTTTCCAACCTCCTTTTCTTTCTAAATGGGGAGGATTTCACTCGGTTCGTCCTAAAAGTTGAATTGGTGCTTATACATAATTCATTAACCATTATAAGCCTCTTATGGACAATAATAGTATAAAGCATACCAAAATAGTCCACACTCTCCTACCTGGCCCTTTTCTTTCTCTCCAGCCTCCTTTTCTAAGTGGGACGGGTTTAACTCAAATCGTCCTATAAGTTGAAGCGGTGTTTGTGCATTATTCCTTCACCATTATAAGGCTCTTATGAACAACAATACTATAAAGCGTACCAAAATAGCCGACACTCTCCTAATTGACCCATATCTTTCTATCCAACCCCCTTTTCATTCCAAGTGGGACGGATTTCACTCAAATTATCATATAAGTTGAATCCGTGTTTATACATCATTGCTTAACCATTATAAGGCTAGTATGGACAACAATACAAAAAAGTGGACCAAAATAGTCCACACTCTCCTAGCTACAACTTTTCCCTTTCTGTCTAATCTCCATTTCCTTCTAACTGGGACAGATTTCACTTGAATCGTCCTATAAGTTGAATCGGTGTTTGTACATCATTCTTTCACCATTATAAGGCTCTTACGGACAACAATACTGTAAAGCGTGCCAAAATAGGCCGCACTCTCTTAATTGGCCCTTTGTTTTCTGTACAACCTCTATCTCTTTTCAAGTGATACGGATTTCACTCGAATCGTCATATAAGCTGAATCGGTGTCTGTACATCATTCCTTCAGCATTATAAGGCTCTTTTAGACAACAATACTATATATGAGGCGTACCAAAATAGACAACACTTTCCTACCTGGCCTTTTTCTTTCCGTCCAGCCTCCTTTCCTTTCTAAGTGGGACGGGTTTCACTCGAATCGTTCTATAAGTTAAATCGGTGTTTATACATCATTCCTTCACCGTTATAAGGCTCTAAGGGAAAACAATACTATAAAGGGTACAAAAATAGTCCACGATCTCTGAACTAGCCCTTTTCTTTCTAAGCGGGACGAATTTCACTCCAATCGTCATATAAGTTGAGTCGATATTTGCACATTATTGTTTCACCATTGTAAGGCTAGTATGGAAGACAATACAAAAAAATGTACATTAATAGTCCACACTCTCTTAACTTGCCCTTTTCTTTATGTCCAATCTCTTTTTCGTTCAAAGTGGGACGGATTTCACTCGAATCATCCTATTTAGTTGAATCGGTGTTTGTACATAATTCCTTCACCACTATAAGGCTCATTTGGATAACAATACTATCAAGCGTTCCAAAATAGTCCACACTGTCGTACCTAGCCCTTTTATCTCGCTCCGTCCTCCTTTTCTTTCTAAGTGGGGCGGATTTCACTCGAATCGTCCTAAAGGTTGATTCGGTGACTGTACATAATTCCTTCACCATTATAAGCCTCTTATGGACTACAATACTATATAGCGTACCAAAATAGTCCACACTCTCCTACCAGGCCCTTTTCTTTCTCTCCAACCTCCTTTTCTAAGTGGGACGGGTTTGACTCAAATAGTCCTATAAGTTGAATCGGTGTTTGTGCATAATTCCTTCACCATTATAAGGCTCTTATGAACAACAATACTATAAAGCGTACCAAAATAGCCGACACTCTCCTAATTGACCCTTATCTTTCAATCTAACCTCTTTTTCTTTCCAAGTGGGACGAATTTCACTCGAATCGTCATATAAGTTGAATGGTGATTGTACATCATTGTTTAACCATTATACAAGGCTAGTATGGACAACAATACAAAAAAGTTTACCAAAATAGTCAACACTCTCCTAGCTACCCCTTTTCTCTTTCTGTCTAATCTCTTTTTCCTTCTAACTGGGACAGATTTTACTTGAATCGTCCTATAAGTTGAATCGGTGTTTGTACATCATTCTTTCACCATTGTGTCTGTACATCATTCCTTCAGCATTATAAGGCTCTTTTGGACAACAATACTATATATGAAGCGTACCAAAATATACAACACTTTCCTACCTGGCCTTTTTCATTCTGTCCAGCCCACTTTTCTTTCTAATAGGGACAGGTTTCACTCGAATCGTCCTATAAGTTAAATCGGTGTTTACACATCATTCCTTCGCCGTTATAAGGATCTTAGGGAAAACAATACTATAAAGGGTACCAAAATAGTCCACACTCTCTTAACTGGCCCTTCTCTTTCTGTCCAATCTTTTTTTCGTTCAAAGTGGGACGGATTTCAGTCGAATCATCCTATAAGTTGAATCGGTGTTTGTACATAATTCCTTCACCATTATAAGGCTCATTTGGATAACAATTCTATCAAGCGTTCCAAAATAGTCCAGACTGTCGTACCTGGCCCTTTTCTCTCGCTTCATCCTCCTTTTCTTTCTAAGTGGGGTGGATTTCACTCGAATCGTCCTCAAGGTTGATTCGGTGCCTGTACATAATTCCTTCACCATTATAAGCCTCTTATGGACAATAATACTATATAGCGTACCAAAATAGTCCACACTCTTCTACCTGACCCTTTTCTTTCTCTCCAACCTCCTTTTCTAAGTGGGACGGGTTTAACTCAAATAGTCCTATAAGTTCAATCGGTGTTTGTGCATAATTCCTTCACCATTATAAGGCTCTTATGAACAACAATACTATAAAGCGTACCAAAATAGCCGACACTCTCCTAATTGACGCTTATCTTTCAATCCAACCCCCTTTTCTTTCCAAGTGGGACGGATTTCGCTCGAATCATCATATAAGTTGAATCGGTGATTGTACATCATTGCTTAACCATTATATATGGCTAGTATGGACAACAATACAACAAAGCGTACCAAAATAGTCCACACTCTCCTAGCTACCCCTTTTCTCTTTCTGTCTAATCTCCTTTTCCTTCTAACTGAGACAGATTTTACTTGAATCGTCCTATAAGTTGAATCGGTGTTTGTACATCATTATTTCACCATTATAAGGCTCATACGGACAACAATACTCTAAAGCGTGCCAAAATAAGCCGCACTTTCCTAACTGGCCCTTAGATTTCCGTACAACCTCTTTCTCTTTCCAAGTGGTACGGATTTCACTTGAATTATAATATAAGCTGAATCGGTGTCTGTACATCATTCCTTCAGTATTATAAGGCTCTTTTGGACAACAATACTATATATGAAGCGTACCAAAATATACAACACTTTCCTACTTGGCCTTTTTCATTCTGTGCAGCCTACTTTTCTTTCTAAGTGGGACGGGTTTCGCTCGAATCGTCCTATAAGTTAAATCTGTGTTTACACATCATTACTTCGCCGTTATAAGGCTCTTAGGGAAAAGAATACTATAAAGGGTACCAAAATAGTCCACGTTCTCTTAACTAGCCCTTTTCATTCTCTCCAACGCCCTTTTCTTTCTAAGCGGGACGAATTTCACTCCAATCGTCATATAAATTAAGTCGGTGTTTGTACATAATTCCTTCACCATTATCAGGTTTATTTGGATAACAATACTATCAAGCATTCGAAAATAGTCCACACTGTCCTACCTGGCCCTTTTTCTCTCTCCAACATCTTTTTCATTCTAAGTGGGGCGGATATCATTCAAATCGCCCTAAGAGTTGAATCGGTGCTTGTACATAATTCCTTCACCATTATAAAACTCTTATGGACAACATTACTATAAAGCGTACCAAAATAATTCACACTCTCCTACCCGGCCCTTTTCTTTCTCTCCAACCTCCTTTTCTAAATGGGACGGGTTTAACTCAAATCATCCTAATAGTTGAATCGGTGTTTGTGCATAATTCCTTCACCATTATAAGGCTCTTATGAACAATAATACTATAAAGCGTACCAAAATAGCCGACACTCTCCTAATTGACCCTTATCTTTCTATCCAACCCTCTTTTCTTTCCAAGTGGGACGGATTTCACTCGAATCGTCATATAACTTGAATCGGTGTTTGTACATCATTGCTTAACCATTATAAGGCTAGTATGGACAATAATACAAAAAAGCGTACCAAAATTGTCCACACTCTCCTAGGTACCCCTTTTCTCTTTTTGTCTAATCTACTTTTCCGTCTAACTGGGACATATTTCACTTGAATCGTCCTATAATTTTAATCGGTATTTGTACATCATTCTTTCACCATTATATGGCTCTTACGGACAACAATATTGTAAAGCGTGCCAAAGTAGGCCGCACTCTCCTAACTGGCCCTCTGATTTCCGTACAACCTTGTAGATACAATATTTGCACAACACAAAAAAAAAGGATCCCTTCACATTACTCTTCATTGGATTATATACATTTTCCCTATGGGATTTTGGCCCATTGGGGCAACATTTTCTACTTTGGAATTTTGTCCTTACTTTACACGTCAGCTATTTTGTCACTATTTTATAACATTATCTTGAGATGCAAATCTATTCTAGAATCTTCGAGTTTCTTCTAGAATGTTCTTTGGGTCAGGCCACAAGATAGGCCCGATGATCGAATCTCGGGACTGACCACAAGGCTGATGTTTTGGTCGGGTTGTGGTGTTGGAAAAGTGGTCTGATCATCATCTCAGGTCTTTCATGGATTGATCCGGTCAGGATGAGGCTTTTATACAGGCCGGGAAAACTCACATGTACACATGCCCTCTTTTAGCTCATGGGCGTTCTTTTCTATAGGCCCATTAGATGAAAGAATCTTAAGGCCCATCACAAAAGCCTTTGAAGTTGGTGCGCGTGACGCGTGCCAGACGATGCGGATACGCATTAAATACTGCAGCTGTCGTAATCATTGCAATTTTAAATTTGTGGCTGAGATGGCATAGGTATGCGTGAAATAGGCCGGGTCATACCGGGTCCGGTGCCCTCACCCGGGTAGATGAAACGTCAAGTCTATATAATTTGCATATCATTCTCATACGCCATACTTGCATTATTTTTCAGACTGTTCTTCCTTTCCACACTTTCTCTCTGCCATATACTCAAGCATTCCGTGCAACCTCAAATCCACTCCCAAATCCACATAATCCCCGGTTTATCTCACCAATTTATGCAAATCCCAGTGATCATGGTTAAATATTTCATTGTGTGGAGGAATTTGAACTCTGCTGCAAAGTTTTTGACCGAAAGCACCCATCTTTGCCTGTTGGTACAGTTGTCGGTTTCTGTAAATCATTCGCCGGAGAAAAACACAAGGGGGGAACTGCCGGAATCTTCTTTACCTTTTTGTAAGTTATTCTTCTCACTTTTCTACCTTTCGTCAAATATGTCGGGGAGTGATGACACTAGGTCAGTTAGCGACCTGTAACTGACAGACATCGATCTGACCATTACTGATCCTGAAGCCTGAGTTAACACCCCATCCGTAGAGATTACCCGAGTCATTAGGTCTAGTCCACCAGAAGATACTCAGGATGCTGGGGGTCGAGTTGTAGAGGGTGATGCTGGGATTGATCAGGATCAGGGTGTTGAGGAAGAGGAGAATTTTTGTATTGACCCTCTCCCGACCAAGTACAGGAAGGACGCTCAACTTAGGAGCCTCGGGGTTCCCGAAGGGGTGAAGGTTAGACATTATCCTCGGGACAAAGACTTTAGGATTGGTGAGGGGCTCAAGGACGGGGAGATATTGCTCTCCTCATTTCAACTTTCCATACTAAAGTTTCCCATTCACCCTTTCTTCCTTTTGGCATTGGCGACTTTGGGTCTGGCCCCCCTTCAAGTCGGTCCTAATTTCTATAGGATCCTGGCCATGATCCTAATGATCAACAAAGAAATGAACCTAGACTTAGGTTTGGCCGAGCTTCTATTCTCGTACAAACTTCAGGAGCAAATGGATAATAGGGGTCGGTACAACCTAACCTCGTATGTAAAGAGGAAATTATGTGACAACGTCCCGACCTCCAATAAGGGATGGAAAGAAATGATGATTGTAGTGAGTGGTCGGTGGAGGCATCCCGATGCCATAAACATACCAGTCAACCATGTTTTCCAACCGACCCGACTTCTTGAGTTTAAGAGTTTTCATACCCAAGCCTCATGCCATTGCGATCTGTGTAATGATAAGTTGGGTATGCTAGTGATGGGTTTCGTTCAGGTTCCTCGGGAGAAAAGGGAGGTCGGGTATATAAGATCCTGATTTGAACTGTTGCAGACCAGACTATGGAGTCAGGATTTGAGGGATAGCCAGAATTGCCTGACCAGATTTGTATTGCAGGAGCTTGCATCGGGAGCGTCTGCACAAGCGATCGCCTCGGGTTCCACTGCGACTACGTCTGGATCGAAGAGATTCAAGTCCAAGTCAAAGTCATCAGCAACCAAAAAGCTCAAGAAAACTATGTCGGGAGGTCAGCAGAAACAGAAAGTTGTTACCATGCCCAAGCTTTCTATAAAGAAGGCTAAACGAGCAGACATCGGTTCCACATCCTTTGTTTGTGGGGTTGATGTCCCTCCAGTTCCTGAGAACCTTCTAGTTACTACATCAGTGGGGCCGACTGAAAGGCGAGCTGCCACGCCCCCTCCTCCTCCTCCGGTAGAGCATCCTCCGGTCACGCCCCAACCTCCATCTTCTCAAAACCCTCAAACGGCTGCATCGGGGGCGGTCGAGGTCGAGAATGGTCATGCCTTGGTCCCGAGGTCTACAGGTTCGGGTCAAAGTCAGAATCCGTCTCAGACTGATCCCTCAGTCAGGCCCGGTTTGAGCCTCAATACGGCACTGGGGGTTCCTGCCCCGATGTCTGATTCTCGGGAATTAGACTTTGACGAAGAGGGTCAATCCCGACCTACGAAACTGCGAACTGCTATCTCGCATTATGTCAGGAAACAAGATAACAGGGAGATAGAGAAAGCTGTTGAAAGTGGGAAAGATGTTCCCCATGGGCCCCGGTTCAGGCTGGATACTAGGAAGGGCCTTCCATACCTGTCCGTAGGGGATCAGACGATCGGGAACAAGGAAGTCTTGCGGGAGATGGCCCTGGGGGTATGGACCCCGGCCGATAGGTTGGCGATGGGGCGGTATGACAGGATGAGCTTAGCCTTGAATGGGCCCGAGCTTACAATGAAGGTAATATTATTATTATTATTTATATATATATATATATATATTATTTTATTTTATTTATATATATATTTTTTTGGCATTGAACATTTGCTTCCCATCTTTCTTGATTATGCATGCATTTGTCATAAATATAACATCATAGCCTTTGTCACATAATTGACTAATACTAAACAAATTATGCTTCAACCCATCAACTAAAAGCACATCATCTATAGAGAGAGAAGAGGAAATACCGATTGAGCCAATTCCTATAATTTTGCCTTTAGAGTTGTCTCCAAAAGTTACGTTTCCTCCTTCATATGTTTTTAGTGAAATAAACTTTGATTTATCTCCCGTCATATGCCTTGAGCATCCGCTATCGAGAAACCATTTTTCTTTTGATGCGGACTTCAAGCATACCTACAAAACAAGTTCAAGTAACTTTTATTGGTACCCAATCTGTTTTGGGTCCATTTTGGTTAGATAGATATGCAATAGTTCCTTTTGGAACCCAAATTTGTTTTGTTACAACATTTTCTTTTCTATGAGAGCATGCAATAGATCCTTTCGGAATCCAAACCATTTTTGACATAATTTTCTTCTTTCTATGAAAGTATACATTTGCTTTGTGTCCTTTTCTATTGCAATAGTAGCAAGTAACATGTTTATAATCATTTGAAGAAGCATGAGATGATTTTCTAGTAAATGTAGAGCTAAGTGATTTTCTCTTTTTCAAAATGAGAGCATTTTTGTCAAAAGCATCATACCCTAGACCGCATTTATCAAATGATCCTTTTTGTCTTCCTAACATGATACTAAGGTTCTCTTTTCCTTTTGTAAATTTTGGTAAAACATTTATTTGATCATCAATAGTATTTTTCAAACGAATATTTTCCTTTTCTAGCTCAATGCTTTTGTCATTGCAAGAAACTTCTAAGCTTGCACTAGTGAGACTACATGAAGGTTTAGCTTTCTTAAGAAGGATATATTTTCTAGCTAATTTTTCGAATTCATCATGTAATTCTTCAAACACATCTTGCAATTCATTGTAATCAAGAAGAAGTTCATCATATGATAGTTTATCTAAATCATTTAAATTTAAATGTACCTCTTCTTCATTTGCCATGAGACAAATGTTGGCCGTTTCCTCACTACTTTTCTCCTCATCCGAGTCGCATGAGTCATAGTCCTCCCATGTGACATTCATTGCCATCTTGCTAGGTCTTTTCTCGTTTTCCTTTTTGAGCTTGAAGCAATCACTTTTGTAGTGTCCCGGCTTTCCGCAATTAAAACACGTTGGGGGTTCTCTTTTGCTAGGCTCGCCTCTTGGTTCGATTCTCTTCACGAATCTTCCACCATTTGCTTTCTTTCTTTGAAGATGTCTCTTGAATTTTTGGGCGAACAAGGCAATGTCCTCATCCTCTTCTTCTTCACTCGGCTCATTATTTTCATTTTTGGTGAAGGCTTGCAAAGCTATCCCCTTTCTTGGCTTGATGTCGTCTTCACGAGCTTTTAATGTTATTTCCCAAGTGAGTAGAGAGCCGAAGATTTCATCGAGACTCATGGTGTTGAGGTCATGAGCTTCTTTGATAGCCGTTACTTTTGCATCCCACTTTGCCGGGAGACTTTTAAGCACTTTTCGTGACGCATCGGATCTAGGAACAATTCTACCAAGATGCTTTTAGTCCATTCAAAATATTTGTAAAGCGAGACATCATGGAATTCACATTTTCATCATCTTTCATAGCAAATAATTCATATTCATGCATGAGTATGTCAATTTTAGATTCTCGTACTTGAGATGTACCTTCATAGGTTACCTCAAGTTTATCCCACATTTCTTTTGCCGTTGAACAAGTAGATACACGATTAAATTCATTTGGACTTAAAGCGCAATTTAAATTTACTTTGGCTTTAGCATTGTACGACATGAGTTTACGGTCATCATTATCCCATTCATTGGGTAATTTGGGGACGGTTTTTCCATCAACAATTTTGGTCAATACAAATGGTCCTTCAAGAACTACTTGCCAAATTTGGTAATCGATAGCTTGAAGAAAATCTATCATTCTAGTTTTCCAATAGCTATAATTTGATCCATCAAACCATGGGGGCCTATTATTCGATTGTCCTTCAACATGAGTGACTAAATTTGATGACATGATCGTTCTCTAAGACGGTTAAGTCTAAAATAAATAGAGATTAGGCTCTGATACCAATTGTTAGTCACTAATTAACCCTAGAGGGGGGGTGTGAATAGGGTGTTCAAAAATAATTCTAATTCTTTTCAAAATTTGAATACACTTTAAACAAAAATCAATTTCTCAAAAATAAAGTGGATGATTCAATTTAAACTTTCCTAACTATTAATTTCAAGACAAGATAGCATACAAGATATTTAAGCAATTATAGCATGCAAATAAATCAAGTAAAGAGAAAGAGATAGAGAGATTGACACCGTGATTTTTTCGAGGTTCGGTAACTCCTACTCCTCGGCTCAAGAACCCCTTCTTGAGACTTTTCCCGATCCTCTCACTATGGCCCTTTCTTCACAGGTGGAATGGCAAACCTTTACAATACAAGCCTCTCGAGCTTGTCTCTCAATCAAGAGAACAACCCTCTCTTGAACAATCGGTGGACTTCACTTGTCCGAGATTACAAATTCGTATGTAATCAATAAAATCACTCAAGAACAAAAACACTCAAAACCCAAAGGTTTTTATGGAAGATAAATCAATATAAGCTCAAGTGTTTTTGGTGATTTTACAATAGCTCTAGAAATGTATTCTCAAAGGATATAATCAATGAATGATATTTGGAGAATAAGAAGAGATACTAGAGGTTTTGATTTTCAAAGAAACTTGAAGAAAATCAGATTTTCAAAGCTTGGTTTCAATGGCTTTTGTAGAGAAAATTTCTGCAGAATTTTTGCTAGCTTTCTTTCTCTTTGAATTTCAATCTCTTAGTCTTCACAATACACATCTCATTCTATATATAGCATTGTATTAGGGTTTTGAAGAGTGAATATTGTAATTGAAAGACAAGAGCCGTTTGAACACCATTACAAACAATCCACAAAACAGGGGAAATGTTTTCTGAAAAATCTGCAGATTTTAAGGATGAACTAGTCGACTCCTTTGCATTTGAGTCGACTACATTGCTTCATCTAGTCGACTAGATTGAGTTCTAGTCGACTACAATGGTTAATCTAGTCGACTAGAATGAGTTCTAGTCGACTACTTCTTGTAGTCTAGTCGACTCAATGGTCATTCAGTCGACTCTTTTGATGTGGATGAAAAACCAATAGCTACTGATTGTTCTAGTCGACTACTAGAAAATACACAGGTCTATTCTAGTCGACTACAACATGAAAAATATTTAATAAAAATATTTTTCTTTTCATTTAAGTTTGGTAAAGCGTTTTCCATTCTATTTGAGTTCGGTTCATTTTATACTTGAGCTTATACGATAAAATCGACACATAAAATTACCTTGTTACAGTGATCGCTCCCCGACCTATCTACCCCGAGTCTTGAGTCTTCGACTTTCGCTTATGCCGTTGAATAAATTGATTTTCCATTTGCGCTTCAATTTCTTTCACAACTTTATGCTTTAAATCAAGCTTTCTTTCCGAGCTTGTTTTTCGAGTAGTTTCCTTTTCGAGTTTGATTTCTGAGTCGTTCACCTGTCTTTTGCTGAAAATATAAACTCGATAATTCATTAGTATCAAACACTCTTCAATGGTTTGTTATCATCAATTTTGGAATTGTTTGCCGAAAGTAAATTTCAAAGCCAACAGCCTCATATATAGTATTGTTGTCCAAAATAGCCTTATAATGCTGAAGGAATGATGTACAGACACCGATTCAGCTTATATGACGATTCGAGTGAAATCCGTACCACTTGGAAAGAGGAAGAGGTTATACGGAAAACAGAGTGCCAGTTTTGAGAGCGTGGCCTATTTTGGCATGCTTTACAGTATTGTTGTTCGTAAGAGCCTTACCATGGTGAAAGAATGATGTACAAACACCGATTCAACTTATAGGACGATTCAAGTGAGATTTGTCCCAGTTAGAAGGAAAAGGAGATTAGACAAAAAGAGAAAAGGGGTATCTAGGAGAGTGTGGACTATTTTGGTACGCTTTTTTGTATTGTTGTCCATACTAGCCTTATAATGGTTATGCATTGATGTACAAACATCGATTCAACTTATAAAACGATTCGAGTGAAATCCGTCCCACTTGGAAAGAAATGGGGGTGGGATAAAAAGATAAAGGTCAATTAGGAGAGTGTCGACTATTTTGGTACGCTTTATAGTACTGTTGTTCATAAGAGACTTATATTGGTGAAGGAATTATGCAGAAACTCCGATTCAACATATAGGACGATTTGAGTTAAACCCGTCCCACTTAGAAAATGGTCAGGTAGGAGAGTGAAGACTATTTGGGTACGCTTTATAGTACTGTTGTCCATAAGAGGCTTATAATGGTGAAGGAATTATGTACAAGCACCGATTCAACTTTTAGGACGATTCGAGTGAAATCCGCCCCACTTAGAAAGAAAAGGAGGTTGGAGAGAGATAAAAGGGCCAAGTACGACAGTGTGGACTATTTTGGAAAGCTTGATAGTATTGTTATCTAGATGAGCCTTATAATGGTGAAGGAATTATGTAGAAGGAATTATGTACAAACACCGATTCAACTTATAGGATGATTCGAGTGAAATCCATCCCACTTTGAACGAAAAAGATATTGGAGAGAAATAAAATGGCTAGTTAAGAGAGCGTGGACTATTTTTGTACGCCTTTTTGTATTGTTTTACCTTAAAGCCTCATAACGGCGAAGGAATGATGTGTAAACAGCGATTTAAATTATAGGATGATTCAAGTGAAACCTGTCCCACTTAGAAAGAAAAGGAGGCTGGACAGAAAGAAAAAGGCAAGGTAGGAAAGTGTTGTCTATTTTGGTACGCCTCATATATAGTATTGTTGTCCATAAGAGGCTTATAATGGCAAATGAATTATGTACAAACACCGATTCAACTTTTAGGACGATTCGAGTGAAATCCGCCCCACTTAGAAAGAAAAGGAGGTTGGAGAGAGAGAAAAGGACCAGGTACGACAGTGTGGACTATTTTGGAACGCTTGATAGTTTTGTTTTCCAAATGAACCTTATAATGGTGAAGGAATTATGTACAAACACCGATTCAACTTATAGGATGATTCGAGTGAAATCCGTCCCATGTTGAACGAAATTGAGATTGGACAGAAAGAGAAGGGCCAGTTAAGAGAGTGTGGACTATTTTTGTACGCTTTTTTGTATTGTCTTCCATACTAGCCTAATAATGGTGAAGCAATAATGTACAAATACCGACTCATATTATATGACGATTGGAGTGAAATTCGTCCCGCTTAAAAAGAAAAGGGGGTTGGAGAGAAATAAAATGGCTAGTTAAGAGAGCGTGGGCTATTTTGGTACGCCTTTTTGTATTGTTTTCCCTTAAAATCTCATAACGGCGAATGAATGATGTGTAAACACCGATTTAACTTATAGGACGATTCGAGTGAAACCCGTCCCAGTTAGAAAGAAAAGGAGGCTGGACAGAAAGAAAAAGGCCAGGTAGGAAAGTGTTGTATTTTGGTACGCCTCATATATAGTATTGTTGTCCAAAAGAGCCTTATAATGCTGAAGGAATGATGTACAGACACCGATTCAGCTTATATGACGATTCGAGTGAAATCCGTACCACTTGAAAAGAGGAAGAGGTTATACGGAAAGCAGAGGGCCTGTTTTTAGAGCGTGGGCTATTTTGGCATGGTTTACAGTATTGTTGTCCGTAAGAGCCTTACAATGGTGAAAGAATGATGTACAAACACCGATTCAACTTGTAGGACGATTCAAGTGAGATTTGTCCCAGTTAGAAGGAAAAAGAGATTAGACAGAAAGAGAAAATGGGTAGCTAGGAGAGTGTGGACTATTTTGGTACGCTTTTTTGTATTGTTATCCATACTAGCCTTATAATGGATAAGCAATGATGTACAAACATCAATTCAACTTATACGACGATTCGAGTGAAATTTGTTTTTGATAAGTAAGTCAGTATTATAAAGAAAAACAAGGTCTAGAAGACCATACAAATTCCAAGGGGCATTCCCCAGGTAAGAATACATATATGGAAACCCCAAATCCACCAAAGTAATAAATCTCAACTGCTAGCTCTTCCATTCCTATCCTCACTAGAACAAAGGACGCAATGACAAAGATACACATTTTTGTTAAGCAAAAAATTACAGCAATAAAGACCATACAAGATACAACCGATCCTATGGATATTGGGAAGATGCCACCTCCATAATGAAGTTGAAAAACATACCGTCCTCAATTTCTCACGCCATTTGATAACCATCTGTCATCTATAGAGCATATACTCAATAATCTTCATTGATAACAGCTTCCCATCCTCTATAGCAACAAAACAGCCTCCAATCATGCACGAAATATAGTATGTGGTAGTCCCCATGCAGCTGAGATATCCAGATTTCTATTTGTCCTTTTAACTCGCTGAAGTGCACAAGCTCTAAGTGAAATTGATTCCATAATCTCCTTTTGTATTTGGGCTTCATTTCTGATCTCATTTGCATACATTCTCTTGTTTCGCTCTTGCCAAATAGAGTAAATAGTAGCTGCGAAACAAAGCTTGGCAAGTATATGCTCCAAATCATTTTCCATAAGATGCACATTGCACCAATGAAGGAGGGCTGTCCAAGGCAAGAGAGGAAAGAAGAATCCAGTCCTTTGTTGAATATTGCTCCACACTTGACCTGAAACATCACACTCAAAGAAAAGATGTTGTCTCGATTCAATAGGCAGAGAACATAGCATGCATTGCTGATGTTGCACCAAATTCATTACCATCATTCTTTGTTGTGTCATTAATTTATCTTGAATCACAACCCAAAGATTAAAAGCGTGCTTGGGGATATGATTTGGAAACCACACTGTGTGAACCCAATCCACTTTATTTCTGCCATTTCTGAGAACCTCCCATGCTGAACTTATAGAGTATTTACCTCTAGTTGGGTACCAAATAAGCTTATCAGCATTGTGAATATTTGGGGGATCAAGGGCTTGAATATCCTCTCTCAATTGAATAAGCTCTAAAGATCTCGGAATGGGCAGATTCCAACCCTCCTCGTTGACCAAAGAAGAAACTTTTGCATCTCGAGGCAGCCCTGAGGCATAGATGACCCTATGCCCCAATTCTTGCACTATAGAGCAGCCATAGACCCAATTATCATGCCATAAAGATATAGTTTCCCCATTGCCAACTCTGAATTTGAAATGTCTTCGAAAATCCTCCCTCATGTCAAGCATCTTTCTCCACACCCAAGAACACTTATCGGGTCTCTTTAGAAGCCAAAAATTTCTATTTTTCACTAATTCCTCCTTAGCCCAAAGAGCCCAAAGGTTTGTGGAATCAGAATGTAGCAAATTCCAGATCTGTTTGCCAATTGCAGCCATGTTCCAAGCTACAATATCTTTAAGCCCCAATCCTCCCTCTTCTTTTGGAAGGCAAATGGTAGACCATGCCACCTTCTCCCCCCCTTGAGCCAAATCTGGTCCTTTCCATAAAAAATTCCTCATTATGCTTGCAATCTCCTTCATCACTCCTTTAGGAAGAATGTAGGTTGTAGCCCAATACACTTGAACTGAAAACAACACTGCGGCAACAAGTTGCAATCTTCCTGCAAATGATAAAAATCTTGTATTCCAAGCTTGAACTCTTCTAGTGATTTTAATCACCAACTCTTGGCATTCAACAGCTGAAAGTCTTGTAGAAATTAGTGGGACGCCCAAATACTTGATAGGAAGAGAACCCAAGCTAAAGTTTGTCATTTGGAAAATGGCCTGCAAGTTGTCCTCCTCCACTACAGATGCAAAAAGCAAACTCTTTTGAGGGATAGGAGCTAAAACAGAGAGGTTATTAAACTTTTGCAAGGCATTCATCAAGGTAGAAACAGAGGAAACATTACCCTTACTGAAAAGAAGAAGATCATCAGCAAACATTAAGTGGCTAAGCTTCAAGCTTTGACATCTCACATGGTATTGGAACTGGTCTCCCTCTTCAATGTTGTTAAGAATTCCGGAAAGCACTTCCATAGTCATGACAAAAAGATAAGGAGAGATTGGGTCTCCTTGTCTAAGCCCCCTTCCACTTGCAAAAACGCCTTCTAACCCTCCATTGATGTTGATAGAGAACACAGGAGTAGAGTAACACGTGATAATCCATTTTTGCATCTTCTCTGGCAGCCCAAACTTTTCAAGAACTTTGGCTAGAAATTCCCAAGATATGGTATCATAAGCTTTTCTGAGATCCACCTTCATAGCCACTCTAGAGGGAGTATCATTCTTGTGATAGTGGAGAAGAATCTCTTGAGCAAGAAACACATTATCCCCAATATGTCTTCCCGGAACAAAACCTGATTGATTTAGGCTAATACAAGAAGATAAAACAATTTTTAGTCTGTTAGCCAAAATCTTGGAGATACATTTGTAGAGCACATTACAAACTGAAATGGGCCTAAAATCAGCAACTTTGGAGGGATTTGTGATCTTAGGAATCAAAGTTATCGCCGTAGTGTTGATCTCTTTTAGCAATTGACCAGATTCAAAAACATCTTGGATTGCTTCCACCACCTCCTTCCCTATTATGGGCCAAGTAGCCTTATAGAATAGAGAATTTAAACCATCCGGACCTGGAGATTTATTATCATTCATCGCAAAGAAGGTATGCCTTACCTCTTCAGCTGTAACACTCCTACACATTAGCTCACCTTGATCAACTGAAATAGGATGATGGATGTAATTTTCCAGCTCCTCAAACTCACCATTGCTGATTTGTTTAGTGAACAACTCCTTGTAATAATGAATGATCTCCATCTTCACAAGCTCAGGAGAAGAAACCACACTTCCATTCTCTTTGGTAATGGACATGATTCTATTGAATGCTCTTCTTTGAGAAGCCATCTTGTGGAAAAAGGATGTATTCTGATTCCCCAAATTAAGCCATTGCACTCTTGATTTCTGTCTACAAAGGCTTTCTTCCGCATGGGCCATTTCAAAGAAATGATGCCGACATTCCTTCTCAACTTTCTTCAATTCAGAATTTGTTGGGTCATTATCCATGATCTTTTGAATATCCACCATCTTTCTTCTACTCAAATTGACTTGATTAGAAATCTGATTATAGTATAGAGAATTTAGGCTTTTAAGCCCTTGCTTGATAAGCTTCAATTTCTGAGTGACAACAAACATCTTTGAGCCCCTAATCTCCTTACTCCATGCATCAGCAATCATAGGGAGGAAACCCTCATGATGAATGAGAAAGTTATTGAATCTGAAAGGTCTTCTTACTTGGAGTTCCCCTCCATGAATTTTGAAGAGGATACAAGTATGATCAGAAATAAAAGGAGGTGCAAAAGTTACCTCTCCATTTGGAATCAGCTCCAACCATTTGTGATTTGCAAGACACCTATCCTACTTTCTGAATTTTTGCCCATTATTCCATGTATATTTCATTACGGAATAGGTAATATCTATTAAACCTGCTTCATCCAACGCATGACCACACTCTCTCATGTAAGGTTTCCAACTAGTAGAGCCCCCCACCCTTTCATGCTTGTGCCTAATGGCATTAAAATCACCACCTGCAAACCAAGGCTCACGATGATGGTTATTTGCAATATTGGAAAGATCCACCCAAAGCTTCCTCCTCTCAACATAATCATTGCTGCCATAAACAAAGGAAGCAAAGCCCACAAAAGAATCCTCCACATTTGCAATTTTACAATGAACAATCTGATCAGTAACAAAAAGAGTGCTCACCACTAACTTAGAAGGATCCCAACAAATCAAAATCCTCCCCAAATCAGCATGCTCATAATTATGAATACTCTCCCATCCCGGGCAAATCACTTTTAGAGTTTTATCAATATTGCATTGCTGGATTTTAGTCTCCACAAGACACATAAGAGAAAGACCCATCTCTTTAATCATTTTCTTAATCTCCACCTGCTTGACATAACTATTCAAGCCTCTAATATTCCAAATGCTATAAATCATTTAAACAATAGAAGAAATGGTTACCTCTTTCCCACCTTTGTGAGGTGAATTTCTCTTCAGCAATCTTTTGGTTTTGAATTGTTCCATAGAAACATTACCACTGATATTGCTTCCCGACAACAGCTTTTTCGGAGGTTCTTTTGCCAAACCAACAGCCCCTTCTTCCCCTTTAGAGCGCTCGGTGATTGCCATTTTCTCCTTTGCATCCATAACTGCATGTTCTTCAATGTTCAAAACATCTTGCTCTTCTAAATTCAGTAAACAAGCAAATTGATTTGGTGATTTGTGAATAGGGTTACCTTCCTCATCCCCAATGTGAACAATCAGCTGAGTATTACCCCCTTTATCATCATTTGCTTCTATAGCTTCCTCTTCAACAATCTGCTCTACTTCATTCTCATGTGTAACTTCCTTAGCTACCGCATTTGGAATTGAATGGTTATCCTCCAAAATATTAGTTACCATGTTCTCCTCACCCTCCATAGAAGAAGTAGTAGCAACCCTTGATTTCTTCCCCACAACCACCCATTCCTTCTTAGTCTCTTTTGGCTTTGACAATGCAGCTTGAACTTTCACCTTAACACAATTCTTATTTGAATGCCCAAACACCTCATAATGTGTACATTTCAATGGAATCCATTGGTACTCAATAGCAATTAGAATAATTCTACCATCCGAGATAGCGATTCGAGTGAAATCCGTCCCACTTGAAAAGAAAAGGGGGTGGGATAGAAAGATAAAGGTCAATTAGGAGAGTGTCGACTATTTTGGTACGCTTTATAGTATCGTTATTCATAAGAGACTTATAATGGTGAAGGAATTATGCACAAACACCGATTCAACGTATAGGACGATTTGAGTTAAACCCGTCCCACATAAAAAAGGGCCAGGTAGGACAGTGTGGACTATTTTGGTACGCTTTATAGTACTGTTGTCCATAAGAGACTTATAATAGTGAAGGAATTATGTACAAGCACCGATTCAACTTTTAGGACGATTCGAGTGAAATCCGCCCCACTTAGAAAGAAAAGGAGGTTGGAAACAGAGAAAATGGCCAGGTACGACAGTGTGGACTATTTTGGAACCATTGATAGTTTTGTTATCCAAATGAGCCTTATAATGGTGAAGGAATTATGTACAAACACCGATTAACGTTATAGGATGATTCGAGTGAAATCCCTCCCACTTTGAACGAAAATGAGATTGGACAGAAAGAGAAGGGCCAGTTAAGAGTGTGGACTATTTTTGTACGCTTTTTGGTATTATCTTCCATACTAGCCTAATAATGGTGAAGCAATAATGTACAAATACCGACCCAACTTATATGACGGTTGGAGTGAAATTTGTCCCGCTTAGAAAGAAAAGGGGGTTGGAGAGAAAGAAAATGTCTAGTTAAGAGAGCGTGGACTATTTGGGTACCCTTTATAGTATTGTTTTCTCTTAGAGCCTTATAACGGCGAAGGAATGATGTGTAAACACCGATTTAACTTATAAGACTATTCGAGTGAAAGCGTCCCACTTAGAAAGAAAAGGAGGCTGGACAGAAAGAAAAAGGCCAGGTAGGAAAGTGTTTTCTATTTTTGTACGCGTCATATATAGTATTGTTGTCCAAAACAGCCTTATAATGCTGAAGGAAGGATTTACAGAGACCGATTCAGCTTATATGACGATTCGTGTTAAATCCGTACCATTTGGAAAGAGGAAGAGGTTGTACGGAAAACAGAAGGCCAGTTTTGAGAGTGTTGCCTATTTTGGCACGCTTTACAGTATTGTTGTCCGTAAGAGCCTTGCAATGGTGAAAGAATGATGTACAAACACCGATTCAACTTATTGGACGATTCAAGTGAGATTTATCCCAGTTAGAAGGAAAATGAGGTTGGAGAGAGATAAAAGGGCCGGGTACGACAGTGTGGACTATTTTGGAACGCTTGATAGTATTGTTATCCAAATGAGCCTTATAACGGTGAAGGAATTATGTACAAACACCGATTCAACTTATAGGATGATTCGAGTGAAATTCATCCCACTTTGAACGAAAAAGAGATTGGACAGAAAGAGAAGGGCCAGTTAAGAGAATGTGGACTATTTTTGTACGTTTTTTTGTATTGTCTTCCATACTAGCCAAATAATGGTGAAGCAATAATGTACAAATACCGACTCAACTTATAGGACGATTCAAGTGAGATTTGTCCCAGTTAGAAGGAAAAGGAGATTAGACATAAAGAGAAAAGGGGTAGCTAGGAGAGTGTAGACTATTTTGGTACATTTTTTTGTATTGTTGTCCATACTAGCCTTATAATGGTTTAGCAATGATGTACAAACATCGATTCAACTTTTACGACGATTCGTGTGAAATTCGTCCCACTTGGAAAGAAAAGGGGGTGGGATAGAAAGATAAAGGTGAATTAGGATAGTTTCGACTATTTTGGTACGCTTTATAGTATTGTTGTTCATAAGAGACTTATATTCGTGAAGGAATTATGCACAAACACCGATTCAACATAGATGACGATTTGAGTTAAACCCGTCCCACTTAGAAAAGGGCCAGGTAGGAGAGTGTGGACTATTTTGGTACGCTTTATAGTACTGTTGTCCATAAGAGGCTTATAATGGTGAAACAATGATGTACAAACACCGATTCAACTTATAGGACGATTCGAGTGAAATCCGCCCCACTTAGAAAGAAAAGGAGGTTGGGGAGAGAGAGAAAAGGGCCAGGTACGACAGTGTGGACTATTTTGGAACGCTTGATAGTATTGTTATCCAAATGAGCCTTATAACGGTAAAGGAATTATGTACAAACACCGATTAAACTTATAGGATGATTCGAGTGAAATCCATCCCACTTTGAACGAAAAAGAGATTGGACAGAAAGAGAGTGTGGACTATTTTTGTACGCTTTTTAGTATTATCTTCTATACTTGCCTAATAATGGTGAAGTAATAATGTACAAATACCGACTCAACTTATATGACGGTTGGAGTGAAATTCGTCCCGCTTAGAAAGAAAAGGGGGTTGGAGAGAAATAAAATGTCTAGTTAAGAGAGCGTGGACTATTTTGGTACCCTTTATAGTATTGTTTTCCCTAAGAGCCTTATAACGGCGAATGAATGATGTGTAAACACCAATTTAACTTATAGGGCGATTCGAGTGAAATCGTCCCACTTAGAAAGAAAAGGTGGCTGGACAGAAAGTAAAAGGCCAGGTAGGAAAGTGTTTTCAATTTTGTACGCGTCATATATAGTATTGTTGTCAAAAACAGCCTTATAATGCTGAAGGAATGAATTTCAGACACCGATTCAGCTTATATGACGATTCGAGTGAAATCCGTACCACTTGGAAAGAGGAAGAGGTTGTACGGAAAACAGAGGGCCAGTTTTGAGAGTGTGGCCTATATTGGCACGCTTTACAGTATTGTTGTCCGTAAGAGCCTTGCAATGGTGAAAGAATTATGTACAAACACCGATTCAACTTATAGGATGATTCAAGTGAGATTTATCCCAGTTAGAAGGAAAAGGAGGTTGGAGAAAGAGAAAAGGGCCGGGTACGACAGTGTGGACTATTTTGGAACGCTTGATAGTATTGTTATCCAAATGAGTCTTATAACGGTGAAGGAATTATGTACAAACACCGATTCAACTTATAGGATGATTCGAGTGAAATCCGTCCCACTTTGAACGAAAAAGAGATTGGACAGAAAGAGAAGGGCCAGTTAAGAGAGTGTGCACTATTTTTGTACGTTTTTTTGTTTTGTCTTCCATACTAGCCTAATAATGGTGATGCAATAATGTACAAATACCGACTCCACTTATAGGACGATTCAAGTGAGATTTGTCCCAGTTAGAAGGAAAAGGAGATTAGACAGAAAGAGAAAAGGGGTAGCTAGGAGAGTGTGGACTATTTTGGTACATTTGTTTGTATTGTTGTCCATACTAGCCTTATAATGGTTTAGCAATGATGTAGAAACATCAATTCAACTTATACGACGATTCGAGTGAAATCCGTCCCAATTGGAAAGAAAAGGGGGTGGGATAGAAAGATAAAGGTCAATTAGGATAGTGTCGACTATTTTGGTACGCTTTATAGATTGTTGTTCATAAGAGACTTATATTGGTGAAGTAATTATGCACAAACACCGATTCAACATAGAGGACGATTTGAGTTAAACCCGTCCCACTTAGAAAAGGGATAGGTAGGAGAGTGTGGATTATTTTGGTACGCTTTATAGTACTGTTGTCCATAACTGGCTTATAAGGGTGAAGGAATTATGTACAAGCACCGATTCAACTTTTACGACGATTCGAGTGAAATCCGCCCAGTTAGAAAGAAAATGAGGTTGGAGAGAGAGAAAAGGACCAGGTACGACAGTGTGGACTATTTTGGAACGCTTGATAGTTTTGTTATCCAAATGAGCCTTATAATGGTGAAGGATTTATGTACAAACACCGTTTAACCTTATAGGATGATTCGAGTGAAATCCGTCCCACTTTGAACGAAAAAGAGATTGGACAGAAAGAGAAGGGCTAGTTAAGAGAGTGTGGACTATTTTTGTACGCCTTTTTGTATTGTCTTCCATACTAGCCTAATAATGGTGAAGCAATAATGTACAAATACCGACTCAACTTATATGACGATTGGAGTGAAATTCGTCCCGCTTAGAAAGAAATGGGGGTTGACTAGAAGTTAAATGGCTAGTTAAGAGAGCGTGGACTATTTTGGTACCCTTTATAATATTGTTTTTCCCTAAGAGCCTTATAACGGCGAAAGAATGATGTGTAAAGACCGATTTCACTTATAGGACGATTCGAGTGAAACCCGTGCCACTTAGAAAGAAAAGGTGGTTGGACAAAAAGAAAAAGCCCAGCTAGGAAAGTGTTGTCTATTTTGGTACGCGTCATATATAGTATTGTTGTCCAAAACAGCCTTATATTGCTGAATGAATGATATACAGACACCGATTCAGCTTATATGACGATTCGTGTGAAATCCGCACCACTTGGAAAGAGGAAGAGGTTGTACGGAAAACAGAGGGCCAGTTTTGAGAGTGTGGCCTATTTTGGTATGCTTTACAGTATTGTTGTCCGTAAGAGCCTTGCAATGGTGAAAGAATGATGTACAAACACCGATTCAACTTATAAGACGATTCAAGTGAGATTTATCCCAGTTAGAAGGAAAAGGAGGTTGGAGAGAGAGAAAATGGAGATAGAGTTGCTAGCAATGGGTGAGGGGATTATTTTTTGCTCAGTTTTCCTGGAATTTATGTTCAGGATTTCTGTCTGGATGAGTGGTAGAGATCATGTTTCAGTGTTGTTGGGGGTATGGGTCAAGATTTGGTTCAAAATGCGTGCGAGGTGTTTTATGATAAATTTTTTAAATGTTGCATTATCTTTTGATCCCTTTGCTTACATTGTGCAGATTTATAAGTTGGTGGCTGATTTTCACGGGTGTTCGGATGGCTATGAAGACCATCACGGATGACTACTACAGTTTTCGGTCGTTGTCCAGTGCTTCAGTGCAGTTTGTAAACTGCAGTTTTGTGACGGCCAACAATGCAGTTTACTAGTGCAGATTTTTTAGTGCTGAAATTCAGAATTTTCAGTGCAGATTTCAGTGTTTCAGTAATGAAATGCAGTTTTTTCAGTGCAGATTTCAGAATTTCAGTGCTGAAATGGTCGTTTTTCAGTGTTTCAGGGCAGAAATACAGATTTTTCAGTGCAGATTTCAGTGTTTCAGTACTGAAATGCAGTTTTTTTCAGTGCTAAAATGCAGTATTTTCAGTGTTACAGTGCTGAAATGCAGTTTTTATCAATGCATATTTCAGAATTTCAGTGCTGAAATGGTCGTTTTTCAGTGTGATGGCAGACCCTTATCAATGGTGCAAATGACAAGGTTGCTCTTCAAATATGGACATGGTTTAATGATGGAAAATGATGGATCAAATGTTCTGCTATTTGTTTCATTTATCTTGATTATGTTCATATGTGGGGATTTCAAGGCTCATAATAATGTTGTCCACAATCTGATGAAGACTGGACCACTAATGCGTTGGAGGAGTATGGTTATTGTTAAACCAATGGTTTCATGTAATTCTCTGGTTTATTGGTTTAGTAATAGAGATAGCATGGTTTTTGTGTATTTCATCCCTTTTAACAATTTAAATCAAAAGATTTGGTGGGTTTGGGGATACCACCCTTGGGAAAGCCAAAGTTTTTTGTAGGCTTTTGCCGTTTCTGGTTTTTATAATATTGACTTACTTTTCAAAAAAAAAAAAAAAAGGCCAGGAACGACTGTGTGGACTATTTTGGAACGCTTGACAGTATTGATATCCAAATGAGCCTTATAACGGTGAAGGAATTATGTCAAATACCGATTCAACTTATAGGATGATTCGAGTGAAATCCGTCCCACTTTGAACGAAAAAGAGATTGGACAGAAAGAGAAGGGCCAGTTAAGAGAGTGTGGACTATTTTTGTACGCTTTAATGTATTGTCTTCCATACTAGCCCAATAATGGTGAAGCAATAATGTACAAATACCGACTCAACTTATAGGACGATTCAAGTGAGATTTGTCCCAGTTAGAAGGAAAAGGAGATTAGACAGAAAGAGAAAAGGGGTAGCTAGGAGAGAGTGGACTATTTTGGTATATTTTTTTGTATTGTTGTCCATTCTAGCCTTATAATGGTTAAGCAATGATGTACAAACATCGATTCAACTTATACGACGATTCGAGTGAAATCCGTCCCACTTGGAAAGAAAAGGTAGTGGGATAGAAAGATAAAGGTCAATTAGGAGAGTGTCGACTATTTTGGTACGCTTTATAGTATTGTTGTTCATAAGAAACTTATATTGGTGAAGGAATTATGCACAAACACCGATTCAACATATATGACGATGTGAGTTAAACCCGTCCCACTTAGAAAAGGGCCAGGTAGGAGAGTGTGGACAATTTTGGTACGCTTTATAGTACTGTTGTCCATAAGAGGCTTATAATCGTGAAGGAATGATGTACAAACACCGATTCAACTTATAGGACGATTCGAGTGAAATCCGCCCCACTTAGAAAGAAAAGGAGGTTGGGGAGAGAGAAAAGGGCCAGGTACGACAGTGTGGACTATTTTGGAACGCTTCATAGTATTGTTATCCAAATGAGCCTTATATAGGTGAAGGAATTATGTACAAACACCGATTCAACTTATAGGATGATTCGAGTGAAATCCGTCCGACTTTGAACGAAAAAAAGATTGGACAGAAAGAGAAGGGCCAGTTAAGAGAGTGTGGAATATTTTTGTACGCTTTTTTGAATTGTTTTCCATACTAGTCTAATAATGGTGAAGCAATAATGTACAAATACTGACTCAACTTATATGACGATTGGAGTGAAATTCGTCCCGCTTAGAATGAAACGGGGGTTGGATAGAAATAAAATGGCTAGTTAAGAGAGCGTGGACTATTTTGGTACCCTTTATAGTATTGTTTTCCCTAAGAGCCTTATAACGGCGAAGGAATGATGTGTAAACACCGATTTCACTTATAGGACGATTCGAGTGAAACCCGTGCCACTTAGAAAGAAAAGGAGGCTGGACAGAAAGAAAAAGGCCAGGTAGGAAAATGTTGTCTATTTTGGTACACGTCATATATAGTATTGGTGTCCAAAACAGCCTTATAATGCTGAAAGAATGATGTACAGACACCGATTGAGCTTATATGACGATTCAAGTGAAATCCGTACCACTTGGAAAGAGAAAGAGGTTGTACGGAAAACAGAGGGCCGGTTTTGAGAGTGTGGCCTATTTTGGCACGCTTTTCAGTATTATTGTGCGTAAGAGCCTTGCAATGGTGAAAAAATGATGTAAAAACACCGATTCAATTTATTGGACGATTCAAGTGAGATTTATCCGAGTTAGAAGGAAAAGGAGGTTGGAGAGAGAGAAAAGGGCCAGGTACGACAGTGTGGACTATTTTGGAACGCTTGATAGTATTGTTATCCAAATGAGCCTCATAACGGTGAAGGAATTATGTACAAATACCGATTCAACTTATAGGATGATTCGAGTGAAATCCGTCCCACTTTGAACGAAAAAGAGATTGGATAGAAAGAGAAGGGTTAGTTAAGAGAGTGTGGACTATTTTTGTACGTTTTTTTGTATTGTCTTCCATACTAGCCCAATAATGGTGAAGAAATAATGTACAAATACCGACTCAACTTATCGGACGATTCAAGTGAGATTTGTCCCAATTAGAAGGAAAAGGAGATTAGACAGAAAGAGAAAAGGGGTAGCTAGGAGAGTGTTGACTATTTTGGTACATTTTTTTGTATTGTTGTCCATTCTAGCCTTATAATGGTTAAGAAATGATGTACAAACATCGATTCAACTTATACGACGATTCGAGTGAAATCCGTCCCACTTGGAAAGAAAAGGTGGTGGGATAGAAAGATAAAGGTCAATTAGGAGAGTGTCGACTATTTTGGTACGCTTTATAGTATTGTTGTTCATAAGAGACTTATATTGGTGAAGGAATTATGCACTAACACCGATTCAACATATAGGACGATTTGAGTTAAACCCGTCCCAATTAGAAAAGGGCCAGGTAGGAGAATGTGGACTATTTTGGTACGCTTTATAGTACTATTGTCCATAAGAGGCTTATAATCGTGAATGAATGATGTATAAACACCGATTCAACTTATAGGACGATTCGAGTGAAATCCGCCCCACTTAGAAAGAAAAGGAGGTTAGGGAGCGAGAAAAGGGCCAGGTACGACAGTGTGGACTATTTTGGAACGCTTTATAGTATTGTTATCCAAATGAGCCTTATAACGGTGAAGGAATTATGTACAAACACCGATTAAACTTATAGGATGATTCAAGTGAAATCCGTCCCACTTTGAACGAAAAAAAGATTGGACAGAAAGAGAAGGGCCAGTTAAGAGGGTGTTGACTATTTTTGTACGCTTTTTTGTATTGTCTTCCATACTAGCCTAATAATGGTGAAACAATAATGTACAAATACCGACTCAACTTATAGGACGATTCAAGTAAGATTTGTTCCAGTTAGATGGAAAAGGAGATTAGACAGAAAGAGAAAAGGGGTTGCTAGGAGAGTGTGGACTATTTTGGTACATTTTTTTGTATTGTTGTCCATACTAGCCTTATAATGGTTAAGCAATGATGTACAAACATCGATTCAACTTATACAACGATTCGAGTGAAATTCGTCCCAATTGGAAAGAAAAGGTGGTGGGATAGAAAGATAAAGGTCAATTAGGGGAGTGTCGACTATTTTGGTACGCTTTATAGTATTGTTGTTCATAAGATACTTATATTGGTGAAGGAATTATGCACAAACACCGATTCAACATATATGACGATTTGAGTTAAACCCGGCCCTCTTAGAAAAGGGCCAGGTAGGAGAGTGTGGATTATTTTGGTACGCTTTATAGTACTGTTTTCCATAAGAGGCTTATAATGGTGAAGGAATTATGTACAAGCACCGATTCAACTTTCAGGACGATTCGAGTGAAATCCGCCCCACTTAGAAAGAAAAGGAGGTTGGAGAGTTTAAAAAGGAGGACCAACTTGTTAAGGAGATAAATTCTTCTGTCAAATTTAGATTATTTCACTTGTTGGATTTTCAAAATGGAGATAGAGTTTCTAGCAATGGGTGAGTGGATTATTTTTTGCTCATTTTTCCTGGATTTTATGTTCAGGATGTCTAGCTGGATGAGTGGTAGAGAGCCTGTTTCAGTGTTGTTGAGGGTATGGTTCAGGATTTGGTTCATAATGCGTGGGAGGTGTTTTATGATAAATATTGTAAATGTTGCATTATCTTTTGATCCCTTAGCTTACATTGTGCAGAGTTATAAGTTGGAGACTGAAGTTCACGGAGTTCGGATGGCTATGAAGACCCTCATGGATGGCTACTCAAGTTTTCGTTCGTTGTTCGGTGCTTCTGTGCAGTTTGTAAACTGCAGTTTTGGGACGGCCAGCAATGTAGTTCATCAGTGCAGATTTTTTAGTGAGGAAATTCAGATTTTTCAGTGCAGTTTTTTAGTATTTCAGCACTGAAATGCAGTTTTTTTCAGTTCTGAAATGCAGTATTTTCAGTGTTTCAGTGCTGAAAAACAATTTTTTCAGTGCAGTTTTCAGTATTCCAGGGCTGAAATGGTCGATTTCCAGTGTTTCGGGGCTATTTTATAATGCAGTTTTGTGATGGCAAAATCATATCAATGCCCTGGGCTAGTGCAAATGACAAGGATGCTTTCAAATTATGGACACGGTTTTAAATGATGGACCAAATGTTCTGCGATGTGTTTCATTTATCTTGATTATGTTCATATGTGAGGATTTCAAGGCTCTTATTAATGTTGTCCACAATCTGATGAAGACTGGTTCATTTATGCTTTGGAGGAGAATGGTTATTGTTAAACCAATTGTTTCATGTAATGTTCTGTTTTATTCGTTTAGTAATAGAGATAGTATGGTTTTTGTAGGGTTTATCCCTTTTAACAATTTAAATCTTAAGATTTGGTGGGTTTGGGGATACCACCCTTGTGAATGCCCAAGTTTATTGTAGGCTTTTGCCGTTTCTGATTTATATTATTGACTTACCTTTCAAAAAAAAAAAGGGCCAGGTACGACAGTGTGGACTATTTTGGAACGCTTGATAGTATTGTTATCCAAATGAGCCTTATAACGGTGAAGGAATTATGTACAAACACCGATTCAACTAATAGGATGATTCGAGTGAAATCCGTCCCACTTTGAACGAAAAAAAGATTCGACAGAAAGAGAAGGGCCAGTAAAGAGAGTGTGGACTATTTTTGTACGCTTTTTTGTATTGTCTTCCTTACTAACCTAATAATGGTGAAGCAATAATGTACAAATACCGACTCAACTTATATGACGATTAGAGTGAAATTCGTCCCGCTTAGAAAGAAACGGGGGTTGGATAGAAATAAAATGGCTAGTTAAGAGAGCGTGGACTATTTTGGTACCCTTTATAGTATTGTTTTCCCTAAGAGCCTTATAACGGCGAAGGAATGATGTGTAAACACCGATTTAACTTATAGGACGATTCGAGTGAAACCCGTCCCACTTAGAAAGAAAAGGAGGCTGGACAGAAAGAAAAAGGCCAGGTAGCAAAGTGTTGTCTATTTTGGTACGCCTCATATATAGTATTGTTGTCCAAAAGAGCCTTATAATGATGAAGGAATGATGTACAGAAACCGATTCAGCTTATATGACGATTCGAGTGAAATCCGTACAACTTGGAAAGAGAAAGAGATTGTATGGAAATTAGAGGGTCAGTTTTGAGAGTGTGGCCTATTTTGGTGTGCTTTACAGTATTGTTGTCCGTAAGAGCCTTACAGTGGTGAAAGAGTGATGTACAAACACCGTTTCAACTTATGGGACGATTGAAGTGAGATTTGTCCCAGTTAGAAGGAAATGGAGATTACACAGAAAGAGAAAAGGGGTAGCTAGGAGTGTGTGGACAATTTTGGTAAGCTTTTTTGTATTGTTGTCCATACTAGCCTTATAATGGTTAAGCAATGATGTACAAACATCGATTCAACTGATACGACGATTCGAGTGAAATCCATCCCAAGTGGGTGGCTGAAGTGCACGAGGTTCGGATGGCTATGAAGACCCTCACTGGGATAGGAATACATTTTTGTAATCTGATGAAGATTATGTATATTTTATTTGTAGTGAGGTGTTCTAGAGATTTGTTATACAATCGTTGCTATAGTCTTATGTATTGTCGGACTTGTTTTATTATTTTCAGGGTTATGGTGATTTTCTTGTGTTTTCCCCTGTGTTTAGAGTTAAGCTTAACTCTTTGGTGGGTGTGAGGGTTCCACCCATGGGGTATGCCCCAAGTATTTTGTAGGCTTCTAGACATTTTTTAATTTTTCTATAAAATTGACTTACCTTTCAAAAAAATAAAAAAAATAAAAAAAGAAGGAGTGGGATATAAAGATAAAGGTATATTAGGAGAGTGTCGACTATTTTGGTACGCTTTATAGTATTGTTGTGCATAAGATACTTATATTGGTGAAGGAATTATGCACAAACACCAATTCAACATATAGGACGATTTGAATTAAACCCGTCCCACGTAAAAAAGGGCCAGGTAGGAGAGTATGGACTATTTTGGTACGCTTTATAGTATTGTTGTCCATAAGAGGCTTATAATGGTGAAGGAATAATGTACAAGCACCGATTCAACTTTCAGGACGATTCGAGTGAAATCCGCCCCACTTAGAAAGAAAAGGAGGCTGGAGACAGAGAAAAGGGCCAGGTACGACAGTGTGGACTATTTTGGTACGCTTGATAGTATTGTTATCCAAATGAACCTTATAACGGTGAAGGAATTATGTACAAACACCGATTCAACTTATAGGATGATTAGAGTGAAATTCGTCCCACTTTGAACGAAAAAAAGAATGGACAGAAAGAGAAGGGGCAGTTAAGAGAGTGTGGACTATTTTTGTACGCTTTTTTGTATTGTCTTCCATACTAGCCTAATAATGGTGAAGCAATAATGTACAAATACCGACTCAACTTATATGACGATTGGAGTGAAATTCGTCCCGCTTAGAAAGAAAAGGGGGTTGGAGAGAAAGAAAATGGCTAGTTAAGAGAGCGTGGACTATTTTGGTACCCTTTATTGTATTGTTTTCCCTTAGAGCCTTATAACGGCGAAGGAATGATGTGTAAACACCGATTTAACTTATAGGACGATTCGAGTGAAACCCGTCCCATATAGAAAGAAAAGGAGACTGAACAGAAAGAAAAAGGCCAGGTAGCAAAGTGTTGTCTATTTTGGTACGCCTCAGATATAGTATTGTTGTCCAAAAGACCTTATAATGATGAAGGAAGGATATACAGACACCGATTCAGCTTATATGACGATTCTAGTGAAATCCGTACCACTTGGAAAGAGGAAGAGGTTGTACGGAAAGCAGAGAGTTAGTTTTGAGAGTCTGGCATATTTTGGCGTACTTTATAGTATTGTTGTCCACAAGAGCCTTACAATGGTGAAAGAATGATGTACAAACACCGATTCAACTTATAGGACGATTCAAGTGAGATTTGTCCCAGTTAGAAGAAAAAGGAGATTAGACAGAAAGAGAAAAGGGGTAGCTAGAAGTATGTGGACAATTTTGGTACGCTTTTTTGTATTGTTGTCCATACTAGCCTTATAATGGTTAAGCAATGATGTACAAACATCGATTCAACTTATACGACGATTCGAGTGAAATCCATCCCACTTGGAAAGAAAAGGGGGTGGGATATAAAGATAAATGTCAATTAGGAGAGTGTCGACTATTTTGGTATACTTTATAGTATTGTTGTTTTTTCAAAAAATAAATTCAAATTTTGGAAAATAATATATACTTTTTCGCAAAAAGAAATATTTTTCGAAAAAAAAATTCATATTAAGAGACTTATATTGGTGAAGGAATTATGCACAAATACCGATTCAACATATAGGACAATTTGAGTTAAACCCGTCCCACATATAAAAGGGCCAGGTAGGAGAGTGTGGACTATTTTGGTACGCTTTGTAGTACTGTTGTCCATAAGAGGCTTATAATGGTGAAGGAATTATGTTCAAGCACCGATTCAACTTTCAGGACGATTCGAGTGAAATCGGCCCCACTTGGAAAGAAAAGGAGGTGGGATATAAAGATAAAGGTCAATTAGGAGAGTGTCGACTATTTTGGTATGCTTTATAGTATTGTTATTTTTTCAAAAAAAAAATTCATATTTTGAAAAATAATATATACTTTTTCGCAAAAAATAATATTTTTCGAAAAAAAAATTCATATTAAGGGACTTATATTGGTGAAGGAATTATGCACAAATACCGATTCAACATATAAGACGATTTGAGTTAAACCCATCCCACATATAAAAGGGCCAGGTAGGAGAGTGTGGACTATTTTGGTACGCTTTGTAGTACTGTTGTCCATAAGAGGCTTATAATGGTGAAGGAATTATGTTCAAGCACCGATTCAACTTTCAGGACGATTCGAGTGAAATCCGCCCCACTTAGAAAGAAAAGGAGGTTGGAGAGAGAGAAAAGGGTCTGGTACGACAGTGTGGACTATTTTGGAACGCTTGATAGTATTGTTATCCAAATGAGCCTTATAACGGGTGAAAGAATTATGTACAAACACCGATTCAACTTATAGGATGATTCGAGTGAAATCCGTCCCACTTTGAATGAAAAAAAGATTGGACAGAAAGAGAAGGGGCAGTTAAGAGAGTGTGGGCTATTTTTGTACGCTTTTTTGTATTGTCTTGCATACTAGCCTAATAATGGTGAAGCAATAATGTACAAATACCGACTTAACTTATATTATGATTGGAGTGAAATTCGTCCCTCTTAGAAAGAAAAGGGGGTTGGAGAGAAAGAAAAGGGCTACTTAAGAGAGCGTGGACTATTTTGGTCCCCTTTATAGTATTGTTTTCCCTAAGAGCCTTATAACGGCGAAGGAATGATGTGTAAACACCGATTTAACTTATATGACGATTCGAGTGAAACCCGTCCCACTTAGAAAGAAAATGAGGCTGGACAGAAAAAGGCCAGGTAGGGAAGTGTTGTCTATTTTGGTACGCGTCATATATAGTATTGTTGTCCAAAACAACCTTATAATGCTGAAGGAATGATGTACATACACGGATTCACCTTATATGACGATTCGAGTGAAATCCGTACCACTTCGAAAGAGGAAGAGGTTGTACGGAAAGCAGAGGGCCAGTATGGAGAGTGTGGCCTATTTTGGTGTGCTTTACAGTATTGTTGTCCGTAAGAGCCTTACAATGGTGAAAGAACGATGTACAAACACCGATTCAACTTATAGGACGATTGAAGTGAGATTTGTCCCAGTTAGAAGGAAAGGGAGATTAGACAGAAAGAGAAAAGGGGTAGCTAGGAGTGTGTGGACTATTTTGGTACGCTTTTTTGTATTGTTGTCCATATTAGCCTTATAATGGTTAAGCAATGATGTACAAACATCGATTCAACTTATACGACGATTCAAGTGAAATCCGTCCCACTTGGAAATAAAGGGGGGTGGGATATAAAGATAAAGGTCAATTAGGAGAGTGTCGACTATTTTGGTACGCTTTATAGTATTGTTGATCATAAGAGACTTATAATGGTGAAGGAATTATGCAAAAACACCGATTCAACATATAGGACGATTTGAGTTTAACCCGTCCCATTTAGAAAAGGGCCAGGTAGGATTGTTAGGACTATTTTGGTACTCTTTATAGTACTGTTGTCCATAAGAGGGTTATAATGGTGAAGGAATTATGTACAAGCAGTGATTCAACTTTCAGGACGATTCGAGTGAAATCCGCCCCATTGAATGAAGTTTTAAGTTTGGATAGAGGTTTCTATTTATTTAAATTTGATTCGTTTGAAAGTAGTGATGCAATTATTGAAAGTGGACCGTGGCATTTTGCAAATCAACTTATGGTATTGCAAAAATGGAGGCCTGATTTAGTAATCCACAAGAAAGGTCTTAAAAGTGTACCAATTTGGGCAAAATTTTATCATGTTCCATTACAGCTATGGACTCTAGAAGGTTTAGTTTATATTGCAAGCATATTGGGAAAGCCATTGTATACTGATGCTCAAACGGATGGTAAAGGGAGATTAAACAATGCCTGAATATGTATTGAGGTGGACATAAATGCTGAGATGCCCTCTGAAGTTGGGGTCAAATTAGCGGATGGTAGGATTGTCCCTATAGATGTTGAGTATCAATGGATACCGTTGAAATGTAATCATTGTGAAATTTTTGGGCATTCAACAAAAAACTGTGTAAAATTAAAAATTCAAGCTGAAATCCAAAAACCTAAGGAGATTAAGAGAGAATGGGTGGTTGTGGGGAAGAAAATTGGGGAATCAAGTAATTCTGGAGGAATAAAAAATCTTCCAGTTGAACAAATAAATGACCAAATGAAAGATCAGTTTCAACCCAAAATTCATGATATTGAAGATGAGGAAGAGGAGGTAAGACATATAGATGAAAATAAAAATTCACCATGTATTGAAGACATATCACAAAGTAAAATTGATCAATTAGAGCAGGAAATGGACAAAGTTGATTATAATGATGTGGAAAAGGATGTTATATCTCCAAATAAGTTCTCTTGTTTGCAGGATTTTGATGAAACTGATATAGTGGATGATTGGGGTATTGATGATGTCAATACTGATTTATCTACTAAGGAAAATGTGATTACTACAAAAATTGAGGGAATTTCTTCTGAAGCAAGTTTAAAGATCGAGAGTTTTAAGAAAGGTTTTAAAAAGAAGGGAAATGGTAGTCCAATTAATCTTTTGAATACTGGTGGTGGGATTTTTAATAAGATTCCTTCTAGCAAATTCAAAACTAAAAGGGTGTTGGTAAAAGGGTTATTAGAGAAGGGGGATCTTAAGAATATATCCTGATTAATGAAGATTATTATATGGAATATTAGAGGTCTGAATGGTGATGTGAAACAAAGTGAAATTAAAAAGATGATTAGGAATCTAGATATTGATGTTTTATGTATTGTTGAGACAAAAGTAGTTGTGGAAAAAGCGGAAACAGTCTTGAATAATATTTGCCCCGGATGGAAGTTATTTCATAATTATGATCATGCCGAGTTGGGGAGACTGTGGGTTTATTGGAATCCTATGAAAGTTAAAGTTGAGCAACTCATCACTAGTGATCAATTTATTCATACTAGTATTTCTGGGATTGATAATAGTTTCAAATGGTTTGCTACCTTTGTGTATGCTTGTCACGCCCCAAATTCCTAGGACTCTGAAACCCGAGCCTAAGAGCTAAGGGAGTGATTGCGGAAGTAAAAAGAAACGAAAAACAAATGAAAACCAATGACTGAAGGTCATCAAACACCCACAAAGGGTTGCAATGAATGCCCAGATACCATGTTGTCACGCCCCTAAGATTCCCGAAACTCAAATCTAGAGAATCAGCGAATCTCCAAGGGATGACGCTAGTCAAACGACTACTAGAGTCAACAACAACAAAGAGACACATGGAATAACAATAAAAATATACTCCATGTCAAGTAGAATGCTAGAAACTCACTAGCATCCTCCAATACCAACTGGCAAGCTCCTAAATTCCTAAGACTCCCGAACAGGGACATCCGAGGAATCCAGGATGTGATCCTTAATACAAATGACCAACTAAGACATCATTAACCAAGAAAACATATGGGTTAATGGTAGAAATGGTATATTTAATACCCAAATGGATAATAAACAAAGCAGCGGAATCTAACGAAAATCCGGCAGAGTTCCGTTTGTAAATGGAACATCCGGACAACAACCATAACACAAGAACCTTCCAATAGCAATTCAATAATCACAATGGCTTCCAAGCCCCACATTCATCAATCCTAATAGGGCCGAGGTAGTGGAAAGGAACCAAAACCCCTCCAAACCCTCTAACATCAACAGAGCCACAAATGCTCGAATAAAAATACAGAAAAGCACCTAACTGTGCGGAATAGATACAATACATCCTGAAAGAATAATTACAGGAAATAAAAGATACATCAACAGGGATATGCCAACAGACTGGCTCCCAAAAGAAAATACATAACAATCCCATAACAATGGGTAGAGAAACTGAAAGCGGATACCTATCGTCCCCAAACCCAGTCGTACTGCAACCGTAACCGCATCACCCAACGCAACTCCATAACCTGTAACAAGAAAACCAAGGAAAACTGCCGTTGCACCGCATCCTGCCCATAGTCGTATAATTCCTGCAACCTGGCGTGTGAATACCAGGGGGCAAGTGAAATACCCATGTGAGCAAATAAGCTCAGTGGGAAAGAATACTCTAACTACCACATCCTCTGGTAGTTTAGGTAAAGCTAAACCGTCTAATAAGATATAAATATAGCCCAACTAGTCCCATCCACGCAAACCCAAGTCAACACGCTCATATACCATCGTAAACGAGTATACATAAGTATATAGGGAATATATATATATATCTACACGTATATATATATAAATACACAACATGAGTCTCTAAAACTCGTACTCCAAGTACCCAACACCATTAGTCTACACTACTCTCACCAATGTACACTAGGTACACAACAACCCAAGTCAAATCTAACAATCATCAATGCTCACCACGCTAACCACCAAATCCAACAGAGGGAAACACAATCACCTCTAATATCCACAGGAAACAAAATCCACCAATAGTACCAAGGAAGGCTCAAATCCTACACCCCGATAACACAGGAAGGAAAACACCCACGTCCTTGCGTACTAACACAACCATCCTCAATATATATATATATATGTACAATATATATATATATATATATATATACGACAAACCTCATCCCAGTCCTAGGGAAAACCTACCTCTCAAAGGCTAGATCCCCTCAATCATATCTCTTACTCAATGCCATAAATCACATCATCACATTTACCTCATAACACTATCATCAATATATATATATATATATATACAATATATATATAACAAACCTCAATTGCTATCTCCAACAATATTAATAAATCACCAACACTCTCACTAAGGATAAGAAAAACCACGTAAGAGCCAAGAACCCAAGCAAGGGAAAAGAAGTCCCAATGCTACACCAACAAATAACCGAGACACAATGTCAAGGTTAAGAATACCCAAACAAGGAAAGAACACCACGAATGAACCAGAAAGGAACACCACAAGTGGACAAGGGAACCAAAAACGAATGGTCGAGTATGAAAGTGATTAAAAGAGGAATCCCAAGGATTTCCATAGTTTTTAAGAAAAAGGTTTTTAAAACTCAAACCATTTCATTCGGCATCCATGCCCCTAACAAGTGAAAAACCCCAATCACCGAGATGGTGACATCAACAACCCAAAGAAAAGGAAAGGCAACACTATAAGTGTGCACTGAACAACACCAAGCCTCCTAACCAAGACTTAGAACGATCCGAAGAAAAGGTGAAACAAGAAACCACCTTTCAAAATACTACAAGTCGAGATTTTGAGAAAGAAGTCTCAAAATCTCAGAATCTCTAGACAAGTGATAAAATAGTTTTCTTTTTAGAAATCACACAGTAAAAATGACCGTCTTGCCCCCGGTCTCCGTCAGTCGCCATCACAGGCTTTTAAAAGTTGAAAATCATTTCAAAGAAGATCTCAAGATCATTTTATAAGTATTAAAACTGTTCGTTTATTCGGGGGTAGGCGAAAACGGTTTTTTCCTTTTAAATACAAAAGTTTACTTTCAAAACTTAGAAAGCACCGTTTTCGAAATGACAGCCACATAAGAATGAACAACTCCACGGATTCCTATAATGCCCAAAAGGACAATAAAGGAAGAACAACACGTTGGACTCACGGAAGACCACCATCCGTTTCCAACTCCACCAAATCAAATGATACCACGAGGAAGAGGTTCGGCACCACGCCGTAACCAAGGAATCTAGGAATGACATACAAGTCAACGACCACGTACTAGTGTACAAAACACCGTACAAGGAATGCTTAGGGGAATGAACTAAGCACAAGAACCGAGACTGTCAAGCTACGGTACCTCGAGTACTAAATAAATCCCTAATCATAACCCCTTCTCATCAATCAAAATCTCACACAACTCATCACTCGCCTTCTCTAAGGCCTCAATTATCAATTGATACAAAAATCATCCCTAACCTCACATCTTCAAAAGAGTTCACACAACTAACCACGATCACCAAACTACTAACCACAATCACAGGGCTACTAACCACAATCACAAGGCTGCTAACCACAATCTCTAAGGCTACTAACCACAATCTCTAAGTCCTCAACTCAAGTCAAGCCTACGGTCCACCACTAGCCTCTGCTAGCCACATGAATCACTATGCCAACACGCACAACCTCCCCCAAGGGTACTAAGGTATACAACAACAAGTATAAATATATTCGTTTCATTTATACTTATTAATCATGGCATATTATCATTTTCTTCCACATTAATTACTTCCAACTGAGCATTTATAAAATATGAATTTAATTTACAATATTCATAAATAGCATGCTCCAACAACACATGTAATATAGCACATATACATGTCAAACGAGATCACATAAATAATAGGCAGTGTAATGTGACTCAACACTCCCCGTGATACTCACACACAACACACCCTTCCCAAGGGTAACGGATACAAACTCTGTCCACTCATCATAGTGTAGAGTTACCACACCGACCTTTCCCAAGTGATTTTACGAGAAGACGGTTGTACGAGAGCCCAACATGCAACTCCGTACGCCATGACTACCCTTGAGTCAAGAACATGAGCCTCTACCTGAACTCCTAACTCACATTTGCCGGCTTTTTAGTTCCGTAGGCGTGATACCTCCTGGCCAGTTGTTGTGATGATCCGACACAAACGTCTACTCGTGCCCCACGCACAAAGGAAGTAGACCACACCAAATGAACTCTCTCTGCCAATGGTGAAACCGTGCACTACATGCACCAACACCCATGTGCTCACACGACATGGTGTACAATCAAATCATATCTCAATCATAAATATGTAATACATCATATTTATAAAAATACCCACATGGTAATATAAATCTCAAAATCTCTTTTCATGCTTTAAAATACAATAAAGCAATTAAATCATATGAAAACAGTTTCATATACATTTCATGTTTTCAAAATATATTTTCTTTAATTCCTTAGAAAATATTTCAATTTCAATTAACATGTCTTTTTAAAATAATTTAAACACATAATCCACGTAACAAAAAGGGGACCAAGAATAGCGTCTAAGTCTCTCACGTCCAACGTTTACAAATCTTCTAGCTCATTTAATTCTCAAAGGAATTTCTAAGTCGTCTATTCCTATTCGATTCAATTAGGAATATATTTAATGTCGTAGGAAATAATTTAATTAATTTTCTTAAATTAATTCCTAAGTCCAAATTCCGATTCTAAACGAATTATAGATATTTAAATTAACGATTTAATATATCTATATTAAATTAAATAAGGGTTTTGCACCCCTAAACTACTTCAATAATGCAGAGTGAGAAATATAATTTCCCACCTAATTTATACGTTACCGAACAGTCCGAACAGCACAGTACCGGCGCCCGAATATGAAGCCCGCCGACCAAAATCGTCCAAAAACTATTTCGAATATATCGAAATGTCCGTCTCGACAACCTATACGATATATATGAAGCCCATTAATAATCGGTTAATTAATTGAGTTAAATCTAAAATACCCCAAACGAAATCAATAACCTATAAATGCGATTTCCGGGCAAATCGTTCATCGTAAATTCACGAAATTAATATATGAGGAATACTACGTAGGTACGAAACTACTCACCGAAAATCGGCTCAAACCGATCACCGGAAGGTCGCCGAAAAATTGGCCGAAGCCCAGCCGAAGTCGCCACTGCTCGCGCGAACAGCACTGGCCGTCCCTGGCGCCACCATGCGCGACTGCCAGACCACCACCACCGGACCACCACGCCGTAGCCGCCGCATCGCCGCCCAGCCCGGTCGCCGCCCCTCCAGGTCGCCGACCCTGGCTCCAGCCGCAGCTGCTGCTGCGGCAACCTGTTGCCTGCACCAGCGCGACCCTCTCTCGCCGCTTCTCTCTCTCCCTTTCTCTCTCGCCTGACCAGCGAATATGGTGATGATGGAGAGCAGGAGTGAATGAAGATGTGGTCGGCTGCAGAGAAAGGAGGAGCTAGGTCGTCATGTGGAGAATGAGAAGATAACAGATATACGTACATGTATATACCTATATATACTAATTGCATAACTAACCCTCAACTTCTCTATAATTGCAAAACGAACCCCACTTCAATATATATATAATAAATCCCAATTTATTACGGACCAACCCCCAAGTGTAGTTTACGTAACTGGTAATTACACGGGACACCAATTTACCAAATTAGTCCGAAAGAATTATACCGGTTTAGAAATCCAACAACCGGAACACCAAGAAGGTAATTTAATACGCTTCACACCGGATCAGTATAAGTACTAATACCGTGTAGTCAACAACAAGAACTCGCGTAGTTGTCAAAGAGAAACCGTAAAGTCATTCAGTCGACTTTAAAACTAAACGCGAAAAATTTATAGGTATCAAATACCAAGAATAAACAATACGTCATAAACAAGTGACGTCATTACTGAAATTAAATTATAAATAATTTTAGTAAAAAGAATAATAACACGGGGTGTTACAATGCTAGTAATGATTATATCATTAGGAGGAAATTGTGGAAAGCACTGGAAGATTTATCTCAAAATTTATGTGATTCTGATTGGATTTGTGCTGGTGATTTTAATGTTGTCAGATACAAGCATGAAAGATGGGGAGGGACTGAGGTGTGGAATTCAACAATGAAAGAATGAGGTGACGCTCTTGTAAAAGCTGGGTTGTTTGATATTAAATATGCTGGGATAAAATATTCATGGTCAAATGGTCGTACATACTCAAAATTAGATAGATGCTTGGTGAATGCTAGATGGATAGATTCAAACCCAAACACTTCTGTTACTTTTTGTCCTCCAGGAGTTTCGGATCATGCATCTATTAATATTGAAATTCAGATTGAGGTGAGGAGAATTAAGAGACCATTTAAATTCAATAACTATCTTGCAAAACATGAAGATTTCTTAGGGGTGATAAACCAAGTGTGGAACAATCATATTGGAGGTTCTAAGATGTTTGCTTTAGTTCAAAAGTTGAAGATGGTAAAACAGGCTCTAAAGCATCTTAATAGAAGAGATTTTGGTGATATTCCAAAAAGAGTGGATGAAGCTAGAAGAAAGCTCCTAAATGTGCAGGATCTTATTGATAAAGATATGGGAAATAAGGACCTGAAGTTGATTGAGAAGAAGTACATTTCTGAATTTTATAAATTTGATTATGCTGAAGAGAGTTTATACAAGCAGCAATCTCGGGTTCAGTGGTTGGGATTAGGAGACCAAAATACAAAGTATTTTCATAAAATTGCTAATCAGAGGAGAAGTATGAATAGGATAAGTTCCATTACTAGAGCTGATGGGTCTGTTGTTACTGAGCATGATGAGATTAGTAGAGATTTTGTGGAGTATTTCTAGAATCTGTTTTCCAAAAAAGATAGAGAGACCCCTCATAATATAAAAGAATACATTTTTAATCCCATTTCTGCCCAGCAAAGTGAGGAAATGTCTAGAGATATAACTCCTAAAGAGATAAAAACTACCTTCTTTGCCATGAAAAATGATAAAGCTCCTGGTCCTGATGGATTAAATCCCGTGTTTTATAAGTCCTCTTAGAGCATAATAGGAAGGGAAGTGACAAAGGCTATTCAAGATTTTTTTAATTCTGGGAAGATGCCCTCTGAGATAAATTGCACTTCCATAACTCTTATCCCTAAAGTAGAAAACCCAAACAAAGTGAATGAATATAGACCTATATCAGTATGTAATTTGCTGTACAAATGTATAGCAAAAATTTTGGCAAAAAGATTGAAACCAGTGCTGGATTCTTGTATAAGTGAGAATCAAACAAGCTTTGTTCCAGGAAGAAACATTGGTGAAAATGTTTTATTAGCGCAGGAGATGATGCTAAATTATCATAAAGACAATTATCCTCCTAGAGTGGCTATGAAGATTGACATTACAAAAGCTTATGATTCGGTTGATTGGAAGTTTTTAAATGAGGTCCTAGTGGGGTTTGGTATTCCTGATAAGATGAGGGGATGGATTGTGGCTTGTTACACTTCTCCTAAGTTCTCTTTGAATATAAATGGTTCTTTGGAGGGATTTTTTAAAGGGGAGAGAGGGTTAAGACAAGGGGACCCTATGTCCCCTTACTTGTTTGTTATGCGTATGGAGATTCTTTCTGGTTTTTTAAACAAGGTGGTTTATGGTAATGAATTTAAATTCCATAGCAAGTGTAGAAGACTTGGTATTAATCATTTAATGTTTGCGGATGATTTATTGCTATTTTGTGGGGGCGACATAAATTCTGTTAGAACTATATTGGAAGCTCTAAATAAATTTGGAAAGTGGTCAGGTTTATGTCCCAACCCATCTAAGAGTATGCTTTTTGCTGCTGGTGTTGAACAAAATATGCTAAACCAAAATATTTTTTTAAAAATAACTCATGCTTTTATCATCAGAACAAAAAAAAACACCAATGAAACAGAAAAACACATGCTTTTAAACTCTAAATACTCATACAGCTTCGAATGTAAACAATAACCATGTTTTTCTTATTACTAAAATGTATCACAATTATCATGGTAAACATCCATTTATGTCTGTAAAAAGAGCATAAAAATAACATGAAAACATACACTTGGAAGGAACATAAAAATAACATCAAAACACAAAATTACAATGCAACAGAAATTAATGATTTCGTTATCAGAAGCAATTAAAACCATAATCAAACAGAGATACGCATGATTTTAAAGCATCATTGTAATTTTTAAAAAAATAACTCATGCTTTTATCATCAGAACAAAAAAACGAACCTTTTTTGTAGATCAAGCCTTGGAACTAAATTCACGATGATGATGACCGTGAAATGGAGACGAAACAGAGACCGGGTGAGGCTTCAGGATGATGGTGAAGATTTGGCCGTCAAATTGAGAAGAAACAGAGATTGGGTAGGGTTAGACTCATACGAACATGAGTCTCTCTCTCTCTGTGTTGTGTGATGTTGTAAGTGATGAAGTGGGTTAGAGTTAGATTAGGTTAGAGTTAGGTTGACTAGAGTTTGGAGTGAGTTAGGTTAGGATTAGTAAAGGTCAAAACTGTAATTACAAATATCATAATTTTTTTAATAAATATTGATATATAATATAATGGGTATTTAGGTAAATTCATGTTTTCAGTTGCCGGAAAAGACTAGGAGGGGGTAAAAATGTAATTGTCCAAACTAGAGGGGGGAAGTTGGAATTTGTCCAATCAATAGGGGGTGAAAGTGTAATTTACCCTAATATTAATGGAGCTCTTGAAGGGTTTTTCAAAGGGGGAAGAGGGCTTAGGCAAGGGGATCCTATGTCTCCTTATCTTTTTGTGATGTGTATGGAAGTTCTTTCAGGAATGTTGAATAAGTTGGGGAAAAATGACGCGTTTAAGTTCCATACCAAATGTAAAAAATTGGAGATTAATCACTTGATGTTTGCTGATGACCTATTCCTCTTCTGTGAGGGTAGTGAAAATTCAGTGAATTGTATGTTGGATGTATTGAGGAAGTTTAGTGATTTTTCAGGTTTATTTCCTAATACCTCAAAGAGCTCCATTTTTACATCGGGTGTGGAGGGTAGAGTTTTGGATAATATTATCCGCGGGTCCAACTTTTCAATTGGAAAATTGCCTGTCAAGTATCTAGGGGTGCCTCTGATTTCTTCTAAGCTTAATGCTAATGATTGTCAAGAGTTAGTTTTGAAAATTACTAGAAGGGTTCAGTCTTGGAATTGCAGATTCCTTTCCTTTGCGGGTAGGTTACAATTGATAGCCTCGGTGTTGTTTTCAGTTCAAGTTTATTGGAGTTCTACTTATATCCTTCCAAAATCGGTGTTTAAACAGCTGAATGAGATTATGAGGAAATTCTTGTGGAAAGGGGCTGACTTGAAGAGTGGAGGTGAGAAAATGGCATGGACTAAAGTGTGTTTGCCGAAGGATGAAGGGGGCTTAGGCTTAAAAGATTTGATAGCTTGGAATGTGGCTGCTATTGGTAAGCAGCTTTGGAACCTGTTGCAGCCTATTCCCACCAACCTTTGGAGTAAGTGGGCTAGGATAGAGCTCATGAAAGACCAAAATTTTTGGTTGCTTAAGGTCCCGGATAAAAGATCTTGGTCATGGAAAAAGATAATGGGGCTAAGAGATACATTTAGACATTACATTGAGTACAAGGTTGGGAATGGAAATAATATTCTTCTTTGGCATGATGATTGGTTGTATCCCACTTCTATTGTAGAAAAACATGGGGATAGGATCAGGTATGATTCTGGGTTAAGAAACAATTGTAAAGTCAATGCCATAATCAGAAATGGGCAATGGTACCCTCCTTTTGCAAACTCTCACAAATTAATGGAGTTAAGAGATGATATTGCAATCCTCCCCCCTCCTGATTGCCATGATGTTGATACTTTGATTTTGAAGCCTACCAAGGGTAAATATTCTATTAGCTCGGCTTGGAATTTGTTAAGGAACAGGGATAGTCAAGTTAAATGGTACAAGATTGTGTGGTTCCCAAATAATATTCCAAGACATGCTTTCATTTTATGGACTTTAATTCATAATAGGATGCAAACTCAAGATAAATTGGTCATTTATGGGTTGCTTCAGCAACAAAAATGTGTCTTCTGTGACTTACCGTGTGAAAACAGGGAACATCTATTTTTTGAATGCAGTTTCTCTTCTCAAGTTTGGTCTTCGGTTGCTATTGAAAATGGTTTGAAGCAAGTTGGGAAGAAGTGGGTGGATATAGTAAATTGGTGCAATGACCATTGTACTAACAATACTTTAAAGGCATGTGTTACCAAACTCGCATTGGCTGCAAGTGTTTACATCTTATGGAGGGAGAGGAACCTCAGGTTGTTTGCTGGAGAGTTTAAAAAGGAGGTTCAACTTGTTCTGGAGATAAATTCTTCTATCAAATTTAGATTGTATCACTTGTTGGATATTCAAAAAGGAGATAGAGTTTCAAGCAACGGGTGAGGGGAATATTTCCTCAGTTTTCCTGGAATTTATGTTCTGGGTTTGTGTTTGGATGAGTGGTAGAGAGTCAGTGTTTCTGGGTTTATGGTTCAGGAAATGGTTCAGACTTCATGGGAGGTGCTTTGTGATCTTTTCTATAAATGTTGCATTATCTTTTGATCCCTTTGTTTACACTATGCAGATTTATAAGTTGGTTGCTGAAGTTCAAGGGGTCCGGATGGCTATGAAGACTCTCACTGTGATAGAAATTAAGTTCTGTAATCTGATGAAGATTATGTATATTATATTTGTGTGGAGGTGCTCTAGAGATATGTTAAACATTGGTTGCTATAGTCTAATGTTTTATCAGACTTGTTTTTTTGTTGTAAGGGTAATGGTGATTCTCTTATATAATCCCCTATGTTTAGAGTTAAGATTAACTCTTTAGTGGGTTTGGGGGTTCCACCCTTGGGGTATGCCCCAAGTATTTTGTAGGCTTCTAGCCATTTTTTAATTTTCTATAATATTGACTTACTTTTCCAAAAAAAAAAAAAGGGTCAGGTACGACAGTGTGGACTATTTTGGAACGCTTGATAGTATTGTTGTCCAAATGAGCCTTATAACAGTGAAGGAATTATGTACAAACACGGATTCAACTTATAGGATGATTCGAGTGAAATCCGTCCCACTTTGAACGAAAAAGAGATTGGACAGAAAGAGAAGGGCCAGTTAAGAGAGTGTGGACTATTTTTGTACGCTTTTTTGTATTGTCTTCCATACTAGCCTAATAATGGTGAAGCAATAATGTACAAATACCGACTCAACTTTGATGACAATTGGAGTGAAATTCATCCCGCTTAGAAAGAAAAGGGTGTTGGAGAGAAAGAAAATGGCTTGTTAAGAGAGCGTGGACTATTTTGGTACCCTTTATATTATTCTTTTCCCTTAGAGCCTTATAACAGCGAAGGAATGATGTGTAAACACCGATTTAACTTATAGGACGATTCGAGTGAAACCCGTGCCACTTAGAAAGAAAAGGAGGCTGGACAGAAAGAAAAAGGCCAGGAAGGAAAGTGTTGTCTATTTTGGTACGCCTCATATATAGTATTGTTGTCCAAAAGAGCCTTATAATGCTGAAGGAATGATGTATAGACACCGATTCCGCTTATCTGACGATTCGAGTGAAATCCGTACCACTTGGGAAGAGGATGAGGTTGTACGGAAAGCGGAGGGTCAGTTTTGAGAGTGTGGCCTATTTTGGCTTGCTTTACAGTATTGTTGTCCGTAAGAGCCTTACAATGGTGAAAGAATGATGTACAAACACCGATTCAACTTATAGGACGATTCGAGTAAGATTTGTCCCATTTAGAAGGAAAAGGAGATTTGACAGAAAGAGAAAAGGGGTAGCTAGGAGAGTGTGGACTATTTCGGTACGTTTTTTTGTATTGTTGTCCATACTAGCCTTATAATGGTTAAGCAATGACGTACAAACATCGATTCAACTTATATGACGATTCGAGTGAAATCCGTCCCACTTGGAAAGATAAAGGTCAATTAGGAGAGTGTGGAATATTTTGGTACTTTTTATAGTATTGTTGTTCATAAGTGACTTATATTGGTGAAGGAATTATGCACAAACACCGATTCAACATATAGGACGATTTGAGTTAAACCCGTCCCACTTAGAAAAGGGCCAGGTTGGAGAGTGTGGACTATTTTGGTACGCTTTATTGTACTGTTGTCCATAAGAGGCTTATAATGGTGAAGGAATTATGTACAAGCACCGATTTAACTTTTAGGACAATTCGAGTGAAATCCGCCCCACTTAGAAAGAAAAGGAGGTTGGAGAGAGAGAAAAGGGCCAGGTACGACAGTGTGGACTATTTTCGAACGCTTGATAGTATTGTTGTCCAAATGAGCCTTATAACGGTGAAGGAATTATGTACAAACACGGATTCAACTTATAGGATGATTCGAGTGAAATCCGTCCCACTTTGAACGAAAAAGAGATTGGACAGAAAGATAAGGGCCAGTTAAGAGAGTGTGGGCTATTTTTGTACGCTTTTTTGTATTGTCTTCCATACTGCCCTAATAATGGTGAAGCAATAATGTACAAATACCGACTCAACTTTGATGACGATTGGAGTGAAATTCGTCGCGCTTAGAAAGAAACGGAGGTTGGAGAGAAATAAAATGGAGAGTTAAGAGAGCGTGGACTATTTTGGTACCCTTTATATTATTGTTTTCCCTTAGAGCCTTATAACGACGAAGGAATGATGTGTAAACACCGATTTAACTTATAGGACGATTCGAGTGAAACCCGTGCCACTTAGAAAGAAAAGGAGGCTGGACAGAAAGAAAAAGGCCAGGTAGGAAAGTGTTGCCTATTTTGGTACGACTCATATATAGTATTGTTGTCCAAAAGAGCCTTATAATGCTTAAGGAATGATGTACAGACTCCGATTCCGCTTATGTGACAATTCGAGTGAAATCCGTACCACTTGGAAAAAGGATGAGGTTGTACCAAAAGCGGAGGGTCAGTTTTGAGAGTGTGGCCTATTTTGGCCATCTTTACAGTATTGTTGTCCGTAAGAGCCTTACAACGGTGAAAGAATGATGTACAAACACCGATTCAATCTATAGGACGATTCAAGCGAGATTTGTTCCATTTAGAAGGAAAAGAAGATTAGATAGAAAGAGAAAAGGGGTAGCTAGGAGAGTGTGGACTATTTTGGTACATTTTTTTGTATTGTTGTCCATAATAGCCTTATAATGGTTAAGCAATGATGTACAAACATCGATTCAACTTATACGACGATTCGAGTGAAATCCGTTCCACTTGGAAAGAAAAGGGTATGGGATAGAAAGATAAAGGTCAATTAGGAGAGTGTCGACAATTTTGGTACTTTTTATAGTATTTTTGTTCATAAGAGACTTATATTGGTGAAGGAAATATGCACAAACACCGATTCAACATATAGGACGATTTTAGTTAAACCCGTCCCACTTAGAAAAGGGCCAGGTAGGAGAGTGTGGACTATTTTGGTACGCTTTATTGTATTGTTATCCATCAGAGGCTTACAATGGTCAAGGAATTATGTACAAGCACCGATTAAACTTTTAGGACGATTCGAGTGAAATCCGCCCCACTTAGAAAGAAAATGAGGTTGGAGAGAGAGAAAAGGGTCAGGTACGACAGTGTGGACTATTTTGGAACGCTTGATAGTATTGTTGTCCAAATGAGCCTTATAACGGTGAAGGAATTATGTATAAACACGGATTCAACTTATAGGATGATTCGAGTGAAATCCGTCCCACTTTGAACGAAAAAGAGATTGGACAGAAAGATAAGGACCAGTTAAGAGAGTGTGGACTATTTTTGTAAGCTTTTTTGTATTGTCTTCCATACTAGCCTAATAATGGTGAAGCAATAATGTACAAATACCGACTCAACTTTGATGACGATTGGAGTGAAATTCGTCGCGCTTAGAAAGAAACGGGGGTTGGAGAGAAATAAAATGGAGAGTTAAAAGAGCGTGGACTATTTTGGTACCCTTTATATTATTGTTTTCCCTTAGAGCCTTATAACGGCGAAGGAATGATGCGTAAACACCGATTTAACTTATAGGACGATTCGATTGAAACCCGTGCCACTTAGAAAGAAAAGGAGGCTGGACAGAAAGAAAAAGGCCAGGTAGGAAAGTGTTGTCTATTTTGGTACGCCTCATATATAGTATTGTTGTCCAAAAGAGCCTTATAATGCTGAAGGAATGATGTACGGATACCGATTCCACTTATCTGACGATTCGAGTGAAATCCGTACCACTTGGGAAGAGGATGAGGTTGCACGGAAAGCGGAGGGTCAGTTTTGAGAGTGTGGCCTATTTTGGCTTGCTTTACAGTATTGTTGTCCGTAAGAGCCTTGCAATGGTGAAAGAATGATGTACAAACACCGATTCAACTTATAGGACGATTCAAGTGAGATTTGTCCCATTTAGAAGGAAAATGAGAGTTGACAGAAAAAGAGAAAAGGGGTAGCTAGGAGAGTGTGGAATATTTTGGTACGTTTTTTTGTATTGTTGTCCATACTAGCCTTATAATGGTTAAGCAATGACGTTCAAACATCGATTCAACTTATACGACGATTCGAGTGAAATCCGTCCCACTTGGAAAGAAAAGGGGGTGGGATAGAAAGATAAAGGTCAATTAGGAGAGTGTTGACTATTTTTGTACTTTTTATTGTATTGTTGTTCATAAGCGACTTATATTGGTGAAGGAATTATGCACAAACACCGATTCAACATATAGGACGATTTGAGTTAAACCCGTCCCACTTAGAAAAGGGCCAGGTAGGAGAGTGTGGACTATTTTGGTACGCTTTATTATACTGTTGTCCATAAGAGGCTTATAATGGTGAAGGAATTATGTACTAGCACCGATTCAAGTTTTAGGACGATTCGAGTGAAATCCGCCCCACTTAGAAAGAAAAGGAGGTTGGAGAGAGAGAAAAGGGCCAGGTACGATTGGGTTATTGTTGTTGACTCGGTCAAACTGTGTTTGACCTAGTTATTTGTTATGTTAATCCACTGAGTCTTTACGGGTTTGGACAAATTTCATATTAAAGGTACTGAGTGATATACGAGTCATATAAGAGTTATTTCAGATCTGGGATATCTTTGGGGTTGACTTTCGAGCTTCTCTCTTCAAAACTACTCCAGTTTCTTCATCAGTTCAAAGAGAAGGTGTGCTTGGGTTTCCTCTAGGTTGTGCTCTTCAATTTGCTTGGTGAAGAACCCAGTTTCGAAGAGAAGGGGCGATTCATGCACAAACCTCAATACCGAAGCAGTTCGAAGATTTTGAGGTTTCTGATATTGGGCGTTGATTTTGTGGTTCTCTCTTCAAAAAGAGCCGATCGGTCTAGGTTGTTGGGTCGTGCCTGAAGATAGGGGCGATTCCAGGGTTGAAACTTCAAAACGTTGTGTTTGGTCTCCTTCAATCAGTTGTGGAGAACATCACCCGAAGTCTGAGTTGGGAGTGGATCGTGGATTTGAATCTGGGTTGAGCAAGCGAGCCGAACAACGAGTTGGCAGAACACGACGCTGTTATTACGACAAGCTTCGTTTTCATTTGACGAAGTCGATTTGTTCTATCCAGTTCGAAGGCTTACTTTACCCTGAAATCTAAGTAAGGGGTGCCGAATTTGGTCTCTGTAATTTTCGATATCGATTTCTTCTTTTCTGGAGCGGAGCTGCAACGGCGATTCAGATTGTGGGTTCTAGGTTCAAGGTGACGGGTAGCGAGGCATCGTGCTTAGTTCCCTGAAACTGGCGAAGCTTATTTCTGGATCATTTGCGAACTGTCGGCGGGTGAAGAACTAAGCTGCTGTTCCTGTTGTGTGTGTTCGTGCTTGGCTGCTGAGAGGAGCTGAGCTCGTAGCTGAAGCTGTTTGTTTCTCGGTTCATTAGCTGTGATTGTGAACCATCATTGAAGTTGATTGTTAGCTCATTAGCTGGTGATTGTGAACCTTCATTGCTACATTCGAACTGAGTGTGCAGAGTAAGGTTTTCTATCTCTATTTGGGTTGGAGCCCATTTCTTTTTGTTGCAAGGGTTGCTGCCCTGGTGAATTTGGTGAGGGTTGGTGCCCTATATGTGTTTTTTTTTCCTTTTTTTTTTTTTTTTTTGATTTGGTGCCCATTTTTTTTTTGTTGCAAGGGTTGCTGCCCTGGTGATTTTGGTGAGGGTTGGTGCCCTATTTGTGTTTTTTTTTCCTTTTTTAATGAGTCTGGTTATGAGGGATGCTGTTGAGATTGAGCGTCTGAATAAACTGGTTGAGAAGCTTAGTAATGAACTGAATGAGCAGTATAAGGTTAAGTCTGGCATTCCTGTGGGTGATAATAAAATGTTACACAATGTTTCACAACAGGAGTCTCCGAATAAAGGAAAGGATTCTGTAATTGAAGTAGTTTCAGGTGGGGTATCAAATGAACACCAAGAATATGTAGTAAGGTCTGAAATTAATCTGTGTGGTGAGGGTGCTGAGGTTGTTGTTCCTTCAGTACCCTCGATGTATGGGAATTTTTCTGGGGTGAGTGAAAACTTGCCGAAGCTAGGGGGTGATGAAGGTACTGTTAAACCTACTTTGTCATGGGCAGATACTCTAATTAAAAATATTTCAAAGAACAAAATGCAATTAAAATACTTCCCACAAGCTGTGAAAGATAAAATTGTAGAAATACCTTATGATGTCAAAATGAAGGGGTGTTATTTGTGGAGGGATTGCCTAGTGGGATACTGTATGGATAGGAAACTACCATTCCCAACTGTAAATTCCATTGCAAAGAGACTCTGGGGTAAAAATGGGATGACTGAGGTGATGAGTCTTGATAGGGGTTTCTTTTTGTTCAAATTTGATAGTGCTGAAAGTAGTAATTCTATTATAGAAAGCGGACCTTGGCATTTTGCAAACCAGCTTATGGTGTTGCAAAAGTGGAGGCCTGATCTTGTTATCTATAAACAAGGGTTAAAAAGTGTTCCAATATGGGCTAAATTTTATCATGTTCCATTACAATTGTGGACGCCGGATGGGTTGGGTTATATTGCTAGCATTTTGGGGAGACCTCTATATACTGATTCTCAAACCGATGATAGGGGTAGATTAAATTATGTCAGGATGTGTATTGAGGTTGACATTAAAGCTGAATTTCCATCTGAGGTAGGGGTCAAGTTGGCGGATGGGAGAATTGTTACTATTGGTGTTGAATATCAATGGGTGCCCATGAAATGTGAACACTGTGCGATTTTTGGACATTCGTCCAAAAATTGTGTTAAAATGAAAGTCCAAAATGCAATTCAAAAAACTAAAGAGAATAAGAAAGAATGGGTTGTTGTTGGGAAGAAAGTTGGAGAAACAAGTAATTCTGATGCAATGCATCAAGAGCAAGTTAATGTTATACCTAAAGACATTCATAATGAAGAAAAAAATGTAGTTGAGGTTGAGAATATTGTTGAGTCAAATGAATTAAAAAATCATGAGGTTCTAGTGAATGTTAATGAGTTGAAGATAGAGGCTCCTAGGGATAATACAAATGTTCTTTTTCCTAATAAATTCGCATGCTTGGGCGATTTTGATGAAGGGGAAATAATGGAGGATTGGGGAATTGATACTGATAATGAAAAGGAAGGTTTTATACATGAACCAGGGGGAGTGGTAGAGGACGAGAAGCTTGTTCATAAAGCTGGAGAAAACCCTATGATCAGTACAAAAGAGAAAGGGAGAAGAAGCCCAATTTCTTTGTTAGTTTCAGGTGTTGGTAGGATGGGCCCCATTTCTAACAAGAAATTTAAAACTAAAAGGGTCTTGAAAAGTGAGGAAAGAGGGGGTGATCAGTCTGCTCAAAATTAGTTTTCCATATGAATTGCTATATTTGGAATGTTCGTGGTCTTAATGGTGAGGTGAAACAAAAGGAAATTAAGTTAATGATTAATTCTCTAGATATTTCTATTTTTTGTTTGATTGAGACAAAGGTTTTAAAGAACAATGTTGATAAGGTGTTGAAAGTGATTTGCCCAGGTTGGAGGTTAGTTAATAATTATGATTTTGCGGATTTGGGGAGATTATGGATTTGTTGGGACCCAAAGAAGATGAATGTCGATTTATTAAAGGGTAGTGCTCAATTTCTTCATTGTAAAGTGAGAACTGTTGATAATAAATGGAACTGCTTTGCTACCTTTATTTATGGAAGTAATGATTATATTGAGAGAAGGATTTTATGGAAAGAGCTTTTTGATATTTCCATGGCTTTGAAGAACAGCCCTTGGTTTTGTGCGGGTGATTTAAATGCTATTAGATATCAGCATGAGAAATGGGGTGGGGATGAGAAGTGGAATGCAAAAATGAGGAAATGTGGTCAGGCTCTTGACAAAACAGGATTAATGGATTTGAAGTATAATGGTATCAAATTTTCTTGGTCCAATGGTCATGTGTTTAGTAAGCTGGATAGATGCTTAGTGAATTCAGCTTGGGTTGATTATTTTCAAACCACTAAAGTTTCTTTTTTGCCTCCAGGGGTTTCGGATCATGCTTGTATTACGGTTAAAATTCCTATGGAGGTAGAGAGGGTTAAAAGACCGTTTAGGTTCAACAATTTTTTAACTAAACATGAAAAATTTACTCAAGTGGTGAGAGAAGCGTGGAAAGGCAAGGTTACGGGGAGTAAAATGTTTGTGGTAAGTCAGAAGCTGAAAATGGTTAAGAATGCTTTGAAAATTCTCAATAAAACAAACTTTGATAATTTACCAAGTCAAGTTTCCGAAGCTAGGAAAAAGTTATTGAACATTCAATGCTTGGTGGATATGGATCCTGGAAATCAAGAGTTGCAAAGCATTGAAAAAGATAGTCTTAAGCAATTTTACAAAGTGTCAAATGCGGAGGAATGTTTATATAGACAGTTATCTAGGATTCAATGGCTGAGGCTAGGAGATCAAAACACCAGCTATTTTCATAAGATAGCAAATCAAAGAAAATTTCATAACAATATTGGTTCCATAACTAAAGAGGATGGCACAGTCTTGACTGATAAAAGTGATGTTAATAGAGAGATTGTGTGTTTTTACAAGAACCTCTTTGCAAAGAGAGGGGAGGTCAGGATCCCTGTTTTGAATGAGTTTATTCAACATCCTATTTCTCTTGAGCAAGGTAGGGACATGAATAGAGATGTGACCAGAGAAGAAATCAAAGCTACTTTCCTTGCTATAAAAGATGACAAAGCTCCAGGGCCGGATGGTCTGAATGCTGTGTTTTATAAGGCTGTCTGGGATGTTATTGGAAATGAGGTGGTGGATGCCATTATGGATTTTTTTGCTTCAGGGCAGTTGTTTTCTGAGTTAAATTGTACTTCCATCTCTCTTATTCCCAAAGTGGATAATCCTACTAAAGTGACAGAGTTTAGGCCTATTTCAGTCTGCAATGTGTTGTATAAATGCATAGCCAAAATTATTGCTAATAGGCTGAAGCCCATTCTAGAATCGTGTATAAGTGCAAATCAATCAGGGTTTGTTCCTGGTAGGAGTATTTGTGATAATATTTTGCTAGCACAAGAGATATTACTCCATTACCATAAAGATGAGTCCCCAGCTAGAGTTGCCATGAAAATTGATTTGACTAAAGCTTATGATTCCGTGTTTTGGGATTTTTTGGGTTAGGTGTTGAAGTGTTTTGGGTTGCCTGAAAGAGTTAGAGGTTGGATTCTTACTTGTTGCTCTTCTCCTAAGTTTTCTATTAATATTAAAGGTAAATTACACTTTCACCCCCTATTGATTGGACAAATTCCAACTTCCCCCCTCTAGTTTGGACAATTACATTTTTACCCCCTATAGTTTAGTTTTTCGTAACACTTTCCCCCCTCAATCGGCCTTCAGGCGTTGTCAACGCCGGTCAAAGCTAATTTGATGGGTGAAATGACTACACTACCCTCTAGCTACTGAAAATACCATTTTAGCCCTTAATTTTGTGGACAAAATTGCCCTTGTATTAATATATACCTATACCCATACCCATATATGCAAACCAGTTTCTTCTCCTCCATAGACGTCCTCCTTCATCCTCCTCCATTTCCAAGCATAGCGTCCTCCATTGTTGTAGGTGAAGCTCATCAACAAGCTGCATCATGTCTTCCAGATCAGTAAGTCATATCTTTCCTACATATTTTAGGATTTTGAAATTGAGTTTGGATGGGTTTAATATATGGTTTAATTTAGGGATTTTACTTGTTTAGGCTGAAATTGAGTTTAAAATCTGTGAATTGAAGTGTAAAACCATGTATATTTGTTACTACATTGTATTGCTTATAAGCATTTACGGTTTTCAAATGTAAATTGAGATTCAAATGCTTAATTTAGGGATTTTACTTAATTTTGGAGAAATTGAGTTTGAAATCCGTAAATTGAAGTTTATTTGTTACTGCATTGTACTGCGTATTAGAATTTAGGGTTGTCAAATGTAAATTGAAATTAAAATGCTTAATTTAGGGATTTTACGTAATTTTTATGAAATTGAGTTTGAAATCCGTAAATTAAATAATATTTGTTAGTACATTATACTGCTTATAGGAATTTAGAGTTGTCAAATGTAAATGGAGATTCATTTTGAGTAATTTAGGGGTTTTACTTATTTTTGCTGAATTGATTGTTTTCTGTTTATACAGGTTAGTTCTTCCAACACTCACATGAATGAAATGATAGATTGTAGGTACAAGAGTAGGTTTTGTTATTGTAAGCTTAAGGTTGAAATTAGAGTTACAGAAAATGAAAAGAACAGGGGGAAATTATATCTTGTGTGCCCAAATGAGTGTAGTGTATGTGAATTTTGGGATTGGTTCAAACCTATCTCAATTATGAACTCAACCAAGATTGCCCAACTAGAATTTGATGATGCAGTAATGGAGAAACTGAAGAAATTGGATCAAGATGTTATGGATCTCAAATGTGCTCATGTAGAGCTTGCTGCAAGTGTGAATGAACTCCGTAGAAGCAATTCAGTTGTGAAGATGTTGGTGATTTTGAATCTGGCTTTGAGTGTCCTATGGTTTGTTGGATTTGTAAGTTTCGTGATGATGACTTTAGTTTAAGGTGCTTTGAATGTCCTACACCATCTCAAATGTGGTCATTTAGTTGTATTGTCCTCAAACTTTGTTTAGAATGGAAGGTTAAGAAGCCTATGTAAGCTTCACTTTTTTCACTCATTTTGTATGTAAGCTTCAGTGTAGTATTTTATATGTAAGAAACCTATGTAAGCCTATGTTGTATTCAAGACATGTAAGCTTGAGTTTCTTAAAGGTAATGTAAGATTCATTTTGTTAATGCCAATGTAAGATTCATTTTGTTATGAAAATATTGAATTGGCAGTGCACATTTGCTCATTCCATTGAACTCACTCAATTTCCATCAAACCATTGTATTGAACCTGTACATATTGTTTCAGAAACCATAACAGTCATATTGATTCAGAATAAATTTGCATCAAAGCATTGCAATTTTCACTCTAACCATTGAATACAAGCAATTAAATGACAAATAGCAAACATGTTTACAATACAACAAATTGGAAATGAATTTGCCCATTCCATTGAATAATGTCATACAAGTAAGTTTCAGAAAATCAGTACAAGACAGTCAATTACCATTACATCCCAAGAATAGGCAAATAAAAACCATCAAACTTCATTACAAATTGTCATCAGTTCAAACACTGCCGCAAAAAAATACTAGTGTTAGCATATACCATTGCTATACCCCTAGTGTTACCATATACCCTATGATATTTCACTTCATTGCATTTACAAAAACATACACAAAAAGCTCCAATCTGTCCACAAAATCACGCAGTGTCCAAAAAATGACTACTGGAATCTGCTCCCAAAACACAAAAATTGTCCAATCTGTCCACAAAATCATGCACTGTTCTAATATCCACAAAAACCCCCAAAAAACCACCATTTCTCCATAAAGCTCCAATCAACAGAGCCTTCCCCTTCCTCTTGATATTGGCAACTTTCCAACCTAATCCATACGTACAATCAAGAAATTAAAAGGAATTTTTTTAAATTTGTGATTCTACCATTTTAATGTAAATGGTCAATAAACAGAAAACTTACCCTAACATTTGGTTGGCTTGACCCTCCTCTTTCATTGCTTGACCCTCCAATTGGTTGACTGCAGCTTCTTATGTTGCCCCTTCCATGACTTATTCCAACCTAATCCACATAAAAGAGTCGTTAATAGGCTCTCTTTATTACATGATTTGTTCCAACTTAATCTATACAAAAATTTGAAATATTACCCTAACAGTTGGTTGACTGCAGCTTGTTTGGCTTACCCTAGCATTTGTTTGACTGTTGCTTGCCCCCTTCAAATAAAACATGATTAAAATGTTTAAAAATAATTCCAAAATTAATCTGAAAATATCTTCACATGCAAATTACCAGAGGAGTGTTGGTGTTAGCAGCTTGAGGAGTGTTTCTGTTAGCAGCTTGAGGAGTGTTTGCCTTAGTTAATTTTCAAGTACAATATGTGTAAAATTATACAAGTGAAAATTAAATATTCAACCTATTTCTTTCTTGATGTTTTATGCTTTGCTGGTTGTCCTCTCCCTTGTTTGCAACCCCTTCTATTATGGCCTAACATTCCACAAAGTTTGCATGTCACTGATAATGACCTCCTAGCTTGACTTGTACCTACTGGAGGTTCATGTTCTTCCCTTCTTCTAGCTTTTGGAGGTCTCCTAGGTAATTTCTTTCCCTCAGGTGCACCCATTGTTTCAGTGACTGGTTCCCACATGGTTTGGTCTGGAATGGGATGTATAATTCCATTGTGTGCTTTCATATACAACATGTTTGTGTAGCTTTTATCACAGAACCTCTCAAGATTGTATCTATTGTAACAGATTGCTGTAACTGCATGCCTACAAGGCAGCCCAGATATGTCCCAAGCTTTACAAACACAAGTCTTCATTCCAAGATTAACCACATATCTAGTTGTCATATGCTCAAGTACCTGATACTCATCTCCTCCAGCCCAGATCACAGTACAAGTTCTGCTTTCTTCCATTGCCTCATTCAACCTCTTTGTTGTATTAGGAGTCACCATCCCAGTCCACCCACTGCCCTTACTGTATCTCACTTGAATCCTCTCCATAATTTTATGTCTGATACCATCCAAGACAGTCAATATTGGTTTATCCCTTAACTGTCCTATCCAATTATTGAAACTTTCTGTCATATTATTTGTCACATGATCACATTTGACTTTTGGATTGAAGCCATGTCTACTCCATTGTTCAACAGGTGCATTGTCCATAAGCCATTTATGGGCAGCTGGACTTATCTCCCTCACATTTTGCATTGCATCCTTGAAATCCCTCACATTGTAAGCCCTAGCAGCCCTCCAAAACCATTTCTTTAACATAATTCCAGGATGTTTTTTCCTAAAATTGATGTATATGTGTCTACAACATTTTCTGTGCATTGCCACTGGAAAAATATCCCTAAGAGCCAATTCCAACCCTTTCTGTTTGTCTGACATAAATGTCCATGGGTACTGTGCACATTCTGAACCAATGCAACCATGTAGTTGCTCAAGAAAAAAACCCCAGCTCTCCTTGCATTCTACCTCCACAACTCCATAGGCAATTGGAAACAAACCATTGTTTGCATCCAAGCCTATAGCAGATAGCAAAACTCCCCCCTTAGTCCCCTTTAGATGGCAACCATCTAATCCTATAAAGGGCCTACAAGCAGCCTTGAATCCATTCATCATTGCTTCTAATGATATGAAAATTCTCTGAAACAATGGTTTTCTGTCTGGTTCAGGAAAAGTGCATCTATATTCCACAACACTGCCCCTATTTGATTTTCTAATCTCATTGGCATATGCTGGTATATATGTGTAAGATAGCCCATGATTACCCTCAATTTTATCTAGTGCCTTTCTCTTTGCTCTCCACAGTTGCATTTTATGAGCTTCAATCCCACAATTCTCATGTACTACATCATGCAAGTTGTCAATAGTTATGTTTGGGGACTCTCTGAACTTGCTATGAAACTTTCTTGAGATCCAAGTTGAATTAGCTTCTTTGTTATGCTTAAGTCTTACACAATTATGTTGTGGTTGGACTGACTTAATCTGAAATGTTATTTTATCTGATAAAGGTGAAGCATGGACCCTAAATAGACAACCTGGAGCAAGACACTTTGCTGTAACCCTTGTCCTTTAATTCTTAGTTCTGTCCAAACTAACTCCCTTTTGGACAGCATAATCCCTCAACACTTCTCTGAACTGATCAACATTTTCAAAAATTTGACCTACTTCAAAAATTATCTCCCCATTTTCTGCTGGTTTAAACAATTTACCAAATCTGCAATGTTTGTGAATTCTTTGTTGTGCTAGTTTAGCCTTACTTTCATTACTCATATACTTTGGATGACCTTTCAACTCATCATCTGAAGAATCAGTACCAGAGTGATCATCAGATTGATAATCACTCAACCCATCACCACTATTGTATTTTCCTAACCCTTCATCAACTCTATGACAACTGCCCTCAGAGATAGACTGATTACTATCAGAGTCAGACTCACTTGACTATTTCTCTGCTGCATCAGCCTTCCACTCCTCATCTTCAGACCTGAACCCAAAATAACCATCATTTTCTTCTGAATCCTCATTATCTTCTGCCCTATAATCCTCACTCTCCTGTTCTGAATCCACAACATCCTCATCATCATCCCTCACTGCCTCATCAGACCCTACATGTTCTGCCCTAACTCCCTCAGTTGATCCCATGTTATTTGGATTATAAGTATTATGAGTATTAGACATTTCTTCCCTCATTTCTTCCATAACCTCTCTACTAGACAGTATGTCATTAGGAAATATATCATTGTCAGATCCCATACTACAGAAAGGCCCAGTGTCTGTGTCTATGTATTCAATTTCCACATAAATGTCAATATCGTTAACACCTTTGTAAATCTCAAACATGTCTAACACATCTCTATCACTGTTTATATCAATTTTTAAACGACTTTTAGGCACCCCATGAGAGATGTTCATCACTAACCCTACATCTCCAGGTATGTGAGCTAATGCATGTTCATTAACATCATGTGTCAAATCTATGAAAGAGTACCTGTCTGGGTCAACACATTTCACTGTACTCTCCATATTACTAAAATGTACGATAATATCATGGTAAACATCCATTTATGTCTGTAAAAAAAGCATAAAAATAACATGAAAACATACACTTGGAAGGAGCATAAAAATAACATCAAAACAGAAATTACAATGCAACAGAAATTAATGATTTCATCATCATAAGCAATTAAAACCATAATCAAATAGAGATACGCATGATTTTAAAGAATCATTGTAATTTTTTTAAAAATAACTCATGCTTTTATCATCAGAACAAAAAAAAAACACCAATGAAACAGAAAAACACATGTTTTTAAACTCTAAATACTCATACAGCTTCGAATGTAAACAATAACCATGTTTTTCTTATTACTAAAATGTATCACAATTCTCATGGTAAACATCCATTTATGTCTGTAAAAAAAGCATAAAAATAACATGAAAACATACACTTGGAAGGAGCATAAAAATAACATCAAAACAGAAAATTACAATGCAACAGAAATTAATGATTTCATCATCAGAAGCAATTAAAACCATAATCAAACAGAGATACGCATGATTTTAAAGCATCATTGTAATTTTTTTAAAAATAACTCATGCTTTTATCATCAGAACAAAAAAAAACACCAATGAAACAGAAAAACACATGCTTTTAAACTCTAAATACTCATACAGCTTCGAATGTAAACAATAACCATGTTTTTCTTATTACTAAAATGTATCACAATTATCATGGTAAACATCCATTTATGTCTGTAAAAAGAGCATAAAAATAACATGAAAACATACACTTGGAAGGAACATAAAAATAACATCAAAACACAAAATTACAATGCAACAGAAATTAATGATTTCGTTATCAGAAGCAATTAAAACCATAATCAAACAGAGATACGCATGATTTTAAAGCATCATTGTAATTTTTAAAAAAATAACTCATGCTTTTATCATCAGAACAAAAAAACGAACCTTTTTTGTAGATCAAGCCTTGGAACTAAATTCACGATGATGATGACCGTGAAATGGAGACGAAACAGAGACCGGGTGAGGCTTCAGGATGATGGTGAAGATTTGGCCGTCAAATTGAGAAGAAACAGAGATTGGGTAGGGTTAGACTCATACGAACATGAGTCTCTCTCTCTCTGTGTTGTGTGATGTTGTAAGTGATGAAGTGGGTTAGAGTTAGATTAGGTTAGAGTTAGGTTGACTAGAGTTTGGAGTGAGTTAGGTTAGGATTAGTAAAGGTCAAAACTGTAATTACAAATATCATAATTTTTTTAATAAATATTGATATATAATATAATGGGTATTTAGGTAAATTCATGTTTTCAGTTGCCGGAAAAGACTAGGAGGGGGTAAAAATGTAATTGTCCAAACTAGAGGGGGGAAGTTGGAATTTGTCCAATCAATAGGGGGTGAAAGTGTAATTTACCCTAATATTAATGGAGCTCTTGAAGGGTTTTTCAAAGGGGGAAGAGGGCTTAGGCAAGGGGATCCTATGTCTCCTTATCTTTTTGTGATGTGTATGGAAGTTCTTTCAGGAATGTTGAATAAGTTGGGGAAAAATGACGCGTTTAAGTTCCATACCAAATGTAAAAAATTGGAGATTAATCACTTGATGTTTGCTGATGACCTATTCCTCTTCTGTGAGGGTAGTGAAAATTCAGTGAATTGTATGTTGGATGTATTGAGGAAGTTTAGTGATTTTTCAGGTTTATTTCCTAATACCTCAAAGAGCTCCATTTTTACATCGGGTGTGGAGGGTAGAGTTTTGGATAATATTATCCGCGGGTCCAACTTTTCAATTGGAAAATTGCCTGTCAAGTATCTAGGGGTGCCTCTGATTTCTTCTAAGCTTAATGCTAATGATTGTCAAGAGTTAGTTTTGAAAATTACTAGAAGGGTTCAGTCTTGGAATTGCAGATTCCTTTCCTTTGCGGGTAGGTTACAATTGATAGCCTCGGTGTTGTTTTCAGTTCAAGTTTATTGGAGTTCTACTTATATCCTTCCAAAATCGGTGTTTAAACAGCTGAATGAGATTATGAGGAAATTCTTGTGGAAAGGGGCTGACTTGAAGAGTGGAGGTGAGAAAATGGCATGGACTAAAGTGTGTTTGCCGAAGGATGAAGGGGGCTTAGGCTTAAAAGATTTGATAGCTTGGAATGTGGCTGCTATTGGTAAGCAGCTTTGGAACCTGTTGCAGCCTATTCCCACCAACCTTTGGAGTAAGTGGGCTAGGATAGAGCTCATGAAAGACCAAAATTTTTGGTTGCTTAAGGTCCCGGATAAAAGATCTTGGTCATGGAAAAAGATAATGGGGCTAAGAGATACATTTAGACATTACATTGAGTACAAGGTTGGGAATGGAAATAATATTCTTCTTTGGCATGATGATTGGTTGTATCCCACTTCTATTGTAGAAAAACATGGGGATAGGATCAGGTATGATTCTGGGTTAAGAAACAATTGTAAAGTCAATGCCATAATCAGAAATGGGCAATGGTACCCTCCTTTTGCAAACTCTCACAAATTAATGGAGTTAAGAGATGATATTGCAATCCTCCCCCCTCCTGATTGCCATGATGTTGATACTTTGATTTTGAAGCCTACCAAGGGTAAATATTCTATTAGCTCGGCTTGGAATTTGTTAAGGAACAGGGATAGTCAAGTTAAATGGTACAAGATTGTGTGGTTCCCAAATAATATTCCAAGACATGCTTTCATTTTATGGACTTTAATTCATAATAGGATGCAAACTCAAGATAAATTGGTCATTTATGGGTTGCTTCAGCAACAAAAATGTGTCTTCTGTGACTTACCGTGTGAAAACAGGGAACATCTATTTTTTGAATGCAGTTTCTCTTCTCAAGTTTGGTCTTCGGTTGCTATTGAAAATGGTTTGAAGCAAGTTGGGAAGAAGTGGGTGGATATAGTAAATTGGTGCAATGACCATTGTACTAACAATACTTTAAAGGCATGTGTTACCAAACTCGCATTGGCTGCAAGTGTTTACATCTTATGGAGGGAGAGGAACCTCAGGTTGTTTGCTGGAGAGTTTAAAAAGGAGGTTCAACTTGTTCTGGAGATAAATTCTTCTATCAAATTTAGATTGTATCACTTGTTGGATATTCAAAAAGGAGATAGAGTTTCAAGCAACGGGTGAGGGGAATATTTCCTCAGTTTTCCTGGAATTTATGTTCTGGGTTTGTGTTTGGATGAGTGGTAGAGAGTCAGTGTTTCTGGGTTTATGGTTCAGGAAATGGTTCAGACTTCGTGGGAGGTGCTTTGTGATCTTTTCTATAAATGTTGCATTATCTTTTGATCCCTTTGTTTACACTATGCAGATTTATAAGTTGGTTGCTGAAGTTCAAGGGGTCCGGATGGCTATGAAGACTCTCACTGTGATAGAAATTAAGTTCTGTAATCTGATGAAGATTATGTATATTATATTTGTGTGGAGGTGCTCTAGAGATATGTTAAACATTGGTTGCTATAGTCTAATGTTTTATCAGACTTGTTTTTTTGTTGTAAGGGTTATGGTGATTCTCTTATATAATCCCCTATGTTTAGAGTTAAGATTAACTCTTTAGTGGGTTTGGGGGTTCCACCCTTGGGGTATGCCCCAAGTATTTTGTAGGCTTCTAGCCATTTTTTAATTTTCTATAATATTGACTTACTTTTCCAAAAAAAAAAAAAGGTACAGGTACGACAGTGTGGACTATTTTGGAACGCTTGATAGTATTGTTGTCCAAATGAGCCTTATAACAATGAAGGAATTATGTACAAACACGGATTCAACTTATAGGATGATTCGAGTGAAATCCGTCCCACTTTGAACGAAAAAGAGATTGGACAGAAAGAGAAGGGCCAGTTAAGAGAGTGTGGACTATTTTTGTACGCTTTTTTGTATTGTCTTCCATACTAGCCTAATAATGGTGAAGCAATAATGTACAAATACCGACTCAACTTTGATGACGATTGGAGTGAAATTCATCCCGCTTAGAAAGAAAAGGGGGTTGGAGAGAAAGAAAATGGCTAGTTAAGAGAGCGTGGACTATTTTGGTACCCTTTATATTATTGTTTTCCCTTAGAGCCTTATAACAGTGAAGGAATGATGTGTAAACACCGATTTAACTTATAGGACGATTCGAGTGAAACCCGTGCCACTTAGAAAGAAAAGGAGGCTGGACAGAAAGAAAAAGGCCAGGAAGGAAAGTGTTGTCTATTTTGGTACGCCTCATATATAGTATTGTTGTCCAAAAGAGCCTTATAATGCTGAAGGAATGATGTACAGACACCGATTCCGCTTATCTGACGATTCGAGTGAAATCCGTACCACTTGGGAAGAGGATGAGGTTGTACGGAAAGCGGAGGGTCAGTTTTGAGAGTGTGGCCTATTTTGGCTTGCTTTACAGTATTGTTGTCCGTAAGAGCCTTACAATGGTGAAAGAATGATGTACAAACACCGATTCAACTTATAGGATGATTCAAGTGAGATTTGACAGAAAGAGAAAAGGGGTAGCTAGGAAAGTGTGGACTATTTTGGTACGTTTTTTTGTATTGTTGTCCATACTAGCCTTATAATGGTTAAGCAATGATGTACAAACATCGATTCAACTTATACGACGATTCGAGTGAAATCCGTCCCACTTGAAAAGAAAAGGGGGTGGGATAGAAAGATAAAGGTCAATTAGGAAAGTGTCGACTATTTTGGTACTTTTTATAGTATTGTTGTTCATAAGAGACTTATATTGGTGAAGGAAATATGCACAAACACCGATTCAACATATAGGACGATTTAAGTTAAACCCGTCCCACTTAGAAAAGGGCCAGGTAGGAGAGTGTGGACTATTTTGGTACGTTTTATTGTACTGTTGTCCATCAGAGGCTTACAATGGTGAAGGAATTATGAACAAGCACCGATTAAACTTTTAGGACGATTCGAGTAAAATCCGCCCCACTTAGAAAGAAAAGGAGGTTGGAGAGAGAGAAAAGGGCCAGGTATGACAATGTGGACTATTTTGGAACGCTTGATAGTATTGTTGTCCAAATGAGCCTTATAATGGTGAAGGAATTATGTACAAACACCGATTCAACTTATAGGATGATTCGAGTGAAATCCGTCCCACTTTGAACGAAAAAAAGATTGGACAGAAAGAGAAGGGCCAGTTAAGAGAGTGTTGACTATTTTTGTACGCTTTTTTGTTTTGTCTTCCATACTAGCCTAATAATGATAAAGCAATAATGTACAAATACCGACTCAACTTTGATGACGATAGGAGTGAAATTCGTCCCGCTTAGAAAGAAAAGAGGGTTGGAGAGAAAGAAAATGGCTAGTTAAGAGAGCGTGGACAATTTTGGTACCATTTATATTATTGTTTTCCCTTAGAGCCTTATAACGGCGAAGGAATGATGTGTAAACACCGATTTAACCTATAGGACGATTCGAGTGAAACCCGTGCCACTTAGAAAGAAAATGAGGCTGGACAGAAAGAAAAAGGCCAGGTAGGAAAGTGTTGTCTATTTTGGTACGCCTCATATATAGTATTGTTGTCCAAAAGAGCCTTATAATGCTGAAGGAATGATGTACAGACACCGATTCCGCTTATCTGACGATTCAAGTGAAATCCGTACCACTTGGGAAGAGGATGAGGTTGTACGGAAAGCGGAGGGTCAGTTTTGAGAGTGTGGCCTATTTTGGCTTCCTTTACAGTATTGTTGTCTGTAAGAGCCTTACAATGGTGAAAGAATGATGTACAAACACCGATTCAACTTATAGGACGATTCAAGTGAGATTTGTCCCATTTAGAAGGAAAAGGAGATTAGACAGAAAGAGAAAAGGGGTAGCTAGGAGAGTGTGGACTATTTTGGTACGTTTTTTTGTATTGTTGTCCATACTAGCCTTATAATGGTTAAGCAATGATATACAAACATCGATTCAACTTATACGACGATTCGAGTGAAATCCGTCCCACTTGGAAAGAAAAGGGGGTGGGAGAGAAAGATAAAGGTCAATTAGGATAGTGTCAACTATTTTGGTACCATTTATAGTATTGTTGTTCATAAGAGACTTATATTGGTGAAGGAAATATGCACAAACACCGATTCAACATATAGGACGATTTGAGTTAAACCCGTCCCACATAGAAAAGGGCCAGGTAGAAGAGTGTAGACTATTTTGGTACGCTTTATTGTACTGTTGTCCATCAGAGGCTTACAATGGTCAAGGAATTATGTACAAGCACCGATTAAACTTTTAGGATGATTCGAATGAAATCCGCCCCACTTAGAAAGAAAAGGAGGTTGGAGAGAGAGAAAAGGGCCAGGTACGACAATGTGGACTATTTTGGAACGCTTGATAGTATTGTTGTCCAAATGAGCCTTATAATGGTGAAAGAATTATGTACAAACACCGATTCAACTTATAGGATGATTCGAGTGAAATCCGCCCACTTTGAACGAAAAAGAAATTGGACAGAAAGAGAAGGGCCAGTTAAGAGAGTGTTGACTATTTTTGTACAATTTTTTGTATTGTCTTCCATACAAGCCTAATAATGGTGAGGCAATAATGTACAAATACCGACTCAACTTTGATGACGATTGGAGTGAAATTCGTCCCGCTTAGAAAGAAAAAGGGGATGGAGAGAAAGAAAATGGCTAGTTAAGAGAGCGTGGACTATTTTGGTACCCTTTATATTATTGTTTTCCCTAAGAGCCTTATAACGGCGAAGGAATGATCTGTAAACACCAATTTAACCTATAGGACGATTCGAGTGAAACCCGTGCCACATAGAAAGAAAAGGAGGCTGGACAGAAAGAAAAAGGCTAGGTAGGAAAGTGTTGTCTATTTTGGTACGCCTCATATATACTATTGTTGTCCAAAAGATCCTAATAATGCTGAAGGAATGATGTACAGACACCGATTCCGCTTATGTGACAATTCGAGTGAAATCCGTACCACTTGGAAAGAGGATGAGGTTGTACGGAAAGTGGAGGGTCAGTTTTGAGAGTGTGGCCTATTTTGGCTTGCTTTACAGTATTGTTGTCCGTAAGAGCCTTTCAACGGTGAAAGAATGATGTACAAACACCGATTCAACTTATAGGACGATTCAAGCGAGATTTGTCCCATTTAGAAGGAAAATGAGATTAAACAGAAAGAGAAAAGGGGTAGCTAGGAGAGTGTGGACTATTTTGTACGCTTTTTTATAGTGTTGTCCATACTAGCCTTATAATAGTTAAGCAATGATGTACAAACATCGATTCAACTTATACGTCGATTCGAGTGTAATCCGTCCCACTTGGAAAGAAAAGGGGGTAGGATAGAAAGATAAAGGTCAATTAGGAGAGTGTCGAATATTTTGGTACTTTTTATAGTTTTGTTGTTCATAAGAGACTTATATTGGTGAAGGAATTATGCACAAACACCGATTCAACATATAAGACGATTTGAGTTAAATCCGTCCCACTTAGTAAAGTGCCAGGTAGGAGAGTGTGGACTATTTTGGTACAGCTTTATTGTACTGTTGCCCATAAAAGGCTTGAAATGGTGAAGGAATTATGTACAAGCACCGATTCAACATTTAGGACGATTCGAGTGAAATCCGCCCCACTTAGAAAGAGAATGAGGTAGGAGAAAGAGAAAAGGGCCAAGTACGACATTGTGGACTATTTTGGAACGCTTGATAGTATTGTTGTCCAAATGAGACTTATAACGGTGAAGGAATTATGTACAAACACCGATTCAACTTATAGGATGATTCGAGTGAAATCCGTCCCACTTTGAACGAAAAAGAGATTGGACAGAAAGAGAAGGGCCAGTTAAGAGAGTGTTGACTATTTTTGTACGCTTTTTGTATTGTCTTCCATACTAGCCTAATAATGATGAAGCAATAATGTACAAATACCGACTCAACTTTGATGACGATTGGAGTGAAATTCGTCCCGCTTAGAAAGAAAAGGGGGTTGGAGAGAATGAAAATGGCTAGTTAAGAGAGCGTGAACTATTTTGGTACCCTTTATATTATTGTTTTCCCTTAGAGCCTTATAACGGCGAAGGAATGATGTGTAAACACCGATTTAACTTATAGGACGATTCGAGTGAAACCCGTGCCACTTAGAAAGAAAAGAAGGCCGGACAGAAAGAAAAAGGCCAAGTAGGAAAGTGTTGTCTATTTTGGTACGCCTCATATATAGTATTGTTGTCCAAAAGAGCCTTATAATGCTGAAGTAATGATGCACAGACACCGATTCCGCTTATGTGACGATTCGAGTGAAATCCGTACCACTTGGAAAGAGGATGAGGTTGTACGGAAAGCGGAGGGTCAGTTTTGAGAGTGTGGCCTATTTTGGCTTGCTTTACAGTATTGTTGTCCGTAAGAGCGTTACAACGGTGAAAGAATGATGTACAAACACCGATTCAACCTATAGGACGATTCAAGCGAGATTTGTCCCATTTAGAGGGAAAAGAACATTAGACAGAAAGAGAAAAGGGGTAGCTAGGAGAGTGTGGACTATTTTGGTACATTTTTTTGTATTGTTGTCCATACTAGCCTTATAATGGTTAAGCAATGATGTACGAACATCGATTCAACTTATACGACGATTCGAGTGAAATCCGTCCCACTTGGAAAGAAAAGGGGGTGGGATAGAAAGACAAAGGTCAATTAGGAGAGTGTCGACTATTTTGATACTTTTTATAGTATTTTTTTTCATAAGAGACTTATATTGGTGAAGGAATTATGCACAAACACCGATTCAACATATAGGACGATTTGAGTTAAACCCGTCCCACTTAGAAAAGGGCCAGGTAGGAGAGTGTGGACTATTTTGGTACGCTTTATTGTACTATTGTCCATCAGAGGCTTGCAATGGAGAAGGAATTATGTACAAGCACCGATTAAACTTTTAGGACGATTAGAGTGAAATCCGCCCCACTTAGAAAGAGAAGGAGGTTGGAGAGAGAGAAAAGGGCCAGGTATGACAGTGTGGACTATTTTGGAACGCTTGATAGTATTGTTGTCCAAATGTGCCTTATAACGGTGAAGGAATTATGTACAAACACCGATTCAACGTATAGGATGATTCGAGTGAAATCCGTCCCACTTTGAACGAAAAATAGATTAGACAGAAAGAGAAGGGCCAGTTAAGAGAGTGTGTACTATTTTTGTACGCTTTTTTGTATTGTGTTCCATACTAGCCTAATAATGGTGAAGCAATAATGTACAAATACCGACTCAACTTTGATGACGATTGGAGTGAAATTCGTCCCGCTTAGAAAGAAAAGGGGGTTGGAGAGAAAGAAAATGGCTAGTTAAGAGAGTGTGGACTATTTTGGTACCCTTTATATTATTGTTTTCCCTTAGAGCCTTATAACGGCGAAGGAATGATGTGTAAACACCGATTTAACGTATAGGACGATTCGAGTGAAACCAGTGCCACTTAGAAAGAAAAGGAGGCTGGACAGAAAGAAAAAGGCCAGGTGGGAAAGTGTTGTCTTTTTTGGTATGCCTCATATATAGTATTGTTGTCCAAAAGAGCCTTATAATGCTGAAGGAATGATGTATAGACACCGATTCCGCTTATGTGACGATTCGAGTGAAATCCGTACCACTTGGAAAGAGGATGTGGTTGTACGGAAAACGGAGGGTCAGTTTTGAGAGTGTGGCCTATTTTGGCGTGTTTTACAGTATTGTTGTCCGTAAGTGCCTTACAATGGTGAAAGATTGATGTACAAACACCGATTCAACTTATAAGACGATTCAAGTGAGATTTGTCCCATTTATAAGGAAAAGGAGATTAGACAGAAAGAGAAAAGGGGTAGATAGGAGAGTGCGGAATATTTCGGTACGTTTTTTTGTATTGTTGTCCATATTAGCCTTATAATTGTGAAGCAATGATGTACAAACAACGATTCAACTAAAACGACGATTCGAGTGAAATCCGTCCCACTTGGAAAGAAAAGTGGGTGGGATAGAAAGATAAAGGTCAATTAGGAGAGTGTCGACTATTTTGGTACTTTTTATAGTATTGTTGTTCATAAGAGACTTATATTGGTGAAGGAATTATGCACAAACACCGATTCAACATACATGACGATTTGAGTTAAACCCGTCCCACTTAGAAAAGGGACCAGGTAGGAGAGTGTGGACTATTTTGGTACACTTTTTTGTATTGTTGTCCATAAGAGGCTTACAATGGTGAAGGAATTATGTACAAGCACCGATTCAACTTTTAGGACGATTCGAGTGAAATCCGCCCCACTTAGAAAGAGAAGGAGGTTGGAGAGAGAAAAATGGGGCAGGTACGACAGTGTGGACTATTTTTGAACGCTTGATAGTATTGTTGTCCAAATGAGCCTTACAACGGTGAAGGAATTATGTACAAACACCGATTCAACTTATTGGATAATTCGAGTGAAATCCATCCCACTTTGAACGAAAAAGAGATTGGACAGAAAGAGAAGGGCCAGTTAAGAGACTGTGGACTATTTTTGTACGCTTTTTTGTATTGTCTTCCATACTAGCCTAATAATGGTGAAGCAATAATGTACAAATACGGACTCAACTTTGATGACGATTGGAGTGAAATTCGTCCCGCTTAGAAAGAAACGGGGGTTGGAGAGAAATAAAATGGCTAGTTAAGAGAGCGTGGACTATTTTGGTACCCTTTATATTATTGTTTTCCCTTAGAGCCTTATAACGGCGAAGGAATGATGTGTAAACACCGATTTAACTTATAGGACGATTCGAGTGAAACCCGTGCCACTTAGAAAGAAAAGGAGGCTGGACAGAAAGAAAAAGGCCAGGTAGGAAAGTGTGTCTATTTTGGTACGCCTCATATATAGTATTGTTGTCCAAAAGAGCCTTATAATGCTGAAGGAATGATGTACAGACACCGATTCCGCTTATCTGACGATTCGAGTGAAATCCGTACCACTTGGGAAGAGGATGAGGTTGTACGGAAAGCGGAGGGTCAGTTTTGAGAGTGTGGCCTATTTTGGCTTGCTTTACAATATTGTTGTCTGTAAGAGCCTTACAATGGTGAAAGAATGATGTACAAACACCGATTCAACTTATAGGACGATTCAAGTGAGATTTGTCCCATTTAGAAGGAAAAGGAGATTTGACAGAAAGAGAAAATGGGTAGCTAGAAGAGTGTGGACTATTTTGGTACGTTTTTTTGTATTGTTGTCCATACTAGCCTTATAATGGTTAAGCAATGACGTACAAACATCGATTCAACTTATATGACGATTCGAGTGAAATCCGTCCCACTTGGAAAGATAAAGGTCAATTAGGAGAGTGTGGACTATTTTGGTACTTTTTATAGTATTGTTGTTCATAAGCGACTTATATTGGTGAAGGAATTGTGCACAAACACCGATTCAACATATAGGACGATTTGAGTTAAACCCGTCCAACTTAGAAAAGGGCCCAGGTAGGAGAGTGTGGACTATATTGGTACGCTTTATTGTACTGTTGTCCATAAGAGGCTTACAATGGTGAAGGAATTATGTACAAACACCGATTCAACTTTTAGGACGATTCGAGTGAAATCCGCCCCACTTAGAAAGAGAAGGAGGTTGGAGAGAGAGAAAAGGGCCAGGTACGACAGTGTGGACTTTTTTTGAACGCTTGATAGTATTGTTGTCCAAATGAGCCTTACAACGGTGAAGGAATTATGTACAAACACCTATTCAACTTATAGGATGATTCGAGTGAAATCCGTCCCACTTTGAACGAAAAAGAGATTGGACAGAAAGAGAAGGGCCAGTTAAGAGAGTGTGGACTATTTTTGTACGCTTTTTTGTATTGTCTTCCATACTAGCCTAATAATAGTGAAGCAATAATGTACAAATACCGACTCAACTTTGATGACGATAGGAGTGAAATTCGTCCCGCTTAGAAAGAAACGGGGGTTGGAGAGAAAGAAAATGGCTAGTTAAGAGAGCGTGGACTATTTTGGTACCCTTTATATTATTGTTTTCCCTTAGAGCCTTATAACGGCGAAGGAATGATGTGTAAACACCGATTTAACGTATAGGACGATTCGAGTGAAACCCGTGCCACTTAGAAAGAAAAGGAGGCTGGACAGAAAGAAAAAGGCCAGGTGGGAAAGTGTTGTCTTTTTTGGTACGCCTCATATATAGTATTGTTGTCCAAAAGAGCCTTATAATGCTGAAGGAATGATGTACAGACACCGATTCCGCTTATGTGACGATTCGAGTGAAATCCGTACCCCTTGGAAAGAGGATGAGGTTGTACGGAAAGCGGAGGGTCAGTTTTGAGAGTGTGGCCTATTTTGGCGTGCTTTACAGTATTGTTGTCCGTAAGAGCCTTACAATGGTGAAAGAATGATGTACAAACTCCGATTCAACTTATAGCAAGATTCAAGTGAGATTTGTCCCATTTATAAGGAAAAGGAGATTAGACAGAAAGAGAAAAGGGGTAGATAGGAGAGTGTGGAATATTTCGGTATGATTTTTTGTATTGTTGTCCATACTAGCCTTATAATTGTGAAGCAATGATGTACAAACATCGATTCAACTTATACGACGATTCAAGTGAAATTTGTCCCACTTGGAAAGAAAAGGGGGTGGGATAGAAAGATAAAGGTCAATTAGGAGAGTGTCGACTATTTTGTTACACTCTATAGTATTGTTGTTCATAAGAGACTTATATTAGTGAAGGAATTATGCACAAACACCGATTCAACATGTAGGACGATTTGAGTTAAACCCGTCCCACTTAGAAAAGGGCCAGGTAGGAGAGTGTGGACTATTTTGGTACGCTTTATTGTACTGTTGTCCATAAGAGGCTTATAATGGTGAAGGAATTATGTACAAGCACCGATTCTAATTTTAGGACGATTCGAGTGAAATCCGCCCCACATAGAAAGAAAAGGAGGTTGGAGAGAGAGAAAAGGGCCAGGTACAACAGTGTGGACTATTTTGGAATGCTTGATAGTATTGTTTTTCAAATGAGCCTTATAACGGTGAAGGAATTATGTACAAACACCGATTCAACTTATATGATGATTCGAGTGAAATCCGTCCCACTTTGAACGAAAAAGAGATTGGATAGAAAGAGAAGGGCCAGTTAAGAGAGTGTGGACTATTTTTGTACGCTTTTTTGTATTATCTTCCATACTAGCCTAATAATGGTGAAGCAATAATGTACAAATATCGATTCAACTGTGATGACGATTGGAGTGAAATTCGTCCAGCTTAGAAAGAAAAGGGGATTGGAGAGAAAAAAAATTGCTAGTTAAGAGAGCGTGGACTATTTTGGTACCCTTTATATTATTGTTTTCCCTTAGAGCCTTATAACGGCGAAGGAATGATGTGTAAACACCGATTTAACTTATAGGACGATTCGAGTGAAACCCGTGCCACTTAGAAAGAAAAGGAGGCAGGACAGAAAGAAAAAGGCCAGGTAGGAAAGTGTTGTCTTTTTTGGTACGCCTCATATATAGTATTGTTGTCTAAAAGAGCCTTATAATGCTGAAGGAATGATGTACAGACACCGATTCCGATTATATGACGATTCGAGTGAAATCCGTACCACTTGGAAAGAGGATGAGGTTGTACGGAAAGCGGAGGGTCAGTTTTGAGAGTGTGGCCTATTTTGGCGTGCTTTATAGTATTGTTGTCTGTAAGAGCCTTACAATGTTGAAAGAATGATGTACAAACACCATGTGGGTTGTGGTGGGAAGAGTTGGAATGATGAAGAATAACGATGAAATTAATGGGGATAAGGCTGAATTATCTTCCATAGGGTTAGTGAAGGAGAGTAGAGTGGTCAGTTTGGCGGATAGTGGGGAAGACAAACGGGAGACTAATGAAAGTTTGGAGAATGTTGTCACAAATGTGGTGTGTCCCGATGTACAGGCAAAAGAAGTTACTTTATCTCCTAACAAGTTCACTTGTTTGGGTGATTTAGAAGATGAAGATATTGTGGATGAGTGGGGAACTGATTCTGTCCTTGATGACCCTGATTTGGAGACAAAAACCGAGCACAACAGGGGATACCAAAAAGTGGAAGACACTGGCCAAAAGGAATTCTGTCATGAAACGGAAAATAATGTGCAAAATGGTGGGAATGATGGGAGTGTGAAAGAGGTTCGAGGAAGTAGTGGGAAACTTCAGACCCAAGAGAATGTAACTAATAAAACAGTGTTAGATGATAAACCCGAGAAATATCCTAAGAGTAATATAAATGGTCTTGATGCGGATGAGGAAGTGGCTGAAAAGATACCTCCAAAAAAGCTGAAAACTAAGAGGGTTCTAAAAAGAGGTTCTAAAGGAAAGAATGAGTCTGATCCGAAAGTTCGATAATTTTTTTCTATGCTGATATACTCTTGGAATATAAGAGGGTTGAATGGAAGTGAAAAACAATTGGAAGTGAAAAACTTGATAAAAATGCTGGATATTTCAGTGTTTTGTCTAATTGAGACGAAGGTGGTTGAGATTAATGCCCAGAAAGTTTTAAATAACATATGTCTGGGATGGAAGTTTCTGAATAATTACGAGTTTGCGGAATTAGGTAGATTTTGGAATCCGGTGAAATTCGGAGTGGAGCTGATTTCTAAAAATGAGCAGATGATACATTGTAAAGTGATTGCTATTGATAACTCCTGTGAATGCTATGCCACTTGGGTTTATGGGAGTAATGACTATATTGAGAGGAGGAGATTATGGAGAGACTTGATGGATATTTCTAAAAATCTGCAGGATGATCCTTGGTGCTGCTGTGGGGATTTTAATGCTGTTAGATATCAACATGAGAAAAGGGGAGGATCTGAAAAATGGAGTGTCAAAATGAAAGAATGTGGGTTGGCTTTGGATAGGACTGGTCTGATGGATTTAAAATATATGGGTATTAAGTACTATTGGACCAATGGTCATGTGTATTGCAAACTGGATAGATGTATGGTAAACTCGGCTTGGATGGAGGTTTTCCCAAACACTGAAGCTTATTTCAACCCCCCTGAAGTTTCAGACCATGCTTGCATTGTGCTTAAAATTCCAAAGGAAGTTAAAAAGATCAAGCGCCCATTTCGGTTCAATAATTTCTTGGCTAAGCATGATGAGTTTATCCCTATTATTCGAGAAGCGTGGAGCACTCCTATTAAAGGCTACAAGATGTTTGTTCTGGTCCAGAAGCTGAAAAGGGTGAAAAATGCTTTGAAAAATCTGAATAAAAAATATTTTGATAATTTGCCAAAGCAAGTTGAGGAAGCCCGCAGAAAGCTACTAAATGTCCAAGGCCTTATCGATCAGGATGTTGGGAACATTAATTTGAAGAAGTTGGAGAGAGTTTGCCTTAAGGATTTCCATACAGCTGCCTATGCGGAAGAGTGCTTGAGAAGGCAACAATCTCGGGTTCAATGGCTGCAACTTGGGGACCAAAATACCAAGTACTTTCATAAGATAGCCTCTCAAAGAAAGACTCGAAACAACATAAATGCTATTACTAAAGAAGATGGGACTGTTCTTACAAATTCTGAAGATATTAATAGAGAAATTATTGGCTTTTATAGAAGATTATTTACCGAGAGAGACGGGGCTGATTGGGAAAATCTGCAGAATTATATTGGTAATCCTATTTCTGAAGAGCAAGGCAGGGATATGTGTAGAGGGGTCTCAAGGGAAGAAGGCAGAGATATGTGTAGAGGGGTCTCAAGGGAAGAAATCAGGGCTACTATTTTCGGCATGAAGGATGATAAAGCCCCAGGCCCGGATGGCCTTAATGCTGTTTTTTATAAATCAGCTTGGAGTATAATTGGCAATGATACCATTGAGGCGGTTCAAGATTTTTTTCGATCGGGCATGATGCTTTCGGAACTCAACAGCATGTCCATTACCCTTGTTCCGAAAGTGGAAAACCCCACAAGAGTTTCTGAATTCTGACCAATTTCAGTTTGTAACGTGCTCTATAGATGTATTGCAAAAATCATAGCTAATCGGTTAAAGCCTGTTTTGAATGACTGCATCAGCTCAAATCAGTCCGGTTTTGTGCCAGGGAGGAATATTGGGGATAATGTGTTGTTAGCTCAGGAAATCCTTCTCCAATATCATAAGGATCAAAGCCCGGCTAGAATTACAATGAAAATTGACTTGACAAAGGCCTACGAATCTGTTTCCTGGGATTTTTGGCTGAGGTTCTAAGATGTTTTGGGATTCCAGTGAAGATGAGAGAATGGATTAAAGCATGCTACTCTACTCCTAGATACTCCATCAATATTAATGGGGGGCTAGAAGGTTTTTTCAAAGGGGAGAGGGGGTTGAGATAAGGGGATCCAATGTCGCCGTATCTATTTGTAATGGCTATGGCAGTTTTATCAGGGATGTTTAACAAGCTAGGGAATGAAAATCAGTTTCAGTTCCATCCTAGATGCAAGAGGCTGAAGATTAACCACCTAATGTTTGCGGATGACTTATTTCTATTTTGTGAAGGGAAGGTTAACTCTACTAAGTGTATGCTGGAGATTTTGGGCAAGTTCAGCTCCTGGTCCGGCCTTATTCCGAACCCATCAAAAAGCTCTATCTTTGCTAGTGGAGTGAATGACAATGTTTTGAACTCTATTGTCTCCATTTCAAATTTTTCGTTGGGAACTTTGCCTGTAAAGTATCTTGGGGTCCCTTTGGTGTCATCCAAACTTAGAGCTGATGATTGTAATGACCTTGTGATGAAAATTACAAAAAGAGTCCAAGCTTGGAATAGTAGATTTTTATCCTTTGCCGGGAGGTTACAGCTCATTGCTTCGGTACTCTTCTCGGTCCAAGTCTACTGGAGTACTACTTTTCTCCTTCCCAAAACCATTATGAAGCAACTTTCTGATATCATGAGGAAGTTTTTATGGAAATGGGCTGATCTCAAGAGGGGCGGCGAAAAACTTACTTGGCATAAGGTATGTATGCCTAAAGAAGAGGGTGGGCTTGGATTAAAGGATCTAACTGATTGGAATGTTGCAGCAATGGGAAAACAATTGTGGAATATTTTACAGCCTAATCCTTCAAATTTATGGAGTAAGTGGGTCAAAGTCAATGCCATAATCAGAAATGGGCAATGGTTTCCTCCTTTTGCAAACTCTCACAAATTAATGGAGTTAAGAGATGATATTGTTATCCTCCCCCCTCCTGATTGCCATGATGTTGATACTTTTATTTGGAAGCCTACCAAGGGTAAGTATTCTATTAGTTCGGCTTGGAATTTGTTAAGGAACAGGGATAATCAAGTTAAATGGTACAAGACTGTGTGGTTCCCAAATAATATTCCAAGACATGCTTTCATTTTATGGACTTTAATTCATAATAGGATGCAGACACAAGATAAATTGGTCATTTATGGGTTGCTTCAGCAACCAAAATGTGTCTTTTGTGACTTACCGTGTGAAAGCAGTGAGCATCTATTGTTTGAATGCAGTTTCTCTTCTCAAGTTTGGTCTTCGGTTGCTATTGAAAATTGTTTAAAGCAAGTTGGGAAGAAGTGGGTGGATATAGTAAATTGGTGCAATGACCATTGTACTAATAATACTATAAAGGCATGTGTTACCAAACTATCTTTGGCTGCAAGTGTTTACATCTTATGGAGGGAGCGGAACCTCAGGTTGTTTGCAGGAGAATCTAAAAAGGAGGAGCAACTTGTTCAGGAGATAAATTCTTCTGTCAAATTTAGATTGTATCACTTGTTGGATATTCAAAATGGAGATAGAATTTCAAGCAATCGGTGAGGGGAATTTTTGCTCAGTTTTCCTGGAATTTATGTTCTGGGTTTGTGTTTGGATGAGTGGTCGCGATTCAGTGTTGGTAGAGTTATGGTTCAGACTTCGTCGGAGGTGTTTTGGGATAATTTTTACAAATGTTGCATTATCTTTTGATCCCTTTGTTTACATTGTGCAGATTTATAAGCTGGTAGCTGAAGTTCACGGGGATCGGATGGCTATGAAGACTCCCACTGTGATAGGAATTAATTTGTGTAATCTGATGAAGATTATGTATATTATTTTTGTGGTGATGTGTTATAGAGATATGTTAAACATTGGTGGTTATAGTCTTATGTTTTATCAGACTTATTTAATTGTTGTAAGGGTTATGGTGATTTTCTTGTATAATCCCCTGTGTTTAGAGTTAAGCTTAACTCTTTGGTGGGTTTGGGGGTTCCACCCTTGGGGTATGCCCCAAGTTTTCTTGTAGGCCTTTTGCCAATTTTTTATTTCTCTATAAAATTGACTTACCTTTCAAAAAAAAAAAAAGTGGGTCAAAGTCGAGCTCATAAAGAATCAGAATTTTTGGCTCCTGAAAGTGCCGGATAAAAGATCTTGGTCTTGGAAAAAGATCATGGGGTTAAGGCCCATTTTTCGCGAGCATTTCAAAATCAGAATCGGCAATGGAAACAACACATCTCTTTGGCACGATGGATGGCTGTATGATGTGGCTATTGCTGAAAAGCATGGGGAGAGGATCATTTACGACTCAGGTCTAAGAAGAGAGGCAAAGGTAAGTGCTATTATTGTAAATGGCAATTGGCACCCGCCCTTTCCGGTCTCTCATCAGCTCATGTCCTTACAAGAAGACCTAAATCAGTTTGAGAAACCGAATATTAATGAAGATGACAGCCTTTTATGGACTCCTGCAAAGGGTAATTTTTCTATAAAGTCAGCTTGGGAGATCATTAGACAAAGAGGCCAGGCTGTAAATTGGCACTCGTCTGTGTGGTTCCACTATAACATCCCCCGTCATGCTTTCATTCTCTGGACTGTTATTCGTAATAGGGTTCAGACTCAAGATAAGCTGATGCTCTATGGCCTTCTTCAACAGCAAAAGTGTGTGCTTTGTCTTCTCCCTTGTGAGAATAGAGAGCATTTGTTCTTTGAGTGTAGCTTTGCAAAGAAAGTTTGGAAACCTATTGCGGCGCTTGCGGGATTTGATAGGGTTGGAGGGGACTGGTTTGAAGTGCTGGAATGGTGTAATAATCATTTTCGAAACAAAAATTTTAAGTCTATCCAAGCTAAACTTTATTTTGCGGCCACAATATATATGATATGGAGGGAAAGAAATTTCAGAATGTATGCTGGGGAAGCTAGAACAGAAGACCACTTAATCCATGAAATATACACCTCAGTTCACTACAGATTACTGCATCTACAACAACCCACTAATTGAAGGAAGCTTCATGTTGGGTTGTTCTTGCTACGGATGTTACATGATGGAGGTGGGCTGCTTTGCTAAGGGGGCACATGAAAGGGTCAGAATTCATGCGGATCATGCAATACAGATTTCCGAATTTCAGATTTCTGAGCAATACAGATTTCAGAATTATTTCAGATTTCAGAACTTCAGATTTCAGAATTATTTCAGATTTCAGATTTCAGAATTTCAGACTTCAGATCATGCAATACAGAGTTCAAAATTTCAGAATTTAGATCATGCAATACAGATTTCAGAATTTCAGACTTCAGATCATGCAATACGGATTTCAGAATCTCAGAGTTCAGATCATGCAAGACAGATTCCAGAATTTCAGACTTTAGATCATGCAATACAGACTTCAAAATTTCAGATTTCAGATCATGCAATACAGATTTCAGAATTTCAGATTTCAGATCATACAATACAGATTTCAGAAGTTCAGATTTCAGTTCATGCAATACAGATTTCAGAATTTCAGACTTCAGATCATGCAATACAGACTTCAAAATTTCAGATTTCAGATCTTGCAATACAGATTTCAGAATTTCAGATTTCAGATCATGCAATACAGATTTCAGATTTTCAGATTTCAGTTCATGCATTACAGATTTCAGAATTTCAGATTTCAGAATTACATTGCAGACCTTTGATTTACGAACAGTTCTCTTTGAGCTTCTTGGTGCAGGTTTTTTGTTTGATATATGGGCTGATGGGAAGATGCTACCATAGCAGATTGGTTTTTCAATCTTTTTACAGGGTGATTTCGGGTGGTGCAGTTTATTATACATGGGTGATTTCAGGGGAGCATAGCAGGAGAGGAAACATGCAGTTTTTGAAGAAAGGGCATAGAGAGAATTCAGATTACATTATTGTTGCATTGTGTATTCAATTTCAGAATTTGTGTACAGCCAAATATAAGGCTATAACGCTGCATTTTCAAGAGTTTTCGAGGCTTTATTTAATCTGGTGGATTTGGGGATACCATTTATGTATGGGAAGCTTTTTTCTCTTGGGGTATGCCCTAAGTAATTTGTAAGGCTTTCGCCTTTTTCTTTTTTATTTATAAAATACTTAACATTCAAAAAAAAAAAAAAAGGGCCAGGTACTACAGTGTGGACAATTTTGGAACGCATGATAGTATTGTTGTCCAAATGAGCCTTATAACGGTGAAGGAATTATGTACAAACACCGATTCAACTTATAGGATGATTCGAGTGAAATCCGTCCCACTTTGAACGAAAAAGAGATTGGACAGAAAGAGAAGGGCCAGTTAAGAGAGTGTGGACTATTCTTGTACGCTTTTTTGTATTGTCTTCCATACTAGCCTAATAATGGTGAAGCAATAATGTACAAATACAGACTCAACTGTGATGACGATTGGAGTGAAATTCGTCCCGCTTAGAAAGAAAAGGGGGTTAGAGGGAAAGAAAATGGCTAGTTAAGAAAGCGTGGACTATTTTGGTACACTTTATATTATTGTTTTCCCTTAGAAAGAAAATAAGGTTAGAAAGAAATAAAATGGCCAGTTAGGAGCGTGTGGACTATTTTGGTATGCTTTATAGTATTATTATCCCTAAGAGTCTTATAATGATGAAGGAATAAAGTACGAGCACCGATTCAACTTATTGGACGATTCGAGTGAAATCCGTCCCACTTAGAAAAGGGTCAGTTAGAAGAGAAAGAAAAGGGTCAGTTAGGACTGTGTGGACTTTTTTGGTATGCTTTATAGTATTGTTATCCCTAAGAGTCTTATAATGATGAAGGAATGAAGTACAAACACCGTTTCAACTTATTGGACGATTTGAGTGAAATCCGTCCCACTTAGAAAGAATATGGAGTTAGAACCGTTTGGACTATTTTGATATGCTTTATAGTGTTGTTGTCCATAAGTGTTTTATAACTTTAATGTAATGATGCATAAACACCGATACTACTTATAGGACGATTCGAGTGAAATCCGTCCCACTTAGAACGAAAAGAAGGTAGGAGACAGAACAAAGGGCCAGTTAGGACCGTGTGGACTATTTTGGTATCCTTTATAGTGTTGTTCTCCATAAGAGTCTGATAATTATGAAGGAACGATGCACAAACACTGAGTCTACTTGTAAGACGATTCGAGTGAAATCCGTTCCATTTTAGAAAGAAAAAGATGGATGGAGACAAAGAAAAGGCCTTGTTAGGAGTGTGTGGACTATTTTGGTATGCTTTATAGTGTTGTTGTCCATAAGAGTCTTATAATGGTGAAGCAATAATGCACAAACACCGAATCTACTTATAAGACGATTCGAGTGAAATCCGTCCCACTGAGAAAGCATACGAGGTGGGAGAGAAAGAAAAGGGTCAGTTAGGACTGTGTGGACTATTTTCGTATGCTTTATAGTGTTCTTATCCGTAAGAGTCTTATAATTATGAAGGAATGATGCACAAACACTGATTCTACTTGTAGGACGATTTGAGTGAAATCCGTTCCATTTAGAATGTAAAGAAGGTTGGAGACAAAGAAAAGGCCTTGTTAGGAGTGTGTGGACTATTTTGGTATGCTTTATAGTGTTGTTGTCCATTATAGTCTTACAATTGTGAAGGAATGATGCACAAATACCGAATCTACTTATAGGACGATTCGAGTGAAATCCGTTCCATTTAGAAAGAAAAGAAGGTCGATGACAAAGAAAAGGGCCTGTTAGGGGTGAGTGGACTATTTATGTATGCTTTATAGTGTTTTTCCATAAGAGTCTTATAATGGTGAAGGAATGATGCACAAACACCTATTCTACTAATAGGACGATTCGAGTGAAATCCGCCCCACTTAGAATGAAAAGAAGGTTGGAAAGAAAGAAAATGTCCAGTTAGGACCTTGTGGACTATTTTGGTATGCTTTATAGTGTTGTTGTCCATAAGAGTCCTATAACTGTGAAGGAATGATGCACAAACACCGGTTCAACTTATATGACGATTCCATTGCAATACGTCCTAATTAGAAAGAAAAGAAGTTTGGAGACAAAGAAAAGGGCTAGTTAGGAGTGCGTGGACTATTCTGGTATGCATTGTAGTGGTGTTGTTCATAAGAGTGTTAAAATGGTGAAGGAATGATGCACAAACACCAATTCTTCTTATACGACAATTCGAGTGAAATCTGTCCAACTTAGAAAGAATATGACGTTGGAGAGAAAGTAAAGGGCCAGTTAGGACTGTGTGAATTATTTTGGTATGCTTTATAGTATCGTTATCCCTAAGAATCTTTTAATGATGAAGGAATGAAGTACAAACATCGGTTCAACTTATTAGACGATTTGAGTGAAATCCGTCCTACTTAGAAAGAATATGAGGTTGGAGAAATACAAAAGGGTCAGTTAGGACTCTATGGACTATTTTGGTATGCTTTATAGTGTTGTTGTCCATAAGAGTCTTAGAACTGTGAAAGAATGATGCACAAACACCGATTCTACTTATAGGACGATTCTAGTGAAATCCGTCCCGTTTAGAAAGAAAAGAAGGTTGGAGACAAAGAAAAGGGCCAGTTAGGAGTGTGTGGACTATTTTGGTATGATTTATAGTGTTGTTGTGCATAAGATTCTTATAATGGTGAAGCAATGATGCACAAACACCGAATCTACTTATAGGACGATTCGAGTGAAATCCGTCCCACTTAGAAAGAAAGAAAAGGGCCAGTTAGGAGCGTGTGGACTATTTTGGTATGCTTTATAGTATTGTTATCCCTAAGAGTCTTATAATGATGAAGGAATAAAGTACGAGCACCGATTCAACTTATTGGACGATTCGAGTGAAATCCGTCCCACTTAGAAAGGGTCAGTTAGGAGAGAAAGAAAAGGGTCAGTTAGGACTGTGTGGACTTTTTTGGTATGCTTTATAGTATTTTTATCCCTAAGAGTCTTATAATGATGAAGGAATGAAGTACAAACACCGTTTCAACTTATTGGACGATTTGAGTGAAATCCGTACCACTTAGAAAGAATATGGAGTTAGAACCGTTTGGACTATTTTGATATGCTTTATAGTGTTGTTGTCCATAAGGGTTTTATAACTGTAATGGAATGATGCATAAACACCGATACTACTTATAGGACGATTTGAGTGAAATCCGTCCCACTTAGAACGAAAAGAAGGCAGGAGACAGAACAAAGGGCCAGTTAGGACCTTGTGGACTATTTTGGTATCCTTTATAGTGTTGTTCTCCATAAGAGTCTGATAATTATGAAGGAACGATGCACAAACACTGAGTCTACTTGTAGGACGATTCGAGTGAAATCCGTTCCATTTTAGAAAGAAAAGAAGGTTGGAGACAAAGAAAATGCCTTGTTAGGAGTGTGTGGGCTATTTTGGTATGCTTTATAGTGTTGTTGTCCATAAGAGTCTTATAATGGTGAAGCAATAATGCACAAACACCGAATCTACTTATAAGACGATTCGAGTGAAATCCGTCCCACTGTGTAAACACCTAAAAATGTTCAACACTTCTTCGAATCCTTCCATTAATTTCTGGAATTTCTTTATATACATCCCCTAAATGGACTTCCTCCTGTACATTTAATCAGGGTCCTTTATTACATACCTCCTCTGAATGGGCTTTATTATTGGGTTCATAAATATCTTGCTGGCCCTTAAACTTGATGGGCCTGATGACAGATGGGCTCAATTGGGCTGGACATTTTCACTATTACACAGGCCCTATCCTTTGTGATGGGTTGTCGATCTTCCCGGCCCATTATAAAGGATACAGAGTGGGGACAAGATACATCACCCCTGATCGGGATGACGTGGCTGACACAATTAATACGACGGTTGTACAATCATTGTAACATTTGAAATTCGTGGTACGGGTGGCCTTGGTAGGCGAGAAGGGAGGCGCACGTGAAGCGAGGTGACGTTTCGGTTCCCGAGCGCACGGCTTTTCAAGCGCCCTTGAGGCTTCTATAAATAATGCCTACAGTGCTATGGATTCATTCCGTTTCACAGTTATAAAAATTTTTAGAGAGCTCCCTGCACTTGAGACCTTGACTTATCATTGCCAGAGTCTACCTCCACTCTCAGGAAAGCGTCAGAGATCCTTCGGGGTTCATCTTAGAGTAAGTTATTTCTTTTCATCTTAGCGTCTTTCTTTTCGAAATGTCTGATAGTGATGATACCCGGTCGGGTAACGACCGTCTACCCTCCTTTGTAAACCCGGACGCATCCCTTAGTTCACCCTCAGTGGAGGTGGTTAGGACAATTGTGTCTAGCCCACCTGAAGTTAACCAGAATGTAGCAGCAGCTGGGAATCCGGTTGCAGGGGTTTCGGGGGATCAGTTCTATGCTGATCCCATTCCCCCTATGAACAGGGTAGAGACAGTATTAAAAAGGTTAAGGGTTAAATGCGGGGTACCCGATGGGGTGATTATCAAAAATTACCCTAAAAAGCATGATTTTAGGAAGGGCGAGGGAATTTTGGACCATCAGATTTTGTTGTCGGCTTTTCACCTTCAGGTTATTAGATTCCCGATCCAGCCCTTCTTCCTTTATGCCTTAGCCACTTTAGGCTTGGCCCCACTTCAGGTGGGACCTAACTTCTTCCGGGTCCTGGCCATGATCTTGATGATCAATCGGGATCTGGGACTTGACCTTGGTCTGGCGGAACTTCTGTTCTGTTACAAGATACAGGCCCAGAAGGAGTGCAGGGGCCGGTACAACCTTTTTCCCATTAGTGGGAGGAAAATTTGTGATGGTACGGAAAAATCCAATAAAGGTTGGAAAGAGAGGATGGTCCTTGTGAGCGGGAGTTGGAGACTCCCGAGCTCATCTAGATTCAAAGTACCCAATGAGTTTAACCAACACCTTTTCCCCTCTTTCAAGCCATTCCATAGGGGGGTATGCAACTGTGATCAGTGCAATGATAAGTTGGGCCTCCATGTGCTTGAGTTTTTGGGAGCACCCGATGAATATAAAACCTCAAACTATATCAGAACCCGTTTTGAATTGCTTAAATCAAAAATTTGGGGACAGCCTTTGAGGATGTGTACCAGTTTCTTGACAGGTTCTAATTTGCAGGCCCTATCCACAGAGATGCTGAGGATCCCGCAGGCGGTGTTGAAGAAGAAGAATAAGCGGGCAGTCGGGCCTCAAGCCTCAAATTCAGCCCTCGGTGAGATCCAGACCGGGCAGGGATCACAAAGTGTTCCAACCCCTTCGTCTGTTCCCGTTATCCCACCCCCAGTAGAGAATATCCCGGTAGTTCCATCTCCACCGATGGGAAATGTGCAAACCGGCCAGGCTCCTGCTCAAGGATCAGAGGAGGTTGTTCAATCCTCAGTGGATGTTCCCATCCCTGAATTCCGATTGGTTGAAGGGGAAACGAGCCTGACGGGGGCGCGACATCCCCGATCGGAGGAGAATCCACCCGAACGGTCCGTCAGGGCCCGAACGTCTACGCAGGAGTCCCCTATCGTTCTAGATGACAGTGGGGCCGCAACTGAAAAGGAGCTGCCCGTGCCCTGGGCGCCGAAGATTAGACTCCCGGGCGGCGACTTTCTGGTTGCAGGGCACGCAACAATTGACAACGACACTGCCCTTCGGGCTATGGGATCTCAGATCTGGACTCCCATAGACCGAAAGAGATTGAGAAACATCGATCGGGAGGAGTTGGCACTGACAGGTCCAGAGGTTGCTATGAAGGTAGTGCTTGAATCTACAGACTCCTCCATTGCTTTTAATATTTTATTTATCTCCTTATCAGGCTAACACTTGATCTTTTGGCAGATGCTCTACCTGACGCAAGCTTATAATGCGAAGCTGGAGGAGGACTCCAACTTGCTCAAGAAGTCCAACGAGCTCCTGAGACTGAAAGAGGAATCTCGAATGAAGGTCGCCGCCAAACTGTCCATATCCAACGAAAAGTTGGATGTCCAGTCCCGAAGGGCAATTGCTGCAGAGCAACAGCTTCGGGCGGCTGAAGACAAAATTAAGGAAATGGAAGCAGTTCGGCGGGCTCTCCTTGCTGAGACGGAGGCCCTGAAGGCTGAGAATGGGAGCCTGAAAGCTAATATTGAGAACTTGACGGCTTCCAATTCGAAGCTCCTGGAGGAGAGGGCTGAGATTGAGAATCTCCTCGCTACGGAGAGGTCGGTGGTGGAGATGTGCCACCGGGGCGGGAACGAAATGTATAAGCGTTTCTGCGAAACCTCCCAATACCGGATCGGGTTTGGATGGAGGTCATGCTTTAGTGACATGCAGAAACCCGTCGAAGAAAGGACTTTTGCCTCGGTGGAAGAACTGGATGAGAGTTTGGGCATTTCCCCACCGTACGACGATCCGGTTGGTGGTCCAGACGACGTTCGTTTTTGCGAGTTCCTGACCAAGCCTCTCCCAGGAATGAGCATAACCGCCCCTCCTGATCCTCCGGCTCCCGATGGGGCCATCGTTTCAGTGAACCCAGATGTATCAGGCACCGGCGTCGTCCCTTAGCATTTACTGTTTATGAAATGCATTGTAAGCCTTGGCCACAGGGGCCCAATTTTAGTGAAACATAATTGGTTTTGTCCAGTCGACTTTTGACTTTTACAGTTATAACGAATATTGGTTATTTTGTTTATTTTTGCAAAGTTTTACAGTTAATGCATCACTTAACCGGGATCCGTGTTGTGACTTCGGGCTCCTGAGGCCATGCGAAAGTCAATGCAACCCTTGGTTTATTTTTGGAACAAGGATCACTTCAGGATCTGTGTTGTGACTTCGGGCTCTTCAGGCCATGCGAAAGTCAATGCAACACTTAGTTTATTTTTGGAACAAGGATCACTTCAGGATCTGTGTTGTGACTTCGGGCTCTTCAGGCCATGCGAAAGTCAATGCAACACTTGGTTTATTTTTGGAACAATGATCACTTCAGGATCTGTGTTGTGACTTCGGGCTCTTCAGGCCATGCGAAAGTCAATGCGACACTTGGTTTATTTTTGGAACAATGATCACTTCAGGATCTGTGTTGTGACTTCGGGCTCTTCAGGCCATGCGAAAGTCAATGCAACACTTGGTTTATTTTTGGAACAATGATCACTTCAGGATCTGTGTTGTGACTTCGGGCTCTTCAGGCCATGCGAAATTCAATGCAACACTTGGTTTATTTTTGGAACAATGATCACTTCAGGATCTGTGTTGTGACTTCGGGCTCTTCAGGCCATGCGAAAGTCAATGCAACACTTGGTTTATTTTTTGAACAAGGATCTCTTCAGGATCTGTGTTGTGACTTCGGGCTCTTCAGGCCATGCGAAAGTCAATGCAACACTTGGTTTATTTTTGGAACAATGATCACTTCAGGATGTGTGTTGTGACTTCGGGCTCTTCAGGCCATGCGAAAGTCAATGCAACACTTGGTTTATTTTTGGAACAAGGATCTCTTCAGGATCTGTGTTGTGACTTCGGGCTCTTCAGGCCATGCGAAAGTCAATGCAACACTTCGTTTATTTTTGGAAAAAGGATCTCTTCAGGATCTTCGGGCACACCAACAGATTTTATGATTTACTTAATTGGCCATAATAATGATTTTTAATGACCAGTTGCTGTAGCCTTTTTACAAAAAGATCCAAGTAAAAATAGGACTTGGACCATCAAGGGTAGTACCTCTTGAGGCGAGAGGCGTTCTGGGAGTTTGGTTCCATTCCGCCATCAATATTCCTTCGGACTCGGTATGCTCCGCGACCGATGACTTCAGTGATGGTGTACGGGCCCTCCCAGGGCTCCCTGAGCTTGCCTACAAGCCCGATTTTGCGCCTAAGGACCATGTCCCCGATCTGGAACTCTCTTCTTTTGACTCTTTGATTGAAGTAGTTCCGGACTTGCTGTTGGTAAGCAGCCAGCCTGATCCCGGCAGCCTCCCTTCTTTCATCCAGAAGATCAAGATTCTGAGCCAAATGCTGGTTACTTGGTCCCTCGACCCAGGCCTCACTCCGGAGAGTTGGAACTCGGACCTCAGTCGGGATAACAGCTTCGGCACTGTACGCCATGGCAAAAGGGGTCTCTCCCGTGGGTTGTCTGGGGGTCGTTCTGTATGACCAGAGAACTTCGGGCAGTTTCTCTAACCAGGCCCCTTTGGCTTTTTCAAGTTTTTTGGCCAGAGTGTTGAATATAGTGCGATTTGTCCTTTCCGCCTGCCCGTTCCCTTGCGGGTAGCCGACGGAAGACGTGTTCTGGTTGATACCATGTTCGGCAAAGAATGCTCTAACCTCCTTGTTGTCCAGGTTTGTTCCGTTGTCCATCATGATCGTTCTTGGTAGCCCGAATCTGCATATAATGTTGGTCCATACGAACTTGACGACGTGACTCCCTTTGACGGTGGGATAGGCTTCTGCTTCAACCCATTTGGTGAAATAGTCGGTTGCCAGAAGGACGTACGCATTCGACCGGATTGCTTTCGGTAAGGGTCCCACTATATCCATTCCCCACCGGGCGAATGGGTGCGGTACTATAGTGGGATGCAGGAACTCAGCTGGGCGATGGATTGCATCCCCGTGCATTTGACAGGGCTTGCACCTTCGGACGTATTCTTCGGTATCCCGAGAAAGGTAGGGCCAAAAGTACCCTTGAGACAGCACCTTATGGGCGAGGGACCTGCTGCCGGAGTGGTTTCCACAGGCTCCACTGTGAATCTCGTGCATCACTGCTCTAGATTCTGACGGCGTGATACATCTCAGGTAGGGACCAGAAAAGGATTTTCGGTAGAGTTGCCCGTTTATTATTGAGTACCGAGCCGAATTCCTCCTGACCTTGTGAGCTTCAGCTTTACTTTCAGGAAGAGTTCCATTACGTAAGTAATTTACCAGGGGATCCATCCAACTGGGCTCCCATGGGATGAGCATTACTCGTTCGGGCTCTTGAATGCTGGGCCTCTGAATAAAATCCAACAGTGCAACCCGAGTTAGATCCTCTCCCGCTGAGGAAGCTTGATTAGCCAGGTGGTCAGCCTCAGAGTTTTCATTCCTGGGGATTTGGGTAAAGGTAACTTTGTGAAAACTTTCTGTCTCCTTCAAAACTAACGCTCGATACAACTTCATTGTCGGGTCCTTTGTTTCGTATTCCCCGTTGATCTGACGGACAATTAGTTGAGAATCACTGTGTACTGCTAAGGACTGAATTTTGAGGCTTCTGGCTACCCTCAAACCGGATACGACGGCCTCGTACTCTGCCTCATTGTTTGTGGCTGGGAACTGCAACTGCACCGACATATGAAGGCGTGTCCCATCAGGTGTTAAAAATTCTAGGCCAATTCCTGATCCGGAAGAGCTGGCTGATCCATCCACAAAAATCTTCCATGTATCCAGTTCACTGCCCGGGTCTGGCTCCTCAGTCTCACTTTCGAGCAAAAAGTCCGCTACAGCCTGTCCTTTGATGGAGACCCTGGGTATGTATGTCAAATCGTATATGCCCAACTCGATGGCCCACTTAGAGATTCGCCCTGATAGGTCAGGCTTTGACATAATAACCCGTAGGGGTGTAGCTGTTGGGACAACGATCGGGTGGGCTTCAAAATAATGCCTTAGCCTTCTTTTGGCGTTCACCAGTGACAGAATCAGTTTTTCTTGCCTGTTGTATCTAGTTTCTGCCTCAGCCAAGGATTTACTGGTATAGAATATTGGCATTTGAAGATTCCCGTCCTCTCTGATGAGGGCGGCGCTGGTTGAAGCGGAGGATACTGCCAAATAAAGGTATAAGACTTCATCGGGGGTTGGTGTAGACAAGACGGGGGGCATGGTCAAATATTCTTTTAGCCTCGCCAGGGCCTCCGATTGTTTGTGACCCCAGATCTCTCCCTTCTTTACCTTTATTGCCTGAAAGAATGGTCTGCAGCGATCAGTGAGTCGTGAGATGAATCTGCTAAGTGCTACCACTCTTCCCGTCAAGACTTGAACGTCTTTATGTGTTCGGGGCTCCTTCATCTCTAGCAGGGCTTTGACTTGTGTCGGGCTGGCTTGGATACCAGTCCGGTCCACGATGTGCCCCAGGAACTGCCCAGATGATACACAAAAAGAACACTTTGCTGGATTAAGCTTCATGCCATGGGACCTGAGGGTAGCGAACACTTGGCGCAGGTGAGTGATGTGGTCCTCCTTCTTTCTGCTCTTGACTACAGTATCATCAATGTAGGCTTCGATTACTGTGCCCATCATGCCTTTAAAGATCTTGTTGACCAATCTCTGGAAAGTAGCACCTGCATTTTTCAGTCCGAAAGGCATAACTTTAAAGCAGTATGTACCTGTTTCAGTAATGAAGTCAGTCTTTTCCTCATCCTTAGGGTTCATTTTTATTTGGTTGTAACCTGAATAGGCATCCAGGAAAGTTAGACGGTCATAGCCCGAGGTAGCGTCAACCATCTGGTCGATCTTTGGGAGTGGAAAACTATCTTTCGGGCATGCCTTGTTCAAGTCGGTGAAATCAACGCAAACTCTCCACTTGCCATTTTTCTTTTGGACAACCACGACGTTGGCAAGCCATTCGGGATACCTGACTTCCCGGATGAAGCCGGCCTGGAGCAGTCTGGATACCTCATCTGCTATAATTTGGTTCCGATGTGCACCCATTCGCCTTTGCTTTTGCCTGATTGGTTTGACGTTTGGGTCAACATGCAATGAGTGCTGTGAAACGTCGGGATCTATCCCCGGCATGTCTGTATGCTCCCATGCGAAGACGTCGGAGTTGTCCTGCAGCAATTGTGTTAGTTCTTCAAATTCAGAATCGGTGAGGGTTGTACCTGCAAAAGTAACTTTTTCCGGGCTGTTGGGCACAACACAGATCGGTTGTAGTGGTTCAACCACAGTCGAGGTGCCCGGCTCCCCATTCTTTAATTGCTATTTGGAGCACGAACTTTGCTCCTTCGATCGAGGTACCCCTGGGGCCTGAGCCTTCCGGATCTCCTTCAGAGTGACCGAATAACATTCCTTGGCTGCCACCTGGTCACCCTTGACATCAATGGTGCCTGTACCGTCAGGGCTTAAGCATCTCATGACCTGGTGAAGAGTTGAAGGCACACCTTGCATTCGGTGAATCCATCCCCTTCCCATAAGCAGATTGTAGGAGGGTTTGGCGTCCACCACAACGAACGTCTCGTTCAGGGTCCTATGGGCGGCAGACACAGGTAACTGAACTTCACCGATCGGCTCGATCTGCCTGCCGTCAAAACCCGCGATGGGGCACCGGGATGTCATAATTTCAGAAGGGTTGATTTCGAGCTTTTCGAAAGCCCATTTGGTGATTATGTTGGCACTGCTCCCAGGATCGATCACGACTCTTTTCACAAGGCAGTTGGCCACCATTAGGGTCACAACCAGAGGGTCTTCATGCGGGGTTTGGACGCCTCGAAGGTCCGACACCGAGAAAGTGATGTGAGTTTCTTCAGCCTTGTACCGGGCTTCACTAATTTCGTTGACTTTTCTCATTTTGTGGGCTTTCCGTAGATAGCTTCGGCGCGATCCTTCGGTTTCTTTGGGTGGGGGGCCACCATGAATCATATTGATGATTTTAACCGGTTGTGCATCCGAGGCGTTTCGAGGGACGCCGGGGGCGCGTTGATCGGTTCTTGGCCTGTCTCGTTGTACGTAATCCCGGAGTACTCCGCGAAGTAGTAACGTCTCCACCTGTTGCCTTAGATTGCGGCATTCGTTAGTGATGTGCCCGAAATCACCATGGAAAGCGCAGTGTTTTGTCTTGTCTCTCTGGTCAAGTGGTTGTCGCATGGTAGGGGGTTGCTGGAAAATCCCTTTGGCCTTGTTCTCCTGGTAAAGCTTTGCAAGGCTCACCTTCAGGGGTGTTATCCTTTCTTCTAACCTGGGTCGTTTGGATGGCTTTGGGATTGATAATCCCGCTGGGGCAGACGATCCCGGTGGAGTTGATCGCTTCCGATCGGTCAATCGATCCTTGGACTGAATTTCAAGGCCGACAAAGGCTGATCTTCTCTGCCTGATAGTTTCTTCCTCTTCAATTCTCAAGTACCCCTGGGCCCTAGAGTTTAGTTCCCCAATTCCCGATGGAGGGCGCTTCACCAAGGATTGATGGAATTTTGTTCCAGGAATGAGGGCCATCCTGAATGCTTCGACCGCAGAGTGCTGGTCACAATTATCCACAGAAGAGGACTCGATGTTGAATCGGGACAGAAAGCTTTTCAGTGACTCTCCTTTCTCCTGGATCATGGTGAAGAGGCAGGATATGGTCTTCTTCTGTCTCTTGTTTCCATAATACTGGGCGATGAAGAGCCTGGTCAACTGTTGCCAGCTGCCAATGGATCGGGGTGGCTGCTTCCTAAACCATAATAGGGCGGCCTCAGCAAGGCTTGTGGAGAACACCTTACATAGCAGGGACTCGTTCTCGGCGTACATGGTCATTTTCTGATGAATTTGGTATATGTGCTCTTCGGGATCCCGCGTGCCATCATAAGGGGTGAACTGTGGCATAACGAACTTCTTTGGGAAAGGCTCTTGGGTTATTTCCTGAACGAAAGGCGACTGTATCAATTCAGTGGACGCCTGGATGGCCATGTCGTCCGTAGATCGAGACCTCAAATCTCCGAGAACTTTCCTTTGGAACTCGTCCATCATTGCTTGAAGTTTCTGGGGGGTTATAGACTCGTCGACTGCTGGAGCCTTTCGCGAGCGCTGAGAAGATTCGGCGTGCTCTTCAGGTTGGTTCAGAGAATGGTCGATCGCCGCCACCGGAGGGTTAGGTGTAACTGCCGGTGAGGCAGCTGCTGGTGGAGCCAACCTCTCCCTGAGCTCTGCATTCTGTTTCTCCAAGGCCATGCTACGTTCATCTGCAGCCGCCAAGCGCTGAAGAATTTGCTCCATGGTCTGGGAGTCCTCTGCACGATTCTCCTCAGTGGGCAGAATGCCTGCCTGTGAACGGGTGACTGGCATTCTCGTCCGGGGAGGCGGTGAGTGGAGGTTTTTTGGAAGTGGAGGGTCTTTTGCCTGTCAAACAGACTTAGCTTTTCGAGATGGGAAGAAGGAGGCGATTTTACAAGTACCGAAGGGCATTTGAAAAGTCAGGAACCTCCCTCATTCCCACAGACGGCACCAATGTGTAAACACCTAAAAATGTTCAACACTTCTTCGAATCCTTCCATTAATTTCTGGAATTTCTTTATATACATCCCCTAAATGGACTTCCTCCTGTACATTTAATCAGGGTCCTTTATTACATACCTCCTCTGAATGGGCTTTATTATTGGGTTCATAAATATCTTGCTGGCCCATAAACTTGATGGGCCTGATGACATATGGCTCAATTGGGCTGGACATTTTCACTATTACGCACTGAGAAAGCATACGAGGTGGGAGAGAAAGAAAAGGGTCAGTTAGGACTGTGTGGACTATTTTCGTATGCTTTATAGTGTTGTTATCCGTAAGAGTCTTATAATTATGAAGGAATGATGCACAAACACTGATTCTACTTGTAGGACGATTCGAGTGAAATCCGTTCCATTTAGAATGAAAAGAAGGTTGGAGACAAAGAAAAGGCCTTGTTAGGAATGTGTGGACTATTTTGGTATGCTTTATAGTGTTGTTGTCCATTATAGTCTTACAATTGTGAAGGAATGATGGACAAACACCGAATCTACTTATAGGACGATTCGAGTGAAATCCGTTCCATTTAGAAAGAAAATAAGGTCGAAGACAAAGAAAAGGGCCTGTTAGGTTCTTCCATTTAGACAATACATTGAGTACAAGGTTGGGAATGGCAATAATATTCTTCTTTGGCATGATGATTGGTTGTATCCCAATTCTATTGTTGAAAAACATGGGGATCGGATTAGGTATGATTCTGGATTAAGCAACAATTGTAAAGTCAATGCAATAATTAGAAATGGGCAATGGTTTCCTCCTTTTGCAAACTCTCATAAATTAATGGAGTTAAGAGATGATATTGCTACCCTTCCCCCTCCAGATTGTCATGATGTTGATACTTTGATTTGGAAGCCTACCATGGATAAGTATTCTATTAGTTCAGCTTGGAATTTGTTAAGGAACAGGGATACTCAAGTTCAATGGTACAAGACTGTATGGTTCCCAAATAATATTCCAAGACATGCTTTCATCTTATGGACTTTAATTCATAATAGGATGCAGACACAAGATAAATTGGTCCGTTATGGTATGCTTCAATAACAAAAATGTGTCTTCTGTGACTTACCGTGTGAAAGCAGGGAACATCTATTTTTTGAGTGCAGTTTCTCTTCTCAAGTTTGGTTTTCGGTTGTTATTGAAAATGGTTTGAGGCACGTTAGGAAGAAGTGGGTGGAGATGGTAAATTGGTGCAATGTCCACTGTTCAAATAATACTTTAAAGGCTTGTGTTACCAAACTATCATTGGCTGCTAGTGTTTACATTTTATGGAGGGAAAGGAATCTCAGGTTGTTTGCTGGAGAGTTTAAAAAGGAGGAACAACTTGTTAAGGAGATAAATTCTTCTGTCCAATTTAGATTGTTTCACTTGTTGGATATTCAAAATGGAGATAGAGTTTCTAGCAATGGGTGAGGGGATTATTTTTTGCTCAGTTTTCCTGGAATTTATGTTCAGGATTTCTGTCTGGATGAGTGGTAGAGAACATGTTTCAGTGTTGGTGGGGGTATGGGTCAAGTTTTGGTTCAGAATGCGTGCGAGGTGTTTAATGATAAATTTTTTAAATGTTGCATTATCTTTTGATCCCTTTGCTTACATTGTGCAGATTTATAAGTTGGTGGCTGACTTTCACGGGGGTCGGATGGCTATGAAGACCATCACGGATGGCTACCACAGTTTTCGGTCGTTGTCCAGTGCTTCAGTGCAGTTTGTAAACTGCAGTTTTGTGACTGCCAACAATGCAGTTTATCAGTGCAGATTTTTCAGTGCTGAAATTCAGAATTTTCAGTGCAGATTTCAGTGGTTTAGTACTGAAATGCAGTTTTTTCAGTGCAGATTTAAGATTTTCAGTGCTGAAATGGTCGTTTTTCAGAGTTTCAGGGCAGAAATACAGATTTTTCAGTGCGGTTTTCAGTGTTTCAGTACTGAAATGCAGTTTTTTTCAGTGCTGAAATGTAGTATTTTCAGTGGTTCAGTGCTGAAATGCAGTTTTTTCAGTGCAGATTTCAGAATTTCAGTGCTGAAATGGTCGTTTTTCAGTGTGATGGAAGTCTCTTATCAGTGCTCCTGGCTAGTGCAAATGACAAGGTTGCTCTTCAAATATGGACATGGTTTAATGATGGAAAACAATGGATCAAATGTTCTGCTATTTGTTTCATTTATCTTGATAATGTTCATATGTGGGGATTTCAAGGCTCATATTAATGTTGTCTACAATCTGATGAAGACTGGACCACTAATGCTTTGGAGGAGTATGATTATTGTTAAACCAATGGTTTCATGTAATTCTCTGGTTTATTGGTTAAGCAATAGAGATAGTATGGTTTTTGTGTATTTTCTCCCTTTTAACAATTTAAATCTAAAGTTGTGGTGGGTTTGGGGATACCACCCTTGGGAATGCCCAAGTTTTTTGCAGGCTTTTGCCGTTTCTGGTTTTTATAATATTGACTTACTTTTCAAAAAAAAAAAAAAAGGGCCTGTTAGGAGTGAGTGAACTATTTATGTATGCTTTATAGTGTTTTTCCATAAGAGTCTTATAATGGTGAAGGAATGATGTACAAACACCTATTCAACTAATAGGACGATTCGAGTGAAATCCGCCCCACTTAGAAAAAAAAGAAGGTTGGAAGAAAGAAAATGGCCAGTTAGGACCGTGTGGACTATTTTGGTATGCTTTATAGTATTGTTATCCCTAAGAGTCTTATAATGATGAAGGAATAAAGTACGAGCACCGATTCAACTTATTGGACGATTAGAGTGAAATCCGTTCCACTTAGAAAGGGTCAGTTAGGACTGTGTGGACTTTTTTTGTATGCTTTATAGTATTGTTATCCCTAAGAGTCTTATAATGATGAAGGAATGAAGTACAAACACCGTTTCAACTTAATGGACGATTTGAGTGAAATCCGTCCCACTTAGAAAGAATATGGAGTTAGAACCGTTTGGACTATTTTGATATGCTTTATAGTGTTGTTGTCCGTAAGTGTTTTATGACTGTAATGGAATGATGCATAAACACCGATACTTCTTATAGGACGATTCGAGTGAAATCCGTCCCACTTAGAACGAAAAGAAGTTAGGAGATAGAACAAAGGGACAGTTAGGACCGTGTGGACTATTTTGGTATCCTTTATAGTGTTGTTCTCCTTAATAGTCTGATAATTATGAAGGAACGATGCACAAACACTGAGTCTACTTGTAGGACGATTCGAGTGAAATCCGTTCCATTTTAGAAAGAAAAAAAGGTTGGAGACAAAGAAAAGGCCTTGTTAGGAGTGTGTGGACTATTTTGGTATGCTTTATAGTGTTGTTCTCCAGAAGAGTCTTATAATGGTGAAGCAATAATGCACAAACACCGAATCTACTTATAAGACGATTCGAGTGAAATCCGTCCCACTGAGAAAGCATACGAGGTGGGAGAGAAAGAAAAGGGTCAGTTAGGACTGTGTGGACTATTTTCGTATGCTTTATAGTGTTGTTATCCGTAAGAGTCTTATAATTATGAAGGAATGATGCACAAACACTGATTCTACTTGTAGGACGATTCGAGTGAAATCCGTTCCATTTAGAATGAAAAGAAGGTTGGAGACAAAGAAAAGGACTTGTTAGGAGTGTGTGGACTATTTTGGTATGCTTTATAGTGTTGTTGTCCATTATAGTCTTACAATTGTGAAGGAATGATGCACAAACACCGAATCTACTTATAGGACGATTCGAGTGAAATCCGTTCCATTTAGAAAGAAAAGAAGGTCGATGACAAAGAAAAGGGCCTGTTAGGAGTGAGTGGATTATTTATGTATGCTTTATAGTGTTTTTCCATAAGAGTCTTATAATGGTGAAGGAATGATGCACAAACACCTGTTCTACTAATAGGACGATTCGAATGAAATCCTCCCCACTTAGAAAGAAAAGAAGGTTGGAAAGAAAGAAAATGTCCAGTTTGGACCGTGTGGACTATTTTGGTATGCTTTATAGTGTTGTTGTCCATAAGAGTCCTATAACTGTGAAGAAATGATGCACAAACACCGGTTCAACTTATAGGACGATTCCATTGCAATACCTCCCAATTAGAAAGAAAAGAAGTTTGGAGACAAAGAAAAGGGCTAGTTAGGAGTGCGTGGACTATTCTGGTATGCTTTATAGTGGTGTTGTTCATAAGAGTGTTATAATGGTGAAGGAATGATGCACAAACACCAATTCTTCTTATAGGACAATTCGAGTGAAATCTGTCCAACTTAGAAAGAATATGACGTTGGAGAGAAATTAAAGGGCCAGTTAGGACTGTGTGAATTATTTTGGTATGCTTTATCGTATCGTTATCCCTAAGAATCTTTTAATGATGAATGAAGTACAAACATCGGTTCAACTTATTAGACGATTCGAGTGAAATCCGTCCTACTTAGAAAGAATATGAGGTTGGAGAAATACAAAAGGGTCAGTTAGGACTCTGTGGACTATTTTGGTATGCTTTACAGTGTTGTTGTCCATAAGAGTCTTAGAACTGTGAAAGAATGATGCACAAACACCGATTCTACTTATAGGACGATTCGAGTGAAATCCGTCCCGTTTAGAAAGAAAAGAAGGTTGGAGACAAAGAAAAGGGCCAGTTAGGAGTGTGTGGACTATTTTGGAATGATTTATAGTGTTGTTGTGCATAAGATTCTTATAATGGTGAAGCAATGATGCACAAACACCGAATCTACTTATAGGACGATTCGAGTGAAATCCGTCCCACTTCGAAAGAAAATAAGGTTAGAAAGCAAGAAAAGGGCCAGTTAGGAGCGTGTGGACTATTTTGGTATGCTTTATAGTATTGTTATCCCTAAGAGTCTTATAATGATGAAGGAATAAAGTACGAGCACCGATTCAACTTATTGGACGATTCGAGTGAAATCCGTCCCACTTAGAAAGGGTCAGTTAGGACTGTGTGGACTTTTTTGGTATGCTTTATAGTATTGTTATCCCTAAGATTCTTATAATGATGAAGGAATGAAGTACAAACACCGTTTCAACTTATTGGACGATTTGAGTGAAATCCGTCCCACTTAGAAAGAATATGGAGTTAGAACCGTTTGGACTATTTTGATATGCTTTATAGTGTTGTTGTCCGTAAGTGTTTTATGACTGTAATGGAATGATGCATAAACACCGATACTTCTTATAGGACGATTCGAGTGAAATCCGTCCCACTTAGAACGAAAAGAAGTTAGGAGATAGAACAAAGGGACAGTTAGGACCGTGTGGACTATTTTGGTATCCTTTATAGTGTTGTTCTCCATAAGAGTCTGATAATTATGAAGGAACGATGCACAAACACTGAGTCTACTTGTAGGACGATTCGAATGAAATCCGTTCCATTTTAGAAAGAAAAGAAGGTTGGAGACAAAGAAAAGGCCTTGTTTGGAGTGTGTGGACTATTTTGGTATGCTTTATAGTGTTGTTGTCCACAAGAGTCTTATAATGGTGAAGCAATAATGCACAAACACCGAATCTACTTATAAGACGATTCGAGTGAAATCCGTCGTACTGAGAAAGCATACGAGGTGGGAGAGAAAGAAAAGGGTCAGTTAGGACTGCGTGGACTATTTTCGTATGCTTTATAGTGTTGTTATCCGTAAGAGTCTTATAATTATGAAGGAATGATGCACAAACACTGATTCTACTTGTAGGACGATTCGAGTGAAATCCGTTCCATTTAGAATGAAAAGAAGGTTGGAGACAAAGAAAAGGACTTGTTAGGAGTGTGTGGACTATTTTGGTATGCTTTATAGTGTTGTTGTCCATTATAGTCTTACAATTGTGAAGGAATGATGCACAAACACAGAATCTACTTATATGACGATTCGAGTGAAATCCGTTCCATTTAGAAAGAAAAGAAGGTCGATGACAAAGAAAAGGGCCTGTTAGGAGTGAGTGGACTATTTATGTATGCTTTATAGTATTTTTCCATAAGAGTCTTATAATGGGGAAGGAATGATGCACAAACACCTGTTCTACTAATAGGACGATTCGAGTGAAATCCGCCCCACTTAGAAAGAAAAGAAGGTTGGAAAGAAACAAAATGTCCAGTTAGGACCGTGTGGACTATTTTGGTATGCTTTATAGTGTTGTTGTCCATAAGAGTCCTATAACTGTGAAGGAATGATGCACAAACACCGGTTCAACTTATAGGACGATTCCATTGCAATACGTCCCAATTAGAAAGAAAAGATGTTTGGAGACAAAGAAAAGGGCTAGTTAGGAGTGCGTGGACTATTCTGGTATGCTTTATAGTGGTGTTGTTCATAAGAGTGTTATAATGGTGAAGGAATCATGCACAAACACCAATTCTTCTTATACGACAATTCGAGTGAAATCTGTCCAACTTAGAAAGAATATGACGTTGGAGAGAAAGTAAAGGGCCAGTTAGGACAGTGTGAATTATTTTGGCATGCTTTATAGTATCGTTATCCCTAAGAATCTTTTAATGATGAAGGAATGAAGTACAAACATCGGTTCAACTTATTAGACGATTTGAGTGAAATCCGTCCTACTTAGAAAGAATATGAGGTTGGAGAAATACAAAAGGGTCAGTTAGGACTCAGTGGACTATTTTGGTATGCTTTATAGTGTTGTTGTCCATAAGAGTCTTAGAACTATGAAAGAATGATGCACAAACACCGATTCTACTTATAGGACGATTCGAGTGAAATCCGTCCCGTTTAGAAAGAAGAGAAGGTTGGAGACAAAGAAAAGGGCCAGTTAGGAGTGTGTGGACTATTTTGGTATGATTTATAGTGTTGTTGTGCATAAGATTCTTATAATGGTGAAGCAATGATGCACAAACACCGAATCTACTTATAGGACGATTCGAGTGAAATCCGTCCCACTTAGAAAGAAAATAAGGTTAGAAAGAAAGAAAAGGGCCAGTTAGGAGCGTGTGGACTATTTTGGTATGCTTTATAGTATTGTTATCCCTAAGAGTCTTATAATGATGAAGGAATAAAGTACGAGCACCGATTCAACTTATTGGACGATTCGAGTGAAATCCGTCCCACTTAGAAAGAATATGAGTTTGGAGAAATACAAAAGGGTCAGTTAGGACTGTGTGGACTATTTTCGTATGCTTTATAGTGTTGTTATCCGTAAGAGTCTTATAATTATGAAGGAATGATGCACAAACACTGATTCTACTTGTAGGACGATTCGAGTGAAATCCGTTCCATTTAGAATGAAAAGAAGGTTGGAGACAAAGAAAAGGCTTTGTTAGGAGTGTGTGGACTATTTTGGTATGCTTTATAGTGTTGTTGTCCATTATAGTCTTACAATTGTGAAGGAATGATGCTCAAACACCGAATCTACTTATAGGACGATTCGAGTGAAATCCGTTCCATTTAGAAAGAAAAGAAGGTCGAAGACAAAGAAAATGGCCTGTTAGGAGTGAGTGGACTATTTATGTATTCTTTATAGTGTTTTTCCATAAGAGTCTTAGAACTGTGAAAGAATGATGCACAAACACCGATTCTGCTTATAGGACGATTCGAGTGAAATCCGTCCCGTTTAGAAAGAAAAGAAGGTTGGAGACAAAGAAAAGGGCCAGTAAGGAGTGTGTGGACTATTTTGGTATGATTTATAGTGTTGTTGTTCATAAGAGTCTTATAATGGTGAAGCAATAATGCACAAACACCGAATCTACTTATAAGACGATTCGAGTGAAATCCGTCCCACTGAGAAAGCATACGAGGTGGGAGAGAAAGAAAAGGGTCAGTTAGGACTGTGTGGACTATTTTCATATGCTTTATAGTGTTGTTATCCGTAAGAGTCTTATAATTATGAAGGAATGATGCACAAACACTGATTCTACTTGTTGGACGATTCGAGTGAAATCCGTTCCATTTAGAATGAAAAGAAGGTTGGAGACAAAGAAAAGGCCTTGTTAGGAGTGTGTGGACTATTTTGGTATGCTTTATAGTGTTGTTGTCCATAAGAGTCTTATCATGGTGAAGCAATAATGCACAAACACCGAATCTACCTATAAGACGATTCGAGTGTAATCCGTCCCACTGAGAAAGCATACGAGGTGGGAGAGAAAGAAAAGGGTCAGTTAGGACTGTGTGGACTATTTTCGTATGCTTTATAGTGTTGTTTTCCGTAAGAGTCTTATAATTATGAAGGAATGATGCACAAACACTGATTCTACTTGTAGGACGATTCGAGTGAAATCCGTTCCATTTAGAATGAAAAGAAGGTTGGAGACAAAGAAAAGGCTTTGTTAGGAGTGTGTGGACTATTTTGGTATGCTTTATAGTGTTGTTGTCCATTATAGTCTTACAATTGTGAAGGAATGATGCTCAAACACCGAATCTACTTATAGGACGATTCGAGTGAAATCCGTTCCATTTAGAAAGAAAAGAAGGTCGAAGACAAAGAAAAGGGCCTGTTATGACCGTGTGGACTATTTTGGTATCCTTTATAGTGTTGTTCTCCATAAGAGTCTGATAATTATGAAGGAACGAGGCACAAACACTGAGTCTACTTGTAGGACGATTCGAGTGAAATCCGTTCCATTTTAGAAAGGAAAGAAGGTTGTAGACAAAGAAAAGGCCTTGTTAGGAGTGTGTGGACTATTTTGGTATGCTTTATAGTGTTTTTGTCCATAAGATTCTTATAATGGAGAAGCAATAATGCACAAACACCGAATCTACTTATAAGACGATTCGAGTGAAATCCGTCCCACTGAGAAAGCATACGAGGTGGGAGAGAAAGAAAAGGGTCGGTTAGGACTGTGTGGACTATTTTCGTATGCTTTATAGTGTTGTTATCCTTAATAGTCTTATAATTATGAAGGAATGATGCACAAACACTGATTCTACTTGTAGGACGATTCGAGTGAAATCCGTTCCATTTAGAATGAAAAGAAGGTTGGAGACAAAGAAAAGGCCTTGTTAGGAGTGTGTGGACTATTTTGGTATGCTTTATAGTGTTGTTGTCCTTTATAGTCTTACAATTGTGAAGAAATGATGCACAAACACCGAATCTACTTATAGGACGATTCGAGTGAAATCCGTTCCATTTAGAAAGAAAAGAAGGTCGAAGACAAAGAAAAGGGCATGTTAGGAGTGAGTGGACTATTTATGTATGCTTTATAGTATTTTTCCATAAGAGTCTTATAATTGTGAAGGAATGATGCACAAACACCTATTCTACTAATATGACGATTCAAGTGAAATCCGCCCCACTTAGAAAGAAAAGAAGGTTGGAAAGAAAGAAAATGTCCAGTTAGGACCGTGTGGACTATTTTGGTATGCTTTATAGTGTTGTTGTCCATAAGAGTCCTATAACTGTGAAGGAATGATGCACAAACACCGGTTCAACTTATAGGACGATTCCATTGCAATACGTCCCAATTAGAAAGAAAAGAAGTTTGGAGACAAAGAAAAGGGCTAGTTAGGAGTGCGTGGACTATTCTGGTATGCTTTATAGTGGTGTTGTTCATAAGAGTGTTATAATTGTGAAGGAATGATGCACAAACACCAATTCTTCTTATAGGACAATTCGAGTGAAATCTGTCCAACTTAGAAAGAATATGACGTCGGAGAGAAAGTAAAGGGCCAGTTAGGACTGTGTGAATTATTTTGGTATGCTTTATACTATCGTTATCCCTAAGAATCTTTTATTGATGAAGGAATGAAGTACAAACATCGGTTCAACTTATTAGACGATTTGAGTGAAATCCGTCCTACTTAGAAAGAATATGAGGTTGGAGAAATACAAAAGGGTCAGTTAGGACTCTGTGGACTATTTTTGTATGCTTTATAGTGTTGTTGTCCATAACAGTCTTAGAACTGTGAAAAGGGCCAGTTAGGAGTGTGTGGACTATTTTGGTATGATTTATAGTGTTGTTGTGCATAATATTCTTATAATGGTGAAGCAATGATGCACAAACACCGAATCTATTTATAGGACGATTCGAGTGAAATCCGTCCCACTTAGAAAGAAAATAAGGTTAAAAAGAAAGAAAAGGGCCAGTTAGGAGCGTGTGGACTATTTTGGTATGCTTTATAGTATTGTTATCCCTAAGAGTCTTATAATGATGAATGAATAAAGTACGAGCACCGATTCAACTTATTGGACGATTCGAGTGAAATCCGTCCCACTTAGAAAGGGTCAGTTAGGACTGTGTGGACTTTTTTGGTATGCTTTTTAGTATTGTTATCCCTAAGAGTCTTATAATGATGAAGGAATGAAGTACAAACACCGTTTCAAATTATTGGACGATTTGAGTGAAATCCGTCCCACTTAGAAAGAATATGGAGTTAGAACCGTTTGGACTATTTTGATATGCTTTATAGTGTTGTTGTCCATAAGTGTTTTATAACTGTAATGGAATGATGCATAAACACCGATACTTCTTATAGGACGATTCGAGTGAAATCCGTCCCACTTAGAACGAAAAGAAGTTAGGAGATAGAACAAAGGGACAGTTAGGACCGTGTGGACTATTTTGGTATCCTTTATAGTGTTGTTCTCCATAAGAGTCTGATAATTATGAAGGAACGATGCACAAACACTGAGTCTACTTGTAGGACGATTCGAATGAAATCCGTTCCATTTTAGAAAGAAAAGAAGGTTGGAGACAAAGAAAAGGCCTTGTTTGGAGTGTGTGGACTATTTTGGTATGCTTTATAGTGTTGTTGTCCACAAGAGTCTTATAATGGTGAAGCAATAATGCACAAACACCGAATCTACTTATAAGACGATTCGAGTGAAATCCGTCGTACTGAGAAAGCATACGAGGTGGGAGAGAAAGAAAAGGGTCAGTTAGGACTGCGTGGACTATTTTCGTATGCTTTATAGTGTTGTTATCCGTAAGAGTCTTATAATTATGAAGGAATGATGCACAAACACTGATTCTACTTGTAGGACGATTCGAGTGAAATCCGTTCCATTTAGAATGAAAAGAAGGTTGGAGACAAAGAAAAGGACTTGTTAGGAGTGTGTGGACTATTTTGGTATGCTTTATAGTGTTGTTGTCCATTATAGTCTTACAATTGTGAAGGAATGATGCACAAACACAGAATCTACTTATATGACGATTCGAGTGAAATCCGTTCCATTTAGAAAGAAAAGAAGGTCGATGACAAAGAAAAGGGCCTGTTAGGAGTGAGTGGACTATTTATGTATGCTTTATAGTATTTTTCCATAAGAGTCTTATAATGGGGAAGGAATGATGCACAAACACCTGTTCTACTAATAGGACGATTCGAGTGAAATCCGCCCCACTTAGAAAGAAAAGAAGGTTGGAAAGAAACAAAATGTCCAGTTAGGACCGTGTGGACTATTTTGGTATGCTTTATAGTGTTGTTGTCCATAAGAGTCCTATAACTGTGAAGGAATGATGCACAAACACCGGTTCAACTTATAGGACGATTCCATTGCAATACGTCCCAATTAGAAAGAAAAGATGTTTGGAGACAAAGAAAAGGGCTAGTTAGGAGTGCGTGGACTATTCTGGTATGCTTTATAGTGGTGTTGTTCATAAGAGTGTTATAATGGTGAAGGAATCATGCACAAACACCAATTCTTCTTATACGACAATTCGAGTGAAATCTGTCCAACTTAGAAAGAATATGACGTTGGAGAGAAAGTAAAGGGCCAGTTAGGACAGTGTGAATTATTTTGGCATGCTTTATAGTATCGTTATCCCTAAGAATCTTTTAATGATGAAGGAATGAAGTACAAACATCGGTTCAACTTATTAGACGATTTGAGTGAAATCCGTCCTACTTAGAAAGAATATGAGGTTGGAGAAATACAAAAGGGTCAGTTAGGACTCAGTGGACTATTTTGGTATGCTTTATAGTGTTGTTGTCCATAAGAGTCTTAGAACTATGAAAGAATGATGCACAAACACCGATTCTACTTATAGGACGATTCGAGTGAAATCCGTCCCGTTTAGAAAGAAGAGAAGGTTGGAGACAAAGAAAAGGGCCAGTTAGGAGTGTGTGGACTATTTTGGTATGATTTATAGTGTTGTTGTGCATAAGATTCTTATAATGGTGAAGCAATGATGCACAAACACCGAATCTACTTATAGGACGATTCGAGTGAAATCCGTCCCACTTAGAAAGAAAATAAGGTTAGAAAGAAAGAAAAGGGCCAGTTAGGAGCGTGTGGACTATTTTGGTATGCTTTATAGTATTGTTATCCCTAAGAGTCTTATAATGATGAAGGAATAAAGTACGAGCACCGATTCAACTTATTGGACGATTCGAGTGAAATCCGTCCCACTTAGAAAGAATATGAGTTTGGAGAAATACAAAAGGGTCAGTTAGGACTGTGTGGACTATTTTCGTATGCTTTATAGTGTTGTTATCCGTAAGAGTCTTATAATTATGAAGGAATGATGCACAAACACTGATTCTACTTGTAGGACGATTCGAGTGAAATCCGTTCCATTTAGAATGAAAAGAAGGTTGGAGACAAAGAAAAGGCTTTGTTAGGAGTGTGTGGACTATTTTGGTATGCTTTATAGTGTTGTTGTCCATTATAGTCTTACAATTGTGAAGGAATGATGCTCAAACACCGAATCTACTTATAGGACGATTCGAGTGAAATCCGTTCCATTTAGAAAGAAAAGAAGGTCGAAGACAAAGAAAATGGCCTGTTAGGAGTGAGTGGACTATTTATGTATTCTTTATAGTGTTTTTCCATAAGAGTCTTAGAACTGTGAAAGAATGATGCACAAACACCGATTCTGCTTATAGGACGATTCGAGTGAAATCCGTCCCGTTTAGAAAGAAAAGAAGGTTGGAGACAAAGAAAAGGGCCAGTAAGGAGTGTGTGGACTATTTTGGTATGATTTATAGTGTTGTTGTTCATAAGAGTCTTATAATGGTGAAGCAATAATGCACAAACACCGAATCTACTTATAAGACGATTCGAGTGAAATCCGTCCCACTGAGAAAGCATACGAGGTGGGAGAGAAAGAAAAGGGTCAGTTAGGACTGTGTGGACTATTTTCATATGCTTTATAGTGTTGTTATCCGTAAGAGTCTTATAATTATGAAGGAATGATGCACAAACACTGATTCTACTTGTTGGACGATTCGAGTGAAATCCGTTCCATTTAGAATGAAAAGAAGGTTGGAGACAAAGAAAAGGCCTTGTTAGGAGTGTGTGGACTATTTTGGTATGCTTTATAGTGTTGTTGTCCATAAGAGTCTTATCATGGTGAAGCAATAATGCACAAACACCGAATCTACCTATAAGACGATTCGAGTGTAATCCGTCCCACTGAGAAAGCATACGAGGTGGGAGAGAAAGAAAAGGGTCAGTTAGGACTGTGTGGACTATTTTCGTATGCTTTATAGTGTTGTTTTCCGTAAGAGTCTTATAATTATGAAGGAATGATGCACAAACACTGATTCTACTTGTAGGACGATTCGAGTGAAATCCGTTCCATTTAGAATGAAAAGAAGGTTGGAGACAAAGAAAAGGCTTTGTTAGGAGTGTGTGGACTATTTTGGTATGCTTTATAGTGTTGTTGTCCATTATAGTCTTACAATTGTGAAGGAATGATGCTCAAACACCGAATCTACTTATAGGACGATTCGAGTGAAATCCGTTCCATTTAGAAAGAAAAGAAGGTCGAAGACAAAGAAAAGGGCCTGTTATGACCGTGTGGACTATTTTGGTATCCTTTATAGTGTTGTTCTCCATAAGAGTCTGATAATTATGAAGGAACGAGGCACAAACACTGAGTCTACTTGTAGGACGATTCGAGTGAAATCCGTTCCATTTTAGAAAGGAAAGAAGGTTGTAGACAAAGAAAAGGCCTTGTTAGGAGTGTGTGGACTATTTTGGTATGCTTTATAGTGTTTTTGTCCATAAGATTCTTATAATGGAGAAGCAATAATGCACAAACACCGAATCTACTTATAAGACGATTCGAGTGAAATCCGTCCCACTGAGAAAGCATACGAGGTGGGAGAGAAAGAAAAGGGTCGGTTAGGACTGTGTGGACTATTTTCGTATGCTTTATAGTGTTGTTATCCTTAATAGTCTTATAATTATGAAGGAATGATGCACAAACACTGATTCTACTTGTAGGACGATTCGAGTGAAATCCGTTCCATTTAGAATGAAAAGAAGGTTGGAGACAAAGAAAAGGCCTTGTTAGGAGTGTGTGGACTATTTTGGTATGCTTTATAGTGTTGTTGTCCTTTATAGTCTTACAATTGTGAAGAAATGATGCACAAACACCGAATCTACTTATAGGACGATTCGAGTGAAATCCGTTCCATTTAGAAAGAAAAGAAGGTCGAAGACAAAGAAAAGGGCATGTTAGGAGTGAGTGGACTATTTATGTATGCTTTATAGTATTTTTCCATAAGAGTCTTATAATTGTGAAGGAATGATGCACAAACACCTATTCTACTAATATGACGATTCAAGTGAAATCCGCCCCACTTAGAAAGAAAAGAAGGTTGGAAAGAAAGAAAATGTCCAGTTAGGACCGTGTGGACTATTTTGGTATGCTTTATAGTGTTGTTGTCCATAAGAGTCCTATAACTGTGAAGGAATGATGCACAAACACCGGTTCAACTTATAGGACGATTCCATTGCAATACGTCCCAATTAGAAAGAAAAGAAGTTTGGAGACAAAGAAAAGGGCTAGTTAGGAGTGCGTGGACTATTCTGGTATGCTTTATAGTGGTGTTGTTCATAAGAGTGTTATAATTGTGAAGGAATGATGCACAAACACCAATTCTTCTTATAGGACAATTCGAGTGAAATCTGTCCAACTTAGAAAGAATATGACGTCGGAGAGAAAGTAAAGGGCCAGTTAGGACTGTGTGAATTATTTTGGTATGCTTTATACTATCGTTATCCCTAAGAATCTTTTATTGATGAAGGAATGAAGTACAAACATCGGTTCAACTTATTAGACGATTTGAGTGAAATCCGTCCTACTTAGAAAGAATATGAGGTTGGAGAAATACAAAAGGGTCAGTTAGGACTCTGTGGACTATTTTTGTATGCTTTATAGTGTTGTTGTCCATAACAGTCTTAGAACTGTGAAAAGGGCCAGTTAGGAGTGTGTGGACTATTTTGGTATGATTTATAGTGTTGTTGTGCATAATATTCTTATAATGGTGAAGCAATGATGCACAAACACCGAATCTATTTATAGGACGATTCGAGTGAAATCCGTCCCACTTAGAAAGAAAATAAGGTTAAAAAGAAAGAAAAGGGCCAGTTAGGAGCGTGTGGACTATTTTGGTATGCTTTATAGTATTGTTATCCCTAAGAGTCTTATAATGATGAATGAATAAAGTACGAGCACCGATTCAACTTATTGGACGATTCGAGTGAAATCCGTCCCACTTAGAAAGGGTCAGTTAGGACTGTGTGGACTTTTTTGGTATGCTTTTTAGTATTGTTATCCCTAAGAGTCTTATAATGATGAAGGAATGAAGTACAAACACCGTTTCAAATTATTGGACGATTTGAGTGAAATCCGTCCCACTTAGAAAGAATATGGAGTTAGAACCGTTTGGACTATTTTGATATGCTTTATAGTGTTGTTGTCCATAAGTGTTTTATAACTGTAATGGAATGATGCATAAACACCGATACTTCTTATAGGACGATTCGAGTGAAATCCGTCCCACTTAGAACGAAAAGAAGTTAGGAGATAGAACAAAGGGACAGTTAGGACCGTGTGGACTATTTTGGTATCCTTTATAGTGTTGTTCTCCATAAGAGTCTGATAATTATGAAGGAACGATGCACAAACACTGAGTCTACTTGTAGGACGATTCGAATGAAATCCGTTCCATTTTAGAAAGAAAAGAAGGTTGGAGACAAAGAAAAGGCCTTGTTTGGAGTGTGTGGACTATTTTGGTATGCTTTATAGTGTTGTTGTCCACAAGAGTCTTATAATGGTGAAGCAATAATGCACAAACACCGAATCTACTTATAAGACGATTCGAGTGAAATCCGTCGTACTGAGAAAGCATACGAGGTGGGAGAGAAAGAAAAGGGTCAGTTAGGACTGCGTGGACTATTTTCGTATGCTTTATAGTGTTGTTATCCGTAAGAGTCTTATAATTATGAAGGAATGATGCACAAACACTGATTCTACTTGTAGGACGATTCGAGTGAAATCCGTTCCATTTAGAATGAAAAGAAGGTTGGAGACAAAGAAAAGGACTTGTTAGGAGTGTGTGGACTATTTTGGTATGCTTTATAGTGTTGTTGTCCATTATAGTCTTACAATTGTGAAGGAATGATGCACAAACACAGAATCTACTTATATGACGATTCGAGTGAAATCCGTTCCATTTAGAAAGAAAAGAAGGTCGATGACAAAGAAAAGGGCCTGTTAGGAGTGAGTGGACTATTTATGTATGCTTTATAGTATTTTTCCATAAGAGTCTTATAATGGGGAAGGAATGATGCACAAACACCTGTTCTACTAATAGGACGATTCGAGTGAAATCCGCCCCACTTAGAAAGAAAAGAAGGTTGGAAAGAAACAAAATGTCCAGTTAGGACCGTGTGGACTATTTTGGTATGCTTTATAGTGTTGTTGTCCATAAGAGTCCTATAACTGTGAAGGAATGATGCACAAACACCGGTTCAACTTATAGGACGATTCCATTGCAATACGTCCCAATTAGAAAGAAAAGATGTTTGGAGACAAAGAAAAGGGCTAGTTAGGAGTGCGTGGACTATTCTGGTATGCTTTATAGTGGTGTTGTTCATAAGAGTGTTATAATGGTGAAGGAATCATGCACAAACACCAATTCTTCTTATACGACAATTCGAGTGAAATCTGTCCAACTTAGAAAGAATATGACGTTGGAGAGAAAGTAAAGGGCCAGTTAGGACAGTGTGAATTATTTTGGCATGCTTTATAGTATCGTTATCCCTAAGAATCTTTTAATGATGAAGGAATGAAGTACAAACATCGGTTCAACTTATTAGACGATTTGAGTGAAATCCGTCCTACTTAGAAAGAATATGAGGTTGGAGAAATACAAAAGGGTCAGTTAGGACTCAGTGGACTATTTTGGTATGCTTTATAGTGTTGTTGTCCATAAGAGTCTTAGAACTATGAAAGAATGATGCACAAACACCGATTCTACTTATAGGACGATTCGAGTGAAATCCGTCCCGTTTAGAAAGAAGAGAAGGTTGGAGACAAAGAAAAGGGCCAGTTAGGAGTGTGTGGACTATTTTGGTATGATTTATAGTGTTGTTGTGCATAAGATTCTTATAATGGTGAAGCAATGATGCACAAACACCGAATCTACTTATAGGACGATTCGAGTGAAATCCGTCCCACTTAGAAAGAAAATAAGGTTAGAAAGAAAGAAAAGGGCCAGTTAGGAGCGTGTGGACTATTTTGGTATGCTTTATAGTATTGTTATCCCTAAGAGTCTTATAATGATGAAGGAATAAAGTACGAGCACCGATTCAACTTATTGGACGATTCGAGTGAAATCCGTCCCACTTAGAAAGAATATGAGTTTGGAGAAATACAAAAGGGTCAGTTAGGACTGTGTGGACTATTTTCGTATGCTTTATAGTGTTGTTATCCGTAAGAGTCTTATAATTATGAAGGAATGATGCACAAACACTGATTCTACTTGTAGGACGATTCGAGTGAAATCCGTTCCATTTAGAATGAAAAGAAGGTTGGAGACAAAGAAAAGGCTTTGTTAGGAGTGTGTGGACTATTTTGGTATGCTTTATAGTGTTGTTGTCCATTATAGTCTTACAATTGTGAAGGAATGATGCTCAAACACCGAATCTACTTATAGGACGATTCGAGTGAAATCCGTTCCATTTAGAAAGAAAAGAAGGTCGAAGACAAAGAAAATGGCCTGTTAGGAGTGAGTGGACTATTTATGTATTCTTTATAGTGTTTTTCCATAAGAGTCTTAGAACTGTGAAAGAATGATGCACAAACACCGATTCTGCTTATAGGACGATTCGAGTGAAATCCGTCCCGTTTAGAAAGAAAAGAAGGTTGGAGACAAAGAAAAGGGCCAGTAAGGAGTGTGTGGACTATTTTGGTATGATTTATAGTGTTGTTGTTCATAAGAGTCTTATAATGGTGAAGCAATAATGCACAAACACCGAATCTACTTATAAGACGATTCGAGTGAAATCCGTCCCACTGAGAAAGCATACGAGGTGGGAGAGAAAGAAAAGGGTCAGTTAGGACTGTGTGGACTATTTTCATATGCTTTATAGTGTTGTTATCCGTAAGAGTCTTATAATTATGAAGGAATGATGCACAAACACTGATTCTACTTGTTGGACGATTCGAGTGAAATCCGTTCCATTTAGAATGAAAAGAAGGTTGGAGACAAAGAAAAGGCCTTGTTAGGAGTGTGTGGACTATTTTGGTATGCTTTATAGTGTTGTTGTCCATAAGAGTCTTATCATGGTGAAGCAATAATGCACAAACACCGAATCTACCTATAAGACGATTCGAGTGTAATCCGTCCCACTGAGAAAGCATACGAGGTGGGAGAGAAAGAAAAGGGTCAGTTAGGACTGTGTGGACTATTTTCGTATGCTTTATAGTGTTGTTTTCCGTAAGAGTCTTATAATTATGAAGGAATGATGCACAAACACTGATTCTACTTGTAGGACGATTCGAGTGAAATCCGTTCCATTTAGAATGAAAAGAAGGTTGGAGACAAAGAAAAGGCTTTGTTAGGAGTGTGTGGACTATTTTGGTATGCTTTATAGTGTTGTTGTCCATTATAGTCTTACAATTGTGAAGGAATGATGCTCAAACACCGAATCTACTTATAGGACGATTCGAGTGAAATCCGTTCCATTTAGAAAGAAAAGAAGGTCGAAGACAAAGAAAAGGGCCTGTTATGACCGTGTGGACTATTTTGGTATCCTTTATAGTGTTGTTCTCCATAAGAGTCTGATAATTATGAAGGAACGAGGCACAAACACTGAGTCTACTTGTAGGACGATTCGAGTGAAATCCGTTCCATTTTAGAAAGGAAAGAAGGTTGTAGACAAAGAAAAGGCCTTGTTAGGAGTGTGTGGACTATTTTGGTATGCTTTATAGTGTTTTTGTCCATAAGATTCTTATAATGGAGAAGCAATAATGCACAAACACCGAATCTACTTATAAGACGATTCGAGTGAAATCCGTCCCACTGAGAAAGCATACGAGGTGGGAGAGAAAGAAAAGGGTCGGTTAGGACTGTGTGGACTATTTTCGTATGCTTTATAGTGTTGTTATCCTTAATAGTCTTATAATTATGAAGGAATGATGCACAAACACTGATTCTACTTGTAGGACGATTCGAGTGAAATCCGTTCCATTTAGAATGAAAAGAAGGTTGGAGACAAAGAAAAGGCCTTGTTAGGAGTGTGTGGACTATTTTGGTATGCTTTATAGTGTTGTTGTCCTTTATAGTCTTACAATTGTGAAGAAATGATGCACAAACACCGAATCTACTTATAGGACGATTCGAGTGAAATCCGTTCCATTTAGAAAGAAAAGAAGGTCGAAGACAAAGAAAAGGGCATGTTAGGAGTGAGTGGACTATTTATGTATGCTTTATAGTATTTTTCCATAAGAGTCTTATAATTGTGAAGGAATGATGCACAAACACCTATTCTACTAATATGACGATTCAAGTGAAATCCGCCCCACTTAGAAAGAAAAGAAGGTTGGAAAGAAAGAAAATGTCCAGTTAGGACCGTGTGGACTATTTTGGTATGCTTTATAGTGTTGTTGTCCATAAGAGTCCTATAACTGTGAAGGAATGATGCACAAACACCGGTTCAACTTATAGGACGATTCCATTGCAATACGTCCCAATTAGAAAGAAAAGAAGTTTGGAGACAAAGAAAAGGGCTAGTTAGGAGTGCGTGGACTATTCTGGTATGCTTTATAGTGGTGTTGTTCATAAGAGTGTTATAATTGTGAAGGAATGATGCACAAACACCAATTCTTCTTATAGGACAATTCGAGTGAAATCTGTCCAACTTAGAAAGAATATGACGTCGGAGAGAAAGTAAAGGGCCAGTTAGGACTGTGTGAATTATTTTGGTATGCTTTATACTATCGTTATCCCTAAGAATCTTTTATTGATGAAGGAATGAAGTACAAACATCGGTTCAACTTATTAGACGATTTGAGTGAAATCCGTCCTACTTAGAAAGAATATGAGGTTGGAGAAATACAAAAGGGTCAGTTAGGACTCTGTGGACTATTTTTGTATGCTTTATAGTGTTGTTGTCCATAACAGTCTTAGAACTGTGAAAAGGGCCAGTTAGGAGTGTGTGGACTATTTTGGTATGATTTATAGTGTTGTTGTGCATAATATTCTTATAATGGTGAAGCAATGATGCACAAACACCGAATCTATTTATAGGACGATTCGAGTGAAATCCGTCCCACTTAGAAAGAAAATAAGGTTAAAAAGAAAGAAAAGGGCCAGTTAGGAGCGTGTGGACTATTTTGGTATGCTTTATAGTATTGTTATCCCTAAGAGTCTTATAATGATGAATGAATAAAGTACGAGCACCGATTCAACTTATTGGACGATTCGAGTGAAATCCGTCCCACTTAGAAAGGGTCAGTTAGGACTGTGTGGACTTTTTTGGTATGCTTTTTAGTATTGTTATCCCTAAGAGTCTTATAATGATGAAGGAATGAAGTACAAACACCGTTTCAAATTATTGGACGATTTGAGTGAAATCCGTCCCACTTAGAAAGAATATGGAGTTAGAACCGTTTGGACTATTTTGATATGCTTTATAGTGTTGTTGTCCATAAGTGTTTTATAACTGTAATGGAATGATGCATAAACACCGATACTACTTATAGGACGATTCGAGTGAATCCATCCCACTTAGAACTAAAAGAAGGTAGGATATAGAACAAAGGGCCAGTTAGGACCGTGTGGACTATTTTGGTATCCTTTATAGTGTTGTTCTCCATAAGAGTCTGATAATTATGAAGGAACGATGCACAAACACTGAGTCTACTTGTAGGACGATTCGAGTGAAATCCGTTCCATTTTAGAAAGAAAAGAAGGTTGGAGACAAAGAAAAGGCCTTGTTAGGAGTGTGTGGACTATTTTGGTATGCTTTATAGTGTTGTTGTCCATAAGAGTCTTATAATGGTGAAGCAATAATGCACAAACACCGAATCTACTTATAAGACGATTCGAGTGAAATCCGTCCCACTGAGAAAGCATACGAGGTGGGAGAGAAAGAAAAGGGTCAGTTAGGACTGTGTGGACTATTTTCGTATGCTTTATAGTGTTGTTATCCGTAAGAGTCTTATAATTTTGAAAGAATGATGCACAAACACTGATTCTACTTGTAGGACGATTCGAGTGAAAGTCCCGGATAAATGATCTTGGTCATGGGAAAAGATAATGGGGCTAAGAGATACATTTAGACATTACATTGAGTACAAGGTTGGGAATGGCAATAATATTCTTCTTTGGCATGATGATTTGTTGTATCCCACTTCTATTGTAGAAAAACCTGGGGATAGGATCAGGTATGATTCTGGGTTAAGAACCAATTGTAAAGTCAATGCCATAATCAGAAATGGGCAATGGTACCCTCCTTTTGCAAACTCTCACAAATTAATGGAGTTAAGAGTTGATATTGCAATCCTCCCCCCTCCTGATTGCCATGATGTTGATACTTTGATTTGGAAGCCTACCAAGGGTAAGTATTCTATTAGTTCGGCTTGGAATTTGTTAAGGAACAGGGATAGTCAAGTTAAATGGTACAAGACTGTGTGGTTCCCAAATAATATTCCAAGACATGCTTTCATTTTATGGACTTTAATTCATAATAGGATGCAAACTCAAGATAAATTGGTCATTTATGGGTTGCTTCAGCAACAAAAATGTGTCTTCTGTGACTTACCATGTGAAAACAGGGAACATCTATATTTTGAATGCAGTTTCTCTTCTCTAGTTTGGTCTTCGGTTGCTATTGAAAATGGTTTGAAGCAAGTTGGGAAGAAGTGGGTGGATATAGTAAATTGGTGCAATGACCATTGTACTAACAATACTTTAAAGGTATGTGTTACCAAACTCGCATTGGCTGCAAGTGTTTACATCTTATGGAGGGAGAGAAACCTCAGGTTGTATGCAGGAGAGGTTAAAAAGGAGGTTCAACTTGTTCAGGAGATAAATTCTTCTGTCAAATTTAGATTGTATCACTTGTTGGATATTCAAAATGGAGACAGAGTTTCAAGCAATGGGTGAGGGGAATATTTGCTTAGTTTTCCTGGAATTTATGTTCTGGGTTTGTGTTTGGATGAGTGGTAGAGAGTCAGTGTTTATGGGGTTATGGTTCAGGAAATGGTTCAGACTTCGTGGGAGGTGCTTTGTGATCTTTTTTATAAATGTTGCATTATCTTTTGATCCCTTTGTTTACACTGTGCAGATTTATAAGTTGGTTGCTGAAGTTCAAGGGGTTCGGATGGCAATGAAGACTCTCACTGTGATAGAAATTAATTTCTGTAATCTAATGAAGATTATGTATATTATATTTGTGGGGAGGTGCTCTAGAGATATGTTAAACATTAGTTCCTATAGTCTTATGTTTTATCAGACTTGTTTTATTGTTGTAAGGGTTATGGTGATTCTCTTGTATAATCCCCTGTGTTTAGAGTTAAGCTTAACTCTTTGGTGGGTTTGGGGGTTCCACCCTTGGGGTATGCCCCAAATATTTTGTAGGCTTCTAGCCATTTTTTAATTTTCTATAATATTGACTTACTTTTCAAAAAAAAAAAAAAAAAAACGATTCGAGTAAAATCCGTTCCATTTAGAATGAAAAGAAGGTTGGAGACAAAGAAAAGGCCTTGTTAGGAGTGTGTGGACTATTTTTGTATGCTTTATAGTGTTGTTGTCCATTATAGTCTTACAATTGTGAAGGAATGATGCACAAACACCGAATCTACTTATAGGACGATTCGAGTGAAATCCGTTCCATTTGAAAGAAAAGAAGGTCGAAGACAAAGAAAAGGGCCTGTTAGGAGTGAGTGGACAATTTATGTATGTTTTATAGTGTTTTTCCATAAGAGTCTTATTATGGTGAAGGAATGATGCACAAACACCTATTCTACTAATAGGACGATTCGAGTGAAATCCGCCCCACTTAGAAAGAAAAGAAGGTTGGAAAGAAAGAAAATGGCCAGTTAGGACCGTGTGGACTATTTTGGTACGCTTTATAATGTTGTTGTCCATAAGAGTCCTATAACTGTGAAGGAATGATGCACAAACACCGGTTCAACTTATAGGACGATTCCATTGCAATCCGTCCCAATTAGAAAGAAAAGAAGTTTGGAGACAAAGAAAAGGGCTAGTTAGGAGTGTGTGGACTATTCTGGTATGCTTTATAGTGGTGTTGTTCATAAGAGTGTTATAATGGTGAAGGAATGATGCACAAACACCAATTCTTCTTATAGGACAATTCGAGTGAAATCTGTCCAACTTAGAAAGAATATGACGTTGGAGAGAAAGTAAAGGGCCAGTTAGGACTGTGTGAATTATTTTGGTATGCTTTATAGTATCGTTATCCCTAAGAATATTTTAATGATGAAGGAATGAAGTACAAACATCGGTTCAACTTATTAGACGATTTGAGTGAAATCCGTCCTACTTAGAAAGAATATGAGGTTGGAGAAATACAAAAGGGTCAGTTAGGACTCTGTGGACTATTTTGGTATGCTTTATAGCGTTGTTGTCCATAAGAGTCTTAGAACTGTGAAAGAATGATGCACAAACACCGATTCTACTTATAGGACGATTCGAGTGAAATCCGTCCCGTTTAGAAAGAAAAGAAGGTTGGAGACAAAGAAAAGGGCCAGTTAGGAGTGTGTGGACTATTTTGGTATGATTTATAGTGTTGTTGTGCATAAGATTCTTATAATGGTGAAGCAATGATGCACAAAAACCGAATCTACTTATAGGACGATTCGAGTGAAATCCATCCCACTTAGAAAGAAAATAAGGTTAGAAAGAAAGAAAAGGGTCAGTTAGGAGCGTGTGGACTATTTTGGTATGCTTTATAGTATTGTTATCCCTAAGAGTCTTATAATAATGAAGGAATAAAGTACGAGCACCGATTCAACTTATTTGACGATTCGAGTGAAATCCGTCCCACTTAGAAAGAATATGAGTTTGGAGAGAAAGAAAAGGATCAGTTAGGACTGTGTGGACTTTTTTGGTATGCTTTATAGTATTGTTATCCCTAAGAGTCTTATAATGATGAAGGAATGAAGTACAAACACCGTTTCAACTTATTGGACGATTTGAGTGAAATCCGTCCCACTTAGAAAGAATATGGAGTTAGAACCGTTTGGATTATTTTGATATGCTTTATAGTGTTGTTGTCCATAAGTGTTTTATAACTGTAATGGAATGATGCATAAACACCGATATTACTTATAGGACGATTCGAGTGAAATCCGTCCCACTTAGAACGAAAAGAAGGTAGGAGATAGAACAAAGGGCCAGTTAGGACCGTGTGGACTATTTTGGTATCCTTTATAGTGTTGTTCTCCATAAGAGTCTGATAATTATGAAGGAACGATGCACAAACACTGAGTCTACTTGTAGTACGATTCGAGTGAAATCCGTTCCATTTTAGAAAGAAAAGAAGGTTGGAGACAAAGAAAAGGCCTTGTTAGGAGTGTGTGAACTATTTTGGTATGCTTTATAGTGTTGTTGTCCTTTATAGTCTTACAATTGTGAAGGAATGATGCACAAACACCGAATCTACTTATAGGACGATTCGAGTGAAATCCGTTCCATTTAGAAAGAAAAGAAGGTCGAAGACAAAGAAAAGGGCCTGTTAGGAGTGAGTGGACTATTTATGTATGTTTTATAGTGTTTTTCCATAAGTCTTATAATGGTGAAGAAATGATGCACAAACACCTATTCTACTAATAGGACGATTCGAGTGAAATCCGCCCCACTTTGAAAGAAAAGAAGGTTGGAAAGAAAGAAAATGGCCAGTTAGGACCGTGTGGACTATTTTGGTATGCTTTATAGTGTTGTTGTCCATAAGAGTCCTATAACTGTGAAGGAATGATGCACAAACACCGGTTCAACTTATAGGACGATTCCATTGCAATACGTCCCAATTAGAAAGAAAAGAAGTTTGGAGACAAAGAAAAGGGCTAGTTAGGAGTGTGTGTACTATTCTGGTATGCTTTATAGTGGTGTTGTTCATAAGAGTGTTATAATTGTGAAGGAATGATGCACAAACACCAATTCTTCTTATAGGACAATTCGAGTGAAATCTGTCCAACTTAGAAAGAAAATGACGTTGGAGAGAAAGTAAAGGGCCAGTTAGGACTGTGTGAATTATTTTGGTATGCTTTATAGTATCGTTATCCCTAAGAATATTTTAATGATGAAGGAATGAAGTACAAACATCGGTTCAACTTATTAGACGATTTGAGTGAAATCCGTCCTACTTAGAAAGAATATGAGGTTGGAGAAATACAAAAGGGTCAGTTAGGACTGTGTGGACTATTTTGGTATGCTTTATAGTGTTGTTGTCCATAAGAGTCTTAGAACTGTGAAAGAATGATGCACAAAAACCGATTCTACTTATAGGACGATTCGAGTGAAATCTGTCCCGTTTAGAAAGAAAAGAAGGTTGGAGACAAAGAAAAGGGCCAGTTAGGAGTGTGTGGACTATTTTGGTATGATTTATAGTGTTGTTGTGCATAAGATTCTTATAATGGTGAAGCAATGATGCACAAACACCGAATCTACTTATAGGACGATTCGAGTGAAATCCGTCCCACTTAGAAAGAAAATAAGGTTAGAAAGAAAGAAAAGGGTCAGTTAGGAGCGTGTGGACTATTTTGGTATGCTTTATAGTATTGTTATCCCTAAGAGTCTTATAATGATGAAAGAATAATGTACGAGCACCGATTCAACTTATTGGACGATTCGAGTGAAATCCGTCCCACTTAGAAAGGGTCAGTTAGGAGAGAAAGAAAAGGGTCAGTTAGGACTGTGTGGACTTTTTTGGTATGCTTTATAGTGTTGTTGTCCATAAGAGTCTTATAATGGTGAAGCAATAATGCACAAACACCGAATCTACTTATAAGACGATTCGAGTGGAATCCGTCCCACTGAGAAAGCATACGAGGTGGGAGAGAGAGAATAGGGTCAGTTAGGACTGTGTGGACTATTTTCGTATGCTTTATAGTGTTGTTATCCGTAAGAGTCTTATAATTATGAAGGAATGATGCACAAACACTGATTCTACTTGTAGGACGATTCGAGTGAAATCCGTTCCATTTAGAATGAAAAGAAGGTTGAAGACAAAGAAAAGGCCTTGTTAGGAGTGTGTGGACTATTTTGGTATGCTTTATAGTGTTGTTGTCCTTTATAGTCTTACAATTGTGAAGGAATGATGCACAAACACCGAATCTACTTATAGGACGATTCGAGTGAAATCCGTTCCATTTAGAAAGAAAAGAAGGTCGAAGACAAAGAAAAGGGCCTGTTAGGAGTGAGTGGACTATTTATGTATGTTTTATAGTGTTTTTCCATAAGAGTCTTATAATGGTGAAGGAATGATGCACAAACACCTATTTTCCTAATAGGACGATTCGAGTGAAATCCGCCCCACTTTTTAAGAAAAGAAGGTTGGAAAGAAAGAAAATGGCCAGTTAGGACCGTGTGGACTATTTTGGTATGCTTTATAGTGTTGTTGTCCATAAGAGTCCTATAACTGTGAAGCAATAATGCACAAACACCGGTTCAACTTATAGGACGATTCCATTGCAATACGTTCCAATTAGAAAAAAAGAAGTTTGGAGACAAAGAAAAGGGCTAGTTAGGAGTGTGTGGACTATTCTGGTATGCTTTATAGTGGTGTTGTTCATAAGAGTGTTATAATGGTGAAGGAATGATGCACAAACACCAATTCTTCTTATAGGACAATTCGAGTGAAATATGTCCAACTTAGAAAGAATATGACGTTGGAGAGAAAGTAAAGGGCCAGTTAGGACTGTGTGAATTATTTAGGTATGCTTTATAGTATCGTTATCCCAAAGAATCTTTTAATGATGAAGGAATGAAGTACAAACATCGGTTCAACTTATTAGACGATTTGAGTGAAATCCGTCCCACTTAGAAAGAATATGAGGTTGGAGAAATACAAAAGGGTCAGTTAGGACTCTGTGGACTATTTTGGTATGCTTTATAGCGTTGTTGTCCATAAGAGTCTTAGAACTGTGAAAGAATGATGCACAAACACCGATTCTACTTATAGGACGATTCGAGTGAAATCCGTCCCGTTTAGAAAGAAAAGAAGGTTGGAGACAAAGAAAAGGGCCAGTGAGGAGTGTGTGGACTATTTTGGTATGATTTATAGTGTTGTTGTGCATAAGATTCTTATAATGGTGAAGCAATGATGCACAAACACCGAATCTACTTATAGGACGATTCGAGTGAAATCCGTCCCACTTAGAAAGAAAATAAGGTTAGAAAGAAAGAAAAGGGCCAGTTAGGAGCGTGTGGACTATTTTGGTATGCTTTATAGTATTGTTATCCCTAAGAGTCTTATAATGATGAAGGAATAAAGTACGAGAACCGATTCAACTTATTGGACGATTCGAGTGAAATCCTTCCCACTTAGAAAGGGTCAGTTAAGACTGTGTGGACTTTTTTGGTATGCTTTATATTATTGTTATCCCTAAGAGTCTTATAATGATGAAGGAATGAAGTACAAACACCGTTTCAACTTATTGGACGATTTGAGTGAAATCCGTCCCACTTAGAAAGAATATGGAGTTAGAACCGTTTGGACTATTTTGATATGCTTTATAGTGTTGTTGTCCATAAGTGTTTTATAACTGTAATGGAATGATGCATAAACACCGATACTACTTACAGGACGATTCGAGTGAAATCCGTCCCACTTAAAACGAAAAGAAGGTAGGAGATAGAACAAAGGGCCAGTTAGGACCGTGTGGACTATTTTGGTATCCTTTATAGTGTTGTTCTCCATAAGAGTCTGATAATTATGAAGGAACGATGCACAAACACTGAGTCTACTTGTAGGACGATTCGAGTGAAATCCGTTCCATTTTAGAAAGAAAAGAAGGTTGGAGACAAAGAAAAGGCCTTGTTAGGAGTGTGTGGACTATTTTGGTATGCTTTATAGTGTTGTTGTCCATAAGAGTCTTATAATGGTGAAGCAATAATGCACAAACACCGAATCTACTTATAAGACGATTCGAGTGGAATCCGTCCCACTGAGAAAGCATACGAGGTGGGAGAGAAAGAAAATGGCCAGTTAGGACTGTGTGGACTATTTTCGTATGCTTTATAGTGTTGTTATCCGTAAGAGTCTTATAATTATGAAGGAATGATGCACAAACACTAATTCTACTTGTAGGACGATTCGAGTGAAATCCGTTCCATTTAGAATGAAAAGAAGGTTGGAGGCAAAGAAAATGCCTTGTTAGGAGTGTGTGGACTATTTTGGTATGCTTTATAGTGTTGTTGTCCATTATAGTCTTACAATTGTGAAGGAATGATGCACAAACACCGAATATACTTATAGGACGATTCGAGTGAAATCCGTTCCATTTAGAAAGAAAAGAAGGTCGAAGACAAAGAAAAGGGCCTGTTAGGAGTGAGTGGACTATTTATGTATGTTTTATAGTGTTTTTCCATAAGAGTCTTATAATGGTGAAGGAATGATGCACAAACACCTATTCTACTAATAGGACGATTCGAGTGAAATCCGCCCCACTTATAAAGAAAAGAAGGTTGGAAAGAAAGAAAATGGCCAGTTAGGACCGTGTGGACTATTTTGGTATGCTTTACAGTGTTGTTGTCCATAAGAGTCCTATAACTGTGAAGGAATGATGCACAAACACCGGTTCAACTTATAGGACGATTGCATTGCAATACGTTCCAATTAGAAAAAAAGAAGTTTGGAGACAAAGAAAAGGGCTAGTTAGGAGTGTGTGGACTATTCTGGTATGCTTTATAGTGGTGTTGTTCATAAGAGTGTTATAATGGTGAAGGAATGATGCACAAACACCAATTCTTCTTATAGGACAATTCGAGTGAAATATGTCCAACTTAGAAAGAATATGACGTTGGAGAGAAAGTAAAGGGCCAGTTAGGACTGTGTGAATTATTTTGGTATGCTTTATAGTATCGTTATCCCAAAGAATCTTTTAATGATGAAGGAATGAAGTACAAACATCGGTTCAACTTATTAGACGATTTGAGTGAAATCCGTCCCACTTAGAAAGAATATGAGGTTGGAGAAATACAAAAGGGTCAGTTAGGACTCTGTGGACTATTTTGGTATGCTTTATAGCGTTGTTGTCCATAAGAGTCTTAGAACTGTGAAAGAATGATGCACAAACACCGATTCTACTTATAGGACGATTCGAGTGAAATCCGTCCCGTTTAGAAAGAAAAGAAGGTTGGAGACAAAGAAAAGGGCCAGTTAGGAGTGTGTGGACTATTTTGGTATGATTTATAGTGTTGTTGTGCATAAGATTCTTATAATGGTGAAGCAATGATGCACAAACACCGAATCTACTTATAGGACGATTCGAGTGAAATCCGTCCCACTTAGAAAGAAAATAAGGTTAGAAAGAAAGAAAAGGGCCAGTTAGGAGCGTGTGGACTATTTTGGTATGCTTTATAGTATTGTTATCCCTAAGAGTCTTATAATGATGAAGGAATAAAGTACGAGCACCGATTCAACTTATTGGACGATTCGAGTGAAATCCTTCCCACTTAGAAAGGGTCAGTTAAGACTGTGTGGACTTTTTTGGTATGCTTTATATTATTGTTATCCCTAAGAGTCTTATAATGATGAAGGAATGAAGTACAAACACCGTTTCAACTTATTGAACGATTTGAGTGAAATCCGTCCCACTTAGAAAGAATATGGAGTTAGAACCGTTTGGACTATTTTGATATGCTTTATAGTGTTGTTGTCCATAAGTGTTTTATAACTGTAATGGAATGATGCATAAACACCGATACTACTTACAGGACGATTCGAGTGAAATCCGTCCCACTTAAAACGAAAAGAAGGTAGGAGATAGAACAAAGGGCCAGTTAGGACCGTGTGGACTATTTTGGTATCCTTTATAGTGTTGTTCTCCATAAGAGTCTGATAATTATGAAGGAACGATGCACAAACACTGAGTCTACTTGTAGGACGATTCGAGTGAAATCCGTTCCATTTTAGAAAGAAAAGAAGGTTGGAGACAAAGAAAAGGCCTTGTTAGGAGTGTGTGGACTATTTTGGTATGCTTTATAGTGTTGTTGTCCATAAGAGTCTTATAATGGTGAAGCAATAATGCACAAACACCGAATCTACTTATAAGACGATTCGAGTGGAATCCGTCCCACTGAGAAAGCATACGAGGTGGGAGAGAAAGAAAAGGGCCAGTTAGGACTGTGTGGACTATTTTCGTATGCTTTATAGTGTTGTTATCCGTAAGAGTCTTATAATTATGAAGGAATGATGCACAAACACTAATTCTACTTGTAGGACGATTCGAGTGAAATCCGTTCCATTTAGAATGAAAAGAAGGTTGGAGACAAAGAAAATGCCTTGTTAGGAGTGTGTGGACTATTTTGGTATGCTTTATAGTGTTGTTGTCCATTATAGTCTTACAATTGTGAAGGAATGATGCACAAACACCGAATCTACTTATAGGACGATTCGAGTGAAATCCGTTCCATTTAGAAAGAAAAGAAGGTCGAAGACAAAGAAAAGGGCCTGTTAGGAGTGAGTGGACTATTTATGTATGTTTTATAGTGTTTTTCCATAAGAGTCTTATAATGGTGAAGGAATGATGCACAAACACCTATTCTACTAATAGGACGATTCGAGTGAAATCCGCCCCACTTATAAAGAAAAGAAGGTTGGAAAGAAAGAAAATGGCCAGTTAGGACCGTGTGGACTATTTTGGTATGCTTTATAGTGTTGTTGTCCATAAGAGTCCTATAACTGTGAAGGAATGATGCACAAACACCGGTTCAACTTATAGGACGATTGCATTGCAATACGTTCCAATTAGAAAAAAAGAAGTTTGGAGACAAAGAAAAGGGCTAGTTAGGAGTGTGTGGACTATTCTGGTATGCTTTATAGTGGTGTTGTTCATAAGAGTGTTATAATGGTGAAGGAATGATGCACAAACACCAATTCTTCTTATAGGACAATTCGAGTGAAATATGTCCAACTTAGAAAGAATATGACGTTGGAGAGAAAGTAAAGGGCCAGTTAGGACTGTGTGAATTATTTTGATATGCTTTATAGTATCGTTATCCCTAAGAATCTTTTAACGATGAAGGAATGAAGTACAAACATCGGTTCAACTTATTAGTGAAATCCGTCCCACTTAGAAAGAATATGAGGTTGGAGAAATACAAAAGGGTCAGTTAGGACTCTGTGGACTATTTTGGTATGCTTTATAGCGTTGTTGTCCATAAGAGTCTTAGAACTGTGAAAGAATGATGCACAAACACCGATTCTACTTATAGGACGATTCGAGTGAAATCCGTCCCGTTTAGAAAGAAAAGAAGGTTGGAGACAAAAAAAAGGGCCAGTTAGGAGTGTGTGGACTATTTTGGTATGATTTATAGTGTTGTTGTGCATAAGATTCTTATAATGGTGAAGCAATGATGCACAAACACCGAATCTACTTATAGGACGATTCGAGTGAAATCCGTCCCACTTAGAAAGAAAATAAGGTTAGAAAGAAAGAAAAGGGCCAGTTAGGAGCGTGTGGACTATTTTGGTATGCTTTATAGTATTGTTATCCCTAAGAGTCTTATAATGATGAAGGAATAAAGGACGAGCACCGATTCAACTTATTGGACGATTCGAGTGAAATCCTTCCCACTTAGAAAGGGTCAGTTAGGACTGTGTGGACTTTTTTGGTATGCTTTATATTATTGTTATCCCTAAGAGTCTTATAATGATGAAGGAATGAAGTACAAACACCGTTTCAACTTATTGGACGATTTGAGTGAAATCCGTCCCACTTAGAAAGAATATGGAGTTAGAACCGTTTGGACTATTTTGATATGCTTTATAGTGTTGTTGTCCATAACTGTTTTATAACTGTAATGGAATGATGCATAAACACCGATACTACTTACAGGACGATTCGAGTGAAATCCGTCCCACTTAAAACGAAAAGAAGATAGGAGATAGAACAAAGGGCCAGTTAGGAACGTGTGGACTATTTTGGTATCCTTTATAGTGTTGTTCTCCATAAGAGTCTGATAATTATGAAGGAACGATGCACAAACACTGAGTCTACTTGTAGGACGATTCGAGTGAAATCCGTTCCATTTTAGAAAGAAAAGAAGGTTGGAAACAAAGAAAAGGCCTTGTTAGGAGTGTGTGGACTATTTTGGTATGCTTTATAGTGTTGTTGTCCATAAGAGTCTTATAATGGTGAAGCAATAATGCACAAACACCGAATCTACTTATAAGACGATTCGAGTGGAATCCGTCCCACTGAGAAAGCATACGAGGTGGGAGAGAAAGAAAAGGGCCAGTTAGGACTGTGTGGACTATTTTCGTATGCTTTATAGTGTTGTTATCCGTAAGAGTCTTATAATTATGAAGGAATGATGCACAAACACTAATTCTACTTGTAGGACGATTCGAGTGAAATCCGTTCCATTTAGAATGAAAAGAAGGTTGGAGACAAAGAAAATGCCTTGTTAGGAGTGTGTGGACTATTTTGGTATGCTTTATAGTGTTGTTGTCCATTATAGTCTTACAATTGTGAATGAATGATGCACAAACACCGAATCTACTTATAGGACGATTCGAGTGAAATCCGTTCCATTTAGAAAGAAAAGAAGGTCGAAGACAAAGAAAAGGGCCTGTTAGGAGTGAGTGGACTATTTATGTATGTTTTATAGTGTTTTTCCATAAGAGTCTTATAATGGTGAAGGAATGATGCACAAACACCTATTCTACTAATAGGACGATTCGAGTGAAATCCGCCCCACTTATAAAGAAAAGAAGGTTGGAAAGAAAGAAAATGGCCAGTTAGGACCGTGTGGACTATTTTGGTATGCTTTATAGTGTTGTTGTCCATAAGAGTCCTATAACTGTGAAGGAATGATGCACAAACACCGGTTCAACTTATAGGACGATTGCATTGCAATACGTTCCAATTAGAAAAAAAGAAGTTTGGAGACAAAGAAAAGGGCTAGTTAGGAGTGTGTGGACTATTCTGGTATGCTTTATAGTGGTGTTGTTCATAAGAGTGTTATAATGGTGAAGGAATGATGCACAAACACCAATACTTCTTATAGGACAATTCGAGTGAAATATGTCCAACTTAGAAAGAATATGACGTTGGAGAGAAAGTAAAGGGCCAGTTAGGACTGTGTGAATTATTTTGGTATGCTTTATAGTATCGTTATCCCTAAGAATCTTTTAACGATGAAGGAATGAAGTACAAACATCGGTTCAACTTATTAGTGAAATCCGTCCCACTTAGAAAGAATATGAGGTTGGAGAAATACAAAAGGGTCAGTTAGGACTCTGTGGACTATTTTGGTATGCTTTATAGCGTTGTTGTCCATAAGAGTCTTAGAACTGTGAAAGAATGATGCACAAACACCGATTCTACTTATAGGACGATTCGAGTGAAATCCGTCCCGTTTAGAAAGAAAAGAAGGTTGAAGACAAAGAAAAGGGCCAGTTAGGAGTGTGTAGACTATTTTGGTATGATTTATAGTGTTGTTGTGCATAAGATTCTTATAATGGTGAAGCAATGATGCATAAACACCGAATCTACTTATAGGACGATTCGAGTGAAATCCGTCCCACTTAAAACGAAAAGAAGGTAGGAGATAGAACAAAGGGCCAGTTAGGACCGTGTGGACTATTTTGGTATCCTTTATAGTGTTGTTCTCCATAAGAGTCTGATAATTATGAAGGAACGATGCACAAACACTGAGTCTACTTGTAGGACGATTCGAGTGAAATCCGTTCCATTTTAGAAAGAAAAGAAGGTTGGAGACAAAGAAAAGGCCTTGTTAGGAGTGTGTGGACTATTTTGGTATGCTTTATAGTGTTGTTGTCCATAAGAGTCTTATAATGGTGAAGCAATAATGCACAAACACCGAATCTACTTATAAGACGATTCGAGTGGAATTCGTCCCACTGAGAAAGCATACGAGGTGGGAGAGAAAGAAAAGGGCCAGTTAGGACTGTGTGGACTATTTTCGTATGCTTTATAGTGTTGTTATCCGTAAGAGTCTTATAATTATGAAGGAATGATGCACAAACACTAATTCTACTTGTAGGACGATTCGAGTGAAATCCGTTCCATTTAGAATGAAAAGAAGGTTGGAGACAAAGAAAATGCCTTGTTAGGAGTGTGTGGACTATTTTGGTATGCTTTATAGTGTTGTTGTCCATTATAGTCTTACAATTGTGAATGAATGATGCACAAACACCGAATCTACTTATAGGACGATTCGAGTGAAATCCGTTCCATTTAGAAAGAAAAGAAGGTCGAAGACAAAGAAAAGGGCCTGTTAGGAGTGAGTGGACTATTTATGTATGTTTTATAGTGTTTTTCCATAAGAGTCTTATAATGGTGAAGGAATGATGCACAAACACCTATTCTACTAATAGGACGATTCGAGTGAAATCCGCCCCACTTATAAAGAAAAGAAGGTTGGAAAGAAAGAAAATGGCCAGTTAGGACCGTGTGGACTATTTTGGTATGCTTTATAGTGTTGTTGTCCATAAGAGTCCTATAACTGTGAAGGAATGATGCACAAACACCGGTTCAACTTATAGGACGATTGCATTGCAATACGTTCCAATTAGAAAAAAAGAAGTTTGGAGACAAAGAAAAGGGCTAGTTAGGAGTGTGTGGACTATTCTGGTATGCTTTATAGTGGTGTTGTTCATAAGAGTGTTATAATGGTGAAGGAATGATGCACAAACACCAATACTTCTTATAGGACAATTCGAGTGAAATATGTCCAACTTAGAAAGAATATGACGTTGGAGAGAAAGTAAAGGGCCAGTTAGGACTGTGTGAATTATTTTGGTATGCTTTATAGTATCGTTATCCCTAAGAATCTTTTAACGATGAAGGAATGAAGTACAAACATCGGTTCAACTTATTAGTGAAATCCGTCCCACTTAGAAAGAATATGAGGTTGGAGAAATACAAAAGGGTCAGTTAGGACTCTGTGGACTATTTTGGTATGCTTTATAGCGTTGTTGTCCATAAGAGTCTTAGAACTGTGAAAGAATGATGCACAAACACCGATTCTACTTATAGGACGATTCGAGTGAAATCCGTCCCGTTTAGAAAGAAAAGAAGGTTGAAGACAAATAAAAGGGCCAGTTAGGAGTGTGTAGACTATTTTGGTATGATTTATAGTGTTGTTGTGCATAAGATTCTTATAATGGTGAAGCAATGATGCATAAACACCGAATCTACTTATAGGACGATTCGAGTGAAATCCGTCCCACTTAAAACGAAAAGAAGGTAGGAGATAGAACAAAGGGCCAGTTAGGACCGTGTGGACTATTTTGGTATCCTTTATAGTGTTGTTCTCCATAAGAGTCTGATAATTATGAAGGAACGATGCACAAACACTGAGTCTACTTGTAGGACGATTCGAGTGAAATCCGTTCCATTTTAGAAAGAAAAGAAGGTTGGAGACAAAGAAAAGGCCTTGTTAGGAGTGTGTGGACTATTTTGGTATGCTTTATAGTGTTGTTGTCCATAAGAGTCTTATAATGGTGAAGCAATAATGCACAAACACCGAATCTACTTATAAGACGATTCGAGTGGAATTCGTCCCACTGAGAAAGCATACGAGGTGGGAGAGAAAGAAAAGGGCCAGTTAGGACTGTGTGGACTATTTTCGTATGCTTTATAGTGTTGTTATCCGTAAGAGTCTTATAATTATGAAGGAATGATGCACAAACACTAATTCTACTTGTAGGACGATTCGAGTGAAATCCGTTCCATTTAGAATGAAAAGAAGGTTGGAGACAAAGAAAATGCCTTGTTAGGAGTGTGTGGACTATTTTGGTATGCTTTATAGTGTTGTTGTCCATTATAGTCTTACAATTGTGAATGAATGATGCACAAACACCGAATCTACTTATAGGACGATTCGAGTGAAATCCGTTCCATTTAGAAAGAAAAGAAGGTCGAAGACAAAGAAAAGGGCCTGTTAGGAGTGAGTGGACTATTTATGTTTGTTTTATAGTGTTTTTCCATAAGAGTCTTATAATGGTGAAGGAATGATGCACAAACACCTATTCTACTAATAGGACGATTCGAGTGAAATCCGCCCCACTTATAAAGAAAAGAAGGTTGGAAAGAAAGAAAATGGCCAGTTAGGACCGTGTGGACTATTTTGGTATGCTTTATAGTGTTGTTGTCCATAAGAGTCCTATAACTGTGAAGGAATGATGCACAAACACCGGTTCAACTTATAGGACGATTGCATTGCAATACGTTCCAATTAGAAAAAAAGAAGTTTGGAGACAAAGAAAAGGGCTAGTTAGGAGTGTGTGGACTATTCTGGTATGCTTTATAGTGGTGTTGTTCATAAGAGTGTTATAATGGTGAAGGAATGATGCACAAACACCAATACTTCTTATAGGACAATTCGAGTGAAATATGTCCAACTTAGAAAGAATATGACGTTGGAGAGAAAGTAAAGGGCCAGTTAGGACTGTGTGAATTATTTTGGTATGCTTTATAGTATCGTTATCCCTAAGAATCTTTTAACGATGAAGGAATGAAGTACAAACATCGGTTCAACTTATTAGTGAAATCCGTCCCACTTAGAAAGAATATGAGGTTGGAGAAATACAAAAGGGTCAGTTAGGACTCTGTGGACTATTTTGGTATGCTTTATAGCGTTGTTGTGCATAAGAGTCTTAGAACTGTGAAAGAATGATGCACAAACACCGATTCTACTTATAGGACGATTCGAGTGAAATCCGTCCCGTTTAGAAAGAAAAGAAGGTTGAAGACAAAGAAAAGGGCCAGTTAGGAGTGTGTAGACTATTTTGGTATGATTTATAGTGTTGTTGTGCATAAGATTCTTATAATGGTGAAGCAATGATGCACAAACACCGAATCTACTTATAGGACGATTCGAGTGAAATCCGTCCCACTTAAAACGAAAAGAAGGTAGGAGATAGAACAAAGGGCCAGTTAGGACCGTGTGGACTATTTTGGTATCCTTCATAGTGTTGTTCTCCATAAGAGTCTGATAATTATGAAGGAACGATGCACAAACACTGAGTCTACTTGTAGGACGATTCGAGTGAAATCCGTTCCATTTTAGAAAGAAAAGAAGGTTGGAGACAAAGAAAAGGCCTTGTTAGGAGTGTGTGGACTATTTTGGTATGCTTTATAGTGTTGTTGTCCATAAGAGTCTTATAATGGTGAAGCAATAATGCACAAACACCGAATCTACTTATAAGACGATTCGAGTGGAATCCGTCCCACTGAGAAAGCATACGAGGTGGGAGAGAAAGAAAAGGGCCAGTTAGGACTGTGTGGACTATTTTCGTATGCTTTATAGTGTTGTTATCCGTAAGAGTCTTATAATTATGAAGGAATGATGCACAAACACTAATTCTACTTGTAGGACGATTCGAGTGAAATCCGTTCCATTTAGAATGAAAAGAAGGTTGGAGACAAAGAAAATGCCTTGTTAGGAGTGTGTGGACTATTTTGATATGCTTTATAGTGTTGTTGTCCATTATAGTCTTACAATTGTGAAGGAATGATGCACAAACACCGAATCTACTTATAGGACGATTCGAGTGAAATTCGTTCCATTTAGAAAGAAAAGAAGGTCGAAGACAAAGAAAATGGCCTGTTAGGAGTGAGTGGACTATTTATGTATGTTTTATAGTGTTTTTCCATAAGAGTCTTATAATGGTGAAGGAATGATGCACAAACACCTATTCTACTAATAGGACGATTCGAGTGAAATCCGCCCCACTTATAAAGAAAAGAAGGTTGGAAAGAAAGAAAATGGCCAGTTAGGACCGTGTGGACTATTTTGGTATGCTTTATAGTGTTGTTGTCCATAAGAGTCCTATAACTGTGAAGGAATGATGCACAAACACCGGTTCAACTTATAGGACGATTGCATTGCAATACGTTCCAATTAGAAAAAAAGAAGTTTGGAGACAAAGAAAATGGCTAGTTAGGAGTGTGTGGACTATTCTGGTATGCTTTATAGTGGTGTTGTTCATAAGAGTGTTATAATGGTGAAGGAATGATGCACAAACACCAATTCTTCTTATAGGACAATTCGAGTGAAATATGTCCAACTTAGAAAGAATATGACGTTGGAGAGAAAGTAAAGGGCCAGTTAGGACTGTGTGAATTATTTTGGTATGCTTTATAGTATCGTTATCCCTAAGAATCTTTTAATGATGAAGGAATGAAGTACAAACATCAGTTCAACTTATTAGACGATTTGAGTGAAATCCGTCCCACTTAGAAAGAATATGAGGTTGGAGAAATACAAAAGGGTCAGTTAGGACTCTGTGGACTATTTTGGTATGCTTTATAGCGTTGTTGTCCATAAGAGTCTTAGAACTGTGAAAGAATGATGCACAAACACCGATTCTACTTATAGGACGATTCGAGTGAAATCCGTCCCGTTTAGAAAGAAAAGAAGGTTGGAGACAAAGAAAAGGGCCAGTTAGGAGTGTGTGGACTATTTTGGAATGCTTTATAGTATTGTTATCCCTAAGAGTCTTATAATGATGAAGGAATAAAGTACGAGCACCGATTCAACTTATTGGACGATTCGAGTGAAATCCTTCCCACTTAGAAAGGGTCTGTTAGGACTGTGTGGACTTTTTTGGTATGCTTTATATTATTGTTATCCCTAAGAGTCTTATAATGATGAAGGAATGAAGTACAAACACCGTTTCAACTTATTGGACGATTTGAGTGAAATCCGTCCCACTTAGAAAGAATATGGAGTTAGAACCGTTTGGACTATTTTGATATGCTTTATAGTGTTGTTGTGCATAAGTGTTTTATAACTGTAATGGAATGATGCATAAACACCGATACTACTTACAGGACGATTCGAGTGAAATCCGTCCCACTTAGAACGAATATGAGGTTGGAGAAATACAAAAGGGTCAGTTAGGACTCTGTGGACTATTTTGGTATGCTTTATAGTGTTGTTGTCCATAAGAGTCTTAGAACTGTGAAAGAATGATGCACAAACACCGATTATACTTATAGGATGATTCGAGTGAAATCCGTCCCGTTTAGAAAGAAAAGAAGGTTGGAGACAAAGAAAAGGGCCAGTTAGGAGTGTGTGGACTATTTTGGTATGATTTATAGTGTTGTTGTGCATAAGATTCTTATAATGGTGAAGCAATGATGCACAAACACCGAATCTACTTATAGGACGATTCGAGTGAAATCCGTCCCACTTAGAAAGAAAATAAGGTTAGAAAGAAAGAAAATGGTCAGTTAGGAGCGTGTGGACTATTTTGGAATGCTTTATAGTATTGTTATCCCTAAGAGTCTTATAATGATGAAGGAATAAAGTACGAGCACCGATTCAACTTATTGGACGATTCGAGTGAAATCCTTCCCACTTAGAAAGGGTCAGTTAGGACTGTGTGGACTTTTTTGGTATGCTTTATATTATTGTTATCCCTAAGAGTCTTATAATGATGAAGGAATGAAGTACAAACACCGTTTCAACTTATTGGACGATTTGAGTGAAATCCGTCCCACTTAGAAAGAATATGGAGTTAGAACCGTTTGGACTATTTTGATATGCTTTATAGTGTTGTTGTGCATAAGTGTTTTATAACTGTAATGGAATGATGCATAAACACCGATACTACTTACAGGACGATTCGAGTGAAATCCGTCCCACTTAGAACGAATATGAGGTTGGAGAAATACAAAAGGGTCAGTTAGGACTCTGTGGACTATTTTGGTATGCTTTATAGTGTTGTTGTCCATAAGAGTCTTAGAACTGTGAAAGAATGATGCACAAACACCGATTATACTTATAGGATGATTCGAGTGAAATCCGTCCCGTTTAGAAAGAAAAGAAGGTTGGAGACAAAGAAAAGGGCCAGTTAGGAGTGTGTGGACTATTTTGGTATGATTTATAGTGTTGTTGTGCATAAGATTCTTGTAATGGTGAAGCAATGATGCACAAACACCGAATCTACTTATAGGACGATTCGAGTGAAATCCGTCCCACTTAGAAAGAAAATAAGGTTAGAAAGAAAGAACAGGGCCAGTTAGGAGCGTGTGGACTATTTTGGTATGATTTATAGTATTGTTATCCCTAAGAGTCTTATAATGATGAAGGAATAAAGTACGAGCACCGATTCAACTTATTGGACGATTCGAGTGAAATCCGTCCCACTTAGAAAGAATATGAGTTTGGAGAGAAAGAAAAGGGTCAGTTAGGACTGTGTGGACTTTTTTGGTATGCTTTATATTATTGTTATCCCTAAGAGTCTTATAATGATGAAGGAATGAAGTACAAACACCGTTTCAACTTATTGGACGATTTGAGTGAAATCCGTCCCACTTAGAAAGAATATGGAGTTAGAACCGTTTGGACTATTTTGATATGCTTTATAGTGTTGTTGTGCATAAGTGTTTTATAACTGTAGTGGAATGATGCATAAACACCGATACTACTTACAGGACGATTCGAGTGAAATCCGTCCCACTTAGAACGAATATGAGGTTGGAGAAATACAAAAGGGTCAGTTAGGACTCTGTGGACTATTTTGGTATGCTTTATAGTGTTGTTGTCCATAAGAGTCTTAGAACTGTGAAAGAATGATGCACAAACACCGATTATACTTATAGGACGATTCGAGTGAAATCCGTCCCGTTTAGAAAGAAAAGAAGGTTGGAGACAAAGAAAAGGGCCAGTTAGGAGTGTGTGGACTATTTTGGTATGATTTATAGTGTTGTTGTGCATAAGATTCTTATAATGGTGAAGCAATGATGCACAAACACCGAATCTACTTATAGGACGATTCGAGTGAAATCCGTCCCACTTAGAAAGAAAATAAGGTTAGAAAGAAAGAAAATGGTCAGTTAGGAGCGTGTGGACTATTTTGGAATGCTTTATAGTATTGTTATCCCTAAGAGTCTTATAATGATGAAGGAATAAAGTACGAGCACCGATTCAACTTATTGGACGATTCGAGTGAAATCCTTCCCACTTAGAAAGGGTCTGTTAGGACTGTGTGGACTTTTTTGGTATGCTTTATATTATTGTTATCCCTAAGAGTCTTATAATGATGAAGGAATGAAGTACAAACACCGTTTCAACTTATTGGACGATTTGAGTGAAATCCGTCCCACTTAGAAAGAATATGGAGTTAGAACCGTTTGGACTATTTTGATATGCTTTATAGTGTTGTTGTGCATAAGTGTTTTATAACTGTAATGGAATGATGCATAAACACCGATACTACTTACAGGACGATTCGAGTGAAATCCGTCCCACTTAGAACGAATATGAGGTTGGAGAAATACAAAAGGGTCAGTTAGGACTCTGTGGACTATTTTGGTATGCTTTATAGTGTTGTTGTCCATAAGAGTCTTAGAACTGTGAAAGAATGATGCACAAACACCGATTATACTTATAGGATGATTCGAGTGAAATCCGTCCCGTTTAGAAAGAAAAGAAGGTTGGAGACAAAGAAAAGGGCCAGTTAGGAGTGTGTGGACTATTTTGGTATGATTTATAGTGTTGTTGTGCATAAGATTCTTATAATGGTGAAGCAATGATGCACAAACACCGAATCTACTTATAGGACGATTCGAGTGAAATCCGTCCCACTTAGAAAGAAAATAAGGTTAGAAAGAAAGAAAATGGTCAGTTAGGAGCGTGTGGACTATTTTGGAATGCTTTATAGTATTGTTATCCCTAAGAGTCTTATAATGATGAAGGAATAAAGTACGAGCACCGATTCAACTTATTGGACGATTCGAGTGAAATCCTTCCCACTTAGAAAGGGTCAGTTAGGACTGTGTGGACTTTTTTGGTATGCTTTATATTATTGTTATCCCTAAGAGTCTTATAATGATGAAGGAATGAAGTACAAACACCGTTTCAACTTATTGGACGATTTGAGTGAAATCCGTCCCACTTAGAAAGAATATGGAGTTAGAACCGTTTGGACTATTTTGATATGCTTTATAGTGTTGTTGTGCATAAGTGTTTTATAACTGTAATGGAATGATGCATAAACACCGATACTACTTACAGGACGATTCGAGTGAAATCCGTCCCACTTAGAACGAATATGAGGTTGGAGAAATACAAAAGGGTCAGTTAGGACTCTGTGGACTATTTTGGTATGCTTTATAGTGTTGTTGTCCATAAGAGTCTTAGAACTGTGAAAGAATGATGCACAAACACCGATTATACTTATAGGATGATTCGAGTGAAATCCGTCCCGTTTAGAAAGAAAAGAAGGTTGGAGACAAAGAAAAGGGCCAGTTAGGAGTGTGTGGACTATTTTGGTATGATTTATAGTGTTGTTGTGCATAAGATTCTTGTAATGGTGAAGCAATGATGCACAAACACCGAATCTACTTATAGGACGATTCGAGTGAAATCCGTCCCACTTAGAAAGAAAATAAGGTTAGAAAGAAAGAACAGGGCCAGTTAGGAGCGTGTGGACTATTTTGGTATGATTTATAGTATTGTTATCCCTAAGAGTCTTATAATGATGAAGGAATAAAGTACGAGCACCGATTCAACTTATTGGACGATTCGAGTGAAATCCGTCCCACTTAGAAAGAATATGAGTTTGGAGAGAAAGAAAAGGGTCAGTTAGGACTGTGTGGACTTTTTTGGTATGCTTTATATTATTGTTATCCCTAAGAGTCTTATAATGATGAAGGAATGAAGTACAAACACCGTTTCAACTTATTGGACGATTTGAGTGAAATCCGTCCCACTTAGAAAGAATATGGAGTTAGAACCGTTTGGACTATTTTGATATGCTTTATAGTGTTGTTGTCCATAAGTGTTTTATAACTGTAATGGAATGATGCATAAACACCGATACTACTTACAGGACGATTCGAGTGAAATCCGTCCCACTTAAAACGAAAAGAAGGTAGGAGATAGAACAAAGGGCCAGTTAGGACCGTGTGGACTATTTTGGTATCCTTTATAGTGTTGTTCTCCATAAGAGTCTGATAATTATGAAGGAACGATGCACAAACACTGAGTCTACTTGTAGGACGATTCGAGTGAAATCCGTTCCATTTTAGAAAGAAAAGAAGGTTGGAGACAAAGAAAAGGCCTTGTTAGGAGTGTGTGGACTATTTTGGTATGCTTTATAGTGTTGTTGTCCATAAGAGTCTTATAATGGTGAAGCAATAATGCACAAACACCGAATCTACTTATAAGACGATTCGAGTGGAATCCGTCCCACTGAGAAAGCATACGAGGTGGGAGAGGAAGAAAAGGGCCAGTTAGGACTGTGTGGACTATTTTCGTATGCTTTATAGTGTTGTTATCCGTAAGAGTCTTATAATTATGAAGGAATGATGCACAAACACTAATTCTACTTGTAGGACGATTCGAGTGAAATCCGTTCCATTTAGAATGAAAAGAAGGTTGGAGACAAAGAAAATGCCTTGTTAGGAGTGTGTGGACTATTTTGGTATGCTTTATAGTGTTGTTGTCCATTATAGTCTTACAATTGTGAATGAATGATGCACAAACACCGAATCTACTTATAGGACGATTCGAGTGAAATCCGTTCCATTTAGAAAGAAAAGAAGGTCGAAGACAAAGAAAAGGGCCTGTTAGGAGTGAGTGGACTATTTATGTATGTTTTATAGTGTTTTTCCATAAGAGTCTTATAATGGTGAAGGAATGATGCACAAACACCTATTCTACTAATAGGACGATTCGAGTGAAATCCGCCCCACTTATAAAGAAAAGAAGGTTGGAAAGAAAGAAAATGGCCAGTTAGGACCGTGTGGACTATTTTGGTATGCTTTATAGTGTTGTTGTCCATAAGAGTCCTATAACTGTGAAGGAATGATGCACAAACACCGGTTCAACTTATAGGACGATTGCATTGCAATACGTTCCAATTAGAAAAAAAGAAGTTTGGAGACAAAGAAAAGGGCTAGTTAGGAGTGTGTGGACTATTCTGGTATGCTTTATAGTGGTGTTGTTCATAAGAGTGTTATAATGGTGAAGGAATGATGCACAAACACCAATTCTTCTTATATGACAATTCGAGTGAAATATGTCCAACTTAGAAAGAATATGACGTTGGAGAGAAAGTAAAGGGCCAGTTAGGACTGTGTGAATTATTTTGGTATGCTTTATAGTATCGTTATCCCTAAGAATCTTTTAATGATGAAGGAATGAAGTACCAACATCGGTTCAACTTATTAGACGATTTGAGTGAAATCCGTCCTACTTAGAAAGAATATGAGGTTGGAGAAATACAAAAGGGTCAGTTAGGACTCTGTGGACTATTTTGGTATGCTTTATAGCGTTGTTGTCCATAAGAGTCTTAGAACTGTGAAAGAATGATGCACAAACACCGATTCTACTTATAGGACGATTCGAGTGAAATCCGTCCCGTTTAGAAAGAAAAGAAGGTTGGAGACAAAGAAAAGGGCCAGTTAGGAGTGTGTGGACTATTTTGGTATGATTTATAGTGTTGTTGTGCATAAGATTCTTATAATGGTGAAGCAATGATGCACAAACACCGAATCTACTTATAGGACGATTCGAGTGAAATCCGTCCCACTTAGAAAGAAAATAAGGTTAGAAAGAAAGAACAGGGCCAGTTAGGAGCGTGTGGACTATTTTGGTATGATTTATAGTATTGTTATCCCTAAGAGTCTTATAATGATGAAGGAATAAAGTACGAGCACCGATTCAACTTATTGGACGATTCGAGTGAAATCCGTCCCACTTAGAATGAATATGAGTTTGGAGAGAAAGAAAAGGGTCAGTTAGGACTGTGTGGACTTTTTTGGTATGCTTTATAGTATTGTTATCCCTAAGAGTCATATAATGATGAAGGAATGAAGTACAAACACCGTTTCGACTTATTGGACGATTTGAGTGAAATCCGTCCCACTTAGAAAGAATATGGAGTTAGAACCGTTTGGACTATTTTGATATGCTTTATAGTGTTGTTGTCCATAAGTGTTTTATAACTGTAATGGAATGATGCATAAACACCGATACTACTTACAGGACGATTCGAGTGAAATCCGTCCCACTTAAAACGAAAAGAAGGTAGGAGATAAAACAAAGGGCCAGTTAGGACCGTGTGGACTATTTTGGTATCCTTTATAGTGTTGTTCTCCATAAGAGTCTGATAATTAAGAAAGAACGATGCACAAACACTGAGTCTACTTGTAGGACGATTCGAGTGAAATCCGTTCCATTTTAGAAAGAAAAGAAGGTTGGAGACAAAGAAAAGGCCTTGTTAGGAGTGTGTGGACTATTTTGGTATGCTTTATAGTGTTGTTGTCCATAAGAGTCTTATAATGGTGAAGCAATAATGAACAAACACCGAATCTACTTATAAGACGATTCGAGTGAAATCCGTCCCACTGAGAAAGCATACGAGGTGGGAGAGAAAGAAAAGGGCCAGTTAGGACTGTGTGGACTATTTTCGTATGCTTTATAGTGTTGTTATCAGTAAGAGTCTTATAATTATGAAGGAATAATGCACAAACACTGATTCTACTTGTAGGACGATTCGAGTGAAATCCGTTCCATTTAGAATGAAAAGAAGGTTGGAGACAAAGAAAAGGCCTTGTTAGGAGTGTGTGGACTATTTTGGTATGCTTTATAGTGTTGTTGTCCATTATAGTCTTACAATTGTGAAGGAATGATGCACAAACACCGAATCTACTTATAGGACGATTCGAGTGAAATCCGTTCCATTTAGAAAGAAAAGAAGGTCGAAGACAAAGAAAAGAGCCTGTTAGGAGTGAGTGGACTATTTATGTATGCTTTATAGTGTTTTTCCAAAGTGTCTTACAATGGAGAAGGAATGATGCAGAAACACCTATTCTACTAATAGGACGATTCGAGTGAAATCCGCCCCACTTAAAAAGAAAAGAAGGTTGGAAAGAAAGAAAATGGCCAGTTAGGACCGTGTGGACTATTTCGGTATGCTTTATAGTGTTGTTGTCCATAAGAGTCCCATAACTGTGAAGGAATGATGCACAAACACCGGTTCAACTTATAGGACGATTCCATTGCAATACGTCCCAATTAGAAAGAAAAGAAGTTTGGAGACAAAGAAAATGGCTAGTTAGGAGTGTGTGGACTATTCTGGTATGCTTTATAGTGGTGTTGTTCATAAGAGTGTTATAATGGTGAAGGAATGATGCACAAACACTAATTCTTCTTATAGGACAATTCGAGTGAAATATGTCCAACTTAGAAAGAATATGACGTTGGAGAGAAAGTAAAGGGCCAGTTAGGACTGTGTGAATTATTTTGGTATGCTTTATAGTATCGTTATCCCTAAGAATCTTTTAATGATGAAGGAATGAAGTACCAACATCGGTTCAACTTATTAGACGATTTGAGTGAAATCCGTCCTACTTAGAAAGAATATGAGGTTGGAGAAATACAAAAGGGTCAGTTAGGACTCTGTGGACTATTTTGGTATGCTTTATAGCGTTGTTGTCCATAAGAGTCTTAGAACTGTGAAAGAATGATGCACAAACACCGATTCTACTTATAGGACGATTCGAGTGAAATCCGTCCCGTTTAGAAAGAAAAGAAGGTTGGAGACAAAGAAAAGGGCCAGTTAGGAGTGTGTGGACTATTTTGCTATGATTTATAGTGTTGTTGTGCATAAGATTCTTATAATGGTGAAGCAATGATGCACAAACACCGAATCTACTTATAGGACGATTCGAGTGAAATCCGTCCCACTTAGAAAGAAAATAAGGTTAGAAAGAAAGAACAGGGCCAGTTAGGAGCGTGTGGACTATTTTGGTATGATTTATAGTATTGTTATCCCTAAGATTCTTATAATGATGAAGGAATAAAGTACGAGCACCGATTCAACTTATTGGACGATTCGAGTGAAATCCGTCCCACTTAGAATGAATATGAGTTTGGAGAGAAAGAAAAGGGTCAGTTAGGACTGTGTGGACTTTTTTGGTATGCTTTATAGTATTGTTATCCCTAAGAGTCTTATAATGATGAAGGAATGAAGTACAAACACCGTTTCGACTTATTGGACGATTTGAGTGAAATCCGTCCCACTTAGAAAGAATATGGAGTTAGAACCGTTTGGACTATTTTGATATGCTTTATAGTGTTGTTGTGCATAAGTGTTTTATAACTGTAATGGAATGATGCATAAACACCGATACTACTTACAGGACGATTCGAGTGAAATCCGTCCCACTTAGAACGAATATGAGGTTGGAGAAATACAAAAGGGTCAGTTAGGACTCTGTGGACTATTTTGGTATGCTTTATAGTGTTGTTGTCCATTATAGTCTTACAATTGTGAATGAATGATGCACAAACACCGAATCTACTTATAGGACGATTCGAGTGAAATCCGTTCCATTTAGAAAGAAAAGAAGGTCGAAGACAAAGAAAAGGGCCTGTTAGGAGTGAGTGGACTATTTATGTATGTTTTATAGTGTTTTTCCATAAGAGTCTTATAATGGTGAAGGAATGATGCACAAACACCTATTCTACTAATAGGACGATTCGAGTGAAATCCGCCCCACTTATAAAGAAAAGAAGGTTGGAAAGAAAGAAAATGGCCAGTTAGGACCGTGTGGACTATTTTGGTATGCTTTATAGTGTTGTTGTCCATAAGAGTCCTATAACTGTGAAGGAATGATGCACAAACACCGGTTCAACTTATAGGACGATTGCATTGCAATACGTTCCAATTAGAAAAAAAGAAGTTTGGAGACAAAGAAAAGGGCTAGTTAGGAGTGTGTGGACTATTCTGGTATGCTTTATAGTGGTGTTGTTCATAAGAGTGTTATAATGGTGAAGGAATGATGCACAAACACCAATTCTTCTTATATGACAATTCGAGTGAAATATGTCCAACTTAGAAAGAATATGACGTTGGAGAGAAAGTAAAGGGCCAGTTAGGACTGTGTGAATTATTTTGGTATGCTTTATAGTATCGTTATCCCTAAGAATCTTTTAATGATGAAGGAATGAAGTACCAACATCGGTTCAACTTATTAGACGATTTGAGTGAAATCCGTCCTACTTAGAAAGAATATGAGGTTGGAGAAATACAAAAGGGTCAGTTAGGACTCTGTGGACTATTTTGGTATGCTTTATAGCGTTGTTGTCCATAAGAGTCTTAGAACTGTGAAAGAATGATGCACAAACACCGATTCTACTTATAGGACGATTCGAGTGAAATCCGTCCCGTTTAGAAAGAAAAGAAGGTTGGAGACAAAGAAAAGGGCCAGTTAGGAGTGTGTGGACTATTTTGGTATGATTTATAGTGTTGTTGTGCATAAGATTCTTATAATGGTGAAGCAATGATGCACAAACACCGAATCTACTTATAGGACGATTCGAGTGAAATCCGTCCCACTTAGAAAGAAAATAAGGTTAGAAAGAAAGAACAGGGCCAGTTAGGAGCGTGTGGACTATTTTGGTATGATTTATAGTATTGTTATCCCTAAGAGTCTTATAATGATGAAGGAATAAAGTACGAGCACCGATTCAACTTATTGGACGATTCGAGTGAAATCCGTCCCACTTAGAATGAATATGAGTTTGGAGAGAAAGAAAAGGGTCAGTTAGGACTGTGTGGACTTTTTTGGTATGCTTTATAGTATTGTTATCCCTAAGAGTCATATAATGATGAAGGAATGAAGTACAAACACCGTTTCGACTTATTGGACGATTTGAGTGAAATCCGTCCCACTTAGAAAGAATATGGAGTTAGAACCGTTTGGACTATTTTGATATGCTTTATAGTGTTGTTGTCCATAAGTGTTTTATAACTGTAATGGAATGATGCATAAACACCGATACTACTTACAGGACGATTCGAGTGAAATCCGTCCCACTTAAAACGAAAAGAAGGTAGGAGATAAAACAAAGGGCCAGTTAGGACCGTGTGGACTATTTTGGTATCCTTTATAGTGTTGTTCTCCATAAGAGTCTGATAATTAAGAAAGAACGATGCACAAACACTGAGTCTACTTGTAGGACGATTCGAGTGAAATCCGTTCCATTTTAGAAAGAAAAGAAGGTTGGAGACAAAGAAAAGGCCTTGTTAGGAGTGTGTGGACTATTTTGGTATGCTTTATAGTGTTGTTGTCCATAAGAGTCTTATAATGGTGAAGCAATAATGAACAAACACCGAATCTACTTATAAGACGATTCGAGTGAAATCCGTCCCACTGAGAAAGCATACGAGGTGGGAGAGAAAGAAAAGGGCCAGTTAGGACTGTGTGGACTATTTTCGTATGCTTTATAGTGTTGTTATCAGTAAGAGTCTTATAATTATGAAGGAATAATGCACAAACACTGATTCTACTTGTAGGACGATTCGAGTGAAATCCGTTCCATTTAGAATGAAAAGAAGGTTGGAGACAAAGAAAAGGCCTTGTTAGGAGTGTGTGGACTATTTTGGTATGCTTTATAGTGTTGTTGTCCATTATAGTCTTACAATTGTGAAGGAATGATGCACAAACACCGAATCTACTTATAGGACGATTCGAGTGAAATCCGTTCCATTTAGAAAGAAAAGAAGGTCGAAGACAAAGAAAAGAGCCTGTTAGGAGTGAGTGGACTATTTATGTATGCTTTATAGTGTTTTTCCAAAGTGTCTTACAATGGAGAAGGAATGATGCAGAAACACCTATTCTACTAATAGGACGATTCGAGTGAAATCCGCCCCACTTAAAAAGAAAAGAAGGTTGGAAAGAAAGAAAATGGCCAGTTAGGACCGTGTGGACTATTTCGGTATGCTTTATAGTGTTGTTGTCCATAAGAGTCCCATAACTGTGAAGGAATGATGCACAAACACCGGTTCAACTTATAGGACGATTCCATTGCAATACGTCCCAATTAGAAAGAAAAGAAGTTTGGAGACAAAGAAAATGGCTAGTTAGGAGTGTGTGGACTATTCTGGTATGCTTTATAGTGGTGTTGTTCATAAGAGTGTTATAATGGTGAAGGAATGATGCACAAACACTAATTCTTCTTATAGGACAATTCGAGTGAAATATGTCCAACTTAGAAAGAATATGACGTTGGAGAGAAAGTAAAGGGCCAGTTAGGACTGTGTGAATTATTTTGGTATGCTTTATAGTATCGTTATCCCTAAGAATCTTTTAATGATGAAGGAATGAAGTACCAACATCGGTTCAACTTATTAGACGATTTGAGTGAAATCCGTCCTACTTAGAAAGAATATGAGGTTGGAGAAATACAAAAGGGTCAGTTAGGACTCTGTGGACTATTTTGGTATGCTTTATAGCGTTGTTGTCCATAAGAGTCTTAGAACTGTGAAAGAATGATGCACAAACACCGATTCTACTTATAGGACGATTCGAGTGAAATCCGTCCCGTTTAGAAAGAAAAGAAGGTTGGAGACAAAGAAAAGGGCCAGTTAGGAGTGTGTGGACTATTTTGCTATGATTTATAGTGTTGTTGTGCATAAGATTCTTATAATGGTGAAGCAATGATGCACAAACACCGAATCTACTTATAGGACGATTCGAGTGAAATCCGTCCCACTTAGAAAGAAAATAAGGTTAGAAAGAAAGAACAGGGCCAGTTAGGAGCGTGTGGACTATTTTGGTATGATTTATAGTATTGTTATCCCTAAGATTCTTATAATGATGAAGGAATAAAGTACGAGCACCGATTCAACTTATTGGACGATTCGAGTGAAATCCGTCCCACTTAGAATGAATATGAGTTTGGAGAGAAAGAAAAGGGTCAGTTAGGACTGTGTGGACTTTTTTGGTATGCTTTATAGTATTGTTATCCCTAAGAGTCTTATAATGATGAAGGAATGAAGTACAAACACCGTTTCGACTTATTGGACGATTTGAGTGAAATCCGTCCCACTTAGAAAGAATATGGAGTTAGAACCGTTTGGACTATTTTGATATGCTTTATAGTGTTGTTGTGCATAAGTGTTTTATAACTGTAATGGAATGATGCATAAACACCGATACTACTTACAGGACGATTCGAGTGAAATCCGTCCCACTTAGAACGAATATGAGGTTGGAGAAATACAAAAGGGTCAGTTAGGACTCTGTGGACTATTTTGGTATGCTTTATAGTGTTGTTGTCCATTATAGTCTTACAATTGTGAATGAATGATGCACAAACACCGAATCTACTTATAGGACGATTCGAGTGAAATCCGTTCCATTTAGAAAGAAAAGAAGGTCGAAGACAAAGAAAAGGGCCTGTTAGGAGTGAGTGGACTATTTATGTATGTTTTATAGTGTTTTTCCATAAGAGTCTTATAATGGTGAAGGAATGATGCACAAACACCTATTCTACTAATAGGACGATTCGAGTGAAATCCGCCCCACTTATAAAGAAAAGAAGGTTGGAAAGAAAGAAAATGGCCAGTTAGGACCGTGTGGACTATTTTGGTATGCTTTATAGTGTTGTTGTCCATAAGAGTCCTATAACTGTGAAGGAATGATGCACAAACACCGGTTCAACTTATAGGACGATTGCATTGCAATACGTTCCAATTAGAAAAAAAGAAGTTTGGAGACAAAGAAAAGGGCTAGTTAGGAGTGTGTGGACTATTCTGGTATGCTTTATAGTGGTGTTGTTCATAAGAGTGTTATAATGGTGAAGGAATGATGCACAAACACCAATTCTTCTTATATGACAATTCGAGTGAAATATGTCCAACTTAGAAAGAATATGACGTTGGAGAGAAAGTAAAGGGCCAGTTAGGACTGTGTGAATTATTTTGGTATGCTTTATAGTATCGTTATCCCTAAGAATCTTTTAATGATGAAGGAATGAAGTACCAACATCGGTTCAACTTATTAGACGATTTGAGTGAAATCCGTCCTACTTAGAAAGAATATGAGGTTGGAGAAATACAAAAGGGTCAGTTAGGACTCTGTGGACTATTTTGGTATGCTTTATAGCGTTGTTGTCCATAAGAGTCTTAGAACTGTGAAAGAATGATGCACAAACACCGATTCTACTTATAGGACGATTCGAGTGAAATCCGTCCCGTTTAGAAAGAAAAGAAGGTTGGAGACAAAGAAAAGGGCCAGTTAGGAGTGTGTGGACTATTTTGGTATGATTTATAGTGTTGTTGTGCATAAGATTCTTATAATGGTGAAGCAATGATGCACAAACACCGAATCTACTTATAGGACGATTCGAGTGAAATCCGTCCCACTTAGAAAGAAAATAAGGTTAGAAAGAAAGAACAGGGCCAGTTAGGAGCGTGTGGACTATTTTGGTATGATTTATAGTATTGTTATCCCTAAGAGTCTTATAATGATGAAGGAATAAAGTACGAGCACCGATTCAACTTATTGGACGATTCGAGTGAAATCCGTCCCACTTAGAATGAATATGAGTTTGGAGAGAAAGAAAAGGGTCAGTTAGGACTGTGTGGACTTTTTTGGTATGCTTTATAGTATTGTTATCCCTAAGAGTCATATAATGATGAAGGAATGAAGTACAAACACCGTTTCGACTTATTGGACGATTTGAGTGAAATCCGTCCCACTTAGAAAGAATATGGAGTTAGAACCGTTTGGACTATTTTGATATGCTTTATAGTGTTGTTGTCCATAAGTGTTTTATAACTGTAATGGAATGATGCATAAACACCGATACTACTTACAGGACGATTCGAGTGAAATCCGTCCCACTTAAAACGAAAAGAAGGTAGGAGATAAAACAAAGGGCCAGTTAGGACCGTGTGGACTATTTTGGTATCCTTTATAGTGTTGTTCTCCATAAGAGTCTGATAATTAAGAAAGAACGATGCACAAACACTGAGTCTACTTGTAGGACGATTCGAGTGAAATCCGTTCCATTTTAGAAAGAAAAGAAGGTTGGAGACAAAGAAAAGGCCTTGTTAGGAGTGTGTGGACTATTTTGGTATGCTTTATAGTGTTGTTGTCCATAAGAGTCTTATAATGGTGAAGCAATAATGAACAAACACCGAATCTACTTATAAGACGATTCGAGTGAAATCCGTCCCACTGAGAAAGCATACGAGGTGGGAGAGAAAGAAAAGGGCCAGTTAGGACTGTGTGGACTATTTTCGTATGCTTTATAGTGTTGTTATCAGTAAGAGTCTTATAATTATGAAGGAATAATGCACAAACACTGATTCTACTTGTAGGACGATTCGAGTGAAATCCGTTCCATTTAGAATGAAAAGAAGGTTGGAGACAAAGAAAAGGCCTTGTTAGGAGTGTGTGGACTATTTTGGTATGCTTTATAGTGTTGTTGTCCATTATAGTCTTACAATTGTGAAGGAATGATGCACAAACACCGAATCTACTTATAGGACGATTCGAGTGAAATCCGTTCCATTTAGAAAGAAAAGAAGGTCGAAGACAAAGAAAAGAGCCTGTTAGGAGTGAGTGGACTATTTATGTATGCTTTATAGTGTTTTTCCAAAGTGTCTTACAATGGAGAAGGAATGATGCAGAAACACCTATTCTACTAATAGGACGATTCGAGTGAAATCCGCCCCACTTAAAAAGAAAAGAAGGTTGGAAAGAAAGAAAATGGCCAGTTAGGACCGTGTGGACTATTTCGGTATGCTTTATAGTGTTGTTGTCCATAAGAGTCCCATAACTGTGAAGGAATGATGCACAAACACCGGTTCAACTTATAGGACGATTCCATTGCAATACGTCCCAATTAGAAAGAAAAGAAGTTTGGAGACAAAGAAAATGGCTAGTTAGGAGTGTGTGGACTATTCTGGTATGCTTTATAGTGGTGTTGTTCATAAGAGTGTTATAATGGTGAAGGAATGATGCACAAACACTAATTCTTCTTATAGGACAATTCGAGTGAAATATGTCCAACTTAGAAAGAATATGACGTTGGAGAGAAAGTAAAGGGCCAGTTAGGACTGTGTGAATTATTTTGGTATGCTTTATAGTATCGTTATCCCTAAGAATCTTTTAATGATGAAGGAATGAAGTACCAACATCGGTTCAACTTATTAGACGATTTGAGTGAAATCCGTCCTACTTAGAAAGAATATGAGGTTGGAGAAATACAAAAGGGTCAGTTAGGACTCTGTGGACTATTTTGGTATGCTTTATAGCGTTGTTGTCCATAAGAGTCTTAGAACTGTGAAAGAATGATGCACAAACACCGATTCTACTTATAGGACGATTCGAGTGAAATCCGTCCCGTTTAGAAAGAAAAGAAGGTTGGAGACAAAGAAAAGGGCCAGTTAGGAGTGTGTGGACTATTTTGCTATGATTTATAGTGTTGTTGTGCATAAGATTCTTATAATGGTGAAGCAATGATGCACAAACACCGAATCTACTTATAGGACGATTCGAGTGAAATCCGTCCCACTTAGAAAGAAAATAAGGTTAGAAAGAAAGAACAGGGCCAGTTAGGAGCGTGTGGACTATTTTGGTATGATTTATAGTATTGTTATCCCTAAGATTCTTATAATGATGAAGGAATAAAGTACGAGCACCGATTCAACTTATTGGACGATTCGAGTGAAATCCGTCCCACTTAGAATGAATATGAGTTTGGAGAGAAAGAAAAGGGTCAGTTAGGACTGTGTGGACTTTTTTGGTATGCTTTATAGTATTGTTATCCCTAAGAGTCTTATAATGATGAAGGAATGAAGTACAAACACCGTTTCGACTTATTGGACGATTTGAGTGAAATCCGTCCCACTTAGAAAGAATATGGAGTTAGAACCGTTTGGACTATTTTGATATGCTTTATAGTGTTGTTGTCCATAAGTGTTTTATAACTGTAATGGAATGATGCATAAACACCGATACTACTTACAGGACGATTCGAGTGAAATCCGTCCCACTTAAAACAAAAAGAAGGTAGGAGATAGAACAAAGGGCCAGTTAGGACCGTGTGGACTATTTTGGTATCCTTTATAGTGTTGTTCTCCATAAGAGTCTGATAATTAAGAAGGAACGATGCACAAACACTGTGTCTACTTGTAGGACGATTCGAGTGAAATCCGTTCCATTTTAGAAAGAAAAGAAGGTTGGAGACAAAGAAAAGGCCTTGTTAGGAGTGTGTGGACTATTTTGGTATGCTTTATAGTGTTGTTGTCCATTATAGTCTTACAATTGTGAAGGAATGATGCACAAACACCGAATCTACTTATAGGACGATTCGAGTGAAATCCGTTCCATTTAGAAAGAAAAGAAGGTCGAAGACAAAGAAAAGAGCCTGTTAGGAGTGAGTGGACTATTTATGTATGCTTTATAGTGTTTTTCCAAAGTGTCTTACAATGGAGAAGGAATGATGCAGAAACACCTATTCTACTAATAGGACGATTCGAGTGAAATCCGCCCCACTTAAAAAGAAAAGAAGGTTGGAAAGAAAGAAAATGGCCAGTTAGGACCGTGTGGACTATTTCGGTATGCTTTATAGTGTTGTTGTCCATAAGAGTCCCATAACTGTGAAGGAATGATGCACAAACACCGGTTCAACTTATAGGACGATTCCATTGCAATACGTCCCAATTAGAAAGAAAAGAAGTTTGGAGACAAAGAAAATGGCTAGTTAGGAGTGTGTGGACTATTCTGGTATGCTTTATAGTGGTGTTGTTCATAAGAGTGTTATAATGGTGAAGGAATGATGCACAAACACTAATTCTTCTTATAGGACAATTCGAGTGAAATATGTCCAACTTAGAAAGAATATGACGTTGGAGAGAAAGTAAAGGGCCAGTTAGGACTGTGTGAATTATTTTGGTATGCTTTATAGTATCGTTATCCCTAAGAATCTTTTAATGATGAAGGAATGAAGTACCAACATCGGTTCAACTTATTAGACGATTTGAGTGAAATCCGTCCTACTTAGAAAGAATATGAGGTTGGAGAAATACAAAAGGGTCAGTTAGGACTCTGTGGACTATTTTGGTATGCTTTATAGCGTTGTTGTCCATAAGAGTCTTAGAACTGTGAAAGAATGATGCACAAACACCGATTCTACTTATAGGACGATTCGAGTGAAATCCGTCCCGTTTAGAAAGAAAAGAAGGTTGGAGACAAAGAAAAGGGCCAGTTAGGAGTGTGTGGACTATTTTGCTATGATTTATAGTGTTGTTGTGCATAAGATTCTTATAATGGTGAAGCAATGATGCACAAACACCGAATCTACTTATAGGACGATTCGAGTGAAATCCGTCCCACTTAGAAAGAAAATAAGGTTAGAAAGAAAGAACAGGGCCAGTTAGGAGCGTGTGGACTATTTTGGTATGATTTATAGTATTGTTATCCCTAAGATTCTTATAATGATGAAGGAATAAAGTACGAGCACCGATTCAACTTATTGGACGATTCGAGTGAAATCCGTCCCACTTAGAATGAATATGAGTTTGGAGAGAAAGAAAAGGGTCAGTTAGGACTGTGTGGACTTTTTTGGTATGCTTTATAGTATTGTTATCCCTAAGAGTCTTATAATGATGAAGGAATGAAGTACAAACACCGTTTCGACTTATTGGACGATTTGAGTGAAATCCGTCCCACTTAGAAAGAATATGGAGTTAGAACCGTTTGGACTATTTTGATATGCTTTATAGTGTTGTTGTGCATAAGTGTTTTATAACTGTAATGGAATGATGCATAAACACCGATACTACTTACAGGACGATTCGAGTGAAATCCGTCCCACTTAGAACGAATATGAGGTTGGAGAAATACAAAAGGGTCAGTTAGGACTCTGTGGACTATTTTGGTATGCTTTATAGTGTTGTTGTCCATTATAGTCTTACAATTGTGAATGAATGATGCACAAACACCGAATCTACTTATAGGACGATTCGAGTGAAATCCGTTCCATTTAGAAAGAAAAGAAGGTCGAAGACAAAGAAAAGGGCCTGTTAGGAGTGAGTGGACTATTTATGTATGTTTTATAGTGTTTTTCCATAAGAGTCTTATAATGGTGAAGGAATGATGCACAAACACCTATTCTACTAATAGGACGATTCGAGTGAAATCCGCCCCACTTATAAAGAAAAGAAGGTTGGAAAGAAAGAAAATGGCCAGTTAGGACCGTGTGGACTATTTTGGTATGCTTTATAGTGTTGTTGTCCATAAGAGTCCTATAACTGTGAAGGAATGATGCACAAACACCGGTTCAACTTATAGGACGATTGCATTGCAATACGTTCCAATTAGAAAAAAAGAAGTTTGGAGACAAAGAAAAGGGCTAGTTAGGAGTGTGTGGACTATTCTGGTATGCTTTATAGTGGTGTTGTTCATAAGAGTGTTATAATGGTGAAGGAATGATGCACAAACACCAATTCTTCTTATATGACAATTCGAGTGAAATATGTCCAACTTAGAAAGAATATGACGTTGGAGAGAAAGTAAAGGGCCAGTTAGGACTGTGTGAATTATTTTGGTATGCTTTATAGTATCGTTATCCCTAAGAATCTTTTAATGATGAAGGAATGAAGTACCAACATCGGTTCAACTTATTAGACGATTTGAGTGAAATCCGTCCTACTTAGAAAGAATATGAGGTTGGAGAAATACAAAAGGGTCAGTTAGGACTCTGTGGACTATTTTGGTATGCTTTATAGCGTTGTTGTCCATAAGAGTCTTAGAACTGTGAAAGAATGATGCACAAACACCGATTCTACTTATAGGACGATTCGAGTGAAATCCGTCCCGTTTAGAAAGAAAAGAAGGTTGGAGACAAAGAAAAGGGCCAGTTAGGAGTGTGTGGACTATTTTGGTATGATTTATAGTGTTGTTGTGCATAAGATTCTTATAATGGTGAAGCAATGATGCACAAACACCGAATCTACTTATAGGACGATTCGAGTGAAATCCGTCCCACTTAGAAAGAAAATAAGGTTAGAAAGAAAGAACAGGGCCAGTTAGGAGCGTGTGGACTATTTTGGTATGATTTATAGTATTGTTATCCCTAAGAGTCTTATAATGATGAAGGAATAAAGTACGAGCACCGATTCAACTTATTGGACGATTCGAGTGAAATCCGTCCCACTTAGAATGAATATGAGTTTGGAGAGAAAGAAAAGGGTCAGTTAGGACTGTGTGGACTTTTTTGGTATGCTTTATAGTATTGTTATCCCTAAGAGTCATATAATGATGAAGGAATGAAGTACAAACACCGTTTCGACTTATTGGACGATTTGAGTGAAATCCGTCCCACTTAGAAAGAATATGGAGTTAGAACCGTTTGGACTATTTTGATATGCTTTATAGTGTTGTTGTCCATAAGTGTTTTATAACTGTAATGGAATGATGCATAAACACCGATACTACTTACAGGACGATTCGAGTGAAATCCGTCCCACTTAAAACGAAAAGAAGGTAGGAGATAAAACAAAGGGCCAGTTAGGACCGTGTGGACTATTTTGGTATCCTTTATAGTGTTGTTCTCCATAAGAGTCTGATAATTAAGAAAGAACGATGCACAAACACTGAGTCTACTTGTAGGACGATTCGAGTGAAATCCGTTCCATTTTAGAAAGAAAAGAAGGTTGGAGACAAAGAAAAGGCCTTGTTAGGAGTGTGTGGACTATTTTGGTATGCTTTATAGTGTTGTTGTCCATAAGAGTCTTATAATGGTGAAGCAATAATGAACAAACACCGAATCTACTTATAAGACGATTCGAGTGAAATCCGTCCCACTGAGAAAGCATACGAGGTGGGAGAGAAAGAAAAGGGCCAGTTAGGACTGTGTGGACTATTTTCGTATGCTTTATAGTGTTGTTATCAGTAAGAGTCTTATAATTATGAAGGAATAATGCACAAACACTGATTCTACTTGTAGGACGATTCGAGTGAAATCCGTTCCATTTAGAATGAAAAGAAGGTTGGAGACAAAGAAAAGGCCTTGTTAGGAGTGTGTGGACTATTTTGGTATGCTTTATAGTGTTGTTGTCCATTATAGTCTTACAATTGTGAAGGAATGATGCACAAACACCGAATCTACTTATAGGACGATTCGAGTGAAATCCGTTCCATTTAGAAAGAAAAGAAGGTCGAAGACAAAGAAAAGAGCCTGTTAGGAGTGAGTGGACTATTTATGTATGCTTTATAGTGTTTTTCCAAAGTGTCTTACAATGGAGAAGGAATGATGCAGAAACACCTATTCTACTAATAGGACGATTCGAGTGAAATCCGCCCCACTTAAAAAGAAAAGAAGGTTGGAAAGAAAGAAAATGGCCAGTTAGGACCGTGTGGACTATTTCGGTATGCTTTATAGTGTTGTTGTCCATAAGAGTCCCATAACTGTGAAGGAATGATGCACAAACACCGGTTCAACTTATAGGACGATTCCATTGCAATACGTCCCAATTAGAAAGAAAAGAAGTTTGGAGACAAAGAAAATGGCTAGTTAGGAGTGTGTGGACTATTCTGGTATGCTTTATAGTGGTGTTGTTCATAAGAGTGTTATAATGGTGAAGGAATGATGCACAAACACTAATTCTTCTTATAGGACAATTCGAGTGAAATATGTCCAACTTAGAAAGAATATGACGTTGGAGAGAAAGTAAAGGGCCAGTTAGGACTGTGTGAATTATTTTGGTATGCTTTATAGTATCGTTATCCCTAAGAATCTTTTAATGATGAAGGAATGAAGTACCAACATCGGTTCAACTTATTAGACGATTTGAGTGAAATCCGTCCTACTTAGAAAGAATATGAGGTTGGAGAAATACAAAAGGGTCAGTTAGGACTCTGTGGACTATTTTGGTATGCTTTATAGCGTTGTTGTCCATAAGAGTCTTAGAACTGTGAAAGAATGATGCACAAACACCGATTCTACTTATAGGACGATTCGAGTGAAATCCGTCCCGTTTAGAAAGAAAAGAAGGTTGGAGACAAAGAAAAGGGCCAGTTAGGAGTGTGTGGACTATTTTGCTATGATTTATAGTGTTGTTGTGCATAAGATTCTTATAATGGTGAAGCAATGATGCACAAACACCGAATCTACTTATAGGACGATTCGAGTGAAATCCGTCCCACTTAGAAAGAAAATAAGGTTAGAAAGAAAGAACAGGGCCAGTTAGGAGCGTGTGGACTATTTTGGTATGATTTATAGTATTGTTATCCCTAAGATTCTTATAATGATGAAGGAATAAAGTACGAGCACCGATTCAACTTATTGGACGATTCGAGTGAAATCCGTCCCACTTAGAATGAATATGAGTTTGGAGAGAAAGAAAAGGGTCAGTTAGGACTGTGTGGACTTTTTTGGTATGCTTTATAGTATTGTTATCCCTAAGAGTCTTATAATGATGAAGGAATGAAGTACAAACACCGTTTCGACTTATTGGACGATTTGAGTGAAATCCGTCCCACTTAGAAAGAATATGGAGTTAGAACCGTTTGGACTATTTTGATATGCTTTATAGTGTTGTTGTCCATAAGTGTTTTATAACTGTAATGGAATGATGCATAAACACCGATACTACTTACAGGACGATTCGAGTGAAATCCGTCCCACTTAAAACAAAAAGAAGGTAGGAGATAGAACAAAGGGCCAGTTAGGACCGTGTGGACTATTTTGGTATCCTTTATAGTGTTGTTCTCCATAAGAGTCTGATAATTAAGAAGGAACGATGCACAAACACTGTGTCTACTTGTAGGACGATTCGAGTGAAATCCGTTCCATTTTAGAAAGAAAAGAAGGTTGGAGACAAAGAAAAGGCCTTGTTAGGAGTGTGTGGACTATTTTGGTATGCTTTATAGTGTTGTTGTCCATTATAGTCTTACAATTGTGAAGGAATGATGCACAAACACCGAATCTACTTATAGGACGATTCGAGTGAAATCCGTTCCATTTAGAAAGAAAAGAAGGTCGAAGACAAAGAAAAGAGCCTGTTAGGAGTGAGTGGACTATTTATGTATGCTTTATAGTGTTTTTCCAAAGTGTCTTACAATGGAGAAGGAATGATGCAGAAACACCTATTCTACTAATAGGACGATTCGAGTGAAATCCGCCCCACTTAAAAAGAAAAGAAGGTTGGAAAGAAAGAAAATGGCCAGTTAGGACCGTGTGGACTATTTCGGTATGCTTTATAGTGTTGTTGTCCATAAGAGTCCCATAACTGTGAAGGAATGATGCACAAACACCGGTTCAACTTATAGGACGATTCCATTGCAATACGTCCCAATTAGAAAGAAAAGAAGTTTGGAGACAAAGAAAATGGCTAGTTAGGAGTGTGTGGACTATTCTGGTATGCTTTATAGTGGTGTTGTTCATAAGAGTGTTATAATGGTGAAGGAATGATGCACAAACACTAATTCTTCTTATAGGACAATTCGAGTGAAATATGTCCAACTTAGAAAGAATATGACGTTGGAGAGAAAGTAAAGGGCCAGTTAGGACTGTGTGAATTATTTTGGTATGCTTTATAGTATCGTTATCCCTAAGAATCTTTTAATGATGAAGGAATGAAGTACCAACATCGGTTCAACTTATTAGACGATTTGAGTGAAATCCGTCCTACTTAGAAAGAATATGAGGTTGGAGAAATACAAAAGGGTCAGTTAGGACTCTGTGGACTATTTTGGTATGCTTTATAGCGTTGTTGTCCATAAGAGTCTTAGAACTGTGAAAGAATGATGCACAAACACCGATTCTACTTATAGGACGATTCGAGTGAAATCCGTCCCGTTTAGAAAGAAAAGAAGGTTGGAGACAAAGAAAAGGGCCAGTTAGGAGTGTGTGGACTATTTTGCTATGATTTATAGTGTTGTTGTGCATAAGATTCTTATAATGGTGAAGCAATGATGCACAAACACCGAATCTACTTATAGGACGATTCGAGTGAAATCCGTCCCACTTAGAAAGAAAATAAGGTTAGAAAGAAAGAACAGGGCCAGTTAGGAGCGTGTGGACTATTTTGGTATGATTTATAGTATTGTTATCCCTAAGATTCTTATAATGATGAAGGAATAAAGTACGAGCACCGATTCAACTTATTGGACGATTCGAGTGAAATCCGTCCCACTTAGAATGAATATGAGTTTGGAGAGAAAGAAAAGGGTCAGTTAGGACTGTGTGGACTTTTTTGGTATGCTTTATAGTATTGTTATCCCTAAGAGTCTTATAATGATGAAGGAATGAAGTACAAACACCGTTTCGACTTATTGGACGATTTGAGTGAAATCCGTCCCACTTAGAAAGAATATGGAGTTAGAACCGTTTGGACTATTTTGATATGCTTTATAGTGTTGTTGTCCATAAGTGTTTTATAACTGTAATGGAATGATGCATAAACACCGATACTACTTACAGGACGATTCGAGTGAAATCCGTCCCACTTAAAACAAAAAGAAGGTAGGAGATAGAACAAAGGGCCAGTTAGGACCGTGTGGACTATTTTGGTATCCTTTATAGTGTTGTTCTCCATAAGAGTCTGATAATTAAGAAGGAACGATGCACAAACACTGTGTCTACTTGTAGGACGATTCGAGTGAAATCCGTTCCATTTTAGAAAGAAAAGAAGGTTGGAGACAAAGAAAAGGCCTTGTTAGGAGTGTGTGGACTATTTTGGTATGCTTTATAGTGTTGTTGTCCATAAGAGTCTTATAATGGTGAAGCAATAATGCACAAACACCGAATCTACTTATAAGACGATTCGAGTGGAATCCGTCCCACTGAGAAAGCATACGAGGTGGGAGAGGAAGAAAAGGGCCAGTTAGGACTGTGTGGACTATTTTCGTATGCTTTATAGTGTTGTTATCAGTAAGAGTCTTATAATTATGAAGGAATAATGCACAAACACTGATTCTACTTGTAGGACGATTCGAGTGAAATCCGTTCCATTTAGAATGAAAAGAAGGTTGGAGACAAAGAAAAGGCCTTGTTAGGAGTGTGTGGACTATTTTGGTATGCTTTATAGTGTTGTTGTCCATTATAGTCTTACAATTGTGAAGGAATGATGCACAAACACCGAATCTACTTATAGGACGATTCGAGTGAAATCCGTTCCATTTAGAAAGAAAAGAAGGTCGAAGACAAAGAAAAGGGCCTGTTAGGAGTGAGTGGACTATTTATGTATGTTTTATAGTGTTTTTCCATAAGAGTCTTATAATGGTGAAGGAATGATGCACAAACACCTATTCTACTAATAGGACGATTCGAGTGAAATCCGCCCCACTTATAAAGAAAAGAAGGTTGGAAAGAAAGAAAATGGCCAGTTAGGACCGTGTGGACTATTTTGGTATGCTTTATAGTGTTGTTGTCCATAAGAGTCCTATAACTGTGAAGGAATGATGCACAAACACCGGTTCAACTTATAGGACGATTGCATTGCAATACGTTCCAATTAGAAAAAAAGAAGTTTGGAGACAAAGAAAAGGGCTAGTTAGGAGTGTGTGGACTATTCTGGTATGCTTTATAGTGGTGTTGTTCATAAGAGTGTTATAATGGTGAAGGAATGATGCACAAACACCAATTCTTCTTATAGGACAATTCGAGTGAAATATGTCCAACTTAGAAAGAATTTGACGTTGGAGAGAAAGTAAAGGGCCAGTTAGGACTGTGTGAATTATTTTGGTATGCTTTATAGTATTGTTATCCCTAAGAGTCTTATAATGATGAAGGAATAAAGTACGAGCACCGGTTCAACTTATTGGACGATTCGAGTGAAATTCGTCCCACTTAGAAAGAATATGAGGTTGGAGAAATACAAAAGGGTCAGTTAGGACTCTGTGGACTATTTTGGTATGCTTTATAGCGTTGTTGTCCATAAGAGTCTTAGAACTGTGAAAGAATGATGCACAAACACCGATTCTACTTATAGGACGATTCGAGTGAAATCCGTCCCGTTTAGAAAGAAAAGAAGGTTGGAGACAAAGAAAATGGCCAGTTCGGAGTGTGTGGACTATTTTGGTATGATTTATAGTGTTGTTGTGCATAAGATTCTTATAATGGTGAAGCAATGATGCACAAACACCGAATCTACTTATAGGACGATTCGAGTGAAATCCGTCCCACTTAGAAAGAAAATAAGGTTAGAAAGAAAGAACAGGGCCAGTTAGGAGCGTGTGGACTATTTTGGTATGCTTTATAGTATTGTTATCCCTAAGAGTCTTATAATGATGAAGGAATAAAGTACGAGCACCGATTCAACTTATTGGACGATTCGAGTGAAATTCGTCCCACTTAGAAAGAATATGAGTTTGGAGAGAAATAAAAGGGTCAGTTAGGACTGTGTGGACTTTTTTGGTACGCTTTATATTATTGTTATCCCTAAGAGTCTTATAATGATGAAGGAATGAAGTACAAACACCGTTTCAACTTATTGAACGATTTGAGTGAAATCCGTCCCACTTAGAAAGAATATGGAGTTAGAACCGTTTGGACTATTTTGATATGCTTTATAGTGTTGTTGTCCATAAGTGTTTTATAACTGTAATGGAATGATGCATAATCACCGATACTACTTACAGGACGATTCGAGTGTAATCCGTCCCACTTAAAACGAAAAGAAGGTAGGAGACAGAACAAAGGGCCAGTTAGGACCGTGTGGACTATTTTGGTATCCTTTATAGTGTTGTTCTCCATAAGAGTCTGATAATTATGAAGAAACGATGCACAAACACTGAGTCTACTTGTAGGACGATTCGAGTGAAATCTGTTCCATTTTAGAAAGAAAAGAAGGTTGGAGACAAAGAAAAGGCCTTGTGAGGAGTGTGTGGACTATTTTTGTATGCTTTATAGTGTTGTTGTCCATAAGAGTCTTATAATGGAGAAGCAATAATGAACAAACACCGAATCTACTTATAAGACGATTCGAGTGAAATCCGTCCCACTGAGAAAACATACGAGGTGGGAGAGAAAGAAAAGGGTCAGTTAGGACTGTGTGGACTATTTTCGTATGCTTTATAGTGTTGTTATCAGTAAGAGTCTTATAATTATGAAGGAATAATGCACAAACACTGATTCTACTTGTAGGACGATTCGAGTGAAATCCGTTCCATTTAGAATGAAAAGAAGGTTGGAGACAAAGAAAAGGCCTTGTTAGGAGTGTGTGGACTATTTTGGTATGCTTTATAGTGTTGTTGTCCATTATAGTCTTACAATTGTGAAGGAATGATGCACAAACACCGAATCTACTTATAGGACGATTCGAGTGAAATCCGTTCCATTTAGAAAGAAAAGAAGGTCGAAGACAAAGAAAAGGGCCTGTTAGGAGTGAGTGGACTATTTATGTATGCTTTATAGTGTTTTTCCAAAGTGTCTTACAATGGTGAAGGAATGATGCACAAACACCTATTCTACTAATAGGACGATTCGAGTGAAATCCGCCCCACTTAGAAAGAAAAGAAGGTTGGAAAGAAAGAAAATGGCGAGTTAGGACCGTGTGGACTATTTTGGTATGCTTTATATTGTTGCTGTCCATAAGAGTCCTATAACTGTGAAGGAATGATGCACAAACACCGGTTCAACTTATAGGACGATTGCATTGCAATACGTTCCAATTAGAAAAAAAGAAGTTTGGAGACAAAGAAAAGGGCTAGTTAGGAGTGTGTGGACTATTCTGGTATGCTTTATAGTGGTGTTGTTCATAAGAGTGTTATAATGGTGAAGGAATGATGCACAAACACCAATTCTTCTTATAGGACAATTCGAGTGAAATATGTCCAACTTAGAAAGAATATGACGTTGGAGAGAAAGTAAAGGGCCAGTTAGGACTGTGTGAATTATTTTGGTATGCTTTATAGTATCGTTATCCCTAAGAATCTTTTAATGAAGAAGGAATGAAGTACCAACATCGGTTCAACTTATTAGACGATTTGAGTGAAATCCGTCCTACTTAGAAAGAATATGAGGTTGGAGAAATACAAAAGGGTCAGTTAGGACTCTGTGGACTATTTTGGTATGCTTTATAGCGTTGTTGTCCATAAGAGTCTTAGAACTGTGAAAGAATGATGCACAAACACCGATTCTACTTATAGGACGATTCGAGTGAAATCTGTCCCGTTTAGAAAGAAAAGAAGGTTGGAGACAAAGAAAAGGGCCAGTTAGGAGTGTGTGGACTATTTTGGTATGATTTATAGTGTTGTTGTGCATAAGATTCTTATAATGGTGAAGCAATGATGCACAAACACCGAATCTACTTATAGGACGATTCGAGTGAAATCCGTCCCACTTAGAAAGAAAATAAGGTTAGAAAGAAAGAAAAGGGCCAGTTAGGAGCGTGTGGACTATTTTGGTATGCTTTATAGTATTGTTATCCCGAAGAGTCTTATAACGATGAAGGAATAAAGTACGAGCACCGATTCAACTTATTGGACGATTCGAGTGAAATCCTTCCCACTTAGAAAGGGTCAGTTAGGACTGTGTGGACTTTTTTGGTATGCTTTATATTATTGTTATCCCTAAGAGTCTTATAATGATGAAGGAATGAAGTACAAACACCGTTTCAACTTATTGGACGATTTGAGTGAAATTCGTCCCACTTAGAAAGAATATGGAGTTAGAACCGTTTGGACTATTTTGATATGCTTTATAGTGTTGTTGTCCATAAGTGTTTTATAACTGTAATGGAATGATGCATAAACACCGATACTACTTACAGGACGATTCGAGTGAAATTCGTCCCACTTAAAACGAAAAGAAGGTAGGAGATAGAACAAAGGGCCAGTTAGGACCGTGTGGACTATTTTGGTATCCTTTATAGTGTTGTTCTCCATAAGAGTCTGATAATTATGAAGGAACGATGCACAAACACTGAGTCTACTTGTAGGACGATTCGAGTGAAATCCGTTCCATTTTAGAAAGAAAAGAAGGTTGGAGACAAATAAAAGGCCTTGTTAGGAGTGTGTGGACTATTTTGGTATGCTTTATAGTGTTGTTGTCCATAAGAGTCTTATAATGGTGAAGCAATAATGCACAAACACCGAATCTACTTATAAGACGATTCGAGTGGAATCCGTCCCACTGAGAAAGCATACGAGGTGGGAGAGAAAGAAAAGGGCCAGTTAGGACTGTGTGGACTATTTTCGTATGCTTTATAGTGTTGTTATCCGTAAGAGTCTTATAATTATGAAGGAATGATGCACAAACGCTAATTCTACTTGTAGGACGATTCGAGTGAAATCCGTTCCATTTAGAATGAAAAGAAGGTTGGAGACAAAGAAAATGCCTTGTTAGGAGTGTGTGGACTATTTTGGTATGCTTTATAGTGTTGTTGTCCATTATAGACTTACAATTGTGAAGGAATGATGCACAAACACCGAATCTACTTATAGGACGATTCGAGTGAAATCCGTTCCATTTAGAAAGAAAAGAAGGTCGAAGACAAAGAAAAGGGCCTGTTAGGAGTGAGTGGACTATTTATCTATGCTTTATAGTGTTTTTCCAAAGAGTCTTACAGTGGTGAAGGAATGATGCACAAACACCTATTCTATTAATAGGACGATTCGAGTGAAATCCGCCCCACTTATAAAGAAAAGAAGGTTGGAAAGAAAGAAAATGGCCAGTTAGGACCGTGTGGACTATTTTGGTATGCTTTATAGTGTTGCTGTCCATAAGAGTCCTATAACTGTGAAGGAATGATGCACAAACACCGGTTCAACTTATAGGACGATTGCATTGCAATACGTTCCAATTAGAAAAAAAGAAGTTTGGAGACAAAGAAAAGGGCTAGTTAGGAGTGTGTGGACTATTCTGGTATGCTTTATAGTGGTGTTGTTCATAAGAGTGTTATAATGGTGAAGGAATGATGCACAAACACCAATTCTTCTTATAGGACAATTCGAGTGAAATATGTCCAACTTAGAAAGAATATGACGTTGGAGAGAAAGTAAAGGGCCAGTTAGGACTGTGTGAATTATTTTGGTATGCTTTATAGTATCGTTATCCCTAAGAATCTTTTAATGAAGAAGGAATGAAGTACTAACATCGGTTCAACTTATTAGACGATTTGAGTGAAATCCGTCCTACTTAGAAAGAATATGAGGTTGGAGAAATACAAAAGGGTCAGTTAGGACTCTGTGGACTATTTTGGTATGCTTTATAGCGTTGTTGTCCATAAGAGTCTTAGAACTGTGAAAGAATGATGCACAAACACCGATTCTACTTATAGGACGATTCGAGTGAAATCCGTCCCGTTTAGAAAGAAAAGAAGGTTGGAGACAAAGAAAAGGGCCAGTTAGGAGTGTGTGGACTATTTTGGTATGATTTATAGTGTTGTTGTGCATAAGATTCTTATAATGGTGAAGCAATGATGCACAAACACCGAATCTACTTATAGGACGATTCGAGTGAAATCCGTCCCACTTAGAAAGAAAATAAGGTTAGAAAGAAAGAAAAGGGCCAGTTAGGAGCGTGTGGACTATTTTGGTATGCTTTATAGTATTGTTATCCCTAAGAGTCTTATAACGATGAAGGAATAAAGTACGAGCACCGATTCAACTTATTGGACGATTCGAGTGAAATCCTTCCCACTTAGAAAGGGTCAGTTAGGACTGTGTGGACTTTTTTGGTATGCTTTATATTATTGTTATCCCTAAGAGTCTTATAATGATGAAGGAATGAAGTACAAACACCGTTTCAACTTATTGGACGATTTGAGTGAAATCCGTCCCACTTAGAAAGAATATGGAGTTAGAACCGTTTGGACTATTTTGATATGCTTTATAGTGTTGTTGTCCATAAGTGTTTTATAACTGTAATGGAATGATGCTTAAACACCGATACTACTTACAGGACGATTCGAGTGAAATTCGTCCCACTTAAAACGAAAAGAAGGTAGGAGATAGAACAAAGGGCCAGTTAGGACCGTGTGGACTATTTTGGTATCCTTTATAGTGTTGTTCTCCATAAGAGTCTGATAATTATGAAGGAACGATGCACAAACACTGAGTCTACTTGTAGGACGATTCGAGTGAAATCCGTTCCATTTTAGAAAGAAAAGAAGGTTGGAGACAAATAAAAGGCCTTGTTAGGAGTGTGTGGACTATTTTGGTATGCTTTATAGTGTTGTTGTCCATAAGAGTCTTATAATGGTGAAGCAATAATGCAGAAACACCGAATCTACTTATAAGACGATTCGAGTGGAATCCGTCCCACTGAGAAAGCATACGAGGTGGGAGAGAAAGAAAAGGGCCAGTTAGGACTGTGTGGACTATTTTCGTATGCTTTATAGTGTTGTTATCCGTAAGAGTCTTATAATTATGAAGGAATGATGCACAAACGCTAATTCTACTTGTAGGACGATTCGAGTGAAATCCGTTCCATTTAGAATGAAAAGAAGGTTGGAGACAAAGAAAATGCCTTGTTAGGAGTGTGTGGACTATTTTGGTATGCTTTATAGTGTTGTTGTCCATTATAGTCTTACAATTGTGAAGGAATGATGCACAAACACCGAATCTACTTATAGGACGATTCGAGTGAAATCCGTTCCATTTAGAAAGAAAAGAAGGTCGAAGACAAAGAAAAGGGCCTGTTAGGAGTGAGTGGACTATTTATCTATGCTTTATAGTGTTTTTCCAAAGAGTCTTACAGTGGTGAAGGAATGATGCACAAACACCTATTCTATTAATAGGACGATTCGAGTGAAATCCGCCCCACTTATAAAGAAAAGAAGGTTGGAAAGAAAGAAAATGGCCAGTTAGGACCGTGTGGACTATTTTGGTATGCTTTATAGTGTTGTTGTCCATAAGAGTCCTATAACTGTGAAGGAATGATGCACAAACACCGGTTCAACTTATAGGACGATTGCATTGCAATACGTTCCAATTAGAAAAAAAGAAGTTTGGAGACAAAGAAAAGGGCTAGTTAGGAGTGTGTGGACTATTCTGGTATGCTTTATAGTGGTGTTGTTCATAAGAGTGTTATAATGGTGAATGAATGATGCACAAACACCAATTCTTCTTATAGGACAATTCGAGTGAAATATGTCCAACTTAGAAAGAATATGACGTTGGAGAGAAAGTAAAGGGCCAGTTAGGACTGTGTGAATTATTTTGGTATGCTTTATAGTATCGTTATCCCTAAGAATCTTTTAATGATGAAGGAATGAAGTACAAACATCGGTTCAACTTATTAGACGATTTGAGTGAAATCCGTCCTACTTAGAAAGAATATGAGGTTGGAGAAATACAAAAGGGTCAGTTAGGACTCTGTGGACTATTTTGGTATGCTTCATAGCGTTGTTGTCCATAAGAGTCTTAGAACTGTGAAAGAATGATGCACAAACACCGATTCTACTTATAGGACGATTCGAGTGAAATCCGTCCCGTTTAGAAAGAAAAGAAGGTTGGAGACAAAGAAAAGGGCCAGTTAGGAGTGTGTGGACTATTTTGGTATGATTTATAGTGTTGTTGTGCATAAGATTCTTATAATGGTGAAGCAATGATGCACAAACACCGAATCTACTTATAGGACGATTCGAGTGAAATCCGTCCCACTTAGAAAGAAAATAAGGTTAGAAAGAAAGAAAAGGGCCAGTTAGGAGCGTGTGGACTATTTTGGTATGCTTTATAGTATTGTTATCCCTAAGAGTCTTATAACGATGAAGGAATAAAGTACGAGCACCGATTCAACTTATTGGACGATTCGAGTGAAATCCTTCCCACTTAGAAAGGGTCAGTTAGGACTGTGTGGACTTTTTTGGTATGCTTTATATTATTGTTATCCCTAAGAGTCTTATAATGATGAAGGAATGAAGTACAAACACCGTTTCAACTTATTGGACGATTTGAGTGAAATCCGTCCCACTTAGAAAGAATATGGAGTTAGAACCGTTTGGACTATTTTGATATGCTTTATAGTGTTGTTGTCCATAAGTGTTTTATAACTGTAATGGAATGATGCTTAAACACCGATACTACTTACAGGACGATTCGAGTGAAATTCGTCCCACTTAAAACGAAAAGAAGGTAGGAGATAGAACAAAGGGCCAGTTAGGACCGTGTGGACTATTTTGGTATCCTTTATAGTGTTGTTCTCCATAAGAGTCTGATAATTATGAAGGAACGATGCACAAACACTGAGTCTACTTGTAGGACGATTCGAGTGAAATCCGTTCCATTTTAGAAAGAAAAGAAGGTTGGAGACAAATAAAGGGCCTTGTTAGGAGTGTGTGGACTATTTTGGTATGCTTTATAGTGTTGTTGTCCATAAGAGTCTTATAATGGTGAAGCAATAATGCAGAAACACCGAATCTACTTATAAGACGATTCGAGTGGAATCCGTCCCACTGAGAAAGCATACGAGGTGGGAGAGAAAGAAAAGGGCCAGTTAGGACTGTGTGGACTATTTTCGTATGCTTTATAGTGTTGTTATCCGTAAGAGTCTTATAATTATGAAGGAATGATGCACAAACGCTAATTCTACTTGTAGGACGATTCGAGTGAAATCCGTTCCATTTAGAATGAAAAGAAGGTTGGAGACAAAGAAAATGCCTTGTTAGGAGTGTGTGGACTATTTTGGTATGCTTTATAGTGTTGTTGTCCATTATAGTCTTACAATTGTGAAGGAATGATGCACAAACACCGAATCTACTTATAGGACGATTCGAGTGAAATCCGTTCCATTTAGAAAGAAAAGAAGGTCGAAGACAAAGAAAAGGGCCTGTTAGGAGTGAGTGGACTATTTATCTATGCTTTATAGTGTTTTTCCAAAGAGTCTTACAGTGGTGAAGGAATGATGCACAAACACCTATTCTATTAATAGGACGATTCGAGTGAAATCCGCCCCACTTATAAAGAAAAGAAGGTTGGAAAGAAAGAAAATGGCCAGTTAGGACCGTGTGGACTATTTTGGTATGCTTTATAGTGTTGTTGTCCATAAGAGTCCTATAACTGTGAAGGAATGATGCACAAACACCGGTTCAACTTATAGGACGATTGCATTGCAATACGTTCCAATTAGAAAAAAAGAAGTTTGGAGACAAAGAAAAGGGCTAGTTAGGAGTGTGTGGACTATTCTGGTATGCTTTATAGTGGTGTTGTTCATAAGAGTGTTATAATGGTGAATGAATGATGCACAAACACCAATTCTTCTTATAGGACAATCGAGTGAAATATGTCCAACTTAGAAAGAATATGACGTTGGAGAGAAAGTAAAGGGCCAGTTAGGACTGTGTGAATTATTTTGGTATGCTTTATAGTATCGTTATCCCTAAGAATCTTTTAATGCTGAAGGAATGAAGTACAAACATCGGTTCAACTTATTAGACGATTTGAGTGAAATCCGTCCTACTTAGAAAGAATATGAGGTTGGAGAAATACAAAAGGGTCAGTTAGGACTCTGTGGACTATTTTGGTATGCTTTATAGCGTTGTTGTCCATAAGAGTCTTAGAACTGTGAAAGAATGATGCACAAACACCGATTCTACTTATAGGACGATTCGAGTGAAATCCGTCCCACATAGAAAGAAAATAAGGTTAGAAAGGAAGAAAAGGGCCAGTTAGGAGCGTGTGGACTATTTTGGTATGCTTTATAGTATTGTTATCCCTAAGAGTCTTATAATGATGAAGGAATAAAGTACGAGCACCGATTCAACTTATTGGACGATTCGAGTGAAATCCTTCCCACTTAGAAAGGGTCAGTTAGGACTGTGTGGACTTTTTTGGTATGCTTTATATTATTGTTATCCCTAAGAGTCTTATAATGATGAAGGAATGAAGTACAAACACCGTTTCAACTTATTGGACGATTTGAGTGAAATCCGTCCCACTTAGAAAGAATATGGAGTTAGAACCGTTTGGACTATTTTGATATGCTTTATAGTGTTGTTGTCCATAAGTGTTTTATAACTGTAATGGAATGATGCATAAACACCGATACTACTTACAGGACGATTCGAGTGAAATTCGTCCCACTTAAAACGAAAAGAAGGTAGGAGATAGAACAAAGGGCCAGTTAGGACCGTGTGGACTATTTTGGTATCCTTTTTAGTGTTGTTCTCCATAAGAGTCTGATAATTATGAAGGAACGATGCACAAACACTGAGTCTACTTGTAGGACGATTCGAGTGAAATCCGTTCCATTTTAGAAAGAAAAGAAGGTTGGAGACAAATAAAAGGCCTTGTTAGGAGTGTGTGGACTATTTTGGTATGCTTTATAGTGTTGTTGTCCATAAGAGTCTTATAATGGTGAAGCAATAATGCACAAACACCGAATCTACTTATAAGACGATTCGAGTGGAATCCGTCCCACTGAGAAAGCATACGAGGTGGGAGAGAAAGAAAAGGGCCAGTTAGGACTGTGTGGACTATTTTCGTATGCTTTATAGTGTTGTTATCCGTAAGAGTCTTATAATTATGAAGGAATGATGCACAAACACTAATTCTACTTGTAGGACGATTCGAGTGAAATCCGTTCCATTTAGAATGAAAAGAAGGTTGGAGACAAAGAAAATGCCTTGTTAGGAGTGTGTGGACTATTTTGGTATGCTTTATAGTGTTGTTGTCCATTATAGTCTTACAATTGTGAAGGAATGATGCACAAACACCGAATCTACTTATAGGACGATTCGAGTGAAATCCGTTCCATTTAGAAAGAAAAGAAGGTCGAAGACAAAGAAAAGGGCCTGTTAGGAGTGAGTGGACTATTTATGTATGCTTTATAGTGTTTTTCCAAAGAGTCTTACAATGGTGAAGGAATGATGCACAAACACCTATTCTATTAATAGGACGATTCGAGTGAAATCCGCCCCACTTATAAAGAAAAGAAGGTTGGAAAGAAAGAAAATGGCCAGTTAGGACCGTGTGGACTATTTTGGTATGCTTTATAGTGTTGTTGTCCATAAGAGTCCTATAACTGTGAAGGAATGATGCACAAACACCGGTTCAACTTATAGGACGATTGCATTGCAATACGTTCCAATTAGAAAAAAAGAAGTTTGGAGACAAAGAAAAGGGCTAGTTAGGAGTGTGTGGACTATTCTGGTATGCTTTATAGTGGTGTTGTTCATAAGAGTGTTATAATGGTGAATGAATGATGCACAAACACCAATTCTTCTTATAGGACAATTCGAGTGAAATATGTCCAACTTAGAAAGAATATGACGTTGGAGAGAAAGTAAAGGGCCAGTTAGGACTGTGTGAATTATTTTGGTATGCTTTATAGTATCGTTATCCCTAAGAATCTTTTAATGATGAAGGAATGAAGTACAAACATCGGTTCAACTTATTAGACGATTTGAGTGAAATCCGTCCTACTTAGAAAGAATATGAGGTTGGAGAAATACAAAAGGGTCAGTTAGGACTCTGTGGACTATTTTGGTATGCTTTATAGCGTTGTTGTCCATAAGAGTCTTAGAACTGTGAAAGAATGATGCACAAACACCGATTCTACTTATAGGACGATTCGAGTGAAATCCGTCCCGTTTAGAAAGAAAAGAAGGTTGGAGACAAAGAAAAGGGCCAGTAAGGAGTGTGTGGACTATTTTGGTATGATTTATAGTTTTGTTGTGCATAAGATTCTTATAATGGTGAAGCAATGATGCACAAACACCGAATCTACTTATAGGACGATTCGAGTGAAATCCGTCCCACTTAGAAAGAAAATAAGGTTAGAAAGAAAGAAAAGGGCCAGTTAGGAGCGTGTGGACTATTTTGGTATGCTTTATAGTATTGTTATCCCTAAGAGTCTTATAACGATGAAGGAATAAAGTACGAGCACCGATTCAACTTATTGGACGATTCGAGTGAAATCCTTCCCACTTAGAAAGGGTCAGTTAGGACTGTGTGGACTTTTTTGGTATGCTTTATATTATTGTTATCCCTAAGAGTCTTATAATGATGAAGGAATGAAGTACAAACACCGTTTCAACTTATTGGACGATTTGAGTGAAATCCGTCCCACTTAGAAAGAATATGGAGTTAGAACCGTTTGGACTATTTTGATATGCTTTATAGTGTTGTTGTCCATAAGTGTTTTATAACTGTAATGGAATGATGCATAAACACCGATACTACTTACAGGACGATTCGAGTGAAATCCGTCCCACTTAAAACGAAAAGAAGGTAGGAGATAGAACAAAGGGCCAGTTAGGACCGTGTGGACTATTTTGGTATCCTTTATAGTGTTGTTCTCCATAAGAGTCTGATAATTATGAAGGAACGATGCACAAACACTGAGTCTACTTGTAGGACGATTCGAGTGAAATCCGTTCCATTTTAGAAAGAAAAGAAGGTTGGAGACAAAGAAAAGGCCTTGTTAGGAGTGTGTGGACTATTTTGGTATGCTTTATAGTGTTGTTGTCCATAAGAGTCTTATAATGGTGAAGCAATAATGCAGAAACACCGAATCTACTTATAAGACGATTCGAGTGGAATCCGTCCCACTGAGAAAGCATACGAGGTGGGAGAGAAAGAAAAGGGCCAGTTAGGACTGTGTGGACTATTTTCGTATGCTTTATAGTGTTGTTATCCGTAAGAGTCTTATAATTATGAAGGAATGATGCACAAACGCTAATTCTACTTGTAGGACGATTCGAGTGAAATCCGTTCCATTTAGAATGAAAAGAAGGTTGGAGACAAAGAAAATGCCTTGTTAGGAGTGTGTGGACTATTTTGGTATGCTTTATAGTGTTGTTGTCCATTATAGTCTTACAATTGTGAAGGAATGATGCACAAACACCGAATCTACTTATAGGACGATTCGAGTGAAATCCGTTCCATTTAGAAAGAAAAGAAGGTCGAAGACAAAGAAAAGGGCCTGTTAGGAGTGAGTGGACTATTTATCTATGCTTTATAGTGTTTTTCCAAAGAGTCTTACAGTGGTGAAGGAATGATGCACAAACACCTATTCTATTAATAGGACGATTCGAGTGAAATCCGCCCCACTTATAAAGAAAAGAAGGTTGGAAAGAAAGAAAATGGCCAGTTAGGACCGTGTGGACTATTTTGGTATGCTTTATAGTGTTGTTGTCCATAAGAGTCCTATAACTGTGAAGGAATGATGCACAAACACCGGTTCAACTTATAGGACGATTGCATTGCAATACGTTCCAATTAGAAAAAAAGAAGTTTGGAGACAAAGAAAAGGGCTAGTTAGGAGTGTGTGGACTATTCTGGTATGCTTTATAGTGGTGTTGTTCATAAGAGTGTTATAATGGTGAATGAATGATGCACAAACACCAATTCTTCTTATAGGACAATCGAGTGAAATATGTCCAACTTAGAAAGAATATGACGTTGGAGAGAAAGTAAAGGGCCAGTTAGGACTGTGTGAATTATTTTGGTATGCTTTATAGTATCGTTATCCCTAAGAATCTTTTAATGCTGAAGGAATGAAGTACAAACATCGGTTCAACTTATTAGACGATTTGAGTGAAATCCGTCCTACTTAGAAAGAATATGAGGTTGGAGAAATACAAAAGGGTCAGTTAGGACTCTGTGGACTATTTTGGTATGCTTTATAGCGTTGTTGTCCATAAGAGTCTTAGAACTGTGAAAGAATGATGCACAAACACCGATTCTACTTATAGGACGATTCGAGTGAAATCCGTCCCACATAGAAAGAAAATAAGGTTAGAAAGGAAGAAAAGGGCCAGTTAGGAGCGTGTGGACTATTTTGGTATGCTTTATAGTATTGTTATCCCTAAGAGTCTTATAATGATGAAGGAATAAAGTACGAGCACCGATTCAACTTATTGGACGATTCGAGTGAAATCCTTCCCACTTAGAAAGGGTCAGTTAGGACTGTGTGGACTTTTTTGGTATGCTTTATATTATTGTTATCCCTAAGAGTCTTATAATGATGAAGGAATGAAGTACAAACACCGTTTCAACTTATTGGACGATTTGAGTGAAATCCGTCCCACTTAGAAAGAATATGGAGTTAGAACCGTTTGGACTATTTTGATATGCTTTATAGTGTTGTTGTCCATAAGTGTTTTATAACTGTAATGGAATGATGCATAAACACCGATACTACTTACAGGACGATTCGAGTGAAATTCGTCCCACTTAAAACGAAAAGAAGGTAGGAGATAGAACAAAGGGCCAGTTAGGACCGTGTGGACTATTTTGGTATCCTTTTTAGTGTTGTTCTCCATAAGAGTCTGATAATTATGAAGGAACGATGCACAAACACTGAGTCTACTTGTAGGACGATTCGAGTGAAATCCGTTCCATTTTAGAAAGAAAAGAAGGTTGGAGACAAATAAAAGGCCTTGTTAGGAGTGTGTGGACTATTTTGGTATGCTTTATAGTGTTGTTGTCCATAAGAGTCTTATAATGGTGAAGCAATAATGCACAAACACCGAATCTACTTATAAGACGATTCGAGTGGAATCCGTCCCACTGAGAAAGCATACGAGGTGGGAGAGAAAGAAAAGGGCCAGTTAGGACTGTGTGGACTATTTTCGTATGCTTTATAGTGTTGTTATCCGTAAGAGTCTTATAATTATGAAGGAATGATGCACAAACACTAATTCTACTTGTAGGACGATTCGAGTGAAATCCGTTCCATTTAGAATGAAAAGAAGGTTGGAGACAAAGAAAATGCCTTGTTAGGAGTGTGTGGACTATTTTGGTATGCTTTATAGTGTTGTTGTCCATTATAGTCTTACAATTGTGAAGGAATGATGCACAAACACCGAATCTACTTATAGGACGATTCGAGTGAAATCCGTTCCATTTAGAAAGAAAAGAAGGTCGAAGACAAAGAAAAGGGCCTGTTAGGAGTGAGTGGACTATTTATGTATGCTTTATAGTGTTTTTCCAAAGAGTCTTACAATGGTGAAGGAATGATGCACAAACACCTATTCTATTAATAGGACGATTCGAGTGAAATCCGCCCCACTTATAAAGAAAAGAAGGTTGGAAAGAAAGAAAATGGCCAGTTAGGACCGTGTGGACTATTTTGGTATGCTTTATAGTGTTGTTGTCCATAAGAGTCCTATAACTGTGAAGGAATGATGCACAAACACCGGTTCAACTTATAGGACGATTGCATTGCAATACGTTCCAATTAGAAAAAAAGAAGTTTGGAGACAAAGAAAAGGGCTAGTTAGGAGTGTGTGGACTATTCTGGTATGCTTTATAGTGGTGTTGTTCATAAGAGTGTTATAATGGTGAATGAATGATGCACAAACACCAATTCTTCTTATAGGACAATTCGAGTGAAATATGTCCAACTTAGAAAGAATATGACGTTGGAGAGAAAGTAAAGGGCCAGTTAGGACTGTGTGAATTATTTTGGTATGCTTTATAGTATCGTTATCCCTAAGAATCTTTTAATGATGAAGGAATGAAGTACAAACATCGGTTCAACTTATTAGACGATTTGAGTGAAATCCGTCCTACTTAGAAAGAATATGAGGTTGGAGAAATACAAAAGGGTCAGTTAGGACTCTGTGGACTATTTTGGTATGCTTTATAGCGTTGTTGTCCATAAGAGTCTTAGAACTGTGAAAGAATGATGCACAAACACCGATTCTACTTATAGGACGATTCGAGTGAAATCCGTCCCGTTTAGAAAGAAAAGAAGGTTGGAGACAAAGAAAAGGGCCAGTAAGGAGTGTGTGGACTATTTTGGTATGATTTATAGTTTTGTTGTGCATAAGATTCTTATAATGGTGAAGCAATGATGCACAAACACCGAATCTACTTATAGGACGATTCGAGTGAAATCCGTCCCACTTAGAAAGAAAATAAGGTTAGAAAGAAAGAAAAGGGCCAGTTAGGAGCGTGTGGACTATTTTGGTATGCTTTATAGTATTGTTATCCCTAAGAGTCTTATAACGATGAAGGAATAAAGTACGAGCACCGATTCAACTTATTGGACGATTCGAGTGAAATCCTTCCCACTTAGAAAGGGTCAGTTAGGACTGTGTGGACTTTTTTGGTATGCTTTATATTATTGTTATCCCTAAGAGTCTTATAATGATGAAGGAATGAAGTACAAACACCGTTTCAACTTATTGGACGATTTGAGTGAAATCCGTCCCACTTAGAAAGAATATGGAGTTAGAACCGTTTGGACTATTTTGATATGCTTTATAGTGTTGTTGTCCATAAGTGTTTTATAACTGTAATGGAATGATGCATAAACACCGATACTACTTACAGGACGATTCGAGTGAAATCCGTCCCACTTAAAACGAAAAGAAGGTAGGAGATAGAACAAAGGGCCAGTTAGGACCGTGTGGACTATTTTGGTATCCTTTATAGTGTTGTTCTCCATAAGAGTCTGATAATTATGAAGGAACGATGCACAAACACTGAGTCTACTTGTAGGACGATTCGAGTGAAATCCGTTCCATTTTAGAAAGAAAAGAAGGTTGGAGACAAAGAAAAGGCCTTGTTAGGAGTGTGTGGACTATTTTGGTATGCTTTATAGTGTTGTTGTCCATAAGAGTCTTATAATGGTGAAGCAATAATGCACAAACACCGAATCTACTTATAAGACGATTCGAGTGGAATCCGTCCCACTGAGAAAGCATACGAGGTGGGAGAGAAAGAAAAGGGCCAGTTAGGACTGTGTGGACTATTTTCGTATGCTTTATAGTGTTGTTATCCGTAAGAGTCTTATAATTATGAAGGAATGATGCACAAACACTAATTCTACTTGTAGGACGATTCGAGTGAAATCCGTTCCATTTAGAATGAAAAGAAGGTTGGAGACAAAGAAAATGCCTTGTTAGGAGTGTGTGGACTATTTTGGTATGCTTTATAGTGTTGTCGTCCATTATAGTCTTACAATTGTGAAGGAATGATGCACAAACACCGAATCTACTTATAGGACGATTCGAGTGAAATCCGTTCCATTTAGAAAGAAAAGAAGGTCGAAGACAAAGAAAAGGGCCTGTTAGGAGTGAGTGGACTATTTATGTATGCTTTATAGTGTTTTTCCAAAGAGTCTTACAATGGTGAAGGAATGATGCACAAACACCTATTCTATTAATAGGACGATTCGAGTGAAATCCGCCCCACTTATAAAGAAAAGAAGGTTGGAAAGAAAGAAAATGGCCAGTTAGGACCGTGTGGACTATTTCGGTATGCTTTATAGTGTTGTTGTCCATAAGAGTCCTATAACTGTGAAGGAATGATGCACAAACACCGGTTCAACTTATAGGACGATTGCATTGCAATACGTTCCAATTAGAAAAAAAGAAGTTTGGAGACAAAGAAAAGGGCTAGTTAGGAGTGTGTGGACTATTCTGGTATGCTTTATAGTGGTGTTGTTCATAAGAGTGTTATAATGGTGAAGGAATGATGCACAAACACCAATTCTTCTTATAGGACAATTCGAGTGAAATATGTCCAACTTAGAAAGAATATGACGTTGGAGAGAAAGTAAAGGGCCAGTTAGGACTGTGTGAATTATTTTGGTATGCTTTATAGTATCGTTATCCCTAAGAATCTTTTAATGATGAAGGAATGAAGTACAAACATCGGTTCAACTTATTAGACGATTTGAGTGAAATCCGTCCTACTTAGAAAGAATATGAGGTTGGAGAAATACAAAAGGGTCAGTTAGGACTCTGTGGACTATTTTGGTATGCTTCATAGCGTTGTTGTCCATAAGAGTCTTAGAACTGTGAAAGAATGATGCACAAACACCGATTCTACTTATAGGACGATTCGAGTGAAATCCGTCCCGTTTAGAAAGAAAAGAAGGTTGGAGACAATGAAAAGGGCCAGTTAGGAGTGTGTGGACTATTTTGGTATGATTTATAGTGTTGTTGTGCATAAGATTCTTATAATGGTGAAGCAATGATGCACAAACACCGAATCTACTTATAGGACGATTCGAGTGAAATCCGTCCCACTTAGAAAGAAAATAAGGTTAGAAAGAAAGAAAAGGGCCAGTTAGGAGCGTGTGGACTATTTTGGTATGCTTTATAGTATTGTTATCCCTAAGAGTCTTATAATGATGAAGGAATAAAGTACGAGCACCGATTCAACTTATTGGACGATTCGAGTGAAATCCTTCCCACTTAGAAAGGGTCAGTTAGGACTGTGTGGACTTTTTTGGTATGCTTTATATTATTGTTATCCCTAAGAGTCTTATAATGATGAAGGAATGAAGTACAAACACCGTTTCAACTTATTGGACGATTTGAGTGAAATCCGTCCCACTTAGAAAGAATATGGAGTTAGAACCGTTTGGACTATTTTGATATGCTTTATAGTGTTGTTGTCCATAAGTGTTTTATAACTGTAATGGAATGATGCATAAACACCGATACTACTTACAGGACGATTCGAGTGAAATCCGTCCCACTTAAAACGAAAAGAAGGTAGGAGATAGAACAAAGGGCCAGTTAGGACCGTGTGGACTATTTTGGTATCCTTTATAGTGTTGTTCTCCATAAGAGTCTGATAATTATGAAGGAACGATGCACAAACACTGAGTCTACTTGTAGGACGATTCGAGTGAAATCCGTTCCATTTTAGAAAGAAAAGAAGGTTGGAGACAAAGAAAAGGCCTTGTTAGGAGTGTGTGGACTATTTTGGTATGCTTTATAGTGTTGTTGTCCATAAGAGTCTTATAATGGTGAAGCAATAATGCACAAACACCGAATCTACTTATAAGACGATTCGAGTGGAATCCGTCCCACTGAGAAAGCATACGAGGTGGGAGAGAAAGAAAAGGGCCAGTTAGGACTGTGTGGACTATTTTCGTATGCTTTATAGTGTTGTTATCCGTAAGAGTCTTATAATTATGAAGGAATGATGCACAAACACTAATTCTACTTGTAGGACGATTCGAGTGAAATCCGTTCCATTTAGAATGAAAAGAAGGTTGGAGACAAAGAAAATGCCTTGTTAGGAGTGTGTGGACTATTTTGGTATGCTTTATAGTGTTGTCGTCCATTATAGTCTTACAATTGTGAAGGAATGATGCACAAACACCGAATCTACTTATAGGACGATTCGAGTGAAATCCGTTCCATTTAGAAAGAAAAGAAGGTCGAAGACAAAGAAAAGGGCCTGTTAGGAGTGAGTGGACTATTTATGTATGCTTTATAGTGTTTTTCCAAAGAGTCTTACAATGGTGAAGGAATGATGCACAAACACCTATTCTATTAATAGGACGATTCGAGTGAAATCCGCCCCACTTATAAAGAAAAGAAGGTTGGAAAGAAAGAAAATGGCCAGTTAGGACCGTGTGGACTATTTCGGTATGCTTTATAGTGTTGTTGTCCATAAGAGTCCTATAACTGTGAAGGAATGATGCACAAACACCGGTTCAACTTATAGGACGATTGCATTGCAATACGTTCCAATTAGAAAAAAAGAAGTTTGGAGACAAAGAAAAGGGCTAGTTAGGAGTGTGTGGACTATTCTGGTATGCTTTATAGTGGTGTTGTTCATAAGAGTGTTATAATGGTGACGGAATGATGCACAAACACCAATTCTTCTTATAGGACAATTCGAGTGAAATATGTCCAACTTAGAAAGAATATGACGTTGGAGAGAAAGTAAAGGGCCAGTTAGGACTGTGTGAATTATTTTGGTATGCTTTATAGTATCGTTATCCCTAAGAATCTTTTAATGAAGAAGGAATGAAGTACAAACATCGGTTCAACTTATTAGACGATTTGAGTGAAATCCGTCCTACTTAGAAAGAATATGAGGTTGGAGAAATACAAAAGGGTCAGTTAGGACTCTGTGGACTATTTTGGTATGCTTCATAGCGTTGTTGTCCATAAGAGTCTTAGAACTGTGAAAGAATGATGCACAAACACCGATTCTACTTATAGGACGATTCGAGTGAAATCCGTCCCGTTTAGAAAGAAAAGAAGGTTGGAGACAAAGAAAAGGGCCAGTTAGGAGTGTGTGGACTATTTTGGTATGATTTATAGTGTTGTTGTGCATAAGATTCTTATAATGGTGAAGCAATGATGCACAAACACCGAATCTACTTATAGGACGATTCGAGTGAAATCCGTCCCACTTAGAAAGAAAATAAGGTTAGAAAGAAAGAAAAGGGCCAGTTAGGAGCGTGTGGACTATTTTGGTATGCTTTATAGTATTGTTATCCCTAAGAGTCTTATAATGATGAAGGAATAAAGTACGAGCACCGATTCAACTTATTGGACGATTCGAGTGAAATCCTTCCCACTTAGAAAGGGTCAGTTAGGACTGTGTGGACTTTTTTGGTATGCTTTATATTATTGTTATCCCTAAGAGTCTTATAATGATGAAGGAATGAAGTACAAACACCGTTTCAACTTATTGGACGATTTGAGTGAAATCCGTCCCACTTAGAAAGAATATGGAGTTAGAACCGTTTGGACTATTTTGATATGCTTTATAGTGTTGTTGTCCATAAGTGTTTTATAACTGTAATGGAATGATGCATAAACACCGATACTACTTACAGGACGATTCGAGTGAAATCCGTCCCACTTAAAACGAAAAGAAGGTAGGAGATAGAACAAAGGGCCAGTTAGGACCGTGTGGACTATTTTGGTATCCTTTATAGTGTTGTTCTCCATAAGAGTCTGATAATTATGAAGGAACGATGCACAAACACTGAGTCTACTTGTAGGACGATTCGAGTGAAATCCGTTCCATTTTAGAAAGAAAAGAAGGTTGGAGACAAAGAAAAGGCCTTGTTAGGAGTGTGTGGACTATTTTGGTATGCTTTATAGTGTTGTTGTCCATAAGAGTCTTATAATGGTGAAGCAATAATGCACAAACACCGAATCTACTTATAAGACGATTCGAGTGGAATCCGTCCCACTGAGAAAGCATACGAGGTGGGAGAGAAAGAAAAGGGCCAGTTAGGACTGTGTGGACTATTTTCGTATGCTTTATAGTGTTGTTATCCGTAAGAGTCTTATAATTATGAAGGAATGATGCACAAACACTAATTCTACTTGTAGGACGATTCGAGTGAAATCCGTTCCATTTAGAATGAAAAGAAGGTTGGAGACAAAGAAAATGCCTTGTTAGGAGTGTGTGGACTATTTTGGTATGCTTTATAGTGTTGTCGTCCATTATAGTCTTACAATTGTGAAGGAATGATGCACAAACACCGAATCTACTTATAGGACGATTCGAGTGAAATCCGTTCCATTTAGAAAGAAAAGAAGGTCGAAGACAAAGAAAAGGGCCTGTTAGGAGTGAGTGGACTATTTATGTATGCTTTATAGTGTTTTTCCAAAGAGTCTTACAATGGTGAAGGAATGATGCACAAACACCTATTCTATTAATAGGACGATTCGAGTGAAATCCGCCCCACTTATAAAGAAAAGAAGGTTGGAAAGAAAGAAAATGGCCAGTTAGGACCGTGTGGACTATTTCGGTATGCTTTATAGTGTTGTTGTCCATAAGAGTCCTATAACTGTGAAGGAATGATGCACAAACACCGGTTCAACTTATAGGACGATTGCATTGCAATACGTTCCAATTAGAAAAAAAGAAGTTTGGAGACAAAGAAAAGGGCTAGTTAGGAGTGTGTGGACTATTCTGGTATGCTTTATAGTGGTGTTGTTCATAAGAGTGTTATAATGGTGACGGAATGATGCACAAACACCAATTCTTCTTATAGGACAATTCGAGTGAAATATGTCCAACTTAGAAAGAATATGACGTTGGAGAGAAAGTAAAGGGCCAGTTAGGACTGTGTGAATTATTTTGGTATGCTTTATAGTATCGTTATCCCTAAGAATCTTTTAATGAAGAAGGAATGAAGTACAAACATCGGTTCAACTTATTAGACGATTTGAGTGAAATCCGTCCTACTTAGAAAGAATATGAGGTTGGAGAAATACAAAAGGGTCAGTTAGGACTCTGTGGACTATTTTGGTATGCTTCATAGCGTTGTTGTCCATAAGAGTCTTAGAACTGTGAAAGAATGATGCACAAACACCGATTCTACTTATAGGACGATTCGAGTGAAATCCGTCCCGTTTAGAAAGAAAAGAAGGTTGGAGACAAAGAAAAGGGCCAGTTAGGAGTGTGTGGACTATTTTGGTATGATTTATAGTGTTGTTGTGCATAAGATTCTTATAATGGTGAAGCAATGATGCACAAACACCGAATCTACTTATAGGACGATTCGAGTGAAATCCGTCCCACTTAGAAAGAAAATAAGGTTAGAAAGAAAGAAAAGGGCCAGTTAGGAGCGTGTGGACTATTTTGGTATGCTTTATAGTATTGTTATCCCTAAGAGTCTTATAATGATGAAGGAATAAAGTACGAGCACCGATTCAACTTATTGGACGATTCGAGTGAAATCCTTCCCACTTAGAAAGGGTCAGTTAGGACTGTGTGGACTTTTTTGGTATGCTTTATATTATTGTTATCCCTAAGAGTCTTATAATGATGAAGGAATGAAGTACAAACACCGTTTCAACTTATTGGACGATTTGAGTGAAATCCGTCCCACTTAGAAAGAATATGGAGTTAGAACCGTTTGGACTATTTTGATATGCTTTATAGTGTTGTTGTCCATAAGTGTTTTATAACTGTAATGGAATGATGCATAAACACCGATACTACTTACAGGACGATTCGAGTGAAATCCGTCCCACTTAAAACGAAAAGAAGGTAGGAGATAGAACAAAGGGCCAGTTAGGACCGTGTGGACTATTTTGGTATCCTTTATAGTGTTGTTCTCCATAAGAGTCTGATAATTATGAAGGAACGATGCACAAACACTGAGTCTACTTGTAGGACGATTCGAGTGAAATCCGTTCCATTTTAGAAAGAAAAGAAGGTTGGAGACAAAGAAAAGGCCTTGTTAGGAGTGTGTGGACTATTTTGGTATGCTTTATAGTGTTGTTGTCCATAAGAGTCTTATAATGGTGAAGCAATAATGCACAAACACCGAATCTACTTATAAGACGATTCGAGTGGAATCCGTCCCACTGAGAAAGCATACGAGGTGGGAGAGAAAGAAAAGGGCCAGTTAGGACTGTGTGGACTATTTTCGTATGCTTTATAGTGTTGTTATCCGTAAGAGTCTTATAATTATGAAGGAATGATGCACAAACACTAATTCTACTTGTAGGACGATTCGAGTGAAATCCGTTCCATTTAGAATGAAAAGAAGGTTGGAGACAAAGAAAATGCCTTGTTAGGAGTGTGTGGACTATTTTGGTATGCTTTATAGTGTTGTCGTCCATTATAGTCTTACAATTGTGAAGGAATGATGCACAAACACCGAATCTACTTATAGGACGATTCGAGTGAAATCCGTTCCATTTAGAAAGAAAAGAAGGTCGAAGACAAAGAAAAGGGCCTGTTAGGAGTGAGTGGACTATTTATGTATGCTTTATAGTGTTTTTCCAAAGAGTCTTACAATGGTGAAGGAATGATGCACAAACACCTATTCTATTAATAGGACGATTCGAGTGAAATCCGCCCCACTTATAAAGAAAAGAAGGTTGGAAAGAAAGAAAATGGCCAGTTAGGACCGTGTGGACTATTTCGGTATGCTTTATAGTGTTGTTGTCCATAAGAGTCCTATAACTGTGAAGGAATGATGCACAAACACCGGTTCAACTTATAGGACGATTGCATTGCAATACGTTCCAATTAGAAAAAAAGAAGTTTGGAGACAAAGAAAAGGGCTAGTTAGGAGTGTGTGGACTATTCTGGTATGCTTTATAGTGGTGTTGTTCATAAGAGTGTTATAATGGTGACGGAATGATGCACAAACACCAATTCTTCTTATAGGACAATTCGAGTGAAATATGTCCAACTTAGAAAGAATATGACGTTGGAGAGAAAGTAAAGGGCCAGTTAGGACTGTGTGAATTATTTTGGTATGCTTTATAGTATCGTTATCCCTAAGAATCTTTTAATGAAGAAGGAATGAAGTACAAACATCGGTTCAACTTATTAGACGATTTGAGTGAAATCCGTCCTACTTAGAAAGAATATGAGGTTGGAGAAATACAAAAGGGTCAGTTAGGACTCTGTGGACTATTTTGGTATGCTTCATAGCGTTGTTGTCCATAAGAGTCTTAGAACTGTGAAAGAATGATGCACAAACACCGATTCTACTTATAGGACGATTCGAGTGAAATCCGTCCCGTTTAGAAAGAAAAGAAGGTTGGAGACAAAGAAAAGGGCCAGTTAGGAGTGTGTGGACTATTTTGGTATGATTTATAGTGTTGTTGTGCATAAGATTCTTATAATGGTGAAGCAATGATGCACAAACACCGAATCTACTTATAGGACGATTCGAGTGAAATCCGTCCCACTTAGAAAGAAAATAAGGTTAGAAAGAAAGAAAAGGGCCAGTTAGGAGCGTGTGGACTATTTTGGTATGCTTTATAGTATTGTTATCCCTAAGAGTCTTATAATGATGAAGGAATAAAGTACGAGCACCGATTCAACTTATTGGACGATTCGAGTGAAATCCTTCCCACTTAGAAAGGGTCAGTTAGGACTGTGTGGACTTTTTTGGTATGCTTTATATTATTGTTATCCCTAAGAGTCTTATAATGATGAAGGAATGAAGTACAAACACCGTTTCAACTTATTGGACGATTTGAGTGAAATCCGTCCCACTTAGAAAGAATATGGAGTTAGAACCGTTTGGACTATTTTGATATGCTTTATAGTGTTGTTGTCCATAAGTGTTTTATAACTGTAATGGAATGATGCATAAACACCGATACTACTTACAGGACGATTCGAGTGAAATCCGTCCCACTTAAAACGAAAAGAAGGTAGGAGATAGAACAAAGGGCCAGTTAGGACCGTGTGGACTATTTTGGTATCCTTTATAGTGTTGTTCTCCATAAGAGTCTGATAATTATGAAGGAACGATGCACAAACACTGAGTCTACTTGTAGGACGATTCGAGTGAAATCCGTTCCATTTTAGAAAGAAAAGAAGGTTGGAGACAAAGAAAAGGCCTTGTTAGGAGTGTGTGGACTATTTTGGTATGCTTTATAGTGTTGTTGTCCATAAGAGTCTTATAATGGTGAAGCAATAATGCACAAACACCGAATCTACTTATAAGACGATTCGAGTGGAATCCGTCCCACTGAGAAAGCATACGAGGTGGGAGAGAAAGAAAAGGGCCAGTTAGGACTGTGTGGACTATTTTCGTATGCTTTATAGTGTTGTTATCCGTAAGAGTCTTATAATTATGAAGGAATGATGCACAAACACTAATTCTACTTGTAGGACGATTCGAGTGAAATCCGTTCCATTTAGAATGAAAAGAAGGTTGGAGACAAAGAAAATGCCTTGTTAGGAGTGTGTGGACTATTTTGGTATGCTTTATAGTGTTGTCGTCCATTATAGTCTTACAATTGTGAAGGAATGATGCACAAACACCGAATCTACTTATAGGACGATTCGAGTGAAATCCGTTCCATTTAGAAAGAAAAGAAGGTCGAAGACAAAGAAAAGGGCCTGTTAGGAGTGAGTGGACTATTTATGTATGCTTTATAGTGTTTTTCCAAAGAGTCTTACAATGGTGAAGGAATGATGCACAAACACCTATTCTATTAATAGGACGATTCGAGTGAAATCCGCCCCACTTATAAAGAAAAGAAGGTTGGAAAGAAAGAAAATGGCCAGTTAGGACCGTGTGGACTATTTCGGTATGCTTTATAGTGTTGTTGTCCATAAGAGTCCTATAACTGTGAAGGAATGATGCACAAACACCGGTTCAACTTATAGGACGATTGCATTGCAATACGTTCCAATTAGAAAAAAAGAAGTTTGGAGACAAAGAAAAGGGCTAGTTAGGAGTGTGTGGACTATTCTGGTATGCTTTATAGTGGTGTTGTTCATAAGAGTGTTATAATGGTGACGGAATGATGCACAAACACCAATTCTTCTTATAGGACAATTCGAGTGAAATATGTCCAACTTAGAAAGAATATGACGTTGGAGAGAAAGTAAAGGGCCAGTTAGGACTGTGTGAATTATTTTGGTATGCTTTATAGTATCGTTATCCCTAAGAATCATTTAATGAAGAAGGAATGAAGTACAAACATCGGTTCAACTTATTAGACGATTTGAGTGAAATCCGTCCTACTTAGAAAGAATATGAGGTTGGAGAAATACAAAAGGGTCAGTTAGGACTCTGTGGACTATTTTGGTATGCTTCATAGCGTTGTTGTCCATAAGAGTCTTAGAACTGTGAAAGAATGATGCACAAACACCGATTCTACTTATAGGACGATTCGAGTGAAATCCGTCCCGTTTAGAAAGAAAAGAAGGTTGGAGACAAAGAAAAGGGCCAGTTAGGAGTGTGTGGACTATTTTGGTATGATTTATAGTGTTGTTGTGCATAAGATTCTTATAATGGTGAAGCAATGATGCACAAACACCGAATCTACTTATAGGACGATTCGAGTGAAATCCGTCCCACTTAGAAAGAAAATAAGGTTAGAAAGAAAGAAAAGGGCCAGTTAGGAGCGTGTGGACTATTTTGGTATGCTTTATAGTATTGTTATCCCTAAGAGTCTTATAATGATGAAGGAATAAAGTACGAGCACCGATTCAACTTATTGGACGATTCGAGTGAAATCCTTCCCACTTAGAAAGGGTCAGTTAGGACTGTGTGGACTTTTTTGGTATGCTTTATATTATTGTTATCCCTAAGAGTCTTATAATGATGAAGGAATGAAGTACAAACACCGTTTCAACTTATTGGACGATTTGAGTGAAATCCGTCCCACTTAGAAAGAATATGGAGTTAGAACCGTTTGGACTATTTTGATATGCTTTATAGTGTTGTTGTCCATAAGTGTTTTATAACTGTAATGGAATGATGCATAAACACCGATACTACTTACAGGACGATTCGAGTGAAATCCGTCCCACTTAAAACGAAAAGAAGGTAGGAGATAGAACAAAGGGCCAGTTAGGACCGTGTGGACTATTTTGGTATCCTTTATAGTGTTGTTCTCCATAAGAGTCTGATAATTATGAAGGAACGATGCACAAACACTGAGTCTACTTGTAGGACGATTCGAGTGAAATCCGTTCCATTTTAGAAAGAAAAGAAGGTTGGAGACAAAGAAAAGGCCTTGTTAGGAGTGTGTGGACTATTTTGGTATGCTTTATAGTGTTGTTGTCCATAAGAGTCTTATAATGGTGAAGCAATAATGCACAAACACCGAATCTACTTATAAGACGATTCGAGTGGAATCCGTCCCACTGAGAAAGCATACGAGGTGGGAGAGAAAGAAAAGGGCCAGTTAGGACTGTGTGGACTATTTTCGTATGCTTTATAGTGTTGTTATCCGTAAGAGTCTTATAATTATGAAGGAATGATGCACAAACACTAATTCTACTTGTAGGACGATTCGAGTGAAATCCGTTCCATTTAGAATGAAAAGAAGGTTGGAGACAAAGAAAATGCCTTGTTAGGAGTGTGTGGACTATTTTGGTATGCTTTATAGTGTTGTCGTCCATTATAGTCTTACAATTGTGAAGGAATGATGCACAAACACCGAATCTACTTATAGGACGATTCGAGTGAAATCCGTTCCATTTAGAAAGAAAAGAAGGTCGAAGACAAAGAAAAGGGCCTGTTAGGAGTGAGTGGACTATTTATGTATGCTTTATAGTGTTTTTCCAAAGAGTCTTACAATGGTGAAGGAATGATGCACAAACACCTATTCTATTAATAGGACGATTCGAGTGAAATCCGCCCCACTTATAAAGAAAAGAAGGTTGGAAAGAAAGAAAATGGCCAGTTAGGACCGTGTGGACTATTTCGGTATGCTTTATAGTGTTGTTGTCCATAAGAGTCCTATAACTGTGAAGGAATGATGCACAAACACCGGTTCAACTTATAGGACGATTGCATTGCAATACGTTCCAATTAGAAAAAAAGAAGTTTGGAGACAAAGAAAAGGGCTAGTTAGGAGTGTGTGGACTATTCTGGTATGCTTTATAGTGGTGTTGTTCATAAGAGTGTTATAATGGTGACGGAATGATGCACAAACACCAATTCTTCTTATAGGACAATTCGAGTGAAATATGTCCAACTTAGAAAGAATATGACGTTGGAGAGAAAGTAAAGGGCCAGTTAGGACTGTGTGAATTATTTTGGTATGCTTTATAGTATCGTTATCCCTAAGAATCTTTTAATGAAGAAGGAATGAAGTACAAACATCGGTTCAACTTATTAGACGATTTGAGTGAAATCCGTCCTACTTAGAAAGAATATGAGGTTGGAGAAATACAAAAGGGTCAGTTAGGACTCTGTGGACTATTTTGGTATGCTTCATAGCGTTGTTGTCCATAAGAGTCTTAGAACTGTGAAAGAATGATGCACAAACACCGATTCTACTTATAGGACGATTCGAGTGAAATCCGTCCCGTTTAGAAAGAAAAGAAGGTTGGAGACAAAGAAAAGGGCCAGTTAGGAGTGTGTGGACTATTTTGGTATGATTTATAGTGTTGTTGTGCATAAGATTCTTATAATGGTGAAGCAATGATGCACAAACACCGAATCTACTTATAGGACGATTCGAGTGAAATCCGTCCCACTTAGAAAGAAAATAAGGTTAGAAAGAAAGAAAAGGGCCAGTTAGGAGCGTGTGGACTATTTTGGTATGCTTTATAGTATTGTTATCCCTAAGAGTCTTATAATGATGAAGGAATAAAGTACGAGCACCGATTCAACTTATTGGACGATTCGAGTGAAATCCTTCCCACTTAGAAAGGGTCAGTTAGGACTGTGTGGACTTTTTTGGTATGCTTTATATTATTGTTATCCCTAAGAGTCTTATAATGATGAAGGAATGAAGTACAAACACCGTTTCAACTTATTGGACGATTTGAGTGAAATCCGTCCCACTTAGAAAGAATATGGAGTTAGAACCGTTTGGACTATTTTGATATGCTTTATAGTGTTGTTGTCCATAAGTGTTTTATAACTGTAATGGAATGATGCATAAACACCGATACTACTTACAGGACGATTCGAGTGAAATCCGTCCCACTTAAAACGAAAAGAAGGTAGGAGATAGAACAAAGGGCCAGTTAGGACCGTGTGGACTATTTTGGTATCCTTTATAGTGTTGTTCTCCATAAGAGTCTGATAATTATGAAGGAACGATGCACAAACACTGAGTCTACTTGTAGGACGATTCGAGTGAAATCCGTTCCATTTTAGAAAGAAAAGAAGGTTGGAGACAAAGAAAAGGCCTTGTTAGGAGTGTGTGGACTATTTTGGTATGCTTTATAGTGTTGTTGTCCATAAGAGTCTTATAATGGTGAAGCAATAATGCACAAACACCGAATCTACTTATAAGACGATTCGAGTGGAATCCGTCCCACTGAGAAAGCATACGAGGTGGGAGAGAAAGAAAAGGGCCAGTTAGGACTGTGTGGACTATTTTCGTATGCTTTATAGTGTTGTTATCCGTAAGAGTCTTATAATTATGAAGGAATGATGCACAAACACTAATTCTACTTGTAGGACGATTCGAGTGAAATCCGTTCCATTTAGAATGAAAAGAAGGTTGGAGACAAAGAAAATGCCTTGTTAGGAGTGTGTGGACTATTTTGGTATGCTTTATAGTGTTGTCGTCCATTATAGTCTTACAATTGTGAAGGAATGATGCACAAACACCGAATCTACTTATAGGACGATTCGAGTGAAATCCGTTCCATTTAGAAAGAAAAGAAGGTCGAAGACAAAGAAAAGGGCCTGTTAGGAGTGAGTGGACTATTTATGTATGCTTTATAGTGTTTTTCCAAAGAGTCTTACAATGGTGAAGGAATGATGCACAAACACCTATTCTATTAATAGGACGATTCGAGTGAAATCCGCCCCACTTATAAAGAAAAGAAGGTTGGAAAGAAAGAAAATGGCCAGTTAGGACCGTGTGGACTATTTCGGTATGCTTTATAGTGTTGTTGTCCATAAGAGTCCTATAACTGTGAAGGAATGATGCACAAACACCGGTTCAACTTATAGGACGATTGCATTGCAATACGTTCCAATTAGAAAAAAAGAAGTTTGGAGACAAAGAAAAGGGCTAGTTAGGAGTGTGTGGACTATTCTGGTATGCTTTATAGTGGTGTTGTTCATAAGAGTGTTATAATGGTGACGGAATGATGCACAAACACCAATTCTTCTTATAGGACAATTCGAGTGAAATATGTCCAACTTAGAAAGAATATGACGTTGGAGAGAAAGTAAAGGGCCAGTTAGGACTGTGTGAATTATTTTGGTATGCTTTATAGTATCGTTATCCCTAAGAATCTTTTAATGAAGAAGGAATGAAGTACAAACATCGGTTCAACTTATTAGACGATTTGAGTGAAATCCGTCCTACTTAGAAAGAATATGAGGTTGGAGAAATACAAAAGGGTCAGTTAGGACTCTGTGGACTATTTTGGTATGCTTCATAGCGTTGTTGTCCATAAGAGTCTTAGAACTGTGAAAGAATGATGCACAAACACCGATTCTACTTATAGGACGATTCGAGTGAAATCCGTCCCGTTTAGAAAGAAAAGAAGGTTGGAGACAAAGAAAAGGGCCAGTTAGGAGTGTGTGGACTATTTTGGTATGATTTATAGTGTTGTTGTGCATAAGATTCTTATAATGGTGAAGCAATGATGCACAAACACCGAATCTACTTATAGGACGATTCGAGTGAAATCCGTCCCACTTAGAAAGAAAATAAGGTTAGAAAGAAAGAAAAGGGCCAGTTAGGAGCGTGTGGACTATTTTGGTATGCTTTATAGTATTGTTATCCCTAAGAGTCTTATAATGATGAAGGAATAAAGTACGAGCACCGATTCAACTTATTGGACGATTCGAGTGAAATCCTTCCCACTTAGAAAGGGTCAGTTAGGACTGTGTGGACTTTTTTGGTATGCTTTATATTATTGTTATCCCTAAGAGTCTTATAATGATGAAGGAATAAAGTACGAGCACCGATTCAACTTATTGGACGATTCGAGTGAAATCCTTCCCACTTAGAAAGGGTCAGTTAGGACTGTGTGGACTTTTTTGGTATGCTTTATATTATTGTTATCCCTAAGAGTCTTATAATGATGAAGGAATGAAGTACAAACACCGTTTCAACTTATTGGACGATTTGAGTGAAATCCGTCCCACTTAGAAAGAATATGGAGTTAGAACCGTTTGGACTATTTTGATATGCTTTATAGTGTTGTTGTCCATAAGTGTTTTATAACTGTAATGGAATGATGCATAAACACCGATACTACTTACAGGACGATTCGAGTGAAATCCGTCCCACTTAAAACGAAAAGAAGGTAGGAGATAGAACAAAGGGCCAGTTAGGACCGTGTGGACTATTTTGGTATCCTTTATAGTGTTGTTCTCCATAAGAGTCTGATAATTATGAAGGAACGATGCACAAACACTGAGTCTACTTGTAGGACGATTCGAGTGAAATCCGTTCCATTTTAGAAAGAAAAGAAGGTTGGAGACAAAGAAAAGGCCTTGTTAGGAGTGTGTGGACTATTTTGGTATGCTTTATAGTGTTGTTGTCCATAAGAGTCTTATAATGGTGAAGCAATAATGCACAAACACCGAATCTACTTATAAGACGATTCGAGTGGAATCCGTCCCACTGAGAAAGCATACGAGGTGGGAGAGAAAGAAAAGGGCCAGTTAGGACTGTGTGGACTATTTTCGTATGCTTTATAGTGTTGTTATCCGTAAGAGTCTTATAATTATGAAGGAATGATGCACAAACACTAATTCTACTTGTAGGACGATTCGAGTGAAATCCGTTCCATTTAGAATGAAAAGAAGGTTGGAGACAAAGAAAATGCCTTGTTAGGAGTGTGTGGACTATTTTGGTATGCTTTATAGTGTTGTCGTCCATTATAGTCTTACAATTGTGAAGGAATGATGCACAAACACCGAATCTACTTATAGGACGATTCGAGTGAAATCCGTTCCATTTAGAAAGAAAAGAAGGTCGAAGACAAAGAAAAGGGCCTGTTAGGAGTGAGTGGACTATTTATGTATGCTTTATAGTGTTTTTCCAAAGAGTCTTACAATGGTGAAGGAATGATGCACAAACACCTATTCTATTAATAGGACGATTCGAGTGAAATCCGCCCCACTTATAAAGAAAAGAAGGTTGGAAAGAAAGAAAATGGCCAGTTAGGACCGTGTGGACTATTTCGGTATGCTTTATAGTGTTGTTGTCCATAAGAGTCCTATAACTGTGAAGGAATGATGCACAAACACCGGTTCAACTTATAGGACGATTGCATTGCAATACGTTCCAATTAGAAAAAAAGAAGTTTGGAGACAAAGAAAAGGGCTAGTTAGGAGTGTGTGGACTATTCTGGTATGCTTTATAGTGGTGTTGTTCATAAGAGTGTTATAATGGTGACGGAATGATGCACAAACACCAATTCTTCTTATAGGACAATTCGAGTGAAATATGTCCAACTTAGAAAGAATATGACGTTGGAGAGAAAGTAAAGGGCCAGTTAGGACTGTGTGAATTATTTTGGTATGCTTTATAGTATCGTTATCCCTAAGAATCTTTTAATGAAGAAGGAATGAAGTACAAACATCGGTTCAACTTATTAGACGATTTGAGTGAAATCCGTCCTACTTAGAAAGAATATGAGGTTGGAGAAATACAAAAGGGTCAGTTAGGACTCTGTGGACTATTTTGGTATGCTTCATAGCGTTGTTGTCCATAAGAGTCTTAGAACTGTGAAAGAATGATGCACAAACACCGATTCTACTTATAGGACGATTCGAGTGAAATCCGTCCCGTTTAGAAAGAAAAGAAGGTTGGAGACAAAGAAAAGGGCCAGTTAGGAGTGTGTGGACTATTTTGGTATGATTTATAGTGTTGTTGTGCATAAGATTCTTATAATGGTGAAGCAATGATGCACAAACACCGAATCTACTTATAGGACGATTCGAGTGAAATCCGTCCCACTTAGAAAGAAAATAAGGTTAGAAAGAAAGAAAAGGGCCAGTTAGGAGCGTGTGGACTATTTTGGTATGCTTTATAGTATTGTTATCCCTAAGAGTCTTATAATGATGAAGGAATAAAGTACGAGCACCGATTCAACTTATTGGACGATTCGAGTGAAATCCTTCCCACTTAGAAAGGGTCAGTTAGGACTGTGTGGACTTTTTTGGTATGCTTTATATTATTGTTATCCCTAAGAGTCTTATAATGATGAAGGAATAAAGTACGAGCACCGATTCAACTTATTGGACGATTCGAGTGAAATCCTTCCCACTTAGAAAGGGTCAGTTAGGACTGTGTGGACTTTTTTGGTATGCTTTATATTATTGTTATCCCTAAGAGTCTTATAATGATGAAGGAATGAAGTACAAACACCGTTTCAACTTATTGGACGATTTGAGTGAAATCCGTCCCACTTAGAAAGAATATGGAGTTAGAACCGTTTGGACTATTTTGATATGCTTTATAGTGTTGTTGTCCATAAGTGTTTTATAACTGTAATGGAATGATGCATAAACACCGATACTACTTACAGGACGATTCGAGTGAAATCCGTCCCACTTAAAACGAAAAGAAGGTAGGAGATAGAACAAAGGGCCAGTTAGGACCGTGTGGACTATTTTGGTATCCTTTATAGTGTTGTTCTCCATAAGAGTCTGATAATTATGAAGGAACGATGCACAAACACTGAGTCTACTTGTAGGACGATTCGAGTGAAATCCGTTCCATTTTAGAAAGAAAAGAAGGTTGGAGACAAAGAAAAGGCCTTGTTAGGAGTGTGTGGACTATTTTGGTATGCTTTATAGTGTTGTTGTCCATAAGAGTCTTATAATGGTGAAGCAATAATGCACAAACACCGAATCTACTTATAAGACGATTCGAGTGGAATCCGTCCCACTGAGAAAGCATACGAGGTGGGAGAGAAAGAAAAGGGCCAGTTAGGACTGTGTGGACTATTTTCGTATGCTTTATAGTGTTGTTATCCGTAAGAGTCTTATAATTATGAAGGAATGATGCACAAACACTAATTCTACTTGTAGGACGATTCGAGTGAAATCCGTTCCATTTAGAATGAAAAGAAGGTTGGAGACAAAGAAAATGCCTTGTTAGGAGTGTGTGGACTATTTTGGTATGCTTTATAGTGTTGTCGTCCATTATAGTCTTACAATTGTGAAGGAATGATGCACAAACACCGAATCTACTTATAGGACGATTCGAGTGAAATCCGTTCCATTTAGAAAGAAAAGAAGGTCGAAGACAAAGAAAAGGGCCTGTTAGGAGTGAGTGGACTATTTATGTATGCTTTATAGTGTTTTTCCAAAGAGTCTTACAATGGTGAAGGAATGATGCACAAACACCTATTCTATTAATAGGACGATTCGAGTGAAATCCGCCCCACTTATAAAGAAAAGAAGGTTGGAAAGAAAGAAAATGGCCAGTTAGGACCGTGTGGACTATTTCGGTATGCTTTATAGTGTTGTTGTCCATAAGAGTCCTATAACTGTGAAGGAATGATGCACAAACACCGGTTCAACTTATAGGACGATTGCATTGCAATACGTTCCAATTAGAAAAAAAGAAGTTTGGAGACAAAGAAAAGGGCTAGTTAGGAGTGTGTGGACTATTCTGGTATGCTTTATAGTGGTGTTGTTCATAAGAGTGTTATAATGGTGACGGAATGATGCACAAACACCAATTCTTCTTATAGGACAATTCGAGTGAAATATGTCCAACTTAGAAAGAATATGACGTTGGAGAGAAAGTAAAGGGCCAGTTAGGACTGTGTGAATTATTTTGGTATGCTTTATAGTATCGTTATCCCTAAGAATCTTTTAATGAAGAAGGAATGAAGTACAAACATCGGTTCAACTTATTAGACGATTTGAGTGAAATCCGTCCTACTTAGAAAGAATATGAGGTTGGAGAAATACAAAAGGGTCAGTTAGGACTCTGTGGACTATTTTGGTATGCTTCATAGCGTTGTTGTCCATAAGAGTCTTAGAACTGTGAAAGAATGATGCACAAACACCGATTCTACTTATAGGACGATTCGAGTGAAATCCGTCCCGTTTAGAAAGAAAAGAAGGTTGGAGACAAAGAAAAGGGCCAGTTAGGAGTGTGTGGACTATTTTGGTATGATTTATAGTGTTGTTGTGCATAAGATTCTTATAATGGTGAAGCAATGATGCACAAACACCGAATCTACTTATAGGACGATTCGAGTGAAATCCGTCCCACTTAGAAAGAAAATAAGGTTAGAAAGAAAGAAAAGGGCCAGTTAGGAGCGTGTGGACTATTTTGGTATGCTTTATAGTATTGTTATCCCTAAGAGTCTTATAATGATGAAGGAATAAAGTACGAGCACCGATTCAACTTATTGGACGATTCGAGTGAAATCCTTCCCACTTAGAAAGGGTCAGTTAGGACTGTGTGGACTTTTTTGGTATGCTTTATATTATTGTTATCCCTAAGAGTCTTATAATGATGAAGGAATAAAGTACGAGCACCGATTCAACTTATTGGACGATTCGAGTGAAATCCTTCCCACTTAGAAAGGGTCAGTTAGGACTGTGTGGACTTTTTTGGTATGCTTTATATTATTGTTATCCCTAAGAGTCTTATAATGATGAAGGAATGAAGTACAAACACCGTTTCAACTTATTGGACGATTTGAGTGAAATCCGTCCCACTTAGAAAGAATATGGAGTTAGAACCGTTTGGACTATTTTGATATGCTTTATAGTGTTGTTGTCCATAAGTGTTTTATAACTGTAATGGAATGATGCATAAACACCGATACTACTTACAGGACGATTCGAGTGAAATCCGTCCCACTTAAAACGAAAAGAAGGTAGGAGATAGAACAAAGGGCCAGTTAGGACCGTGTGGACTATTTTGGTATCCTTTATAGTGTTGTTCTCCATAAGAGTCTGATAATTATGAAGGAACGATGCACAAACACTGAGTCTACTTGTAGGACGATTCGAGTGAAATCCGTTCCATTTTAGAAAGAAAAGAAGGTTGGAGACAAAGAAAAGGCCTTGTTAGGAGTGTGTGGACTATTTTGGTATGCTTTATAGTGTTGTTGTCCATAAGAGTCTTATAATGGTGAAGCAATAATGCACAAACACCGAATCTACTTATAAGACGATTCGAGTGGAATCCGTCCCACTGAGAAAGCATACGAGGTGGGAGAGAAAGAAAAGGGCCAGTTAGGACTGTGTGGACTATTTTCGTATGCTTTATAGTGTTGTTATCCGTAAGAGTCTTATAATTATGAAGGAATGATGCACAAACACTAATTCTACTTGTAGGACGATTCGAGTGAAATCCGTTCCATTTAGAATGAAAAGAAGGTTGGAGACAAAGAAAATGCCTTGTTAGGAGTGTGTGGACTATTTTGGTATGCTTTATAGTGTTGTCGTCCATTATAGTCTTACAATTGTGAAGGAATGATGCACAAACACCGAATCTACTTATAGGACGATTCGAGTGAAATCCGTTCCATTTAGAAAGAAAAGAAGGTCGAAGACAAAGAAAAGGGCCTGTTAGGAGTGAGTGGACTATTTATGTATGCTTTATAGTGTTTTTCCAAAGAGTCTTACAATGGTGAAGGAATGATGCACAAACACCTATTCTATTAATAGGACGATTCGAGTGAAATCCGCCCCACTTATAAAGAAAAGAAGGTTGGAAAGAAAGAAAATGGCCAGTTAGGACCGTGTGGACTATTTCGGTATGCTTTATAGTGTTGTTGTCCATAAGAGTCCTATAACTGTGAAGGAATGATGCACAAACACCGGTTCAACTTATAGGACGATTGCATTGCAATACGTTCCAATTAGAAAAAAAGAAGTTTGGAGACAAAGAAAAGGGCTAGTTAGGAGTGTGTGGACTATTCTGGTATGCTTTATAGTGGTGTTGTTCATAAGAGTGTTATAATGGTGACGGAATGATGCACAAACACCAATTCTTCTTATAGGACAATTCGAGTGAAATATGTCCAACTTAGAAAGAATATGACGTTGGAGAGAAAGTAAAGGGCCAGTTAGGACTGTGTGAATTATTTTGGTATGCTTTATAGTATCGTTATCCCTAAGAATCTTTTAATGAAGAAGGAATGAAGTACAAACATCGGTTCAACTTATTAGACGATTTGAGTGAAATCCGTCCTACTTAGAAAGAATATGAGGTTGGAGAAATACAAAAGGGTCAGTTAGGACTCTGTGGACTATTTTGGTATGCTTCATAGCGTTGTTGTCCATAAGAGTCTTAGAACTGTGAAAGAATGATGCACAAACACCGATTCTACTTATAGGACGATTCGAGTGAAATCCGTCCCGTTTAGAAAGAAAAGAAGGTTGGAGACAAAGAAAAGGGCCAGTTAGGAGTGTGTGGACTATTTTGGTATGATTTATAGTGTTGTTGTGCATAAGATTCTTATAATGGTGAAGCAATGATGCACAAACACCGAATCTACTTATAGGACGATTCGAGTGAAATCCGTCCCACTTAGAAAGAAAATAAGGTTAGAAAGAAAGAAAAGGGCCAGTTAGGAGCGTGTGGACTATTTTGGTATGCTTTATAGTATTGTTATCCCTAAGAGTCTTATAATGATGAAGGAATAAAGTACGAGCACCGATTCAACTTATTGGACGATTCGAGTGAAATCCTTCCCACTTAGAAAGGGTCAGTTAGGACTGTGTGGACTTTTTTGGTATGCTTTATATTATTGTTATCCCTAAGAGTCTTATAATGATGAAGGAATAAAGTACGAGCACCGATTCAACTTATTGGACGATTCGAGTGAAATCCTTCCCACTTAGAAAGGGTCAGTTAGGACTGTGTGGACTTTTTTGGTATGCTTTATATTATTGTTATCCCTAAGAGTCTTATAATGATGAAGGAATGAAGTACAAACACCGTTTCAACTTATTGGACGATTTGAGTGAAATCCGTCCCACTTAGAAAGAATATGGAGTTAGAACCGTTTGGACTATTTTGATATGCTTTATAGTGTTGTTGTCCATAAGTGTTTTATAACTGTAATGGAATGATGCATAAACACCGATACTACTTACAGGACGATTCGAGTGAAATCCGTCCCACTTAAAACGAAAAGAAGGTAGGAGATAGAACAAAGGGCCAGTTAGGACCGTGTGGACTATTTTGGTATCCTTTATAGTGTTGTTCTCCATAAGAGTCTGATAATTATGAAGGAACGATGCACAAACACTGAGTCTACTTGTAGGACGATTCGAGTGAAATCCGTTCCATTTTAGAAAGAAAAGAAGGTTGGAGACAAAGAAAAGGCCTTGTTAGGAGTGTGTGGACTATTTTGGTATGCTTTATAGTGTTGTTGTCCATAAGAGTCTTATAATGGTGAAGCAATAATGCACAAACACCGAATCTACTTATAAGACGATTCGAGTGGAATCCGTCCCACTGAGAAAGCATACGAGGTGGGAGAGAAAGAAAAGGGCCAGTTAGGACTGTGTGGACTATTTTCGTATGCTTTATAGTGTTGTTATCCGTAAGAGTCTTATAATTATGAAGGAATGATGCACAAACACTAATTCTACTTGTAGGACGATTCGAGTGAAATCCGTTCCATTTAGAATGAAAAGAAGGTTGGAGACAAAGAAAATGCCTTGTTAGGAGTGTGTGGACTATTTTGGTATGCTTTATAGTGTTGTCGTCCATTATAGTCTTACAATTGTGAAGGAATGATGCACAAACACCGAATCTACTTATAGGACGATTCGAGTGAAATCCGTTCCATTTAGAAAGAAAAGAAGGTCGAAGACAAAGAAAAGGGCCTGTTAGGAGTGAGTGGACTATTTATGTATGCTTTATAGTGTTTTTCCAAAGAGTCTTACAATGGTGAAGGAATGATGCACAAACACCTATTCTATTAATAGGACGATTCGAGTGAAATCCGCCCCACTTATAAAGAAAAGAAGGTTGGAAAGAAAGAAAATGGCCAGTTAGGACCGTGTGGACTATTTCGGTATGCTTTATAGTGTTGTTGTCCATAAGAGTCCTATAACTGTGAAGGAATGATGCACAAACACCGGTTCAACTTATAGGACGATTGCATTGCAATACGTTCCAATTAGAAAAAAAGAAGTTTGGAGACAAAGAAAAGGGCTAGTTAGGAGTGTGTGGACTATTCTGGTATGCTTTATAGTGGTGTTGTTCATAAGAGTGTTATAATGGTGACGGAATGATGCACAAACACCAATTCTTCTTATAGGACAATTCGAGTGAAATATGTCCAACTTAGAAAGAATATGACGTTGGAGAGAAAGTAAAGGGCCAGTTAGGACTGTGTGAATTATTTTGGTATGCTTTATAGTATCGTTATCCCTAAGAATCTTTTAATGAAGAAGGAATGAAGTACAAACATCGGTTCAACTTATTAGACGATTTGAGTGAAATCCGTCCTACTTAGAAAGAATATGAGGTTGGAGAAATACAAAAGGGTCAGTTAGGACTCTGTGGACTATTTTGGTATGCTTCATAGCGTTGTTGTCCATAAGAGTCTTAGAACTGTGAAAGAATGATGCACAAACACCGATTCTACTTATAGGACGATTCGAGTGAAATCCGTCCCGTTTAGAAAGAAAAGAAGGTTGGAGACAAAGAAAAGGGCCAGTTAGGAGTGTGTGGACTATTTTGGTATGATTTATAGTGTTGTTGTGCATAAGATTCTTATAATGGTGAAGCAATGATGCACAAACACCGAATCTACTTATAGGACGATTCGAGTGAAATCCGTCCCACTTAGAAAGAAAATAAGGTTAGAAAGAAAGAAAAGGGCCAGTTAGGAGCGTGTGGACTATTTTGGTATGCTTTATAGTATTGTTATCCCTAAGAGTCTTATAATGATGAAGGAATAAAGTACGAGCACCGATTCAACTTATTGGACGATTCGAGTGAAATCCTTCCCACTTAGAAAGGGTCAGTTAGGACTGTGTGGACTTTTTTGGTATGCTTTATATTATTGTTATCCCTAAGAGTCTTATAATGATGAAGGAATAAAGTACGAGCACCGATTCAACTTATTGGACGATTCGAGTGAAATCCTTCCCACTTAGAAAGGGTCAGTTAGGACTGTGTGGACTTTTTTGGTATGCTTTATATTATTGTTATCCCTAAGAGTCTTATAATGATGAAGGAATGAAGTACAAACACCGTTTCAACTTATTGGACGATTTGAGTGAAATCCGTCCCACTTAGAAAGAATATGGAGTTAGAACCGTTTGGACTATTTTGATATGCTTTATAGTGTTGTTGTCCATAAGTGTTTTATAACTGTAATGGAATGATGCATAAACACCGATACTACTTACAGGACGATTCGAGTGAAATCCGTCCCACTTAAAACGAAAAGAAGGTAGGAGATAGAACAAAGGGCCAGTTAGGACCGTGTGGACTATTTTGGTATCCTTTATAGTGTTGTTCTCCATAAGAGTCTGATAATTATGAAGGAACGATGCACAAACACTGAGTCTACTTGTAGGACGATTCGAGTGAAATCCGTTCCATTTTAGAAAGAAAAGAAGGTTGGAGACAAAGAAAAGGCCTTGTTAGGAGTGTGTGGACTATTTTGGTATGCTTTATAGTGTTGTTGTCCATAAGAGTCTTATAATGGTGAAGCAATAATGCACAAACACCGAATCTACTTATAAGACGATTCGAGTGGAATCCGTCCCACTGAGAAAGCATACGAGGTGGGAGAGAAAGAAAAGGGCCAGTTAGGACTGTGTGGACTATTTTCGTATGCTTTATAGTGTTGTTATCCGTAAGAGTCTTATAATTATGAAGGAATGATGCACAAACACTAATTCTACTTGTAGGACGATTCGAGTGAAATCCGTTCCATTTAGAATGAAAAGAAGGTTGGAGACAAAGAAAATGCCTTGTTAGGAGTGTGTGGACTATTTTGGTATGCTTTATAGTGTTGTCGTCCATTATAGTCTTACAATTGTGAAGGAATGATGCACAAACACCGAATCTACTTATAGGACGATTCGAGTGAAATCCGTTCCATTTAGAAAGAAAAGAAGGTCGAAGACAAAGAAAAGGGCCTGTTAGGAGTGAGTGGACTATTTATGTATGCTTTATAGTGTTTTTCCAAAGAGTCTTACAATGGTGAAGGAATGATGCACAAACACCTATTCTATTAATAGGACGATTCGAGTGAAATCCGCCCCACTTATAAAGAAAAGAAGGTTGGAAAGAAAGAAAATGGCCAGTTAGGACCGTGTGGACTATTTCGGTATGCTTTATAGTGTTGTTGTCCATAAGAGTCCTATAACTGTGAAGGAATGATGCACAAACACCGGTTCAACTTATAGGACGATTGCATTGCAATACGTTCCAATTAGAAAAAAAGAAGTTTGGAGACAAAGAAAAGGGCTAGTTAGGAGTGTGTGGACTATTCTGGTATGCTTTATAGTGGTGTTGTTCATAAGAGTGTTATAATGGTGACGGAATGATGCACAAACACCAATTCTTCTTATAGGACAATTCGAGTGAAATATGTCCAACTTAGAAAGAATATGACGTTGGAGAGAAAGTAAAGGGCCAGTTAGGACTGTGTGAATTATTTTGGTATGCTTTATAGTATCGTTATCCCTAAGAATCTTTTAATGAAGAAGGAATGAAGTACAAACATCGGTTCAACTTATTAGACGATTTGAGTGAAATCCGTCCTACTTAGAAAGAATATGAGGTTGGAGAAATACAAAAGGGTCAGTTAGGACTCTGTGGACTATTTTGGTATGCTTCATAGCGTTGTTGTCCATAAGAGTCTTAGAACTGTGAAAGAATGATGCACAAACACCGATTCTACTTATAGGACGATTCGAGTGAAATCCGTCCCGTTTAGAAAGAAAAGAAGGTTGGAGACAAAGAAAAGGGCCAGTTAGGAGTGTGTGGACTATTTTGGTATGATTTATAGTGTTGTTGTGCATAAGATTCTTATAATGGTGAAGCAATGATGCACAAACACCGAATCTACTTATAGGACGATTCGAGTGAAATCCGTCCCACTTAGAAAGAAAATAAGGTTAGAAAGAAAGAAAAGGGCCAGTTAGGAGCGTGTGGACTATTTTGGTATGCTTTATAGTATTGTTATCCCTAAGAGTCTTATAATGATGAAGGAATAAAGTACGAGCACCGATTCAACTTATTGGACGATTCGAGTGAAATCCTTCCCACTTAGAAAGGGTCAGTTAGGACTGTGTGGACTTTTTTGGTATGCTTTATATTATTGTTATCCCTAAGAGTCTTATAATGATGAAGGAATAAAGTACGAGCACCGATTCAACTTATTGGACGATTCGAGTGAAATCCTTCCCACTTAGAAAGGGTCAGTTAGGACTGTGTGGACTTTTTTGGTATGCTTTATATTATTGTTATCCCTAAGAGTCTTATAATGATGAAGGAATGAAGTACAAACACCGTTTCAACTTATTGGACGATTTGAGTGAAATCCGTCCCACTTAGAAAGAATATGGAGTTAGAACCGTTTGGACTATTTTGATATGCTTTATAGTGTTGTTGTCCATAAGTGTTTTATAACTGTAATGGAATGATGCATAAACACCGATACTACTTACAGGACGATTCGAGTGAAATCCGTCCCACTTAAAACGAAAAGAAGGTAGGAGATAGAACAAAGGGCCAGTTAGGACCGTGTGGACTATTTTGGTATCCTTTATAGTGTTGTTCTCCATAAGAGTCTGATAATTATGAAGGAACGATGCACAAACACTGAGTCTACTTGTAGGACGATTCGAGTGAAATCCGTTCCATTTTAGAAAGAAAAGAAGGTTGGAGACAAAGAAAAGGCCTTGTTAGGAGTGTGTGGACTATTTTGGTATGCTTTATAGTGTTGTTGTCCATAAGAGTCTTATAATGGTGAAGCAATAATGCACAAACACCGAATCTACTTATAAGACGATTCGAGTGGAATCCGTCCCACTGAGAAAGCATACGAGGTGGGAGAGAAAGAAAAGGGCCAGTTAGGACTGTGTGGACTATTTTCGTATGCTTTATAGTGTTGTTATCCGTAAGAGTCTTATAATTATGAAGGAATGATGCACAAACACTAATTCTACTTGTAGGACGATTCGAGTGAAATCCGTTCCATTTAGAATGAAAAGAAGGTTGGAGACAAAGAAAATGCCTTGTTAGGAGTGTGTGGACTATTTTGGTATGCTTTATAGTGTTGTCGTCCATTATAGTCTTACAATTGTGAAGGAATGATGCACAAACACCGAATCTACTTATAGGACGATTCGAGTGAAATCCGTTCCATTTAGAAAGAAAAGAAGGTCGAAGACAAAGAAAAGGGCCTGTTAGGAGTGAGTGGACTATTTATGTATGCTTTATAGTGTTTTTCCAAAGAGTCTTACAATGGTGAAGGAATGATGCACAAACACCTATTCTATTAATAGGACGATTCGAGTGAAATCCGCCCCACTTATAAAGAAAAGAAGGTTGGAAAGAAAGAAAATGGCCAGTTAGGACCGTGTGGACTATTTCGGTATGCTTTATAGTGTTGTTGTCCATAAGAGTCCTATAACTGTGAAGGAATGATGCACAAACACCGGTTCAACTTATAGGACGATTGCATTGCAATACGTTCCAATTAGAAAAAAAGAAGTTTGGAGACAAAGAAAAGGGCTAGTTAGGAGTGTGTGGACTATTCTGGTATGCTTTATAGTGGTGTTGTTCATAAGAGTGTTATAATGGTGAAGGAATGATGCACAAACACCAATTCTTCTTATAGGACAATTCGAGTGAAATATGTCCAACTTAGAAAGAATATGACGTTGGAGAGAAAGTAAAGGGCCAGTTAGGACTGTGTGAATTATTTTGGTATGCTTTATAGTATCGTTATCCCTAAGAATCTTTTAATGAAGAAGGAATGAAGTACAAACATCGGTTCAACTTATTAGACGATTTGAGTGAAATCCGTCCTACTTAGAAAGAATATGAGGTTGGAGAAATACAAAAGGGTCAGTTAGGACTCTGTGGACTATTTTGGTATGCTTCATAGCGTTGTTGTCCATAAGAGTCTTAGAACTGTGAAAGAATGATGCACAAACACCGATTCTACTTATAGGACGATTCGAGTGAAATCCGTCCCGTTTAGAAAGAAAAGAAGGTTGGAGACAAAGAAAAGGGCCAGTTAGGAGTGTGTGGACTATTTTGGTATGATTTATAGTGTTGTTGTGCATAAGATTCTTATAATGGTGAAGCAATGATGCACAAACACCGAATCTACTTATAGGACGATTCGAGTGAAATCCGTCCCACTTAGAAAGAAAATAAGGTTAGAAAGAAAGAAAAGGGCCAGTTAGGAGCGTGTGGACTATTTTGGTATGCTTTATAGTATTGTTATCCCTAAGAGTCTTATAATGATGAAGGAATAAAGTACGAGCACCGATTCAACTTATTGGACGATTCGAGTGAAATCCTTCCCACTTAGAAAGGGTCAGTTAGGACTGTGTGGACTTTTTTGGTATGCTTTATATTATTGTTATCCCTAAGAGTCTTATAATGATGAAGGAATGAAGTACAAACACCGTTTCAACTTATTGGACGATTTGAGTGAAATCCGTCCCACTTAGAAAGAATATGGAGTTAGAACCGTTTGGACTATTTTGATATGCTTTATAGTGTTGTTGTCCATAAGTGTTTTATAACTGTAATGGAATGATGCATAAACACCGATACTACTTACAGGACGATTCGAGTGAAATCCGTCCCACTTAAAACGAAAAGAAGGTAGGAGATAGAACAAAGGGCCAGTTAGGACCGTGTGGACTATTTTGGTATCCTTTATAGTGTTGTTCTCCATAAGAGTCTGATAATTATGAAGGAACGATGCACAAACACTGAGTCTACTTGTAGGACGATTCGAGTGAAATCCGTTCCATTTTAGAAAGAAAAGAAGGTTGGAGACAAAGAAAAGGCCTTGTTAGGAGTGTGTGGACTATTTTGGTATGCTTTATAGTGTTGTTGTCCATAAGAGTCTTATAATGGTGAAGCAATAATGCACAAACACCGAATCTACTTATAAGACGATTCGAGTGGAATCCGTCCCACTGAGAAAGCATACGAGGTGGGAGAGAAAGAAAAGGGCCAGTTAGGACTGTGTGGACTATTTTCGTATGCTTTATAGTGTTGTTATCCGTAAGAGTCTTATAATTATGAAGGAATGATGCACAAACACTAATTCTACTTGTAGGACGATTCGAGTGAAATCCGTTCCATTTAGAATGAAAAGAAGGTTGGAGACAAAGAAAATGCCTTGTTAGGAGTGTGTGGACTATTTTGGTATGCTTTATAGTGTTGTCGTCCATTATAGTCTTACAATTGTGAAGGAATGATGCACAAACACCGAATCTACTTATAGGACGATTCGAGTGAAATCCGTTCCATTTAGAAAGAAAAGAAGGTCGAAGACAAAGAAAAGGGCCTGTTAGGAGTGAGTGGACTATTTATGTATGCTTTATAGTGTTTTTCCAAAGAGTCTTACAATGGTGAAGGAATGATGCACAAACACCTATTCTATTAATAGGACGATTCGAGTGAAATCCGCCCCACTTATAAAGAAAAGAAGGTTGGAAAGAAAGAAAATGGCCAGTTAGGACCGTGTGGACTATTTCGGTATGCTTTATAGTGTTGTTGTCCATAAGAGTCCTATAACTGTGAAGGAATGATGCACAAACACCGGTTCAACTTATAGGACGATTGCATTGCAATACGTTCCAATTAGAAAAAAAGAAGTTTGGAGACAAAGAAAAGGGCTAGTTAGGAGTGTGTGGACTATTCTGGTATGCTTTATAGTGGTGTTGTTCATAAGAGTGTTATAATGGTGAAGGAATGATGCACAAACACCAATTCTTCTTATAGGACAATTCGAGTGAAATATGTCCAACTTAGAAAGAATATGACGTTGGAGAGAAAGTAAAGGGCCAGTTAGGACTGTGTGAATTATTTTGGTATGCTTTATAGTATCGTTATCCCTAAGAATCTTTTAATGATGAAGGAATGAAGTACAAACATCGGTTCAACTTATTAGACGATTTGAGTGAAATCCGTCCTACTTAGAAAGAATATGAGGTTGGAGAAATACAAAAGGGTCAGTTAGGACTCTGTGGACTATTTTGGTATGCTTCATAGCGTTGTTGTCCATAAGAGTCTTAGAACTGTGAAAGAATGATGCACAAACACCGATTCTACTTATAGGACGATTCGAGTGAAATCCGTCCCGTTTAGAAAGAAAAGAAGGTTGGAGACAAAGAAAAGGGCCAGTTAGGAGTGTGTGGACTATTTTGGTATGATTTATAGTGTTGTTGTGCATAAGATTCTTATAATGGTGAAGCAATGATGCACAAACACCGAATCTACTTATAGGACGATTCGAGTGAAATCCGTCCCACTTAGAAAGAAAATAAGGTTAGAAAGAAAGAAAAGGGCCAGTTAGGAGCGTGTGGACTATTTTGGTATGCTTTATAGTATTGTTATCCCTAAGAGTCTTATAATGATGAAGGAATAAAGTACGAGCACCGATTCAACTTATTGGACGATTCGAGTGAAATCCTTCCCACTTAGAAAGGGTCAGTTAGGACTGTGTGGACTTTTTTGGTATGCTTTATATTATTGTTATCCCTAAGAGTCTTATAATGATGAAGGAATGAAGTACAAACACCGTTTCAACTTATTGGACGATTTGAGTGAAATCCGTCCCACTTAGAAAGAATATGGAGTTAGAACCGTTTGGACTATTTTGATATGCTTTATAGTGTTGTTGTCCATAAGTGTTTTATAACTGTAATGGAATGATGCATAAACACCGATACTACTTACAGGACGATTCGAGTGAAATCCGTCCCACTTAAAACGAAAAGAAGGTAGGAGATAGAACAAAGGGCCAGTTAGGACCGTGTGGACTATTTTGGTATCCTTTATAGTGTTGTTCTCCATAAGAGTCTGATAATTATGAAGGAACGATGCACAAACACTGAGTCTACTTGTAGGACGATTCGAGTGAAATCCGTTCCATTTTAGAAAGAAAAGAAGGTTGGAGACAAAGAAAAGGCCTTGTTAGGAGTGTGTGGACTATTTTGGTATGCTTTATAGTGTTGTTGTCCATAAGAGTCTTATAATGGTGAAGCAATAATGCACAAACACCGAATCTACTTATAAGACGATTCGAGTGGAATCCGTCCCACTGAGAAAGCATACGAGGTGGGAGAGAAAGAAAAGGGCCAGTTAGGACTGTGTGGACTATTTTCGTATGCTTTATAGTTTTTTTTTTTTTTTTTGAAAGGTAAGTCAATTTTATAGAAAAATTAAAAAATGGCTTGAAGCCTACGAAATACTTGGGGCATACCCCAAGGGTGGAACCCCCAATCCCACCAAAGAGTTAAGCTTAACTCTAAACACAGGGGAAAATACAAGAAAAACACCATAACCCTGACAACAAAAAAATAAGTCTGATAATGCATAAGACTATAGCAACCAATGTTTAACATATCTCTAGAGCACCTCACTGCAAATAAAAAATACATAATCTTCATCAGATTACAAGAAATAATACCTATCACCGTGAAGGACCGAACCCGGTGAACATCATCCACCAACTTATAAATCTGAATATGAGCCTTGAAATCCCCACAAATGAACATAATCAAGATAAATGAAACAAATAGCAGAGCATTTGATCCATCATTTTCCATAATTAAAACCGTGTCCATAAATTGAAGAGCATCCTTGTCAAATAGCCAAGAGCACTTATAAGAGTCTGCCATCACAAAACTGCACTATAAAATAGCCCGGAAACACTGAAAAACGACCATTTCAGCACTGAAATACTAAAATCTGCACCGAAAAAACTGCATTTCAGCACTGTAACACTGAAGAAACTGCATTTCAGCACTGAACAAAACTGCATTTCAGTACTGAAACACTGAAATCTGCACTGAAAAATCTGTATTTCAGCACTGAAAAATCTGCACTGATAAACTGCATTGCTGGCCGTCACAAAATTGCAGTTTACAAACTGCACAGAAGCACTGAACAACGACCGAAAACTGTAGTAGCCATCCGCGAGGTACTTCATTGCCATCCGAACCCTGTGAAACTCAGCCACCAACTTATAAATCTGCACAATGTAAGCAAATGGGTCAAAAGATAATGCAACATTTAAAATTTTTATCATAAACCACCTCCCCCGCATTCTGAGCCAAATCCTGAACCATATTCCCAACAACCCTGAAACATGCTCTCTACCACTCATCCAGACAGAAATCCTGAACATAAAATCCATGAAAACTGAGCAAAAAATAATCCCCTCACCCATTGCTAGAAACTCTATCTCCATTTTGAATATCCAACAAGTGAAACAATCTAAATTTGACAGACGAATTTATCTCCTTAACCAGTTGATCCTCCTTTTTAAACTCTCCAGCAAACAGCCTGAGATTCCTTTCCCTCCATAAAATGTAAACACTAGCAGCCAATGATAGTTTGGTAACACATGCCTTTAAAGTATTATTTGTACAGTGGACATTGCACCAATTAACCATATCCACCCACTTCTTCCCAACTTGCCTCAAACCATTATCAATTGCAACCGAAGACCAAACTTGAGAAGAGAAACTGCATTCAAAAAATAAATGTTCCCTGCTTTCACACGGTAAGTCACAGAAGACACACTTTTGTTGCTGAAACATCCCATAGAGGACCAATTTATCTTGTGTTTGCATCCTATTATGAATTAAAGTCCATAAGATGAAGGCATGTCTTGGGATATTATTTGGGAACCACACAGTCTTATACCATTGAACTTGATTATCCCTGTTCCTTAACAAATTCCAAGCTGAACTAATAGAATACTTACCCCTGGTAGGCTTCCAAATCAAGGTATCAACATCATGACAATCAGGAGGGGGAAGGGTAGCAATATCATCTCTTAACTCCATTAATTTATGTGAGTTTGCAAAAGGAGGAAACCATTGCCCATTTCTGATTATAGCATTGACTTTACAATTGCTTCTTAACCCAGTATCATACCTGATCCTATCCCCATGCTTTTCTACAATAGAATTGGGATACAACCAATCATCATGCCAAAGAAGAATATTATCGCCATTCCCGACCTTGTACTCAATGTATTGTCTAAATGTATCTCTTAGACCCATTATCTTCTTCCATGACCAAGATCTTTTATCCGGTACCTTAAGCAGCCAGAAATTCTGGTCTTTCATGAGCTCAATCCTTGCCCACTTACTCCAGAGGTTAGTGGGAATAGGCTGTAACAGGTTCCATAGCTGCTTACCAATAGCTGCCACATTCCAAGCTATCAGATCTTTTAATCCTAAGCCCCCTTCATCTTTCGGCAAACACACTTTAGCCCAGGCTAACTTCTCACCACCACTCTTCAAATCAGCCCCTTTCCATAAGAATTTCCTCATTATCTCATTCAGTTGTTTAAACACAGATTTTGGAAGGATATAAGTAGAACTCCAATAAACCTGAACTGAAAACAACACTGAGGCAATCAATTGTAACCTACCCGCAAAGGAAAGGAATCTGCAATTCCAAGCCTGAACCCTTCTGGTAATTTTCAATACTAACTCTTGACAGTCAGCAGCATTAAGCTTTGAAGAAATCAGAGGCACCCCTAAATACTTGACAGGCAATTTTCCAATTGAAAAGTTGGACCCAAGGACAATATTTTCTAAGACTCTACCCTCCACACCTGACGTAAAAATGGAGCTCTTTGAAGTATTAGGGATTAAACCTGAAAAATCACTAAACTTCCTCAAAACATCCAGCATACAGTTCACTGAATTTTCATTACCTTCACAGAAGAGGAATAGGTCATCAGCAAACATCAAATGATTAATCTCCAATTTTTTACATTTGGCGTGGAACTTAAAAGAGTCATTTTTCCCCAGTTTATTCAACATCCCTGAGAGAACTTCCATACACATCACAAAAAGATAAGGAGACATAGGGTCCCCTTGCCTAAGCCCTCTTCCCCCTTTGAAAAACCCTTCAAGAGCACCATTAATATTTATAGAGAACTTAGGAGAAGAGCAACAAGTAAGAATCCAACCTCTAACTCTATCAGGCAAACCAAAACACTTCAACACCTCACCCAAAAAATCCCAAGAGACAGAGTCATAAGCTTTAGTCAAATCAATTTTCATGGCAACTCTAGCTGGAGGCTCATCTTTATGGTAATGGAGTAATATCTCTTGAGCTAGCAGGACATTATCACAAATACTCCTACCCGGAACAAACCCAGATTGATTTGCACTTATACTCAAGTCTAGAATGGGTTTCAACCTATTAGCAATAATTTTTGCTATGCATTTATACAACACATTGCATACTGAAATAGGCCTAAACTCCGTCACTTTGGTAGGATTATCAACTTTGGGGATGAGAGAAATGGAAGTACAGTTTACTTCAGAAAGCAATTGACCTGATGCAAAGAAATCCAAAATGGCATCCACCACCTCATTTCCAATAACGTCCCAGGTCGCCTTATAAAACACTGCATTCAAACCATCCGGACCTGGGGCTTTGTCATCTTTTATTGCAAGGAAAGTAGTTTTTATTTCTTCTCTGGTCACATCTCTATTCATGTCCATACTTTGCTCTAGGGAAATAGGGTTTTGAATAAACTCATTCAAAACAGGGATCCTGACCTCTTCTCTCTTGGCAAAAAGATTCTTGTAAAATCCCACAATCTCTCTACTAACATCACCTTTATCAGTCAGAACAGTGCCATCCTCTCTAGTTATGGAGACTATATTGTTAAGAGCTTTCCTCTGATTAGCAATCTTATGAAAATAGCTAGTGTTTTGATCACCTAGCCTCAGCCATTGAATCCTCGATAGCTGTCTATATAAACATTCCTCGGCATTTGACACTTTATAAAATTGTTTAAGACAGTCCTTTTCTATTCTTTGAAATTCGTGATTTCCAGGATCCAAATCCACCAAGCATTGAATGTTTAATAACTTTTTCCTAGCTTCAGACACTTGAGTTGGTAAATTATCAAAGTGAGTTTTATTTAAAATTTTCAAAGCATTCTTTACCATTTTCAGCTTCTGATTTACCACAAACATTTTACTCCCAGTAACATGGCCATTCCACGCATCTCTCACCACCTGAGTAAACTTTTCATGTTTAGTTAGAAAATTGTTGAACCTAAATGGTCTTTTAACCCTCTCTACCTCCATAGAGATTTTAACCGTAATACAAGCATGGTCCGAAACCCCTGGAGGCAAAAAAGAAACTTCAGTGGATTGAAAATAATCAACCCAAGCTGAGTTCACTAAGCATCTATCCAGCTTACAAAACACATGACCATTGGACCAAGAAAATTTGATACCATTATACTTCAAATCCATTAATCCTGCTCTATCTAGAGCCTGCCCACATTCCCTCATTTTTGCATTCCACTTGTCATCCCCACCCCATTTCTCATGTTGATATCTAATAGCATTTAGGTCACCCACACAAATCCAGGGGCTGTTCTTCATAGCCATGGAAATATCCAACAACTCTTTCCATAAAATCCTTCTCTCAATATAATCATTACTTCCATAAATAAATGTAGCGAAGCAATTATAGATTTTATCAACAGTACTCACTTTACAGTGAAGAAATTGAGCATTGCCCTTCAATAAATCCACATTCATTTTCTTTGGGTCCCAACAAATCCATAATCTTCCCAAATCCGCAAAATCATAATTATTAACTAACTTCCAACCTGGGCAAATCACTTTCATCACTTTATCAACATTGTTCTTTAAAACCTTTGTCTCAATCAAACAAAATATAGAAATATCTAATGATTTAATCATTAACTTAATTTCCTTCTGTTTCACCTCCCCGTTAAGACCACGAACATTCCAAATATAGCAATTCATATGGAAACTAATTTTGAGCAGACTGATCTCCCCCCTTATCCTCTCTTTTCAAGACCCTTTTAGTTTTAAATTTCTTGTTAGAAATGGGGCCCACCGTACCAACACCTGAGACTAACAAGGAAATAGAGCTCTTACTCCCTATCTCTTTTATACTCAGAGGGTTTTCCCCAGCTTTATGACCATTCTTTTCTTCCTCTACCCTTCTCCCTGGATCATGTATAAAACCTTCCTTTTCATTTACTGTATCTATTCCCCAATCCTCCATTATCTCCCCATCATCAAAATCTCCCAGGCATGAGAATTTATTAGGTGAAAGAACATTTGTATTATCCCTAGGCTCATCTATCTTCAATTCATTTACATTCACCAGAGCCTCATGATTTTTTAATTCATTTGACTCTACAATAATCTCAACCTCAACAACTTTATTTCCTAAATTCTGAATATCTTTAGGTATAACCTGCTCCTGATTTATTGCCTCAGAATTACTTGTTTCACCGACTTTCTTCCCTACAACAACCCATTCTTTCTTAGTCTCTTTAGATTTTTGAATTGCATTTTGGACTTTCATTTTAACACAATTTTTGGAAGAATGTCCAAAAATCTCACAGTGCTCACATTTCATGGGTATCCATTGATATTCAACACCAATAGTGACAATTCTCCCATCAGCTAACTTGACCCCTACCTCAGACGGAAATCCAGCTTTAATATCCACCTCAATACACATCCTGGCATAATTTAATCTACCCCTATCATCAGTTTGAGAATCAGTATATAGAGGTCTCCCCAAAATGCTAGCAATATATCCCAACCCATCCGGAGTCCACAATTGTAATGGAATATGATAAAATTTAGCCCATATTGGAACACTTTTTAACCCTTGTTTATAGATAGCAAGATCAGGCCTCCACTTTTGCAACACCATAAGCTGGTTTGCAAAATGCCAAGGTCCGCTTTCTATAATAGAATTACTACTTTCAGTACTATCAAACTTGAACAAAAAGAAACCCCTATCAAGGCTCATAACCTCAGTCATCCCATTATTACCCCAGAGTCTCTTTGCAATGGAATTTACCGTTGGGAATGGTAGTTTCCTATCCATACAATAACCCACTAAGCAATCCCTCCACAAATAACACCCCTTCATTTCGACATCATAAGGTATTTCAACAATTTTATCTTTCACAGCTTGTGGGAAGTATTTTAATTGCATTTTGTTCTTTGAAATATTTTTAATTAGAGTATCAGCCCAAGATAACGTAGGTTTAACAGTACCTACATCACCCCCTAGCTTCGGCAATTTTTCACTCACCCCTGAAAAATTCCCATTCATCGAAGAGACGGAAGGGACAACAACCTTAGTACCCTCATCACACATATTAATTTCAGACCTTTCTACATACACTTGGTGTTCATTTGAAACCCCACCTGAAACTACATCTATCACAAGATCCTTTCCTTTTTTAGGAGACCCCTGTTGTGAAACATTGTGTAACATTTTATTATCACCCTCAGGAAATACGGACTTAACCTTATACTGCTCATTCAGCTCATTACTGAGCTTCTCAACCAGTTTATTCAGACGCTCAATCTCAACAGCATCCCCCATAACCAGACTCATAAAAAAGAAGAAAACACAAATAGGGCACCAACCCTCACCAAATCACCAGGGCAGCAACCCTTGCAACAAAAATAAATGGGCACCAACCCAAAAGAAAAAATAAACACGAATAGGGCACCAACCCTCACCAAACACCAGGGCAGCAACCCCTGCAACAAAAATAAATGGGCACAATAAATGGGCACCAAAGAAAACTTACCCTGACCTACCACAGCACAAATTAAGCTTAAACTTTGCAGCGTCAGCCAACAGCTTGTACTGCTTCAGACTAGCAAGCTTCGTAAAAACAGCAATTTTTGTTTTGAAATAGCTCTGCTCCAAGACTTAGCTTTGGATCAGCTTCGGCAAGCAGCTGCAGAAACAGCTACTGGGTTGTCTTCTTCAGCGGACGAAACCCAAGCTCAAGGGCCACCCAGTTCACGAATAGATCGTCGTGGAGGCTTCGGTTCCCACAGCAAATCGCCTCCCGAAACCAGATCGAACGGCAGAAAAAACCCAACTTCGGCCGCCACAAAGAACTCCAAGACCGACGAGCAAGACTTCGTCTGAACTGGATTCTCCACCGACCGACAAGCGAACACGGCTGAATCGTCTGAAAACCAGAGAACGTCTGACGAAATCCACAGCCTCCGAAACAAAACTCAGCTTCGTATGCACTGAAACACCAACCGACGAAGGACAAACCGGTCGCCTCAAAACTCAGTTGCGTCTGAAAACCGGCAAGTCCAAGAACCACCGACAAGCAAATGCTTCGTCTGGACTGGAACCGCCGCAAACGACGAGCAGATGCTTTGTATGGACTGGTTTCACCGCAGATCGACGAGCGACCCACTTCAAAACGGTAATTTCTCAGCGTTCGTAAGAACCAACTTCGAACAATGAAATCGCCTGACAAGAACCTCGTCCACCGATCCCTTACTCAGACTTCAGGGAGATATGGAAACGAAGCACCTTCGAACAGGATACTCCAAGAAGAAGAAAAAGCAACTTACTGTATTAAGCCTACAAACTTCGCTCACCTTCCAGCTTCGTCTTCACCGCAATGAAGAAGGAGGCTTCGAAATCAACACCCAATTTCAGAAACTCAACTCCCAGCTCTGAAATGACCGTCGCCCACTCTTTCTCTTAGAAACTGGATACTCCACCAAGAACCGAAGCAAAGAACACTACTCGTACAAACCCTTACTCAGATTTCAGGGTATTGTGAGTGTGTACAACCTTACACTCTCCTTGTCTTCGATGGAGAACCCAATCAGATTGAAGTGAAAAGGACGAAAAAAGTCAACATCCAAAACACACTCAGATCTGAAATGACCCGTTTAAAACTCAGTACATGAATCTGAAATTGTTATTAACCCGTAATGACTCAGTGGAATAACATAACAAATAACTTGGTCAAACTCAGTTTGACCGAGTCAAAAACATTATTCAATCCACTAACCCAAATCCCAAACACCCCTCATTCTAGAGAGAAGGGAGAGCTTCTCTCACTATAGTGTTGTTATCCGTAAGAGTCTTATAATTATGAAGGAATGATGCACAAACACTAATTCTACTTGTAGGACGATTCGAGTGAAATCCGTTCCATTTAAAATGAAAAGAAGGTTGGAGACAAAGAAAATGCCTTGTTAGGAGTGTGTGGACTATTTTGGTATGCTTTATAGTGTTGTTGTCCATTATAGTCTTACAATTGTGAAGGAATGATGCACAAACACCGAATCTACTTATAGGACGATTCGAGTGAAATCCGTTCCATTCAGAAAGAAAAGAAGGTCGAAGACAAAGAAAAGGGCCTGTTAGGAGTGAGTGGACTATTTATGTATGCTTTATAGTGTTTTTCCAAAGAGTCTTACAATGGTGAAGGAATGATGCACAAACACCTATTCTATTAATAGGACGATTCGAGTGAAATCCGCCCCACTTATAAAGAAAAGAAGGTTGGAAAGAAAGAAAATGGCCAGTTAGGACCGTGTGGACTATTTTGGTATGCTTTATAGTGTTGTTGTCCATAAGAGTCCTATAACTGTGAAGGAATGATGCACAAACACCGGTTCAACTTATAGGACGATTGCATTGCAATACGTTCCAATTAGAAAAAAAGAAGTTTGGAGACAAAGAAAAGGGCTAGTTAGGAGTGTGTGGACTATTCTGGTATGCTTTATAGTGGTGTTGTTCATAAGAGTGTTATAATGGTGAAGGAATGATGCACAAACACCAATTCTTCTTATAGGACAATTCGAGTGAAATATGTCCAACTTAGAAAGAATATGACGTTGGAGAGAAAGTAAAGGGCCAGTTAGGACTGTGTGAATTATTTTGGTATGCCTTATAGTATCGTTATCCCTAAGAATCTTTTAATGATGAAGGAATGAAGTACAAACATCGGTTCAACTTGTTAGACGATTTGAGTGAAATCCGTCCTACTTAGAAAGAATATGAGGTTGGAGAAATACAAAAGGGTCAGTTAGGACTCTGTGGACTATTTTGGTATGCTTTATAGCGTTGTTGTCCATAAGAGTCTTAGAACTGTGAAAGAATGATGCACAAACACCGATTCTACTTATAGGACGATTCGAGTGAAATCCGTCCCGTTTAGAAAGAAAAGAAGGTTGGAGACAAAGAAAAGGGCCAGTTAGGAGTGTGTGGACTATTTTGGTATGATTTATAGTGTTGTTGTGCATAAGATTCTTATAATGGTGAAGCAATGATGCACAAACACCGAATCTACTTATAGGACGATTCGAGTGAAATCCGTCCCACTTAGAAAGAAAATAAGGTTAGAAAGAAAGAAAAGGGCCAGTTAGGAGCGTGTGGACTATTTTGGTATGCTTTATAGTATTGTTATCCCTAAGAGTCTTATAATGATGAAGGAATAAAGTACGAGCACCGATTCAACTTATTGGACGATTCGAGTGAAATCCTTCCCACTTAGAAAGGGTCAGTTAGGACTGTGTGGACTTTTTTGGTATGCTTTGTATTATTGTTATCCCTAAGAGTCTTATAATGATGAAGGAATGAAGTACAAACACCGTTTCAACTTATTGGACGATTTGAGTGAAATCCGTCCCACTTAGAAAGAATATGGAGTTAGAACCGTTTGGACTATTTTGATATGCTTTATAGTGTTGTTGTCCATAAGTGTTTTATAACTGTAATGGAATGATGCATAAACACCGATACTACTTACAGGACGATTCGAGTGAAATCCGTCCCACTTAAAACGAAAAGAAGGTAGGAGATAGAACAAAGGGCCAGTTAGGACCGTGTGGACTATTTTGGTATCCTTTATAGTGTTGTTCTCCATAAGAGTCTGATAATTATGAAGGAACGATGCACAAACACTGAGTCTACTTGTAGGACGATTCGAGTGAAATCCGTTCCATTTTAGAAAGAAAAGAAGGTTGGAGACAAAGAAAAGGCCTTGTTAGGAGTGTGTGGACTATTTTGGTATGCTTTATAGTGTTGTTGTCCATAAGAGTCTTATAATGGTGAAGCAATAATGCACAAACACCGAATCTACTTATAAGACGATTCGAGTGGAATCCGTCCCACTGAGAAAGCATACGAGGTGGGAGAGAAAGAAAAGGGCCAGTTAGGACTGTGTGGACTATTTTCGTATGCTTTATAGTGTTGTTATCCGTAAGAGTCTTATAATTATGAAGGAATGATGCACAAACACTAATTCTACTTGTAGGACGATTCGAGTGAAATCCGTTCCATTTAGAATGAAAAGAAGGTTGGAGACAAAGAAAATGCCTTGTTAGGAGTGTGTGGACTATTTTGGTATGCTTTATAGTGTTGTCGTCCATTATAGTCTTACAATTGTGAAGGAATGATGCACAAACACCGAATCTACTTATAGGACGATTCGAGTGAAATCCGTTCCATTTAGAAAGAAAAGAAGGTCGAAGACAAAGAAAAGGGCCTGTTAGGAGTGAGTGGACTATTTATGTATGCTTTATAGTGTTTTTCCAAAGAGTCTTACAATGGTGAAGGAATGATGCACAAACACCTATTCTATTAATAGGACGATTCGAGTGAAATCCGCCCCACTTATAAAGAAAAGAAGGTTGGAAAGAAAGAAAATGGCCAGTTAGGACCGTGTGGACTATTTCGGTATGCTTTATAGTGTTGTTGTCCATAAGAGTCCTATAACTGTGAATGAATGATGCACAAACACCGGTTCAACTTATAGGACGATTGCATTGCAATACGTTCCAATTAGAAAAAAAGAAGTTTGGAGACAAATAAAAGGGCTAGTTAGGAGTGTGTGGACTATTCTGGTATGCTTTATAGTGGTGTTGTTCATAAGAGTGTTATAATGGTGAAGGAATGATGCACAAACACCAATTCTTCTTATAGGACAATTCGAGTGAAATATGTCCAACTTAGAAAGAATATGACGTTGGAGAGAAAGTAAAGGGCCAGTTCGGACTGTGTGAATTATTTTGGTATGCTTTATAGTATCGTTATCCCTAAGAATCTTTTAATGATGAAGGAATGAAGTACAAACATCGGTTCAACTTATTAGACGATTTGAGTGAAATCCGTCCTACTTAGAAAGAATATGAGGTTGGAGAAATACAAAAGGGTCAGTTAGGACTCTGTGGACTATTTTGGTATGCTTTATAGCGTTGTTGTCCATAAGAGTCTTAGAACTGTGAAAGAATGATGCACAAACACCGATTCTACTTATAGGACGATTCGAGTGAAATCCGTCCCGTTTAGAAAGAAAAGAAGGTTGGAGACAAAGAAAAGGGCCAGTTAGGAGTGTGTGGACTATTTTGGTATGATTTATAGTGTTGTTGTGCATAAGATTCTTATAATGGTGAAGCAATGATGCACAAACACCGAATCTACTTATAGGACGATTCGAGTGAAATCCGTCCCACTTAGAAAGAAAATAAGGTTAGAAAGAAAGAAAAGGGCCAGTTAGGAGCGTGTGGACTATTTTGGTATGCTTTATAGTATTGTTATCCCTAAGAGTCTTATAATGATGAAGGAATAAAGTACGAGCACCGATTCAACTTATTGGACGATTCGAGTGAAATCCTTCCCACTTAGAAAGGGTCAGTTAGGACTGTGTGGACTTTTTTGGTATGCTTTGTATTATTGTTATCCCTAAGAGTCTTATAATGATGAAGGAATGAAGTACAAACACCGTTTCAACTTATTGGACGATTTGAGTGAAATCCGTCCCACTTAGAAAGAATATGGAGTTAGAACCGTTTGGACTATTTTGATATGCTTTATAGTGTTGTTGTCCATAAGTGTTTTATAACTGTAATGGAATGATGCATAAACACCGATACTACTTACAGGACGATTCGAGTGAAATCCGTCCCACTTAAAACGAAAAGAAGGTAGGAGATAGAACAAAGGGCCAGTTAGGACCGTGTGGACTATTTTGGTATCCTTTATAGTGTTGTTCTCCATAAGAGTCTGATAATTATGAAGGAACGATGCACAAACACTGAGTCTACTTGTAGGACGATTCGAGTGAAATCCGTTCCATTTTAGAAAGAAAAGAAGGTTGGAGACAAAGAAAAGGCCTTGTTAGGAGTGTGTGGACTATTTTGGTATGCTTTATAGTGTTGTTGTCCATAAGAGTCTTATAATGGTGAAGCAATAATGCACAAACACCGAATCTGCTTATAAGACGATTCGAGTGGAATCCGTCCCACTGAGAAAGCATACGAGGTGGGAGAGAAAGAAAAGGGCCAGTTAGGACTGTGTGGACTATTTTCGTATGCTTTATAGTGTTGTTATCCGTAAGAGTCTTATAATTATGAAGGAATGATGCACAAACACTAATTCTACTTGTAGGACGATTCGAGTGAAATCCGTTCCATTTAGAATGAAAAGAAGGTTGGAGACAAAGAAAATGCCTTGTTAGGAGTGTGTGGACTATTTTGGTATGCTTTATAGTGTTGTTGTCCGTTATAGTCTTACATTTGTGAAGGAATGATGCACAAACACCGAATCTACTTATAGGACGATTCGAGTGAAATCCGTTCCATTTAGAAAGAAAAGAAGGTCGAAGACAAAGAAAAGGGCCTGTTAGGAGTGAGTGGACTATTTATGTATGCTTTATAGTGTTTTTACAAAGAGTCTTACAATGGTGAAGGAATGATGCACAAACACCTATTCTATTAATAGGACGATTCGAGTGAAATCCGCCCCACTTATAAAGAAAAGAAGGTTGGAAAGAAAGAAAATGGACAGTTAGGACCGTGTGGACTATTTTGGTATGCTTTATAGTATCGTTATCCCTAAGAATCTTTTAATGATGAAGGAATGAAGTACAAACATCGGTTCAACTTATTAGACGATTTGAGTGAAATCCGTCCTACTTAGAAAGAATATGAGGTTGGAGAAATACAAAAGGGTCAGTTAGGACTCTGTGGACTATTTTGGTATGCTTTATAGCGTTGTTGTCCATAAGAGTCTTAGAACTGTGAAAGAATGATTCACAAACACCGATTCTACATATAGGACGATTCGAGTGAAATCCGTCCCGTTTAGAAAGAAAAGAAGGTTGGAGACAAAGAAAAGGCCTTGTTAGGAGTGTGTGGACTATTTTGGTATGCTTTATAGTGTTGTTGTCCATTATAGTCTTACAATTGTGAAGGAATGATGCACAAACACCGAATCTACTTATGGGACGATTCGAGTGAAATCCGTTCCATTTAGAAAGAAAAGAAGGTCGAAGACAAAGAAAAGGGCCTGTTAGGAGTGAGTGGACTATTTATGTATGCTTTATAGTGTTTTTCCAAAGAGTCTTACAATGGTGAAGGAATGATGCACAAACACCTATTCTATTAATAGGACGATTCGAGTGAAATCCGCCCCACTTATAAAGAAAAGAAGGTTGGAAAGAAAGAAAATGGCCAGTTAGGACCGTGTGGACTATTTCGGTATGCTTTATAGTGTTGTTGTCCATAAGAGTCCTATAACTGTGAAGGAATGATGCACAAACACCGGTTCAACTTATAGGACGATTGCATTGCAATACGTTCCAATTAGAAAAAAAGAAGTTTGGAGACAAAGAAAAGGGCTAGTTAGGAGTGTGTGGACTATTCTGGTATGCTTTATAGTGGTGTTGTTCATAAGAGTGTTATAATGGTGAAGGAATGATGCACAAACACCAATTCTTCTTATAGGACAATTCGAGTGAAATATGTCCAACTTAGAAAGAATATGACGTTGGAGAGAAAGTAAAGGGCCAGTTAGGACTGTGTGAATTATTTTGGTATGCTTTATAGTATTGTTATCCCTAAGAGTCTTATAATGATGAGGGAATAAAGTACGAGCACCGGTTCAACTTATTGGACGATTCGAGTGAAATCCGTCCCACTTAGAAAGAATATGAGGTTGGAGAAATACAAAAGGGTCAGTTAGGACTCTGTGGACTATTTTGGTATGCTTTATAGCGTTGTTGTCCATAAGAGTCTTAGAACTGTGAAAGAATGATGCACAAACACCGATTCTACTTATAGGACGATTCGAGTGAAATCCGTCCCGTTTAGAAAGAAAATTAGGTTGGAGACAAAGAAAAGGGCCAGTTAGGAGTGTGTGGACTATTTTGGTATGATTTATAGTGTTGTTGTGCATAAGATTCTTATAATGGTGAAGCAGTGATGCACAAACACCGAATCTACTTATAGGACGATTCGAGAGAAATTCGTCCCACTTAGAAAGAAAATAAGGTTAGAAGGAAAGAAAAGGGCCAGTTAGGAGCGTGTGGACTATTTTGGTATGCATTATAGTATTGTTATCCCTAAGAGTCTTATAATGATGAAGGAATAAAGTACGAGCACCGATTCAACTTATTGGACGATTCGAGTGAAATCCTTCCCAACTTAGAAAGGGTCAGTTAGGACTGTGTGGACTTTTTTGGTATGCTTTATATTATTGTTATCCCTAAGAGTCTTATAATGATGAAGGAATGAAGTACAAACACCGTTTCAACTTATTGGACGATTTGAGTGAAATCCGTCCCACTTAGAAAGAATATGGAGTTAGAACCGTTTGGACTATTTTGATATGCTTTATAGTGTTGTTGTCCATAAGTGTTTTATAACTGTAATGGAATGATGCATAAACACCGATACTACTTACAGGACGATTCGAGTGAAATCCGTCCCACTTAAAACGAAAAGAAGGTAGGAGATAGAACAAAGGGCCAGTTAGGACCGTGTGGACTATTTTGGTATCCTTTATAGTGTTGTTCTCCATAAGAGTCTGATATTTATGAAGGAACGATGCACAAACACTGAGTCTACTTGTAGGACGATTCGAGTGAAATCCGTTCCATTTTAGAAAGAAAAGAAGGTTGGAGACAAAGAAAAGGCCTTGTTAGGAGTGTGTGGACTATTTTGGTATGCTTTATAGTGTTGTTGTCCATAAGAGTCTTATAATGGTGAAGCAATAATGCACAAACACCGAATCTACTTATAAGACAATTCGAGTGGAATCCGTCCCACTGAGAAAGCATACGAGGTGGGAGAGAAAGAAAAGGGCCAGTTAGGACTGTGTGGACTATTTTCGTATGCTTTATAGTGTTGTTATCCGTAAGAGTCTTATAATTATGAAGGAATGATGCACAAACACTAATTCTACTTGTAGGACGATTCGAGTGAAATCCGTTCCATTTAGAATGAAAAGAAGGTTGGAGACAAAGAAAATGCCTTGTTAGGAGTGTGTGGACTATTTTGGTATGCTTTATAGTGTTGTTGTCCATTATAGTCTTACAATTGTGAAGGAATGATGCACAAACACCGAATCTACTTATAGGACGATTCGAGTGAAATCCGTTCCATTTAGAAAGAAAAGAAGGTCGAAGACAAAGAAAAGGGCCTGTTAGGAGTGAGTGGACTATTTATGTATGCTTTATAGTGTTTTTCCAAAGAGTCTTACAATGGTGAAGGAATGATGCACAAACACCTATTCTATTAATAGGACGATTCGAGTGAAATCCGCCCCACTTATAAAGAAAAGAAGGTTGGAAAGAAAGAAAATGGCCAGTTAGGACCGTGTGGACTATTTCGGTATGCTTTATAGTGTTGTTGTCCATAAGAGTCCTATAACTGTGAAGGAATGATGCACAAACACCGGTTCAACTTATAGGACGATTGCATTGCAATACGTTCCAATTAGAAAAAAAGAAGTTTGGAGACAAAGAAAAGGGCTAGTTAGGAGTGTGTGGACTATTCTGGTATGCTTTATAGTGGTGTTGTTCATAAGAGTGTTATAATGGTGAAGGAATGATGCACAAACACCAATTCTTCTTATAGGACAATTCGAGTGAAATATGTCCAACTTAGAAAGAATATGACGTTGGAGAGAAAGTAAAGGGCCAGTTAGGACTGTGTGAATTATTTTGGTATGCTTTATAGTATTGTTATCCCTAAGAGTCTTATAATGATGAGGGAATAAAGTACGAGCACCGGTTCAACTTATTGGACGATTCGAGTGAAATCCGTCCCACTTAGAAAGAATATGAGGTTGGAGAAATACAAAAGGGTCAGTTAGGACTCTGTGGACTATTTTGGTATGCTTTATAGCGTTGTTGTCCATAAGAGTCTTAGAACTGTGAAAGAATGATGCACAAACACCGATTCTACTTATAGGACGATTCGAGTGAAATCCGTCCCGTTTAGAAAGAAAAGAAGGTTGGAGACAAAGAAAAGGCCTTGTTAGGAGTGTGTGGACTATTTTGGTATGCTTTATAGTGTTGTTGTCCATTATAGTCTTACAATTGTGAAGGAATGATGCACAAACACCGAATCTACTTATGGGACGATTCGAGTGAAATCCGTTCCATTTAGAAAGAAAAGAAGGTCGAAGACAAAGAAAAGGGCCTGTTAGGAGTGAGTGGACTATTTATGTATGCTTTATAGTGTTTTTCCAAAGAGTCTTACAATGGTGAAGGAATGATGCACAAACACCTATTCTATTAATAGGACGATTCGAGTGAAATCCGCCCCACTTATAAAGAAAAGAAGGTTGGAAAGAAAGAAAATGGCCAGTTAGGACCGTGTGGACTATTTCGGTATGCTTTATAGTGTTGTTGTCCATAAGAGTCCTATAACTGTGAAGGAATGATGCACAAACACCGGTTCAACTTATAGGACGATTGCATTGCAATACGTTCCAATTAGAAAAAAAGAAGTTTGGAGACAAAGAAAAGGGCTAGTTAGGAGTGTGTGGACTATTCTGGTATGCTTTATAGTGGTGTTGTTCATAAGAGTGTTATAATGGTGAAGGAATGATGCACAAACACCAATTCTTCTTATAGGACAATTCGAGTGAAATATGTCCAACTTAGAAAGAATATGACGTTGGAGAGAAAGTAAAGGGCCAGTTAGGACTGTGTGAATTATTTTGGTATGCTTTATAGTATTGTTATCCCTAAGAGTCTTATAATGATGAGGGAATAAAGTACGAGCACCGGTTCAACTTATTGGACGATTCGAGTGAAATCCGTCCCACTTAGAAAGAATATGAGGTTGGAGAAATACAAAAGGGTCAGTTAGGACTCTGTGGACTATTTTGGTATGCTTTATAGCGTTGTTGTCCATAAGAGTCTTAGAACTGTGAAAGAATGATGCACAAACACCGATTCTACTTATAGGACGATTCGAGTGAAATCCGTCCCGTTTAGAAAGAAAATTAGGTTGGAGACAAAGAAAAGGGCCAGTTAGGAGTGTGTGGACTATTTTGGTATGATTTATAGTGTTGTTGTGCATAAGATTCTTATAATGGTGAAGCAGTGATGCACAAACACCGAATCTACTTATAGGACGATTCGAGAGAAATTCGTCCCACTTAGAAAGAAAATAAGGTTAGAAGGAAAGAAAAGGGCCAGTTAGGAGCGTGTGGACTATTTTGGTATGCATTATAGTATTGTTATCCCTAAGAGTCTTATAATGATGAAGGAATAAAGTACGAGCACCGATTCAACTTATTGGACGATTCGAGTGAAATCCTTCCCAACTTAGAAAGGGTCAGTTAGGACTGTGTGGACTTTTTTGGTATGCTTTATATTATTGTTATCCCTAAGAGTCTTATAATGATGAAGGAATGAAGTACAAACACCGTTTCAACTTATTGGACGATTTGAGTGAAATCCGTCCCACTTAGAAAGAATATGGAGTTAGAACCGTTTGGACTATTTTGATATGCTTTATAGTGTTGTTGTCCATAAGTGTTTTATAACTGTAATGGAATGATGCATAAACACCGATACTACTTACAGGACGATTCGAGTGAAATCCGTCCCACTTAAAACGAAAAGAAGGTAGGAGATAGAACAAAGGGCCAGTTAGGACCGTGTGGACTATTTTGGTATCCTTTATAGTGTTGTTCTCCATAAGAGTCTGATATTTATGAAGGAACGATGCACAAACACTGAGTCTACTTGTAGGACGATTCGAGTGAAATCCGTTCCATTTTAGAAAGAAAAGAAGGTTGGAGACAAAGAAAAGGCCTTGTTAGGAGTGTGTGGACTATTTTGGTATGCTTTATAGTGTTGTTGTCCATAAGAGTCTTATAATGGTGAAGCAATAATGCACAAACACCGAATCTACTTATAAGACAATTCGAGTGGAATCCGTCCCACTGAGAAAGCATACGAGGTGGGAGAGAAAGAAAAGGGCCAGTTAGGACTGTGTGGACTATTTTCGTATGCTTTATAGTGTTGTTATCCGTAAGAGTCTTATAATTATGAAGGAATGATGCACAAACACTAATTCTACTTGTAGGACGATTCGAGTGAAATCCGTTCCATTTAGAATGAAAAGAAGGTTGGAGACAAAGAAAATGCCTTGTTAGGAGTGTGTGGACTATTTTGGTATGCTTTATAGTGTTGTTGTCCATTATAGTCTTACAATTGTGAAGGAATGATGCACAAACACCGAATCTACTTATAGGACGATTCGAGTGAAATCCGTTCCATTTAGAAAGAAAAGAAGGTCGAAGACAAAGAAAAGGGCCTGTTAGGAGTGAGTGGACTATTTATGTATGCTTTATAGTGTTTTTCCAAAGAGTCTTACAATGGTGAAGGAATGATGCACAAACACCTATTCTATTAATAGGACGATTCGAGTGAAATCCGCCCCACTTATAAAGAAAAGAAGGTTGGAAAGAAAGAAAATGGCCAGTTAGGACCGTGTGGACTATTTCGGTATGCTTTATAGTGTTGTTGTCCATAAGAGTCCTATAACTGTGAAGGAATGATGCACAAACACCGGTTCAACTTATAGGACGATTGCATTGCAATACGTTCCAATTAGAAAAAAAGAAGTTTGGAGACAAAGAAAAGGGCTAGTTAGGAGTGTGTGGACTATTCTGGTATGCTTTATAGTGGTGTTGTTCATAAGAGTGTTATAATGGTGAAGGAATGATGCACAAACACCAATTCTTCTTATAGGACAATTCGAGTGAAATATGTCCAACTTAGAAAGAATATGACGTTGGAGAGAAAGTAAAGGGCCAGTTAGGACTGTGTGAATTATTTTGGTATGCTTTATAGTATTGTTATCCCTAAGAGTCTTATAATGATGAGGGAATAAAGTACGAGCACCGGTTCAACTTATTGGACGATTCGAGTGAAATCCGTCCCACTTAGAAAGAATATGAGGTTGGAGAAATACAAAAGGGTCAGTTAGGACTCTGTGGACTATTTTGGTATGCTTTATAGCGTTGTTGTCCATAAGAGTCTTAGAACTGTGAAAGAATGATGCACAAACACCGATTCTACTTATAGGACGATTCGAGTGAAATCCGTCCCGTTTAGAAAGAAAAGAAGGTTGCAGACAAAGAAAAGGGCCAGTTAGGAGTGTGTGGACTATTTTGGTATGATTTATAGTGTTGTTGTGCATAAGATTCTTATAATGGTGAAGCAATGATGCACAAACACCGAATCTACTTATAGGACGATTCGAGAGAAATCCGTCCCACTTAGAAAGAAAATAAGGTTAGAAGGAAAGAAAAGGGCCAGTTAGGAGCGTGTGGACTATTTTGGTATGCTTTATAGTATTGTTATCCCTAAGAGTCTTATAATGATGAAGGAATAAAGTACGAGCACCGATTCAACTTATTGGACGATTCGAGTGAAATCCTTCCCACTTAGAAAGGGTCAGTTAGGACTGTGTGGACTTTTTTGGTATGCTTTGTATTATTGTTATCCCTAAGAGTCTTATAATGATGAAGGAATGAAGTACAAACACCGTTTCAACTTATTGGACGATTTGAGTGAAATCCGTCCCACTTAGAAAGAATATGGAGTTAGAACCGTTTGGACTATTTTGATATGCTTTATAGTGTTGTTGTCCATAAGTGTTTTATAACTGTAATGGAATGATGCATAAACACCGATACTACTTACAGGACGATTCGAGTGAAATCCGTCCCACTTAAAACGAAAAGAAGGTAGGAGATAGAACAAAGGGCCAGTTAGGACCGTGTGGACTATTTTGGTATCCTTTATAGTGTTGTTCTCCATAAGAGTCTGATAATTATGAAGGAACGATGCACAAACACTGAGTCTACTTGTAGGACGATTCGAGTGAAATCCGTTCCATTTTAGAAAGAAAAGAAGGTTGGAGACAAAGAAAAGGCCTTGTTAGGAGTGTGTGGACTATTTTGGTATGCTTTATAGTGTTGTTGTCCATAAGAGTCTTATAATGGTGAAGCAATAATGCACAAACACCGAATCTGCTTATAAGACGATTCGAGTGGAATCCGTCCCACTGAGAAAGCATACGAGGTGGGAGAGAAAGAAAAGGGCCAGTTAGGACTGTGTGGACTATTTTCGTATGCTTTATAGTGTTGTTATCCGTAAGAGTCTTATAATTATGAAGGAATGATGCACAAACACTAATTCTACTTGTAGGACGATTCGAGTGAAATCCGTTCCATTTAGAATGAAAAGAAGGTTGGAGACAAAGAAAATGCCTTGTTAGGAGTGTGTGGACTATTTTGGTATGCTTTATAGTGTTGTTGTCCGTTATAGTCTTACATTTGTGAAGGAATGATGCACAAACACCGAATCTACTTATAGGACGATTCGAGTGAAATCCGTTCCATTTAGAAAGAAAAGAAGGTCGAAGACAAAGAAAAGGGCCTGTTAGGAGTGAGTGGACTATTTATGTATGCTTTATAGTGTTTTTCCAAAGAGTCTTACAATGGTGAAGGAATGATGCACAAACACCTATTCTATTAATAGGACGATTCGAGTGAAATCCGCCCCACTTATAAAGAAAAGAAGGTTGGAAAGAAAGAAAATGGCCAGTTAGGACCGTGTGGACTATTTCGGTATGCTTTATAGTGTTGTTGTCCATAAGAGTCCTATAACTGTGAAGGAATGATGCACAAACACCGGTTCAACTTATAGGACGATTGCATTGCAATACGTTCCAATTAGAAAAAAAGAAGTTTGGAGACAAAGAAAAGGGCTAGTTAGGAGTGTGTGGACTATTCTGGTATGCTTTATAGTGGTGTTGTTCATAAGAGTGTTATAATGGTGAAGGAATGATGCACAAACACCAATTCTTCTTATAGGACAATTCGAGTGAAATATGTCCAACTTAGAAAGAATATGACGTTGGAGAGAAAGTAAAGGGCCAGTTAGGACTGTGTGAATTATTTTGGTATGCTTTATAGTATTGTTATCCCTAAGAGTCTTATAATGATGAGGGAATAAAGTACGAGCACCGGTTCAACTTATTGGACGATTCGAGTGAAATCCGTCCCACTTAGAAAGAATATGAGGTTGGAGAAATACAAAAGGGTCAGTTAGGACTCTGTGGACTATTTTGGTATGCTTTATAGCGTTGTTGTCCATAAGAGTCTTAGAACTGTGAAAGAATGATGCACAAACACCGATTCTACTTATAGGACGATTCGAGTGAAATCCGTCCCGTTTAGAAAGAAAAGAAGGTTGGAGACAAAGAAAAGGGCCAGTTAGGAGTGTGTGGACTATTTTGGTATGATTTATAGTGTTGTTGTGCATAAGATTCTTATAATGATGAAGCAATGATGCACAAACACCGAATCTACTTATAGGACGATTCGAGTGAAATCCGTCCCATTTAGAAAGAAAATAAGGTTAGAAAGAAAGAAAAGGGCCAGTTAGGAGCGTGTGGACTATTTTGGTATGCTTTATAGTATTGTTATCCCTAAGAGTCTTATAATGATGAAGGAATAAAGTACGAGCACCGATTCAACTTATTGGACGATTCGAGTGAAATCCTTCCCACTTAGAAAGGGTCAGTTAGGACTGTGTGGACTTTTTTGGTATGCTTTATATTATTGTTATCCCTAAGAGTCTTATAATGATGAAGGAATGAAGTACAAACACCGTTTCAACTTATTGGACGATTTGAGTGAAATCCGTCCCACTTAGAAAGAATATGGAGTTAGAACCGTTTGGACTATTTTGATATGCTTTATAGTGTTGTTGTCCATAAGTGTTTTATAACTGTAATGGAATGATGCATAAACACCGATACTACTTACAGGACGATTCGAGTGAAATCCGTCCCACTTAAAACGAAAAGAAGGTAGGAGATAGAACAAAGGGCCAGTTAGGACCGTGTGGACTATTTTGGTATCCTTTATAGTGTTGTTCTCCATAAGAGTCTGATAATTATGAAGGAACGATGCACAAACACTGAGTCTACTTGTAGGACGATTCGAGTGAAATCCGTTCCATTTTAGAAAGAAAAGAAGGTTGGAGACAAAGAAAAGGCCTTGTTAGGAGTGTGTGGACTATTTTGGTATGCTTTATAGTGTTGTTGTCCATAAGAGTCTTATAATGGTGAAGCAATAATGCACAAACACCGAATCTGCTTATAAGACGATTCGAGTGGAATCCGTCCCACTGAGAAAGCATACGAGGTGGGAGAGAAAGAAAAGGGCCAGTTAGGACTGTGTGGACTATTTTCGTATGCTTTATAGTGTTGTTATCCGTAAGAGTCTTATAATTATGAAGGAATGATGCACAAACACTAATTCTACTTGTAGGACGATTCGAGTGAAATCCGTTCCATTTAGAATGAAAAGAAGGTTGGAGACAAAGAAAATGCCTTGTTAGGAGTGTGTGGACTATTTTGGTATGCTTTATAGTGTTGTTGTCCGTTATAGTCTTACATTTGTGAAGGAATGATGCACAAACACCGAATCTACTTATAGGACGATTCGAGTGAAATCCGTTCCATTTAGAAAGAAAAGAAGGTCGAAGACAAAGAAAAGGGCCTGTTAGGAGTGAGTGGACTATTTATGTATGCTTTATAGTGTTTTTCCAAAGAGTCTTACAATGGTGAAGGAATGATGCACAAACACCTATTCTATTAATAGGACGATTCGAGTGAAATCCGCCCCACTTATAAAGAAAAGAAGGTTGGAAAGAAAGAAAATGGCCAGTTAGGACCGTGTGGACTATTTCGGTATGCTTTATAGTGTTGTTGTCCATAAGAGTCCTATAACTGTGAAGGAATGATGCACAAACACCGGTTCAACTTATAGGACGATTGCATTGCAATACGTTCCAATTAGAAAAAAAGAAGTTTGGAGACAAAGAAAAGGGCTAGTTAGGAGTGTGTGGACTATTCTGGTATGCTTTATAGTGGTGTTGTTCATAAGAGTGTTATAATGGTGAAGGAATGATGCACAAACACCAATTCTTCTTATAGGACAATTCGAGTGAAATATGTCCAACTTAGAAAGAATATGACGTTGGAGAGAAAGTAAAGGGCCAGTTAGGACTGTGTGAATTATTTTGGTATGCTTTATAGTATTGTTATCCCTAAGAGTCTTATAATGATGAGGGAATAAAGTACGAGCACCGGTTCAACTTATTGGACGATTCGAGTGAAATCCGTCCCACTTAGAAAGAATATGAGGTTGGAGAAATACAAAAGGGTCAGTTAGGACTCTGTGGACTATTTTGGTATGCTTTATAGCGTTGTTGTCCATAAGAGTCTTAGAACTGTGAAAGAATGATGCACAAACACCGATTCTACTTATAGGACGATTCGAGTGAAATCCGTCCCGTTTAGAAAGAAAAGAAGGTTGGAGACAAAGAAAAGGGCCAGTTAGGAGTGTGTGGACTATTTTGGTATGATTTATAGTGTTGTTGTGCATAAGATTCTTATAATGATGAAGCAATGATGCACAAACACCGAATCTACTTATAGGACGATTCGAGTGAAATCCGTCCCATTTAGAAAGAAAATAAGGTTAGAAAGAAAGAAAAGGGCCAGTTAGGAGCGTGTGGACTATTTTGGTATGCTTTATAGTATTGTTATCCCTAAGAGTCTTATAATGATGAAGGAATAAAGTACGAGCACCGATTCAACTTATTGGACGATTCGAGTGAAATCCTTCCCACTTAGAAAGGGTCAGTTAGGACTGTGTGGACTTTTTTGGTATGCTTTATATTATTGTTATCCCTAAGAGTCTTATAATGATGAAGGAATGAAGTACAAACACCGTTTCAACTTATTGGACGATTTGAGTGAAATCCGTCCCACTTAGAAAGAATATGGAGTTAGAACCGTTTGGACTATTTTGATATGCTTTATAGTGTTGTTGTCCATAAGTGTTTTATAACTGTAATGGAATGATGCATAAACACCGATACTACTTACAGGACGATTCGAGTGAAATCCGTCCCACTTAAAACGAAAAGAAGGTAGGAGATAGAACAAAGGGCCAGTTAGGACCGTGTGGACTATTTTGGTATCCTTTATAGTGTTGTTCTCCATAAGAGTCTGATAATTATGAAGGAACGATGCACAAACACTGAGTCTACTTGTAGGACGATTCGAGTGAAATCCGTTCCATTTTAGAAAGAAAAGAAGGTTGGAGACAAAGAAAAGGCCTTGTTAGGAGTGTGTGGACTATTTTGGTATGCTTTATAGTGTTGTTGTCCATAAGAGTCTTATAATGGTGAAGCAATAATGCACAAACACCGAATCTGCTTATAAGACGATTCGAGTGGAATCCGTCCCACTGAGAAAGCATACGAGGTGGGAGAGAAAGAAAAGGGCCAGTTAGGACTGTGTGGACTATTTTCGTATGCTTTATAGTGTTGTTATCCGTAAGAGTCTTATAATTATGAAGGAATGATGCACAAACACTAATTCTACTTGTAGGACGATTCGAGTGAAATCCGTTCCATTTAGAATGAAAAGAAGGTTGGAGACAAAGAAAATGCCTTGTTAGGAGTGTGTGGACTATTTTGGTATGCTTTATAGTGTTGTTGTCCGTTATAGTCTTACATTTGTGAAGGAATGATGCACAAACACCGAATCTACTTATAGGACGATTCGAGTGAAATCCGTTCCATTTAGAAAGAAAAGAAGGTCGAAGACAAAGAAAAGGGCCTGTTAGGAGTGAGTGGACTATTTATGTATGCTTTATAGTGTTTTTCCAAAGAGTCTTACAATGGTGAAGGAATGATGCACAAACACCTATTCTATTAATAGGACGATTCGAGTGAAATCCGCCCCACTTATAAAGAAAAGAAGGTTGGAAAGAAAGAAAATGGCCAGTTAGGACCGTGTGGACTATTTCGGTATGCTTTATAGTGTTGTTGTCCATAAGAGTCCTATAACTGTGAAGGAATGATGCACAAACACCGGTTCAACTTATAGGACGATTGCATTGCAATACGTTCCAATTAGAAAAAAAGAAGTTTGGAGACAAAGAAAAGGGCTAGTTAGGAGTGTGTGGACTATTCTGGTATGCTTTATAGTGGTGTTGTTCATAAGAGTGTTATAATGGTGAAGGAATGATGCACAAACACCAATTCTTCTTATAGGACAATTCGAGTGAAATATGTCCAACTTAGAAAGAATATGACGTTGGAGAGAAAGTAAAGGGCCAGTTAGGACTGTGTGAATTATTTTGGTATGCTTTATAGTATTGTTATCCCTAAGAGTCTTATAATGATGAGGGAATAAAGTACGAGCACCGGTTCAACTTATTGGACGATTCGAGTGAAATCCGTCCCACTTAGAAAGAATATGAGGTTGGAGAAATACAAAAGGGTCAGTTAGGACTCTGTGGACTATTTTGGTATGCTTTATAGCGTTGTTGTCCATAAGAGTCTTAGAACTGTGAAAGAATGATGCACAAACACCGATTCTACTTATAGGACGATTCGAGTGAAATCCGTCCCGTTTAGAAAGAAAAGAAGGTTGGAGACAAAGAAAAGGGCCAGTTAGGAGTGTGTGGACTATTTTGGTATGATTTATAGTGTTGTTGTGCATAAGATTCTTATAATGATGAAGCAATGATGCACAAACACCGAATCTACTTATAGGACGATTCGAGTGAAATCCGTCCCATTTAGAAAGAAAATAAGGTTAGAAAGAAAGAAAAGGGTCAGTTAGGAGCGTGTGGACTATTTTGGTATGCTTTATAGTATTGTTATCCCTAAGAGTCTTATAATGATGAAGGAATAATGTACGATCACCGATTCAACTTATTGGACGATTCGAGTGAAATCCGTCCCACTTAGAAAGAATATGAGTTTAGAGAGAAAGAAAAGGGTCAGTTAGGACTGTGTGGACTTTTTTGGTATGGTTTATAGTATTGTTATCCCTAAGAGTCTTATAATGATGAAGGAATGAAGTACAAACACCGTTTCAACTTATTGGACGATTTGAGTGAAATCCGTCCCACTTAGAAATAATATGGAGTTAGAACCGTTTGGACTATTTTGATATGCTTTATTGTGTTGTTGTCCATAAGTGTTTTATAACTGTAATGGAATGATGCATAAACACCGATACTACTTATAGGACGATTCGAGTGAAATCCGTCCCACTTTTTTTCTTTTTTTTTTTTTTTTTTTTTTTTTTTTTGAAAGGTAAGTCAATGTTATAGCAAAATTAAAAAATAGCTAGAAGCCTACAAAATACTTGGGGCATACCCCAAGGGTGGAACCCCCAAACCCACCAAAGAGTTAAGCTTAACTCTAAACACAGGGGACAATACAAGAAAATCACCATAACCCTGACAACAAAAAAACAAGTCTGATAATACATAAGACTAAAGCACCCAATGTTTTACAAATCTCCAGAACCCCTCACAACACAAAATATACATAATCTTCATCAGATTACAAAAATGAATTCCTATCACTGTGAGGGTCTTCATAGCCATCCTAACCCCATGAGTTTCAGCCACCAACTTGTAAAGCTTAATATGAGCCTTGAAATCCCCACATATGAACATAATCAAGATAAATGGAACAAATAGCAGAGCATTTGATCCATCATTTTCCATCTTTAGAACCGTGTCCATAAATGGAAGAGCATCCTTGTCAAATAGCCAAGAGCACTAATAAGAGTCTGCCATCATAAAACTGCACTATAAAATAGCCCTGAAACACTGAAAAACGACCATTTTCAGCATTGAAATACTGAAATCTGCACTGAAAAAACTGCATTTCAGCACTGAAACATTGAAAATACTGCATTTCAGCTCTGGAAAAACTGCATTTCAGTACTGAAACACTGAAATCAGCACTGAAAAACTGTATTTCAGCACTGGTAAATCTGCCCCGATACACTGCATTGCTGGCCGTCACAAAACTGCAGTTTACAAACTGCACTGAAGCACCGAACAACGACCGAAAACTGTAGTAGCCATCCGCGAGGGACTTCATAGCCATCCGAACCCCGTGAACCTCAGCTACCAACTTATAAATCTGCACAAGGTAAGCAAAGGGATCAAAAGATAATGCAACATTTAAAATTTTTATCATAAACCACCTCCCCCGCATTCTGAACCAACTCCTGAACCATACCCCCAACAACACTGAAACATGCTCTATACCACTCATCCAGACAGCAATCCTGAACATAAATTCCAGGAAAACTGAGCAAAAAATAATCTCCTCACCCATTGCTAGAAACTCTATCTCCATTTTGAATATCCAACAAGTGATACAATCTAAATTTGACAGTAGAATTTATTTCCTTAACAAGTTGATCCTCCTTTTTAAACTCTCCAGCAAACAGCCTGAGATTCCTTTCCCTCCATAAAATGTAAACACTAGCAGCCAATGATAGTTTGGTAACACATGCCTTTAAAGTATTATTTGTACAGTGGACATTGCACCAATTTACCATATCCACTCACTTCTTCCCAACTTGCCTTAAACCATTATCAGTTGCAACCGAAGCCCAAACTTGAGAAGAGAAGCTGCATTCAAAAAATACATGCTCCCTGCTTTCACACGGTAAGTCACAGAAGACACATTTTTGTTGCTGAATCATCCCATAAAGGACCAATTTATCTTGTGTTTGCATCCTATTATGAATTAAAGTCCATAAGATGAAAGCATGTCTTGGAATATTATTTGGGAACCACACAGTCTTGTACCATTGAACTTGATTATCCCTGTTCCTTAACAAATTCCAAGTTGAACTAATAGAATACTTACCCCTGGTAGGCTTCCAAATCAAGGTATCAACTTCATGACAATCTGGAGGGGGAAGGGTAGCAATATCATCTCTTAACTCCATTAATTTATAAGAGTTTGCAAAAGGAGGAAACCATTGCCCATTTCTGATTATAGCATTGACTTTACAATTGTTTCTTAACCCAGAATCATACCTGATCCTATCCCCATGTTTTTCTACAATAGAATTGGGATACAACCAATCATCATGCCAAAGAAGAATATTATCGCCATTCCCAACCTTGTACTCAATGTATTGTCTAAAAGTATCTCTTAGACCCATTATCTTCTTCCATGACCAAGATCTTTTATCCGGGACCTTAAGCAGCCAGAAATTATGGTCTTTCATGAGCTCAATCCTTGCCCACTTACTCCAGAGGTTAGTGGGAATAGGCTGTAACAGGTTCCATAGCTGCTTACCAATAGCTGCCACATTCCAAGCTATCAAATCTTTTAATCCTAAGCCCCCTTCATCTTTCGGCAAACACACTTTAGCCCATGCCAACTTCTCACCACCACTCTTCAAATCAGCCCCTTTCCATAAGAATTTCCTCATTATCTCATTCAGTTGTTTAAACACAGATTTTGGAAGGATATATGTAGAACTCCAATAAACCTGAACTGAAAACAACACTGAGGCAATCAATTGTAACCTACCCGCAAAGGAAAGGAATCTACAATTCCAAGCCTGAACCCTTTTGGTAATTTTCAATACTAACTCTTGACAGTCAGCTGCATTAAGCTTTGAAGAAATCAGAGGCACCCCTAAATACTTGACAGACAATTTTCCAATTGAAAAGTTGGACCCAAGGACAATATTTTCTAAGACTCTACCCTCCACACCCGATGTAAAAATGGAGCTCTTTGAAGTATTAGGGATTAAACCTGAAAATTCACTAAACTTCCTCAAAACATCCAGCATACAGTTCACTGAATTTTCACTACCCTCACAGAAGAGGAATAGGTCATCAGCAAACATCAAATGATTAATCTCCAATTTTTTACATTTGGGGTGGAACTTAAAAGAGTCATTTTTCCCCAGCTTATTCAACATCCCTGAGAGAACTTCCATGTACATCACAAAAAGATAAGGAGACATAGGGTCCCCTTGCCTAAGCCCTCTTCCCCCTTTGAAAAACCCTTCAAGAGCACCATTAATATTTATAGAGAACTTAGGAGAAGAGCAACAAGTAAGAATCCAACCTCTAACTCTATCAGGCAAACCAAAACACTTCAACACGTCACCCAAAAAATCCCAAGAGACAGAGTCATAAGCTTTAGTCAAATCAATTTTCATGGCAACTCTAGCTGGAGACTCATCTTTATGGTACTAGAGTAATATCTCTTGAGCTAGCAGAACATTATCACAAATACTCCTACCCGGAACAAACCCAGATTGATTAGCACTTATACTCGAGTCTAGAATGGGTTTCAACCTATTAGCAATAATTTTTGCTATGCATTTATACAACACATTGTATACTGAAATAGGCCTGAACTCCGTCACTTTAGTAGGATTATCAACTTTGGGGATGAGAGAAATGGAAGTACAGTTTACTTCAGAAAGCAAATGACCTGAAGCAAAGAAATCCATTATGGCATCCACCACCTCATTTCCAATAACATCCCAGGCCGCCTTATAAAACACTGCATTCAAACCATCCGGACCTGGGGCTTTATCATCTTTTATTGCAAGGAAAGTAGCTTTGATTTCTTCTCTGGTCACATCTCTATTCATGTCTATACTTTGTTCTAGAGAAATAGGGTGTTGAATAAACTCATTCAAAACAGGGATCCTGACCTCTTCTCTCTTGGCAAAAAGATTCTTGTAAAATCCTACAATCTCTCTACTAACATCACCTTTATCAGTCAGAACAGTGCCATCCTCTCTAGTTATGGAAACTATATTGTTAAGAGCTTTCCTCTGATTAGCAATCTTATGAAAATAACTGGTGTTTTGATCTCCTAGCCTCAACCATTGAATCCTAGATAGCTGTCTATATAAACATTCCTCGGCATTTGACACTTTATAAAATTGTTTAAGACAGTCCTTTTCTATTATTTGAAATTCGTGATTTCCAGGATCCAAATCCACCAAGCATTGAATGTTCAATAACTTTTTCCTAGCTTCAGACACTTGAGTTGGTAAATTATCAAAGTGAGTTTTATTTAAAATTTTCAATGCATTCTTAACCATTTTCAGCTTCTGACTTACCACAAACATTTTACTCCCAGTAACATGACCATTCCACGCATCTCTCACCACTTGAGTAAACTTTTCATGTTTAGTTAAAAAATTATTGAACCTAAATGGTCTTTTAACCCTCTCTACCTCCATAGAGATTTTAACCGTAATACAAGCGTGATCCGAAACCCCTGGAGGCAGAAAAGAAACTTCAGTGGTTTGAAAATAATCAACCCAAGCTGAATTCACTAAGCATCTATCCAGCTTGCAAAACACATGACCATTGGACCAAGAAAGTTTGATACCATTATACTTCAAATCCATTAATCCTGCTCTATCTAGAGCCTGCCCACATTCCCTCATTTTTGCATTCCACTTGTCATCCCCACCCCATTTCTCATGTTGATATCTAATAACATTTAAGTCACCCGCACAAATCCAGGGGCTGTTCTTCAACGCCATGGAAATATCAAACAACTCTTTCCATAAAATCCTTCTCTCAATATAATCATTACTCCCATAAATAAATGTAGCGAAGAAATTATAAATTTTATCAACAGTACTCACTTTACAGTGAAGAAATTGAGCACTGCCCTTCAATAAATCCACATTTATTTTCTTTGGGTCCCAACAAATCCATAATCTTCCCAAATCCGCAAATTCATAATTATTAACTAACTTCCAACCTGGGCAAATCACTTTCATCACTTTATCAACATTGCTCTTTAACACCTTTGTCTCAATCAAACAAAAAATAGAAATATCTAAAGATTTAATCATTAGCTTTATTTCCTTTTGTTTCACATCCCCATTAAGACCACGAACTTTCCAAATATAGCAATTCATATGGAAACTAATTTTTATGAGACTGCTCTCCCCCCTTATCCTCTCTTTTCAAGCCCCTCTTAGTTTTAAATTTCTTGTTAGAAATGGGCCCCAACATACCAACACTTGAATCCAACAAGGACATTGGGCTCTTAATCCCTTTCTCTTTTATAATCAGAGGTTTTGTTCCATCTTTATGACCATGCTTCTCTTCCTCTACCATTCCCCCTGGTTCATGTATAAAACCTTCCTTTTCATTATCGGTATCAATTCCCCAATCCTCCATTATCTCCCCCTCATCAAAATCTCCCAAGCAAGCGAATTTATTAGGGGAAAGAACATTTGTATTATCCCTAGGAACCTCTATCTTCAATTCATTTACATTCACCCGATCCTCATGATTTTTAAATTCATTTGACTCAACAATATTCTCAACCTCAACTACATTATTTCCTAAATTCTGAATATCTTTAGGTATATCATTAACCTGCTCATGATTGATTGTATCAAAATTACTTATTTCTCCAACTTTCTTCCCCACAACAACCCATTCTTTCTTAATCTCTTTAGTTTTTTTAATAGCATTTTGGACTTTCATTTTAACACAATTTTTGGAAGAATGTCCAAAAATCTCACAGTGTTCACATTTCATGGGAACCCATTGATATTCAACACCAATAGTAACAATTCTCCCATCAGCCAACTTGACCCCTACCTCAGACGGAAATTCAGCTCTAATATCAACCTCAATACACATCCTGGCATAATTTAATCTACCCCTATCATTAGTTTGAGAATCAGTATATAGAGGTCTCCCCAAAATGCTAGCAATATATCCCAACCCATCAGGAGTCCACAATTGTAATGGGATATGATAAAATTTAACCCATATTGGAACACTTTTTAACCCTTGTTTATAGATAGCAAGATCAGGCCTCCACTTTTGCAACACCATAAGTTGGTTTGCAAAATGCCAAGGTCCACTTTCTATAATAGAGTTACAACTTTCAGCACTATCAAACTTGAACAAAAAGAAGCCCCTATCTAGGCTCATAACCTCATTCATCCCATTTTTACCCCAGAGTCTCTTTGCAATGGAATTAACTGTTAGGAATGGTAGTTTCCTATCCATACAATAACCCACTAAGCAATCCCTCCACAAATAACACCCCTTCATTTCGACCTCATAAGGTATTTCAACGATTTTATCTTTCACAGCTTGTGGGAAGTATTTTAATTGCATTTTGTTCTTTGAAATATTTTTAGTTAGTGTTTCTGCCCATGACACAGTAGGTTTAACACCTTCATCACTCCCGGGCTTCAGCAAATTTATACTCATCCCAGTATAATTTTCATTTCTCGAAGAGCCTGTAGGTATCTCTACCACTGCCTCTTTAGTACCCTCATCACTCAGAACAAAATCAGATCTTCCTACAGACACTTGGTGAACCGTAATCCCACTCCCTATCCCTCCTTCTAACACAGACTCCTTACCCTTAATTTCAGACCCCTGCTGTGAATCATTGTGCAACATTTTCATATCGCCCTCATGATTTCCAGCATTCATCATATATTTCCCTATCAGTTCATTTCTAGCCTGTATAGCTCCCCTAAACTCCTCTACCTGTTTCTTCAAACTTTCAATCTCAGCAGAATCCCCCATCACCAGACAATGAGGGCTCCAACCCTTACAAACCAAAAGAAAAGGGTACCAACCCTTACAAGAAAAACAAAATGGGCACCAACCCAAAAAAAACGAGCCAAGGGGCTCCAACCCAATCAACAAGGGGCACCAACCCCAATTAAAAGAGATGAAAACTTACAGTGACCTACCACAGCACACTCAGCTTATCACCTTCGTCAGGATAGCACAGCTACAGCAACAGCAGCACCAGAAAACACCAGAAATTTCGACCTTAGGCACAATCTAGCAGCTATCCAGAACCAACTTTCGTCTGAGGCACGAAAAGGATGGAAAACAGCTTCAGAAACTGCAACCCGGTTAGAAATATCAGAGAGTGTCTTCGGCAAGAGCAGCAGCTACAGGAGCAGCAGCAGCCGAAAATCGCCGACTCCTCAAAACAAAACGCCCCTTACACAGCTGAATCGTCTGAAAACCAGAGAAAAGGAGCTTCGTCTGACGAAATCCACGGCCTCCGAATCAAAAACTCAGCTAACAGTTGCCTAAAAAATCCAACAGCAAAAGAAAGACCCAGCTTCGGCAATTACAGCAGTAGCAGCTATAGGCCACAACTACAGCTTTCGCCTGTGTCCTCTGTTACCAGTTGTCTTCTTCAGCGGACAACACTGGATCGAGCTTCGTCTGACCGAGGATACTGACCGATCCCCAAAAGTCGCCCCTTGCTTCGTCTGCACAAACCGGGGATGGATTTGCGAAACCCACAACCCCCGAATCTAATGCAGTTACAGGATACACAGCAACCAATCATCCTCACACCCCTTTCTCAGGTCGTCTTCTTCAATCACAACACCGGCAACGAACACCTCTATTTCTGCAAGTCGATCCGAGTCTTCGACAGACCCACGATCACGTCGACCAGGATCAGAACCGTCAAGCAGGACCCTGGAGGATTCGACCTCACACCCCCTACTCAGACTTCAGGGGAATGAAGAAACGAAACCTCACCTGGATTCCGAAACGCACCCAATCGCCGGACAGCAACACCGTGAATAAGTGAGAAAGCTTCGACCCAGTCAAAATCTCTGAATGAACGAACAGGGGGATGAACAAAATTGTTTCAATCTCAATTTTGAATAAAGAAAAAGACGAAGTCAACACCCAACCACTCAAGATGAACTCCCAGATCTGATATGAATCGTGCTATAACTCAGTAGTTCAATCTCATAATTAACCTAACCCGTAAAGACTTAGTGGAATAACATAACAAACACTTGGTCAAACACAGTTTGACCGAGCCAAAAACATTAAATCACTCCACTACCCCAATTCCCAAACACCCCTCATTCTAGAGAGAAGGTAAAGCTACTCTCACTAGAAATCAGCTTTTCCCTAAACTAGTCTTACTAATCCGTCCCACTTAGAACGAAAAGAAGGTAGGAGACAGAACAAAGGGCCAGTTAGGACCGTGTGTACTATTTTGGTATCCTTTATAATGTTGTTCTCCATAAGAGTCTGATAATTATGAAGGAACGATGCACAAACACTGAGTCTACTTGTAGGACGATTCGAGTGAAATCCGTTCCATTTTAGAAAGAAAAGAAGGTTGGAGACAAATAAAAGGCCTTGTTAGGAGTGTGTGGACTATTTTGGTATGCTTTATAGTGTTGTTGTCCATAAGAGTCTTATAATGCTGAAGCAATAATGAACAAACACCGAATCTACTTATAAGACGATTCGAGTGAAATCCGTCCCACTGAGAAAGCATACGAGGTGGGAGAGAAAGAAAAGGGTCAGTTAGGACTGTGTGGACTATTTTCGTATGCTTTATAGTGTTGTTATCAGTAAGAGTCTTATAATTATGAAGGAATGATGCACAAACACTGATTCTACTTGTAGGACGATTCGAGTGAAATCCGTTCCATTTAGAATGAAAAGAAGGTTGGAGACAAAGAAAAGGCCTTGTTAGGAGTGTGTGGACTATTTTGGTATGCTTTATAGTGTTGTTGTCCATTATAGTCTTACAATTGAGAAGGAATGATGCACAAACACCGAATCTACTTATAGGACGATTCGATGAAATCCGTTCCATTTAGAAAGAAAAGAAGGTCGAAGACAAAGAAAAGGGCCTGTTAGGAGTGAGTGGACTATTTATGTATGCTTTATAGTGTTTTTCCAAAGAGTCTTACAATGGTGAAGGAATGATGCACAAACACCTATTCTACTAATAGGACGATTCGAGTGAAATCCGCCCCACTTAGAAAGAAAAGAAGGTTGGAAAGAAAGAAAATGGCCAGTTAGGACCGTGTGGACTATTTCGGTATGCTTTATAGTGTTGTTGTCCATAAGAGTCCTATAACTGTGAATGAATGATGCACAAACACCGGTTCAACTTATAGGACGATTCCATTGCAATACGTCCCAATTAGAAAGAAAAGAAGTTTGGAGACAAAGAAAAGGGCTAGTTAGGAGTGTGTGGACTATTTTGGTATGATTTATAGTGTTGTTGTGCATAAGATTCTTATAATGGTGAAGCAATGATGCACAAACACCGATTCTGCTTATAGGACGATTCGAGTGAAATCCATCCCGTTTAGAAAGAAAAGAAGGTCGGAGACAAAGAAAGGGCCAGTTAGGAGTGTGTGGACAATTTTTGTATGATTTATAGTGTTGTTGTGCATAAGATTCTTATAATGGTGAAGCAATGATGCACAAACACCGAATCTACTTATAGGACGATTCGAGTGAAATCCGTCCCACTTAGAAAGAAAATAAGGTTAGAAATAAAGAAAAGGGACAGTTAGGAGCGTGTGGACTATTTTGGTATGCTTTATAGTATTGTTATCCCTAAGAGTCTTATAATGATGAAGGAATAAAGTACGAGCACCGATTCAACTTATTGGACGATTCGAGTGAAATCCGTCCCACTTAGAAAGAATATGAGTTTGGAGAGAAAGAAAAGGGTCAGTTAGGACTGTGTGGACTTTTTTTGGTATGCTTTATAGTATTGTTATCCCTAAGAGTCTTATAATGATGAAGGAATGAAGTACAAACTCCGTTTCAACTTATTGGACGATTTGAGTGAAATCCGTCCCACTTAGAAAGAATATGGAGTTTGGAGAGAAAGAAAAGGGTCAGTTAGGACTGTGTGGACTTTTTTTGGTATGCTTTATAGTATTGTTATCCCTAAGAGTCTTATAATGATGAAGGAATAAAGTACGAGCACCGATTCAACTTATTGGACGATTCGAGTGAAATCCGTCCCACTTAGAAAGAATATGAGTTTGGAGAGAAAGAAAAGGGTCAGTTAGGACTGTGTGGACTTTTTTTGGTATGCTTTATAGTATTGTTATCCCTAAGAGTCTTATAATGATGAAGGAATGAAGTACAAACACCGTTTCAACTTATTGGACGATTTGAGTGAAATCCGTCCCACTTAGAAAGAATATGGAGTTAGAACCGTTTGGACTATTTTGATATGCTTTATAGTGTTGTTGTCCATAAGTGTTTTATAACTGTAATGGAATGATGCATAAACACCGATATTACTTATAGGACGATTCGAGTGAAATCCGTCCCACCTAGACCGAAAAGAAGGTAGGAGATAGAACAAAGGGCCAGTTAGGACCGTGTGGACTATTTTGGTGTCCTTTATAGTGTTGTTCTCCATAAGAGTCTGATAATTATGAAGGAACGATGCACGAACTTTGAGTCTACTTGTAGGACGATTCGAGTGAAATCCGTATCATTTTAGAAAGAAAAGAAGGTTGGAGACAAAGAAAAGGCCTTGTTGGGAGTGTGTGGACTATTTTGGTATGCTTTATAGTGTTGTTGTCCATAAGAGTCTTATAATGGTGAAGCAATAATGCACAAACACCGAATCTACTTATAAGACGATTCGAGTGAAATCCGTCCCACTGAGAAAGCATACGAGGTGGGAGAGAAAGAAAAGGGTCAGTTAGGACTGTGTGGACTATTTTCGTATGCTTTATAGTGTTGTTATCCGTAAGAGTCTTATAATTATGAAGGAATGATGCAGAAACACTGATTCTACTTGTAGGACGATTCGAGTGAAATCCGTTCCATTTAGAATGAAAAGAAGGTTGGAGACAAAGAAAAGGCCTTGTTAGGAGTGTGTGGACTATTTTGGTATGCTTTATAGTGTTGTTGTCCATTATAGTCTTACAATTGTGAAGGAATGATGCACAAACACCGAATCTACTTATAGGACGATTCGAGTGAAATCCGTTCCATTTAGAAAGAAAAGAAGGTTGAAGACAAAGAAAAGGGCCTGTTAGGAGTGAGTGGACTATTTATGTATGCTTTATAGTGTTTTTCCATAAGAGTCTTATAATGGTGAAGGAATGATGCACAAACACCTATTCTACTAATAGGACGATTCGAGTGAAATCCGCCCCACTTAGAAAGAAAAGAAGGTTGGAAAGAAAGAAAATGGCCAGTTAGGACCGTGTGGACTATTTTGGCATGCTTTATAGTGTTGCTGTCCATAAGAGTCCTATAACTGTGAAGGAATGATGCACAAACACCGGTTCAACTTATAGGACGATTCCATTGCAATACGTCCCAATTAGAAAGAAAAGAAGTTTGGAGACAAAGAAAAGGGCTAGTTAGGAGTGTGTGGACTATTCTGGTATGCTTTATAGTGGTGTTGTTCATAAGAGTGTTATAATGGTGAAGGAATGATGCACAAACACCAATTCTTCTTATAGGACAATTCGAGTGAAATCTGTCCAACTTAGAAAGAATATGACGTTGGAGAGAAAGTAAAGGGCCAGTTAGGACTGTGTGAATTATTTTGGTATGCTTTATAGTATCGTTATCCCTAAGAATCTTTTAATGATGAAGGAATGAAGTACAAACATCGGTTCAACTTATTAGACGATTTGAGTGAAATCCGTCCTACTTAGAAAGAATATGAGGTTGGAGAAATACAAAAGGGTCAGTTAGGACTCTGTGGACTATTTTGGTATGCTTTATAGTGTTGTTGTCCATAAGAGTCTTAGAACTGTGAAAGAATGATGCACAAACACCGATTCTGCTTATAGGACGATTCGAGTGAAATCCGTCCCGTTTAGAAAGAAAAGAAGGTCGGAGACAAAGAAAAGGGCCAGTTAGGAGTGTGTGGACTATTTTGGTATGATTTATAGTATTTTTTAGCATAAGATTCTTATAATGGTGAAGCAATGATGCACAAACACCGAATCTACTTATAGGACGATTCGAGTGAAATCCGTCCCACTTAGAAAGAAAATAAGGTTAGAAAGAAAGAAAAGGGCCAGTTAGGAGCGTGTGGACTATTTTGGTATGCTTTATAGTATTGTTATCCCTAAGAGTCTTATAATGATGAAGGAATAAAGTACGAGCACCGATTCAACTTATTGGACGATTCGAGTGAAATCCGTCCCACTTAGAAAGAATATGAGTTTGGAGAGAAAGAAAAGGGTCAGTTAGGACTGTGTGGACTTTTTTTGGTATGCTTTATAGTATTGTTATCCCTAAGAGTCTTATAATGATGAAGGAATGAAGTACAAACACCGTTTAAACTTATTGGACGATTTGAGTGAAATCCGTCCCACTTAGAAAGAATATGGAGTTAGAACCGTTTGGACTATTTTGATATGCTTTATAGTGTTGTTGTCCATAAGTGTTTTATAACTGTAATGGAATAATGCATAAACACCGATACTACTTATAGGACGATTCGAGTGAAATCCGTCCCATTCAGAACGAAAAGAAGGTAGGAGATAGAACAAAGGGCCAGTTAGGACCGTGTGGACTATTTTGGTGTCCTTTATAGTGTTGTTCTCCTTAAGAGTCTGATAATTATGAAGGAACGATGCACGAACACTGAGTCTACTTGTAGGACGATTCGAGTGAAATCCGTTCCATTTTAGAAAGAAAAGAAGGTTGGAGACAAAGAAAAGGCCTTGTTGGGAGTGTGTGGACTATTTTGGTATGCTTTATAGTGTTGTTGTCCATAAGAGTCTTATAATGGTGAAGCAATAATGCACAAACACCGAATCTACTTATAAGACGATTCGAGTGGAATCCGTCCCACTGAGAAAGCATACGAGGTGGGAGAGAAAGAAAAGGGTCAGTTAGGACTGTGTGGACTATTTTCGTATGCTTTATAGTGTTGTTATCCGTAAGAGTCTTATAATTATGAAGGAATGATGCACAAACACTGATTCTACTTGTAGGACGATTCGAGTGAAATCCGTTCCATTTAGAATGAAAAGAAGGTTGGAGACAAAGAAAAGGCCTTGTTAGGAGTGTGTGGACTATTTTGGTATGCTTTATAGTGTTGTTAGGAGTGTGTGGACTAAAGAAAAGGGCTAGTTAGGAGTGTGTGGACTATTCTGGTATGCTTTATAGTGGTGTTGTTCATAAGGGTGTTATAATGGTGAAGGAATGATGCACAAACACCAATTCTTCTTATAGGACAATTCGAGTGAAATCTGTCCAACTTAGAAAGAATATGACGTTGGAGAGAAAGTAAAGGGCCAGTTAGGACTGTGTGAATTATTTTGGTATGCTTTATAGTATCGTTATCCCTAAGAATCTTTTAATGATGAAGGAATGAAGTACAAACATCGGTTCAACTTATTAGACGATTTGAGTGAAATCCGTCCTACTTAGAAAGAATATGAGGTTGGAGAAATACAAAAGGGTCAGTTAGGACTCTGTGGACTATTTTGGTATGCTTTATAGTGTTGTTGTCCATAAGAGTCTTAGAACTGTGAAAGAATGATGCACAAACACCGATTCTGCTTATAGGACGATTCGAGTGAAATCCGTCCCGTTTAGAAAGAAAAGAAGGTCGGAGACAAAGAAAAGGGCCAGTTAGGAGTGTGTGGACTATTTTGGTATGATTTATAGTGTTGTTGTGCATAAGATTCTTATAATGGTGAAGCAATGATGCACAAACACCGAATCTACTTATAGGACGATTCGAGTGAAATCCGTCCCACTTAGAAAGAAAATAAGGTTAGAAAGAAAGAAAAGGGCCAGTTAGGAGCGTGTGGACTATTTTGGTATGCTTTATAGTATTGTTATCCCTAAGAGTCTTATAATGATGAAGGAATAAAGTACGAGCACCGATTCAACTTATTGGACGATTCGAGTGAAATCCGTCCCACTTAGAAAGAATATGAGTTTGGAGAGAAAGAAAAGGGTCAGTTAGGACTGTGTGGACTTTTTTTGGTATGCTTTATAGTATTGTTATCCCTAAGAGTCTTATAATGATGAAGGAATGAAGTACAAACACCGTTTTAACTTATTGGACGATTTGAGTGAAATCCGTCCCACTTAGAAAGAATATGGAGTTAGAACCGTTTGGACTATTTTGATATGCTTTATAGTGTTGTTGTCCATAAGTGTTTTATAACTGTAATGGAATGATGCATAAACACCGATACTACTTATAGGACGATTCGAGTGAAATCCGTCCCACTTAGAACGAAAAGAAGGTAGGAGATAGAACAAAGGGCCAGTTAGGACCGTGTGGACTATTTTGGTGTCCTTTATAGTGTTGTTCTCCATAAGAGTCTGATAATTATGAAGGAACGATGCACGAACACTGAGTCTACTTGTAGGACGATTCGAGTGAAATCCGTTCCATTTTAGAAAGAAAAGAAGGTTGGAGACAAAGAAAAGGCCTTGTTGGGAGTGTGTGGACTATTTTGGTATGCTTTATAGTGTTGTTGTCCATAAGAGTCTTATAATGGTGAAGCAATAATGCACAAACACCGAATCTACTTATAAGACGATTCGAGTGAAATCCGTCCCACTGAGAAAGCATACGAGGTGGGAGAGAAAGAAAAGGGTCTGTTAGGACTGTGTGGACTATTTTCGTATGCTTTATAGTGTTGTTATCCGTAAGAGTCTTATAATTATGAAGGAATGATGCACAAACACTGATTCTACTTGTAGGACGATTCGAGTGAAATCCGTTCCATTTAGAATGAAAAGAAGGTTGGTGACAAAGAAAAGGCCTTGTTAGGAGTGTGTGGACTATTTTGGTATGCTTTATAGTGTTGTTGTCCATTATAGTCTTACAATTGTGAAGGAATGATGCACAAACACCAAATCTACTTATAGGACGATTCGAGTGAAATCCGTTCCATTTAGAAAGAAAATAAGGTTGAAGACAAAGAAAAGGGCCTGTTAGGAGTGAGTGGACTATTTATGTATGCTTTATAGTGTTTTTCCATAAGAGTCTTATAATGGTGAAGGAATGATGCACAAACACCTATTCTACTAATAGGACGATTCGAGTGAAATCCGCCCCACTTAGAAAGAAAAGAAGGTTGGAAAGAAAGAAAATGGCCAGTTAGGACCGTGTGGACTATTTTGGCATGCTTTATAGTGTTGTTGTCCATAAGAGTCCTATAACTGTGAAGAAATGATGCACAAACACCGGTTCAACTTATAGGACGATTCCATTGCAATACGTCCCAATTAGAAAGAAAAGAAGTTTGGAGACAAAGAAAAGGGCTAGTTAGGAGTGTGTGGACTATTCTGGTATGCTTTATAGTGGTGTTGTTCATAAGAGTGTTATAATGGTGAAGGAATGATGCACAAACACCAATTCTTCTTATAGGACAATTCGAGTGAAATCTGTCCAACTTAGAAAGAATATGACGTTGGAGAGAAAGTAAAGGGCCAGTTAGGACTGTGTGAATTATTTTGGTATGCTTTATAGTATCGTTATCCCTAAGAATCTTTTAATGATGAAGGAATGAAGTACAAACATCGGTTCAACTTATTAGACGATTTGAGTGAAATCCGTCCTACTTAGAATAATGTTTGGGTTAGTGGATTGAATAATGTTTTTGACTCGGTCAAACTGAGTTTGACCAAGTTATTTGTTATGTTATTCCACTGAGTCATTACGGGTTAAGAACAATTTCAGATTCATGTACTGAGTTTTAAACGGGTCATTTCAGATCTGAGTGTGTTTTGGATGTTGACTTTTTTCGTCCTTTTCACTTCAATCTGATTGGGTTCTCCATCGAAGACAAGGAGAGTGTAAGGTTGTACACACTCACAATACCCTGAAATCTGAGTAAGGGTTTGTACGAGTAGTGTTCTTTGCTTCGGTTCTTGGTGGAGTATCCAGTTTCTAAGAGAAAGAGTGGGCGACGGTCATTTCAGAGCTGGGAGTTGAGTTTCTGAAATCGGGTGTTGATTTCGAAGCCTCCTTCTTCATTGCGGTGAAGACGAAGCTGGAAGGTGAGCGAAGTTTGTAGGCTTAATACAGTAAGTTGCTTTTTCTTCTTCTTGGAGTATCCTGTTCGAAGGTGCTTCGTTTCCATATCTCCCTGAAGTCTGAGTAAGGGATCGGTGGACGAGGTTCTTGTCAGGCGATTTCATTGTTCGAAGTTGGTTCTTACGAACGCTGAGAAATTACCGTTTTGAAGTGGGTCGCTCGTCGATCTGCGGTGAAACCAGTCCATACAAAGCATTTGCTCGTCGTTTGCGGCGGTTCCAGTCCAGACGAAGCATTTGCTTGTCGGTGGTTCTTGGACTTGCCGGTTTTCAGACGCAACTGAGTTTTGAGGCGACCGGTTTGTCCTTCGTCGGTTGGTGTTTCAGTGCATACGAAGCTGAGTTTTGTTTTGGAGGCTTTGAAAAACCCTTCAAGAGTTCCATTAATATTAATAGAGAACTTAGGAGAAGAGCAACAAGTAAGAATCCAACCTCTAACTCTTTCAGGCAACCCAAAACACTTCAACACCTCACCCAAAAAATCCCAAGAGACAGAATCATAAGCTTTAGTCAAATCAATTTTCATGGCAACTCTAGCTGGGGACTCATCTTTATGGTAATGGAGTAATATCTCTTGAGCTAGCAAAATATTATCACAAATACTCCTACCAGGAACAAACCCTGATTGATTTGCACTTATACACGAATCTAGAATGGGCTTTAGCCTATTAGCAATAATTTTAGCTATGCATTTATACAACACATTGCAAACTGAAATAGGCCTAAACTCTGTCACTTTAGTAGGATTATCCACTTTGGGAATAAGAGAGATGGAAGTACAATTTAACTCAGAAAGCAACTGACCTGAAGCAAAAAAATCCATAATGGCATCTACCACCTCATTTCCAATGACATCCCAGGCAGCCTTATAAAACACAGCATTCAGACCATCCGGCCCTGGAGCTTTGTCATCTTTTATAGCAAGGAAAGTAGCTTTGATTTCTTCTCTGGTCACATCTCTATTCATGTCCCTACCTTGCTCAAGAGAAATAGGATGTTGAATAAACTCATTCAACACAGGGATCCTGACCTCTCCTCTCTTGGCAAAAAGACTCTTGTAAAATCCCACAATCTCTCTATTAACTTCACTTTTATCAGTCAGGACTGTGCCATCCTCTTTAGTTATGGAAACAATATTGTTATGAAATTTTCTCTGATTTGCTATCTTATGAAAATAACTGGTGTTTTGATCTCCTAGCCTCAGCCATTGAATCCTAGATAACTGTCTATATAAACATTCCTCCGCATTTGACACTTTGTAAAATTGCTTAAGACTATCTTTTTCAATTCTTTGAAACTCTTGATTTCCAGGATCCATATCCACCAAGCATTGAATGTTCAATAACTTTTTCCTAACTTCAGAAACTTGACTTGGTAAATTATCGAAGTGTGTTTTATTAAGAATTTTCAAAGCATTCTTTACCATTTTCAGCTTCTGACTTACCACAAACATTTTACTCCCCGTAACCTGGCCATTCCAAGCTTCTCTCACCACTTGAGTAAACTTTTCATGTTTAGTTAAAAAATTGTTGAATCTAAACGGTCTTTTAACCCTCTCTACCTCCATAGGAATTTTAACCGTAATACAAGCATGATCCGAAACCCCTGGAGGCAAAAAATAAACTTCAGTGGTTTGAAAATAATCAACCCAAGCTGAATTCACTAAGCATCTATCCAGCTTACTAAACACATGACCATTGGACCAAGAAAATTTGATACCATTATACTTCAAATCCATTAATCCTACTTTGTCTAGAGCCTGACCACATTCCCTCATTTTTGCATTCCACTTCTCATCCCCACCCCATTTCTCATGCTGATATCTAATAGCATTTAAATCACCTGCACAAACCCAAGGGCTGTTCTTCAAAGCCATGGAAATATCAAAAAGCTCTTTCCATAAAATCCTTCTCTCAATATAATCATTACTTCCATAAATAAAGGTAGCAAAACAGTTGCATTTATTATCAACAGTACTCACTTTACAATGAAGAAATTGAGCACTGCCCTTTAATAAATCCACATCCATCTTCTTTGGGTCCCAACAAATCCATAATCTCCCCAAATCCGCAAAATCATAATTATTAACTAACCTCCAACCTGGGCAAATCACTTTCAACACCTTATCAACATTGTGCTTTAAAACCTTTGTTTCAATCAAACAAAAAATAGAAATATCGAGAGAATTAATCATTAACTTTATTTCCTTCTGTTTCACCTCCCCATTAAGACCACGAACATTCCAAATATAGCAATTCATATGGGAAACTAATTTTGAGCAGACTGATCTCCCCCTCTTTCCTCTCTTTTCAAGACCCTTTTAGTTTTAAATTTCTTGTTAGAAATGGGTCCCATCCTACCAACACCTGAAAACAACAAAGAAGTTGGGCTCTCACTCCCTTTCTCTTTTATATTAATCAGAGGATTTTCTCCAACTTTATGAACATGTTTCTCTTCCTCTACCTTTCCCCCTGGTTCATGTATAAAACCTTCCTTTTCATTATCGGTATCAATTCCCCAATCCTCCATTATCTCCCCATCATCAAAATCCCCCAAGCATGCGAATTTATTAGGGGAAAGAACATTTGTAGTATCCCTAGGTACCTCTATCTTCAACTCATTTACATTCACCTGAACCTCATGATTTTTTAATTCATTTGACTCAACAATATTCTCAACCTCAACTACATTAATTCCTGAATTCTGAATATCTTTAGGTATACCATTGACCTGCTCCTGATTTATTGCATCAAAATTACTTGTTTCTCCAACTTTCTTCCCCACAACAACCCATTCTTTCTTAATCTCTTTAGTTTTTTGAATAGCATTTTGGACTTTCATTTTAACACAATTTTTGGAAGAATGTCCAAAAATCTCACAGTGTTCACATTTCATGGGAACCCATTGATATTCAACACCAATAGTAACAATTCTCCCATCAGCCAACTTGACCCCTACCTCAGACGGAAATTCAGCTTTAATATCAACCTCAATACACATCCTGGCATAATTTAATCTACCCCTATCATCAGTTTGAGAATCAGTATATAGAGGTCTCCCTAAAATGCTAGCTATATAACCCAACCCATCCGGAGTCCACAATTGTAATGGAATATGATAAAATTTAGCCCATATTGGAACACTTTTTAACCCTTGTTTATAGATAGCAAGATCAGGCCTCCACTTTTGCAACACCATAAGCTGGTTTGCAAAATGCCAAGGTCCGCTTTCTATAATAGAATTACTACTTTCAGCACTATCAAACTTGAACAAAAAGAAACCCCTATCAAGGCTCATAACCTCAGTCATCCCATTTTTACCCCAGAGTCTCTTTGCAATGGAATTTACAGTTGGGAATGGTAGTTTCCTATCCATACAATAACCCACTAAGCAATCCCTCCACAAATAACACCCCTTCATTTCGACATCATAAGGTATCTCAACAATTTTATCTTTCACAGCTTGTGGGAAGTATTTTAATTGCATTTTGTTCTTTGAAATATTTTTAATAAGAGTATCTGCCCATGACAAAGTAGGTTTAACAGTACCTTCCTCACCCCCTATCTTCGGCAAGTTTTCACTCACCCCAGAAAAATTCCCATTCATCGAAGAGACTGAAGGAACAACAACCTTTGTACCCTCAGCACACAGATTAATTTCAGACCTTTCTACATACACTTGGTGATCATTTGAAACCCCACCGGAAACTACTTCTATCACAGAATCCTTACCTTTTTTAGGAGACCCCTGTTGTGAAACATTGTGTAATATTTTATTATCACCCTCAAGAATTCCAGACTTAACCTTATACTGCTCATTCAGTTCATTACTGAGCTTCTCAACCAGTTTATTCAGACGCTCCATCTCAGCAGCATCCCCCATAACCAGACTCATAAAAGAGAAAAGAAAAAAAAAACACAAATAGGGCACCAACCCTCACCAATCACCAGGGCAGCAACCCTTGCAACAGAAAAAATGGGCACCAACCCAACAATAAAATAGAAAAAATAAAAATAAAAAATAAAAAAAATAAAAAAACACGAATAGGGCACCAACCCTCACCAAACACCAGGGCAGCAACCCTTGCAACAAAAATAAAAGGGCACAAAAAAAAAAAAAAAAAAAAAAAAAAAAACCTTACCCAAACCTACCACAGCACAAATTAAGCTTATCACCTTTGTCGAGACAGCACAACATAACAGCTTGTACTGCTTCAGGATATCAACTTTGTAAATTTCAGCTTCGGCAAAACTGGCAACTTGTACAAAGCTTCGTGACTCTGCTCCACGACTTAGCTTTGAAACAACTTCGGCAAGCAGTTGCTGAACAGCTACAGGTCGCACGGCTACAGGCTCTGCTCACTGCACCGCAATCTTCAGCGGACAAAACTGGAGAGTCACGATCGCCGGCGAACTTCGTCTGAAGAACCGGCTATGACGCGCCGTCTCCTCGAAACCAAGAATCACCCAAAATGCCGACCCCCAAAGATCGCCCCTAGCTTCTTCTAACCAGCAGAACGAAACCGGCTATCACGACCTGCACACCCCTTACTCAGCTTTCAGGGTAGCGCCGCCCCCAAAACATGAACCGCCGAGCAGCAGGCCTGCGTCTGAACCAGGAACCGACAAGCGACCCACGTCCACCGTATCGTCGCACGCCCTTCCTCTTCGCACCACGCAGCTGTGAATGGCTCAGCAGCGAAACCTTACTCAAACTTCAGGTTCGCTTGATGGTTGCCGAAGAAGAAACACAGTCGCCGCACTTCCCACCTTCGTTCCCGACACCAGGGCCAGTTAGGAGTGTGTGGACTATTTTGGTATGATTTATAGTGTTGTTGTGCATAAGATTCTTATAATGGTGAAGCAATGATGCACAAACACCGAATCTACTTATAGGACGATTCGAGTGAAATCCGTCCCACTTAGAAAGAAAATAAGGTTAGAAAGAAAGAAAAGGGCCAGTTAGGAGCGTGTGGACTATTTTGGTATGATTTATAGTATTGTTATCCCTAAGAGTCTTATAATGATGAAGGAATAAAGTACGAGCACCGATTCAACTAATTGGACGATTCGAGTGAAATCCGTCCCACTTAGAAAGAATATGAGTTTGGAGAGAAAGAAAAGGGTCAGTTAGGACTGTGTGGACTTTTTTTGGTATGCTTTATAGTATTGTTACCCTAAGAGTCTTATAATGATGAAGGAATGAAGTACAAACACCGTTTCAACTTATTGGACGATTTGAGTGAAATCCGTCCCACTTAGAAAGAATATGGAGTTAGAACCGTTTGGACTATTTTGATATGCTTTATAGTGTTGTTGTCCATAAGTGTTTTATAACTGTAATGGAATGATGCATAAACACCGATACTACTTATAGGACGATTCGAGTGAAATCCGTCCCACTCAGAACGAAAAGAAGGTAGGAGATAGAACAAAGGGCCAGTTAGGACCGTGTGGACTATTTTGGTGTCCTTTATAGTGTTGTTCTCCATAAGAGTCTGATAATTATGAAGGAACGATGCACGAACACTGAGTCTACTTGTAGGACGATTCGAGTGAAATCCGTTCCATTTTAGAAAGAAAAGAAGGTTGGAGACAAAGAAAAGGCCTTGTTGGGAGTGTGTGGACTATTTTGGTATGCTTTATAGTGTTGTTGTCCATAAGAGTCTTATAATGGTGAAGCAATAATGCACAAACACCGAATCTACATATAAGACGATTCGAGTGGAATCCGTCCCACTGAGAAAGCATACGAGGTGGGAGAGAAAGAAAAGGGTCAGTTAGGACTGTGTGGACTATTTTTCGTATGCTTTATAGTGTTGTTATCCGTAAGAGTCTTATAATTATGAAGGAATGATGCACAAACACTGATTCTACTTGTAGGACGATTCGAGTGAAATCCGTTCCATTTAGAATGAAAAGAAGGTTGGAGACAAAGAAAAGGCCTTGTTAGGAGTGTGTGGACTATTTTGGTATGCTTTATAGTGTTGTTGTCCATTATAGTCTTACAATTGTGAAGGAATGATGCACAAACACCGAATCTACTTATAGGACGATTCGAGTGAAATCCGTTCCATTTAGAAAGAAAAGAAGGTTGAAGACAAAGAAAAGGGCCTGTTAGGAGTGAGTGGACTATTTATGTATGCTTTATAGTGTTTTTCCATAAGAGTCTTATAATGGTGAAGGAATGATGCACAAACACCTATTCTACTAATGGGACGATTCGAGTGAAATCCGCCCCACTTAGAAAGAAAAGAAGGTTGGAAAGAAAGAAAATGGCCAGTTAGGACCGTGTCGACTATTTTGGCATGCTTTATAGTGTTGTTGTCCATAAGAGTCCTATAACTGTGAAGGAATGATGCACAAACACCGGTTCAACTTATAGGACGATTCCATTGCAATACGTCCCAATTAGAAAGAAAAGAAGTTTGGAGACAAAGAAAAGGGCTAGTTAGGAGTGTGTGGACTATTCTGGTATGCTTTATAGTGGTGTTGTTCATAAGAGTGTTATAATGGTGAAGGAATGATGCACAAACACCAATTCTTCTTATAGGACAATTCGAGTGAAATCTGTCCAACTTAGAAAGAATATGACGTTGGAGAGAAAGTAAAGGGCCAGTTAGGACTGTGTGAATTATTTTGGTATGCTTTATAGTATCGTTATCCCTAAGAATCTTTTAATGATGAAGGAATGAAGTACAAACATCGGTTCAACTTATTAGACGATTTGAGTGAAATCCGTCCTACTTAGAAAGAATATGAGGTTGGAGAAATACAAAAGGGTCAGTTAGGACTCTGTGGACTATTTTGGTATGCTTTATAGTGTTGTTGTCCATAAGAGTCTTAGAACTGTGAAAGAATGATGCACAAACACCGATTCTGCTTATAGGACGATTCGAGTGAAATCCGTCCCGTTTAGAAAGAAAAGAAGGTCGGAGACAAAGAAAAGGGCCAGTTAGGAGTGTGTGGACTATTTTGGTATGATTTATAGTGTTGTTGTGCATAAGATTCTTATAATGGTGAAGCAACGATGCACAAACACCGAATCTACTTATAGGACGATTCGAGTGAAATCCGTCCCACTTAGAAAGAAAATAAGGTTAGAAAGAAAGAAAAGGGCCAGTTAGGAGCGTGTGGACTATTTTGGTATGCTTTATAGTATTGTTATCCCTAAGAGTCTTATAATGATAAAGGAATAAAGTACGAGCACCGATTCAACTTATTGGACGATTCGAGTGAAATCCGTCCCACTTAGAAAGAATATGAGTTTGGAGAGAAAGAAAAGGGTCAGTTAGGACTGTGTGGACTTTTTTTGGTATGCTTTATAGTATTGTTATCCCTAAGAGTCTTATAATGATGAAGGAATGAAGTACAAACACCGTTTCAACTTATTGGACGATTTGAGTGAAATCCGTCCCACTTAGAAAGAATATGGAGTTAGAACCGTTTGGACTATTTTGATATGCTTTATAGTGTTGTTGTCCATAAGTGTTTTATACTGTAATGGAATGATGCATAAACACCGATACTACTTATAGGACGATTCGAGTGAAATCCGTCCCACTCAGAACGAAAAGAAGGTAGGAGATAGAACAAAGGGCCAGTTAGGACCGTGTGGACTATTTTGGTGTCCTTTATAGTGTTGTTCTCCATAAGAGTCTGATAATTATGAAGGAACGATGCACGAACACTGAGTCTACTTGTAGGACGATTCGAGTGAAATCCGTTCCATTTTAGAAAGAAAAGAAGGTTGGAGACAAAGAAAAGGCCTTGTTGGGAGTGTGTGGACTATTTTGGTATGCTTTATAGTGTTGTTGTCCATAAGAGTCTTATAATGGTGAAGCAATAATGCACAAACACCGAATCTACTTATAAGACGATTCGAGTGAAATCCGTCCCACTCAGAAAGCATACGAGGTGGGAGAGAAAGAAAAGGGTCAGTTAGGAATGTGTGGACTATTTTCGTATGCTTTATAGTGTTGTTATCCGTAAGAGTCTTATAATTATGAAGGAATGATGCACAAACACTGATTCTACTTGTAGGACGATTCGAGTGAAATCCGTTCCATTTAGAATGAAAAGAAGGTTGGAGACAAAGAAAAGGCCTTGTTAGGAGTGTGTGGACTATTTTGGTATGCTTTATAGTGTTGTTGTCCATTATAGTCTTACAATTGTGAAGGAATGATGCACAAACACCGAATCTACTTATAGGACGATTCGAGTGAAATCCGTTCCATTTAGAAAGAAAAGAAGGTTGAAGACAAAGAAAAGGGCCTGTTAGGAGTGAGTGGACTATTTATGTATGCTTTATAGTGTTTTTCCATAAGAGTCTTATAATGGTGAAGGAATGATGCACAAACACCTATTCTACTAATGGGACGATTCGAGTGAAATCCGCCCCACTTAGAAAGAAAAGAAGGTTGGAAAGAAAGAAAATGGCCAGTTAGGACCGTGTGGACTATTTTGGCATGCTTTATAGTGTTGTTGTCCATAAGAGTCCTATAACTGTGAAGGAATGATGCACAAACACCGGTTCAACTTATAGGACGATTCCATTGCAATACGTCCCAATTAGAAAGAAAAGAAGTTTGGAGACAAAGAAAAGGGCTAGTTAGGAGTGTGTGGACTATTCTGGTATGCTTTATAGTGGTGTTGTTCATAAGAGTGTTACAATGGTGAAGGAATGATGCACAAACACCAATTCTTCTTATAGGACAATTCGAGTGAAATCTGTCCAACTTAGAAAGAATATGACGTTGGAGAGAAAGTAAAGGGCCAGTTAGGACTGTGTGAATTATTTTGGTATGCTTTATAGTATCGTTATCCCTAAGAATCTTTTAATGATGAAGGAATGAAGTACAAACATCGGTTCAACTTATTAGACGATTTGAGTGAAATCCGTCCTACTTAGAAAGAATATGAGGTTGGAGAAATACAAAAGGGTCAGTTAGGACTCTGTGGACTATTTTGGTATGCTTTATAGTGTTGTTGTCCATAAGAGTCTTAGAACTGTGAAAGAATGATGCACAAACACCGATTCTGCTTATAGGACGATTCGAGTGAAATCCGTCCCGTTTAGAAAGAAAAGAAGGTCGGAGACAAAGAAAAGGGCCAGTTAGGAGTGTGTGGACTATTTTGGTATGATTTATAGTGTTGTTGTGCATAAGATTCTTATAATGGTGAAGCAACGATGCACAAACACCGAATCTACTTATAGGACGATTCGAGTGAAATCCGTCCCACTTAGAAAGAAAATAAGGTTAGAAAGAAAGAAAAGGGCCAGTTAGGAGCGTGTGGACTATTTTGGTATGCTTTATAGTATTGTTATCCCTAAGAGTCTTATAATGATGAAGGAATAAAGTACGAGCACCGATTCAACTTATTGGACGATTCGAGTGAAATCCGTCCCACTTAGAAAGAATATGAGTTTGGAGAGAAAGAAAAGGGTCAGTTAGGACTGTGTGGACTTTTTTTGGTATGCTTTATAGTATTGTTATCCCTAAGAGTCTTATAATGATGAAGGAATGAAGTACAAACACCGTTTCAACTTATTGGACGATTTGAGTGAAATCCGTCCCACTTAGAAAGAATATGGAGTTAGAACCGTTTGGACTATTTTGATATGCTTTATAGTGTTGTTGTCCATAAGTGTTTTATACTGTAATGGAATGATGCATAAACACCGATACTACTTATAGGACGATTCGAGTGAAATCCGTCCCACTCAGAACGAAAAGAAGGTAGGAGATAGAACAAAGGGCCAGTTAGGACCGTGTGGACTATTTTGGTGTCCTTTATAGTGTTGTTCTCCATAAGAGTCTGATAATTATGAAGGAACGATGCACGAACACTGAGTCTACTTGTAGGACGATTCGAGTGAAATCCGTTCCATTTTAGAAAGAAAAGAAGGTTGGAGACAAAGAAAAGGCCTTGTTGGGAGTGTGTGGACTATTTTGGTATGCTTTATAGTGTTGTTGTCCATAAGAGTCTTATAATGGTGAAGCAATAATGCACAAACACCGAATCTACTTATAAGACGATTCGAGTGGAATCCGTCCCACTGAGAAAGCATACGAGGTGGGAGAGAAAGAAAAGGGTCAGTTAGGACTGTGTGGACTATTTTTCGTATGCTTTATAGTGTTGTTATCCGTAAGAGTCTTATAATTATGAAGGAATGATGCACAAACACTGATTCTACTTGTAGGACGATTCGAGTGAAATCCGTTCCATTTAGAATGAAAAGAAGGTTGGAGACAAAGAAAATGCCTTGTTAGGAGTGTGTGGACTATTTTGGTATGCTTTATAGTGTTGTTGTCCATTATAGTCTTACAATTGTGAAGGAATGATGCACAAACACCGAATCTACTTATAGGACGATTCGAGTGAAATCCGTTCCATTTAGAAAGAAAAGAAGGTTGAAGACAAAGAAAAGGGCCTGTTAGGAGTGAGTGGACTATTTATGTATGCTTTATAGTGTTTTTCCATAAGAGTCTTATAATGGTGAAGGAATGATGCACAAACACCTATTCTACTAATGGGACGATTCGAGTGAAATCCGCCCCACTTAGAAAGAAAAGAAGGTTGGAAAGAAAGAAAATGGCCAGTTAGGACCGTGTGGACTATTTTGGCATGCTTTATAGTGTTGTTGTCCATAAGAGTCCTATAACTGTGAAGGAATGATGCACAAACACCGGTTCAACTTATAGGACGATTCCATTGCAATACGTCCCAATTAGAAAGAAAAGAAGTTTGGAGACAAAGAAAAGGGCTAGTTAGGAGTGTGTGGACTATTCTGGTATGCTTTATAGTGGTGTTGTTCATAAGAGTGTTATAATGGTGAAGGAATGATGCACAAACACCAATTCTTCTTATAGGACAATTCGAGTGAAATCTGTCCAACTTAGAAAGAATATGACGTTGGAGAGAAAGTAAAGGGCCAGTTAGGACTGTGTGAATTATTTTGGTATGCTTTATAGTATCGTTATCCCTAAGAATCTTTTAATGATGAAGGAATGAAGTACAAACATCGGTTCAACTTATTAGACGATTTGAGTGAAATCCGTCCTACTTAGAAAGAATATGAGGTTGGAGAAATACAAAAGGGTCAGTTAGGACTCTGTGGACTATTTTGGTATGCTTTATAGTGTTGTTGTCCATAAGAGTCTTAGAACTGTGAAAGAATGATGCACAAACACCGATTCTGCTTATAGGACGATTCGAGTGAAATCCGTCCCGTTTAGAAAGAAAAGAAGGTCGGAGACAAAGAAAAGGGCCAGTTAGGAGTGTGTGGACTATTTTGGTATGATTTATAGTGTTGTTGTGTATAAGATTCTTATAATGGTGAAGCAACGATGCACAAACACCGAATCTACTTATAGGACGATTCGAGTGAAATCCGTCCCACTTAGAAAGAAAATAAGGTTAGAAAGAAAGAAAAGGGCCAGTTAGGAGCGTGTGGACTATTTTGGTATGCTTTATAGTATTGTTATCCCTAAGAGTCTTATAATGATAAAGGAATAAAGTACGAGCACCGATTCAACTTATTGGACGATTCGAGTGAAATCCGTCCCACTTAGAAAGAATATGAGTTTGGAGAGAAAGAAAAGGGTCAGTTAGGACTGTGTGGACTTTTTTTGGTATGCTTTATAGTATTGTTATCCCTAAGAGTCTTATAATGATGAAGGAATGAAGTACAAACACCGTTTCAACTTATTGGACGATTTGAGTGAAATCCGTCCCACTTAGAAAGAATATGGAGTTAGAACCGTTTGGACTATTTTGATATGCTTTATAGTGTTGTTGTCCATAAGTGTTTTATACTGTAATGGAATGATGCATAAACACCGATACTACTTATAGGACGATTCGAGTGAAATCCGTCCCACTCAGAACGAAAAGAAGGTAGGAGATAGAACAAAGGGCCAGTTAGGACCGTGTGGACTATTTTGGTGTCCTTTATAGTGTTGTTCTCCATAAGAGTCTGATAATTATGAAGGAACGATGCACGAACACTGAGTCTACTTGTAGGACGATTCGAGTGAAATCCGTTCCATTTTAGAAAGAAAAGACGGTTGGAGACAAAGAAAAGGCCTTGTTGGGAGTGTGTGGACTATTTTGGTATGCTTTATAGTGTTGTTGTCCATAAGAGTCTTATAATGGTGAAGCAATAATGCACAAACACCGAATCTACTTATAAGACGATTCGAGTGGAATCCGTCCCACTGAGAAAGCATACGAGGTGGGAGAGAAAGAAAAGGGTCAGTTAGGACTGTGTGGACTATTTTTCGTATGCTTTATAGTGTTGTTATCCGTAAGAGTCTTATAATTATGAAGGAATGATGCACAAACACTGATTCTACTTGTAGGACGATTCGAGTGAAATCCGTTCCATTTAGAATGAAAAGAAGGTTGGAGACAAAGAAAAGGCCTTGTTAGGAGTGTGTGGACTATTTTGGTATGCTTTATAGTGTTGTTGTCCATTATAGTCTTACAATTGTGAAGGAATGATGCACAAACACCGAATCTACTTATAGGACGATTCGAGTGAAATCCGTTCCATTTAGAAAGAAAAGAAGGTTGAAGACAAAGAAAAGGGCCTGTTAGGAGTGAGTGGACTATTTATGTATGCTTTATAGTGTTTTTCCATAAGAGTCTTATAATGGTGAAGGAATGATGCACAAACACCTATTCTACTAATAGGACGATTCGAGTGAAATCCGCCCCACTTAGAAAGAAAAGAAGGTTGGAAAGAAAGAAAATGGGCAGTTAGGACCGTGTGGACTATTTTGGCATGCTTTATAGTGTTGTTGTCCATAAGAGTCCTATAACTGTGAAGGAATGATGCACAAACACCGGTTCAACTTATAGGACGATTCCATTGCAATACGTCCCAATTAGAAAGAAAAGAAGTTTGGAGACAAAGAAAAGGGCTAGTTAGGAGTGTGTGGACTATTCTGGTATGCTTTATAGTGGTGTTGTTCATAAGAGTGTTACAATGGTGAAGGAATGATGCACAAACACCAATTCTTCTTATAGGACAATTCGAGTGAAATCTGTCCAACTTAGAAAGAATATGACGTTGGAGAGAAAGTAAAGGGCCAGTTAGGACTGTGTGAATTATTTTGGTATGCTTTATAGTATCGTTATCCCTAAGAATCTTTTAATGATGAAGGAATGAAGTACAAACATCGGTTCAACTTATTAGACGATTTGAGTGAAATCCGTCCTACTTAGAAAGAATATGAGGTTGGAGAAATACAAAAGGGTCAGTTAGGACTCTGTGGACTATTTTGGTATGCTTTATAGTGTTGTTGTCCATAAGAGTCTTAGAACTGTGAAAGAATGATGCACAAACACCGATTCTGCTTATAGGACGATTCGAGTGAAATCCGTCCCGTTTAGAAAGAAAAGAAGGTCGGAGACAAAGAAAAGGGCCAGTTAGGAGTGTGTGGACTATTTTGGTATGATTTATAGTGTTGTTGTGCATAAGATTCTTATAATGGTGAAGCAACGATGCACAAACACCGAATCTACTTATAGGACGATTCGAGTGAAATCCGTCCCACTTAGAAAGAAAATAAGGTTAGAAAGAAAGAAAAGGGCCAGTTAGGAGCGTGTGGACTATTTTGGTATGCTTTATAGTATTGTTATCCCTAAGAGTCTTATAATGATAAAGGAATAAAGTACGAGCACCGATTCAACTTATTGGACGATTCGAGTGAAATCCGTCCCACTTAGAAAGAATATGAGTTTGGAGAGAAAGAAAAGGGTCAGTTAGGACTGTGTGGACTTTTTTTGGTATGCTTTATAGTATTGTTATCCCTAAGAGTCTTATAATGATGAAGGAATGAAGTACAAACACCGTTTCAACTTATTGGACGATTTGAGTGAAATCCGTCCCACTTAGAAAGAATATGGAGTTAGAACCGTTTGGACTATTTTGATATGCTTTTATAGTGTTGTTGTCCATAAGTGTTTTATAACTGTAATGGAATGATGCATAAACACCGATACTACTTATAGGACGATTCGAGTGAAATCCGTCCCACTCAGAACGAAAAGAAGGTAGGAGATAGAACAATGGGCCAGTTAGGACCGTGTGGACTATTTTGGTGTCCTTTATAGTGTTGTTCTCCATAAGAGTCTGATAATTATGAAGGAACGATGCACGAACACTGAGTCTACTTGTAGGACGATTCGAGTGAAATCCGTTCCATTTTAGAAAGAAAAGAAGGTTGGAGACAAAGAAAAGGCCTTGTTGGGAGTGTGTGGACTATTTTGGTATGCTTTATAGTGTTGTTGTCCATAAGAGTCTTATAATGGTGAAGCAATAATGCACAAACACCGAATCTACTTATAAGACGATTCGAGTGGAATCCGTCCCACTGAGAAAGCATTCGAGGTGGGAGAGAAAGAAAATGGTCAGTTAGGACTGTGTGGACTATTTTTCGTACGCTTTATAGTGTTGTTATCCGTAAGAGTCTTATAATTATGAAGGAATGATGCACAAACACTGATTCTACTTGTAGGACGATTCGAGTGAAATCCGTTCCATTTAGAATGAAAAGAAGGTTGGAGACAAAGAAAAGGCCTTGTTAGGAGTGTGTGGACTATTTTGGTATGCTTTATAGTGTTGTTGTCCATTATAGTCTTACAATTGTGAAGGAATGATGCACAAACACCGAATCTACTTATAGGACGATTCGAGTGAAATCCGTTCCATTTAGAAAGAAAAGAAGGTTGAAGACAAAGAAAAGGGCCTGTTAGGAGTGAGTGGACTATTTATGTATGCTTTATAGTGTTTTTCCATAAGAGTCTTATAATGGTGAAGGAATGATGCACAAACACCTATTCTACTAATAGGACGATTCGAGTGAAATCCGCCCCACTTAGAAAGAAAAGAAGGTTGGAAAGAAAGAAAATGGCCAGTTAGGACCGTGTGGACTATTTTGGCATGCTTTATAGTGTTGTTGTCCATAAGAGTCCTATAACTGTGAAGGAATGATGCACAAACACCGGTTCAACTTATAGGACGGTTCCATTGCAATACGTCCCAATTAGAAAGAAAAGAAGTTTGGAGACAAAGAAAAGGGCTAGTTAGGAGTGTGTGGACTATTCTGGTATGCTTTATAGTGGTGTTGTTCATAAGAGTGTTACAATGGTGAAGGAATGATGCACAAACACCAATTCTTCTTATAGGACAATTCGAGTGAAATCTGTCCAACTTAGAAAGAATATGACGTTGGAGAGAAAGTAAAGGGCCAGTTAGGACTGTGTGAATTATTTTGGTATGCTTTATAGTATCGTTATCCCTAAGAATCTTTTAATGATGAAGGAATGAAGTACAAACATCGGTTCAACTTATTAGACGATTTGAGTGAAATCCGTCCTACTTAGAAAGAATATGAGGTTGGAGAAATACAAAAGGGTCAGTTAGGACTCTGTGGACTATTTTGGTATGCTTTATAGTGTTGTTGTCCATAAGAGTCTTAGAACTGTGAAAGAATGATGCACAAACACCGATTCTGCTTATAGGACGATTCGAGTGAAATCCGTCCCGTTTAGAAAGAAAAGAAGGTCGGAGACAAAGAAAAGGGCCAGTTAGGAGTGTGTGGACTATTTTGGTATGATTTATAGTGTTGTTGTGCATAAGATTCTTATAATGGTGAAGCAACGATGCACAAACACCGAATCTACTTATAGGACGATTCGAGTGAAATCCGTCCCACTTAGAAAGAAAATAAGGTTAGAAAGAAAGAAAAGGGCCAGTTAGGAGCGTGTGGACTATTTTGGTATGCTTTATAGTATTGTTATCCCTAAGAGTCTTATAATGATGAAGGAATAAAGTACGAGCACCGATTCAACTTATTGGACGATTCGAGTGAAATCCGTCCCACTTAGAAAGAATATGAGTTTGGAGAGAAAGAAAAGGGTCAGTTAGGACTGTGTGGACTTTTTTTGGTATGCTTTATAGTATTGTTATCCCTAAGAGTCTTATAATGATGAAGGAATGAAGTACAAACACCGTTTCAACTTATTGGACGATTTGAGTGAAATCCGTCCCACTTAGAAAGAATATGGAGTTAGAACCGTTTGGACTATTTTGATATGCTTTATAGTGTTGTTGTCCATAAGTGTTTTATAACTGTAATGGAATGATGCATAAACACCGATACTACTTATAGGACGATTCGAGTGAAATCCGTCCCACTCAGAACGAAAAGAAGGTAGGAGATAGAACAAAGGGCCAGTTAGGACCGTGTGGACTATTTTGGTGTCCTTTATAGTGTTGTTCTCCATAAGAGTCTGATAATTATGAAGGAACGATGCACGAACACTGAGTCTACTTGTAGGACGATTCGAGTGAAATCCGTTCCATTTTAGAAAGAAAAGAAGGTTGGAGACAAAGAAAAGGCCTTGTTGGGAGTGTGTGGACTATTTTGGTATGCTTTATAGTGTTGTTGTCCATAAGAGTCTTATAATGGTGAAGCAATAATGCACAAACACCGAATCTACTTATAAGACGATTCGAGTGGAATCCGTCCCACTGAGAAAGCATACGAGGTGGGAGAGAAAGAAAAGGGTCAGTTAGGACTGTGTGGACTATTTTTCGTACGCTTTATAGTGTTGTTATCCGTAAGAGTCTTATAATTATGAAGGAATGATGCACAAACACTGATTCTACTTGTAGGACGATTCGAGTGAAATCCGTTCCATTTAGAATGAAAAGAAGGTTGGAGACAAAGAAAAGGCCTTGTTAGGAGTGTGTGGACTATTTTGGTATGCTTTATAGTGTTGTTGTCCATTATAGTCTTACAATTGTGAAGGAATGATGCACAAACACCGAATCTACTTATAGGACGATTCGAGTGAAATCCGTTCCATTTAGAAAGAAAAGAAGGTTGAAGACAAAGAAAAGGGCCTGTTAGGAGTGAGTGGACTATTTATGTATGCTTTATAGTGTTTTTCCATAAGAGTCTTATAATGGTGAAGGAATGATGCACAAACACCTATTCTACTAATAGGACGATTCGAGTGAAATCCGCCCCACTTAGAAAGAAAAGAAGGTTGGAAAGAAAGAAAATGGCCAGTTAGGACCGTGTGGACTATTTTGGCATGCTTTATAGTGTTGTTGTCCATAAGAGTCCTATAACTGTGAAGGAATGATGCACAAACACCGGTTCAACTTATAGGACGATTCCATTGCAATACGTCCCAATTAGAAAGAAAAGAAGTTTGGAGACAAAGAAAAGGGCTAGTTAGGAGTGTGTGGACTATTCTGGTATGCTTTATAGTGGTGTTGTTCATAAGAGTGTTACAATGGTGAAGGAATGATGCACAAACACCAATTCTTCTTATAGGACAATTCGAGTGAAATCTGTCCAACTTAGAAAGAATATGACGTTGGAGAGAAAGTAAAGGGCCAGTTAGGACTGTGTGAATTATTTTGGTATGCTTTATAGTATCGTTATCCCTAAGAATCTTTTAATGATGAAGGAATGAAGTACAAACATCGGTTCAACTTATTAGACGATTTGAGTGAAATCCGTCCTACTTAGAAAGAATATGAGGTTGGAGAAATACAAAAGGGTCAGTTAGGACTCTGTGGACTATTTTGGTATGCTTTATAGTGTTGTTGTCCATAAGAGTCTTAGAACTGTGAAAGAATGATGCACAAACACCGATTCTGCTTATAGGACGATTCGAGTGAAATCCGTCCCGTTTAGAAAGAAAAGAAGGTCGGAGACAAAGAAAAGGGCCAGTTAGGAGTGTGTGGACTATTTTGGTATGATTTATAGTGTTGTTGTGCATAAGATTCTTATAATGGTGAAGCAACGATGCACAAACACCGAATCTACTTATAGGACGATTCGAGTGAAATCCGTCCCACTTAGAAAGAAAATAAGGTTAGAAAGAAAGAAAAGGGCCAGTTAGGAGCGTGTGGACTATTTTGGTATGCTTTATAGTATTGTTATCCCTAAGAGTCTTATAATGATGAAGGAATAAAGTACGAGCACCGATTCAACTTATTGGACGATTCGAGTGAAATCCGTCCCACTTAGAAAGAATATGAGTTTGGAGAGAAAGAAAAGGGTCAGTTAGGACTGTGTGGACTTTTTTTGGTATGCTTTATAGTATTGTTATCCCTAAGAGTCTAATAATGATGAAGGAATGAAGTACAAACACCGTTTCAACTTATTGGACGATTTGAGTGAAATCCGTCCCACTTAGAAAGAATATGGAGTTAGAACCGTTTGGACTATTTTGATATGCTTTTATAGTGTTGTTGTCCATAAGTGTTTTATAACTGTAATGGAATGATGCATAAACACCGATACTACTTATAGGACGATTCGAGTGAAATCCGTCCCACTCAGAACGAAAAGAAGGTAGGAGATAGAACAAAGGGCCAGTTAGGACCGTGTGGACTATTTTGGTGTCCTTTATAGTGTTGTTCTCCATAAGAGTCTGATAATTATGAAGGAACGATGCACGAACACTGAGTCTACTTGTAGGACGATTCGAGTGAAATCCGTTCCATTTTAGAAAGAAAAGAAGGTTGGAGACAAAGAAAAGGCCTTGTTGGGAGTGTGTGGACTATTTTGGTATGCTTTATAGTGTTGTTGTCCATAAGAGTCTTATAATGGTGAAGCAATAATGCACAAACACCGAATCTACTTATAAGACGATTCGAGTGGAATCCGTCCCACTCAGAAAGCATACGAGGTGGGAGAGAAAGAAAAGGGTCAGTTAGGACTGTGTGGACTATTTTTCGTACGCTTTATAGTGTTGTTATCCGTAAGAGTCTTATAATTGTGAAGGAATGATGCACAAACACTGATTCTACTTGTAGGACGATTCGAGTGAAATCCGTTCCATTTAGAATGAAAAGAAGGTTGGAGACAAAGAAAAGGCCTTGTTAGGAGTGTGTGGACTATTTTGGTATGCTTTATAGTGTTGTTGTCCATTATAGTCTTACAATTGTGAAGGAATGATGCACAAACACCGAATCTACTTATAGGACGATTCGAGTGAAATCCGTTCCATTTAGAAAGAAAAGAAGGTTGAAGACAAAGAAAAGGGCCTGTTAGGAGTGAGTGGACTATTTATGTATGCTTTATAGTGTTTTTCCATAAGAGTCTTATAATGGTGAAGGAATGATGCACAAACACCTATTCTACTAATAGGACGATTCGAGTGAAATCCGCCCCACTTAGAAAGAAAAGAAGGTTGGAAAGAAAGAAAATGGCCAGTTAGGACCGTGTGGACTATTTTGGCATGCTTTATAGTGTTGTTGTCCATAAGAGTCCTATAACTGTGAAGGAATGATGCACAAACACCGGTTCAACTTATAGGACGATTCCATTGCAATACGTCCCAATTAGAAAGAAAAGAAGTTTGGAGACAAAGAAAAGGGCTAGTTAGGAGTGTGTGGACTATTCTGGTATGCTTTATAGTGGTGTTGTTCATAAGAGTGTTACAATGGTGAAGGAATGATGCACAAACACCAATTCTTCTTATAGGACAATTCGAGTGAAATCTGTCCAACTTAGAAAGAATATGACGTTGGAGAGAAAGTAAAGGGCCAGTTAGGACTGTGTGAATTATTTTGGTATGCTTTATAGTATCGTTATCCCTAAGAATCTTTTAATGATGAAGGAATGAAGTACAAACATCGGTTCAACTTATTAGACGATTTGAGTGAAATCCGTCCTACTTAGAAAGAATATGAGGTTGGAGAAATACAAAAGGGTCAGTTAGGACTCTGTGGACTATTTTGGTATGCTTTATAGTGTTGTTGTCCATAAGAGTCTTAGAACTGTGAAAGAATGATGCACAAACACCGATTCTGCTTATAGGACGATTCGAGTGAAATCCGTCCCGTTTAGAAAGAAAAGAAGGCCGGAGACAAAGAAAAGGGCCAGTTAGGAGTGTGTGGACTATTTTGGTATGATTTATAGTGTTGTTGTGCATAAGATTCTTATAATGGTGAAGCAACGATGCACAAACACCGAATCTACTTATAGGACGATTCGAGTGAAATCCGTCCCACTTAGAAAGAAAATAAGGTTAGAAAGGAAGAAAAGGGCCAGTTAGGAGCGTGTGGACTATTTTGGTATGCTTTATAGTATTGTTATCCCTAAGAGTCTTATAATGATGAAGGAATAAAGTACGAGCACCGATTCAACTTATTGGACGATTCGAGTGAAATCCGTCCCACTTAGAAAGAATATGAGTTTGGAGAGAAAGAAAAGGGTCAGTTAGGACTGTGTGGACTTTTTTTGGTATGCTTTATAGTATTGTTATCCCTAAGAGTCTTATAATGATGAAGGAATGAAGTACAAACACCGTTTCAACTTATTGGACGATTTGAGTGAAATCCGTCCCACTTAGAAAGAATATGGAGTTAGAACCGTTTGGACTATTTTGATATGCTTTATAGTGTTGTTGTCCATAAGTGTTTTATAACTGTAATGGAATGATGCATAAACACCGATACTACTTATAGGACGATTCGAGTGAAATCCGTCCCACTCAGAACGAAAAGAAGGTAGGAGATAGAACAAAGGGCCAGTTAGGACCGTGTGGACTATTTTGGTGTCCTTTATAGTGTTGTTCTCCATAAGAGTCTGATAATTATGAAGGAACGATGCACGAACACTGAGTCTACTTGTAGGACGATTCGAGTGAAATCCGTTCCATTTTAGAAAGAAAAGAAGGTTGGAGACAAAGAAAAGGCCTTGTTGGGAGTGTGTGGACTATTTTGGTATGCTTTATAGTGTTGTTGTCCATAAGAGTCTTATAATGGTGAAGCAATAATGCACAAACACCGAATCTACTTATAAGACGATTCGAGTGGAATCCGTCCCACTGAGAAAGCATACGAGGTGGGAGAGAAAGAAAAGGGTCAGTTAGGACTGTGTGGACTATTTTTCGTATGCTTTATAGTGTTGTTATCCGTAAGAGTCTTATAATTATGAAGGAATGATGCACAAACACCTATTCTACTAATAGGACGATTCGAGTGAAATCCGCCCCACTTAGAAAGAAAAGAAGGTTGGAAAGAAAGAAAATGGCCAGTTAGGACCGTGTGGACTATTTTGGCATGCTTTATAGTGTTGTTGTCCATAAGAGTCCTATAACTGTGAAGGAATGATGCACAAACACCGGTTCAACTTATAGGACGATTCCATTGCAATACGTCCCAATTAGAAAGAAAAGAAGTTTGGAGACAAAGAAAAGGGCTAGTTAGGAGTGTGTGGACTATTCTGGTATGCTTTATAGTGGTGTTGTTCATAAGAGTCTTACAATGGTGAAGGAATGATGCACAAACACCAATTCTTCTTATAGGACAATTCGAGTGAAATCTGTCAAACTTAGAAAGAATATGACGTTGGAGAGAAAGTAAAGGGAGCTAGGAAAAAGTTATTAAACATTCAATGCTTGGTGGATTTGGATCCTGGAAATCACGAATTTCAAAGAATAGAAAAGGACTGTCTTAAACAATTTTATAAAGTGTCAAATGCCGAGGAATGTTTATATAGACAGCTATCGAGGATTCAATGGCTGAGGCTAGGTGATCAAAACACCAGCTATTTTCATAAGATTGCTAATCAGAGGAAAGCTCTTAACAATATAGTCTCCATAACTAGAGAGGATGGCACTGTTCTGACTGATAAAGGTGATGTTAGTAGAGAGATTGTGGGATTTTACAAGAATCTTTTTGCCAAGAGAGAAGAGGTCAGGATCCCTGTTTTGAATGAGTTTATTCAAAACCCTATTTCCCTAGAGCAAAGTATGGACATGAATAGAGATGTGACCAGAGAAGAAATAAAAGCTACTTTCCTTGCAATAAAAGATGACAAAGCCCCAGGTCCGGATGGTTTGAATGCAGTGTTTTATAAGGCGACCTGGGACGTTATTGGAAATGAGGTGGTGGATGCCATTTTGGATTTCTTTGCATCAGGTCAATTGCTTTCTGAAGTAAACTGTACTTCCATTTCTCTCATCCCCAAAGTTGATAATCCTACCAAAGTGACGGAGTTTAGGCCTATTTTAGTATGCAATGTGTTGTATAAATGCATAGCAAAAATTATTGCTAATAGGTTGAAACCCATTCTAGACTTGAGTATAAGTGCAAATCAATCTGGGTTTGTTCCGGGTAGGAGTATTTGTGATAATGTCCTGCTAGCTCAAGAGATATTACTCCATTCCATAAAGATGAGCCTCCAGCTAGAGTTGCCATGAAAATTGATTTGACTAAAGCTTATGACTCTGTCTCTTGGGATTTTTTGGGTGAGGTGTTGAAGTGTTTTGGTTTGCCTGATAGAGTTAGAGGTTGGATTCTTACTTGTTGCTCTTCTCCTAAGTTCTCTATAAATATTAATGGTGCTCTTGAAGGGTTTTTCAAAGGGGGAAGAGGGCTTAGGCAAGGGGACCCTATGTCTCCTTATCTTTTTGTGATGTGTATGGAAGTTCTCTCAGGGATGTTGAATAAACTGGGGAAAAATGACTCTTTTAAGTTCCACGCCAAATGTAAAAAATTGGAGATTAATCATTTGATGTTTGCTGATGACCTATTCCTCTTCTGTATGAGGTTGGAGAAATACAAAAGGGTCAGTTAGGAGTGTGTGGACTATTTTGGTATGATTTATAGTGTTGTTGTGCATAAGATTCTTATAATGGTGAAGCAATGATGCACAAACACCGATTCTGCTTATAGGACGATTCGAGTGAAATCCGTCCCGTTTAGAAAGAAAAGAAGGTCGGAGACAAAGAAAAGGGCCAGTTAGGAGTGTGTGGACTATTTTGGTATGATTTATAGTGTTGTTGTGCATAAGATTCTTATAATGGTGAAGCAATGATGCACAAACACCGAATCTACTTATAGGACGATTCGAGTGAAATCCGTCCCACTTAGAAAGAAAATAAGGTTAGAAAGAAAGAAAAGGGCCAGTTAGGAGCGTGTGGACTATTTTGGTATGCTTTATAGTATTGTTATCCCTAAGAGTCTTATAATGATGAAGGAATAAAGTACGAGCACCGATTCAACTTATTGGACGATTCGAGTGAAATCCGTCCCACTTAGAAAGAATATGAGTTTGGAGAGAAAGAAAAGGGTCAGTTAGGACTGTGTGGACTTTTTTTGGTATGCTTTATAGTATTGTTATCCCTAAGAGTCTTATAATGATGAAGGAATGAAGTACAAACACCGTTTCAACTTATTGGACGATTTGAGTGAAATCCGTCCCACTTAGAAAGAATATGGAGTTAGAACCGTTTGGACTATTTTGATATGCTTTATAGTGTTGTTGTCCATAAGTGTTTTATAACTGTAATGGAATGATGCATAAACACCGATACTACTTATAGGACGATTCGAGTGAAATCCGTCCCACTCAGAACGAAAAGAAGGTAGGAGATAGAACAAAGGGCCAGTTAGGATCGTGTGGACTATTTTGGTGTCCTTTATAGTGTTATTCTCCATAAGAGTCTGATAATTATGAAGGAACGATGCACGAACACTGAGTCTACTTGTAGGACGATTCGAGTGAAATCCGTTCCATTTTAGAAAGAAAAGAAGGTTGGAGACAAAGAAAAGGCCTTGTTGTGAGTGTGTGGACTATTTTGGTATGCTTTATAGTGTTGTTGTCCATAAGAGTCTTATAATGGTGAAGCAATAATGCACAAACACCGAATCTACTTATAAGACGATTCGAGTGGAATCCGTCCCACTGAGAAAGCATACGAGGTGGGAGAGAAAGAAAAGGGTCAGTTAGGACTGTGTGGACTATTTTTCGTATGCTTTATAGTGTTGTTATCCGTAAGAGTCTTATAATTATGAAGGAATGATGCACAAACACTGATTCTACTTGTAGGACGATTCGAGTGAAATCCGTTCCATTTAGAATGAAAAGAAGGTTGGAGACAAAGAAAAGGCCTTGATAGGAGTGTGTGGACTATTTTGGTATGCTTTATAGTGTTGTTGTCCATTATAGTCTTACAATTGTGAAGGAATGATGCACAAACACCGAATCTACTTATAGGACGATTCGAGTGAAATCCGTTCCATTTAGAAAGAAAAGAAGGTTGAAGACAAAGAAAAGGGCCTGTTAGGAGTGAGTGGACTATTTATGTATGCTTTATAGTGTTTTTCCATAAGAGTCTTATAATGGTGAAGGAATGATGCACAAACACCTATTCTACTAATAGGACGATTCGAGTGAAATCCGCCCCACTTAGAAAGAAAAGAAGGTTGGAAAGAAAGAAAATGGCCAGTTAGGACCGTGTGGACTATTTTGGCATGCTTTATAGTGTTGTTGTCCATAAGAGTCCTATAACTGTGAAGGAATGATGCACAAACACCGGTTCAACTTATAGGACGATTCCATTGCAATACGTCCCAATTAGAAAGAAAAGAAGTTTGGAGACAAAGAAAAGGGCTAGTTAGGAGTGTGTGGACTATTCTGGTATGCTTTATAGTGGTGTTGTTCATAAGAGTGTTACAATGGTGAAGGAATGATGCACAAACACCAATTCTTCTTATAGGACAATTCGAGTGAAATCTGTCCAACTTAGAAAGAATATGACGTTGGAGAGAAAGTAAAGGGCCAGTTAGGACTGTGTGAATTATTTTGGTATGCTTTATAGTATCGTTATCCCTAAGAATCTTTTAATGATGAAGGAATGAAGTACAAACATCGGTTCAACTTATTAGACGATTTGAGTGAAATCCGTCCTACTTAGAAAGAATATGAGGTTGGAGAAATACAAAAGGGTCAGTTAGGACTCTGTGGACTATTTTGGTATGCTTTATAGTGTTGTTGTCCATAAGAGTCTTAGAACTGTGAAAGAATGATGCACAAACACCGATTCTGCTTATAGGACGATTCGAGTGAAATCCGTCCCGTTTAGAAAGAAAAGAAGGCCGGAGACAAAGAAAAGGGCCAGTTAGGAGTGT